>CM062815.1:443013261-444301797 GCA_031772625.1 Pinus tabuliformis | reverse complement strand
TTCTTATTTTTCAATGGAAATGGGAATTCTGGACAGATAAGAACATACGCCAGTTGGGCATTTGGGTACTTACAATTGCATCGTTTTCGCATTAATAGACATTTGGTGATGTCCCCTTGATGAATAACTAGCGTGCAGGAATCCCTCAATTTGTACGTGACAGTCTCCGTATCCTCGCTCGATCACCTGCCATCTTGATAGCCTGTACAATAGCAGAGAATGAGCTGGTTGAACTGGTTATTAGGTATCTGCCAATTTGTCGGATCCTTGTAGGGATTCCAGGATGATGAGAAAAGATCGTAGGCCTAGATGAATCTGCTACTATCGTTTTATGGCGGACCCACATGGTATGCTGGCCAATATTCTCGGTTTCGGTGCCAAACGGTCCAACAGAATCAGTAGCAACGCACATTTGGTTGTTTTGTAATACGATCGATGTCCCCAATGGTGGAAGGCTGTTGCCTTTTGCATTCTAAGACAGCGCAGGTAACTTGAGGAATTCATGGTGTGTTTTTCCGGGCCGTTTTCGAGCACACAAAATGAGAAAATCATGAGATAGAATGACAGGGAACACTGGAAAATTATGGGTTTAGTTACTAAAACAGATGTAGAGAAGTAGAGTTATGGAATTGGAAAATGATTAAAGTGTTTTTTGATTCCTAGTTTGTCTAGTGATTTTATATGGGTGTGAATTGTGCGCTAGCAGCACTCTCGTATCAAAATGGAAACAAATGAGAAAATCCAAAAATCTTTGATCATGAGCAAGTTCGAAATAAAAAGTTCAATACCTTATGAGATAATGTTGAGTGAAACAGGAGCAACTCCCATTGAAGCAATTGGTTATAATGTTGAGTGAAACAGGAGCAACCCCCATTGAAGCAATTGCTATGGTGAGACTTATAAGATATTTAAAAAGAATGAGCAAATGAGAGTAGGTAGATGTTCTAATGTTACTTCAATGAAGGCACGAGTGAAAGAAGAAAACATGGATGAAACAAAACTACACAGGGATGCAAAAATGGAATATCTACATCAATACCTATCCCACAAATAGAAAGGAGCTAAAGGATTTTGTTATGGAGAAGTTTCGTAAAAATGTATGAGGAAAAGAGTTGGGTAGAAAGAAGAAATATTACATTGAGGAATTCAATATTACATTGAGGAATTCAACCCTATTGTAATCTACAACAAAAAGAGTTAAAAAGAGTTCATTGGGGCTAGCATTTCATGGAGGGAAAAGGTTCTTATTGCTCAATTCAGGACCAACTCACATCAACTTCAATGTGAAACAGGACCGTAGAAAAGGCCTAAAGAAGCTTGGGAAGAACAGGTGTGTAAATTTTGCACGTCTGGGCTGTGGAATCGGAGAAAAACATTTCATTTTGGAATGTGATGTATTCAAAGGCATCAAAAAGAGTTAAAAAGTTAATTGGGGCTAGCATTTCATGGAGGGAAAAGGTTCTTATTGCTCAATTAAGGACCAACTCACATCAACTTCAATGTGAAACAAGACCGTAGAAAAGGCCTAAAGAAGCTTGGGAAGAACAGGTGTGTAAATTTTGCACGTCTGGCGCTGTGGAATCGGAAAAACATTTCATTTTGGAATGTGATGTATTCAAAGGCATCAGAGAAAGTTATGAGAACTTGTTAGCATTAGTTTCTTGGCATTGTTTTTTTAGTGAAGATATTGTTGGAAGGTTGGGTCAGATCATTATTAATTTGAATTGGAAAAGGATTGAATTGCAAAAAGCGAAAAATAGAGAGCTAATGTTGTCATAGACTATTTTAGTTTCTTGGATCATTTCATAATTATATTCACATTATGATGTGAAAATAAAATTTGGTAATTTAAAACTATTACAATTTAATGTTATGGGGTTGATATATAAAAACAAACAAAAAATATTGTAACAAAAAAATTATTGCAACACAAAGAATGTCTTATTAATGCAGGCATTTATTTGATTAATCATGTATAAAAAGATTATGGGTCAAATTTAACTTGAGGGAAAAAGGAATTACAAATCTTATTGTAAAATGGACCATTTTACTAAATAAAATTTGGTTATATATAATTGAATGTTATAAATAATGATGAGGAACTTATTAGAATTGGAATAATATCAAATCCCTAGGAATTGGTGGGGGGGAGCCACTTGGCACGAATCTAATTTTAAAATTTATTAAAGTGGACCATTTTGCAACATAGAATTTGCTTATATATATAAATGAATGTTATAAATAATAATGAGAAACTTATCATGGAAGAGCTTATTACAATTGGAAGAATCTCAAATCCCTAGGAAATTGTTGGGCGGGGAGCCACTTGGCATGAATCAATTTTTTTAATTTATTAAAAGTCAATGCAACATTAACACACTACAACCCTTGATAAGCATTTAGACTAAGCATATGCTCAGCATATTCCTTGAGAATCAATCTAGGTCGTCAATTAAAAATAAAAATAAAAGTCAATTGATCATCTTCCTTAAGTTGAAATAAGAAGCTTTAGGCAAAAATGTCTCATTTGTGTTTTGTAGAGTTAAAGAAATGAAATGAAATTATATTTTAACGTCCATGAGACTAAAAATAGTCTATGGGACCATTAGTTCCCTGTTTTTCACCTTTTGCAATTTAATCATTTTCTTATTCAAATTGATGATGAGTTGGCCCAACCTTCCAACAATCTCTTCGCTGAAAAGACAATGCCAAGAAATCGATGCTAACATATTCCCATAACTTTCTCTGATGACTTTGAATGCATCACATTCCAAAATGAAATGTTTTTCGATTCCACTACCCTAGACGTGCAAAATGTACACACTCGTTCTTCCCAGGGTTCTTTAGGCCTTTTCCCGTCCTATTACACACTAAAGTTTGATGTGAGTTGGTTTTTAATTGAGCAATAAGAACCTTTGCCCTCCACAGAATGGTAGCTCCAATGAACTCTTTTTGTTGTAGATCACACTAAGGTTGAATTCCTAAATGTAGTACTTCTTTTTTCTACCTAACTCTTTTCCCCATACCTATTTACAAACTTCTCCATAACAAAATTATTTAGCTCCTTGTTATTTGTGGGACAGGAATTGAGGTAGATATTCCATTTTTGCATCCATGTGTAGTTTTGTTTCATCCATGTTTTCTTTCTTTCACTCATGCCTTCATTGAAGATAACATTAGGCCATCTACCTACTCCCATTTGCTCAATTCTTTTTAGATATCTTATGAGTCGCACCATAGCAATTGCTTTGATGGGAGTTGCTCATGTTTCACTCAACATTATCTCATAAGGTACCAAACTTTTTATTTTGAACTTGCTCATGATCAAGTGTTTTTGGATTTTCTCAATTTGTTCCATTTTGAGACGAGGGTGTTGCTAGCCCATAATTTACACCCATATAGCATCACTGGAAAAACTAGGAGTCCAAAAAGCACTTTAATCATTTTCCAATCCCATAACTCTGCCTCTCTACATTTGTTTTGAAGAGCATATAATGCTTTCCACCCTCCTAAAATTATCTTCTTTCTGCAGTCCTCCCAATTAAGTTTGTTGTTGAAATCAATCCCGAGGTACTTGTACTCATTTACTTCTTCAAGAATGTTGCCTTCAAAGAAGAACGTATGTTGGTGCTGCTTCCTTTTATTAGAGAAAATCATTATTTTGGTCTTGCTAGGATTGACTTGCATCCCCACTACTCTAAAAAAATGCTCAAGGGCATATAGGTGCATTTGCAATCCATGGGCTGATTTAGAAATCAATAAAAGATCATCAGCATATAAAAGAAGCTTTATCACAAACTCCGCCAACCGAACAACATCTCCACCTTGCAAATTTAGCCACTCTTCCAGTTTATCAATATATAAACCAAAAAGAGAAGGGGATAGAAGGAAACCTTGCTTGACTCCAATGTCGCTTCTAAAGCTTTCTGAAGTACCTGTTGAGGTTATAATTTTGACTTTCACCTCTTCATAAAGTCTATGGACGATGGCTCTATAATGCAAATTAATTTCAAGTTCTTCCATTCTATGCCACAACTTATCTCTAGGGACTGTGTCAAATGCCTTTTTGAAGTCAACAAAACATCAAAATACTTCTTCTTTGTCCTCCCAAACCTTTTCGACAATGTGTCTCAATGTGATACCATGATCCACTGTAGAATGTTTCGGCCTAAAACCCATTTGTCCTCTTGCTTTCTTTTCTTTTACTTCTGCCCACTTACTGATTCTATTTTCTACCATGTTGAAAACCTTTGCAAACAAAGGATTGATCATAATGGTTCTATAGTTGGAAGGATTATTAATGTCTCCACTTTTAAAAAGGGGTATTGTTATGCTAGTTGTCTAGTCTCTTGGGAATCCTTGTTGAATGATGTTGTTGAATATTTCCATGATGTGCGGTGCAAGAGTTTTCATTCCCCATTTTAGATACTCTTCTTGAAGTTCAACCAAGTCCTTTGCCTTTCCTGTTTTCAGCTTATTAATTCCAATCTCCACCTCCTGTAATGTGAAGAGTTGTGTAGTTGTGTTGATTGTGGAAGGAGGCTCTGCCTTTGATTCTTTTTCATAGTGTTTATTTGCATATTCAAACCATTGATTGGTTGTAATATTATTTTCGATTTTCTTCTTCCTTGGTTGAAATTCCTGCCAAAAAAGCTTTGGGTTATTCTTCCTTAGATATATTAACTCTTCTCGCCTTGTTTGCATGAACTCATCTTTTTTCCTTTTTAGTATCTGCTTATATAACTTTACATGCATCTTCTCCTTGCCTGCCTTTTTCAATGTTCTCCTTGCCATTTTTCATTCCTCATCAAACCAAAAATTTACCGGAAAACCATTTGATTCTAATTTCCTATTTTTTTCTCTTTTTCACTCCTCAAGTGCACTTTGAATTATATTTGTTAACTCATGACTGTTGAAGCTTTTGAAACCAGTTTTCTCCTTCTGAAATAATCTCTCTAACATTGTCTTGAAGATGGTACAATTTTCCTGTCTTAGAAGAATTTTGCCCCTTGATAGTGAGAGCATTGGTTTTTCCTCCTATGCTACCTTTCTTCTAACCATGATAACTTTATATAAAATGTGTTATGGTCTAATTTTAAGTCCCAAATATGTTCTCCAACCTTAACTTCATCTATCTTTTCTATCAAGCTTTGTGAACACATCACATAATCAACGACACTTGACCCATTGTATGTGTTGCAAGTGAAGTTCTAAGATCTTTTCCATCTATCTAGACCATTGCAAATAATTAAGTTGAAAGCCCCACACAGTGTAAGCAACTCCTCTCCAAAATGATTGCTAACTTTGTCAAATTTTGAACACCTCACCCATTGGGGATTCTCCTCTTCAGTGAGCCAAATAGGATTGTGATCCTCTTTGCAACAAAGAATACTAGCTTAATGATTTGTTGTTCTAGCATTGAAATCTCCCACTAAAATAACTTCTCCCTACTCACAGTACACGTCAATATCTTGCTTTAAAGTTGCATACAAAACCTTGCTATCTAGCCCCTTATTTTTGTAAGTTTTTGAGACTTGAGGGGCAAAATAGCATGCTGCAATTCTCATGTGATGCTCATTATCTGATATTTTGATAAATATTGCTTATTTTCATCTTCTTTAATTAACTGAATGTGGCAGCCTTCTTTTTCCTTCACTAAAACTAGTATTCCCCCATACCCTTTGCCCCTAGTCTAATGTGACCTTCCTTGAGGTTTTTCTTTCCATCGTCGATGAGGGGTACAAATAGGAGGCATTGATTGACATATTGTGCGCATGATAATCGATAATTACCACTTTTCGTGTATCCATTATATCAACCTCCATTCTTCCAGTTGATTGTTATCTATAATCGGTATTGGCTACCTTTTATCCTTTTATTTGAGCGAGGGCCTGAAAATTTTACCCTTAAGAGGTTGATGCAGTTGAAAGAAAGTTAAAATCATATATGACCACACAATAAGAGGTTGATGCAACTGAAAGAAATTTAAAAGCATATATGGCCACACAAGCAAGAAAATGTTAAAATGTAAAGGACGGTTGAGACAATTTATATTGTATCGACAAGAGCTTAACACAAACTCTTACCCCCTCACTAACCCTCACCCAATTCCTAACATATCATGATTTATCTAAATAAAAGGAACTTTGAATGTCCCAAACCCAATGAGCAATAAACCATTACATCTTTAAGGGGTATTTGAATGCATCAAATGAGCTTGTAACCCAAGCTATGCATAAAAAAATAAAAAATAAAATTAAAGAAAAGGGAAACAAGAGGGGTGGTCAAAAATAGGTCAAGGAAAGGGATAACTCAAGCCCCATGATTGCTTCCTCTTCACAACATTACACTCAAGATGTTGGAACTCCAAAAGTTGGTACAAAGATTGTAGCATCTTCCATGAGTTAACCCCTTCCATATCCACTTCTCACAAGCAATTATTTATTGATGGGTCGACCTAGGAATTATTCCTCCCATTGGGGTTGGAAGCACCTAATAGGGCCTTTGGATAACCCTCACATATCTAAATATGGTAACTTGTTTATCATCAACTAGAAAGACATTTGTAAACATTTCTTTTGTGAAGTATTCTTGTGCCTTTAGCATTAGATATGGTCCACTATAATATCTTTGTGGTTACTATACCTATGATGATGATTTCACTTGATTTTGAGGGTATGTTTTAGATGTTTCTTCTAAGGTGCATTTGATTTCTCTAAAGATATGGCTTGACGCTTCTCCAACTATTTGATGAAGACATCTACCAAAGTGTCATGGCACTTCAAGAACTTGAAGCAACAATGTTGGCCACCTTAAGATGAGCGTTAAGTTTGGGATGGATCTAGCACTAATGTTTGTCACCTTCTCCCTCTCCAGAAGCTTAAATGTTGCACTTTGAATCAAGGATGTTGTCAAGAATGATGAAATACCCTAGAGACTCCAATTCACCCTCGGGTTAGCCTTGCACCTTCTTGATGGGTGTTTCCTTGTTCTTAGATCTTGTTGATGATAATGTTGACTTATGATCCGTTTGGATGGATAGTACACTTCTTCTTGATGATGATGTTGTACCCTAGGCTTGTGATGTCACCCTTACATGGCCTAGAGCGATGACTTGTGGTTGAGGAGAGATATGGGTTAAGGATGCACCTTTGTGGTTGAGGAGATGGCTTGAAGTGAGGAGCACTCTTTGACCATTTGTAGAATCTTGCGTGAGGAAGATATTTACCTTTGAAGGATGATGTCATGCTTGGACAACATTTTTATTCATGCATGTGGGGTAAAAAGAGGCCATTTCTTATGTTTTATTGTTACGAGAGTATCTTTTAGGTCAACCTGTGACCTAGCTCACTTATAAACACTTCAAATATTATTTTAATACTTTTTGCTCTAAATTTATTCAAAATCGACTTGTTTACCCTAATATAAATAGAGGGGAGTTGATTTGGAGAGGATGATTGTCGCACACACTATTATTTCCTCTTGTGAAAGAGTGTGCACTAGTAGTCTTATCTTCTTGAATGCAATGGATCACTAAAGACTAGTGATTTGTCTTGGGGAGGATAAAATTGGCTTGTGATGATTTTCTTAGATCGTTGAAGTGATGCTATGATGAATTGTGCAAGTTTATTATAAGTAGCTTCTTCCATTTTACAAAGTTGTAGAATTAGGGTGTCTATGAAGTTTCATATTATGTTGATTGTTTTATGGCTCTAAAATCTTCGTTATAAAATTTGTCACATGGGATCCATCAAGGAAACTAGAGTTGCATTCCTTGATCTTAAATCTCCGTCGAATTTGAAAACCATTGGGGTTTGATTGAGAGTATACTCTCTCTAACTCGTTCCAACCAAGGTCCTTTACCTTTGATCTCGCCCTTCTTAAGTTCATATACCCAAGGTGGGTAAGGCACTAGCTTTTGTGTGCCAATCCTTTAATTTTTATTTATTTTTATTTATTTTTTTTCTCTATTGCATAGTAAATTAAGGTTATTGTTTGGAAAAAATTGTACTTAATAGCTAAATTTTCCTTATACATTATTGTCATAGGGTTGGGGTTTGCATAGCATAAATCAAAAAGGAAAAATATCATTTGTATGCACTTTTCAACCACAATTTTAGAGTTGACATCTAGGTTTTTCATGTAACAATGAACATCAAACGTCATTGGAAATGAGTCCATTTGAGGCTTTACATGGTGGTAGATGTAGGACAACAATGAGTTGGGATAATACACTAAGCATGGTTGTGCTTGGATCGAGAATGATTAAGGAAATGGAACAATAGGTTTTTAAAATCATGCAGAATTTGAAGTTAGCCCAAGATAGGGAAAAAACTATGTAGATGAAATAGGGTTCACAAAGAATTTTGAGATAGGGATCATCTTTACCTATGAATGAGGCCAATAAATAGTTCCTTGAAGCTTAGAAGTTGTGCCAAGATGTTATTAGACATTTTGGGCCATTTGAAGTGCATGATAGGATAGGGCTAGTTGCATATCAAATTGCATTTCTTACTAGCACTAAAGCTCATAATGGTGTTAAATGTTTCCTCAAGATATATGTACATGATTCTAACCATGTGTTTGATTGGGATATGATCTAAGTGGAACCAAAGGGTGAGTTACAAACATAGACATTATGCATCCTCAATAGAAAAATAACATTTCTTTGGAGCCAAGACATCAAACTGGTAAAGGTGCAATGGAATTAGTTTGGTCCTTATGAGGTGAATTGGGAGTTGGAGAATGCCATGAAGGGGGCATACCAATATTTGTTCTAAATTTTGAGCAACACCAAATCTAGTGTTATTTCAATGTAATACCCTAGTTCTCATCCTTGGTAGATATTAACTCAAATTATGTAAATGTTATAAATATGTGAATATGGATTCCTATTATGGAGAACAAGATTGAGGCTTTGTTAATTTTTGGAAGCTCAGTGACAAATTCCAATCATGGGACTAGATTCCTCTTTTCGAGAGGATCAATTTTGACTTTAGAAGCACTCAATTTGGACAAGGGAAGTGTATTTTTGAATTGAATCCCACAATGTCACATTTGATCATGTCGACCCTAATAGGAAATTAGACACCCTTGGAAGCCTATAAATACAAGTGACCTCAAGCTCATTTGGTCATCATCATCATCAATCATATTATTCTTCTCTTCTTCATTGATTGGTTCACACAGGTCTAAGGTTGGGTCGTAGATATTGGTTCAAATAGATCTGAAATTGCAAGGTCCGAAGTTGGCACGTGTGTTTAGGGTTTTGGTTTCCAATTGCAGGCTTGACATAGGAAAATTTCGGTTACAACTAGAGGCACGCAGGCCCATTCGTGCAGTTGGAAGCTCTCAAACACACACATGCCTCTTCCTCCATGCAGTTGGGATCTAGGGTTATAATTCGATAATTGACTATAATTGACCACAAGTAGGAAAAGTTGTCTCTAATCAATATTGATGTTGGGAACATATTTTTGAATGTTGTTGGGTTAATTTTGTTAGATGATTTTGTATTGGCTCATTGTACTCTTTGCTAAACATTTTATGACAATCTAATAGAAGAATAATTTCAAAGGGTTTTCCCCATAATGGGTTTTTCCCTGGTCATTGACCAAATCTGGTGTCTCTTGTTGATGTGTTGATTGTCTCCTATTGTCATTGCATTACTTTTCTATCTTCAATTACTATTGATTGATGAAAAGTATTAATTTCTATTGAAAGATTGCTAATTGAAGAATTGAATTGGGCTAAAGTAATTGAAACAACAAAGAGTAGTGTAAAAATTAACATGGTATCAGAGCCAAGGTGAAGAACAAGCTCAAAAGAGGACAAGAATTGAAGCAATCATTTTTGGAAAGTTAAAGGGGCCGATCTATTCAAGTCAAGATGTCTTCCTCTTTCTTCAAGGAAAATGAGAAGTTGGGTGACTCATCTAACTTTGCCGCTTGGAAGATCAGGTTGGAGATCATAATTGATAACAATGATGTTTTGGAATACATTCAAGGAAAGGTACTTGAGCCTTTGGAGAATGCTTCCATTGTTGCCAAAAACAAGTACAAGAAAGGTGAGTTAAAAGCAAAAAAATTTAGTTGATGGTTTATAAGATCATTTACTTGCTTATGTTGGGAATTTGATTAAGTCTAAGGATATGTATGATAAGTTGGTCGACATGTATGAAATCAAAATTTCAATGGAATCACCACCTTGAATGATCAACTAAAAGACATGAATATGAATAAAGGAGAGATTATGCAATCCTATATCATGAGGATATCTCGTCTTAAAGATCAATTGCAGAGAGTTGGAGAAATTGTACCTGATAAGGAATTGGTAATTGTAACTCTTAGAGGTCTCCCTCCTGTTTGGGAAACCTTCATTACCGCCATAAGCAATAACAGTTGTTTTCTGTCATTTGATGAACTTGTTGGAAAGCTCACTCAAGAAGAATCCAGGATGATTTCAAGAGGGAGAATTCATAAGCATGGAGAAGAAGAACTTGCTGCATTTGTTACTCAAAATAAGAAGAAAATGGGATTAGGAAGAACATTTGGTTTGAATAGGTCCTCTCTTGATTCAAGGGACTCTTATAGAAGATCAAGGGATGTTGAATGTTACAATTGTCATAAGCGTGGTCACTATGCCCGAGATTATCCAAAAAAGAGAGATTCTCCAAGATTCGATCGAAGCTACAACAACAACAAGTACAATGATAGAAGAAGAAGAAATGATCAAAGAGGAAGTGATGATAAAGGAAGGAGAGATTATAGAAGAGAGAGTGACAATCGAAGAAGAAGAGATACTCTGGATGATCGTGAAGAAAGTCCTCGTCCTCAAAAGAAGTCAAGAAACTCCAGGTATGAAAGTAATGTAGCTACTAGACAATCCAAATACATTCTTATTTCATACCTCTCTAGTTCTTCTCCTCCAGATTCGTACAATAGTTGGTTGGTTGATAGTGGGGCTTCTAGAAACCTCACCGGGTATAAGGAAGTTCTCTCAAATCTAGTTAAGAGGGAGAAAAGTTTGAAGATTATTTGATCCAGGTCGATGTTGGTGGCCACTCACCTATTCCACTTGGACCCCCACCACTGTCTCTTTCAAATTTTCAGTTTCCTTAATTGTAGCACATTTTACTATTTTTGGCAGTTGTTTGGGTCTTGAACTTCCGGAGCTGTTTTGAGACCCTAAATTACATTTTTTGGGAAAATCGAGACCAATAGTGGCCACTCAAAAGTTGTAGTCCTTGAATATATCTTTCTAACAAGGTATTGTGCGTGTCAAACAAAGATAATATGCCAAAGTTACGACCTCAAGAAGTTGATGTACCAATTTACCCAAACAGGGCCCATAGTTTTGGTGCTTCATCTCCTAGGGTTAGGTTTTTGGATGTTTAGGGTTTTCCATTGTTTCTCAATAATAAATAGGCCTTTGAGCCTCATTGGAACACTGTTAAGAGGCATTTAGCTACCACATCTCTTCTTAAAGATGAGCTAGCATCACCTGAGCTAGTTTATTTCCATTCTGTATGTAAGCATATTTCAGTTCTTTGATATTAATGAAATGAATTTTTATTTCTACTACATCTCTATGTTCATGTTTATATTTGTATATTGTTGTGTTCCTACATAAGTCTGGATCAGTGGTATCAGAGGGGTCTTCTCTTTCTCTTTTTTTCTTTGCATGTCCCCAACGAGGTCAAAATATAAGGACTTAGGGCTTGAACCGGTCGAACCTTTGCAAGACCAACCTCACAAATCCCGACGGCCTCCCATGGCGAAAGAGAAGAAAGACGAGGGGTAGGACATCCTTTCAAAATCTTGCTCGAAGAAGCCCTCGAGTGACAGAGGAATGCGATGATGGACAACTTTGCCCAGATCCTTCAGCAACTACCCAAGCGTGACTCATCTCCTTCTAGCAACTATTGTGGAAGTGCCACAACCTTTAAGGTATAAGTTAACTTTGACATCCCCATATTTGAGGGTCATATAGATGTAGACATTGTAGATAAATGGTTAAATTCGCTAGAAGGATATTTTTTTGTTCATGATTTTTCCAGCCAAGAAAATATCACTTTTACACTTCTCAAAGTCGCCCCCCACGTCAAGGTCCTTATGAAAAAGGATGATGGTTAGAGAAAGCATGCAGTATATGCCCATTAGTAGGAACCTAGTTGATTATGAGACATGCTACACACCTATAGAGAAGCTATGTCTTGCTATTGTTTTCTCTATGCAATGACTTCACCATTACTCACTAAGTCAGGAAACACATGTCATCTCTTAATCAAAGCTGCAAAAATACCTAATCTTCAAACCTGCCTTATCTAGTCACTATGCCAAATGGATCTGACTATTCCAAGAGGTTTATTTACACTTTATGACCTAAAAGTCCCTGAAGACTGGTGGGAAACCTATTGTGATAAGAAGGACTAAAGTACACCCTCACTATTTTCGGCGCACCCACTTGGAATTCGTTCTTGGATGCCATGAAGGAGCATTACTACCCTATCGGGAGCTATGAGGATAAAACATAAAGTGGACCACGCTATGAAAAGGAAGGGACCAAGACGTGCCGAAGTTTACCAATATTTTTCATACCCTTTGCACAAAGTTGGGTATCAAGGATTCTAAGTGACATTTGGTACTCAAATACTACGGCTACCTACTCAGGTACATCTAGGACGATATGGAGTTCTTGGACATCTCCTCGCTTGGCACAGCGTACCGATATGTTGTCAAGATCGAGCAGAAGTTTGAACAAAAGAAGTGATACTTTGGATCTGTGAATCCGAAGCAAGGGAAAGGTGCCCCTAGACCGGAGAACAAAGGAAAAAACCAAGGCGGGGTGACCCAAGACAACTCGTCGAAGCCGCAAGAAAAGAACAACACCACGAATTCAAAGAAGGACACAAAAAATGGTGCGAGTTCAATAAGAATCCCACTCACAACACAAGTGAGTGTCGGGTCAAGCAGTCATTGGTGGCCAAGTTGAAGGCTTCAAAATTAGATGCATGTTTTGACTCTGAGTTAGAACCCAACAAGAGGATTGACAAAGGGAAGCAAATTATTGATGTGGAGCCCAGTGCCACTGTTGCCACCACCGAGATCCAGAAGAATGAGCTCGAAGATCTAGAGGAGGGGAAGTGTCTCTTCCAATCACAGATGTGGGTGAAGGGTTTTCCACTATAATTCATTGTCAACAATGGGAGCCAAAAGAACCTCATTTCAACAGAGGTCGTGAAGCGGCTGGGCCTACCGACCATACCACACTTGTAGTCATACAACATCGGGTGGCTTCACCAAGGACGAGATCTTCAAGTCAGCCAGTAGTGTTGCCTTCCCTACAACATCAAGCCCTTCACAGATGAGGTATTGTGTGATGTTGCTCCTCTTAACGTTTGTGATGTATTATTACGACAACCATACTTGTGGAAGTGACATGCTACATATGAATCAAGACCTCGATCTTTTATTATTTCTTTGGGTAATACATTATACTAGATACCGGAGGTAGCTCCGCCTACTGCCATCTCTTTGATCTCTACTAAGAAATGTAGTAAGATCATCTCCCAGACTAGGAAAATTGTTTTCTTTCTGATTCGCTCTCAAAATAAGGGGAAAGGCATAGCCACATCTATGGCCCTCGGGAAGGGTTCCTCCACGCAACAGAAGTAGGTGGATATAGTCGTGGAAGAATACAGGGACATCTTCTCCTCACCCACAGGGGTACCCTTTGCATTGTCAGGTCAATCATTCGTTCGATTTGACTCTCGGAGCACCTCTACCCAACGGGCCGATATATCGCCGCTCCATTATGGAAAATTCCAAGTACAAGCAACAACATGATCAACATCAAGTGCCACACAAGTTTCAGGTGGGCGACAAAGTTTGGTTGCATTTGCAGAAAGAACGCCTTACCAAAGTCCATCGGAAGCTCAGACCACTCTGATATGGTCCTTACACCATTACCAAGGCTGTGGGAGACAATGATTTTGAGCTCAAAATTCCCCCATTCCTTGGTCTACACCCAGTGTTCAATGTGGACCGCCTTCGACCATACTTCCCACCATTATTGAACACATCAGACATTGCAAAACAACTCACACCAACAGAGCTAAACCCAGACTGCATGGAACATGCCACAACTAATCGGATTATGGACACATAGGTCAAGAACACTTGCCAACAGAAGATCCAACTATATCGGGTTGTCAAAGTTGGCCAACTCCTGCACCAAGGCAAGTGGCTCACCAGGGACCAAGTTCAACAGAAGTTTCCCCATCTCATGGAGGCACTCAATGCAATGGGGACCATTGCTTCCTAAGGGGGGAGGAATGATCCAGGTGGATGTTGGTGGCCACCCGATTATTCCACTTGAACTCCCACCACTGTCTCTTTCAGTTTTTCAGTTTCCTTAATTGTAGCACAATTTACTATTTTTGGCAGTTGTTCGAGTCCTGAACTTCTGAAGCCGTTTTGAGGCCATAAATGAGGTTTTTTTTGGGAAAATTAGGGCCAACATGGGTGTGTAACTATTGTTGGCCACTCAAAAGTTGTATTCCTCATATAGATCTTTCTAACAAGGTATTGTGTGCGTCAAATGAAGATCGTATGCCAAAGTTACGAGCTGGGGAAGTTGATGTACCAATTTAGCCAAATAGGGCACATAGTTTTGGCGCTTCATCTCCTAAGGTTAGGCTTTTGGATGTTTATGGTTTTCCATTATTTCTCAATAATGAATCGGCCTTTGAGCCTCATTAGAACACAGTTCAGAGGCATGTAGCCACCACTTCTCTTCTCAGAGATGTGCTGCCATTGCCCGAGCTAGTTTATTTCCATTCTGTATGTAAGCATATTTCAGTTCTTTGATATTAATGAAATGAAGTTTTATTTCTGCTACATCTCTGTGTTCATTTTTATATCTGTATATTGTTGCATTCCTACATAAGTCTGGATCATTATTCTTGGGGAAAACTCTACATCTTCATTGATGGGCTTTGGTACTGTCAAATTTGATTTGGACTATGGAAAATCTATTATTCTTCATGAAGTAATGTATGTTCCAGAATTAAAGAAGAACTTGATATATATTTCTACCTTGGAAGATAAAGGAATGAGAATAACCTTCATTAATGGAAAGGTCCTCTCATAGCCGAAGGGATCCCATATGAAAGATGCCTTTACTTTGGGATCTAGAGTGGGAGGACTATATAGAGTTGTTGGATACCTCTTCTAGCAAAGATCCACAACACCAATCATCAAAGTGAGATATGGCACCAAAATAAAAGGAAGTCTAGGGGACCATTCCCCTCTAACAGGATCAAGACCGATGATAATTCCAAACAGGATAAAGTAGTAGTGAGAGAATAGGTTTGGAAGGATACTATGGTCGAAGAATTGATTATGAAGAAAGATGTTTGGGATATTGTTCCAAGACCGCAAGATGCAACTTCAAGATGGCTATACAAGATGAAGTATGAAGCAAATGAAATCTTTGAAAGGTACAAGGAAGAAGTATGTGTCGAGCAATCTCAGGGGTTTGATGTACAAGACAGGAAGACTCTCATTAGCAGATTGAAGAAAGCACTATGTGATTTGAAGCAAGCTCCCCAAGCCTATGCCTGAATTGACAGTTACTTGGTGAAGTTTGATATCACAAGAAGCAGCGTCGATCTGGACCTCCACTTTAAACTGGTCCAAGGTATGACTTTGATTTTTTATATTGATGATCTATTCCTGACAGGTAGTGGGCCTCTGATGATCAAGCGTAAGAAGGATTGTGGTATGAGATATACTTACAGAGATATGAGTCTATATAAATACACTAGACTTCGTCATACTTTGACTGATGAGCATATTGTAGCATGGATTGATGTGACCCTCCCAAGTAAGGGTCTGGGTTGATCGAGGACACTGAGCCTGCTCTTCCCCCCTGTTTGAGCTCCCAAGGTGAGGAATTGAGATGTACAGCTCTTGGGGTTGAGGGACCACTAGACAATAAGGTATCACCCATATATATTACCCAGAGGGTGGAAGATGTAGCTACCCTATCTTAGTCTATGCAGAGTATACCCCAGTTGGCATCTGTCTTTCCCACCCATCTAGCCAATGGGTGTTGGTTGTGTAACAACCTTGGTGAAAATTCCATGTAATAAAGTTAATAAAGGCAAAATAAGACCACAGGTAAGGGACACTTATTACAAGTTGAATGTTGGGAAAATATATCCTAGTGCGAATCACTGGATGTGTGTGTTTTGGCTAAGGAAAATTGGCAAAGGCTAATGCAAAGGCATTAAAAGGCAAAAAGACATTTTTGGCACATTTATTTATGAAAATAAACAAAGTTAGGATAAAAGGAAGATAAAAGGTCATAGGTTGCATGTGATGAGGAAAATGAAGGAAAATAATGGAAAATGAAGAAATTAGAGGCCTCATTGATAAAAAGGCTTCTGAGGATTAGTTGGCAGGTTGCTCAGTGTTAGGATTGCTTAGTGTTAAGCTCTTAGTCAATACAAGTTTGGAGCTCTCTCATATTCTCTCTCTCTCTCTCTCTCACTCTTTGTCACTTAGAGTTTTCTTGGAGCACTCTAGCCTTGGATCAAGGAAGGAAAAGCAAACAAAGGGAAAGGAAGGAAAGCAAGGATCAAGGAAGGAAGAGCAAGATCAAGAAGCTTCAGCAGGAATACTTGCAGGTAACCTTTTGCATGTGTGATTTCCTAGCTGGTTTGGACATGCATGGCTTTGCATGTTGGTGTATGGTTCTCTTGCTATTAGTGGCATGGTTTTTCCAGGTTATGACAGTGGTTTTCAGCCTAGCCTTGCCTTTTTCTGGATGTCATGGTATGTTGGGATATTTATTTTGGTTTTGGAACTTTGGAATTGCCAGATGGATTTCGAAATCCGGGGCGGAGGTGGTCTCAAGGTTCATTCCTAAAGGCCTAGGAATCCCTTGACCGATTTTGGTGGGATACATGGTAAAGCCTGAGGGAGAAGTCTCGGTTTAGGGCCTAGTAATCTGGGTTTGGATTTCGGTAAATCCTAGGAGACGGAAAATTCCTCAAGGATAGTGATGGATTCCAGATGGCATTCCAAGTTCTGTTCGGTTGTGATCGGAGCAACGATTTTGGTGTGATCATGGTTGGATGAGGGTGGAGGTGGTTTAACCTCTGGATTCCCTTGTTTTTTCTTGGATTGGTTGTTCTATGAGATCCCACATTCATGCTTGGAATATGGCACGGGGGTGACTGCCTGAAAGAGAGATTTGGTTCAGCGATGTCTATAGTCGGGTGATACGTGGAAGCCCCAGACCTGGTCAGAGTTGCCTATGATTAATAAAAGCTAAGTTCTCTTACTTTTGCACTGATTTATATGTGTATTTAATGGTTGTCACATCTCTAATATTTATATGGTTTTATGCTGGTTATAGTCATGGTTGAATGATTGGTTCATGTCATCGTTATTTAATATACTTACCTGTGACTGTTAAATGGATGGATGCAAGATCTAATTGATGAGGTAGTGATTCAATGGAGAAGGAGGTGATCCTTTTGGTTATGTTTCATAAGTTGCTTAAGTCATTTATGCTTTGTCTTGTATCCTAGACCTCTAGGTTGCATTGATGCCAAGTGTTTGACAAAATGTCAATCCCGGTTGGGGATGGTCATGTCTAGTCCTGAGGGTGATTTTGATTGATCAACATGGTTGTCATGTTTTTAATGATTTCTGAAAGTTACAACAAGTTTTGGGCAAAGGCTAAGATTTTGGGCTAGAAAAGTGGCTCAAATCCTGAGGTCACTGGCACAGAATTAGCAATTCTGGACCACATTCTTTGGTAGGCAGGTCTGTGAGAGTGACTTTAGGTTGTTGGTCGCTCCCTTGCCCATAACATGAGAGCAAATAAGGCCTAAGAGCTGTAGAATAACAGTGGGACATAGGGACAGGCTGTCTGAGTGGTTGACTTATCTCCTGAGGGGTCTGTTGATGATGTTGGATGATTGTATGTGATGTTTCGTTGATTCCACTTCCTTAAGGTGACATAGGAGGTCGAATATGATTGTAGTATCATCTATCCTCATGTTTACTTTGGTTGGCATGGTTACTTTGGGTAGAATTGGGAGGGGGTGTTACAAATTGGTATCAGAGCGTGGTTGTGCTCTCCTTGGGTGAATCTTTTGGTCATACATGCATGTCAGTTGCATGTGTCTCTCTTACACTTGCACTCCATGTGCTTGTTGCATTACATAATGATTGTTCATGATGGTAGTAAGGTTATCATGAGGAACTTGATGTTGATTTTATGGAATGCATCGTCAAGAGTATATGATTGGTTACATGAGTATATGAAACTTGATTACATCCTTGTATGTTGGGTTCCATTCTTGGTTATTTGATTATGCGTATGAGTAGTTGATTAAGCATTGCTTATGCAGGTTGATAGTTGCATAAGGCAATGTGTACAATGGAGTAATGGTTGTGGTCATGCACGTATGGTCTTGGTTATAATTATGCATGAATAGTAGGTCAAACATGCCTTGTGAAGTCATGGTATGAAATTTAGGTCATCATGGTGATATTGGTATGTTATGATGCTAATGTGTTGGTTGAGATAGAGAAGGATATGCAGAGCATCATAATGAGGTTGCATCATTGGACTTTGGGGTAAGAGTAGATTGTCATACATGTATTGTATGTTTTTCATGTAAGTATGTATGTCAATGATTGTTATATGCATTAGGTTTATATACATTAGGGTTATGTACATGTCTTTTGATGTTATGGTTACATTCATGATAGATGTTAGTGATTAATGTAGTTATATGCACATGTGTCGGATAGTCAGGAATGATAGTAACTTGTAGTTGTATGCATTGCTATTTTTGTTTTATATTAGATAACCTGATGATTATGTTATATGTTGTTGATGAGTATGTTATAGGTTAACTTCTTGTTGTTATATGACAGTTAGCTTGACGATTAAGTTATATGTTGTTGATGAGAATGATAGTTAGCTTGATGATTAGGGTTATAGAATTTATACCTTGATGTTATATGTATCATGCTAAATTGGATTGGCCTATGCAGATGGTTATGGTTATGATATTCAGGTATGAGTCGACATATTTGTGATATGGTGTTGTACTAATCTAGATTGACTTTGCATATGTGTGAATGATAATTGTGTATGAGTTATGATGTAAACATGTTAGCTAGTGACTATTCTGGATATCATGATCTTATTTATGTTTGAGTTGATATGTTGTGAAGTTATATCGTACTAACTAGATTGATTGTGTAGACAAGATAGCCTCCCCTGAGATATAGTAAGGTATGAGTTTGCTTATGTTGTATATTTGGTGCTTGACTGTTTGATTATGTCGTCTAGTTGATTTATTTAACATGGTATGTTGCAAGTTGGTTGAATGTTTGATGAATTGCATAATATGAGTATGTGTTCAAATGATCTTGTTTTAATATGATTGTGTTAATACATATGAGTTGAGATAGCTGACATGTACTTGAGTATGATAGGTGATAGTTGTAGCATTATGTATTATGATTGATGACTATGAGTTGACTATGGATTATGACATGATTGTTAGTCCTGGTAAAGGTTGATTTCAAATTGATAGATATGATTGTCTTGATATGTGGAACATGTGGTTGACATGTGTGAGTAGTTGCAAGAAACATGCTTGGTATTAGCGTGACAAGGTAATAGTTGATGTGCTTATATAACCAACATTTGGCTGACACGACAATGCATAGTAAGCCTTGATTGCAGCAATGAAAAAGGTAAAAGAAAGGAACTGGGTAAGAATTTCATTGGATAGGTTTGGAAACCCTAATTCCAAACAAATGAGTGCTTTGCATACAGGGAGTCTTCTTAACCTTGATTTTGTTGACATTATGTGGATATGTGCTAGATTCATGAACATGTACTTGACATGTATATTAGCTAGTCTCTAGTTACAGGTGGATCTGTCAAGATAATTGGAGTCCCTTGAGAGATGGCATGGATGTGTTTAGTTGCAAGGCAACAAGCTTGGCACAACAAGATAAGGTAACTGATGTATTTTTATGTTTATTTATGCACTGACATTATGTGTTTATGGAAGTATAATGTAATGAGTTGCATGGCAAGAGAGATTTCCATGAATCTTGAAGAAGGCTCAGGTTGAGCTTTCCTTTGGAAGCACTAGGAACCATGGGGATTGAGTGATGGTGTCTATTGTTAGTCTTTTGTGATTATTGTGCTTGATTTGTGATTTTGCATGTGTCTGGTGCATAGCTATGCCACTTTGCTGCGGTGTCATATTGTTGTTATGGGTTTTCATGATCTTCTTCTTGTTTGTTTCTTGGGTTGCATTTTATGTTTTGAGTCTTGGGAATTGGTTGGGAAAGAGGAAATTTAATGGAGCTCAGGGAGAGATGTGTGGTACCCAACATGTAAGGTAAGACTCAGATGAAGCTTTGTGCATGAGTAAGCGCAGCGGAAGGTAAGACTATGACAGTCGGTTGGACTGGTTGGTCCATAGTGGTAAATGGATGGTGGCAGTACAAACATGTGAAAGGTAACTAGAAAAGGTAAATTAAATGGATCTGAGGTGTCGGATGCCTTGGCTATGTTGGGAACGATTGTTCTCAATGTTTTACACGTCGTACATAGATAAATGAAGTTCTCTTAACCTAGACCTTATGTTATTTAGTAATTATGTCATGATCATGATTATGCTGATGTTTATATATGTATGCATGTATGTATGTATGTATGTCATTGTTTGACAGGATTATGATTGTTTTGTGCTAATGATTATATATGTATGTATGTATGTTGTCAATGTCTGACAAGGTTGTCAGGAATCGTTCTTGAGGGGGAATTATTTATTATGCAGGTGAATGGCATGATGAGGTTCCTGGTCTTATGGGAATCAAGTGGGAAGAGTAGCCCTGAAAAATATACGAGGTCAGTATCATGTGGTTATGAATTTATATTATGTGCTTGTATTATGCCTATGTTATGTTATGGACAGGTTATACTGAGGGATACAGCAACGAAATGAAAGCAGTGTGGTATGCGACATGTTGGGACAAGCATACATAAGACACTGGGAGCAAGGCTTCTTAGTAGAGACAGTGTGTCTTTGGATGTGAGGTACTATTGTTGTGCATATGTTGTATATGTTGTACATGTTGCATCTGTGATATTGTGCACATGTGGTGTTGTGTATACATAACATGTGTACATGTTGTTTATGCAATGTTATGTACAAGATGGTACATATAGTGTTTTGTACAGATGATGCTATGTACATGTTGGATATGCAGTGCTATGTACATATGGTGTTCTGTGCATGTTGTACATATGGTGTTGTGTGCATGATTGTACAAGTGGTGTTGTGAGCATGCGGTGCCATGTACATGTGGTGCTATGTGCATGTGGTGTTGTCTACATGTCATGCATGTGATGTTATGTACATGTGGTGTTGTGCACATGTCGTGCATGTGATGCTATGTACATGTGGTATTGTGTACACATTGTATAGATGGTGCAGTGTACTGTGTCATTGTGTACACGTAGTGCAAGTGGCGTTGTGTACATGTGATGTTGTGCACACATTGTGTAGGTGGTTGCAGAGTACAGGTAGTAATGTGTACATGTGGTACATATGGCACTGGTGTAGATGCATGTATTGCATGGTGTTGTATGATGTGTGTAGTTGTATGTGCACATGACTGAGGAGAAGACAATGGGTGTTTGTCTGGTGTGGCAACCGATCCAAAGTGCGTACAAAATAAAGACAAAGGTGGAAGCTAAGGATTGATTAAAGGATAAGTATTAATATTTTATTTCAGTTTTATTATGCATGTGATTTATGATTATGGTCTATGATGAGTACATGTGATCTATGATTGGGTTTATGATGGTTACATGTGCTTTATGATTTTGATGGTTATGTTTTGAGCTAACCTGATATGATATTTTTATAGTGTTGATTTGGTCAAATGTGCTAGTTTGACTTGTTGCGACAGGAAGTGAACAAGATTGCAAATGTACCTTATTGACGAATTACTGATGAGGTATGATTTGAGGTTATTTCAATTTGTTTGAATCTAATGGAAATTATGTGCTTAGGATGGGAATGCATTAGCATGTCTGGTTGGGTGGTTGAAATTGACTGCAAGAATTAGCAGCAACAGAAAAATAAATTGGAACATTTAGCAGTATGTTGGCAGAGTACTTTAGGAGCAGGGCCATTGTGGGACGCTCGTACCCAATAGTGTCCTTTTGATTTCCATGAAAATGTTATGACTGGTATGACAATTTTGAGGCAGGTATATGCCTTGGTTTTGTATCTTCTGATGCAAGGAAGCCTTGCCAAGGGATGGATCGCTCGGGATAGGGGATGTCGGGAAACTTGGAAGGTGAGTGACAACACAGAAGGGGTGACCGGATTTCCCGAGGGACTATGTAGCAGAGAAAGGAAGGTCGCAGATATATTGGTTTTGGTCATTAACATTGCCAGATGGAATCAGATGCACATTGGGAGTGCACCCTGGAACAATGAGCCGGTAATTGTTCACTGAGAGGACAAGTGGCGCAGGATTGTAGCGTTGGACATTGGATGCAACTTTGACTGTGACAGTGGATTCTGGACTTCCTGGGAAGGAGGTGAATCCTGGTATTACTTTGAGGGTGGAGGTGTGATCCTATGGATTCCCTTGTTGATTGATATGGGCATCGTATCCTTTATTTGTTGGTTTAGCAAATGTGCATATGTGTATATGTGGTTATTGTAAATACCGTAATGAGTTGTGCTATAAAGCTCCAGTATGTGGTATGTTGTCATGATGTTTTTATTTTGAGCAGGTATTTCATTGTAAATACTGCAACGAGCTAAGTTATAAATCTCCATGGGTAGTATGTTTGTTTTCAACAGTTTTGTTGAGGTCTTGGCGTGGTTTAATACTAAGGACAATGTTCCCCAAGGGGGAGGGTTCTGTAACAACCTTGGTGAAAATTCCATGTAATAAAGTTAATAAAGGAAAAATAAGACCATAGGTAAGGGACACTTATTCCAAGTTGAATGTTGGGCAAAGATATCCTAGTGGGCATCACTGGATGTGTGCGTTTTGGCTAAGGAAAATTGGCAAAGGCATTAAAAGGAAAAAAAGGCATTTTTGGCACATTTATTTATGAAAATAAAGGAAATTAGGAGAAAAGGAAGGTAAAAGGTCACAGGTTGCATGTGAAGAGGAAAATGAAGGAAAATAACGGAAAATAATGGAAAATGAAGAAATTAGAGGTCTCATTGATAAAAAGGCTTCTGAGGATCAGTTGGCAAGTTGCTTAATGTTAGGCTTGCTCAGTGTTAAGCTCTTAGTCAGTACAAGTTTGGAGCTCTCTCATATTCTCTCTCTCTCTCTCACTCTTGGTCACTTAGAGTTTTCTTGGAGCACTCTAGCCTTAGATCAAGGAAGGAAAAGCAATCAAAGGGAAAGGAAGCAAATCAAGGATCAAGGAAGGAGGAGCAGGATCAAGCAACTTCAATAGGAATACTTGTACGTAACCTTTTGCATGTGTGATTTCCTAGCTGGTTTGGACATGCATGGCTTTGCATGTTGGTGTATGGTTCTCTTGTTGTCTATGGCATGGTTTTTCTAGGTTATGACAGTGGTTTTTAGCCTAGCCTTTCCTTTTTCCATATGCCATGGTATGTTGGGATGTTTATTTCGGTTTTGGAACTTTGGAATTGCTGGATGGATTTCAGAATCCGGGGTGGAGGTGGTCTCAAGGTTCATTCCCAAAGGCCTAGGAATCCCTTGACCAGTTTTGGCAGGATACACGGTAAAGCTTGAGGGAGTGGTCTTAGTTTAGGGCCTAGTGATATGGGTTTGGATTGCGGTAAATCCTGAGAGACAAGGAGACGAAAAATTCCTCAAGGATAGTGATGGACTACGGACGACATTCCAAGTTCTGTTCGGTTGTGATTGCAACACCGGTTTTGGTGTGATCATGGTTGGATGAGGGTGGAGGTGGTTTAACCTTTGGATTCCCTTGGTTGTTCTATGAGATCCCACATTCATGCTTGGAATATGGCATAGGGGTGACTGGCTGAAAGAGAGATTTGGTTCAACCATGTCTATGGTCGGGTGGTACGTGGAAGTCCCGAACCTGGTCGGATTTGCCTATGATTAATAAAAGCTAAGTTCTCTTACTTTTGCATTGATTTATATGTGGATTTAATGGTTGTCATATCTTTGATATTTATATGGTTTTATGCTGGTTATAAGCATGGTTGAATGACTGGTTCATGTCATGGTTATTTCATATATTTACTTGTAACTGTTAAATGGATGGATGCAAGACCTAATTGATGATGTAGTGGTTCAATGGAGAAGGAGGTGATTCTTATGGTTATGTTTCATAAGTTGTTTCAATCATTTATGCTCTATCTTGTATCTTAGACCTGTAGGTTGCATTGATTCCAAGTGTTTGGCAGAATGCCAGTCCTAGTTGGGGATGCTCAAGCCTAGTCCTGAGGGTGATTTTGATTGATCAGCATCATTATCATGTTTTTAATGATTTCTAAAAGTCACAACAAGTTCTAGGCAGAGGCTAGGATTTTGGGCTAGAAAAGTGGCTCAAATCCTGAGGTTGCTGGCATAGAATTGGCAATTTTGGACCACAATCATTGGCAGGCAAGCTTGTGAGAGCGACTTTAGGTTTCCGATCGCTCCCTTTCCCATAACATGAGAGCGACTGAGGCCTAAGAGCTGCAGAATAATAGTGGGACCCAGGGATAGGTTGTCTGAGTGGTTGACTTGTCTCTTGAGGGGTTTGTTGATGATGTTGGATGACTGTATGTGATGTTTCGTCGATTCCACTTCCTTAAGGTGACATAGGAGGTTGAATTTGATTGTAGTAGTATCTCTCCTCATGTTTACCCCGATTGGCATGGTTACTTTGGGTAGATATGGGAGGGGGTGTTACAAGTTGCTTTAGTTAGGCACGATCCTTACTATTTATGGTAAAGTTGCATCTCACTCAAGAAAGAGATGCAGGTGTCCTACCATTGAATCTTGAGGGTCAAGTTGGGCAGATCAATAGATAATAAAATAGGCGTGATCCTTACCATTTATGGTAAGTTCTATCCCTCATATTATCGCTAGGTAGTGGGATAGGCGTGATCCTTACCTCCTAAGATAAGTGACATCCCTTCTATTGTTTGAGGTATCCCCAGTCGTAACATTGGCTTCCTTCTAACAAAGGTTTCTTAGGTCATAGCATTGGATCCCCGTTGGCAGAGATTTCTCAGTTCGTAGCATTGGCTCCTCGCTAGTTGAGGTTTCCCAGGTAGCAACATTGGCTTCCCACTGATAGTGATTGTGGGTGGTAGTAGTGGCTCCCTGATGGATAGAGGGAGGTAGCTGAAGCCCCCCTGTGATTCTTCTTCTTTATATTCAAGAATGTTTCAACAGATAGAGTCAAGTAGAGATGGGACATGATATGATGACATGATACTTGTGATGATTACATGATGCAGTTGGAATTTCTCCCCAGTTGAGAGGGAGTGTTAATTTTTAGCAACTTAGTGACAAATTCCAATCATGGGACTAGATTCCTCTTTTCGAGAGTATCAATTTTTACTTTTGAAGCACTCAATTTGGACAAGGGAAAGCGTATTTTTGAATTAAAGCCCACAATGTCTCATTTGATGAGGTCGACCCTAACATGACATTGGACACCCTTGGAAGCCTATAAATACAAGTGACCTCAAGCTCATTTTGTCATCATGATCATCAATCATCTTCTTCTTCTCTTCTTCATTGATTGTTTTCCATAGGTCTGAGGCTGCGTTGCAAAGATTGGTTCATAGAGGTTCAAAATTGCATGGTCTGAAGATCACATGTGTGTTTAGGGGTTTTGTTTTCCAATCACGGGCTTGACACAAGAAAATTTCAGTTACAAACACATGCACACATTCTCATTTGTGTGGTTGGAAGCTTTAAACTTCACACATACCTCTTCCTCCATGCGGTTGGGATCTAGGGTTACAATTTGTTGAAAATGCAACAAGAAAATCCTAATTTAATTTTGTCCTTGAATTAAATTAGGAATAAAATTGTAATTCCACATCACATGAAAACTTGTATTAGTTAACTAAGTTAATTTGACTTATTTGGATCAGTTAATTCAATTTGAGGGTCTAACTTGAGTCATGTAGAGTGTCTCCTACTTTATAGGAGCCTTGGTTGAGTTTATTTTGAGTTGTAATTAATTAATTCAGTTTAACTGAGTTAAAGTCAGTTAAACTAGTTCCAATTGTTGGAGGAACTAGTAGGAGGTCTAGTAGTGTGATGTTGCCTGCAATGATCAACTAGTTAACTAATGATTCACTCATAAATAACTCATGCATGTCATATATGAGAAGTACCCAATTGAGATTGGAGTTCAGGGACAATGTACTATCAATTGTATAATCATATGAATTGTACATGTGGTGCATGAAGTCAGAGGAAGGCCTATGAGGATTGCACAATTCCATTTGAGGAATTTCCCTAATTAATAGGGGTTAATTTCCAAGGAAACAATGCAAGGAAATATGGACTTAAGCGAGAATAAAATTGGTTAAGTATTGGCCTAGGATTTTCTAAGAAGTTGTGAGACAGATAGAGATAGTGTAGAGGTTACTCGGGCTTGAGCAAAGCATTGCACCATTCTCATATTTTCTGACTAATGCAACATACAAATACCATGGGTTTTTAACTGTGGATTTCCTGAGGAAATCATTGTTTAATATGCTCATTGAATTATTTCTCTTGTATGCTTCATGATTTTGCGATCATCTAATTGTTTCCATTGATGAGTAGAGTAGATTCAAGTCTATTGTTTTAGTAAATTACAATTAGCAGTTTGAATCTACAAGGAATTTCTACATGGTATCAGAGCATGAATCACTCTAGAAGAGGATATTATGATTTTTTCTTTTGTAGGTCAAATCAAATTTGCAACATCATACTTCAGAGCCATCACGATGTTGTTCTACGGATTGAGACTCGAGGGTAGTTCGAACTATATTTATTGGAAGGATAGGATGGAGGTAGTGTTGGAAGACAACGTGCTTAAGGAATTCATAGACAAATATATTCCTAAGCCTCCAGCAATTGATGCTCAAGATCTGACAGAGTGGAGAAAATGTGTTGCAAAGGTGAGAAGGATTATCCTAGAAGGAGTTTGAGATCATATTGTCTCGAACCTCCACAGTAAGGAGACTCCATATGCAATGTGGAAGGCCTTGAAAAATCTATTTCAAAACAACAATGACCATAGGAAGTGGAATCGAACGAAAATCTTGGGAAAATCAAGATGGAGAAGGGCGACACAATACCAAAGTACTTGATCAAGTTCACCCAATGTCGGGATGAGCTTGGAAGTGTTGGTGTTACAGTTGTTGAAGATGATTTGGTTATCCTAGCACTTCTAGGCCTTCCTAAGAGCAAGCACTAAATGGGAGGGAGAAGCTACCAGAGTGGGAGCGTTTGTGTTCTGACTTGGTGCAAGAAGAGATTTGATAGAACACTAGAGATAGATCCTCATCCAATCATGATGAGGAGGAGAACTGTGCCTTAGCTGGAAAGGCGAAGAAAGGGAAAGGGAAGTCATCCCATTCCAAATCAGATTCTAATCAAGGCGGAAAGAAGAAGGACTTGTCGAATATTAAATGTTTTCACTATCACAGGTTGGGACACTATGCCACGAATTGTCCAAGAAGGTCAGCAAGAATCCCTCAGGAGGAGCAATAGGTGAAGCTCTTGCTTCGCAATTTGAGTTTTATTTCACCCTCATCGTTGACATGGTGACACTGATGATGGGTAGTGTGTGGTATCTGGATAGTGGAGCCTAATTACATATGACCAACAATAAAGAATTATTTAGGGACTTGGAGGAGAAGGACCTCCAGATGCACATCGAAATGGGAGATGAAGGAAGGTATAGTGCGACCAACATCGATACTGTTACTTTTCAAAGGGAGTGTGGTTCTCCTCTCACATTAAAAGATGTCATGTATGTTCTGGGCTCAAACAATAATTCAGCTTCAGTTTCTATGTTGGAGGACCATGGGTATGATGTGATATTTAGCAAAGGAAAGCCTTTCCTTCATCACATATCCTCAGGACAAGTGAAGTGGATCAGGGTTCGAGTGAAGAAACTCTACAAATTGGATGTGGAAGACTGTGTTGCTTTGAGCACAAAAGCAAAGAAGGTGCAGAGCTGAGACATCAGTGAGTTGTGGCATAGAAGATTGGGTCACTTGCACCACAGATATTTGAAGATCATGCAACAAATTTCTACAGGACTTCCCAAGGGTACATTAGAGCAGAGAGATACATGCAAATGGTGTACATTGGGGAAGTACACCAAATCCACCTTTCATGATAAGGACAGTCGAGCGCAAACGATCCTTGAAAGAGTTCACTCACATGTGTGTGGACTGTTCTCGACAACGTCCATGACCAAGCACATGTATTATGTAATATTTGTAGATGATTTCTCACTTGAGTGCTGGAAGAATTTCTTCATGCAGATGAAATATCATTCATTCTCTAAATTTTGTGAATTTAAATCACTTGTTGAGAAAGATGCTAGCAGGAGAGTGAAGTCTCTTAGGAGCGATAATTGTGGAGAATATGTGTCGAATGAATTCAAGAAATTCTATGCATCAGAAGGAATTCGAAAGGAGTTAATAGCACCCAATAACCCACAACAGAATGGGGTGGCTGAAAAGGAAGAACAAAAGTATTGTGGGAGCTATAGGGGAAATGTTACATGATCATCGCCTACCGTTGAACTTGTGGGCTGAAGCATGCAACACAACTGTATATGTGCAGAACAAAAGTCCTCATCGAATTCTTGGGATAAGTACACCAGAAGAATATTTTTCAGGTAAGAAACCAGATGTGGCACACTTCAGGATCTTTGGTTCATCAATATACTATCATGTTACCAAGGGTGCAAGGAAAAATTTAGAGCCAACAACTGAGTTGGGAATATATGTGGGGTACACTGATACACCTCACAACTATCGGGTGTACCTGCCATTTCATAGGATGACAATGGTTCGTAGAGATGTGAAGTTCAATGAAGAGAAGGCCATGATATGTTCCCTTGAGAGGGAGCTTCAGTTACATGGATATGAGGAGATTTTAACTCTAAATGAAGAACCTCAAGATGATGTGGAGAAAACACATGCAGAGGAGCAGAGAGTGGAAGCACCCATTCATGCAAAAACTTCCAGAGATGGAAGGAAGCACACGAGAGAGACTTGTTATCACTTCATGATTTTCCTAGGCTGAGGAGGAAAAATACAAAGGTAACCACAAAACCACTTTTAAAGCTAGGATCTAGCCTTTCTAGCTTCAGAGAGGGATCTCTCTATATGATTTAGATTTCTGTTTCAAATTTTAGGCTAGATATTTGAGTTCAATATGGGTTTTTCAAAAGTTTGGTTGAAATATGTAGGAAAATTGAGGGATCTCTCTATATGATTTAGATTTCTGTTTCAGATTTTAGGTTAGATATTTGAGTTCAATATGGGTTTTTCAAAAGTTTGGTTGAAATATGTAGGAAAATTCCATTGAGCATGGAGTCATGACCCTTTGGGTAATCAATCACAAAATTCCAGAGTAGCTGTAATAGGGTAGGATAGGAAAACTTTTGGATCTTTTTGAGTGTTTGTGGTGTGAATAGGTTGAATATGATTTAAGTTCAATTAAATATAGAGCATACTGGATGAATTCTATATTTAACATCAGAAAGAAAACATGGATATTGCTAACAAGCTAGAGCAGAGTAAACTTAAACAAATTCGGCCCTTAATCTTCTTGCAACAATAAAGAGAGAAAAACATATGGAAACTAAAGAGAGAAACAATTTAACATAAGAAAGCACATCACCAATTGTTTGACATGAGAATCTTGGAACAAAACTCTTTGTATTTCTATAAATTGATCACTTTGAGTACAATCCACTGCTTACATCAACGTACAACTCTTTTCTTCATACAAGTTCCAACCTTGTTTACATCTTCAAAAATTATTTATATAGTTCTCTACATAACAGTTTTACCAAATAATAGTCATTACATAATTATAGAAACGTAGATAATTTTAGTATCTCTCAAGTTCATCTATGCAAAAATGAACTTTAAAATATATTATGTATATCCTAGAATAAATATAGGAAAATATGCTTGCATTCAAGCAAAAGAAGTATTTGGTTAACTATTTCCCTTGAAAGTAGAACAGGTCCCTAACTGAAGTTTTAGCATTCCTGCTATCATAACAGGTCCCTAACTGAAGTTTTAGAATTCTTGTTATCATAACAGCTCCCTCTGCAATAATTCATAAAAAATGCTCCTTTTCTCTTCTCAATTATGGAAAATCCTTAGCCTCTAAATCTGGAAATTGGTTCAATATTTCCGATCCTCTGCCTTTAAAACTGGAGTGGTTGTAGTTATTTTCACAAAGGCTTGTTGACTGTGCATTTCAAACCACTATTCCTCTCTTTTCCGCGTTTAAAAAATTGTCCAATCATTCATTTGTTGGCACTTCAGCATGGTTTATCAGAGAAGTTCCACATTACTGCCAATGCCTTGATACTTCTCTGTCCCTTATACTATGTACTATGTTCCTTTTGCGTTCGTTTTGTTATATGAACTAGCTACTTATCACCATACAAAGTAATGCAATTAGAGTTTTTAGTTGTGTGGCGCTTTGAACTGTGGGGGATATAACTTTTCCAATATGCATAGCCCCCAGGGCTTAGGTGGAATTAGAAAGACAGGGGCTTGGAGACACAGGGCCAAATACTTTTTAGGGGCTAAACCCTGTGGCTGGGACAAGGGTCGATTATTTGTAATATTACATTATAAACGTTCCAAACGTGAAATACATGGGACCACAACATATATGCACATGGTCCCTTTAAATATCAGAATTCAGAGATCGACGATTTCATAATGTTGCACTTGGTTACACCCCTCAAGACTTGCGATCTTCGATGAGTGACGTGGCCTAATCCACGTGGAGAGGGAATGAGGGAGGGCCCATGTGAGGTTTTGTCATATAAAACCTTTGTTAACCCTTTCTGCCCAACTTTACATTAAAAAATTTATTAACCTATTGCTGCCCAAATTCATGATTTAAATAGATAAAACAAATATTTAAACTATCGTCACCCCTCCGATGCACCAATAGCCCTCGGTCCTTCGAGTGGTTATAACCATGGGCCAACCCCCACAACAAAGTTTTTTAATCAGAAGATTTAGTTTGATGCAACAATACTCCTCAACCTCCGATCGCCGATTTGCGATTGATGACGTCATTCTTTGTCACGTGTCACATGGTGAGTGGTGACACATGTCACCCTTTTTTGGCCTCTTATGAACCCTGAAAATGTCGAATCCGCATGCCATGTGTCCACCCATTAGGGGATTTTTGAGGTCTAAAATGGGCTTCCTAAGAAAAATGTACAACCAAAATAAACTTTATAAGAACCAAAATAAACTTTATAAGAACCAATAAGATTCAAGATGATGATGTCAACCATGGGGGATGATTCACCATTTTTGGAGTTAAAAGGTACAAAGATTAAAAAATAATAAAATAATAAAACTACTTTTTCAACTCGTATTTTCAACTTATCTCCCTAAGTTTTTACTCAAATTTTGAGTGAGAGTACTCGTTGGATTATTCCTCATCCAAGGAGTACCCATGTTGCATACTTTTGATGGACTTTGCTACATGAAAAATAAGAAATACATGAAAGCACGTGATTGCAATCACAATTTTCATGTATTTTTCATTTTTCGTGTAGCAGGGTCCATCAAAAGTATGCAACATGGGTACTCCTTGGATGAGGAATCAAAATTTTCATCCAACGAGTGTTTCCACTCAAAATTAGAGTAAACCCATATGGAGATAAGTTGAAAATACGAGTTGAAAAAATAGTTTTATCTTTTTTCCCTCTAAAATTTGATGATGTAATCTAATCTTATTTTATTATTTCCACTATTAGTTTAGAATTTCCTTAGGAGGCCCATTTTAGACCTCAAAAAGCACCTAATGCATACAGCCACGTCATGATCGCTTCAACTGCCATGTAGCCTATTAGAACCAATCATGCACTGCCACGTGTCCCATTGGAAGAGAGAGAAAAGGCCTGAACCTCCTCTGATTTTCAATAAAATCCTTTGTAAAATGTTTCAGACATCCCCTCGATGCTTTAACACTAATAGCACATTTCCCAGTGATTTAATCGCATATCGTAACTTTTAGAGTTTTCACCCCACCGACATGTGATCGACGATTGCCGATTGCAATATGAAATCTGGAAAGGACCCCGTCGATTGCCAATTCACCGATTGGAGCCCGACGATATGATTGATCGTTGGTCGTTGTGCTTAAACATATGCTACTTGCCTCTCCAAATATTTGAAATGAGATTACCGACGTGCCATGAACCTTCGATCGCCGATCACCAATATCGCTCTAGAGCTCTAATATGTTCTCTTTCCTTACTTTCAAAGGTTTGAATCCTTCAAACTTCAACAGGCCATATCTTTTGATCCAGAAACCCATTTTTAGACTTCCACATATCGTTGGAAAGCTTGTTCAGATAAATTTCCAATGGAGAGGGTCTGATGTAGACTTTGAGTCCTTATGCTACTTATAAAATGGATGCAAACCTTTCTTCTCATTTGCTATCTGGGTAGCTGAAAATACACCACCATGATAATTTTTTACATGAAACCTGCAACTACCATAGGAATCCTTATGAAACATACATTGTAGCACACATTCTTGCTAGTACGGTTGACATCACCTTACAATTCAAATCAAGACTAATGGACCTCTTTTGACACACATATTTACAATGACTTGAGAAATTTTGAGACCTTAGTACAAAAATAATTTATATTATAATACATGGTGAATTTATAGGCTAAAATTTACAAGCAGATTCCCAAAATAAATAACTGGACAGGTAGACTTAGATTACCTATATTATAGGACCCTAATAGTGGCTCCAATGGGGATGACATCCTCCCTGTGAGGTGTCAAGAACATCGTAGATTAGTAGCCTTCTCCATTGGCAAGTTATTACATCATCAAAAACTAAAACTAACCTCTGTAAATTGAAAATCATAGATATAACAATAATTCATCTGAAACTTAGGGCCTTCACTCCGGGCTTCAATTTCGGATGATAGCCACCCACACCTGCAGTAATTGGAATAGTAAAATGATATATACAATGATGTATTATGTGATCAATTGAACTTAGGTGAAGTAGTGTTTGAGCAACCTACCATTAACAGGTCCTCCTGATAGTGTTTCTCTAGTCAGATCCTCTAATAGAAATGCATTGGTTCCACGGAAAGCTCCAATCTTGTAAGGGCCTTTCCACAAATGATCAAACTTTCCATGTTTACCCTTCTCCTCATTCTTGGCATCCCATTTTAGAATAAGGTCATTGAGCTGGAAATCATCTGCTTTGACTCTCCTGTCATGAATTATTTTGATCTGATCCTGAATTATCTGTGTATTATTATATATTTCTTCTCTGGTCTGCTATAAATGTATCATTTGGTTGATCCTCCTTTGTGTATCATTGGGCTCTGCTTCCACTTCCTGCAACAACTTTAGCACTGGAATTCCTAGAGAAGTAGGAAAAACTGCATCTATTCCATATACCAATTGGTATGGTGACATCCCAATTGATTTCTTTGTGCTTATCCTATCCACCCATAGAGAATTTATCAATTTCTTGTGCCAGGATTTCTTGTTTTCCTGCAGCAACTTCTTTATGATATTGACTAAGCTCTTATTAGAAGATTCTTCCAACCCATTTCCCTGAGGATAATAAGCAGTAGAATGTCCTAATACTATATGATATTTGTTGCAAAACTCAATCATCCTTTTAGATTTGAAAGCAACAACATTATCTGTGATAATTTTATGGGGACAACCAAATCTAGAGAGAATATTACCTTCAATGAATTGTATGATTACAAAATTTGTAGCTTGCTTGGTTGGGACTGCTTCTATCCATTTGGTGAAGTAGTTTATTGATGTCATGATCCACTTATGTTGAGTTGAATAACTTGGAATAATTTCTCCTATAAAATCTAAACCTCACTACTGAAAAGGCACCTCCACTGATATAGGATTCAAAGGTAAAGGTAAGAGCTTTCTCTTGCCTTAAAAAATTTGACACTGATGACAAGTTGAAACCTTTTTATGAATGTCAGCAAACAAAGTAGGCCAATAAAAAATAACTCTCAAGATTTTGTTTGATGTGGTTTTCCAGTACAGATGTCCTCCACAATCACCTTGATGAAATTCCTCCATTATTTTATCTGCTTCATATTTTAATAACCAACATCCTTCTAATACAAAATTTGATCTAAAATGCAAAAGTTTACATCTTTCAGTTTGAGAAACCTTGCCTTGGTTTTTGTCATGGAGCTTGTAAATTCTGTAGAACAAAAATAATATTTGTGTACCAGTGAGAAGTGACAAATTTTTTTGATACCTGTGGAGTCGCCAGATCCTCCTATTCATCAAGAGCAGCTACAAAGTCGATGTCTAGTGCATGAAAGTTTGACTCAGCCATTAATTTGGCTAATCCTTGACCTTTTATAAGTTTTGCAGGTTTTATTTCAATGTCATACTCCAAAAAAATTGTTATCCATTTGCCCCTTTTTCCATTTGGATCAGTCTGTGTGAGGATATCCTTTACTATTGCACTTGGAACATAAGCAGTTATGTGATAATGTAACACATACACTCTGAAATCTTTCATGGCCTTTACTAAAGCAAAATCTTACTTTTCCATGATGCTATACTTCAACGAAGCATCTCTTAAAGATTTGCTGAAAATTGCTATCAGATGTTCATGTCCCTCGTTTTTCTATAATAATACCGTTGCAATAGTATGTTCTAAAGCAAAGGAAAGATAATGAAGTCTTTAGTGTAATATGGGCTAATCAAAACAAGAGAACATGTTAAGGATGTCTTCACATCACTAAATAATCTTTTGGATTTAGCATTCCATTTCATCTCATTGTCCTTCTTCAACATGTTTGTAATAGCTCTTAAGATCTTAGCTAAATTTGGAATAAACCTCCTTAGAAAATTTATTCTACCAATAAAGGACCGTACTTCTTTCTTGTTTCTAGGTGGATCAATTTTCATAATAGCTTCAATTCTACTTGGATCAATTCAGATACCATCTTTTGAAATTATGTGACCAAGTAGTTTACCTTCTTCTAAACCAAACAAAGACTTCTTGGGATTCAAGGAAATACCATATTTCCTACATTTCTAAAAAACTATTCTTAAATGAAACATATGATCCTCATTAGTTTTGGAGAACACAGTGATTTCATCTAAATATAGTACAATAAATTAATCCTTCTCATCTGCAAAAGCAATATCCATTGCTCTATGGAAAGTGGCTCCTGCATTCATCAACCCAAAAGGCATCTTCACGTACATGAAGGTTCCCCATGGTGTTGTGAAAGTTGTTTTGTGTTGATCATCTGGATGCACAAGAATTTGGTTGTAACCTGAAAAGTCGTCAAGCAAAGAAATTATGCTAGAACCAACTACCTTCTGTAAAATATGATCCATTTTTGGTAAAAGGTAGTTATCTTTGAGAGAAACTTTGTTCAAGTTTCGGAAATCCACACATAGTCTCATTTCCCTAGTCTTCTTCCTTGTCAGCACCATATTTGATAACCATTTTGAAAATATCGAAGGTATAATGATTTTGGCATTAAAAAGTTTTCTATCCTCTTTTTCTATTGAGGGTAACATAACTGGATTCACCCTCAATTTATATTTGAAAGGTTTTTTGTCCTCTTTTATGGGAATAATATGTTGTATAATGTTGGTATCATATGCCTTTAGATCTTCGTATCCCCATGCAAACACATCATAATATTCTTTCAACAAGTAAATGTACTTATGTCTTTATTCAGGAGGTAAAGACTTGGAAATATTTACAATCTTAGGATTATCTTCAATACCTATATTACAGTCCTCAACTTCGACTCCTACAGGTTCTATCTTGGGCTTTTTAGCCACATCATTAAAATCAAATAGTTCTTCTAATGGCACCAAACCCCTTGGTAGCACATTATCTTTAAACCGTAGGATTTCAAGTTCTTCTGGATCTTCACTGATATGGTTCAACACTGTTTCATTTGTATCCTTATCTACACAGTTATATGTATCGATATGTACATTCTCAAATTCATTCTTCAACTGCAAATTTTTTTCTACTTGCTTATCACTGCCAAACACTTGCCAATATCTAATATTGTCAGGGACAACCGATTTATGGATCACTTCAATCTCATATTTTTTATTGTGATGGAATGGAATCTTATAGGTACTCGCTGATGTGGCCAATGCATCTGCTAATATATTTTAACTCCTAGGAATAAAAAACAACTAATACTCTGGAAAACATTGCAGAAAATCTAAGACAACATTTCTGTAGGCCCTTAACCTAGGATGTTTAGTTGAGTACTCACCTTTAATCTGATTAATGATGAGTTCTGAATCACCATGTATAGAAATCCTTTTAGCTCCTGACCTCTTCAAAATTTGCAATCCTAAAATAAGTGCTTCATACTCAGCTATATTGTTGGTGCATTGAAAATTAAGCTTGTAAGAATATCCCTTTGCTATGCATGTTTTTGAGTTTAAGACCCAAACACCTGCCCCTGCTCCTTCCTTACTGACTTCCCCATCAAAATCCATATTCCAAAGGGATTCATCCTCTTCATCGTCTTTTCCAGCATCGAATTTCACATCCTTTATTTTGCTTGCTTTACTTTCCAACTCAATCACTTCTTCTTCTACACATATATCATTGTATAGAATGAAAGAATCCATGTCTGAATGCACTGAATAAAGTGGGTATTTATTAGGTTTATCTTGGCTTCTTACCATATATTTCATTAATGCTTCCCTATACAACCTCCTCTGTTGACCAAAGACATGAATAGTTGCATAAGTCATGTCCATTTGCATGTTACCCTGTAACTTTTCCCCTTGGTAATAACATTCCATATTTGGGACGTATATCAACCACCATTATATCCATAACCACACTCTTTGCTGGGATTTGGGCCAGAGTCACACATAAATTCTTGATGAGACCTAAGCATTTTACTTTGCTAGAATCAAAGGAGTAAAGATCTTTATAGGGTCATGTTATATCTAATCCCAAATTTTCCATAATGACTCTAGGCATGAGATTATGCGAAGCACCAGAATCAAGCATGGCATTGTGCAAAATGTAGTCATGAATGTTCAGACTAACATAGAATGGTGGCACATTACCATCGCATTACTTCCATTCAACTTCAGGCTCGAACAATAATTTGGGTTGGTCCTCACTTAGGTTAACTGTATCTATTTCCTCCTCTATCTATCTTTAATGTTTTTATGAATTGAAATATATAAACATTCTTCTTCATCAATTAAATCAGAGGAACAAAGATTTTAACCTTGGCTAATTCATTTTCAATACTGAATTTTTTTTGAGTTTTGTCTACTTCTTTAATACTTACATCTTGTTTATGAGAAACCTCTTTTAGGGAGTCATCCTTCGTTTGGCTAGTGGAAGGTGTATCAATCTGAATCTTCTTGGGAGGGTTTGTTGCAGCCTTCTTGCTTCTCAAATTGTATTGTTTGTGTACTTCCATAATAGCATTATGATATCCCTATTTATAATCATCTAATTCTACAGGGATGACTTCTAGCTGTGATAACAAGAATAGATCTTGTTCCTCCTTAGTTAAGAAAATATTGTCTATTTCTCCTTCCCCAAAGAGATTAATCTGATTCTCTTCAAGGTCATTTTCTATCTCAGTTTCTTCATCTGCATAATTCTCCTGGAATGGAGGTCTGATTTGTTGCTGATCTACTGGGGCTCTTTGATCTCTTTGTTTAATTTGGGGCGGGTTCCTCCTAAAGTTAGGATTTCTGATATGTGAACCCCCTTGAGTTTCTCTTGGTGGAGCTCTGTCGGTCAAACTCATTCGTTCCATCATCCTTTCCATAGTTCTAACTAAATTATCTAGCTTTGCATTTGATGAAGAGGAAGAAGGCTCTTCTTTGATGGTCACCCTTCTTTCAACTTTTAACTTCGCTCTTTTGGCCAACAAATTTGCTTCTACACTCACAACATTTCTTTGCATTTCTTCTAAGGTGGCAGAATTTCTCTCTCTTAATTGATAAGCCATATCGACATCAAATCCATCTGGAAATCAGATCAAAGCTAGCCCTGGTGGAGGTTGTATTGTTGTTGGAATAGAATTGTAAACATTATTAAATCTAGTGCAATAATCCTGAACTGTTTCTCCGAGAGGTCTCCTTAGACTCTCATATTCTACCAGGATTTGAAGTGTGTTCTTTTTTACTTCCCGTCTTGCAAAGAGACTTCGGTGAATTTGTTCTAGATTTGCAATACTATGTGTTGGCAATCCCCTGAACCATTTTCTAACTTCCCCTGCCAAACTTTGTGTAAAGAGCCTCATTTTCACATCATCATCATCAACTTCTTCCAAATATGAGAAGTCATTCATCTTGTCTATGTGTTGTTGTGTTGTGATAGGCCCATTTCTATCAAATTGGGGTATACGTTGCCCATAAATTTGGGGCATGGCATTCAACTGTGTTAGTAAATCTAGAGGGACATAATGTGCTACCATGACTGGGATATGTGAGGAGGATGAAAATGTGGTTGTGCTTGATGTTAGGGGTGATGAAGAAGTTAGAATTATGACTTGCTTAGTTGGTATAGAAGGAGTCTGGATGGTAGATGAAATAGGGGAAATGGTGAAAGGAGAAACCACAAGAGGGGTTGATGATGAGGCAGAAGAAGAAAAAGTATTTGATTGATCTATAAATGGTTTATGAGCAACCTGATTCAATTTAATTATCAAATCTTCAATTTTTTCAAACTATTTTATAACATCTTTATCAGAATTGGAAATGGCAGGCTGATGTGCTGAGATATAAGGTTTCAAAACATTTTCATCAAATATTGTCTCAGGGACAAAGTTTTCTAATTTATTTATGAAAAGACTGCTCAAAGGGCAAGTCAAATTCAATATCCTCAACAATTATAAAACTTTCTGGAAGGGAATTAACTCTTGGCAAAGGATTATTGCTTGCTTGGCTCTATGTAAAACTCTTCTTCCTAATCAACTTCTCAGGATTATTCACAATTTTAGGTGGGTTATGATATGGGTGGGATCTAGTGTAGATTTTCCTAGGAGACAGATCTTCAAATGGATTATTTACAACTAGGAATATATACAAAATTTGGGTGAAAAATCAGCCTAAATAGATTATATTTCACTGTCACTCACAGGAAATAGATTTGGAGCTTTGAAATCAATATTTACCAGGGAAATATTTTATTTTTAAGGTCAATCCCTAGAATGGTCAACAAGATGTTATCACTTCATAATTTTCCTAGTCTAAGGAAGAAAACTACAAAGGTAACCACAAAACCATTTTTAAAGCTGGGATCTAGCCCTTCCAACTTCAAAGAGGGATCTCTCTATATGATTTAGATTTATGTTTCAGATTTTAGGCTAGCTATTTGAGTTCAAGATGGGTTTTTCAAAATTTTGGTTGAAAGATGTAGGAAAAGTCCATTGGGCATGGAGTCACAAGCCTTTGGGTAATCAAACACAAAATCACAGAGCAACTATAACAGGGCAGGATGAGAAAATTTTTGGATCTTTTTCAGTGTTTGTGGGGTGAATAGGATGAATATGATTTAGGTTCAATTAAATATAGAGCATACTGGGATGAATTCTAAATTTAGCATTAGAAATAAAACATGGATATTTCTAACAAGCCAAAGCAGAGTACACTTAGGCAAATTTGCCCCTTAATCTTCTTGCAACAATAAAGAGAGAAAAACATATGTAAATTGAAGAGAGAAACAATTTAACATAAGAAAGCACATCACCAATTATCTAACACGGTAATCCTTGAACAAAACTCTCTATATTTTTGTAAAAGGATCACTTTGAGTACAATCCATGACTTACATCAACATACAACTCTTTTCTTCATACAAGTTCCAATCTTATTTACATCTTCAGAAACTGTTTATATAGTGCTTTACATAACAGTTTTACAAGAAAATAGTCATTACAAAACTAGATAAACAAAGATATTTTTAGTATCTCTCAAGTTCATGTATGCAAAAATAAACTTTAAAATATATTTTGTATGTCCTAGAACAAATATAGGAAAATATGCTTGCATTCAGGCAAAAGAAGTATTTGATTAATTGCTTCCCTTGAAAGTAGAACAGGTCCCTAACTGAAGTTTTAGCATTTCTGCTATCATAACAGGTCCCTCTGTAATAATTCATCAAAACTGCTCCTTTGATCTTCTCAATTCTACTGGAAATCCTTAGCCTCCAATTTTGGAAATTGGTTCAATATTTCCAATCCTTTGCCTTCAAAATTGGAGTGGCTATATTTATTTTCGCAGAGACTTATTGACTGTGCATTTCAAACCACTATTCCTCTCTTTTCTGCGTTTAAACAATTGTCAACCCATTCATATGTTGACACTTCTGCATGGTTTATCGGAGAAGTTCCACATCACTACCAATGCCCTGATACTTCTCTATCCCTTATACTATGTTCCTTTGGAATTTCTTTCATTATAGGACATGGCTGCTTATCGCCATATCAGAGTAATGCAATCAGATTTTTTAGTTGTGTGCCGCTTTGAACTGTGGGGGATATAACTTTTCCAATATGCCTAGCCCCCGGGGCTTAGGTGGAATCTGAATGACCGGGGCCTAGAGACTCAGGGCCAAAGCCTTTTTAGGGGCTAAACCCTGTGGTTGGGACGGGAGCTGATTCTTTGTAATATTACATTATAAACGGTCCAAGTGTGAAATACATGGGACCACAACATATATGCGCCTGGGCCCTTTAAATATCAAAACTTAAAGATCGATGATTTCATAACGTTGCACTTGGTTACACCCCTTAAGACTTGCAATCTTTGATGAGTGACGTGGCCTGATCCATGTGGAGAGGGAATGAGGGAGGGCTCGCAAGAGGTTTTATCATATAAAACCTTTGTTAAACCTTTCCGCCCAACTTTACATAATTTTTTTATTAACCTATCTCCTTCCAAATTCATGATTTAAATAGATAAAAAAATTATTTAAACTGCCGCCACCCGTCTAATGCGCCAATTTCCCTCAGTCCTTTGAGTCTTTATAACCGTGGGCCTGCCCCCACATCAGATTTTTTTAATCAGAAGATTTAGTTTGATGCAACGATACTCCTCAACCTCTGATCATCGATTTGCGATTGCTGACGTCACTCTTTTCCACGTGTCACATGGTGAGTGGTGACATGTGTCACCCTTTTTTGGCCTCTTATGACCCCTGAAATTCTGAATCTACATGCCACGTGTCCACCGTATAGCCATGTCATGATGACATCAGCTTCCACGTAACATATCGGAACCAATCATGCACTGCCACACTTCCCGTCGGAAGAAAGAGAAAAGGCCTGAACCTGCTCTGATTTTCAATAAAATCCTTTGTAAAATGTTTCAGGCATCCTCTCGACACTTTAAAACTAACATCACATTTCCGATGATTTAATCGCATATCACAACCGTTAGAGATGTCACCCCTATGAAATGCTATCGTCGATTGCCGATAGCGATACACGATCCACAAAGGACCCCGCCGACTGCCAATTCGCCGATTGGAGCCCTCCAATATGCCTGATAGTTTGTCTCTGTGCTTAAACCTCTAATGATTGCCTCTCAAAATCTCCGATATGCGATCACTGACGTGCCATGAACCTCTGATCACCGATCACCGATATTGCTTTGGACCTATGATATGTTATTTTTCCTTGCTTTCAAAGGTTTGAATCCTTCAAACTTCAACATGCCATATCTTTTGATCTAGAAATCCATTTTTGGACTTGCACATACCATTGGAAAGCTTCTTCAGAGAAATTTCCAATGGAGAGGGTCTGATGTAGACTTTGAGTCCTTCTAATGCTAGGAAAATGTCTGCAAACCTATCTACTCATTTTCTATTTGGGTAGCCGAAAGTACACCACCATGATAATATTTTACATGAAACCTGCAACTAGCATAGGAATCCTTCTAAACCATACATTGCAGCAAAAATTATTGCTAGTCTAGTTGACATTAGTGCCAACATTCACTCATGACAAGACACCCATGAGAACTTACTTATGAACCCTTAGGGACCTTACAATTCAAATCAAGGCTAATTGACACCTTTTGACACACATATTTACAATGACTTGAGCAATTTTGAGACCTTAGTACAAAAATAATTTAGACTATAATTCATGGTGAATTTATAGGCTAAAATTTACAAGGATATTCCCAAAATAAATAATTGGACATGCATAATTAGATTACCTATATTATAGGACCCTAATAAGGCTGACAGATTTAGAGAGAATGTGGGAGCACCCACATCACAACGCAGGTAGAGGAGGTCACCAGATCAATACACTAGCTACATGGATTTGATGAGAGAGAGTGTAGAGATTGATCCATCGTCATTTGAGGAATTAGTGAAACAACCAGTATGGGTTGATGCCACGGTAGAGGAGTATGACTCCATTATTAGAAATAATGTTTGGGAAGTGGTCCCAAAACCAATAGACAAGTCAGTGGTGAGTTCCAGATGGCTTTACAAGGTAAAGCAAGTAGTACATGGGAGTGTGGAGAAACACAAGGCTAGATTTGTGGCCAATGGGTTATCTTAGGTGGAGGGAATTGATTACAAGGAGACCTTACTCTTCAATCAAATCTATTCTAGCAGTTTCTGTGCAGATGGGATGGAAGATACATTAGATGGATGTGAAGAAAACATTCCTCAATGGAGTGATTGAGGAAGATGTGTACATTGAGAAGTTGAAAGGGTTTGAGACCTTGAATAGAGAGTCACATGTGTACAGACTCAAGCGAACGTTATATTGATTGAAGAAGCACCCCGTGCTTGGTACACTAGGATTGACAACTATTTCACCAGGTTGGGCTTCACCAAAAGTGACGTAGATGAAAACCTTTACCATATTGTGGTTGAAGGTAAATTTCTGATTACAGTATTATATTTCGATGATTTAATTATAACAGGTGATGAGAAGCTAGTAAAATCTTTCAAAGAAGAACTTGCAAGAGAATTCGAGATGAAGGACCTGAGTATCTTGCATTATTTCCTTGCTATAGAAGTATGGAAAGGAGATGAGGGACTATTTGTCTCTTAGGGCAAGTATGCCAATGAGATACTGAAGAAGTTCCACATGGAGAGCAACAAACCCATGGAGACTCCTCTAATAGGAAATTGAAGGAAATAAAAGGAAGATGCTACTTCAGGTGAAGTAGTGGGGGCTACTATTTACAGGTAGCTTGTGGGTTCACTTATGTATTTGGTAAACACATGACCAGAAATATGTTTTGGAGTTAACCAACTTAGTCAAGTAATGGTTAAGCCAACCAAACTCTATTGGAAGGAAATTAAACATGTGTTGAGATACCTCAAAGGCACCACTCAATTTGGCCTTTGGTATAAACAAATAGAGGGAGTGAAGCTTCAAGGTTTCATAGATGCATATTGGGCAGGAATTCCATCTGATAGGAAGAGAACATCAGGGGGAATCTTTAGTGTTGGGTCAGCAATAGTTTCTTGGTACAACAGGATGCAGAGATTAGTTGCACTCAGTTTGATAGAAGCAGAGTACATGGTTGCTAATCAAGCAACTTGTTAAGCTATATGGATGAGGAAGATCCTTGTTGGGTTATTTGGTCAACAGATGGATCTTACAATGATTTACTATGAAAATCAGAGTTGTATCAAACTCTCTGAGAATCTAGTTTTTTGTGACCGGTCCAAGCATATCGACATTCGGTATCACCATCTACGAGATTGTGTGTAGAGGAGAATCATGTTGCTAGATTACATTCCTACCGAGGAAAAAGATGAAAATATTTTGACAAAGTCATTATCAAGATGCAAATTCGAGTTTCACAGAGGCAAGATCGGGGTAGAAGATAATCCCTTTATTGTTGAGAGGGAGCGTTAAAAATGCAACAAGAAAATCCTAATTTAATTTTGTCCTTGAATTAAATTAGGAATAAAATTGTAATTCCACATCACATGACAAATTATATTAGTTAGCTAGGTTAATTTGACTTAGTTGGATCAGTTAATTTGAGTTGAGGGTATAACTTGAGTCACGTAGAGTGTCTCCTACTTTATAGGAGCACTGGTTGAGTTTATTTTGAGTTGTAATTAATTAATTCAATTTAACTTAGTTAAAGTCAGTTAAACTAGTTCCAACTGTTGGAGGAACTAGTGGGAGGTATAGTAGTGTGGTGATGCCTGCAGTCATCAACCAGTTAACTAGTGATTCACTCATAAATAACCCATGCATTTCATATATGAGATTAAATGAATTGAGATTGGAGTTTAGGGACATTGCACAATCAATTGTATAATCATCTGAATTGTACAAGTGGTGCATGCAGTCAAAGGAAGGCCTATGTGGATTATGCAATTCCAATTGAAGAATTTCCCTAATTAATAAGGTTTAATTCCCAAGGAAACAGAGCAAGGATATAGGGACTTGGGCAAGCAGAAAATTGGTTCAGTATTGGTCTTGGCTTGTCTAGGAAGTTGTGAGAAAGATAGAGATAGTGCAGAGGATGCTCAGGCTTGAACAAAGCATTGCAATCTTCTCATATTTTCTGACTAATGCAATATACTGATAGTAGAGGTTTTTAGTTGTGGCTTTCCCCAGGAAATCATTGTGTAATGTGTTGATTGAATTCTTTCTCTTGTATGATTCATGATTTCGCGATCATTTAGTTCTTTCTACTGATGCGTAGAGTAGATTCAAGTCTGTTGTTTTAGTAAATTACAATTAGCAGTTTGAATCTACAAGGAATTTCTACACAATCTGACATTTGACTGCAGACAGGAAAAGTTCTCCCTGATCAATATTGATGTTGGGAACATATTTCTAAATGTTGTTGGGTTAGTTTTGTTGGATGATTTTGTATTGGCTCATTGTACTCTCTGTTGAACATTTTATGACAATCTAATAAAAGAAGAATTTCAAATGGTTTTCCCTATAGTGGGTTTTTTCCCTAGTCATTGACCATATTTGTTGTATCTTGTTGATGTGTTGATTGTCTCATATTGTCATTGCATTATTGTTCTATCTTCAGTTACAATTGATTGATGAAAAGTACTAATTTTTATTGGTTGCTAATTGAAGAATTGAATTGGGCTAAAGTAATTGAAACAACATAGAACAATGTAAAAATTAAAAGGCTCAACTAGTGAAGACATGTATAATTTAAATATACTGATATGGACCATGTGCTAGGCTTTCCATGGTATAATAAAGCTATAAAAATATTAATGTTGAATAGAATATTATGGTTCAAGATGGTTGTTTTGAGCATAAGGGGGGTTATGATTCCACTAGAGGGAAGAGGGAGGGAATCCAATGGGAAAGTAAACCCTTCATTTCCAAGTGTTAGGCTTATAATTCATCTCTTTTTTACCATGTGCCTTAAATGAAGTACTCTAAATTATTTTCCTTATTAAAACAATCATTGAATGAATGTGAGAGGTTGGTGGAAAAGTTATGTCATGTAGTTATGGAAGCATGAGGTTGAATACCATCATTATGGGAATTGTAAGAGTCCTACAATCCTAGAGTCAAAAGCAGTGTCAACTCACTTTTCACAAACCCTCTTCTTCCAATAACTAAGGATTTTATTTGACACATTGATACTTTCATGTTGTGTTATCTAGTTATCCTTTAGAAACATCACAATTAACTATAATCAACACTATTCGGGGAAAACTATAGACTTGAGATGGAGTGATGGTTGTAAGTGAGCATAGAGGTTGGTAAAGTTAGGAAACCTCATCATTATACATTTTTTTCTCTTTGAATTCTTGAGAGACAAGAATGATTTTGGTAGGAAATTATCTAAAACCATACAACATATTGTGATCTTTCTGGTCAAAATAAATAACATGATAAGGGAAGGGTACTTTAATTAATTGTTGAACAGAGAAAGTGTATGCCTTATTTGTGTCATGTTGGGTTGTGGAGGAGAGTTACTTGGCTATTGATCACTAGATAAAATGTTTTCACTACTCCATGGTGAGTAGATTGGTTGAGAATGAGAGTAAATGGGTTGGATTTAGAGAGAGAAGACATTATCTATTTTCGTCACAGTAGTGGGATCTTAAAAAAGCTTGGGCTTGATATCTACATCAGATACTTATAGTTGGGTGGAAAATCACTCTTACATAGCTAGTTTCTTAAACGTTATTTAATTAAAAGATAAGTTATCTATCATTATATATGAATATGAAAATTCTATGTTTATTATGTCATGAAAACTATAGTATTATGCATGTCGTGTGTGATTATACATATATTTTTTGTTGCAATATAGTTTTCTTTGTTTTCTTTTTTAGCAAAAAAAATGAACTTTTTATTAAGTAAATAAAAAGTTACAAAGTAGATGCATTGAAGCATTCATGAATAGTCTGTTAGTTCAACTTACACAGTAAGTGAAAACAACAACACAATGAGGAAGAGTGAATTACACACTTTCTAAAAATAAATATACCACCATAAGTAACCATGAAAAGCAAAGTATAAGCAAGAAAACATCGAACTTTTTATTACATAAATAAAAAGTTACAAAGTAGATGCATTGAAGCATTCATGAATAGTCTGTTAGTTCAACATACACAGTAAGTGAAAACAACAACATCATGAGAAAGAGGGAATTACACACTTGCTCAGAAGAAATATACCACCATAAGTAACCATGAAAAGCAGAGTATAAGAAAGGAAACAGGCCTCTTTGAACAATTGGAGAAAATAGCCCAAACCAGTATCCAAAAACCAACATGTCCAGGACAAGTCCAGAAACCAAAATTATACATAATCAACATCATGTCTATAAGCCATAACCAACCCCCAAAGAGCCTGATAGAGCAAAAAAACAAAATCTGAGAAACCATATGAAGAGTTTATAAATAAGGAGCCCGATCAGAAACCGTGACCCACCCATTGTCCGAGTCAGTTATGTTCCAGGAGTCCAAAACCTGTTGTAAACCTTTTTTAGAGAGATAATCTGCCACCATATTCCTCTCCCTGTAAATGTGACAAAATGATAAATCGTCAAAAGTTGTTTTAAGAAATAAAATTTCATCTAATATAGGAATTAGAGTAAGATTTTGATAGTGCTGCACATTATTTTCCCAGTTGATCACATTCAGAGAGTCACCAAAAACCTGAGCAGAAAGCACCCCCATCTGCCTTAACCAACATAAAATAATTTTCAAGGTAAACAATTCAGCAAAGTTATTCGAACTAGACCCAATACCCACAAAAGCCTTTATGATTTTATGTTCATTCAAGTGTATGATGATCCCCACCCCACAATGATTGTGGGCATCAGAAGCCCCATCAAAATAAGCCCACGGTATATTAGTTCTGATGGTTTCAACCTGAATATTCTAAGAAGGAGTAGCAAGAATGTTGTGAGGGATCAAATCATAAATGGAAGCACATTGAATAGCTATAACATATGGGTCTGATGGTTGATCCCTGAAAATGCTTTTGTTTTGAGCCACCCAAATGCCCCAGCTGATAATCAAAGGAATATTTCGATAATGAGGATCAGAAGTATGAGCCCACCAGTTTTTCCAAGTAGTCTCCATAGAGTTCCCAGACCAATTTGAGGCAATACCAACTACCTTTAAGAAATGTTCCCAAGTTTTAGAGGCAAAAGAACAGGACAAGAAGAGATGATAAGAGCTTTCTTCAAAGGATTTGCACAGGGCACACCAACCAGGGCCATGTTTGTTCCTTTTTTGTAGGTTATCCCAAGTTGGGACTTTGTTCCTGAGAATGCACCAAAAAAAGAGTCTAGATTTAGGAGGACTACTGAGCTTCCACAAAGACTTAGACCACCAGTGCCGAGCATCCCCCAACCTTCTTCCCATTTGATAAATGTAACCATATTTCAAAGCATATAGACCACTGGGAGAGTTTACCCAACGAAGATCATCAACCCTATCCATTAGTCGAACATTTTATCTCTGAGGTTCCTTTGTGTAATCCCTCCAAAGCTCCATCCACTAAGGCTTAAGCTCTAAAATCTCTGCAGACTTCCAACCATGATTCCAAAAAGTAGTAGACTCTTCTTGTGAGATATGGTTGAGTGAAAAAATTACCTTAACATCAAGTGACTCAACCAGGTCCCTAGGAAGAATTAAGGCCTCATTACAAACAACCCAAGGATCAATTCACACATGAACACTAGTACCATTGGCAACCAACCATGATAACCCATCAACAATAATATCAAAAGAGTCGATCGTAGCCTTCCAAATAATCGAAGAATTTCTATGAGACTTCTCCGGAGCTCTCAACCAAGCCATCAAATCAATGGGATCAATGTATTTTCTTTTTATCACTAAAGTCCATAAATTGTTCTTCCTTAGAAGATTCCATCCCGATTATTATGCCAGTGAGTGAGAAAAACAGGGAAGGTCCTTTATGTCCCACACTACTTTCTCTTTAGGGTAGGAGAATTTTTCCCAGGCCACCCAAGGAAGTACATCCTCCACTTTTGATCTTTCCCAGAGAAACCGACCACATATCTTCTGGATTTGTGAAAGGATACCTTTTGGAAACCATGAAAAAGAAATCCAGTAAACTAGAATATCTCGTAAAACCGATTTAATGAGGACCAAGCACCCAAGCCTAGAAATCCATTTGAAACTCCAGTGCTTGACTCTTTTTTCAATTTTTGTAACTAACCATTTCCAGTCTAATTTTTTGTAGGAGTCCGGCTTCAAGAGAAACCCCAAATATTTAAGGTTTTCCATCAGTGGCATGACAACAAAGGGAAAAAAGGATATTGATCTAGTTAGCTTAGCCTTAGAAAGACCATTGTGAGTAATAGAATATTTTTGTGCATTTATACTCATTCCTGTAGCTTTTAGGAATAAATCCATAATTGACTGAAGCTTAGAAAGGTCCCCTTGGAGCCATCACAAAAAGGTAAGATGTCTTCCAAAAAGAGTAGATGTGTGATGAAAAGGTTTATGGCGATTTCAATGCCTTTATATTTTCCCCTTCTAATGGCAAGGTGAATCAAATGACTTAGACCCTCCGCAGCTAAAAGGAATAGAAGAGGAGATAAAAGGAATCCATCTCAAAGGTTTCTTTGACTATGAAAAAAAGGATAAGCCTTCGATTAATAAGAACAACAAATCTCACATTGGTAATACATCCCATAACCCAATTAATAAAGCCAATGTTATAACCCAGGTGAGTCATCAGAAGATGTAAATACATCCAGCTAATCTTATCATATGCCTTTGAGAGATCGATCTTGACAATCATTCCTTTTTTATTATTTCTTTTGATATTGTGCAGGGATTCCCGTGCCACACCAATAGCTTTATGAATTTGCCTACCTTCAAGGAGGCCAAACTGTTCCATGGAAATATTTTTTGAAAAAATAGGTTTTAGCCGACGAGAAATGGTTTTTCCAATAATTTTGTAGGTGCAATTGCATAAGGAGACGGGTTTGAAATCATCAAAACATTGGGTATCATTAGAATTTGGGATCAAAGATAGAAAAGTAGAGTTAATATGATCATGGAAAAAACCCCTATGCGTGGATTCCTCCACTAATCCAGTGAGATCGTCTCCAATTATATCAAAAAATTGTAGGAAGAATTCCACCTTCCAACCATCAGGATCCAGGCTCTTCTCTTTCTGCATAGTGTGAAGGACCCCCTCAACTTCACCCTTTGTGACCGGGCCCATCAAGGTCTCATTATCATCTTCATCTACAAACCTAGGGAAAACTTGAGCAACCTGGATGACTTCAACAATAGTAGCCTCAGGGGGAGCTTTGAACAAGTTTCTAAAATGAATGCCCCCCCAGAGATGATAACTCACTTAAAGAAGAAGCTGACTCCCCTTCATCATATTTCAATTCCCAGATCGAATTAGAGTTTTTCCTTCCCTTGGCACAATTCTGGAAATTTTTTGAGTTTTCATCTCCTGCCATAAGCCAAATGACTCTACTTTTCAACCTCCATTTTTCTTCATTTTCTTTCAGGATCCTATGCCTTTCATCCTCCATAGTTTTTATCTTTCTCTTTTTTTCCTCCGTCTCATACCCATCTCCCTCCAAGATTTCAAGAACCTCCAATTCAGATTCAATAGATTTTAGAGAAGCCTCATCCCTAATAGATTTTTCCTTTGCCAAGAGATCGAAGCATGCTTCAATTTTTTAAGTTTCTCCATAAAGGACTATGCAAGGGATAAAGCCAAGGAGCCATTCTGAGTACTCCAAATCTCACGAACTAATTTATTGAAAGACAAATCTTTTAACCACAAAGAATTGAATTTAAAAGGTGAGTCGGGCTTCCTACTGGCCCCTTTTAGTTCCATATAAATAGGGAAGTGGTATGAGTCACCCCCAGTGCCAACCCATTGGCAAAAATAAGGAATATAAGTAGCCAAATCATCTTTTATCAGAAAGAGGTCTAATCGCTTATTCCTTATTTTGGACCAAAAATGTTTAGAGTCAGAATGGACATAATACCGTTGTTAAGGGCTAAAGATATATTGCTATGTGAAGCGAGAAAACCAATAGAAGGCATGGAGGGACTAGGCCCGTTACAAGGATCCACGGAGGGCGAGACCAAAATTGAAATAGAGGAAGGGAGAGAAAGGGTTGTACCGACAGGGAGAGATGCCTCCTCCGCTGTCATCTCATCCACCACATGTACAGGAGCACTCCTTTCAGCCACACCAACTGCAGCCCGCTGGTTTTACCTCCACCCGGTGGTCCACTGACTGGACACCCTGTACCATATCATCTTCCACTGGAAACTCCTTTATTTCCCGAACTTGTTCCACCCGATTCTTCCTCCTGCGCTTGAAACCCAATGGGAAATCCCTTCCCAAGTTGTCATTCTTATGACAACGATGGAAACAATATGGAAATTATCCATAATCCAGGGTCTGTGTTAGGGTGTAACCCACCACTTATATCTCAATCATATCCTCCAACCCTTCCCTCAGGTCCAAATAAACTAGAATACGAGCCACTTTCCTTTCATTTGTTACTTGGAAGGACATATCTACTTCCAAAAAAGTGCCAAGATGCTCTTGATAGCCTTAAAAACATATAGGGATGAGATTTGAGGAGCAAATGAAGGGAGGCTCACCCACACTAGAATCTCACCCAATCTTTCTCTGTGCATCAAACGGGGGGTGCCATCTCTCGAAGAAAATAAGGAATTTCCAAAAACCCCAATTCCGTTCCAGAATCCAATCAACAACTTCTGCATTTGAGAAGTGGACCATAAACCACCCCCTTGCCAAATTGATAACCACAATCTGAAAATTTGGCCTTGACGCCCATTCCTTATTAATTCATTCCTTAATATAATTAACAAAAAATTGTTTACCTTTTACCCTACCCACAAGGATTCGCTTAGCTGCATCCATTGCCTCATCCATCTCGATAACCACCCCTAAAATGAATTTAGGTTTCCCCTCCTTCTTCCTTATTGCCTAGAGGACAAAACATTCATTGATGGAGCGACATAGGCTTTTTCTTCATCCACTTGGTTTCCCAAGCCCTGTTCTCCACCCACAAGGTTATCTGAAGTAGAAAGAGAGTTTTGCAGGCCTTCTAGAACCAAATCCTGCCCACCATTTCCGTTAGTGAGGGGTTGTCTGCCTTCCCTCATCCCTAGAGACCCTAACTCCGGATAACCACCCTGGTCCAAAGCCTTAACTGGGAAATCATGGAAACCTAACCCAAAATTCTCATAATATTCCTGTAAAGGAAACCTCATCGAAATATTTACCTTCGAAAACCCATTAAAGGTTTTCAAACCAGCAACCCCAAGATTCGCCTCTAGCTGAAAATACTTCGAGAGATTAATCACACAATTTGTAACATGGATGTTTCAAATTAGTGTTTTGTAAAGACTTGGTCCCTCGATTGACTTCCTAGCCCCTAGGAACTCATTAAGGCAAGAATGAAGCCTTTCTTGCCTATTTAAACCACTACTTCTAATAATATCTTCCAATCCACTTGTTAAGACCCTAGAAACAGAGACAACATAAGGGGATGTGGAACTTACCAGTAACCCCACCAATGACCCATAAAAAAAAACCTGCCAAAACTGCCCCTTTTAGACCTTCATGATTTCTAGAGTCTGGAAACCCACAAACCACCTTTGTGGAGGGGTTTTTTTGACTCTTCCAACAAGCCTATACCATCGCCATAATTCTATTCTAGCTCCATACATAAACTTTTGCCAAGTGGAGAATTAGCTGGCATAACCCCCTTTGCTATCCCCAGGTTCTTCGATGTCGATTCCAACCCTCACACCGACAAGGTGTCCTCTGGGGCTGATTCCAAGACTACAAAGCTAGACAAAATGACAATCACTCAAAACAGTGAATAGAAAAAAAAATGAAATAAAAACTGGTGTGTCTGGCAATAAGCCCGGTTAGAATTCGCATGCCAAAACCCCGAGACAATGGGAAAAGCCCTGCACTGTACAATCCCTAGTTACCAACTTCCCTGGAAGTGAAAACCCCAAGATAAAACAAACGACAAAGGGAAGAGAGCATAGTGAAACTAGAGAGGATGGCCAGAAAAAACCACAGAACCTCTGGTCATCCAAACAACAGAAACCTCAAGGCAACCAAACTGGGAGAAGGGTGAAAACGTTCATAATATATCTCGCCTCGAGTGGAGCACCTTCAAACACACCCCCATGCCCCCTTATGTCCCGTCGTTCGCATGTCTACACCCTACCAATGAAAAGCAACAAGTGTTGACAGGGTCTTTCGACGCTGCCATCTTAGGTATGCCATTAAACAAGGAACCCTGTTGCATTATAGTTATTTTCACATTCACATTCATTATATAAATTCCAACCCTTACGAAGAAGCTAAATTAGTTGTTATTATATAATATTTGACCTTTCTGGGCCATATTTTGGAATCTCATGGTTATAACTACCCATCGTGTGGTTGGGATTCTCAGATGGGAATTTTACATTGTGGTGGACTACTAGATGGGGATATTACATTTTTGAAAGCTACCTAATGCGAACCATAATAGGTTGGATTTCTCCCTACTCATAATACAAGGGGCCCATGCTCAGTAGTCTATATGCCACTAGAAATGGTCCATCTCCATTCTTGAATTTCATACATACACCATGATTTGCAAATAAATGTTGAAAAAAGTTAGTACATCATAATACATAGAAAAAATTCCATGTGGGGCTATTTCCTTAAAAGAAACATCCTTATCATTTTTCCATATCAAATATAAATTTTTAAATCCAATAGCATTGAAGGAAAATAGATCTCAATAACCCATTGTAATTGGTCTATTAACAAGGCATCTCTCTAAGATAGGGAGGTGAGAAATTAATGTTTACACAAAGACTTGACCTTGGCCCACATTGAACTAGCTATGGAACATAACTAAAATAAATTGTGGTTGAGAGTCTACTCAATCATATTGATGACAATGTAGATTTGAAATCACTAAGTAAGATAACCCTTTGTCCACAAATAAGTTCCTTAGGATTAAACACCATGCAAAAAAGTATATACTTGAGAGTCTCTAATCACCCACACCAATGAAAACATAGATTTATATTTCCTAAGTAAGATAACATTTTGTCCACAAATATGCCCATTAGGATTAAACATCATGGAAAAATGTATATCCTGGGTCCAAGAATTGGTTTTCAATACAATGAAGTTGAAATAACCATGTTTTATTGAGATTTCAAAGGCTACAACTGATTTACCTGACCTTCAATCTACAATATATGATAGAGATAGGTATATCCTATATCAATTTTGACCTTGGAGAAGGTTTCATCTTTCTCCCATCAAACCTCACCACTGCACTAGAAGGCCCAACTCGAGTGTAAGATCATCAAGAATGAACCATCAATTACCTTCCAAAATAAATTTATCCATGTTAAGTGAGCCAATTTTTATTTTATTTTAAGCTCAATCTAAGTAAGTGAATTAATGTTGACACAAAGACTTAATTAAGTGAATTAATGTTGTCACAAAGACTTAAGTGAATTAAGTGGGAAATTAATGTTGACACAAAGACTTAACCTCGACCCACATTGAACTAGCTAGGGAACATAACTAAAACAAATTGTGGTTGAGAGTCTACTCAATCATATTGATGACAATGTAGATTTAAAATCCCTAAGTAAGATAACCCTTTGTCCACAAATAGGTTCCTTAGGATTAAACACCATGCAAAAAAGTATATACCCGAGAGTCTTTAATCACCCACACTAACGACAACATAGATTTATAATTCCTAAGCAAGATAACATTTTGTCCACAAATATGCCCTTTAGGATTCAACATCATGCAAAGAATTATATCTTGGGTTGAAGATTTGGTTTCAATACGGTGAAGTTGAAATAACTATGTTTTAGTGAGATTTCAAAGGCTACAACTTATTTACCCGACCTTCAATCAACAATTTATGGTAGAGATAATTATATCATATATCAATTTTGACCTTGGAGAAGGTTGCATCTTTCTCCCATCCAACCTCACCACCATGCACAAGGCACTAGAAGGCCCAACTCGAGTGTAAGATAATCAAGAATCAGCCATCACTTACCTTCCAAAATAAATTTATGCATGTTAAGTGGGCAAAATGTTTTCTTTTAAGCTCAATCTAAGTAAGTCAATTCTACAAATGAATGTCACAAAATCATTAGTTGAGTAAATTTCTTTCTTGGGAAGCCTCAATGATAAGAACCAAGAGATTTGTCTAGGGCTTTGTCTTTAGACTTAACAAGAAATGATCACTAAATAAAATTCACATTCAACAAAGGGTCACTTTAAAGGGATACAACCCTCTATGAAAGGAAGGGTTTAATAGCTTGACAAATGTTCCAAATTCTCTACACCCAATATACCAATAATTTTAATAGGACAAGGGGTGATAAAAAGGGTATGAAGAGAGACTCCTTACCAAAATTCTTTCCAATTACCAAGCATGGGCCAATGTGGTGTTTAAAAAAGGAACTTTCAGACTTCATGCCCTTAGATAAATTTAATATTCCTTTTATTATTGAGGGATTAGGATTTGAGACGAATTTTAATGATTCCCAACGCATTAAAATGTTAGAGGGTATGATGGAGTTCCAAATTCTAGACCCGAATGCTTCTTTGCTATTTAAAATTTTGTTAACACTGATTTTCTCACCATTTGTCCTGAGGATGAACCACATTAGTTGGTTCAAAACGTCAACCAATTCTATAACATGTGATTAATCCGGAAGGCATACTGATTATCAATATGGAACTCCTTGCTCTTATTAATTTTAAACCGCATGAAATTCCTAGGTACCTTTTTTAGTCTCATTTAAGAAACTTTAGAGGGTACCCAATAAAATATTGGTATAGAAGAGTCCCAACTAAAACCATTGTGAAAATTTAGAATTTTATAGCTGAAGCAAATGGTTGCCAACAATATTTTTCCTAGTATGTTCTTTGGGTTCTAAGATTTGTCAATAGTGCCCATTCTTTTAGACAATGCCTTCCCTCATTTGACACCCTTTTCTATGGGATCCTACTATATGGAGGTCCATCTTAGGTTTATTTGTCAAACTTTACCTTGTGGGATCAAACCCCTCATGGATTTCACCACCTTTTGGCAATGGTCTCCATTGTCCTCTCTAACTACAACAACTCTTGGGTACCAGACCATGAGGGCATGACTTAAGGACTCCCTTGGAGATAATTCCACTACACGACCCTCTAAATTTCTTCATGGATATTGAATAATTATTGATACAACATGAGGCTACATATGGCTTCCATCTAATGGAACACTTTAACACATAGAATGACACATAGACTACATTCCCACAATATTTTGAGTTTATAATCATTTGATTCTACTATTCAATATAACTAGTTTAGCTGTACTCAAATTAATAGGTACTAATTATCTATCATGGAAGTACCTCACGAAAGAACCATTGATAAGTAGAGGCCCAAGGACAATTACTTTTGGAGCACGAAACCATTAGATGCATTAAAAAAAATTGAGTGGGGAAAAAATAAGAAAGTCCATGGACTCATTAGAGAATCCACCTTTGAATATCTAAATTTTCATCTTTAAGGTGTTGAAAAATCCAATAGAACTTGGAACAAACATGAGTAGTTATTGATAAACATAATGAAATTCAAGCTCATCATCTTGAGAATGATCTTATTGCTCTAGATCTTACTAATTTTGATCACATTAAAGTCTATATTTTAAGGTTTAAAAATTTGAGACTTTTTCTTGCAAATTGTGGTATAAAGAAGTTGGATGATTCACTTTCCATCAATTTTAAACTTGAACCTTCTTTCTTATTTTCCGTATTACTCCATGATTTTTATTTATTTATTGTATTGCTTATAAAATTCCTACTTTTATATTGTTTTGTGATCACTTAACATTACAGCGGGACAAGATCTTATGTTGGTGTCAATGGTGTAGTAGAATCATGGCATTCTAAGAAGAAGCAATCCAAAAAAAATAAAGGGACCAAACATCCTAAACCCAATAAACCTTCTTTTGTTCCTAAGTCTAGAGAAAGGAGCAAGCTCTAAAGGGAAGAAGGATGCCAAACAAAATACATTTTGTGGATGAGATGGTCATATATAATCACATTTTTGGAATAAAATGAATAATTGGTAGCTTTAAAAATTTCTTTAAAAATTTGATTTAGATTATACCCTATGCCTTTTATTTAATTTATACTAAATTTGTGTTTTAAATGTAAAACAATTAAGAAAATTCACATTTTAGAGAGTGAGATAATGTTATGTTTAATAATTTTATTTATGTCATAAACAATCATTTTTTTCGAAAAAAGAGAAAAGGAAAAAACATAGAACTTTTTTGTTTTTTGTTTTTTTTAATTCATATTTTCCTAAGTTGGGCTTGTTACACCTCACATATTATATGAGGCTCTAAATTGTGATTTTCATTACATTGATGGAGATTTGTAGCTAGTATCTTGGAGCATTGGACCAATTTGGGAGGGTTCATATTCATGGAACTCCTTCCCTTCATGACATTATATCAGTTAATAGAGGTCTTTGGTTTGGGGGAGTCTCACTTCTCCTTGGTTATATGCTTATTCTTGTCAATTTGGTGGTATTTCCACATGTGCTTTTCTTTTTTATTGCTACTATGAACCAAACACCTTGAATATGATACAAAGTCAATGAGTATAGACAACTTCGAGGGGGAAACCTCCTTTTACAATGAATAAATATGCAAGATAAGATATGATTTACTATGCAAATGAATCTCCTTTATTATAAATAGGAGATAAAGTGACTTCATATAGCCTATCACCATGTCGACCTAATCATAACAAATAAATTAATGATGAATTCTTATTAGGATATTAACAATCAACTCTTAGCTGCACATTGATTGTTATGGAGCATGCCATCTTTGCATTATAATGTGATTTCAAACACTTTCTTATCTTGGATGTGGTACATCGTCTTTTTGGATGATGGGTATAACCCCCCAAGGGATTATATTATGATGGTGTTAAGAGGTAATTGTTACATAAATTTTTTGGAGTTTTATAGTGACTTTTACATGGTGGTGATGTATTATTTGTGTCACTAGAGAGGGGTATTCTACATACTCTTCTTGTGAAGGATGTGTAATGGGGATATAGTTGATTATTAGATGGTTTAGAATTTTTTTATTGTCGCATGATGTTATGGTTCTTATTGTTGGGTGTGTGTTATATTCTTTCCATGACTATTAGGTGGGTGGACCTACTTATAGTTTTGTGCATGGATTTCACACATGGTTTTGGGCATGATAGTTTTCTATGCATGGTATTTTTTAGATCCGATCAAGGGAACTACGATTATGTTCTAATCCAGGGATAATGGATTTGGGTTTATGGATGCTTTGACATGTATATATATGTATTATAACATTGAAAGGAATATAATGAAAAATCAATCTGGTAGTCCTGGTTTTGGGGTCCAGGGGAAAATCTCTATGTATATCTATTTTATGTTTTATGCTCTTGCCATTGTATATTTTTTGTTTTTAAGAATTCGTTTGCAGGTAATTTTTGTACAGGTTTAAAACCTACACTTGATATCAGAGTTGTTTCAGCTTCAAGGGGATGCCTTTGCTGCTGATGGGTTTTTCTCAGGCCTGTGGTAGACCAAATTCAGTGGGAGACATGCGGGATCGATTCTTACGGTGAAAGAAGATGGTGAGCAGTGGAAAGATAGAGATTGAGAAATTAAACGGTAAAAGTTTTGAGTTGTGGAAACTCAAGATGGAGGATCTATTAGTGGATAAATATTAGTGGATCACGGTAGATCCAGGTACTAAACCAACGACAATGTCCGATGAAGACTAGAAGAATTTGGATCAAAAGAAAAAGAGCACAATACCGTTGTGTATCTCAGCTTCTGTATTTTTGAATGTATCATGGGAAGCTTCGGCGAAGGCTTCGTGGGACAAGTTAGGGACTTTGTACCAATCTAAGTCTTTGGTGAATAAACTGTTCCTACGGAAAAAGCTGTATAACCTGAGGATGAAGGATGAAGACTCGATAATAGAGCGTCTAAACCCCTTTAATAATGTGGTAAGCCAATTTTTATCTGTTGATATTAAAATTTCATATGAAGATAAGTGCATCAGTTTTGTTGTGTTCTCTACCAGATTCGTGGGATAGTCTGGTTGTTGCTATAGGTAGGAATACAACTACCTTGCAGTTTGATGAAATAGTCTCATCCTTGATGTCTGAGGCCCATGAGACTGAAAAATATGGAGGCTAAAATGGAGATGCCTTTCCTGTACGACGATGGTCCTAGAACAAAAACAAAAAGAAGTCCTCGAGTGGGAGATCTATGTCTAGAGTGAGATCTAAATCTCCAGGAAAACCTCTAAAGGTGTGTTGGAAATGTGAAAAGGAAGGGCACTTCAAAAAGGAATTTAGATCTAACGTTCCTGAGAAAAGAAAGGGATATGATGATGCTCCTTCTGTAGAGGCGAAAACCACCTTAGATGAAGGTGGGGATGTGCACTTTTCTTATTCTTCAAGTACACATGTAGATCATGAGGCATGGATGATTGACTCAGGTGCATCATTTCACTTCACTCCCCATAGGGAGTGGTTCTGCAAGTATGAGAAATATGATGGTGGTGATGTCTTCTTAGGGGATGTCAGGAAGGCTAGAGTCGTTAGATGCAGAAAAGTCAAGCTAAAGTTGCAAGGTGTAAGGATTAGAACACTTCCGAGTACTCTGCATATTCTTGCATTGGCTAGGAATCTGATTTCTGTAAGCAAGATGGATGATGTAGGTGTAAAAAAAATGTTTGAGAAAGATCCTGCAAGATGGTTCGGGGAGCACTGACACTGATGTAGGGAGTTTGGATTGGAACACTGTACAAGCTTCTGGGTAACATTGTTATTGATGGGTGCAATAGTTCTATGGTTCCTGAAAGTGGAGCAGAAAATCTAGTGGTCTCTGGAGAAAAGACCATGCTATGGCATCAAAGGCTTGGAAATATTGGAGAGAAGGGCCTTTGAATACTTCATGGTAATGGTATGGTAGAAGGTATGTCTAATTTACCTCTAGATTTCCAATTCTGTGAACATTGTGTATACGGGAAGAAAAATTGGGCGAGTTTCCCCTCTAGTGCTAAGAGGGCGAAAGGGATATTAGAGCTTGTGTAGAGTGATGTGTTGGGACCTGTGTCGGTTCCATCACTGGGTAAGTTTGTGTACTATGTATCTTTTATATATGACTTCTCAAGGAATACATGGATATATTTCCTTAGGAAGAAATCTGATGTCTTTGATAGGTTTAAGAAATTTAAGGCTCTGGAGGAAAACTAGACAAAGAAGAAGATAAAGGTTTTAAGGACAGATAATGGTGGAGAGTTCTACAAGAAGGAGTTTGAAGAGTTCTGTAAGAAGTGTGGTATAGCACAATAGAAGACTACTACATACAAACCTCAAAAAAACATATTTGCATAAAGAATGAACAAGACGTTCATGGAAAAGGAAAAAATCATGCTTGGTGGTGTCGGGTTTGTTATCACCTAGATTGACCTCATGCTGAAAGAAGGCAATGCCAAGGTAACCACAAACCAAGCTTAGCCAAGTAGCTCGCCCTACTAGGCCGGGAGAGGGCTCTCCCCGTAAGGATCTCAGTCAAGATGACTGGATTAGGTAAAGGATTTTAGGCTAGGTATAGTAGCTCGAAAGTTTTGATTGCATTTTGAGAGGTTTTGCCGGATCAGAGGAGCTAGGCAGTTTAGGTCTGGGAAATTAGGTCAGAAATGCAGGGTGTTCTATGGGGCAAGGTAGGCATAGGCTTTAGCACTCTAGGGCTTGATGAGATGAGATATTTAACATTGGTGAGAAGCTAAGAAGGGCATGTGATAATCATGGATCCTTCCTGGACTACAGAAAACATGAAATGGTAAATGGTTTCCCAAGGCAGAGCACTGATGCAATGGATTCTACCTATCAAACTTGAAAACATTCAATTAGAAGCAATGAAATGATTGACGGCATACATAAAACATATAAACATATAATCACAGAAGAAGAAACTATACTAGAACTCCATACCGCAGGGATCCCATAAAAATAATTGCAATTCTTATTAATTTCCTGCCAAACTACTTACAAAGATGTACAATCAAGCTTTGAGCATCCACACTGAGTCCAACCAACAAAATGACTAAGAAAATACATGATATAGGCCTCAAAACAACTAATCCTAGCCTCAGGGGTCGAATCCATGAGAGGAGGAGCAGTTGCACAAAAGACTGAACTGAAAGCTAAAGACTAGGGTGGTCAAATTGACTCATCCCTAATATCAAGCAAATTGATTCATTACATGCCACTTAGGCCATTCATATGATGTATCTATCCTAGGTAACAAAAATACACTTTAATTACATCCTCATTATGAATTACATTAGTGAAAAATCAAAATCCAACAGGTGAAAAGTATTTTCTAAGAGAAACAGTGAAAAATTTAGCTGCCTGTCAAGTGCACAGCGCTAGTGTCACACGCGCAATGCCTGAAGGGAGGCGCAGCGCCGGGTAGACGCGTAGTACTTGAAGTGAGTGCGCAATGCCACTTCAAGACAACTTTTGATTGCCTTCCCAGTGTCCAAATTAGGCGTGGGATAACACGTTGGAAATCTTGTCGAGTCTACTTTCCAGAAAATCTTTAATTTTTCAATTTGGAGTTCATTTGTCCTGTTATCACCCCAAGAAACTCTCCTAGGTTGTATCTCAGAGATGCTCGGGAACATTACAAACTCAACAAAAAATGTTGGAAATAGGTGGATGAATGGAAGGAATGATGCATATTCAAGCCAGATAACCACTTCTACTATGCTTAACCCCAGACATGGGTGAACACCCCCAGACTACAAGGCTTTAGATCACCAATTACTCACAGTTTGAGGATTGGGTGAACATGGAGAAAACTGACCACACTAGCAGATGCACAAGACCATGTGATGGCCGGCTGCAACCAGTAAAAGGTCTGCAAATCTATTTTCTAATGCATGGATAGGATGACAGCTCTCTGGCACTAAGAAAATAGAAACCTGCATAGCACATTCAATGATACATACTAGATTCTAACACAGAGGTGGGATGACAACCCCTCTAATGCTAAACATCAAGAGAACATGAAAAATACATAACAGGCACAACCTAGAACAGAGTAGAAATGGAAAGTGAGCAATTAACAACAAAAGAAGATTGTATTAGCTGAAAATGAAGACCAGATGCTGCAGGTATCACAGTAGTTATAGTCTTCAGAAGTTGAACCTTACATCAAAACAACAACCATCAACCCTCATTACATCTGTGTTCTGGGTATATATAGTCTTTAATTACAAAATGCTCTGCTATCTTATGCGTGGAGGGGTCACAATGGGCCATCAACCACATTAACTATCTAATACGGGCCTCTGATACCATCTGCTGCTTCAATAAATTAATTTGACATTCTCTGTTGCTCGGCTGTCCTTCCTGCATAGGTGGAGTATAATATGAAACAAGCTCCATTATTGATAAGTGCGTTTAACCGCTCGAGGCACGTCCTTCTTGCTTTTTGGCCATAATGATATTGAATTCAGTTGTTGAAGAATAACTGCACAGGGTACTGGTAGATGGCCGCCATTGTCCTTCGGAAGCACGGCTGAGTCAAAGGTGGCGAAGACTTCATGGCGGGTGTACGAGTGGGCGGAGGATGAACATCAACCATTGGATCGCAGTGATCGATGGCAGGGATCGGTTTGCAGAAGATATCAGGAGATATGAGGGCGGGGAGATTATGGGCTGTTGGATCTGGACGTGGCCGATCCAATGGTCATCGCATGGGAAAGGTGCATGGGGGTTAACGCACAAGGAAGGTACAATGGGTGGTAAGCGGTATATATCGCACCGCTTTTGGAGGTGGGCAGTATTCGTATATGGGCTAGCGATCCAATATAGCATCGATGCGTGGCAGATGGGACTGGCGGGAAACCACTTTCCTCGCGAGTTAAAGCGAGGACATGTTTCGGCGGCGGGAGGTGCGAATGTCGTTGGATCGTGCGGCAAACGATCAGACGGCGGAGGTTAAACGCACATGTTTACAAGTGATGTGATAGGGAAGGACTTCGCAGGTAGCGCTTTTTTGAAGGTGCGCGGTTATATGACAGTGTAAACTCGGTGCCCGGGAGTTAAACCAAAACGGGTTTATGCCAAATTTTGGAGTAAAACAGGGATAACGGGGGTTATGGGAGTGTAGGAAAAATGAACGAGGAGGAGGAAACAAAGGTAGCGGGAGTTATTAGAGTATAAGGAAAATGAAAGGGGGGATGAAATAGACTGCTGTGAACTTCCTGCTTGCAAAAACGCACGGCCATGCTAGTATTTTGGTCCTCCAAATGCACAAGTACATAGCAGAGCTAACACTGGCTCCTTCTGGGATGAGATCCTCCCTGTGAGGTCTCAAGAACCTGTAGACCATTGCCTTTCTGATGAAAACAAATTAGCAAAATTCCTAGTGTTCCATTGGGCATGGAGTCTGACTAAAACTAAAAAAACAACATATTTACAACTTTAAGGCTAAAAGACCTTAAATCACATAAATTTTCAGAAAGCGCCCATTGACTGGGCCCTCAAAAACTGCTTCTCCTCCCATACTTTTTAGTATGAAGGTGTTGTTCCCTTGAATTTGAGCAATGATAAAAGGCCCTGTCCAGAAAGCATCAAACCTCCCATGATTGCCTTTCTTTTCCTTCAGTGCATCCCACTTCAGAACCAAGTCTCCAACCTGAAAATTATCTGTTTCTGCGTTCTTGTCAAAGGCTTCCTTGATCTTTTTCTGATGTGCTGCAGCTTTTTCAACCAGCTGTTCCCTGATTTGGTGTACCTTTGCTAAATTAGTGATCCTTTTTGCCATGTCTTCTTCCTCGTTCTGCTCTTCTTGAATGAATTTTGCCACAGGGAGAGTTAACTGAATTGGGAATACAACTTCAGTGCTATATACCAGCTTGAATGGAAAATTCCCTGTGGATTTCTTAATGGCCACTATGTCAGCCCACAGTGCATACTTGAGCTGAGAATCCCAATTCTTTTTATTGTCTTCTAACAACTTCTTAATTATCCTTATCAGGCTTTTTTTAGAGGATTCTGCTAGACCATTGCCTTGAGGATAGTATGAGGTGGAATGAACTAGTTTAATACCCATTGAATTGCACATATCCACCAATTCTTTTGCTCTGAATGCTGCTGCATTGTCTGTGACTAATTTATGTGGACAACCAAACCTGGTAAAAATATTTTCTGTTAAAAACTTGATGACCACATTATGATCAGCCTTCCTGGTAGGAACTGCTTCAATCCACTTAGTGAAATAATCAATGGCTACTAATATCCATCTGTGCTGGCCACTGGAATGTGGATTGATCTCTCCAATGAAATCCAAGCCCCACTGCTGAAAAGGTCCTTTTACATGTATTGGTTTTAAGGGCAGGGACTTAAATCGCTGCTTTCCTTCAAATCTTTGGCACCTGTCACAAGATTTAACAAATGAAAATACATCAGAAAATAAGGAGGGCCAGTAATATCCAGCTCTGAGGATTTTATGGGTTGTAGTCTTCCAATAATGGTGCCCTCCACACATGCTGGAATGAAACTACTGCATGACTTCTATTGACTGTTCTTTGTCCAGACACCTCAAAATCACTCCAGATGGATCCCTCAAGTAGAGAAAATTTTCATTAATGCAATATTTTGCTGCCCTAAGCTTTATAGTTCTGGCTTGAATTTGAGAAAGGCCTGAAGGGATTTCTAGCTTCAGCTGCTTCCTCTTCTTCTGCCTGACCATTTTCTGCAATTGTGCATAGGAAATCTATATCCAATGATCTGCAATTTTCTTTAGCCAATAACTTGGAAAGACCCTGACCTCTGACCAGCTTGGTGGGCTTTAATTCTATATTAAATTCAATCAACTTTGCAATCCATTTATCCCTTCTTCCATCAGCATCAAGTTGTGTTAAGACATCTTTTATTGCAGCAGAAAGTACATATGCAATTATCTTGGAATGCAGAATGTAAACTCTGAAAGCTTTCAAAGATTTGATAAGAGCATATGCTTGTTTCTCAATAATATCATACCTTAGCTTAGCATCCCTTAATGTTTTGTTAAAAAATGCCACCGGATGCTCTGAACCTTCTTCATCTGCTTGCAATAAAACTACTGCAATGGTGTCTTTAGAGGAAAATGAGAATACATGGACCTCCTTGTTGTAATCCAGACTTATTAAAGTGGGAGCTTCCATAATGGATTTCTTGATGGACTTGAAAGATCTTTTTGCTGAATCAGTCCATTTGATCTCTGACCCCTTCTTCAACATGGAGGTAATATGCTTCACCAATTTTGCAAAATTTGGTATAAACCTCCTCACAAAATTATTTTTTCCCAGAAAGGACTGGATATCCTTCTTTGATCTCGGGACATACAGGGCTTGTATTGCTTTTACTCTTTCTGGGTCAATTCGGACACCTGTAGTAGAAACAACATGTCCTAACAACTTGCCTTCTTCTAAAGCAAATTGTGATTTTTTAGGATTGACTGAAATCCCAAACCCTCTGCACTTTAGGAACACCTTCTTCAAATGTTGCAGATGGTCTTGATGGCTGTTGGAGTATACTGTTATATCATCTAGGTAGATGAGGACAAATTTATCCTTCTCTCCCACTAATGCTATATCCATAGCTCTCTGAAAGGTTGCTCCAGCATTCATCAATCCAAAAGGCATCTTGGCATACATAAAAGTGCCCTAAGGAGAGGTGAATGCAGTCTTCTCTTGGTCATCTGGATGCATAATAATCTAATTAAACCCTGAAAATCCATCCAAGAAAGACATTACTTTGGCTCCTGAGACCTTTTGCAGCAAATGCTCCATCTTGGGTAGAGTATAGTTGTCTTTCTTTGAGCATTTGTTTAAGTTTCTGAAATCAACACACAGTCTGATTTCTCCAGTTTTCTTCCTTACTACCACCAAGTTGGCTACCCATTTTGAATATCTGAGAGGGACTATGATTTTGGCAGCCATCAACTTTTTAATTTCTTTTTCAATCAGATGAAGAAGCATAGGATTTATCGGTCTCAGCTTCTGCTTGAAAGGTATGGTGTCTTTCTCTAGGGGCATTTTATGCTGGATAATATTTTTATCATAGGTTTTCAAGTCACTATACTCCCAGGCAAATACATCAGCAAATTGCTTCATTAAATTGCAATATTTAGAACTTTGGTCAGCAGACAGATGGGAAGACAGATTTATGTATCTAGGCTGACCTGGACTCCCTATGTCATGCTTACAGACTGCAGATTGGTCTTCTTTTTGGGCAGCCTTGTAAGGCACATCATTCTGGTCAGACAATATTTCTAAAGGAATTAACCCCTTAGGAATATGATTGCTGGGAAGCTGGACATTGCTATTTTTTCCAATTCTATTTCTAAGCTGGGATTGGGGGTTTTCTTCCAAGGCTTCATTCTCTTGGTCAATTTGCATTTTGGAGAACTCATCAATGACTCACAGAAACCTATTTATTTCATCATCATCATCAAAAACTTTCCAATGCTGGACATTGTCAGGCAAGGATGGTCTATATTTCATTTGCACTTCATATACTAGTCTGGGAGGCATGGGAGGGATAAACAGGCTAGCAGACACAACAAGGGAATCGTAAGCTGACTTTTGGCTCTAGGGATATATGAAATACAGAAATAATCAAAGGAACCTTTGAGTCTCCATTCCTCATCTCTGTATGCTTTCAGCCTTAGGTGCTTTGCTTGAAATGTTCCATTTACTTGCTGAATGATCAAATTAGCATCTCCAAACACCTTTATGTTCTGGATTTTTCTGTCTTTTGCTGCATTAAGGCCCAATAGTAGAGCCTCATACTCTGCTATATTGTTTGTAACTTGAAAAGCCAGTTTAAAAGACAATTGTGTGCTATTTTGTTCTGGAGATATCAGCACCACCCCTGCTCCTGCAGTCTCCTTAGAACATGCTCCATCAAAGAACATCTCCCAAACTTGACTTCCTTGCTCTTCTTCGGCCTGAACTGTTGGTTTCTTGATCTGCATTGAGGCCTTCTGAGATTCTTCTATTTGGAGGATACATGCTCCAAAATCAGTGTCCACAACATATATGGGATGATTAGTAGGGTTCTTCTCATCACTAATGATGTATGCCAACTGTGCTTCTCTGTAAAATCTCTTGCTTTCCCCTCCAAAAACTGGGACAGTGGCATAAGATAGATCATTCTATAATGTCCCACCTAGCCTCTTAATCCATCCTCTGGACAACAACATGCCAAACTTAGGAGGGACATCTGCTACCACAATATCCATCATCATACTCTTCATGGGCAGCTGAGTTAGGGTAATGGCCAGGTCTTTAATCAATCCTAGGCATTTCACTTTCCTTGAATCAAAAGAGAATAAATCATGATATGGTCTGGTGATGTCAAGGCCTAACTCTTCCATGACAGCTTTAGGCATCAAATTGTGGCGGGCCCCTGTATCTAGCAGGAAGTTGTGGAGGACTTTGTCATGAATGGTCAAGGATACATAAAAAGATGGAGAATTATTATCAGTAGGTTCAATCATGGGGCTGAGCACAACGACAGGCTTGTCATCTTGCAAATTGACAGAGTCAGTGGAGGTTTGTGTGGTTTCTAGCTCAAGAGCTTCAAGGATAGGCTTTCTAAACACTTCACTCTTTACCAACTCTACCAGAGGCACATATATTTTTAACTTCTAGACTTCTGACTCTAAGCTAAAAGAGGAAGGTAATTTATCAGAACCTCTTACCTCTTGAACTGGTGCTTTGAGGATGACAGGGTCAGCTGTTGGTCTTCTCTGTTTGATATTCTGTGACTCTGTTTGGACAACAACTCTTTGGGAAGGATTCTCCTTCACATTTTTTGCATTCGACCTCAGATTGTATCTTTGCTGTTCACCAGTTTGCAGAACTGCCTCTCTGTCCCATTCTTGACTTATTTGGTCATGCAGCAGCAATTCCTCATATGCAGCCAATGTCAAAAATGCAGCATTGCCTTTATCTTCCATGCAATGAATTTCATCCTCCTCTTCAAATTGTTCCTCCTCCATGACCACATTTTGGAAATGAGCTTTAACCTTTTGTTCTTCATTTGGTTCTTTTCCCCTCTGAATGATTTGTAACTGTTCATTTGCTCTTCTAAATAGATTTGGATTTCTTGAAGCAAATGTGTTCCGCTGCCTTGTCTTTCCTGAATTCTGCTCAATCTTCAGCTTATATATTTTAGCAGTCAATGACTCTATCATCTTTGTCATTTTATCTAATTTAGGCTCTAAAGATGAGGCAGAGGAAGAAGAAGCCTCACCTCTCTACCTTCTTCTATCAGCATGACTCTTTAGCTTTTCTGCAGCCATCATATTAGACTCTACCTCTAGGGCTGCATCCTTCATATCTACCAGAGTAGCACATCTCCTTTCTCTCAACAATAGGCAGAAATCAGAGTCAAAAGCATTGGCATAAGTGAGTTTGGCAGAGGTGGGGGTAGGCTTTACCTCAGCTGGTATCTTACTATACATACGATTGAATATTTTATTAAAATCAGGCAATGATTCCCCATTTTCCCTCTTCAGGTTACCAAATTCAGTATAGTAATATAGCAAGTCTTTTTAATATCCCCAATGCTTAAAAAATGCATCATATAAGCCTTCAATATCAATAATAGATCTAGGGGCTAGTTCTTTGAACCACTTTCTGGCCTCTCCATCAAGGTTCTGTACAAAAACTCTCATCCATACATCATTTTCACTTATATCTAAGTTATCAGCATAACTGTAGAAAGCCTCAAGGTGTTCTTCTGTTGTTACTCCCTCTGTACCAGTGAACTTGGGCATATACTTTTGATATTCTCCTGCAGGCATAGCATTCAAAGGAACAGGCAAGACCAGGGGTCCATACCTGGCAGCTACAATTCTTTCTATCTGCGTAGGTTCTTGCTGTCCTGCCATGACTGGGATATGTGGAAGAACACTGGCAGATTGAGAAATATGAAGCAATGTAATGGATGACAGAGATAAAGGGATGCTATGGACTGTATGGGAAGCTTTCTTTGGACTGAGATTCAAAGGGGAACTAACTAAACAAGGAGCTGTATTAATCTCTGAAGGAATTTTCTCACTAGCAACACTAGGCTCAATATCTTCAAATTGTATATTCTGAACTACAGCCTTATCTTTAAGATATGCATAAGTTTTCTTCAGCTTACCTGATCCTGATGCTCCTTTCTATGATGTTTTCTTCAGATTAGTGATCTTATTAGGGTCAGGCACTGGTTTAGCTGGTGACTTCTAAGGATTTCTTCAAGTATGCCTCACAAACTGAGCCAGAACTTCAATGTGGAGTCGCCAAAAGCTGGTCTTCTTCCAGTGGAGTCGCCAGATAGATGATTACAACCAGAAATGTGCCCAGAATTTGTCTATCATCAAAATCTGGAACTGTGTCGTTCTACCAGGGAAGTTGAGCTTCAATCCCCTCTCCTCGGCAACGGTGCCAATTAATGTTATCACCCAAGAAACTCTCCTAGGTTGTATCTTAGAGATGCTCGGGAACATTACAAACTCAACAAAAAATGTTGGAAATAGGTGGATGAATGGAAGGAATGAAGCATATTCAAGCCATATAACCATTTCTACTATGCTTAACCCCAGACATGGGTGAACACCCCCAGACTACAAGGCTTTAGACCACCAATTACTCACAGTTTGAGGATTGGGTGAACATGGAGAAAACTGACCACACCAGTAGATGCACAAGACCATGTGATGGCCGACTGCAACCAGTAAAAGGTCTGCAAATCTATTTTCTAATGCATAGACAGGATGACAGCTCTCTGGCACTAAGAAAATAGAAACCTGCATAGCACATTCAATGATACATACTAGATTCTAACACAAAGGTGGGATGACAGCCCCTCTAATGCTAAACATCAAGAGAACATGAAAAATACATAGCACGCACAGCCTAGAACAGAGTAGAAATGGAAAGTGAGCAATTAACAGCAAAAGAAGCTTGTATTAGCTGAAAATGAAGACCAGATGCTGTAGGTATCACAGTAGTTACAGACTCCAGAAGTTGAAGCTTACATCAAAACAACAACCATCAACCCTCATTACATCTGTGTTCTAGGTATATATAGTGTTTCATTACAAAATACTCTGTTATCATATGCGTGGAGGGGTCACAATGGGCCATAAACCACATTAACTATCTAATACGGGTCTCTGATACAATCTGCTACTTCAATAAATTAATTTGACATTCTCTGTTGCTTGGCTGTCCTTCCTGCACAGGTGGAGTATAATATGAAACAGGCTCCATTACTGATAAGTGCGTTTAACCGCTCGAGGCACGTCCTTCTTGCTTTTTGGCCATAATGCTCTTGAATTCAGTTGTTGAAGAATAACTGCACAGGGTACTGGTAGATGGCTACCATTGTCCTTCGGAAGCACGGCTCAGTCAAAGGTGGTGAAGACTTCATGGCGGGTGTACGAGTGGGCGGAGGACGAACATCAACCGTTGGATCGCAGTGATCGATGGCGGGGATCGGTTTGCGGAAGATATCGGGAGATATGAGGGCGGGGAGATCATGGGCCATTGGATCTGGACGTGGCCGATCCAATGGTCATCACACGGGAAAGGTGCATGGGGGTTAACGCGCGGGGAAGGTACAACGGGCGGTAAGCGGTATATATCGCACCACTTTTGGAGGTGGGTGGTATTCGTATATGGGCTAGCGATCCAATATAACAGCGACGCTTGGTGGATGGGACCGACGGGAAACTGCTTTCCCCGTGAGTTAAAGCGAGGACATGTTTCGGCGGCGGGAGGTGCGAATGCCATCGAAGCGTGCGGCAAATGATTGGACAACGGAGGTTAAACGCACATGTTTACAACTGATGTGACAGGGAAGGACTTTGCAGGTAGCACTTTTTTTGAAGGCGCACAGTTATATGACAGTGTAAACTCGGCGCCTGGGAGTTAAACCAAAACGGGTTTATGCCAAATTTTGGAGTAAAATAGGGATAACGGGGGTTATGGGAGTGTAGGAAAAATGAAGGAGGAGGAGGAAACAGAGGTAGCGGAAGTTATAAGAGTGCAAGACAAATGAAGGGGGGGATGAAATAGACTGTTGCGAACTCCTTGCTTGCAAAAACACATGGCCATGCTAGTATTTTGGTCCTCCAAATGCACAAGTACATAGCAGAGCTAACATGTCCTATCAAAAGCTCAATCTCCCAAGACTGGTCAAAATGTGCAGAATGACGCTGCCAAAATGCAGAGTTCTGTTCCAGTCAACTTTTAGAGGTCTTCCTCAACTCTAAATTGAGCTCATGATATCTCATTGGAAATCTCTCTATGTCTAGTTATTATTTGACTCATCAAGAAAGTCTTTTTGACATTAAAACTAGGATAAATCTTGATTTTCCCAAAGTCACTCCATAAGTGCAACAACTCTCCTGAGGCAATGATGTTTTGGACATTTCTCCCAAACCATGAGACCTGTGTAAATATGGAAGGAGGTTTTTCTTCTTGAGTCTATTATGGAGAAAAACCTCTCTCACTTTTGTCAAATTAATCTTTTCTTGCTCAGAAACATCATTTGAATAAAACCTATCTCGATGTGTAGAATAGGGGATTTGTAGAAATGAAGGGAAATGAAGGGGATGAGGGGCTTATAATTTCTTGAGAAAATTTTGGGAAGTAGGGAGAAATGTTAGGAAGTAGGGGAAAGTGGAATTTCAAAGAGAGTGAGGGGAAGGGGTCCAAAAAGGCAAAACACAGGCCTAACCTAGAAAAGTGTCAAATTGTAGCAATAGGCTAGGGTTTGTGGGAAATTGATGAATTTAAGGGATATCAGTGATGGAAAGTGTTTAAGAAGGCATTTCAAGGGTAGGGGAAGGTGTATGAGCATCAAGATACAAGTTTATTAATTTTGACCATCCAAGGAAAGTTACCTTCAAAACCCTAGGAGAGGGAAATGAGCCTTACTTAAGCACAACTGAAGCACAAACAAGGTGTAAAATGAACCTTTGGATCTTGAAATAATGATGAAAAATCTTTGAATGATGGTACATTGAACAGAATGGTGACATGAACCAATACTTGAAAGACTTTGGAAGGAGTGAAAACAAATCCTAGACCTAATACCTAGTGACCAAATTTTTATTTGAAGACTCACTGAAATGAAAAAAATTTGACTTTGACAGCCTAAGACCACTTTATAAGAGCATATTTGATCATTGGTGGTAGTATGCAAATACTGACTCTAACATTGGCTTCATTGGGGATGGTAGCTCCTTGGAGGTGACAAGAACACTGTAGACCAAGTAGCTTTATCCATTGGGCATGGAGTCAAAAAAACTCAATTTGAAATACATGACTGAGGCTCAAAGACACAAATTGACTTTTACTCAATTAAAAACTGACTCAATACTAAAACACAACTGAAAAACTGGGAAAGATACTCAAAATGGAGCTTATTCAATAAAACCTACTCTAACTGTTCCATTCATCACCTGATGAGGTGAAATGAAACAACCAATGCAACCAAGTAAGCATTCTAGCTGCTGTTAAAATTCTTCGCACGTGCTTGTTTATGAGAAAGAAGCGAGAACTACTGAAATGCAACTCCCATGAAAACTTGTAAACAGATCCAAATTTTCCCAGATTGAATAATATGGATGTTCTATTTGACTCCAAAAATACTGCATGAGGATCTTGAAATTCATGTGCACTGGGACTTAGCTCATCCAATGGATTACTTTGCTTCTCCTCATACCATGATGAAAACTTTCGTCTGAGCTTTGTGATGAGACTCCTGCTAAAAATGACAAAGAAATCGGCTACCAGATCAAGTTTGTATCGATATCTTTTTCAAGCTCAAAGTTAGCTAATGGAGAAGGACTTTAACTGCAGACATCATCCAACACATCAACTATTGGATCATGAAAAACTTGAAAAGACTGTTGCAACCCTTTTTCTATTGGTTCCAATGAGTTTGCATGATTTTCTACATGATGCTCATTTGAAGATATACTATGCAAAATTCCCTTCAAAAACTGAAATGATTCAAAACATAATGGTACAGAATCATCTTGCATCATTTGATCATATGTTCCAGCTTCCAAGCCTTCATCTGCAACTTGACAATTAATGGCATTCGAGGGCTGCAAATCTAGATATGAGAAGTCTTGAAGAAGGATGTCATTGCCCTCTAGATGGTCCAGATCAAAACTTATCTATGGTTGATTTCTAATTGCACAAAAGTTGTCTTTGATGAACTGAAATGAAGAAAAACATAGAGGCAAAGATCCTTCACTTACTTCAAAATTTTCTGCACTTTCCTCCTCACTTCCATAGCTGATATGCAACGGCTGATCATTGTATTCGAGCTGCTGAAAGTGAACTTCCTCCTTCCACAAACCAGCTACTTATTTGTCTGCAAGATTAGCTTCTGTTTTGAGATCATAATCATCATCATATTGATCAAAATTAGGCAAATCATCAGTATAAAACACATCATCAAGCATACATGTCAGATCAACAGATATCTCTTCTCCAAGATGATCAATAAAACAATCATTATGAGATCTATGACAGCTGGGATAAGAAAGAAAATGTTTAGGATCAGCCACTTGTTTTTCTTCACTGAGTGAGCCATGGTCTTGAACATCATACTCATTCCTTGTGTTAATCTTTTGCATCATCTCTTCCATTGCACTTACAAAATGTCAAGCTTTACCTCTAAAGATGTCGATTCCTATGGATCTATGTTCTTCCTCTTTTCTTCCTTCAACTTTGCCCTTCTAATCAGAAGATTAGCCTCTACATCTATTGCACTATTTTGCATCTCTTCAAGTGTTGCAAGGTTCCTTTCCCTCAGCTGAAACTCCATTTCCGGATCAAAGGCTTCCAGGTAGTGTAAGAGAGCTGAATTAGGTTGAGCTATTATATTAATAGGCATCCAATAATAAACTTGGTTAAATCTGATAGAAAATTGTTGTACTGTCTCCCTTGGCTGTCTTTTCAGCTGGTTATACTCTTCTAGAATCAATAAAGGGTTTTGTCTCACCACCCACTTGTCGAGGAAAACTTTGACAAATTGCTGGAAATATAAGATGCTCGCATCAGGCAGGGTTTTGAACCAACTCTTGACTTTGCCTTGCAAAGAAAGAGCAAAAAGCCTAATACTAACATCCTCTTCATCAACTTCAAAAAGGTCAAGAAAAGACTCAAAATTCAGTACATGTCTCTCAGCAGTGATGTTGTCACATTCACCATCAAATCTTGGTAGATATAGGTAATAATTTTTAGGGAAAGCATGGAAGATAGGAGGTAAAATCAGAGGCTTGTATCTATCTGGAACTTTACAAGGTATAGGAATATATACAAAAGCTATAGAACCAGTCTTGGTCTCTTTAGGCTCATTAGTTTGAAGACGGTCATCATAAAATTCAGAAGAAGGGTCTTGATCAAGATCAAAGGCATGCGAACATTTTGTATTCAAAATCTTCAAAGGGAAAGAATCAAATGCAGGTCTAGGATCTCTTCTTGAATACAATATACTTTGTAAAGCCTTCTTGACATTCTTGAGAAAAGAGAAGAAATAATTTATAACAAAGAACATAATGTCTTGGATGAAATTCCAACTTGAATACATGATCTTTCCATATTGTCCTTTCATGTTTTTGATGGTCAGGTTAATCTTCCAGTGGAGTCCTTGGATCTGATCTCGAAACAGATTTGGAGTCACCAGGTGATGATTTCAACCTTCCTGTGTTTGATCGTTGTCCACCATCAACAATCAAATCTAAACTTGATACATTTTTCCGAGGAACATAAAAATACGTTCCCCAGTATGGTGGCCACTATGTTATCACCTAGATTGACCTCAGGCTGAAAGGAGGCAATGCTAAGGTAACCACAAACCAAACTTAGCCAAGTAGCTAGCCCTACTAGGCTGGGAGAGGGCTCTCTCCATAAGGATCTCAGTCAAGATGATTGGATCAAGTAAAGGATTTTAGGCTAGGTATAGTAGCTCGAAAGTTTTGATTGGATTTTGAGAGGTTTTTCCATATCAGGAGGAGCTGGGCAGTTTAGGTCTGGGAAATTAGGTTGGAAATGTAGGGTGTTCTATGGGGTAAGGTAGGCATAGGCTTTAGCACTCTAGGGCTTGATGAGAGGATATGTTTAAGACTGGTGAGAAGTTAAGAAGGGCATGTGATAATCATGGATCCTTCTTGGACTGCAGAAAACATGAAATGGTGAATGGTTTCCCAAGGCAGAGCACTGATACAATGGATTCTACCTATCAAACTTGAAAACATTCAACTAGAAGCAATGAAATGATTGATGGCATACATAAAACATATAAACATATAATCATAGAAGAAGAAACTGTACTAGAACTCCATACCACAGGGATCCCATAAAAATAGTTGCAATTCTTATTAATTTCCTACCAAACTGCTTACAAAGATGTACAATCAAGCTCTGAGCATCCACACTGAGTCCAACCAACAAAATGACTAAGAAAATACATGATATAGGCCTCAAAACAACTAATCCTAGCCTCAGGGGTTGAATCCATGAGAGGAGGAGCAGTTGCACAAAAGACTGAACTGAAAGCTAAAGACTAGGGTGGTCAAATTGACTCATCCCTAATATGAAGCAAACTGATTCATTACATGCCACTTAGGCCATTCATCTGATGTATCTACCTTAGGTAACAAAAATACACTTTAATTACATCATCATTATGAATTACATTAGTGAAAAATCAAAATCCCACATGTGAAAAGTATTTTCTAAGAGAAATAGTGAAAAGTTTAGCTGCCTGTCAAGTGCACAGCGCCAGTGTCAAACGCGCAACACCTGAAGGAAGTGCGTAACGCCTGAAGGGAGTGTGCAGCACCGAGTAAATGCTCAGCGCCTGAAGCGAGTGCGCAATGTCACTTCAAGACAACCTTTGACGGCCTTCCCGGTGTCCAAATTAGGCGTGGGATAGCTTGTTGGAAAGCTTGTTGAGTATACTTTCTGGAACATCTTGAAGTTTTCAATTTGGAGTTAATTTGCCTTTTCAAAAGCTCAATCTCCCAGGACTGGTCAAAATGTGCAGAATGAGGCTGCCAAAATGCAGAGTGCTTTTCCAGTCAACTTTTGGAGGTCTTCCTCAACTCCAAATTGATCTCATGACATCTCATTCGAAATCTCTCTATGTCTAGTTATCATTTGACTCATCAAGCAAGTCTTTTGGACATTCCAGCTAGGAGAAATGTTGATTTTCCCAAAGTCACTCCAGAAGTGCAACAACTCTCCTGAGGCAAATGATGTTTTGCTTATTTCTCCCAGACCATGAGACCTGTGTAAAAACTGAAAGAATTTTTTATTCTTGAGTCTATTATGGACAAAAACCTCTCTCACTTTTCTCAAATTCATCTTTTATTTCTCAGAAACATCATTTGAATAAAACCTATCCTGATGTGTAGAACAGGGGATTTGTAGAAATGAAGGGAAATGAAGGGGATGAAGGGCTTCTAGTTTCTTGAGAAAATTTTGGGAAGTAGGGAGGAATGTTAGGAAGTAGGGGAAAGTGGAATTTCAAATATTGAGTGAGGAGAAGGGGTCCAAAAAGGAAAAACACATGCCTAACCTAGAAAAGTTTCAAATTGTAGCAATAGGCTAGGGTTTGTAAATGATGAATTTAAGGGATATCAGTGATGGAAAGTGTTTAAGAAGGTATTTTAAGGGTAGGGGAAGGTGTATGAGCATCAAGATACAAGTTTTGTTGATGATTTGACCATCCAAGGAAAATTACCTTCAAAACCCTAGGAGAGGGAAATGAGCCTTACTTAAGCACAACTGAAGCACAAACAAGGTGTAAAATGAACCTTTGGATCTTGAAATAATGATGAAAAATCTTTGAATGATGGTACACTCAGCCGAATGGTGACATGAACCAATACTTGAAAGACTTTGGAAGGAGTGAAAACAAATCCTAGACCTAATACCCAGTGACCAAATTTTTATTTGAAGACTCATTGAAATGAAAAAAATTGACTTTGACACCCTAGGACCACTTTATAAGAGCATATTTGATCACCGGTGTCAGTATGCGAATACTAAATCTAACAGGGTTAGTACAAGAATTCTAGGTAGAGGTGGTGGAGACTGCATGTTACCTGCTTAATAGATCACCTTCATCAGCGTTGGAGGATAAGTCTCCACATGAGGTATATACTGGTAAGAAACCCTCTCTTTCACATCTGAGGGTATTTGGTTGCTTTGCATATGTACATGTTCCAAAGGAGAAAATAACCAACTTGGATAGTAAATCTGAAAGGTGCATATTTATTGGGTATAAGGATGATTTCAAAGGTTATAATATTTGGAACCCAGAAACAAGGAAGGTTGTGTACAATTGAGATGTGGTGTTTAGAGAGGTGAAAAATGTTATTGAACATGAAGTCCTACCAAAGGAACTTGAGAAGATATAGTTTGAGCTAAAGGAGGAAGAACTAGAATCTACAACAGAAGAGGAATTAGAAGATGAAGAGCCATAAAATCCAGTTGTGAGAAGATTAGTTTGAGAAAGAATGAAGCCAAAAAGGTATAGTCCATCTAATTTCTGTTCAAATTTTTCTTTAGCTATTACTGATGATGATCCCAGAACTGTAAGGGAGGTAGTAGATTCAGAGGATGGAAAACTCTGGAAAGAGGCCATGGTTGATGAAATGACATCTTTGGACGAAAATGAGGCTTGCGATCTGGTGGAGCTGTGGTTGGAAGGAAACCCATTAGAAGAAAATGGGTGTTTAAGAAGAAGATGAATGCAGAAGGTAAGGTGGAGAAATACAAAGCTCGGTTGGTAGAAAAAGGTTATTCCCAGGTGTCAGAATTAATTTTGGTGACATTTTTTATCCTGTTGCCAAGGTAGCTTCTATTAGATTACTTTTATCTATTGTTTTTTCTTTTGATTTTGAGGTAGAACAAATGGATATGAAGACGAAATTTATTCACAGGGATCTGGAAGAAGAGATCTACATGAAGCAACCTGAAGGCTTTGCAGTGAAGGGTAAGAAAGAATTGGTATGCAGGTTAAAAAGTCTCTGCATGGGTTAAAAGAATCACCAAGGATGTGGTATCAGAAATTTGATACATTTATACGGGGACTTGGCTTCACTAGAAGAAAAGTAGATCACTGATCCAAACTTAAATATGAACACAAAAAATTACAAATATAATCATAAACAAAAAGATGTAGCATAAAAACACTTTATTTCTTTTTTCCACTGGAAAAATCAGTAACTTTCATTAGTATTAGAAAATTACATAAGCAGATGCCATGGCATTACTGTATCGATCATACAAAATTCACCTCTCAAGGTGTTGTTCAGTGAGTAGTTACAAAATGTGCTGTGTACATTCATATGTTCTGGCTTTTCAGCCTATTCGCTATCACAAAAGGATTCTGTTTTATAAACAAAATGGCAATGTTCCAAACATTTCGTCAAAATAGTCTCCATTATCTGTCAGCTATCGGGACTATTGTCCCTTTGTTGTCTCTGATCTATGTATGGCCTGTGGTAAAATTGGTGCTCTTCTGTTCCATTCTGCTCCACTATTTGCCAATCGCCTCTGGGAAGTGTCGAGGCCTCTTTGGATAATTTGTCAGCCTCGCTATTGTGTTCTCTGTAAATGTGTAAACAAGAGAAATGATCAAAAGCTGCTTTGAGAGTGAGTGTATCATGTAATAAATTGCTGAGTGTGTGTGTATGACAAGTAGTGACATTGTTAATCCAGTTAACAACCACCATTGAATCCCCAAATATATTGATCTTTGTGTGTTGATGCGATAATGCAAAGTGTAGAAGATTGTGTATAGCAGAAAGCTCAGCAAAGTTATTTGATCCAATTCCGAAACCCATTTTTGCAAGATATCGATGATGCTCGTTTATGTGCAGGACAAATCCCCCTCCACACCCGGCTTGATTTGCTGCCCCGTCGAAAAAGGCCCACGGGGTGGTTCTGTCGATATCGGGCATAGGCTGTATGGTAAAAACACTTTATTTCATTAATAGAAAAATATTGAACTATGCTTACAAACATAATGGAAATAAGATAGCTCGGGTGATGATAACTTATCTCTGAGAAGAAATGTGGTGGCTACATGCCTCTGAACTATGTTACAATGAGGCTCAAGGGCCTATTTATTATTGAAAAACATGATAAAACCCTAAATAAACAAAACCATAACCCCAGGAGATGTAACACCAAGAGTTTGTGGGACTCGTTGGGGTTAGTTAGGCAGCCAACTTCCTGGGGTTGTAACTTGGTCATATTATATTCATTTGGCGTGTATGATACCTTATTGGAAAGGTCTCGCTAAGTACTATAGATTTCACCATAAGTCCTTTCCAATAACTATGGGCCTATCACAGACCCCAAAAAAATGCCGTTTAGGGGGTCAAAACTGCTCCGGAAGTTCAGGACCTGAAAAACTGCTAAAAATAGTAAATGTTGAAATGAACAAGGAAACAAATGAAACTGACTGGGAGGTCTAGGTGGAATAGGCGGGTGGCCACCAATATCCACCTGGATCATTCCTCCCCCCCTTGGGAAGCAATGGTCCCCATTGCATGTAGAGCCTCCATGAGGTGAGGAAATTTCTGTTGAACCGGGTCCCTGGTGAACCACTTTCCCTGGTGAAGGAGTTGACCTTCTTTGACAACTCGAAATAATTGTATCCTCCGTTGGTGAGTGCTCTTGATCTGTGTGTCCGTGATCTGATCAGTTGTGGCCTGTTCCATGCAGTCCGGGTTGAGATCTGTTGGTGTGAGCTATTCTGCAATGTTAGATGTGTCCAACAATGGTGGAAAGTATGGTCGAAGGCGATCTACATTGAAAACTGGGTGCAGACCAAGGAACAATGGGATGTTGAGCTCGAAGGCATTGTCACCAATGACCTTGGTGATGGTGTATGGACCATATCAGAGCAGGCGAAGCTTGTGGTGGGGTCCAGCAAGGTGCTCCTTCTGCAAATGTAGCCAAACTTTGTCACCCACCTAGAACTTGTGCGACACTCGATGCTGATCATGGCACTGCTTGTACTTAGCATTGGCTCTGTCCAATATATCATGGACCTGTTGGCAGATGTGTTGAATGTGCTCAATGAAGTTGTTAGCCCTTTCAACTTCAGACTGAACGTGAGTCGAATCTACCTAAGTGGTTGCAAATGGTATGACCACATCAATGGGGCATAATGGTTGAAATCCCAACCCTCACGGAAAGGGGTTGTGGCCTGTTGAGCCATGGAGATCTCTGTTGTAGTTGTGTTGGACATAGGGGAGACTTTCATCCCACGTGCATGGATGCTTCAAGTTGTACATGTGCAAAATGTGTACGATCATCCTGTTGACAACCTTTGTTTGGCCATCAGTTTGGGGATGGAAAGCCATGGAATTAGTAAGTTTTGTATCCAACATCGACTAGAGACTTGACCAAAATGCACTTAGGAATCTGCTGCTCTGATTTGAGATAATGGACTGCGGGATCCCAAAGTGTGCCCACACTCACTCAAAGAAGAGCTTAACAGTGGCCTCTGCTATGATACTCTTCTTGCAGGCTGCCATGATGGCCATATTAGAGAATCTGTCGACGACCACGAAAACACAATCGTTGTTGTGCTTAGTAGAAGGAAGGCCCGACATGTAATCCATGGAGATAGATTCCCAAGGCCGACTAGGAGTAGGTAGAGGAGTATACAAACCTTGCTTCTTGATGGTTGGTTTGGAAATGACACAGGTAGTGCAGGATCTAATGTACTTCCCAACATCTTGACGAAGTTTCAGCCAATAAAAATACTTCTGCAATACTGCCACTATTTTCTCTACTCTGAAATTTCCAGCGACTCGACTGTACCCAAATAATCTTGGCATGCTCACTTGAAGGAACACAAATTTGTCCCATGTGGCATAACAATGCATCCTGAAGGTGAAAATTTGTAACTTACTTCCCTTCCAGGAGTGTTTGGTATATGCTGCTGAATTCTGAATCGCTCTTGTAAATATGCATCCACCCCGATGTCTCGTGCCCATAGGGGTTGAACACAATGATCAGTGCCATTACTGGTGGTCGGCTGAGGAAATCAACGAATTTATTGGTGCTGCCCTTCTTATACTTAATGTTCAAATGGAATTGTTGCAGATAGGTGGACCATTTTTGGTGGCGATCGTTCTATAATTTTCCTTGTGTCTATATGAAATGTAGAGGTCAGTGGTCTGTGTGGATGACCATATCCTTCCCCAGAATGTAATGCTTCCATTGATGGAAGGCCTGCACAATGGAATACATTTCTTTATCGTAAGTGGGGTACTTTCGGACTGTGTCTGAAAGCATCTCACTATGGTAAGCCACTAGACACCCATGCTGAGTAAGAACCACACCAATAGCATAGTCAGAGGCATCTGTCTCAATTTCAAATGGTTGTTGTAGGTATGGTAATGTGAGCACTGGTGCAGAGCAAAGGCGATTCTTCAAATCAGAGAATTATTTTTGTTGGGTTTCGACCAAAAACACTTTGCTTTCACTGTGCCCTTCGTGACTTGATTTAAAGGCCAAGTATATGAGAGAACCCCCAACACGAACCTACGGTAGAAATTGATAAGACCAAAAAAGCTACGAAGCTCTATTAGAGTGGTTGGGGCTGACCAATCCCGAATAAATTGTATCTTGGATGGGTCCACATGTACATCCTGCTCATCAATGATGTATCCCAGATATTGAACCTGGGTCAAGCCAAAGGTGCATTTCTCCAAGTTAGCACAGAGCTTGTGTTGTCACAAGGTTTATAGGACCTATCGAATATGGTGGAGGTGCTCTTCCAAACTTTGGCTGAAGATCAATATGTCATCTAAATACACCACCATGAAGGCATTGGTGAAGGGTCGAAAGATTTCATCCATCAGCCTCATGAAGGTTGTAGGGGTGTTCGTCAATCCAAACGGCATGACAAACCATTCGAAAAGGCCCTCCTTGGATCTGAAGGCAGTCTTCCACACATCAGAGGGTTCGATAGGCACCTGATGATAACCTGACTTCAACTAAATCTTTCTGAAATATTTGGCCCCTTTGAGCTGGTCCAGAAGGTCATCAATCTGTGGGATTGGGTACCTTTTACCGACAATGATCTTGTTAAGCTCTCGATAGTCAATACAGAGCCTCCATGTCCCATCCTTCTTCTATACCAATATAATTGGGCTCCCACAAGGTGATGAGCTTGGCCTGATATTCCCTTTATGAAATAGTTCCTAAATCTACCTCTTGATCTCATCATTCTACATAACAGAGTGTCGATAGATCGGTCCATTAGGTAGCAGCACGCTCAGGGTCATATCGATGGAGTGCTTGACCTAACATTGTAGAGGTACCCCTGTAGGTGAGGCGAAAATATCCTTGTACTCCTCCACAACCTTGTCCTTCTATATTTTCCTTACAGAGGAGCCTTGCCTGGAAGCTGTGGCCACAACCTTATTCTTTCCCTTGGAGTGAATCATAAGGAAAACCAATTTCCTCCTCTTGGAAATGATCTTACTGCATTGCTTTGCAATGATCAAAGAGATGGCAGTAGGCAGGGCTACCTCCGATATCCTGTACAACTTATTAGCCAAACTAATAATCACAGAGTGAGCTATAGACTCATATACATCATGTCACTTCCACAAGTATGGTTGTCCTAACAATACATCACAAAATTCAAGAGGAGAAACGTCACACAGTACCTCATCTGTGAAGGGCTTGATGCTGTATGGAAGGCGACACTGCTAGATGATGCGAAGATCTCGTCCTTAGTGAAGCCACCCAAAGGTGTACGCCTATGGATGTGTTGTGTACTTTAGGCCAAACCGCTTCACAACCTCTACTGAAATGAGGTTCTTTTGTCTCCCACTGTCAATAATGAACTGCAACAGAGAACCCTTCACCCACATCTATGAGTGTAAGAGGAGTTCCCCCTCCTCTGGATCTTCTGGCTCAATCTTTTGGATCTTGGTGGTGGCCATGGTAGCATTGGGATCTGCATCAGTGATCTGATTCCCTTTTTCAGTTCCCTTATCGGGTTCTGATTCAGAGTTAGAACCTGCGTCTAATTCAAAAGCCTTTAGCTCGACCACCAGTGACTGCTTGGTCCGACACTCACTTGTATTGTGAGTGGTAGCCTTGCCTTCACTTGGTCCTTTGTTCTATGGTTTGGGGGCACCTTTTCCTTGCTTTGGATTTCCAGATCCAAAGTCCTGCTTCTTCTGTTTAAACTTCTGCTCAATCTTGACAGTGTGCCGATACGTCGTGTTGAGCGAGAAAATGTCCAAGAACTCCATCTCATCATGGATGTACTTGTGTAGATAGTCGTAGTACTTAAGCATCAAAGTCTTCTCAATATCCTTGATATCCAGCGTCGTGTGAAGGGTATGTAAAATATTTGTGAACTCTAGCACATCTTGGTCCCTTCCCTGCCGTAACATGGTCCACTTTATGTATTTTTCTTCATAGCTACCGACAGGGTAATATTGTTCCTTGATGGCATCTCAGTAATAATTCCAAATGGGTGCAACTGAAAACAATGAGGGTTCACTCTCGTCCTTTTGTTCACATTAGGTTCCCCACCAGTCCTTGATGTGTGGGGCAGCTTCGAGAAGTGCAAAAGTAATATTTCCGTAATTGGAAAAACCATGAACTGGAAAATATCCTTCCAACAGATTTAACCATTGATCTACGACGTCTACATCTATCAGGTCTTTGAATATGGGAATATCAAAGTTAACTTGTACCTTAAAAGGAGTGGTGCCTCCAGAGTGGCTGCTGGATGAAGATGCGTTGCCTGTGGGTAGTTATCCATCATCGCATCCCTCTGTGGCTTGAGGGCTTCCTTGAGAAATATTTTGAAGGGATCTCCTGCCCCCTCATCTTTCTTTTCTTCTGCCATGGGAGGTCGTCAGGTTTTGCGAGGTTGAGCTTGCAATGGTTCAACTAGATCAATCCTTAACTCCTTATATCCTGACCTCGTTGGGGACATGCAAAGAAAAATAGAGAAAGAGCAGACTGCTTTGATACCACTGATCCAAACTTAAATAGGGATGCAACAACTTACATATATAATCATAGACACAAATATGGAGAAAAAAAACACTTCATTTCATCAATAGAAAAATACTAAACTATTGTTCAGTCAATTTAGTGTCCTAAATTGCTACATAAATTATCAATCCGGGTATCATAAACTGATGAAGTGTAGTGCACTATATGTGCTAGATGGCCCTCTTACCTCACTGTTTTTGAGTTTTATGTTTGTTTTGGGGTTTTGTTATTTTGATTCCTAATGTTCTGCAATGTAATCTACAAAATCTTAATCCACTGCTGCTAAGAATCTATAGAAATGAAATGAGAGCTAAAAGTGCTTTAAGCCCGATTTGGAAATAAGGTTTTAACCAAGAAAAATGAAAACATAGCTTCTCTTCTTGCTTTTATGATTGTTTCCAAAACATGAACTAGAAGGACTTAAAATTGCTATCTACTCAATTATAAAAATGAAGCTTTAAATGGGAAAATGAGATTGCAGCTATCTATGATAAATAAAAAATGAAATGCTGAAAGTAAGATTACTTCTACTCTCCAATCTATTGCATAATCAAAACTGAAGATGGAATGGTAGCTAAACTAAAAAAACCATAATTGAAAACGAAGTTGCAACTATTCTATTGTGAAAGCAAAGCTAAATGAAGTATTTTTGTCACTCTGCTACACAATTTAGGGAGAACTACCTCCTTGTGATTGCATTTTGAGAGATTTCATTCTTCATTATTCTAAGAAAAGTAAATATGAGCTGAACTAAGTGAAAAACCATAATTGAAAACGAAGTTACAACTATTCTATTATGAAAGCAAAGCTAAATGAAGTATTTTTGTCACTCTGCTACACAATTTAGGGAGAACTACCTCCTTGTGATTGCATTTTTGAGAGATTCATTCTTCATTATTCTAAGAAAAGTAAACATGAAAATGCAGTGAAAGAATCATTCATAAATGAAACATTTCACCACTTAGTTTTAGGTTTAACCATCATTTGAAGGTTTTTGAAAATATTCATTTATAACATGAGTTACTTAAACTAATAAGGAAATGGCATTGAACAGATTAATTCAAAATCTAAAGAAAACTAATGAAAAACAAATGAAAAGAACCAATTTATGCTACTGACATCAACTTAAAACTACTGATAAGAAACTAAAGAGCAGTAAATAACCAAAGAACTATTCTGCGCTGACATAGAACTACACTGAGTTAGTGAAAAGATGACACAAGCTACATTATAAACAGAGTTAGAAAACGATTATAAACATGATGAAAAAAACACAGTGAATGTACAATTGAACTATGAAAGACAAAACATAATTAAAATGTACCCTTGACCATGCAGGGGCCCTCTGCAAAGGTCTCAGATTATGAACACTCAATCAATACACCAACAATGCTTCAGGTATCCATTGAAAACAGAGTCTTTATATTAAAATAGAGAACTGAGTTCTTCAAGCTACAAAGCAGAAATCTGAACTATTACATAAGCGAAAATGTTAACTTGTTCTGCATTCTACACGCTGGTATTTATAGAGAAATATACAACTGTTTTGAAGAGAGAAATCAACTACAACAAAACACGTAGACATGCCAGTATGCAGATTTCTTGTCCCTGGTTGCTTGGAAACATAAATCTGTGGTAGTGGCTTGTTAGATTCTGTTTGCGCAGGTGGCATATGAAGTCCGTGGCCTCAGGAGATTGCCTCGGATCCCATCACTAAGAAACGTGTGCAAAACAGAGTCCTGTTTGCCATAGGTTTCTATAGTTGACTTCCCTTTGACCGGAGTCCTCCTCATCGATCTAGGCTAGATGGATAGGATACAATCCATGCTCTGATGTTTTCCAAGCTACCCATGTGGTCCTTTTCCTCTCTTGACACCTGTAACCTACAAAAGCGTGGAGATGGCTGCGGAACAACCAATTAGCTGCGGAATGTGGTTGCGTTCCATAACTGAAAGACAAAAACATATTCAAATAAAAAACATAATAGTATAACTTGTAAATCACTGAAATATACTCCTTGAGGCAATTTGTAATGGTTTTGATGATTAAGGATGCATTTTTCATGGAAAAGCAAATAAAGAAGAATGAGAAAGTTGCTTAAGGGAAAGGCAGTTTTAGAACTCAACATACCCCCACTGTGAGACTATTGCATGTCCCCATGCAATCAAAATTTTGGACTCCCTCTTCCTACTGCATCTGCTTTGAGAATTCAGCCAAAACATCCAACCTCTTCTTGATTTTCTTCGCCGCAACTGCTATCCTAGGCTTCCTCATGAGAAATCTATACTTGAGGTTAATGAGAGCCCTGTTTAGCTTGTTGTTTTTCCTCTTAAGTTTTCTGTTCTTCTTGTGCCATAGACCCAAATGAAGCATAGTGTTATCATGGATAATCTTATCCAACTTATTTTGTTCTTTTAAGGCTTCATTTTCCCTCTAGATGTGCCTATTTAGAACCTCTAGCTCATAGATTTCCTGCTTAAGTGAGCTAGTTAAAGTCTCTTGTGATGTGGCTGACTGCTCAGGGTTGGCTGAAGTCCCTTGATCCACTGATGTATTCTTTTTCTCCAGTGACTCAATGTAATCATGAATCTGCTGTTGGATTGGATCAATTCCTGGAGAGGCTCTCTTTGGGCTGCTTTCAAAGTTTTGTTGAGGAGAGTGCTGTGGGCTTTGCTCAAATAAGATATTATCTTGGGACCGAGTTGGAGTTTCTTCCTCCAAATCTATGAACGAGGTCTCTTTTGATTTTTCTTTCTTCACTTTGCCCTTGAGTCTAGAACTTCTCCTCAAACTTTGGGAGCCTAGGATTTCTTCCTCTATAACTTGTCTTCTTTTCCACTTCTCCTTCTCTTTCTTGAACTGATCCCTGGTGTTGAATAATCTCTCAGAAATTAATTGTTCATTCTCTGATGAAGGTTCAGGAGTATTTTTCTGGATTTCCTCAACTTTTTCTTTCATCTTTCTTCTCCGTTTTGTCTGCTTTCTGATCTCTGTTAATGTTTCAGAGAGGGGCTATTCTTCACTGTTTTTCTGTGTTGAAGTTTCAAGAGTGTTTTGAATGGTGAAACTGGTTTTCCTTCTCCTACTTCTTTTCACAGAACTTCCCTCAGGCAATTCTAGTGCATCTTGGAAAATGTTTCTGATCAAAAGGTTCTCCCATGTGTCTCCTACACTCTTTAATTGATATTCAACTAGAATTTTTACTAGACCATGGTGATAAAGATTGGTTTCTATAGCTTCCGTTTTCTTCTGAACAATAATGGCCATTCTCCTCAAACTATTCAATAGGAAAAATGGGAGATTGAGGGTTCCGTTTTCAAGAAAATTCATCGACAGTCTTATGTGATATACATACATGGAACCAAATCTACCCTCACATGTAATAAATTTTTGTAAAATTAATAACATGCTACTCCATTTACCCTTAAGTGCAGAGATGGGAATTCCTCTCTTAAAAGCTAAAGTGTCCATACCTGGGTTTTGGAGAATGACTTTCCAAGTTTCATCATGGAATTATTTATTTTTGAACCACCTCTCTCCTACTCTTGGTAGCTCAATTTCTTCAGCAATAAAAGACGCGGTCACGGTATACTTTATGTCACCAATCTCCACGTCCATCCCATCAAACGATCTAGCAAATGACTTGGTGATTTCTTTATGGTGACCATCGAATTTTTCAATGAAACTCAGCCAACCATCTTTCTTCAACATTCCTTTCAACTGAGGATAACCTTCCATGTATTTCACTCCTATAGGTTCTGTTCTAACGATGAGACCCATCACTCCTGTTCTCTGCTTTTCTTCAAATTTCCCTTTATTGTCTGAGAAATGTGGTGACTGTGTGAAGAAGACTGTGTATACGACAATGGAACAACTGGTATATGGAAGAAAAAATAATTATGGATATGGGGATGAAATGACAGAGTATGTGGAAGGAAAACAACTATGAGTAGGGGTTAAAACGTTTGTACATACAGGGTATACAAAACAGAGAAGACATATGCGTGAAATATGTAGAAACAGAGTGTGCAGAAGATATATGGAATGGAGTGGTTGCACACGTAAATTGTGTGAAAAACAGAGTGACTTCTATACACGGAGAATACGAAGACAGAATGACTGTGTGCTCAATGTAACAACGTGTTTGTATGCATAAGAAGGCTGCGGAAGTATAAGAGAGAAACTCGGTGTAATAAATGAACAATAGGGTTTTGAAGAGTCGTATTCAAATGGGTTATGTCATGAATCTGACCGTTTAACAGGTGTGCTGGAGAAGTACAGTTAAGTACGAGTCACAAACGGAGATTGCATCATTAGACCGTTAGACATTAAAGTCGGAAGGTGTGGTGGAATCATCACGGCAATCAAATCTCATAATGATGAATCAAGGAGTAGTGTGATTATACGAGTTATACAACTTATGTTTTGTATTGCTATTTGAAATAAGTTTTTGTTCTTACCTCTAGAACCATACCTTCCACTTGCTAATCTTTTGTTGTTTGCTTCTTCAGGTGCTTAGATGTTGATATGTCTTCAAAAGTTGTTTTCTCCTCCATTACCTGCATATGAAATTTATTATGAACTGGCCTCTTTATTCTTGAACTAATGATCAAATTATTACTGCAGAGTCAGATTGGCTGCAGAACAGGATTAGCTACAGAACTGGAACAACTGCGGAACATGAGAATAGCTGCAAAATGTAAAACAGAGAATAAAACATGACTTTATGAATAAATGAAAATGGAGATGACTGTGTGGATGAAAATATGACAAATGGAAAATGAAAAATGGAGATGGAAGAAATGCTGGAGAAGAAAAATTTATTGGTGGAATATGGTAGTGGAGTGGGGTGAAACTTGCAGAAGTAAAACAAAATGAAATGAGATAAAACAATGAATTTTTTAGAATGCATAATGAGTCACCATTTTTTTTTTTTGGAAAATATAGGGTGTCAGAGTATTTTGAATTTCACCCTGTATTTTCTGTATAAGCATGAAAATCTATGATTGGTTTTCACCCTTATACAATTTTTTTTAGATATAATGAAAAGAACAAAGATTAAGTTGGTGGAGAAGAAGGATTCTTCTTCACCAACTTCATTTCAGAAATATTTTGAAAGATCTTGATGAACTCCTCCTTTGAGATTGGTTTTTGATAACTTTTCAACCTATGACCATTCACGAGGAGATGAGTTTGATTCTCATCTATTGTTCTGATTCTTACTGCTCCATTACTAAAAACTTTTTCAATCTCATATGGCCCAAGCCATTGAGTTTGAAACTTTCCTTGAAAATCCTTAAACTTTGAATCAAATAACAGTGCCCAATCTCCCTCTTGAAACTTCTTGTCTTTGATGTACTTGTCATGCCACTTAGCCCTTTGTTGCTGAACTAGACTAGTTCTTTGAACAACCTCTTGTCTGATTTCATCAAGTTCATTCAACTGCTCCAGTCTATGCTTTTGAGCTTCTGATAAATCCATCCCCAACTAGACTGCCATCTTGAAAGTTTTGACTTGGAACTCTATGGGGAACAGGACTTGCTTTCCATAAACAAGTTCATAGGGTGTATGTCCTGTTGTGTTCCTCCATGTAGTTCTATAAGCCCACAAGGCTTCAGGAAGCCTTTCTTCCCAATCTCTTCTATGTAGATGCACAATCTTGGTGAGGATTCCTTCAATCACTTTATTTGTAGACTCCACTTGACCATTTGCTTGTGGATGATAGGGAGTGGATTTCCTATGCTTGATCTTGTACTCTTCCATAAGCCTCTTCATCATGTTGGATGTGAATTGAGTTCCTTGATCTGTCACAATTTCTCTTGGAACACCAAAGCGAGTAAAAATATCCTCAAAAAGAAAACTAACTACAGATTTTTTGTTAGCAAAAAGTAATTCTTTGGCTTCTACCCATTTGGTGACATAATCAGTGCATACCAATATATACTTTTTCTACTTGGATGGAGGATTAATAGGTCCAATAAAGTCTAAAGCCCATTTTTCAAAGGGTTCGATAAGTACTTGAGGTTGAAATGGCATTTCATTTGAGGGGGTAGGTTTTCCTACCCTTTGGCAGCTGTCGCACCTTCTGACATATTCTTTAGCATCTTTGAAGATGGATGGCCAATAATATCCTAAAGAAAGGACTTTATAGGCTGCCCTCTTGTCAGCAAAGTGTCCACCACACGACTCATCATGACATGCTTTGAGAATATCAGACATTTCATCTTCCTTGACAGATCTTCTAATCATAATATCTAGCCGTATTTTATACAATTCGTTAGTGATCCATGAATATCTTGCATTATCTTGAATAATCTTTCTTCTCTCTCTAGGAAATAAATGTGAAGGTAACTTCCCTGTAACCAAGTAGTTATCAACATCTGCAAACCAAGGAGTTTGAGTAGTTGCTGCAAATAGATATTCATCAGGAAACTTATCCTCAACCGAAGAGTCTTCTTTGATATTCTGAATCCTGGACAAGAAATCAACAACCGTGTTTTGTTTTCCAGGTCTATCTAGCACAATAATGTTGAATTCTTGCAAAAGTAAAAGCCATCTTGTAACTCGGCCATGAGTAATAGGTTTATTTATCAATATCTAATTGTAGAGTGATCTGTATGAACAAAAGTTTCATATCCTGTTATGTAGTGTCTAAACTTGTTAATTGCATGAACAAAAGCTAAGAATTCTTTTTCAGTCACAGTATAAGTTAACTCAGTGGGAGTCAAATTTTTACTTATGTAGTAAATGGCATAAGGAATCAAATCTTTTTGTCCCAATACAACTCCTAGAGCTGTATCTGAAGCATCTGTAGAAATATGGAAATGAAGTTTCCAATTTGGTCCTCTTAAGATAGGTGCTTCGGATATTCTTGTTTTCAAGGTTTCAAATGCTAATTGACAATCAGGATTCCACTTGAATTCACAATCTTTTGTAAGCAATTTGAAGAGTGGAGATGCTACTTTGGTAAATTTTTCTATAAACCTTTTTCAATATCCTGTAAATCCTAGAAAACTTCTAACATCCTTTTGACAATTTGGAATTGGTAACTTAGAGATGACTTCAACTTTTGATTTGTCCACTTTAATCCAATATCCTGAAATGTGATGCCCTAAAACAATACCTTTTGTAAACATCATAAAGAATTTTTCATGGCTTAGTGAAAGGTTTGTCTCTTTACATCTTTTAAGGACTTTTTCCAAAATTTCCAAAGATTCTTCAAATGTGTTACCATAGACTGTAAAATCATCCATATATACCTCTACACAATCATGTATTAGATCAGAAAAAATTCCTAGTACTGCTCTTTGGAATGTTGCTGGTGCATTACATAACCCAAAAGGAAGCACTCGGTAGGCAAAAGTTCCCCATGGACAAGTAAATGTGGTTTTATCCTGATCCTCAGGTGCTACCTGAATTTGATTATAACCACTAAAACCATCCAAGAATGAGAAATACTTTTTACCTGCTAATGTATCTAATACTTGATCTATAAAGGGCAAAGGAAAGTGATATTTCAAGGTTGCTTTATTCAATTCTCGGTAATCAATGCACACCCTCCATTTCCCATTCTTTTTAGGCACAATTACCAAAGGAGAAACCCATTGGCTATCTGAAATTGGGTAAATGAAGTTTACATTGAGTAATTTTTGGAGCTCTTCTTTCACAATCTCCCTAAGATTTGGATTCATTCTTTGAGGTTGTCTGGTTGGTCTATTGTTTTCCTCAATATAGATATGATGGATACAAGTCTTAGGATCAATACCTTTCATGTCAGTATACTCCCATGCAAATGCAGCAGAATGCTTTTGTAATATTTTGGTTAGCTCTTCTTGTTGTAGTTTCTCCAAGTTTTTGTTTATGTTCAATGTCCTACCTGGAAAAATTTCAATTGTAGAGCTACCAAACTCTTCCATAGAATAGAGAGACATCTGCCTAGATGAAAAGTATTCAACATTAGATTTTTCCTGGAATTGTGCATGATCATATTCTGAAGATGTTTCAAAATTTTCCAATGTGTTCAAAATTTGACTATCTTCACTAATTTCTGATATAGTAAAGATAGGTTGAATAACATCTTCATCATCGATCCATTCCTTGTCATCTATTTTTGTGATTGCTTTTACTGGAGGATACAAAGTAAATTTCTTTGTTGAATTACCATCAGAAATATACATGTCACTAGATCTACAACTAATAAAAGCATCAGCTGTGGCCAGCCAAGGTCTTCCTAATATGAGTGGGTGTCCTCCTAGATTATTCTTGGGAGATAAAATCATGAAATCAACAGGATATTCCAAAGAATCTAAGTAGAGTGAAATGTCTTCTAGCACACCATCTAGTTTGATTACTGATCTATTTGCAAGTTGCAGTAAGGTAGGTGTGTAAAGAAGATTAGGAAGTTTGCGCTGTTCCATAGTTTGTCTACTCATAATGTTTATTGCTGCCCCTAAGTCAATCAATGTGTTTGGAATTTCAATCCCATTTATATGTGTCTTGACAATTGGACTTCCTAGATCCACATATTTCTGCATGGCAATCTTTCCCATCATGATATTTGCTATCTTTCCTACCAGGTGAATTCTTTTTGTTTCTCTTGGTTTTCTTCCTGGTTTTTTGATGCTCAACTCCTTTATTGTCTTAGCTAGAATTGGAATTTATCTAATGGCTTGTAAAAAAGGAATTTTGATACAAACATTCTTCAACTCATCTAGGAAATCATAATTGGGCAACAAGATCTGTTTTTCTATTCCTCTATCAATTTGTAATCTCTCAAGAAAAGGAGGTGTAGAAGTAGATGCTGGTTGCTCAATGATAGGAGTTGTGTTTATTGACTCTTTTTGTTTTCCTTTTTCACTGGTTTGGTTTTGGAGGGATGTTCCCTCAATTTTTTTTATTGAATTTTAGAGAATCCTCCTCAGAAGCATCTTGTTCTTGAATATCTATAGAAGGTTTTTCCTTTTCTAATATCATATTGAACATCATTAAGATCTAGAGGAGCAATCATGTAAGTAGGAAATTGTTGTCCTTCTACCATATAAGCATTCTGAGGGTTTTTATTATTGGGGTTTGGCAATGGTTGGGCTGGTAGTTGATTTGGTTTTTGTTGAAATGGAAGTAAGAGTTGAGGATTTTGACTTTGTTGTGGAGGTTGTTGTGGAAATGGCAATGAAAGGTGAGGGCTTTGATTTGGAAGTTGTGGTTGCTAATTTTGCTACTGATTTTGTGGGGGAGGATAGCTCTGATGAGATGGAGGATATTGATAATATTGAGCAAATATCCCATAAGGATTTTGTACCCGTTGTGCCCATGGCTGAGATTGATACTGAGTATGAGGTTGAGGCCAAGGTTACTACCAAGAATTCCAGTTTGGTGGGGGCTGAAAATACATTGGATTGTTAAATCCTTGATTTTGTTTCCCCTGCCAAGGTCTTCTTGCAACAAAACAAAGAGGTTCTACAGAATTTGGGACTGTTTCTTCTTGAAAGACAACCTTAATACCTGGGATTGAAGGACAACCCTTGGTCTCATGACTTTCTGAACAAATCATACAAGTTTCTACAATTTTTTCAACTAAAGGGCACTCCCTTAGAGCATGTTTCTTTCTGCATTTTGGACAAAAGATGGCTAAAGCATCAGCGTCTGTTTTCTGCTTGTTTTTGATTTTTAGGGTGTCTAGATACTCACTAAGGCTCCTTAAAATATCAGTTTTAAACTCATCAAGCATATTGCCAATTTCTGCCCTACTTACAGATCTGGTTGCAGATTTGTTTGCTCTAACAATAGAAGGATCTCTTGGCCCTTTCCCAGTTTTAGATTTCCCTCTTGAGAGATGAACACGTAGTTCTGCTATGTCACTCAATGGAAGTTGAGATATATCTCCCTTCCCCATCATGTTAAAGATATCTATCCATTAATCTCTAACAAAAGAGCTTTCAAAGTTTCTTCATCTAAATTGTTCATTTTTTCTCTTTTCAAATTGTAGTTGAATATCTCAAGCAAATCCTCTAAGTTTTCATCTTCCTTTTGCATCATTTTGAACACCTCATCCTTATGATTAGTAGGCATACAATAATCCAAGTATCTATCCAAAAATGCCTGTTTCATGTCATTCCAAGTTCTAATGGATTGAGTGACTAACCCCATAAACCATTTCAAAGCAGCCCTTTTAGTGTTGAAGGGAACAATTTGAGTTTTTGAGAGTATTCTAGATAGTCATAGGTTCTGCACAAGACTTCAAACTCAAACAAAAATGTTTCAGGGTCCTCACTTCTCAACCCATAAAAGTTTGGGAGGATAGATGGTGAGATGTTTTTCATTGCGGTATGTGTTTCCTCATCTACTATAGGGAATCCAAATGAGTTATCTATTTCCCTATTTCCTCTATCTCCTCCATTATTACCTCTACCTCCTCCATTGTTTCCTCTTCCTCTCTCTCTACCCCCTCCTCCAAATAGTGAGAACTCTCCATCATGTTGTTCTTCTACCATTATAGTTTCTTTAGAGTCCTCTGGTTCTTCTATTAATGGATTATGGGAGAGAGTTTCTTCTTCTTCTTCTTCACTAGGTATTCCTACTTCCTCAACTACAATAGGCTCCCCTGTAGAAGTGAAAAAGGTCTTCTCTCCTAGGTCTGTTTTAGTGGATGAAGTAGGAGAATCTTCTAACTGAGTTGCTTCCCCTTGAATTCCAGGAATCCTAAGGCCGGGAGTATGAGTTTGAAATGGAGGTGTATCTTTTCTAACTCTTGGTGGAGTAGGTGGAGTTGTGGAAATCAAACTTCTACCCCTAGCTATAAATCTACCCCTAGAGTCTCTTTCTCTATGCATGTCATTGTTTTGTTTTGTTGTTTTTGTTGTTTTCTTTTTTATGAATGTAAGAGATAAGGCTACCTAGTTACACTTCCCCAGCAATGGCGCCAAAATGTTCAGTCAATTTAGTGTCCTAAATTGCTACATAAATTATCAATCTGGGTATCGTAAACTGATGAAGTGTAGTGCACTATATGTGCTAGATGACCCTCTTACCTCATTGTTTTTGAGTTTTATGTTTGTTTTGGGTTTTTTCTCTTTTGATTCCTAATGTTCTGCAATGTAATCTACAAAATCTTAATCTACTGCTGCTAAGAATCTATAGAAATGAAATGAGAGCTAAAAGTGCTTTAATCCATATTTGGAAATAAGGTTTTAACAAAGAAAAATGAAAACAGAGCTTCCCTTCTTGCTTTTATGATTGTTTCCAAAACATGAACTAGAAGGACTTAAAACTGCTATCTACTCAATTACAAAACCAAAGCTTTAAATGGGAAAATGAGATTGCAGCTATCTATGATAAATCAAAAATGAAATGCTGAAAGTAAGATTACTTCTACTGTCTAATCTATTGCAGAATCAAAACTGAAGATGGAATGGCAGCTAAACTAAAAAAACCATAATTGAAAACGAAGTTGCAACTATTATGTTGTGAAAGCAAAGCTAAATGAAGTATTTTTGTCACTCTGCTACACAATTTAGGGAGAACTACCTCCTTGTGATTGCATATTGAGAGATTTCATTCTTCATTATTCTAAGAAAAGTAAATATGAGCTGAACTAAGTGAAAAACCATAATTGAAAATGAAGTTACAACTATTCTATTATGAAAGCAAAGCTAAATGAAGTATTTTTGTCAATCTGCAACACATTTTAGGGAGAACTACCTCCTTGTGATTGCATTTTTGAGAGATTCATTCTTCATTATTCTAAGAACAGTAAACATGAAAATGCAGAGAAAGACTCATTCATAAATGAAACATTTCACCACTTAGTTTTAGGATTAACCATCAACTGAAAGGTTTTTGAAAATATTCATTTATAACATGAGTTACTTAAACTAATAAGGAAATGGCATTGAACAACTTAATTCAAAATCTAAAAAAAACTAATGAACAACAAATGAAAAGAACCAATTTATGCTACTGACATCAACTTAAAACTACTGATAAGAAACTAAAGAGCAGTTAGGGCCTACTTCGGACCCCAAGAAACGCTGTTTATGGGGTCAAAACTACTCCGGAAGTTTAGGACCCGAAAAACTGCTAAAAATAGTAAATGCTGAAATGAAGAAGGAAGCAAATGAAACTGACTAGGGAGTCTAGGTGGAATAGGCAGGTGGCCACCAATATCCACCTAGATCAATCATTGTGTGTATTTTAAATTAATTGGTGACAGTGTTATTTATTTGGTCTTGTATGTGGATGATATGTCGCTGATTGGAAATAGAAAAGAAATTATCTAGGATTTGAATACCCAATTGTCCTCCAAATTCGACATGAAAGATATTTTTGCTCCAAACTATATTTTTGGCATGGAAATTAAATGAGATCAGGCAAAGCGGAAGCTCTGGTTAAACCAAAGGAAGTTTGTTGAGACAATACTATAGAGGTTTAATATGCAAGTTATTAAACCGGTGAAGGTTCCTATTCCTGTAGGTGTAAGGTTATCTGCTAAACAGTGTCCCAAGACACAAGAAAAGGAAGAGGACATGTCCCATGTTTTATACGCAAGTGCAGTCGGTAGCATGATGTATGCAACGATCTATACTAGACTAGACATTGTGCATGCATTGGGAGTATTGAGCAGGTTTACGTCAAAACCAGGGAAGGAGCATTGGACAACAGTGAAGCGGGTTTTCAGGTATTTGTGTGGCACTAGTGATTATGGTCTGTGCTATGAAGGAAGACCAGGATTGGATGGAGTTTTGGACATCTATGTCTTTGTTGATGTAGATTGGGCTAGAGATTTGAATCAAGGAAGATCTACAAGTGGGTATGTGTTTAACCTATTTGGAGGTGCAGTGAGTTGGATGAGTAAGAGACAGTCTGTAGTGGCACTTTAAACTCTAGAGGCATAATACATGCCAACCACTCATGCAAGTAAGGAAGTAGTTTGGTTGCATAGATTATGTTCAAGTATGGGGTTAGTACAACGAGCAAGAAGGATAGACTGTGACAGCCAAAGTGCAATTTTGTTGGCAAATAACCTTGCTTATCATTTAAAGACAAAGGACATTTATGTTCAATATCACTTTGTGAGGGATATGGTTGAGGACAAAAAGGTGTTGCTGGTAAAGGTGGACACTTTGAAGAATATTGTAGATGCATTGACAAAGTCTGTGAGCACTAAGTAGTTCTCTTGGTGTAAAGAAATAATGGGAATTACAAGGTTGGACCAATGGCTAAGCTCTCCTGTGGCCCCCTGTGGAAATAAAACAACAAGTGGGAGAATGTTGGGTGTGTGTTATATTCTTTCCATTACTATTAGGTGGCAGAATTACCTATGGTTTTGTGCATGGATTTCGCACATGGTTTTGGGCATGATGGTTTTATTCCCATGGTATTTTGTAGATTCGGTCAAGGGAACTACGATTATTTACAAATCCAGGGTTAATGGTTTGGGGTTTATGGATGCTTTGATGTATATATATGTATTATATCATTGAAAGGAACATAATGAAAATCAATTTGGTAGTCTCGGTTTTGGGATCGAGGGGAAAATCTCTGTGTATATCTATTTTATGTTTTATGCTCTCACCATTGTATATTTTCTGTTTTTAAGAATTCGTTTGCAGGTAATTTTTGTACAGGATTAAAACCTACACTTAGATGATATGTGTTGTGGTAGTGCACATTGTTTTGGTGGGATTTACCTTGGTGATATGACTTAACATTGTAACATTTGCTAGATGTCACTTACGTGGAATGTGTTGCTGAAGTTAGTACACATGTGGATGTACTTTTACTAAGTTTGATTTAGATGGTTGGTAGAGGGGGGGAGGGCGGGGGAGGGTAGAGGGGTGGGTGTACTACATACAACTTTGATGATAAAACCATTTTTTAAGGTTTGATGAAGTATTACCATGTTATATTCCTTTGGCATGCTCTAGGTTCAAATATAGGTGAAACTTTTATTTTGTCATTTTGTTGTTATCATGGTAATCTTTGCTAAGAGGTATAACTTGTTTGCATGGAAAAAAAAGTGTTAGAGCACAAAGCCTACCCCCAAACCCCCATTAGAACAAATGTTGATGTTGCTTTAACTAGTTGATGACTATTGGGAGTTAGACTATAGTTTTATTTGAGAATTAGCCTTTATGTACACATTTTGAGGGCGATTTAACCATTAAATGGTTAATTAATCCATTTTATTACCTTGAATGTTAATTTATGAGCACCCTACTTCACTTGGTAGCCATTCACACTTTGAGGGGTTTATTTGGAGGAAACTTAGGGCTTTTGATGGAGCACACCCCTCTTGGAAACAATTTCTATACATTCATAATTATTTTATTGTTGGAGAAGTTGGTACATTCCCCTAAAGCACACTCTCTTGTGCACATGGTTTGGTGGAATTTGTTGATGGCATTGAGAAATAACACATGGTTTTGGCGTAGGCATTCATAGGGTCTAACCACCTTGACACTTCTTCCTAGGGATCACTCCACATGGAGATATTATGTTACTTGTTGGGTGTTTTGTAGTTGCATGGCACAATTTTATAGGGAACGCCTCTCCTACGTTCTCTCTCATCTTTATTGCATGTATATCTTAGTTATACTTGCCATTTCTTGAACTTCATTAAAGAGCACCCTCACCTCTTGAATTAGAATATATATTATTCTACATGAGGTGGTTATGGAGAATTTTATTGAGAGTCATGTGGCATAATTAGAGAGCCACACGTGGCATATTGCATGAATTTACTTGGTATTCTATCTATATTTGAGCATATTATTGGAATACACTTGTGAATACCCTTCTTGTTATTTATGGAGGTACATATTTTATCATTTCATGGAGTTTTGGAATGGTTGAAACTTAATTCACCTTTATCTCCTTGGATTTGTCTTGTTGGATATGGTTCATTTGTTTCTTTACGATTTGACTACTTTGTTTCTTATGGAGCGCTCCATCTACTTGGCACTTTGAATATTCATCCATGGAGTTGGTTGCCTTAAAATTTGCATATGTGGATTAGTCACATGCATTTGTGGACCACTTGTTACTTTTGGAGGTTGGTTATGTAACTTTCTCCTAGGAGGAATGATTATTATTTTATCGTTGAGGAATCTTGGAGGGCACACTTTGTAACCCTTGAGCACATTCTCCTAGGTCAAATATTAATTATATTTTACATGTATCAATTCTTGGAGGGTGGATTCATGTGGACCTATTTATCATGCCCTTTTTAAGTTGTATTCCCTCTCCTGGAAACTTTTGATGCAATCCCTTTCCTAATTTTTGGATGAGAGCAAGTTCCCAAGTAGAAGGTTGTACATATTATGACATGGTTAACCATGGATCAAGGAGAGATATAACTACAATTATATAATATTTGTTTTATTTTTCATGGATTTCATGGATTTTTGTCTTTTTTCAATTATACGAGAGAAGAGACTTCTTATTTCAAGAGGATCTTTCTCTCCATTGTAATGGTTGTTGAAATTTTTGAAGACTAAGGAACTCTCCCCTTAGACTTCATTTTTACACCACATGTTTGGAGCTTTGGTGGAGGATTGGAGGTATAATATTATTTTTGTGTGGCTTTCTTTGTGAACTTTATTTCCATATGCTGATTTTTGTATGAGGAAACCCTTGTAGCATGTTTTAAATTTCCTTTTAATGAACCGTGCTTCATTTAGATAGAGTAGTGTGGAGATTTTGTTCCTCTTATTTCTATTTCCTTTGTCTTTGCATTTCATCCAATAAACCAAAATTTTGCTAGATTAACATGAACTCACTTGCATAATAATTCTTATGAATGACACCCTTGACCTTCCGAGGTAATTTTCTACTATAAAAATAAAAAATCTAAGGTTGATTAGCTCAAGCACAGTAGCTCAATTTCCTTATATATTTTTGCACTTTCCCTCTTTTATCTATGCTTCCTTGAATCCATTTTCCCAAGGTGTGGCTAGGCACTTGGTCTTGGGGTTTCTACCTTCGTCTTTTCTTCTCACACCACTTTTTTTTTCCCTTCAAAATAGCTTTCATTAGATATTCAAAATAGCATAGCATACAAAAATGCTCCTAATGACCCCTGCTCCCTCATTCTGACCAATTTTTTTGAGATTGGGGGCTGGAGAATACCAAGATAGACAATTTACATATTTTATTTCCGGATGGCTCTAAGGCCTTAGCATACTATGTGAGACACAAAAAGAAATCAGAACTAATGGCAGTGAATCAAGGAGGGGGATGGGGGGGAATTACAGGGGGAGCTTCAAAGTAACCCACATGGTCATGAATGTGGAAGTCAATATGCTCCACGCATGCCTCTAAGCTGTGGAGATGGTCGTTTGTGTGACATTGGTTGCACCGACAGTTGTCCAACTGCTCCAGGATGGTGTTATGGCTATATTGAATGTCAGTGAGATATGCAACAATTTCATTGCGATCCTTGTACTTGTGGTGCCGAAGAATGTTGATGTCAATTTGAATGTGTTGCAGCTGCTCAACGATTGATTCCATAGAGGCATGAACTACTAGGTGACCTAGCGAGCTAACAGGGGAAAGCGCCTTGACTTCCTCTGTTTCCTGACTGGAGGAGGTAGCGGAGGACGAGTGATGTCCTGTTACATGGCGACCTTCCTGGGATTGCTGCGCCCATCTGTGGCTAGGGCGCCCCACTATCGGGACATTTTGTTGTGCTCAGATTGTAACGGTTCATGATAGGGGGAGCCCACTAAGCAAATTTTCAAATAACTACAAATAAAACAATAAACACCTGACCCGTCGACCCACAATCCCGAGCAAGGATGAGCTACAATTCCAATGCTATTACCAAGACGGTGAGAGAGGCTCTAAATTACCCAGCCCAGGTGTTGGAATGGAGAACCTCTGAGACACCACCATATTGTTGTGCGTGAATAAGACCCCCACCCCCAAAAGCTGCCCAAGAAATTGTGAATTCCTTTAGGCCAAAGGCGAGACCCAACCTTTGAACACAAATTACCAAAAACCACATAAAAACCCACACACCTATAAAAACCTATCGTAGTTCGCTCGAGAGGGAGAGGATCCAAGAGCCAACGGAGAGATAGAAAGTCGTTATTTCCACCAGAAGTGAGGGAGTAGGACCAAACCACGACTGTTTGTGTATTGGGTTCCCAAGGGCAGACAAAAATACCGATACCAAACCAATTCAAGCTACTGCAAGTGTCGTCTGCCTTCCTCAACCAAGGCTAGAGCCCTAGTCAGGCATCATAGACATCGAATTGAGCTAAGACATGCACCTAGGTTTGTTTATATCCTCATAGCACTTGAGGAGGAGTGATGCGCCTGTGGAGTAATGGTCGGCCCTTGTCATTGCCACAGATTTAATGGGCGCATGGGTGAGAGGAAAGCCTGGATGGTTGGTTAGGTGCCAGGTGTACTGTCACATGCACACCCCCATTGGGGGTTCTCACACCACTCATTATTTCACATATGATACACCCATTTATTTTTCTTAAGCTTACACTTCACTAAATAACTGTGTGCCTCAAATCTATATTCTTAGTAATCCTATTATTAAGGAAGCCCCCTTGAGTTGTATAAGAACCAACCAAAAGTGAGAAGAAGAGTTTTTGTTGTGATAATGGGTAACATTCCTAAGTTGCACAAGAATAATCCTTGATGATTAGGACTTTACATAATATGGGGGTGTTAGATTTTGTTTTAGAAGACCTAATTGTTAAGGTTATGAATTTTTCCTAGATCGTCACCAGTTTGAATCTAAAGTTGGGTAGGGTATGTACGCTTAAATAAACTAAGTAGTCAAAATTCGACATGGAGGGGTTCCCTCATCCCTCAAATAGGGGGCATCGTCTATTTGGTGTTTGGAGATTCACATGTCACTTAAAGGATTTGAACCTAGTAGGGAGGATAAAAACTATTTCACAAAACCACCCAAGCTAAACCCAATTGACTTTGACACTACCTTATATAAGTGAAATTCTTTTAAAATTCTTTTCTAGGAATATTTGAAATTTTCATTCAAATTTTTATTTAATTAAATAATTTGTCATTTTTTTACATAACAAGGACATGTGTATGCATATATGTACACGCAAGCACACATATCTGTCATTTTTAAAAATTATCAAGGAATAAGAGAAAGGGACAACTAGAGGAGAAAATCTATTTAGAATTTCAAAACTAAAACTCCCATGGAAATTAAACCCTCTATAACTATACTTTGGAGATTTAGGAATTTCCTATTATAATGTTTTATCTACTCTAGGTTTCATACTTATCATGGATGCACTTGGGCCATGTCAAATCATGGAGTAGTAAGGAATTTATACAAAACTCTTGAGCCAAATCAAAGATAGATTAGAGAATATTCATGTAGTACCTAAGGAATTTTGTGATAACATTCTTAATAATGGCAATGTCATGAGTTTCTAGATCAATCTTTCACTAGGCAATGAAATATTGGGTAGCACTAGGAAGCATTGCCATAAGACACCACTCAAACAATTACTCATGAAACTCAATCAATGTTCAAGTCATTGTAAAATGAAAAAATCAAGAAGTTGGTGTGGGCATCTATACTACAAAAGAAAACAAGGACATTTCATCTTGAGGTAAGACCTAAATTTGTAAATAGATAGATGTCCTTCAAAAATAACAAGTTGTGTTTCAAAGCATGAAACTAGGATGTAGATGGAAGTGGATTCATCTTTGGTGTTGGAGACTGTTATGGAATATTTAAATAGAGTTTTAATATGTTGGTTTCATGCTAGGAAATACAAAGAAATTTCTCAAAATGGAAGTATTTTCACTAGGGTAAATTTTATATCATAGTTGACTTTGACAATGGGACTAAAGGTTACAATACCTTTCTTTTGAAGAGTGAGAATAATGGAATAAATGTTCTTTATGGAAACCCATGTTTTTGGGGCCCCTTTAGGCTCACTTTTTAAATATATGATTCCATATATTGACCCTATTTGTGAGAAAGCTTCCATGGATCTCATTTGGGTTAAAACCCTGTACTTTCCTATTGAATTTTTTCATGAACGAATTTTTAGGATTATTAGGGACGTGTTGGGTTTTTGTCTAAAAACTAGATCTTGCCTCTTTCAAATCATCTCACGTAATTGTAGCTAAAATATATGTACAGATGGAAATGTTAGAAGTTTTTTAAGAAGGAATTGGTTTAGAAATAGGGTATAAATAGATGGTAATTGTTGGACTATCAAAACATTCCCTTAAATTGTTTGTTATTGATGTTCACATGGGAACTTAAAAATATATTTCCCAATGAAAGAACTAGGAAGGAGTAACAAATATTTATACATGGAAAATGATCGTTCAAAATTTCTTGAGTTTCATTAAACCATGCATCCCCAAAAGGTGAAGATAAGAGGAAATATAAGAGTGAGTAATATCCCAAGGTTCCATCCATTCAATTATAGTATACTTGAGATTTGTGGAAGCACAAATAATAGATGAACATATAAAGTCTTCTTAAAAAAATGGGAGGATGTTCATGCAACTTGGAGGGATAAAAAATGAGGAGATAGAACACTCAAATTTGGGGAATATCAATGATATTCCAATCCCTTTGTAATGAATCAATGACTTGCCTTCTCACCATATATTTAAATTAAATGCCCCACAAGACTATATCCTTTTTGGATATGAATGTGAATACTAGTCCTCTAGGCTTACAACTATATATATCATTAGATCGTCGTCAAAAAGAGAATCAAACTAGTATTAGACTCCATTGAGAGAAGATTTGGAATCGATATCCTCATATCCTAAGAAAGGTAGCATATGAAGTAATTTAGATACATCAATTATTATCAATATGTAGAAAGGGAAATTCAAACTAGTAGATAAAGTTAATTGATTCAAGCACCCATTGAGTGCTTCTAGGTTTGCCATAAAGTTAATTGAGTCATTGTCATGTATTGAAGACCCATTTGAGCATGTTACATATTATAAAGAAAATTTATTTGAGTCAAAAGAAAGTCAAAAGACCCTCCAAGACCTCATCATGGTGAAAAGGTCAAGTCAACCTACATAAAGGGACAATTCGGCCTAAATATAACAATTCATACCCCTCAAAATCCCATAAATAAGAAGGAACTTGACCTCATTTGGACTCACTCTCAAGAAAGTTTGATATCCTCAAGATAGAAACTTGAAAGGAAAAAGAAGAAGGATAAGAACAAGATCAAAGTTTTGGGCCTCTCTCTGTATCTTTTGTTAGGGTTTTTACAATTACTCGGTAAGACAAAATTATGAAGCTACATCAAAGTTGTGAAGCTGCATTGAAGCTGTGAAATTATATCGAAGTTGTAAGGTTGCATCAAAGCTGCGAAGTTTTGAAGCTGCGTCGAAGCCGTGAAGTTGTAGCTAAGATGAAGTTGTGAAAGGTTAAAGCTGTGAATATACTGGAGAGATTGAAATTGCAATAAAATCTGCTGGTCGAAGTTACAAAGGAATGTATTGGGCAGAATAATTTGTTGGAGGTAGAAATTTCAAGAGTTGCTGAGGAACTGATAGAAGGAAATATCTTCAAGGGACTTGGACTTGGAGGGTCTTGGTCAAGGGTCATATGTCTTGGAATTCATCAATTAAAGATTCTATAAGAAGAGAAGAATTCTTGTGGGTTTTCCTTTAAAGTGGAGAGGTTTTGGACTTGGTTGATCGCCTATATCTTGTGTCCTTTTGTCTCTCTATTCTTTATGTTTTGGTAGTTGTTTGATGAAAATAAAACAATAATAATTAAGGTGAAAAAGAATCTAATCAAGATAAGAAAAAATACTTCACAAACAATTATGAAAGGAAGAGAAATCACATAATCTAGCTGCCCCTAGATTTCTCAACATGGTATCAGAACTAAGGTGACAAAATAAGTAAAGGAAGCTAAAAGAAGGAAACTCAAAGGCTAAAGAATTATAAGGAGTATCAAAAGGAGTGTCAAGAAAGATAATAAAAAAATTTACACCGTACCATCAAGAAGACATTCACAAGGACTGGGTATAAACAAAGTTTTGAGAAATCTAGGGCATCCGTAGTTAGGTTACTTATCCTTAATTACTAACTGCTTGTGATTGATTTTTACAACTTTAGATTAGGATCTTCTTTTTCTTAAGTTATTAATGTTCTTCGTCATGAAACAACTACCAATGCATGAACATAAATAGACAAGAGACATAGAATGTAGGCTATGAGCTATGGCCAAAACCTCTCACTCTTTGAGAGGAAAACCCACACATATTCTTCTTATAGAGATTCAAATTAACGAATACGAAGACCAAGACCCTTGACCTATTAGACACTCCAATATCAAGACACTAGTTCACTTGAATTTCAACCTTATGCTCCTCTCTTCCTCATGATTCCTCTTCCACTTCGACATTCTTAACACTGAGACTACATCACTGAGACATTCATGAGATCTTATCACTTGTAGGAGAACTGAGACCCCATGGAATCTAATGATACCCAAACTATGATATCATCAGCACTGTGACTGAGATTCCACTAAGACTATGGTGTGACTTCATCACTTGCAAACTCTTGCTGTAGCACCGAAGATAAGAAAACTTTGTCACTACAATCCAAAATTGCTTATTTTCTTCATACATGACATTGACTCTATTTGACCTTTATGACAAATCCTAAAGGCTCTCAATGGGAGCCATCTAAAAATAAAATCTCTTGCTTATGAAACCCATGAAGCAAGCATAAAATCATTTTATATTTTCTTTTTTACATCAATTACATAAAAATCACAATTACACATGTCATTATGAATACCAAACCTAATTACACTTTTCAACCCAAAGTAGACCTCAGAACCCTAACTTATCAAAAGAATGGTTTCTCACTTGAAGCATCATTGGGAAGCTTTCACATCATCATCAAAGAAGATCTCAAGGACCCTACCTAGAAGGATCAGTTTTTAAGGAAGACATATTCATCAGGAAGATATATTATATTATCAACATCATCATAAAAATCAAGAATGCATGAAGTTGAAGATATTCTCATCAAGGAGCATATTCACTCGACAAGTAAGTACCTTTATATTTATGACTGAATCTGCTATCAAAATGACTTCATTTTGCAAGGAAATCAACAAATTAATTGGGTCATCAAACTTTCTTGCATGGAATAAGAGGCCATATTTGATCCTCATAGAAAATGAAGTCGTTGAACATGTTAAGGGATCAATTACTAAGCCTCCAAAGGAAGAAGGTCAATCTCTAGCAATGCATAAACATAAATAGATAAGAGACACAAAATGTAGGCTATGAGCTAGGGCCAAAACCTCTCACTATTCGAGAGGAAAACTTGCAAAAATTCTTCTTATAGAGATTCCAATTGACGAATATCAAGAACAATATCCTTGACTTATTAGCCACTCCAAGATCAAGACACTATTTTGCTTGAATTTCAACCTTCTGCTCATCCTTTCCTCTTTATTCCTCTTCCACTTCGACCTTCTTAACACTGAGACTACATCACTGAGACATTCATGAGATCTTATCACTTGTAGGAGCACTAGACCTCATGGAATGTAATGATACCCAAACTATGATATCACCGGGACTTTGTGACTAAGATTCCACTGAGACTATGGTGAGAATTCATCACTTGCAAACTCTTGTTGTAGTAGCACCGAAGATAAGAAACCCTTGTCACTACAATACCGAAATACTTGTCACTACAATCCAAACTTGTTTATTTTCTTGTCACCTAAATTTTAGAGGTAGAACGAACTCCTTGACTATGAGATAACACCGAATTGATCTTTGTAATCCTGTATCCTATCTGAGCTTCTTCATCGAACTAATATCTAAACTTGTCACTGAACTGTCCATCCGAAATTTCAGAGAGATGTGTGAAATTTTGTCTCTGTGGAATAGGTCGAGGTGCCTATTTATAGTAGTCTCCTATGAATATAAGCTGACCTGTTCTTATGAAGGGTTGTGTCTCCAAATAAGGTGAGCCGACATGAGATCTATACTTCATCTTGAAGCTGACTTGCAGAGGAGTAACATGTGTTTGTCTTGGAGGGATATTATACAATCCTATAGAATTAAATACACTTGTAACATTCCCAAGAAGGGTTCTTCATACATGACATTGACTCTATTTGACTTTTATGACAAATCCTCAATGCTCTCAATGGGAGCCATCTAAAAATAAAATCTCTTGCTTATGAAACCCACGAAGCAAGCATACAATCATTTTATTTTTACTTCTTTACATCAATTACATAAAAATCACAATTACACGTGTCATTATGAAGACCGAACCTAGTTACAATTTTCAACCCAAAGAAGACCTCATAACTCTAGCTTATCAAAAGAATGGTTTCTCACTTGAAGCATTGTTTGGAAGCTTTCACATCACCATCAGAGAAGATCTCAAGGACCCTACCTAGAAGGACTACACTTTGAAGCATCTTGAAGTCTCTACATTCAAGGGAAGAAAAAAGAGGCAATGTCATCATCATAAAGGAATCAAGGTGATCTCGCTCTCTTTGAAGGATCACTTTTGAAGGAAGACATATTCATCAAGAAGACATATTCTATTATCAACATCACCATCAAAATCAAGAAGGCATGAAGTTGAAGATATTTTCATCAAGGAGCATATTCACTTGACAAGTAAGTACCTTTATATTTATGACTGAATCTGATATCAAAATGACTTCATTTTTCAAGGAAATCAACAAATTAGTTGGGTCATCAAACCTTCTTGCATGGAATAAGAGGACATATTTGATCCTCATAGAAAATGAAGTCGTCGAACATGTTAAGGGATGAATTACTAAGCCTCCAAAGGAAGAAGGTAAATCTATAGAAAAGTATATGAAATTTGAAGTAAGGGACCAAAGGATTCTCATTGAATCCATCAAGGATCCCCTCATACACTATGTATCAAAGTTGGAGACATCAAAATAAATATATGATAAAATAGTAGAATTCTTCTCCGTAAGCACTGCTAGAGAAGTGATATCATTAATACAAGAACTCTACAAGATGAAGATATCAAAGGAAGATATACTAGCCTCATACTTTATGAGGGTATCATAAATAAGAGACCAACTACATGAGTTGGGAGAAATAATGTTTGATAAAAAGATGACCACCATAGTGATCAATGCACTACCCGAGGAATGGGGCAACTTTACATCAAGCATCTATGGAAAGAAGGAAGCCACCCCATTCAATGAACTTTGGTCATCATGCATAAATCAAGCTAAAGTAAAAAACAATGTGGGATCAAATGAGCAAGCACAAGAATTTGTTTCCATGGCTAAGAAGAAAGGAAAATTTGGAAGGTTTGGTCCTTAGAAAAAGAACAAGAAGGATATGTCGAAAATCCAATGTTATGGTTGTCATGAATATGGGAACTACAAGAGAAATTGTCCTAAATCTAAGAAGGACAACAACAAAATAGGAAGGGAAGAATCCCATATCACCGAAGAAGTGGAAGAAGTTGAAAATAAGAAGTCAAAGAAAGAGGATGTGAAATATCTCTACTATGATTGAGATAATCTCCTCCACCGAGTTCTTTTTAGTTTTTGTAAAGTATAGATATCATGGTAGGAAACATTAGAAGCATGATAGGATGCACAACTTTAGGATATTCCATCATAATAACATACGATTGAAGCAAGAACTCATAAGAATCTTGAAAGATAGCTAAAGTATAATTCTATAATAGTCATCGACGAAGATCTTGGTAACCTCATTGAAATCATAAGTAATACTTATGGGTAGTAGAAGATGATCTAGAATAGATTTCATCATACATCATAATCATTAGGAATGAGCATTTGCAGGATGAGGATAATCAAAAGCATTTGTTGGAATATTCATTAGAAGGTTCACCTCTAATTGAAGAAGGAAGTGTCTCGCTGAGAATTCCACCTTGTATGGGATTCATTGTTTAGCAGGATGGTGGTATGATGAAAAGGAGTGAAATATGTCAAGATGTTTGAAGTACTCTCAATCAAGGAAAGGAATCTACTCAAGGAAGCCAAAATGGCCAAAATAAGGAAAGAGGTATGTATGCATGTATTTGATTGAGTCATATTGTCATATGATTTCATGGGTAAATGCTCTATCTCACGATCACGATCAAAGAATAGGGATCTCCTCTTTTGGAAAGATGCATGAAGGCATCGTTCACATATTGAGTAGATGAAATCAAAATATTGAATAGGTGATTGAAAAAGATGAAGGAACTATGGATGGAATTTCCCGGGGAGAAATATATGAAGAAAGGAAGAAGAGATCGCGAAAGATGCAACTATGGTCACATAGAAAAGGAAATCAAAATTTGATGACTAGAAGAATTGGCCATGACATATCCATAGAGAAGGCATGAAGAATCTGATAAGGTCTATAAATAAAGGAGACCCTTGACATTTAAAGTGTTGGAGATGTGCTTATGAATGTGCAAGATGTTGATATTGCAAGAAAGATGTCATGATGAAAGGCCATCACAAAAGTTAACATTGATTTGATGTTCATTTTTTATTTTTGAAAAACATATGGATGGATTGATATAGTGCTACCGAAAGAGAGTTTTAAACGTCACCATAAACTAGCACACACGTGGTTGGATGGAAGATCCTAAAGGAAACATGGCCCAGAAGAGTTAGCTATGAAGAAAAGCCAAATGTGGATTAGAAGATCACTTTCCGATGAAGAAAAGGATGACATGACTAACATGGTTCATGAAGAAAAGTTATGGATGGACAATGCCCTATGGAAAGGTCCCAAAAGATGAAGGCCCCATAAAGATAATTATGAAATTAATGACATCAGAAGGAGGATATCTTCAAGCAAATAAAGGTCCCATGATCTCCACCAAAGACAAAAAGTTGTTGTTGAAAGCAAGTCCTTGGTTAAGAGGGAGCTTGGACAAGTTCTTGGTTAAGAGGGAGCTTGGGTACATTCCTTTTATAGGAATGTATATATCTTCCTTGTTTAAGAGGGAGAGATAGACACGTCATTCTTGTCTTCATATTATGAAGAAAGAATGGAGGATTGGGTAAATCATTTGGAATCTGATACTCTTTTAGGACGGGTTAGGGCATCCAAGATAAGAGTAGTCGAAGAGGATCGATATTATTTTAGGACTGGGAATCCAAGATAAGGATAGTCCTGGAAGGACATACACTATGAACACATGAGTGGGGTATGTGCCTTGAGAGACAATGATGATGGTGTTTATCATTCATTGGTCTCGCCAACATTGTGCTCTGATCTTGTGGAGAGATAGAGTTGTTAGTTAAGGCCTTGCTATGTGACAATGTTGGTTGATATGATGCTAAACATATGTCTTACCAATCTGACTCTTCTTATGAGAATTATTTAGATTGAGAATGTCCAAGTACCTTGTATGGATTATGAATACCTTCCTAGTTAAGAGGGAGTGTTGAAATATGTAACTAGGTTCGATCTTCATAATGACATATGTAATCATGATTTTATGTATTTAATGTGAAAATAAAATAAAATTATTATTATTGTTCTTGAGGCATGGGTTTCATGCTCAAGGAAATTTATTTTATAGGTCAAGCACCCATTGCATGTTTCTAGGTTGTCATAAAATCAAATGAGTCATTGTCATCTATTGAAGACCCATTTGGGTATGTTGCATATTGTAAAGAATTTTTTTTGAGTCAAAAGAAAGTCAAAATACCTTCCAAGACCTCATCATGGTGTAAAGATCAATTTGGCCTACATGAATGGAACAGTTGGTCTAAAGGTAACAATTCATACCCCTCAAAAGCCTATAAATAAGAAGGAACTCGACCTCATTTGGACACACCCTCAAGTAATTTTGATCTCCTCAAGATAGAAGCTAGAAAGAATGAAGAAGAAGGAGAAGAACAAGATCAAAGTTTTGGGCCTCTCTCTCTCTCTCTTGTTAGGGTTTTTACAATTACTGAGTAAGAAAAAATTCAGCAGCTGCATCTAAGCTATGAAGCTGTAGTTAGGACAACGATGTGAAAGGTCAAAGATGTGAATCTGCTATAGAGGTCAAAATTGCAGTAGAATATGTTGGTCGAAGTTGTAGAATAATTTTTTGGGTAGAAGAATTTGTTGGAGGTCAAAATTGTAGGAGTTGTTGAGGAACTGCTAAAAGGAAAGCTAAAATGGGTCTTTAAAGGTAAAATAAGTTTCACAACCTCTTCAAGATGGTAAGTTAAGTTTTCATATGAAAGTCAAAGAGAAGAAAATTCACATGCAACTCAAGGTGATAAACATGAAGAGAAGAAACCAACATTTGATAACGGAGTTAACCCCTTCTGGGTTACGTCTCCGGGCTTGCTCCAATAGCTAGACCACTATATTGATTTCAATAGAAAATGAGTACATACAACTTGTTAACAATAGAGTGGCTTATTTCTCCTACAAAGAAACATTCTCCTACAAAGAATTCTCAATCAGAAAGATGACTCCCTACAACAAGTCATGAAAATGTCAACATAAAAAAGGACTCTCACACAACAGGTCCTTGTACTCCACTTGAAATAAAAAGCATAAACATGCAAATCCTTCACAATGAAGAGTTAAAAAGAGCTTCTCCCTTAACACATTGATAAGTACCGAAAATAGTTTCTCTACTAAAGTAATAACTACTGCACATGAAACTGGAAGGCTGAAAAACCTTTAACTAGGCTCTCGCCATGCTCAAATATGCCTCCACACTGATTCAAAAATGTCTCTGTCTCTAGCACTAAAAGACTTGATTCTACAAAAATTCCATCATAAAGTGCTCAAATCAGAAAATTGAGGCTTCCATTGAGTCCAGGATGCTCAAAAACCCCCATCTAGGCTCTTTTTGAGCTCAAAAAGGTTAAAAATTGAGCAAGATATGCTTCTCCAAGCCAAGCTCTACTATTTGTCCTGCGAATTGGAAAAACCTGCTAAATGTGGGACAATTTCTCCCTTTACACAGTCCGAAGAGTGATAATTTCACACGACACTGATGATATTCCCACCGCCAAAGGTCCATTTTCTTGCTATGTTAAATTGCGCCATAACCCCTATGCATTGGATCAGGGCCACATGGCGTCTATGTGGCCGGGGGTCGAGGCCAATTGCCCACCCTTGCTGGCTAAGCTCCCCACTACTTTCGACATGGTCACATTACTGTCAATAGAGCCAAGGAACGGGGCCAACTTCCCACCCCTGCCGGTTAAGCCCTCTCGTCTGTCGTTGGTCATAATGGCTGCCAAAAGCTAGGGGCTAGGGCTTATCCACCCCACCCTGTTAGGTCCGTATAATACTATTTTATTCCCTCATTGTTATTGTCAGTGTAGCTCACTTATTGTTATTTTTGTTCCTATTTAATCCCCATATTATTATTATTGTCTCCTACAAAATTCCACTATTGTTATTGTTGTTCCCTTACATTATTATTAGGTTGACTTTGATTATATTGTGACCCTTTAGACTTCTATATATAGAAAGGAGGTTTGTCATTTGAATCATACAAGAACTGTTTATTTATGTAATATAAAGGAGGTTCCCCCCTCAAAAAGGATAATTTTTAAGTCGTTGATCTATCTATTTGCGAGCTGGTTGCATAACATTTGGTATCAGAGCTTTGGATTCTAGGGTTTTGCTTCTTCAAACAGGTCATCTTGGAATTTTCACTATAATTTTTTTTTATAAAAGGTTTCAGAAGCTAAATTTTTCACCACATGGAACCAAATATCACAGAAATTCATGTAAAAATTTCAGACCTTGTTTCACTACATTTTCTGAGATATGCTCTAAGAAGTTAGGGTTTTCTCGGGCTCCATAATTCTCTGTCAAACAGGTGATTTAGTGAATATCGTCATAACTTTTTTTTATACAAGGATTCAGAAGCTAAATTTTTTACCATAGGGATCTGAAATCATAGAGAAATTCATGTAAAAATTTCATATCTTGGCTCACTATATTTGCAGAGATATGCTCTAAGGAAGTTAGGGTTTTTGCTGGCTCTAGAATTGTGTCTCAAACAGGTGACCTAGGGAAATTGTCATAACTTTCATTTCCTGCATTAAATTTGAATTATGTAAAAAGTGATTGAAAGTGCATGTAATTTAGTTTTTCATGTAGAAATTTCAGGACTGAAGGTTGAAATAGTGACATGTGGCATCTCGTACAACTTCGTTATACTGAACCAGTCCATAATCATGTTGTTGTCAAAGATTTGGCATAAGTATTTCTAGAAGAATCAAATCTTGATCATAATTATGGGGTTGGAAAGAGGAATTAGAGCGATACCATAAGAATAAATTTTAGGACTTGGAGACCCAAAATTACAAAGTTACAATCATTTCAAGATCGAGCTCCTAAAAACAAGAAAAATGTGTGTATGTTTTTTAAAAATTGCATAACTTTTGTTTGAAAAATCAGTTTGAAGTGATTCGAAAGGCATAGTGAAACATAGATATCATTGTTTGATTTCAAAATGCCTCGAAGAAATAAAATAGAAACACCTAGTAAGCAACCAAAAATATCGACTATGACGCATGAATAAGAGGAAGAAATGCAACATGATATATCAAAATTACGAGACCAAGTGCAACAAATTTCGTGCTCACAAAGATTAACCAAAAATGAAATGGAAGCTAAGATGGATGGTTTGAAGAATAGTTTAAAATCAGACATGGAATATTTATAGAATGGTTTAAAAGCAAACATTGAAGGTTTGAAGGAAGTTTTGACAAAGTTGCCACAAGAAATGATTCCTAATGGCGAAAAGGTATTAGATGAAACTCATGATGAGAACAAAAGAAATGCTAATCATGATTTAATAGACTCTAATGTTGGATTAAAGAACCACCATATTACAAATATCGATATGAGGAAGTTTGATGGAAAGGACCCGGTAACATGGATACTACAAATGGAGCAATATTTTGATCTTGGTAATGTGCAGCACATACAAAAGGTATGCATTGCACCTTTATATTTAGAACCCAATAAATTTGTATGGTATCGATGGCTTTGTTCTTGTAAACCACTTTTCACTTGGTCAATTTTTATGGAGGAAAATAACACATTATGATGATATAAAGAGGAACACCTTCTTTATCCAATTGATAAATCTCAAACAAAAGGGTTCAATGGTAGAGCACATTGAGGACTTCTAAAAATTGAATATAAGGGTAAATGATATTCTAGAGGAGCATAGGATTTATGTCTTCATAGGGAATTTAAAGGATAACATCCAACATGAGGTTGGCCTTTGGGAACCTGATTCATTAGAGAAGGTATTCAGGCTGGCAAGAAAAATTGAAAGAAAAATTTTGGAAACAAGGAAGCCTACCACTCACAACTATAAAGATGGAAGTGTTGTTGCTCCTAGCCTTCCAAAAACCTACAAGGTTGACACCACAAAAATTGGAAGGAAAAAGAGCAAAAGGACTTTTTTACAGTTGTGATAGAAAATACACTAAATCTCATAAGTGTGTTGAGAAGAAATTAATTTACATAGATTGTGAAGAGGAGGAAGAGAAGGAACAAGAAACATCAAAAGAAGAGGATACGCACCAGGAACCAACCCTAGAGAAAGAAGAAATGAATTTGATCATATCTTGTAATGCATTGGTAGGAATTACCACTCCTCAAACTCTCAAGATAGAAGGACATATAAAGAAGAAAAATGTAATAGTGTTGACTGATTTAGGTAGTACCCATAATTTTATTCATTGTAAGATAACCAAGGAATTGAACTGCTTCCTATATCTAGCACCAGAGTGTCAAGTGATAGTTGCAAATGGATGAACCATAAGTTTCTTTCGAAAATTCCATAATATCAAGCTATCCATGGGAGAATATGTATTGAATAGTCCAATGCTTTCCATTCCAATGGGTGGTGTTGATGTTGTACTAGGAGTCCAATGGTTACAATATTTGGGTATGATAGCTTTTAATTTTCAAGAAATTTTCTTGAATTTGTTTTGGGAAGGAAAGGAAGTTGAATTAAGGGGTATCATAGGGAAACTAGGAAAGATAATTAGCTCTAATGGCATGACAAAACTTCTAAAGAAAGAACAATGAGGCGTAATTGCACAATTATGTTCACTAGACATTCAAACATCAAAATCATATAGTTCTCCATATCTACAAAAAGTCTTGGACAATAATTCTAAGGTTCAAGTAGTGGAATATCACATTGAGCATCAACAAAAGTTCTCCAACTCTTAAAGGATAAACTCACTTGACGTAGAATAGAATGAAACAACAAGAAGATCAACATCGCAGCGAAATAAGTTTTGATGTAGGTGACTGGGTATTTTTACGGCTACAACTATACAAACAAATGTCCCTCAAGCAAGCTAAGAAGGATAATGAATTATCACCAAAGTATTATGGTCCTTACAAGGTGTTGCAAAGTATTGGTACTATGGCATACAAATTGGAGCTTCCCGCATCTTCCCGCATCTTCCCGAGTGCACCTAGTTTTCCATGTTTCATGGTTAAAGAATGTTATAGGTGACAAGCTCCCAGTTAAAATAATATTGCCAGAACTTGAAGAGGAAGGAAAAATCACAGTGGAACATGAAGAAGTCACAGAAATAAGAACTTGACAACTACAAAATTGATCAATTTCAGAGTATCTCATCAAGTGGAAGAACTTACCCACTAAAGATTCCACATGGGAGGAGGAATTTTTTATACAAAAGCATCCAAAACTACTCAAGTGTTGAGGACAAAACTTTTTTGAAGGAGAGGGGCATGTTAGGTCCCTATAATACTAGTGTATTCCCTCATTGTTATTATCAGTGTAGCCCCCTTATTGTTATTTTTGTGCCCATGTTGTCCCCATATTGTTATTATTGTGCCCCATACAAGCCCACTATTGTTATTGTTGTGCCCTTACATTATTATTGTTATATCGACTTTGATTATATTGTGACCCCTTAAACTCTTATATATAAATGAGTTTTTTTCATTTGAATCATTTAATAATTGTTCATTTATGTAATGTAAAGGAGGTTTCCCCCTCGAAGAGGACAATTTTTAAGTCGTTGATCTATCTATTTGTGAGCTGGTTGCATAACAAGACCCCTCCGCTGGTCCCTCCGCCCGGTCGTATGATTGTTAACGTGGCTAGGGGCTAGGTCAAAGTGCCCAACCCCACTCCCTTCCACCTGTGCCATGGACATATTGTGGTGGTGTGACCAAGGGTTGGGGTTCACTGCCCGACCCCTCCTCCTAACTGCCAAAACACTAAACTTTAAATATAAGTCAGTCACATAGTGGTCTACTGGTAGAGCACATAGAGAACTAATGTGTGGTCTACTAGTAGAGCACGTAGTTGTTATGTAGGAGGTATGGGGGTTGAACTTCATTGAGGCCTTCAGGCCTGTTATAAAATTTTTGGCCAACCATGGGGTGCCACGTGGCACCCTCTCATTAGGCCATGTGGCAGCCTTTGATTGGGCCACCTCAAACCACACGGACCAACCAAAACGTGCCAAATGCAACCTGTACGACGATGCCACATGTAAAGACTTGATTGGTCCACCACCAACCATACTCTGCATAGTCAAATGATGACGTCAATTGTACAGATTTCCTAGTCAGCAGCAAAGTCAACCCTACTGTTGGCTTTTTAGTTGTTGGTAAAAAACTTCAGAATGCCATAACTTCTTCATACGACGTCGGATTGTGGTGATTCAAGCATTGTTGGAATCAAGATGATGAAAACTATGAATTGACGCTACTTTTGGGAGATTCTAAGCACTTTCATTTTTGAGGCTATTTTTTAATCTCCGGATCATACCTCACCACTAGGAACTTTTGGACCCCCAAAAGTCTATCTTGAATCAGTAAATAAGTGAGGAAAATCTCACTAACTTTCCCTATCTCAATAGTTCTTGTTCTACTTGAATTGACACCTTCCAGCTCCAATCAAGGTACTCCACCTTGCCTCTGTGTGAAGTCCTTATCTTCTTGTCAAGAATTGTGGCTTGCTGCAATTCTTCTAAACATGAAAGAACAAAAACTTCGATGCATGGAATCTGAACATTCTCTCCAAAACCATATTTATTAGCTCAAACAAACTTCATCTTGAAGTCTCTCTTTAGTCAAGAAAAACTTGATTTTCCACTTGGAAATCAGAAGCAACTCAATGCTTTCCATGCATTGATTTATACCTTGCTTTGCTATCCTCAAGCTACGCTTGAATAATTCCATACTTGGCTTTGTCTACATTACTATGGTCATCTTCTACACAATATTTGTTAAAGATAAAATTCACAAACAAGCTTCATATCAAAATACTTGTATAAGTGAGTGCTTGACACAACTACAAACATACTGGATGAAATACAATTTCTTATCCCAAAAGTCCCAAACAAATGGAATCATCATCAAGCCAAGATAACATGACATGTCAAAGAAAACACACTTGTTGTAGATTATTGATTGCCTATGACTTCACTTTATAAAGTACCCAAATGGGAATATACAACAAGTATTTACAATTTTACAAAGCAAGCTAACTGTACAAAATAGTCTACCCATTCTTTACCTATCCTAGGCTTGCGGGTTTTCTTTCTGCACCTTCTCTGCTTCAAAGGCTACTTCATGAACTACATTAGTTTCTAATTTTCCACCTGTCTCTTTCCTTGCAAAGGATCACATGACCTCTTTTTCCTTCTTGGGACAAAATTTCTGATGAAGTTTCCAACACTTTTCAATCCAGTGCCTATTCATGCTACAATGGGTACAAAAATGATTTTGCTTGCCCATCGACAAGGAAGTATTCATAACTAAGAGAGGTTCCTCATTTCTTTTCCCAATGATTTGATCCATTTTATTGACCATCTCTTTACGTTTCTCACACTTAGCCACACAATGGTCAATTGCATCACAAAATGTGCAAGGAAACATGTCCCGTAAATAAACAAAATCACCAACATTTTAAAAATCCCCATGACACTTATACCTATCCTTTGGGCTATGACTTTGAGGAGAAGGATTAAAATTTGCTTGTCCCTTGGAACACTCATTTCTCTTTGGGCCATCATCACTACCATCATGGTGTGACATATCATCACTTGATGATTTCTTTTCCTCAACAATTTTAGAGCACTCTTCAATTTCTCCATGACCATAACCCAATCCTTCATATCATGGTCATTCCTTTAGCTCGATAGGATTAGTGATACCTTGGTCATTGACTCTGGGGCCTCTTCCTTCATAACCCATCTGAGTTAAAAGCTTCGTACCAATACCTTTGGTATTCTTTTCAAAAGTTATAAAAGATGTGTTATCAACATGGGATGAAGGAGTAGAACTAGAAATTATAATTACCTCCTTTGGCCTATCGCCCATCTTTTTTGTTTCAAATGTCACTGAAGAAGTGGATGATGACTCAAGCCAACCACTTTTACCAATGGGCACAGAAAGAGAATCTTTTAGATGTTGACAAAATTCACAAGCATAATTCTCAACATAGGGTCCATATCATGTGTACGAACCATGCCCGCAAATTGGTTTCATCTATTCCTTCACTACATGCTGCAATTGTAGGCACATTTTCCTTTTCTCCTCCTCTGCAATTTCAAGCAATATCCTTAGCTCAACATTCTCCATTCGAAGAGATAAATTAATCTCCTCCAACTCTTGGAGTCATTCATGCTTCAATTTATTTCCCATACTTGCAACTTGGTCAGAACTTCCTCTGATACCACCTGATTTGAAAATGGATGAAATCTCCTCCTATCAAAATTGACCGTCCTCTGTCACTTTGAAAGTTAACAAAATGGGTCTTTAAAGGTAAAGTAAGTTTCACAACCTCTTCAAGATGGTAAGTTAAGTTTCCACACGGAATTAAAAGAGAAACAAATTCATGTGGAACTCAAGATGATAAACATGAAGAGAAGAAACCAACATTTGATAACGGAGTTCACCCCTCCTGGGCTACGTCTCTGGGCTTGCTCCAATAACTAGACTACGATATTGGTTTCAATAGAAAATGAGTACATACAAATGATAGTAGAGTGGCTTGTTTCTCATACAAAGAAACATTCTCCTACAAATAATTTGGACTGAGAAAGATGACTCCCTACAACAAGTCATGAAAATTTCAACATAAAAAAGGACTCTCACACAATAGGTCCCGTCCTTGCACTCCACTTGAAATCAAAAGCATAAACATGCGACTCCTTCACAATGAAGAGTTAAAAAGTGCTTCTCTCCTTAACACATTGAGAAAATACTGAAAAGAGCTGGTCTACTTAAGTAACAACAACTGCAAATGAAACTAGAAGGCTGTAAAACCTCTAACTAGGCTCTCTCCATGCTCAAATATGCCTCCATAATGCTTTAAAAATGTCTCTACCTCTAGCACTAAAAGACTTTATTATGAAAATAGTCCACCATAAAATGCTCAAATTAGAAAACTAAGGCTGCCATTGAGTCTAAGATGCTAAAAAACCCCCATCTAGGCTCTTCTTTAGCTCAAAAAGGTTAAAAATTGAGTAAGATATGCTTCTCAAAATCAAGCTCTGTTATTTGTCCTGAAAATTGGCAAAATCTGCTAATTGCGTGACGATTTCACCCTTTACATAGTTCATCGAGCTACAATTTCACCCGGGACAAGTGAGATTCACACCACAAAAGGTGCATTTTGTCACTTCGTTAAATTGCGCCATAACCCCTATGCTCCAGATCAAGGTCACGTGGTGCCCATGTGGCTGGGGGTTGGGGTCAAATTCCCACCCTCGTCGGCTAATCCCTCGCCCTATTTACCATTGGTCATAACAATTTCCAAAAAAAGGTGGCCAGGGCCTATCTACCCCACCCCCTCCACTGGCTCCTTTGCCCGGTCGTATGGTGATTAACGTGGTTGGGGGCTAGGGCCAAGTTCCCAACCCTAATCCCTTCCACCTACGCCGTGGACATATGGTGGTGGCATGAACAGGAGCTAAGGCTCACCGCCTGACCCCTCCTCCCAACTGTTGAAACACTAAACTTTAAATGTAAGTCAGTCACATAATATATTAAGAACTAATGTGTGGTCTACCGGTAGAGCGTGAAGTTGTTATGTAGGAGGTCTAGGGGTCGAACCCCGCCGAGGCCTTTGGGCATATTATTATTTTTTTGGCCAACCACGGGACACCACGTGACACCATATCATTGGGCCATGTGGTGGCCTCTAATTGGGCCACCTCAAATTGCCCGAACCAACCAAAACACACCAAATGCAACCTGTACGACGATGCCACGTGTTAATAATTGATTGGTCCACCACCAAACATACCCTGCACAGCCATATGATGATGTCAGCTGTATGGATTACCTAGTCAGCATCCCATTCAACCATGTTGTTGACCTTTTAGCTGTTGGTCAAAAACTTCAGAATGCCATAACTTCTTCATACAACCTCAGATTTATGCAATTCAAGCGTCATTGGAATTAGGACAACGAACACTACGACTTGACATTAGTTTTAGGAGATTCCGAGCACTTTCATTTTTGAGCCTATTTTTGATCTTTGGATCACCTATGACCTAACAAACCCTAGAAGCATGAAGAACATGGTTTTACGTAGAAGAACATCAATAGGGAGCATGAAATTCATGCTTTAAAATAATAACTTTTCTTTCTTATTTTTTTTGTTATAGAAGATATACATATTGAAATGAGTACAATAACAATTATGAATATCAAAACTAGTTACGTTACCACCACCTTTGAGGTTCGTGGTCATTTAGCTAGATATAATTACATAATATATTATAATTATGAGAGCTAGGGTTTTAAGGCAACAAATTGAAATGTTCATAACTTCCTCAATACACTTTAGAAGTATATCATATATTATGTCAAAATAACATTGTTAAAGTGCTCTATCGCTTGGATTCTGTCTAGCTTTAATTTAGGGAACCTATCAGAAGTTATGTTCTTTAGAATACCTAAAATAAAGCTGTGGTGATGACATTAGAAAACCCTTAAATGATATATTCACTTCCCAAACTTTGATTTAAATGATTTTTTTTGGGAGTTAGGTGATTTTCCAAGAGGAACTCATATATAGAATTAATTTCTCTGGATTCTACATAGAAATATATAGGAATGGATTTGAGTGTCCTGACCTTAATTTTCCCTTTGAAAAATTTCCCAAAAAAAACTTCCTTTTTGATTTAATAAGACTTCTTATGATCCTTACACTTCACTTCAATCACAAACAAGATATTGATAATTTCTCAATTATTTAGTTATAAAATACCTTTAATATAGGAAACTTTATACAATGACATTTTATGGATGGAATCCACTTCTGTTTACTCACCTCTTTGACGAGATCTAAGATCCAATTACAATATACTCCGAGACATGCTCCATTAGGAAGAATCCATCCTTATTTATACTTAGCTAGAGAACCCTAATCAAAACCACCTCCTCACTACCTAATGGACCTTATTTAATATAAAAAGAGTTGTGGACCTAGTCCACTCCACATTAATGGCTAGTATATCTACATTTTTAATACTCTGGTGGGCGCTTTGATCCCCCATTACACCCATAGGGAGGATCCCATGGTACACTAATATGTGTCCTAATGGGTGTAAAATATGTTATAAGAAGACCACCTTTAAGATTCAAATTGAGAGGAAAAATGAGTAATAATGTTATATGAGGCATGTGGCCAACCCATATTGAGAGGAATTATTCATTCTTCCCAAGTGGGGGATAGAATCCCCACAAATGATATCCACACTAGTTTGAAGCCTTGGGTTTAGGAAGGGGAGTCCTGAGAAAAGAGACAAAAATGGCCATAGGTTGACATGGTATAACATCCGCCATGGGTGAAAGATAAGGAGAATGTAGATCATTTCACTTTATTAGAGATGGAACAATTAGATATACATCAATAAAAGAGGAGGTGAGGGTGGAGAGGAAATTACCATAAAATCATATAGTCTTGAATAATTTATGAACACAAAAGAAGGATGGAGGTTGGGATGGTCCTAAAGTAGGCTTTAGGGGGATGTAATAAGGAATCAATGTAGAGAGAGAGCTTAGGAAGGAAATCAATTTCATGACAAGGAGATATAGTGTAGAAATATCCATGGATATATCAGATCTTGGATAGTTGAAAAATTAGGGAAGGGAGGAATTGTTTCAAACAATGAAAGAGGACTCCAAAATCTAATGGGAAATAGAAATAAAGAGGAGAGAGGGGAGAAGAGATTACTTCTCAAGAGAGGTAAGGGTTGACATGAAGTTTATGGTTGGATCATCAAAATCGAGTGTACAAATGAATTCATGCTAACACATATAGGCTGAGGGGTAGGTTATATTACCACTCAAGTGAAAACCATCTACTAAAAGGGGGAAAGAGGAGAGTGAATTTTAAGCCATAGACAAGCTCCATGTTAACCATAATACCCATTATTAAGCCTAGATATTGAGTTATTGTATTTATCTTGTTATATTGTTATGTAGGCTAGAACCTTGCATTGTACCCTTGTCTTATATATATATATATCAAGGATAAATAGACTTAGGATCATTGAATCTTGCCTTCTCTTACGTTCATTGTAAAATGAGGTTCCATTGGTGAAGTGGACTGTATTAATTGACTTATTATCATTTTTATGATGGGCACTTATAATTATGATGGGAAATTATTATTATGATGGGCACTTAAGAGAATCTGCATCTATTCAATTTCACCAAGATTCATGCAACATGTGTGTGTGTGTGTGCGAGAGAGAGAGAGAGAGTATGACCATAACCTAGTAATTTGAAAAAAGGATAGAGATATAGAAATGGAGTATGACCATAATATTGTATTTTTGGAAGTAGAAAGAGATATCATTATATAGTAGCACCTACATAAGATAAATCTACCCGCCCCTAAAGATCAAAGATGATTTAAATCCCTACCATGAACACTTAAGAGAATCTATATCTATTCAATTTCACTGAAATATGAAAAAAGACAAAAGTATAGTTGCTTAATGAGAAAGATATTAAAAATAGAAAGATGATAAGATCCTTAAATAAGTGGGGGAATCCATAGAATTTATTTAAAATAGTGATGGGTTTGGATTTTTGAATGAAGACTAGAAATTGAAGGTAAAATCCTAGAAAATAAAATGAGGAACACATTATTAGAAAAAGAGAAAGAATGAAGGCTCAAGAGTAGGTCATTAGGGTTACAAGTATATGATGAGAATATGATATTTTTTCATAGATATTCAATTTGGAAAAACAAAAAGTAAGTTTGGAAAATTGACAAAGGAGATGGTTTGTGGGAAACAAATTTCAATGATATTGTAGCTAAATGAGTGGATTAGTTGTCAACACTTTTCAAAGACGAATATTACGCTACCAATTTTGATACAATAAGGCTTTTAAACTCCTTCCCTACCTTTTTTAATCATGTCGAAAATTAGGAGTTGATGAAAGAGGTCAGAAAAGAAGAACTGAAAGAAACTTTGTAGAGATTTTAAAAAGACAAAAGTCCCAGAACAAAGGGCCTTCATGTGAATTTTTTTAAGGCTATTATGAATTAGAAGAAGAAGACTTAAGAAGGTAGGTGGAGGTTATAATAATCTTAGAAAAAATGCTTGGATCCTATAACACACCTTAACCTTTGAAAACTTTAGGCTAACATATTTATGCAACTACATTTATAAAATGACTTTAATGGTTATTGTTGGGTAATTTGATTGTGCTTTAAATTAATTTACATTAAATTTTCAATCCAGGTATGTAGACTTGTGAAGTATACAACACAATATATGCTAGGAGTTTAACTTTCAATTATAATAGAAATAAATTTGAAATAAAGTTATACTCTATGAAAGTGAATAAAATGACATGAAATTAAATACTAATCTAGAAAAGTATACACATCTAATCTATGAAAGAATTAAACTTTTACTCTAAGAAAGCCTATAATTATAGATTATGAAAGCAAAAAAATTATCCTAGGAAAACATAGACATCTAAATTATGAAAGCATGGAATTTACTTCTAGGAAAGCATAGAAATCTTATCTAATGAAAGCATAAAAGTCTATTTATGAAAGAAAAAAATCTAGTTATAAAAGCATTCAAAATTATTCTATGAAAGAAAATATTCTTACTCTATGAAAGCAAACAACTCTAATCAATTGAAAACATGGAATTTAATCTAAAAAAGCTGTAAAAGTAATCTACGGAAGCGTTATAAAAGATTGATCTATGAAAGTATTGAAATATGAAACGTATGTGCAAATCCTATTCTATAAGTATGAATGTGAAGCAAAAAAATGTGAATGCAAAAATGAGAAACCTATTCTTTTGGATGCACAAATGAGAATGCTTTAAAATTTAAATCTTTTTGTATTTCTCAAGTGCTTGATTACAATCTAGAAAAGAACGAAGTGACAATTAGAAACCTGAAAAAAAGTATCTATAACAAGAAAATAAATCAAATCCTAAGTGATCATTGTAGGAATTTACAGGGTAAGTTCCTCAGACAGAACACCAAAGGACACCGCTCACAAACAGATCACAGATCAATACACCAGTATTTTGACGTGGTTAAAACCCTCAAAGAGGGAAACAGTCCACGGCCTGAGCCAACGCGGCCACTTCAGGCAATTTATTAATAAAAGAATGAAAATTTACATATGCTTCTCTCATAGACGGATTACCCTACAAATGACCCTCCATGCTCTTTAAATAGAGATCATGGACCAATCGGGTGTTAAGCCACGGATCAAGTGTCGGTAATACCGAGGAGAGAATGAACCGTCGGATCACTACATATCGTGACCGTCAGATTGTAAGTTACAAAATGTACATAGTAAAGAAACACACTTTACCTAACTCTATACCTAACTCTAGACTAGACCAAGTTGTACTTAACTATTTCCTATGTGTCGGAATATCCTAACATCTTTTAGAAAATGGATAAATTTCTTTTAGAAAATGGCTTTTCTAGGTGTCATTCTGACAATACTGTCTACACCAAGAAAGTGGGCAAGTCTCTCATCATTCTTGTTCTTTATGTTGATGATCTTATCCTGACTGGTAGTGATCCCAACCTTATAAACCATGTGAAGTCTAGCCTTAAAAGGAAGTTTGAAATGACAGACTTAGGACACTTACATTATTTTCTCGGTCTTCAAGTCTTGCAATCCAAGGAAGGTATTTCCCTTTCTCAGTCCAAGTATGCCTGTGATATTCTACGCCATTTTCACATGGAAGACTGTAAGCCAGCCCCTTCTCCCTTTCAGTCTGGAGTCAAACTTTCAGTCACTTGTACTTCTCCTGAAGTTGATGCTACCTTATACCGTCAAATTGTAGGAAAACTTTTGTATCTAACCCATACTCGTCCTGAACTTTCCTTTGCCGTTGGCCTTGTTGCTCGGTTTATGCAAAACCCACGTGAAAGTCATTGGAAAGCAGCTAAAAGAATACTTCGTTATGTTCGAGGTACAGTTCAGTTTGGGATTCATTACAGTGCCAAAGCATCTCCTCTATTGGTTGGTTTCACTGATTCCGATTGGGCTGGTGACCCTGATGATCGGAAGTCTACTGTAGGTTATGTGTTCACTCTTGGTTCAGGACCTATTACATGGGCTTGCAAGAAACAAGGTGCCATTTCTCTCTCTTCAGTAGAAGCAGAGTATCGTGGTGCCGTAGATGCTAGTAAGGAAGCCTTGTGGCTTTGTCAGATCCTGTTAGAGTTTGGCTTTCAGCAGCAGCATCCGACTACACTTTGCTGTGATAATCAAAGTGCCATTCAGCTATGCAAAGATCCAGTCCAACATCAGCGCATCAAACACATTGAACTGCACATGCACTTCATCAGAAAGCTCATTCACGACCATGTTCTTGAAGTGAAATATTGTTCAACAGATGATCAAGTTGCAGACATCTTTACAAAGGCTCTCACAGAGGCGAAGTTCACTAAACTTTGATTTATGGTTGGAGTTCAGGAAGTTGTCACTAAGGGGGGATAGGCTCTAGTGCCTCCTTCCTTCTCCTATTGTGTCATATTTGTAAATCCTTCAATCCTATCCCAAGTTGTTCTTAAGGGGGGATGTTAGGATATTCCGACACATAGGAAATAGTTAAGTACAACTTGGTCTAGTATAGAGTTAGGTAAAGTGTGTTTCTTTACTATGTACATTTTGTAACTTACAATCTGACGGTCACGATATGTAGTGATCTGACGATTCATTCTCTCCTCAGTATTACCGACACTTGATCCATGGCTTAACACCCGATTGGTCCATGATCTCTATTTAAAGAGCATGGAGGGTCATTTGTAGGGTAATCCGTCTATGAGAGAAGCATATGTAAATTTTCATTCTTTTATAAATAAATTGCCTGAAGTGGCCGCGTTGGCTCAGGTTGTGGACTGTTTCCCTCTTTGAGGGTTTTAACCACGTCAAAATACTGGTGTATTGATCTGTGATCTGTTTGTGAGCGGTGTCCTTTGGTGTTCTGTCTGAGGAACTTACCCTGTAAATTCCTACAATCATTGTAATATGAATTATTTCTTAATTAACAAGATTAGAGATTTGTTAGAGAATTATGATGATTTCAGAAACTATATTGGTTTAGGTTCAAAATGAGTGATCTCTTTCTTAATTTGATGGGCAATACAAATTATTTATTCTATTATTACATTTGATGGCTGCAACATGAAATCTAGGAAAATACATTTGAAAGATCCACAAATATCTCCAAAACAGTGTACTGTTTTGAAGAAATTCAGCATGCCACCTAAATTGGCTCATTTTGCACAAAACCCATGTTTTAGTTTTTTGATATCTATATTTGTTTGCCAGAAGATAAATCATAAGTTGACTGATTGAAAATTGTTGCTAATATAGAACACCATCTTTGGTTAAGTGCTAAAGGCTCACACCTGCAACACTAAACAAAGTTCTCCTGCTGATATGCAAAAGAAACTAATTTAAAACATACTAAAACTAATATAAGCTATATATATTAGAAAACTACATGAATTATAAAACTATACCCGACAACAAAACAAAAATATAAAACTATAAACTAAACAACACAAACTGATCAAATGTGTTTTATTCCATTATAGTTTGGAATTATGCTCCAATAGTTCCTCTCTTTGAATGGAGAAGACACTTGTATTTATACAAAAACTAAGATAACTAATTAATAAACACAAGCACAAAAATATATCTTAGATCCACAAATATCTCCTAGATCCGCAAATATCTCATGTGGTTACAACCATGTGTTAACATCTAGCAAGTAACATCTCTACATATCCTCTCACAAATATCTAAAATATTTGATAAGAAATCTTATCAAAACTTCCATGATTCTTCTCCATCAAATGTGCTTGAATGATTATCTCAAATCTTCCTCAAATCTTCAAGGGTTGAAGATGAAATTCGAATTTGAGACTAAATGATCAAATATGACATTGTTGAAGTCTTCAAAAATGCCTACAAACATCACAAAACTCATCCAACTTTTAGATATAAGTGAAAACATGTTATTTTTCTAATATTTAATCATAAATTCACTCAAAATACTAAAATAAATGCTTTGGAAAATAATAAGTCTAAACCCATATATAATCATAAAAATGGTCTTAATGTAAGGTTATAAGATAATGGAATATGGTTAAAAGTGAATGAAAGGGGATGAAAAAGATAACATTTTGTGAACCAACATTTCCCCCCAACTGAAGATGTTGCATGTCCTCATGCAACCTTGCATTGATTCTCATGAATTGAAGTCATCTCATTTTCTGTAGCCTTTTGGAGTGAAAGATTATGTTTTATCAACAAGTCATTTTGTGACTTGAGATGCTTCTCCAAGATTTGCATATTTTGCAAAGTCTTCTTCAATTATTTCTTTTTCTCAAGAGCTTGCTATTGTGGAGTCTTCTTTGAAAGATATCTAAGTGGAAGCTCTTGTGGTTGGTTCTTGTGTGGCAACCAAAAGTATTGCAAGTGTTGGTTCTTGTGTGACAACACTTTTATTTTACTCTTCTTCTTGTTGCAACAAAGAATACTTGGAAATGTATTCAAAATGAATACCCATTCATATACATATCAATTGATCCTTTCTCATAATATCAATCATTTCAAAACATATCTATATTTGAATCAAAGAGCAACAATAATCAGTTGGGAGAAACATGTTGGTCAACAATATATGGGGTGATGGAATATGGAATTGAAAAATGGTAATGAATATTCCCCCAAACTGAATGTGTTTTCTATCTTTTGAAAAAGGGGAGAGAAATGTCACATGGGAAATTTTCCAAATACATGTCTTCTAGCATTCAAGGAATTATCGATTAAATATTAGAAAAAAACATACCTTCACCAACCTCAAAAGTACATAAGTTATACATCTGGGAGATCTTGGTTTTTACTATGGATCATGAAATGTGAAGTGAAAGAATCTAATCTACTTCTTCATTTCTCTTGGTTGTATGAATAGAGGATGATATCTGAAATCAAAGCCTTTGCACCTTCTTATTACTAAAACTAGGAATTGAATCTTGATTTCTTGGGACACTGTTGTAAGTTTTTGAAACCATGTAGTCTTCACATATAACACTAATTAGTACAATGCAATATGTGTGAATAGATTTAGTTGAAGTCGAACATAGAGAGAATTAATTGGATCACCAACCACTAATGTAAATCATTAACTAATGTGAGACAACTCATTGACAATGTAAATGAGCGTAAGGTACAAGAGTGAAAATTGACAGGTACAGATGAATGTGTTGAAGTTGAGTTACCAACAAGATTTTAAAATCAATATAAATTGTTGTATTCCCATTCTTGTCAGCGAGGAGGCTTGCCATTGATGTATGCAAGCTCCAAGGCACTTAAAAGAATCTCCCAGATAAAATGTTGAAGTCGATGGGACAATATTTGTTGGAAGGTGGCCTTGAGGAATCCCACATTAGGAAACTCAAGCATAGAACCAAAAATTATTTGAAGAACCATAAGGAAAGATGGAAAATAGCTTGAAATTAAAAAAAATATTGTGAACTTTGCTAGCTGGTTTCCTAGTTTTCAAGCAAAGCTCATATCCAATTGCTCCAGTAAACTGGTTTTCACAATAGGAATTTATATATATATATATATATATATATATATATATCCTACTCTACTTGAAAAAGAAAATATCTTTGAAGTATAATAATACTTCCAATGGAGCCATTTGTGTAACATGATGACAAATAAACTCATATGCAAGTTTGAAAGATATGCTTTGATATATGCGAGATTATGAGAAACTAGTTGCTTTGATTGAGATGATGCTAAGAACTATTGAAGAGAGTGGTTCTCCAACTCAATGATTTTTTGAAACCAACGTTAAATATAGTTGTGATTCCCTTGGTTCTCTTGCTCATCTGGATCATTGTGTATGTCTTCTTCTACCATGCTATTCAAACATTCTACTATGGAATAGTTGATATCTTGGATGGATAAAGGATTTCATGATAGACATAGTAGAGATTATTTGATCTTCAGCTCCAACATATGCTCTCCATTAGATGTGATCCATGATTCTTTTATCTTCTCTAGATCTTCTTTTGGATGATGTTCCTCAAAGACAACTAGAGAATATTTTTTTTGTAATACTCTTCTTGATCTAATATGAATATCATTTACATCAAGAGGAGTTGTTTGAAGATTTTGTACCTCAACATTGTAAGTGGACTAAGGTATTTTATTCTTGGGGATCTGAAATGGCTGTGTAGGTAGTTGAGTGGGAAGGAGTCTTTGTGGTGCTTGTGTAGGTGATAATGATAAATGTTGAATTGAGGTCAACTAAGGGAGAAATTGATGTTATGGTTGAGGTGAAAGGTATGGATAACATTGAGATTGGTATTGAGGATAGTGAGGAAAAGAGTGAGGAAAAGAGTGAGGATATGGTGGATTTATTCGATAAGGCCCTTTCCAACCTTGTTACCAAGATTGTTTTTTAGGTTGGGATTGATATGCCCAAGGTTGTCAAGGCAAGGGAGTTTTCCAATTACTTTGAGATTGTTGTGCATAACCTTGAAATTTTGAATTAAGATCTTGCATTATACTAGGTTGACGAGGCTCCATGGCCTTCTTGGGGCTAGATAACAAAGTTTTCCCAGTGTTTGATTTTCTCCACTTTCCTCCTGGTAAAATTCCTTCAACCTTTGTAATGATGGGTAACCTATAGTAGCATGTAATTATGCACATATAATACAAATTTCAATGTTATCATGTGGACATTCACGCAAATCATGTTTCTTTCTACATTTAGGGAAACATATAAACAAGGCAACATTATCAACATTTTTCTTGTTTTTCATTCTTAGCATATCAATTTGTTCACTCAAATTACTAAGAATATCTAGAAAATTGGCAAGTTGAGCTTGAATTAACGATTTTGATGCCGACTTACTTACTTTTTCCATAATTGGATCTTGAGGGGATCTGCCATACTTTGATTTTCCTCTTGATATGTGCTTACATAATTCACAAATATCTTCAAATAATAATTGAGAAACATCTCCTTTACCCATAATATTAAGAAGATCAATGCACTCATCTCTAATTGCTCTAAGTAAGAGGGCTTTTAATGTACAAAATCCCGAATTATGTAAGTTTTCCCTCTTAACATTATAGATAAATCTCTCTACCCGATCCTCAAGGTTCTCATCTTCTTTTTGAGTCATTTAAAGATTTCCCCTTTAAGATCATGATGTATACAAAAACCTTTATATTTGTCTAGAAATATCCTTTTCATATCATCCCATGGTCTTATTGAATTAATCCCTAAACACATGAACCATTTAAGAGCTCTATCCTTCAATGTATATGAAAACAATTTAAATTTTTGAGCATTTGATAAGTAACCATTTGGTCTACAAAGTATTTAAAATTCAAAAACAAATATTTCTTGTTCTTATGATCTCATACCATCAAAGTTGGGAAGTACAAATGGAGATTTGTTTTTCATTTTAACGGTTATATCAACACCGTGAATGGGAAATCCAAAGGAATATCCTTCTTTGTCATCATTTCCATCCATTTCTTCTACCTCCTTTGCCACCTCTTCCATCTCTAGGATGCGGTATTCTTCTACTTGCAAAAGTAGGAACTTATGATGTGGATGGTGATCTGGTTCTTACCGCACCACATGATATAGTGGGAATGGTAGGTGATTGTGAAATTGAAGTTCTTGAAACCTCTAGAATGTATTCTAAAATGAATGAAATTAAACTTATGCAACTAAAAATGAGATGAAATTCAATAACTAAGGTTAGGAGAAACCTCATAATGTGATGCACATGTTCTTACCTCTCATCTTACCATTTCTACTTTCCAAATTTGCATGAATTAAAGAGAAATCTAAATTGAAAGCTAAATCCTATGTATACTTCCCCTACAATGACGCTAAAATTTTTGGGTAATTTGATTGTGCTTTAAATTACTTTACATTGAATTGTTAATCTAGGTACATAGACTTGTGAAGTATACGACATAGTATATGCTAAGAATTTAGCTTTCAATTCTAATAGAAATACATTTCATTAAAAGAAACTTCTACTATATGAAAGTGAATAAAATGACATGAAATGAAATACTAATCTAGAAAAGGATACACATCCAATCTATGAAAGCGTGAAACTTTTACTCTAATAAAGCATATAATTCTAGATTATGAAAGCAAGAAACTTACTCTAGGAAAGCATAGACATCTAAATTATGAAAGCATGAAATTTACTTCAAGGAAAACATATAAATCTTATCTAATGAAAGCATAAAAGTTTATTTTATGAGAGAAAGAAAATCTAGTTATGAAAGCATTCAAATTTATTCTATGAAAGAAAACATTCTTAGTCTATAGACATTGTTGTAGTCCCATTCTTGTCAGCGAGGAGGCTTGCCATTGATGTATGTAAGCTCCAAGGCACTTAAAAGAATCTCCCAGATAAAATGTTGAAGTCGATGGGACAAGATTTGTTGGAAGGCGGCCTTGAGGAATCCCACATTAGGAAACTCAAGCGTAGAACAAAAAATTATTTGAAGAACCATAAGGAAATATTGAAAACAACATGAAATTACAAAGCTTATTGTGAACTTTGCTAGCTGGTTTCCTAGTTTTCAAGCAAAGCTCATATCCAATTGCTCCAGTAAACTGGTTTTCACAATAGGACTTTTTATTTTAATATATATATATATATATATATCCTACTCGAATTGAAAAATAAAATCTCTTTCAAGTATAAGAATACTTCCAATGGAGCCATTTGCATAACAAGATGACAAATAAACTCATATGTAAGTTTGAAAGATATGCTTTGATATATGCAAGAATATGAGAAACTAGTTGCTTTGATTGAGGTGATGCTAAGAACTATTGAAGAGAGTGGTTGTCTAGTTCAATGATTTTTTGAAACCAACGTTCAATATAGTTGTGATGCCCTTGGTTCTCTTCCACATTTAGATCATTGTGTATGTCTTCTTCTACCATGCTATTTAGACATTCTACTATGGAATAGTTTATAACTTGGATGGATAAAGGATTTCATGATAGACATAGTGGAAATTATTCGATCTCCAGTTCCAACATTTTCTCTCCATTAGATACAATCCATGATTCTTTTATCTTCTCTAGATCTTCTTTTGGATGATGTTCCTCAAAGACAATTGGAGGATTTTTTTTTTGTAATACTCTTCTTGATCTAAGATGAATATCATTTACATCAAGAGGAGTTGTTTTAAGATTTTGTACCTCAACATTGTAAGTGGACTAAGGTATTTTATTATTGGGGATCTGAAATGGTTGTGTAGGTAGTTGAGTGGGAAGGGGTATTTGTGGTGCTTGTGTAGGTGATTATGAGAAATGTTGAATTGGGGTCAACTAAGGGAGAAATTGAGGTTATTGTTGAGGTGAAAGGTATGGATAACATTGAGATTGGTATTGAAGATAGTGAGGATATGGTGGATTTATTCGATAAGGCACTTTCCAACCTTGTTACCAAGATTGGTTTTGAGGTTGGGATTGATATGGCCAAGGTTGCAAAGGCAAGCGTGTTTTCCAATTACTTTGATATTGTTGTGCATAACCTTGAAATTTTGAATTAAGATCTTTCATCATACTAGGTTGATGAGGCCCCATGGCCTTCTTGGGGCTAGAAAATAGAGTTTTCCCAGTGTTTGATTTGCTCCACTGTCCTCCTGGTAAAATTCCTTCAACCTTTGTAATGATGGGAAAACTTTAATAGCATGTAATTATGAAAATATAATACAAATTTCAATGTTATCAAGTGGACATTCATGCAAATCATGTTTCTTTCTACATTTAGGGAAACATATAAACATGGAAACATTATCAACATTTTTCTTGTTTTGCATTCTTAGCATATCAATTTGTTCACTTAAATTACCAAGAATATCTAGAAAATTGGCAAGTTTAGCTTGACTTAACGATTTTGATGCCGAATTACTTACTTTTTCCATAACTGGATCTTGAGGTGATATACCATACTTTGATTTTCCTCTTGATATGTGCTTACATAATTCACAAATCTCTTCAAATAATAATTGAGAAACATCTCCTTTACCCATAATATTAATAAGATCAATGCATGCATCTCTAATTGCTATAAGTAAGAGGGTTTTTAATGTACCAAATCCTGAATTATGTAATTTTTCCCTCTTAACATTATACATAAATCTCTCTACCCGATCCTCAAGGTTATCATCTTCTTTTTGAGTCATTTAAAGATTTCTCCTTTAGTATCATGATGTATACAAAGGACTCATTAGGCTAGAGCAATCGAAGAAGGGGGAGGATGGAGGGTCGCGCTCGTGAAGGTTAAGGTTAGTCTAGGGCATCCGACCTCTTTTCTGAAGCCCGTCTCGGTTCTGCACATAGCTCCCTGTACTCCTCACCGTCGCTGACTACACCCGTCGCTTTCGCTTCTCGACCTGTGGACAATATGGCCGACAATATGGAGACAGATGCGGTGGACTATTCGGATGAACCGTTTCCAGATAGGGTTATGTAATGCGGAAAGAGTCGTTAGTGCGGACACAACCGACCTCCCTAGAAGCAAAAGCTTTCTAGTGACAAACAAGACAAATAAAGCTACTTTTCTCTAAACATGCATTGCAAATACAAGTAATCAAGAAATCTTTAACATACCTCTCGTCCAACGCTTTGTAGTAGTCCAGCCTTGCCGATCCGGATGAGCTCCTCCTCTTCGAAACCTGCATTCACTAACAAACCAAAAGATTAAATAGCACCTGATAAACTCATAAAACAATACATATCTATCATATAGACCAAGGAGTATATGAAACAAACCATGAATAACAATTTGTTGAGAAAAATAAGTTCATTTGCATTAAAAGGTAACAAAAGGAACCATTACAACCTAAGCCTTGGTGTTGTGCAAGTCCCTCCTAGGGTCCAGCAAGAGTTTTCCTTTACTTTGATCAGCTCACCCACTCTCAAATAAGGCTAGGAAAGGATGGGAATCTCTCCTCTCAAGCTTTACAAGGGAGTCCTAATTCCAGCAACATCTACCCTTAGGAATGTTCAGCTTTCAACCTCCCTCCCTTTGGCCCAATGCCTGTATTTATAGTGCTCTAGAGGAAGTTATTCAGGTCCACCATCAATGGGATAAGCCCCTCTTTGGATGGGATAGCTCCCCTCTTGATGGGATAAGTTCCTCTTTGGTAGGGATACATGAACCATCTGGAGGCGCTCCATACACGTCAAACAAGCTTCTAGAAGGCTCTAGAAATGACCACAAGTAACTTTTTTGGAGTGAAACTTGCACCTTTTGACCTTTACAGGAGTACGCACCCATTGCTTTACATACAGAGCGTACAAGTACGCAGGTATTGTGAACTTGGAGTGCGTACACGCAGGTAAGGCTAAGAGAAACTGCGTACCCAGAGATATATAGATTTTTAATGACTTTCTCTCTTTCTTGAAGTTTGACATGGAGAGCAGAGGTATGAGGCTTGCCAAGGAGGATAGTATGACAGTTGATGGAGCCATACTAACTGCAAATATTCATGGTGACAAATTTTAGTGTAACAGATTGCCCCCTAAAGTGCGAAGCCTGTAGTAGATTAGGGTTTCATATCATCTAGGAAGGGTGAAGTACTTTATCATTTCAAGGATTATCTTGTGGAGAGCCCAGTCGGAACCTGCAAGTATTCAACACAAAATACATATATATGATCATATCATCGCTGAGGTAGGAATTCACATACTCAGATTGAAAACTTTAACTAATTGACTATCTACTGTTCTGATACAGGAATGATTTTGCAATACATCATAATCATAGACTTTTGTAGACACAGTATGGACGCAGCCATCTGTTTATGATTAGCCTACTGTACAATGAATACAAAACTCCTCGCAGCCTGGATGGTGGAAACTAGATCTGGGGTCTTCATTTTTACTTCCCGACAGGTACGATTCTATCCATGCGAATAAATGAGTTGATGTCGAACATGGTAGAAACCACTTGATTACCAGTCAATGATGTAAACTATTAACAAGCGTGAGAGAGACCACCAGTGATGTCAATGGTTCTCAAAGTACCCAGTACAATCCATGAGATGTGAATGAATGAGTTGAAGTCGAACATTTCACGGAATCCTTCGATCGAAAGTCAATGATGTAAATTGTCGTCAAAGGCGAGAAATCTGCCATTGATGCATCCAGACTTCAAGGTACTGACGATTCCTAGGTCATCTTTCTAGATAATGTGCTGATGTCGATAGAAAGCGACCCGTTGCAAGCAAGCCCACAACACGAAATGATAGATCAAGTTGAAGAAATATAGCTGTAAGGACTAACTCAGGGATGGTCAAAATGGATGATAAGTATTTTGCAGATGAATGTTTATTGCAGAGACCTCTTGAACACATAACGACACGACAGATGGCTTGGTGATATTTGACCCAAAGTTAATACCCGGCTGAAGACTTTCAATGTGGTTTGATCAACTGTGAGGCAAAGGATTTCCCAACCCAGGTGAATGAAAGTGTCGTGTTCAAGAGTGGTAATAAGGCTTCTTCTGAGACAAAGGATAACAAATGGGCTCATTTTTCTCTCTTTCCCCCACCATTTCTGGCAAGTACCTCTTTATTTTTTACAAGCTTGAGGAGGATAACATATACTTGATTATAAGCTCATCCTTCGGATGAGTCCAACTTAGTTTTGATTCGAACCTTAAGAAGGAGTGGTCCATTCCTGTTTGTAATCGAACAGGTCCTTTACTGTGAAATTTTAACGAGTCCAGTATAGGAGAAACTCGGCGTTTTTCATTTTTAGAGAGTCTGAAAAAACTAAAGAAGACTCCAGGTTGAACTTTTTCGTAAAGTTGTGTCTCCCAAGCCCGAAAAAGTATAAAATAATACTTGAGAGAACCGCTTAGTCTTGCGACCAAGGAGTACTTTCATGATTAGTGCCTCTGACCTGAAAAGTAAAAAGCGATCAAGGACACGTCGTTTTATTTCCGTATCGAGTTTGAAACGACAAAAACCCGGCAATCTTTTCCTGTTTTTACGGTCAGAAAAGAGCTATAAGGGGACCGTCTTTTAATTCCGTTTTAACGAGTGTAAAAGAAACGCTCGGCAATCTTTTCATGTTTTAGGAGTCAGAAAAGGGCTTAAAAGATGACTCTGATGTTTTGGTTCGTGAAAAATGATAATTTTCCTTGAAAGTCCTATTGTCCTGCACAAAAACGACACATTAGTCATACCTGTTTGAGATAAGTAAAAATGCATTGAGAAGTATCCTTCCATGGTGAAAAATAAACAAATTTAGCATTCATTTATCCAAAAAACCTATAAAAAGACCTTTTACCATGTCATTTTTACCATTTTACTGTTGAAGGAGAGAAAAGGGCTTTTGGCAAGAAACTTCCCGTGGACTTTGCGGAGAATCCGACCGCCGGAATCGAGTGCCGTCTCTTTCAGGTATTTCACAACATCCTCCTCTTTGTTTTCATCCGTTTAGAATTTCATTTCAAGCCCTATTTTGATTTTTTGAGGGCTTTGGGGTTTTAGGATCCGCCTTTCAGGGTACGCAGGTGCCCCATGGGCGACTTGCATACCCCAACATTTTCGTTCATGGGAAAATGGCAGGAGTACGCAGCCTACCTTCAGAACAGCTGCGTCCATACGCTCTGTTTCTGAACGCGGGGTGCGTACCCCGTGCAAAGCAATTTCAAAACCCCAAATCTCAAAACCTAACCATTAATTTTTGATTTAATGAATTCTAATAAATGTTTTCTGGTGTGTAGATTGCCCACCATGCTTGATTGGCGCGAAAGAGAACACAAAGATGTCGATTTGGCTGCAATAGATCATCAACCCTCCATTGATGCTTTGAAGGCATGCGATCTCTACAAATACTGGGCCATACCTGGCATGAGGGCCCAGGTGCGATTCTTAGAGTGGCTGGTTGAAAGGTAAAACGTTCAGGATCAATGCTTCTACATCGGAGGGCACTAGCTCGAGATAGAACCCTCTGACATATATTTTCTCACTGGTTTGCCTAATAGGGGCGAGCAACTGACTCTGTCCGGGACTAGGCCAGGTGGCCAATCCCTTGCTAGCCTCCGGCTAGAGTGGTGCAACAATCAAAACCAGGAGAAAGGGATAGAAATCAAATACATATCCCTGCCCGAACTTATGGTAATTGCCTTTACAGTTACCAGACTCTGCGGCGCAGCCGCCTTGCACATTGCCACCGGGTCCCAAATGCGGATGGCGATAGATTGCTACCGAGGCACCATTTTCAATTGGTGTGACGCTGTGTTGGCCAATATGAAGGGCCAACTGACTAGGGCAAAGAACGGACAATTAAAGACCTTTGGGTATGGGCCTTTAGTTGTGAGCTTTGCCCTAGAGAGGGTTCCGATGCTGATCCCACAGCATCTCACTGTTCCAGCTGGGCCTCCTCGGGAGCCAAAGTTGATGCGATGGGTTACGGTAATGGCCCGGCATCCTGATGAGGGAGCGGGAGTTGTTCGATTTCCTGCGGGTTACTTTCACTGGTTGGAGGACCAGGTCTTTGCGATTCAGGACTTTCCTTATGCCGGAGTAGATTTTCGCGGTGATCTGGACATGGTTCTTCCACAGGGAGAACAATGGGACGACAGAGGTATTTCATTTTCACAAGTTTTTAAATTATTTACTTTTTATTTGTTTTTATATCGTCTCAAAACTGACAGTGACAATTTCCAAAATGCAGATGTAGGTCCACAACGTCCGTCCAATCTCCGGCCATTCGAGAGAAGAGTACCAGTTGCACCAGCACTGGCCCCACAGGATGCGGCCGCAGAGACCTTAGCCGAACTGGAACAGGACCTAGAGCGTCTCACGGCGGACATACCAGAGACGACTATAGACGATATTCCTATCCGACTTCAGCGCTATGTGGTCGCAGTCCCAGGACCTTTCAGGAGGTTCCTGTGTAGGGTAGCGCGGGCAGTGGTCTCGTATAGAGAGCACCACCAGTGATTGGCTAGCCACTTTTTGTAGACACATATGACATTTTTGGTTTTTTGTACTTATCATTTTTGCCGATCATAAGGTGTTTTTCAACCTATGATCGAAGACGATGTATATTTTTGACACACTCCTATCTATATATATATATCATTATTACCGGCTCATCTTGTTAAACATGTATGATGAAATGTTTTTAAATTTACATTTATGATTATCGCAAATGTCTGTCTAACATTCGAGAAGCAATTGCATTTGCTAATGTATTTAATGACCTTGGAATATGCTGATATTCAATGTAATCAAATTCACGTTCCAAGAGGCGCACTCTCAAAAATAACCTTAATAACACTGGATTTCTAATGGCATATACTCTATTAAGCTATAATACAACGAGTTCAGAATCTAACCTCACTATCAAACTCCGAATCCCAAATGAAATAGATTCAGATAATAACTCAATCACTGCACTGTATTCTGCAATGTTGTTTGTTGTTTAACCGAGGCTCACCCCATGCATAGAAACTAACTCGTCAGAGGGCGAATAGATAACCCAAGCTGTGGAAGAGATATTCCGTGTATTATGACAAGCACCATCAGCAAATCCAATGTACGTTTGGAGAGGCGTCGACATCTGCAATATCAAGAGTAAAACCAAGATAAGCCAGAATAACGACGAAAAACACACTCTCTAAGCTAAGCACACTGTCTATACTAACAAACACACCAGCTAGAAAGAAAAAATAACCTAACTAAATCTACATACCCATCGTTTAAGCATAATACCTCTTTAGGTAAAGTTCATTTCTGGGCTTACCCAAAGAGTCCCCATCAAAATCTACCAGCTCATAGGCCCCTTTTGCTAGCTTTCGCTTAACAATGTAGGGTCCATGCCACATAGGAACGAATTTGCCAGCACCCAATTTATCGTTAGCTTGATCATATAATAGCACTAGGTCTCCTTCCGAAAAATTACGAGGGGTCACGTTATGATCATACTGAGCTTTCATCCTTTTTGCGTGAGTCTCGATTGCCAATGCAGCGTCACGTCGAGTCTCATCTAATTTAGCTAAGTATAATAGACGCTTCTCCTCTTCGGAAGTAGCTGTAAGTAATTCGATAGCCATTTGAAGTGATGGGATTTCGCATTCAATGGGCAACACTGCTTCCAAACCATAAACTAGTTGGAAAGGAGTGAACCCTGTTGATGTTTTCACTGAGGTTCGGTATGCCCAAAGCGCTGAAAATAACATGTTGTGCCAATTCGACTGATGAATACCAATGATTCGTCGGATCATGATAACTAGAACTTTATTGATGGACTCAACCAAACCATTTGCTTGGGGATAATAAGGAGTAGAACTATCATGACGCAAACCAAGCTGGCTTGTAAGTTCTGTCATCATAATGTTTCGAAAATGGCGCCCATGGCCAGTGATTATCGCTTGTGGGACACCAAACCTAGCAATAATATGATTGAATACGAAAATCGCAGCTGTCTTGCCGTCAGCCTTGAATGTAGGCATCACCTCGGCCCACTTAGTAAAATAATCAACCGCAAGGATGATATACGCATGCCCCCCGGCCGAGTGAGGGTTACATGTAATAAAGTCGATACCCCATTTAGAAAAAGGACCAACGGTAATTATAGGGTGGAGAGGAGCAGGTGGTGCGCGCATCTTGCGATCAAACACTTGACAGTTGTGGCATTTTCGGACCGCAATGATACAATCTTTAAACATGGACGGCCAGAAGTAGCCAGCACGCAACACCTTCTGGGCTGTGGCATACCCAGACATATGACCGCCACACGCTCCAGAATGACAGTCATTCATACCCCTTTCTGCCTCTTCATGAGTTAAACAATGACGAAAAACTAAATCTGCCCCACGACGATAAAGAGTATCTCCAATAATCTTGTACTGTTGGGACTGGAATCGAATTTTTCGGCGTTCTGACTTTGAAGCTTCGGGCCGAAAGGATTGGGTTTGGAGATAGACAATTATATCTCCATACCACGGATCTAAAGTGCTGATGAGAAACAGAGATTCGTCCGCAACGGGTTCCTCTACCATAATTTCCGTGTCAGCACGCGGGAAGTCACACATCAATTCCGCAAAAACTAAAGATTTCCTAGACTTAGATTTTTCAAACTCCAAGTCGAACTCTTGCAAGATAACAATCCATTTAGAGTACTTGCCCCCTAGAAATTGTTTAGTCAAAATGTAAATCATAGGGTTGCAATCCGAAATGACTGTAGTTTTACAGAGAAGAATGTAATGACAAAAACGCTGGACAGCCTGAACAGCTGCCAGGGCCAATTTCTCCACATGAGAATATTTTAGCTCAGTGGGATTTAACGTCCTACTAAGATAATATATCACATGTTCCATGTCGAATTCATCTTCCTGTACTAAGACCATTCCAATTATGGAATGAGCGGCGATGAGGTACAAAAAGTAGTCCTGGTTGTAGTTGGGAGGATGCAGCAACGGTGCATGGGTCAACGCGTGCTTTAGCGCATCAAAAGATTTCTGAGCTATCTCATCCCAAGAGAATTGAGCATTTTGTTTCAACAACCGGGTAAAACCCTTGGTAATCTCAGCGTAGTTAGGAATGAATCGGCGTAAAAAGTTTGCTTTCCCTTGCAAACTTTGGAGTTGGCGCAAACTCGAAGGAGGAGGCAATTTGATGATAGCTTCGACCTTCGAGGGATCGACGCAAATGCCGGCTTTTGAAACGACAAATCCCAAAAATCGTCCCACTTCGATGCAGAAGACACATTTGTGTGGGTTCAACCGTATACGATAATGCCTACACCTCATAAAAATTGCTCGTAAATGGACAAGGTGATCAGCTCGACGTAAGGAGTGAGCGGGCAAATCATCGAGATACGGTTGCACAATGTGCTTGATGTCATGAAATGCATAAGACATCGCCCTTTGAAAAGTGGCTCCGGCATTCTTAAGCCCAAAAGGTAATTTGCAATAAGAAAATGTCTCCCATGGACAAATGAAAGCCGTTTTTGGTTGATCGGCAGGTAGAATATTGATTTGGTTGTAACCGGAAAAACCATCCATAAAGGAAAATATTTCACTGCCGGCACAATCATTAGTTATTTGATCGATATAGGGCGTTGGATAGTTGTCCTTAGGACATTCACGATTGATATCCCTATAGTAGATACATATTCTTATTGTTCCCTGCTTCTTGTTAACCGGAACAATATTCGATACCCAATCCGTTAACGGGATCGGATAAATGAAACCTGCTTTCAACAGCTTCTCAACTTCTGCTTTAATTGCAGCCGCTTTCCGAGGGTGGATCTGACGCAGACATTGCCGAACGGGTTTAGCGTCCGGGTAAGTCTTGATCTCATGAACAACAATGGAGGGATCAATTCCTGGCATTTCCTCATAGGACCAGGCAAACACGTCGCGGAATTCTTGAAATAGGGCCTTGTATGTTTGAATTTCGTCATCTGAACACGAGGCACCTATATGAATGTGTTCAAAAATTCTAGGCTTCACTGAAATGTCAATGGGAATAGTGCGAGAAACATTTCCCAAATTCAGCTCTGAATCAGGATGTTTCATTGGACTCTGAGCGTCTTTGACATATTCAGCTGTAAAAATTGATGAGAAATCGTTTTCAAAACGATCATCCTCAGGTAAAAACGACGATCTATGATGGAGATCGTCCCATGGTAAATCATCTACGCACAGGACTTCACAAAGTTGCTTGTCAGATGACACAACTTCGGGAAATGTTATTAACTCCGAGGATGACGCGAAAAGGGATTCCTTGCGGACCACATTCATTTGGTCCATTTGGGTTGAACTTGGGTCGGAAAAAGACTGCATGGCCTCATAAGCAATTTCATATGGACTCAAAGGCATTGCATCACCGAATGAGTCTATCTCAAATTCAGATGGGACAATCCAAGGATCATCGTAAATAATAGTGTCTGAAGTAATCATATGAATGGATGCGAATGAAGGGTCTGCGTTGATCGGAGGAAAAGGAAAAGTTCCCAGTAAACCGGAATCTTTAACTAATCCTACGCCAACATCCTTATAAGGGATAGTCGTTTTACTGACATGCTGGATACTCTCTGAAGAGGTTGGGTCGGATGAAAAATAAGCCAGCTGGTCTATTGTCACGATCTTGCCATTATGTGGAAACTTTATGACTCTGAAGACTGATGAAATGACTGCTGTCATAGCGTAAGACCAACTTCGACCCAAGAGAAGGTTGTAGTCTAGAGGGGCATCAACCACCTCCACATCTAGACTAACGGTTTTTCCTTCAAACCCTATAGGCAAATCCTGTAAAATGCCAAACGGATGGAACCCACGGCCATCAAAGGCCTTAAGAATTGTCAGGGATTGGTTCAGCGAAGGAGAACCAAGCGATCTCCAACACTGAATCGACATAATACACGTGGAAGCTCCCTCATCAATTACAGTCCGATGAATAGGCCTGTTTTTGACTATCGCTGGGATCTGGAAAGCCATCTGATGAGGGAGACGCGGTGTACTATTTTCTAGATCAAAGATTATCAGGTTTGGGTCTTGAACATCAACAGCTCCTATAGCCGACAAAAGTAATTTTCGCTGTGCTGGGCATGATTGCAGCACTTCTAAAGCCGACATTGCTGAGGGTGAAACATCTAAATCCTCAACAATGTTGTAATTCTGGGCCGCTCTCGCATGTGGATTGAAAGCAGACCTTCGAAGTACACCCTTGGCGGGCGGTTTTATTACCAAGTCAGGGTTAGGTTTCTCGATCTGTAGTGGATCGGAACCGGGAGCTGAGGTTGATGGATTTGAATGAGAAGATTCTGCTTCTTTCGATCCATCAACAGGACTTTTACTACCATAATCGTGAGACCGAGTCACAATCCTTACATGAGACATCATCAATATGGGTTCTTCAGTGGCACTCGAGGAAGAACCTATCATCTTACTCTCCTGCTTTGGAAATGGATCTTTCAAAACAGCAGGAGTTGAGGAACCTTTGACAATTTTCACAACCTCGGCCCGATGGGGGCAATCTCTTGTAAAATGATCCTCTTCACAAATTAGACAAGGATATCGAGGTTTGCGCTTTTCGTCATTGGTTTCCGACTTTTCTATTTTCTCCTTTGGAGTCTTGTCTGCTTTACCCTTCTTCTTACCCTTCTTCTTCCCACCATTTTTTGATTTAGCCGTAGATGACTCTACAGCGTGAATATCGGCGGAAATTTTAGGAGAAGACTCTCCTGTCGGGGAATCTGGTAAGGTTATAATAGGCGAAGAATTCTTTGAAGATTTCTTCTTGCTTTTAGTATTTACCGTACCAATCATGCCATCAGCAGCATGAGATCCCGAAGGAGCAGCAGCGATTTGATTTGACTTTGGGAGATCTGGGATCTTTTCATGTAACGTACCTGACTGAGTGTAAACTAAGTCAAGGTACTGCGCTTGAGCAATTACTTGCTCTTCAGTAACTACTCCGGCCTTAGCTACATCTTCAGTAATCTTCGGTAATAATGATTTAACCAACCATTCAGCTAAGATTTGGTCCGGAATAAAAACTTTCACTAATCGCCGTCGACGTCTCCATTCATGTATATGATCGGAAATATAAGTGGAGGTCGACTATTTTAATGAAGTTAATAGCTCCATGCCATTATCATATCTGACCGACAACTGAAAATGAGTTAGGAACGAGGTAGCTAACTGACTAAAATTGTAAAAAGAGGCCCATGGTAACTCAATGTACCACTTGGCCGCGATACCAATGAGCGTACGCTGGAAAAGACGTAAGCGGATCGAATCATCCGAGATGGAATTTGAAGCACACCAGAGGTGGTAAGTCATCACATGATTGGATGGATCCTCTCCAGACTTACCTTCGAACTTGGGTATATCACTGGGCAACTTATTTGGCATTGGCGGCCAGAACGGAAGATATTGTATTGGATCGTTCGTTAGGTGCGTCAAGTCTGGTAAATCCAAAGTTGCGATAAATGGTAATTGCTGATTAGGATCCCTAAAACTTTGGGTCACAAGACCAGTCCCAGGAGGAGGATATCCAGGATAACTTGGAACATGAATCGCATTCGGGATATTATATCCTCCTGGAAAACCAGGATTAACCGGACCGTACTGGTTTGCTGAGGTTGTTGATAAGTGTACCCAAGATACGGTTGATACTGGTAAACCGACTGTTGGATAGCAGGCCCATATTGGTACTGTCCCTGGTATGGTTGATAAGCGAATTATGGTTGACTAGTGACAATCGTACTTAAACCAGGTTGTCCTACAGGCATCTGAACCGTAGTTTGAATCGTAGATCCAGACAAGGGTAAAGATTTCTGAGGAGTAGTTGCAGAGACAGTAGAAACGGAGCTGTCGATACTCCAGAAGCAAGTGTGGTGGAAGGAGCAGATGTTGCGGTAGTTGCAGCAGCCGTTGTTTGAGATGGAGTACTAGGTGCAATTGGCGGCTGAGTAACTACCGAAGTTACAGAAGTTTGAACATTAGACTGGACTGGTTGCTGGGATGGACCAGCAACTAAAGGTTGTCCAGCTTGAGATGAAAACTGTATACTTGGCTGCAATACTTGTTGAACTTGCGATGGATCCCACACTATGTTCATTCCGGGGTATTGACCCATGACAGGTTGAGGATATTGAGATCCATAACCGGGTTGAGGATAGGATTGATAACTGAAAGGCACAGTTCCCGTACCTTGAACATATGACTGACCTTGAGGTGGTTGATAACCTTGACTCGAGTATTGACCTTGAGGTTGATAACCTTGAGGTAAATACTGATACTGGGGTTGACCTTGACCCTGAGGTTGATACCCTTGAGGTAAATACTGATACTGAGGTTGACCTTGGGGTACATATTGAGGCTGGGGTTGACCTTGAGGAATGTATTGTACTATGGGTACATACTGTCCCTGAGGTTGCCCCCCAGATGCAATTTGTGTACCTTGAGGTTGCCCCCCAGGCGTTAATTGAAGCTGCCCCCCAGGCGGTAATTGACCACCTTGAGGTTGAGAACCGGGAACTGAACCTGACATCATGTAAATGTCCCCTACACCCAACGGTTTATTACCATTGTTTCCAGCTAATAACCCATGTTCAATGGGTTGAGGAGATGCCCCCGCAAAGGTACCAGAAAGTGACTGATACCCGGAGGGAACAGAAGGACCACCGTACAAGAAAGATTCAGGAGATTGAGTGAACACGGACAACTGACTAGACATATTTACAGGAGTATAAATACCTCCAGGTGGAAAAGGAGTTCGAGGTGGAGGAAAACTTATCCCTGAGTTGTCTAAATAATTGGTTAACGAAAGGTACCAAGTAGTACTTCTAGGAGGACTGTAAAAGATAGATTCACGCTCCCTTAGATCAATAGTAGGTTGATCTTCAAGGATAGATACGCCTAATTCTTCCTCTGGAGCAAGTTCTTCAATAGCTATCAAACCAGCAGGAAGATTTTCGGTGATGACTCTTTCTACCCTAGGTGAATCTGGTGCACTAGAAGTTGGAGTAACAGGTTCAGATACTTCAGGTTCTTCGCCTATATAACTAGTATACGAAAAACTACCAGCAAGCTCGGAAACTGCAATTGCTTCAGGATTATAACCTGTTTCTAGACCTTGGTAATCTGGATGGACTACCAACGACGATTCTCCTTCTTCAGGTGAACCTACTTTATTGCCGCTAGGAGTTACAAGGACCTTTAAACCTTCGTAATGACTCGGGACGTGTTGAGGAGGCTCACGTCGAAGTCTACGGGACTTCCTCAACAATTCGGCCACGGAAACAATCTCAGGAGACTTGCCCCGAAGTCGACGGGACTGTCTCGGTAATTCCGCCACAGTTAAAAACTTTTTAACTACTGCACACACAAACAAAGTAAAATCTCAAAGCAAACCACCTAAAGTCTCTAAAGAGCCAAACAAATTTGAATCACACGCCTAAAGAATCTAGGGCGTCAAACCATGCACAAACAGTAGCCTTCCGGACCGAAAACACTAGTTGGTGATGAAGCCCAACATCGCCGAATTCAGTACAGAAGTGGAGGGTGGAACAGTTACCCCGGCAACCTGCTTAATGAATAGACCGGCACAAGTTCCTCCACTTTAACCGTCTCGAGTGAAGTGAACCCCCCGGAAAATCCAAGTGAGTCTAGCCGACGTCTGCTCCAGGTACAGTGGGATCTTCCCTCCACCGTCACCTCGGTAGAATCCTAAAGATAATGGTCACTAAGGTTACCAACAGCAACAAATGCACCTGGGGGAACAGTCTACACTCCGACAGCACGCAAGGGCAGAGTATCAAGCTCAATCCCCCTGCCGGCTCCTTGACAATAATCCAAGGTTTACCGACAAGTGACCCCTGGCTCCTCGACAATGGTTAATCCGAGGTTTACCGTTTGTAATACGTGCGTGTCTGGCATCGTTCCCAACGAGGGAGGATTGATCCCCTCACTGGTTCGGACACGAGCTCGTGCTTCTCCTTTAAGAGGAGCTTTCCTAGAGTACAAATGAAACAGTTGGATTTATCCTACCACAAGATGAGCTACTTGTTTGGTTTTGTTGTCTTGGAGAGTTAATTACTCTCCTACTCCAAGACACTAGCCTGATCTATATTGGTGTTTCAGAGCCCTAGTAAATAAAAGTTACTAAGTTGATTTTACTTTAAGCGTTAATTTTATGGCTTTTTTAAGACAAAAGGTAGTGGAGATGAAACTGGTGGTGTGTAGACTCGACCGAAATCCACTAAAAAGATGCACTTAGGATGATTTACACTAATTTTTCCTTTTTCAATGAATTTCCTAGCTAAGAGAGTTGGAGAATGCAAATTCGAAATAAAAACAACTTTCTTGGCAATGAAAACAAAGAAACAAACTCTTTTTCTTTTCAAAACATACGACGCATGACCACTATTCACTTCACAAAAATTCATTTTCTTTCAAAGACACAAATGCTACCAAAGAAAACTTTCCTTCAAAAGATATTTTTTGTATTTTTTCCTAATTAATAAAGCATGTAAAACTTACTTTAACAAAAATCAAAGTTAAAAAAGCTATGGCAATCAAATCAACTCAATTTCACTCAAAAACAAATCTAAGAGAAATAAATATAAAAGTAAATCTAACGAGTCAAAAGCTTACTAAAGATGATTCCTGGATGTTTTACTCAGTCAAAATGTAACTAAGGACTAGTGAATGCAGAACCAAAAACTAGTCAAAACAAAAATCGAAATCTTTTTGCTTTTTTCTCAAGAATAAAATTCAAAGTTCAAACAACAAACTTTTTCGAGATTCGCAAAGAGAAGACACAAAGGTAGGTCTCTCACAAGGGTGAATTCTATGACAGGCCCGACTCCTAAGAGGACTGAACAAAACCAAGGAGATCCAAAGTTTGACAACCTCTAACGCCAAAGTCACTACAGGACCAGTTAAAAATCAAACCCTAAGGCAAAATCCCTATGAATTTTACTAAAACCCTCGACACTAACGGAACAAGCTTAGGTGAAGATTTATGGTAGAAAACTAGTGGATCTGGGTAGAAAAACAAAAAGTAAAAGGAAAAAAAGAAGGAAAATGAAATTTTCTTAGTTTTGACAGGGGTACGCGGGCAACCTGTTTGCACAGGTGCGGGTACGCTCTGTGCACAAAGCGATAGTGCGTACAGGTACGCACTGTGCTACACTCAGAGGCTGCGTACTTCTAGCAAAACAAAGAAAAACTAAAATCTAATTTAACCCTAAGCTAGCCCACCCAAATACACAGTCAGACAGCCAAAAACCAGAAAACAAATAACTTTTCTCAGATCAAAAGTTCATACAAAGGAAAAAACATTCACATTAATGGATTCCCCAGTATGGTCGCCATTTTGTCATGCGGAAAGAGTCGTTAGTGCGGACACAACCGACCTCCCTAGAAGCAAAAGCTTTCTAGTGACAAACAAGACAAATAAAGCTACTTTTCTCTAAACATGCATTGCAAATACAAGTAATCAGGGGATCTTTAACATACCTCTAGTCCAACGCTTTGTAGTAGTCCAGCCTCGCCGATCCGGATGAGCTCCTCCTTCTCTTCGAAACCTGCATTCACTAACAAGCCAAAATATTAAATAGCACCTGATAAACTCATAAAACAATACATATCTATCATATAGACCAAGGAGTATATGAAACAAACCATGAATAACAATTTGTTGAGAAAAATAAGTTCATTTGCATTAAAAGGTAACAAAAGGAACCATTACAACCTGAGCCTTGGTGTTGTGCAAGTCCCTCCTAGGGTCCAACAAGAGTTTTCCTTTACTTTGATCAGCTCACCCACTCTCAAATAAGGCTAGGAAAGGATGGGAATATCTCCTCTCAAGCTTTACAAGGGAGTCCTAATTCCAGCAGCATCTACCCTTAGGAATGTTCAGCTTTCAACCTCCCTCCCTTTGGCCCAATGCCTGTATTTATAGTGCTCTAGAGGAAGTTATTCAGGTCCACCATCAATGGGATAAGCCCCTCTTTGGATGGGATAGCTCCCCTCTTGATGGGATAAGTTCCTCTTTGGTAGGGATACATGAACCATCTGGAGGCGCTCCATACACGTCAAACAAGCTTCTAGAAGGCTCTAGAAATGACCACAAGTAACTTTTTTGGAGTGAAACTTGCGCCTTTTGACCTTTACAGGAGTACGCACCCATTGCTTTACATACAGAGCGTACAAGTATGCAGGTATTGTGAACTTGGAGTGCATACATGCAGGTAAGGCTAAGAGAAACTGCGTACCCAGAGATATATAGATTTTTAATGACTTTCTCTCTTTCTTGAAGTTTGACATGGAGAGCAGAGGTATGAGGCTTGCCAAGGAGGATAGTATGACAGTTGATGGAGCCATACTAACTGCAAATAGTCATGGTGACAAATTTTAGTGTAACAGGTTATATTCCAAAATCCCAGCTTTGTAACTGGTTCTCCGTCTGCACCGCCTTCGCCGACAACTGGCCCGGTATCTGATCATCCTTCGCCCGTTGTTTCACTCCCCCAGCACGGCTCGGTTCCACCCTTTTCCGGTCCTCCTTGTGACTCTCCCGCTTTGGAGGCCCCTCCATTATCTCCGGGCACTCTACAGACTCTCTCCTCTCATCCCCCGCCTTCACCCTCATTCGACCCTCTATCACCATCTTTTTTCCTTGATCCGTCTGATAACCCCCCGGATCCGGCCCCGTCGCACACTCCCTGTGCGGGATCTCGCCCTTCAGGGTGCTTCGAATCCCCTGCGGTCAAGGTTAAGCCGGTCAAGCCCTTCCCTCAGGAAGGAGTACCAAACCCTCTGTTCGACCATCCGTCTGCACCCCGTACTTGCAAGAAGAAGTCGAAGTGCATTAAGGCTACTACAAGAGACATCACCATCCGATTTGGAGAGGATTCGATTTTAGGAGATTTTGCAATTATGGCCAGTACTGTGCTGGTAGGGCATGTCCGGGGCAGGGCATATTCAGCTAAACGGCTGTCGCAATGGGTGAATGAGATTTGGGGAGGAATGCTTATTGATCTGCCAGAAGTACATGTTCTACCAAGGGGATGGTTCTCTCTCCATTTTTCTGAAGAAAGCTACACGAATCTAGTTCTGGCTAGGTATTGGCATATCGAAATGGCCCCGGTCCTCCTCAAGAGATGGAGCCCACTATTCGACCCTGAACGTGAACAAATCGGAGCCGGACCAATCTGGGTACGTTTGCCAGGTCTTCCATTACAGTACTGGTGCGAAGAAGTTTTCATCAGGATCGGTAATGCTCTAGGCACCTACTTAGATCATGATCGCACATTTGTGGAATCCAGAAGCAGGACACTCGCTCGTATATTGGTACATTTAGATACTCGGGAGGGGCTGGAGGAAAAGATTACATTACAGTGGGGGAGACATAACAGGACCCAGATACTGGACTATGAGGGTGTCCCGTTCAGGTGCAGGCGATGCCACAAGGTGGGGCACCTTATCAAAGAATGCCCACTCATTCGGAAATCAGACGGTTCTCCGAGGAACACTCCTGCCCCTTCCAGGACCGCCTCTCCTATTACATCGCGACCCATCTCTGCTGGACCATCTCCGGTGGCTTCTTCACCAGTGGTGGATCCCGAACACAGGCACTCTACGCCACCGATGACCAGGGCTCGCTCAGCCGCAGGATCGGTTTCAGCCACGGATACTCCTCTTAATCCCTCTCTCTCCTTTTCTGATCAGATTAATATTATTGCTGTATCGTCTATTCAGCCATCTCAGTCTCCTCTCTATGTACCATCTCCGCCCATTATTGCTACCACTGGACCCTCATTGCCCTCTCTTGTCTCATCATCCCCCCCCGATCATCCTCTGCTGATTCTCCTCCTCACTCATACTTCCTTCGATCCCGATCTCATATCACAGACTCGTCGGTCCACCAGTCCGGTCTTGGTATCATTGGGTCAGGGGTCGGACCCTTGCCTACCAGGGGTAGGAAAACTGATCTCTCAAAAGCTATTATGAAAGCTGGGGCGGAGGTTGTATCTGGGCGGCAATCTACCATCGATGGGGTCCTTAGAGCAGGACGAACCCCGCGTAGGGTTCCTCCATGAAGTGCTTATCTTATAATTGCAGAGGGTTGGCTAGTGCCCCTAAGAAACTAGCCTTGAAGCGTCTCATTGAGACTGAATCTATTGATATTATTATGCTACAAGAGACTCTTTGCTCTGCTGAACAGATCTCCAAAACCTTTCAAGCTCTGACTCCGGGTTGGTCATTTATAGCCCTAGATGCTGCCGGTAGATCTGGAGGACTGGCAATCGGAACTAACCCCCGCTCTATTAGGGTCGATGCCACTTGGGGAGGGACTGGTTACTTGGGTCTGGATTTCTTTTCGGCTGACCTAGGCATGGAACTCAGGATGGTGAATGTATATGGCCCGTGTAATCACAGAGAGCAATTCTGGCAGAGACTCTTACACCTCTCTCTATTGGAAGGGGATAAGACTATCATCGGTGGTGATCTCAATTTCTCACTAGGGTTCAGAGAATCATGGGGATCGACGGCACAAATTGACTCTATTACAGATTATATGACCAACCTGTTAGAGCAGACAAGCTATGTAGATATCCCCATGCAAAAACTCCTTCCGACTTGGAGAAATAGAAGGGTGGGGGATGCTGCGTTGGCCCGTAGACTGGACAGATTCATCATGAAAGATTCGCTCCTTCATCAGCTGCACCATTACAAGCAATGGGTAGGATCGGGAGGCATATCGGATCATTTGCCTATATATTTAGAAATTCAAGGGCCTTGCAGAAAACCAAAGGCCCCCTTCAAGTTTAATCACATCTGGCTGAGAGACCCGACCTACATTAAGATGATCTCTGATTACTGGCTTGCCCACCCCATTAATGGAGAAGAATCTTTGGCTAGGGGGTTTTGCAAAAATCTCTCAGAAATCAAACACCTCTCCATTAACTGGGCTAAGGAAAAGCATGCCCGGGATACATCTCATCTCACACATATTGAATCAGAATTGAGCACTCTTACTGATGAGCGAGGGCTGGGATTCTTAACAGCAGAGGATAAGGGATGTCTGATTGAATTGGAAAACCAGAAGGCTTATATTCTAAAGGAGCGAGAGGAATCCCTGAGACTAAGGAGCAGAGCAATCTGGTTACAAGCAGGGGATGATAACTCGAAATTTTTCCACAGTTATGCCAAAGGAAGAAAGGTGTCAAATACTATTTGGAAATTACCTACGCCAGAAGGAGATATGGCTGACTCCTTCAATAAGCTGGCTCATCTTGGGATAACTCATTTCAGAGGTCTCTATAAGAGTCCCCGAGAATCAAACCTCCCTGACATCATCAATATAGCTAGACACTTTCCGAGATTTGTTGAGGAGGATGATGCAGAGGAGCTTAATGCTCCAGTTACTTCTGGGGAACTTGAAGGCATATTAAAATGGTTCAAAAAAGACAAGAGCCCAGGTCCGGATGGCTGGACCATAGAATTCTACCTGGCATTCTATGATATTCTGGGACAAGATTTGCTGAAGGTTGTGGAGGAAAGCAGGGTCTCGGGGTCTTTATATCATGCCATTAACTCGACCTTCATTGCGCTCATTCCAAAATCTGACTCCCCATCTTCCTTTGATGATTATAGACCTATCTCCTTATGCAACTGCCTGTACAAAATCATATCCAAGACCATAGCCAACCGACTCAGACCGATTCTATCCAGACATATTGCCCCTCAACAATTTGCGTTCCTGGACTCTAGACAGATTCATGAAGCTATTGGTTCGGCACAAGAAGCAATACATTCAATCTGGACAAAGCATCTCAAAAGTATCATTCTCAAGATTGATCTATCTAAAGCTTTCGATCGTGTCAGTTGGCTATACATCAAGATGATGCTCATCCACCTTGGATTCCCCCACAGCTACATCACTTGGATTATGGCCTGCATTACATCCCCATCCTTCAGCATTCTCATCAATGGCTCAGCCTCACCATTCTTTCATTCGGAACGAGGACTGAGACAAGGCTGTCCACTGTCACCTCTGCTCTTTCTCATTGTTATGGAAGGATTAAGCAGGCTAATTGCATCGGCAAAAAGGAACGGAGACATTCGTGGGCTGCGGATCTCAGATGATTGCTTCCTCACTCATCTACTATTCGTGGATGATGTGCTCATTCTATTGGATGGCAGTATTCGGGATTCTAGAAACTTTTTCAATATTCTTCGCCTCTTTACCTCTGCTACAGGTATGATTGCAAATCACTCTAAATCCTCTATCACATTTGCTCGCACTACTGTACAAGAATCACAAGTAGCACAGCAGGCTTTCCCCTACTGCATACATCCATTGGACAGAGGTCTCAAATACTTAGGGTACTGGCTCAAACCCACATGCCAAAGAATTGCTGATTGGGTTTGGCTGGTTACTAAGCTGGAAAAGAAACTTACTGTTTGGAGTCTCAGATACTTGTCCAGGGCTGGTAGATTGATACTTATAAAATCCGTCTTGGAAGCCACACCAGTCTTTTGGATGGCACTGGCATGGATACCAAGGAGCATTCTTGGGCGCTTAAAACAGATCTGTAACAGATATCTCTGGAATGGCAATCAGGACAAAAGAATCTTTGCCTGGATAAGTTGGCAAAAGATAGCACTACCGAAGAAATGGGGTGGCTGGGGACTCAAAGATCTTCCCTCTTTTGCACAAGCTATCGCGGCAAAAATGGGTTGGTCTTTAATGACAAGTCAGAACCTCTGGGCACATATTTCATATCACAAATACATATGGCCTCAGAGTTTACTTGACTGGATCAGATTACCTACATGGCAGACAAGAGGTTGCTCATCGGTGTGGAAGGCACTGATTCATTCTCTCCCACACATACAAGACAACCTAGTTTGGAGAATCAATGATGGTTCACTCGGTAGGATTGGACAAGACCCTTGGATTGGAAGTGGGGGAAGGCATATACTAAGCAGAGATCTCATTAGACATCTTCATTCTCGGGAGATCAGGGTTTTTGCAGATATCGCAGACCAACAAAATACCAATATTTTCTCACAGGCATGGAAGTCAGCTGCGCAGCTTGATCTTCCCCCTCAGTGGCAACAGGAGTGGCTGGAATATACTTCTGCATTAGCTGAATCTCATATTAGAATAAAACAGGGGACTGATGAATTAGTATGGTGTTTGGCAGACAATGGCATATACTCCCCGAAGACTGGATACTGCTCTCTTATTCAGCATAAAAAGCCCGAAATTAGTATTAAATGGTGGAGAGATATATGGAAGCTTGCTGCCCCACCGCGCATCAGACTATTTTTCTGGTGTGCTCTCAAGGATATTGTACCTACGGGAGAGCATTTAACCCACAGAGCGCTATATGGTCCATCATGGTGTATACTGTGTAAAGCAGATTCGGAATCCACTGTACATCTCTTCCTGCAATGCACAGCTATAAGACTTCTCTGGCTAAACTTATCCACGTCTATCGATTTTGCTGGATCTTGGAATGGCGGAGACTTACAAAGCGCATGGGAAGACTGGAGTAGCAGATACTCTCGATCCAAGCTTCAGAACCTACCCTTGGTGGTCTCTTGGCATATCTGGAAGGCGCGCAACAGATATATCTTTGACAATCAGACTGTATGTTGGTCTAGAACAGAAGCCAGCATCATCTCCTCTTATCTAGAACTGCCTGAACCCACTCCCTCTAGGGTGCGGAGCATAAATCCTCCCCCTATCATTGACAGAACTGTCCCTTGGGCCTTCTTCGATGGAGCCTCAAACCAAAACGGTTGTGGGGGGGGCTTCATACTACACATCAGTGAAAACCATAAATATAAAGTCAAATTGGGGCTCGGAGTGGGTTCTAACAACTTTGCTGAACTTATGACTTTGCGTCACCTTCTACATTTCTCTTTGGGACATCAGTGTCTTCATCTAAACATATTTGGGGATTCTTTGAATATTGTGAACTGGTTCAATCATTCTTCAATATGTCATATACACACACTCAACAACATATTGTATGAAGCACACAATTTCAAGGCAGCATTTACCCATATCTCTTGTACTCACATTTACAGGGAACATAACAGCAGCGTTGATCAATTATCCAAGGAGGCCACGATACTACCCAGAGGCGAATGGATAACACTGGAACAACAAGGATCTGAGGAATTCAGATATTACCACAGGCCTTATATAGATCAGCGATACCAAAGGAACAACAGTCCTTGATCCGCATAATGATTTGAAAATCTGATGTCTTAAAGCTATTATTGTTTATATGATATATAGAATGAATACTACGGACCCTGTGCGGTCATATCAGCTAGATGTTTAACTGACTGTATATAATGCTTTTGGTACAAAACCAGATCACCCTGCGTGGCGTATCTGAATTAAAGGCTCTGATAGTGCATATGCTTTTTGCATCTACTATATGTAATTTTCTCTCTTAATGAAAATTACGGATTTTTCCAGAGGAAAAAAAATCATGATGTATACAACAACCTTTATATTTGTCTAGAAATATACTTTTCATATCATCCCATGGTCTTATTGAATTAGTCCCTAAACACATGAACCATTTAAGAGCTCTATCCTTCAATGTATATAAAAAAAATTTAAACTTTTGAGCATTCGATAAGTAACCATAAGGTCTACAAAGTATTTGAAATTCAAAAACAAATATTTCTTGTTCTTATGATCTCATACCATCGAAGTTGGGAAGTACAAATGGAGATATGTTTTTCATTTTAACGGTTATATCAACATCCTAAATGGGAAATCCAAAGGAATCTCCTTCATTGTCATCATTTCCATCCATTTCTTCTACCTCCTTTTCCACCTCTTCCACCTCCAGGATGCAGTCTTCTTCTACTTGCAAAAATAGGAACTTATGATGTGGATGGTGATGTGGTTCTTACTGCACCACATGATATAGTGGGAATGGTAGGTGATTGTGAAATTGAAGTTCTTGAAACCTCTAGAATGTACTCTAAAATGAATGAAATTAAACTTATGCAACTAAAAGTAGATGCAACTAAAAATGAGATGCAATTCAGTAACTAAGGTTAGGAGAAACCTCATAATGTGATCCACAGGTTCTTACCTCTCATCTTACCATTTCTACTTTCCAAATTTGCATAAATTAAAGAGCCATCTAAATAGAAATCTAAATCCTATGTATACTTCCCCGAAAATGATGCTAAAGATGTTGGGTAATTTGATTGTGCTTTAAATTACTTTACATTGAATTTTCAATCTAGGTACATAGACTTGTGAAGTATACAACATAGTATATGCTAAGAATTTAGCTTCCAATTCTAATAGAAATACATTTCATTGAAAGAAACTTCTACCATATGAAAGTGAATAAAATGACATGAAATGAAATACTAATCTAGAAAAGTATACACATCCAATCTATGAAAGCGTGAAACTTTTAATTTAATAAAGCATATAATTCTAGATTATGAAAGAAAGAAAGTTACTCTAGGAAAGCATAGACATCTAAATTATGAAAGCATGAAATTTACTTCAAGGAAAGCATATAAATCTTATCTAATGAAAGCATAAAAGTTTATTTTATGAGAGAAAGAAAATCTAGTTATGAAAGCATTCAAATTTATTCTATGAAAGAAAACATTCTTAGTCTATAGACATTGTTGTATTCCCATTCTTGTCAGCGAGGAGGCTTGCCATTGATGTATGCAAGCTCCAAGGCACTTAAAATAATCTCCAAGATAAAATGTTGAAGTCGATGGGACAAGATTTGTTGGAAGGTGGCCTTGAGGAATCCCACATTAGGAAACTCAAGCATAGAACCAAAAATTATTTGAAGAACCATAAGGAAATATTGTAACCAACATGAAATTACAAAACTTATTGTGAACTTTGCTAGCTAGTTTCCTGGTTTTCAAGCAAAGCTCATATCCAATTGCTCTAGTAAACTGGTTTTCACAAGAGGACTTTTTATTTTAATATATATATATATATATATATATATATATATATATATATATATATATATATATATATCCTACTCTACTTGAAAAATAAAATCTCTTTCAAGTATACGAATACTTCCAATAGAGCAATTTGCGCAACAAGATGACAAATAAACTCATATGCAAGTTTGAAAGATATGCTTTGATATATGAGAGAATATGAGAAACTAGTTTCTTTGATTGAGATGATGCTAAGGACTATTGAAGAGAGTGGTTGTCTAGCTTATTGATTTTTTGAAACCAACTTTCAATATAGTTGTGATGCCCTTGGTTCTCTTGCTCATCTAGATCAATGTGTATGTCTTCTTCTACCATGCTATTCAGACATTCTACTATGGAATGGTTTATATCTTGGATGGATAAAGGATTTCATGATAGAAATAGTAGAAATTATTCGATATCCAGTTCCAACATTTGCTCTCCATCAGATGCAATCCATGATTCTTTAATCTTCTCTAGATCTTCTTTTGGATGATGTTCCTCAAAGACAACTAGAGGATTTTTTTTTTGTAATACTCTTATTGATCTAAGATGAATATCATTTACATCAAGAGGAGTTGTTTGAAGATTTTGTACCTCAACATTGTAAGTGGACTAAGGTATTTTATTATTGGGGATTTGAAATGGTTGTGTAGGTAGTTGAGTGGGAAGGGGTATTTGTGGTGTTTCTGTAGGTGATAATGAGAAATGTTGAATTGAGGTCAACTAAGGGGGAAATTGAGGTTATTGTTGAGGTGAAAGGTATGGATAACATTGAGATTGGTATTGAGGATAGTGAGGAAAAGAGTGAGGATATGGTGGATTTATTCGATAAGGCCCTTTCCAACCTTGTTACCAAGATTGGTTTTTAGGTTGGGATTGATATGGATAAGGTTGCAAAGGCAAGGGTGTTTTCCAATTACTTTGATATTGTTGTGCATAACCTTGAAATTGTGAATTAAGATCTTGCATCATACCGGTTTGACGAGGCTCCATGGCCTTCTTGGGCTAGATAACAGAGTTGTTCCAGTGTTTGATTTGCTCCACTGTCCTCCTGGTAAAATTCCTTCAACCTTTGTAAGGATGGGCAACCTTTAGTAGCATGTAATTATGCACAAATAATACAAATTTCAATGTTATCAAGTGGACATTCATGCAAAACATGTTTCTTTCTACATTTAGGGAAACATATAAAACAAGGCAACATTATTAACATTTTTCTTGTTTTTCACTCTTAGCATATGAATTTGTTCACTTAAATTACCAAGAATATCTAGAAAATTGCCAAGTTTAGCTTGACTTAATGATTTGACGCTGACTTACTTACTTTTTCCATAATTGGATCTTGAGGGGATCTGGCATACATTGATTTTGCTCTTGATATGTGCTTACATAATTCACAAATATATTCAAATGATAATTTAGAAACATCTCCTAATCCGAATTGGATCCATGAAGAATAACGAAAGCACCATGACTGTATCAAATCAGGATAAAGCTTCGAATTCAAAAGCACAAAGTGATAAGGAAAACCTCTGAACAGTGGCAGTTGGTAGCTAGTGAGGAATGATGAGGACCTCAGTCAAAGCGCACTGACCGAGGCCCATGGATACTGTGCAGGAGGAGAAACTGGCCATTGGGAAGCCCGGACCTGGAAAAGGAGGCAATTTCTGATGCACGATTAATGCTTAGCGCTAATCGTGCATCGCTGGGCAAAACCCCTTGAGAAGGAGAGGCCTTGAGCGCTTGGTTGCATGAGAGCCAAGAAAATTATGGGGAAAGCACTAAAGGCGGGACTCGCACTCCAAAACTGATGGTATTTATGGGGGGAACCCTTAGGCGGTAAGCGGAATTGGCTAAAACCTAGTGATTCCATTCAGTGCTCGATGCGTGGCAAGAGGAGGAGAGAGAAAACCACAGCTCATCGCGTGCTAATGGTTGAGCAAGTCAACCGTGAAAAATGAGTGAATGGCGTCGGATCTGGTGGCTCTAGATCTAATGGCTGAGAATGCACCCGATGAAAGAACCAGATTTAATAGGGGATTAAGTCGCGATGTGTAAGAATTTGAGGTCCGATTTGACCACTGAGGTGGCAGACGAGTCATTTCTGGATGTAACCGAAGAACGAAATTGACGAGGCAAAGCTGTCACAGTTCGTAGGAGGACAAGTGGCCACTTCCTGTGAGCTGTTGATGAATATGCAGAGACAGGGAACTCCAAGTGAGCAGTAGCAGGCGACCCGACGGGGGACGGAAGAGGAATCGAGTAGTCATGAGCCAAAGTGGCTTTAAGCCATGAACACGCAGAGAACAGAGGACAGGGAGAGAATGAAGAGACAGTGAAGCAAAGAGTAGAAAGACAGAGAGCCGAGCTGACCTGCAACATAAGGCAGCATCGAACCATCCCTGAGAGGATCTGTCAGGGAATTGAGCACCACATTGGGCTGCTCCCATTAAAGACCAGAGAGGTTAAGAGTCGGTAAGGAAAAGGGTCTGTGCACTCTAGTGGCTTGGGGAAACCAAGAACCACCCTGCCAAGCAATTCTGTTTCAGGAGACTCAGTCGGGTTCCTCATTGTAATTATTTGCTTTAAATACACAATAAAAGAAGGCCACCATTGAAAGCTGGACCGAAGATGTAGCCTGGAGGATAGGGTGAACTCCTTATTAATTTGTTTCTTCTTGTATTTGTTTACTGTGTTTCTCTGCTGTTTTCCATATTTCCAGTGTCTGTATATTTTGCAGTCCGATCGATCCGTTGCCTAAAATAACATAGACACACACCAACACATGAGTCTGTAATACCTTCATTCAATAAATCTTTAATTGAGATCACTCAAGGGTGATTTTAAGATCAAGTGGTATAAGAGCTCTAGGCTTTTAAGGTTAGACAAGCTTGTGTTGGTTTTGCTGTTGAATGCTAACTAGATCAAAGCTTAAGTTAGGAGAAGGAGAGTTGGTTGAAACTAATTTTGAGATTGGTAGAGTCTATCCTCGGAAGACAATGTCAGAAGAAGGTTCTGTAGGACTAGACCCTCAATTCATAGATAGTTTCCTAGCCATAAAGTCCATGGTTAAAGAAGTGTATAAGGACTTTAGAAAGCATAAGGAGGAAGATTCATCAGGCTTTAAGCAAGACAAAGGAGAAGATGAGTCTCACTTCCACGATCACTCCAAAGGAAAAGGGAAAGAGGAAAGCTTTCTTACACCTCCTAACAGCCTTGAACACAAAAAGAAAGCATCTTTGATCAAACTAGATGTTAAATTTGATTTGCCTATATATGATGGAGAGTTGAATGCCAAAAAGTTGGACAAATAGATTAGACAGATTGATGTTTATTGCAGAGTGCAGAGTATTGATTCAGGCAAGAGCAAGATTCAGCTGGCAAGCCTACGCCTTGGAGGCACTGCCCTGGTTTGGTGGGAAGGTAGGACCCAGGCTGACCTAAAAAGACATGGTAAGACCATCTCTGTCTAGAGTGAATTTTTTTTGCAATCAAAAAGTAGTTCTATCCATTGGCCTACATGTAACAAGCCATGATGAGTTGGCAAAATCTTCGACAGTTGAAAGGGCAAAGTGTGCAAGGGTATACTCAAGAATTTAGAAAGAGAGCATTGATTCTAGGAATTTCATTAGACTCACCAGAGGCTCTGTTGAAGTACATTGGTGGTCTACACAGCTACATGAGGCATACCATCCTCATGTTTAATCCCACTAGTATAGATAAGGTATCTGTACAAGCTACTCATCTAGAAGCTAGAGGAAAGAATGGAAATCCAGAAGTTGGGGGACCATCCTAACCCATTGCAAGCAAGAGCAAGGAGAAAAGAAAGCAGAAATGGAAAGAAAGGAAGGCTAATACTGCATAGAAGAGAAAAGCTTCATGCACTCACTATAAAAAGGATGGGCATGATGATGAGCACTGTTGGATTCTGCATCCAGAGCCGAGACCTAAGAAGTTTGAGGGAAAGAAGAAGAAGTCTGCTGCAGCTATTCAAAAAGATTTGGGGTCAGACTCAGGAGATGAAACAACTATTGGAGCCACAGGTATAAAAGGTAAGAATTCTGAAGCATCTACTAGTAATTCTGCACAAACTATTACTGATGAAGAAAATGAGAGAAAAAGACATGAGCTTTTCCATATTCGAGTTATTTCCAAACATCAAAAGATTGATACTTTGTTTGATAGTGGCTCACAAGTAAATTAATTTTTGAAGCAATTGTAAAGAAATTGGGATTAGTAACTACACCTCACAAGAAAACATACCCATTAGGATGGTTGTATGATAAAGCACACCTACAAGTGACTAGCCAGTGCAAACTCAAGTTTTCTTTTGGGTCAACATTTGTAGATGAGGTTGAGTTAGACATAATTCCTTTGGATATATGTGGAATTGTTTTAGGAAGTCCTTACTTGTATGATAGAAAAGCTATTTTCTATAGAGCTGAGAACAAGTATCTACTTGTTAAATATGGAATCAAATACTTTGTAAGAGCTCATAAGCTCAAGAATAATTATACTCTCATAAACTCAGGGTAGATGAAACAAATGATAAATTCATGCAACCAATTCTTACTGATGGTTGTAAAGGAAAAGAAACCTTATAAAACCAATGTATTTGAGGGCTGTAATGCTAGACAACAAGTTGATTTAGAAAAGGTTGTTTCAGAGTATGATATCTTGTTTCAAGAACCTAAAGAACTGCCACCCAAAAAGGAAATAGTACATGATATTATTTTGTAGCAAGATGCTCCATTGCCTAACATTGGAATGTATAGGTTGTCAGCTTTAGAGAATGCTTAAATCAAGAAGCAGGTGCAGGAGTTGCTCGAGAAAGGGTTCATCAGGCCTAGCACATCACCATGTGGGTCACCAATCATTTTGGTGAGAAGGAAAGATGGCTCGTGGAGAATTTGCATTGATTACCGAGCACTGAATAAGATAACAATAAAAAATCGTTATCCCCTTCCTCACATAGATGATCTTTTAGATCAATTGAAAGAAGCTGTTTATTTCACCAAGCTAGACTTGCACAGTGGATACCATTAGGTTGGAGTTGCAGAATAAGATGCATGGAAGACTGCTGTCAAGACAAAGCAGGGATTGTATGAGTGGCTGGTTATGCCTTTTGGCTTAACTAATGCTCCTGCTACTTTCATGAGATTAATGAATGATGTACTCAGACCTTTTCTTGATGATTTTGTTATTGTGTATCTGGATGACATTCTGATTTTTAGTAAAACGTGGGAAGAACACTTAAAGCATGTTAAGTAGACATTAGATGTTTTGAAAAGAGAAAAAAATCATGTTAAACTCTCAAAATGCGAATTTGGAAAAACATCTCTAAATTATTTGGGTCACATAGTAGGGGGTGGTGAATTGAAAATAGATCCCTCTAAAGTGGCAGTCATTGTGAACTGGCCAAAACCCAAGTCTGCTATGGAAGTGAGAAGCTTCTTAGGGGCAGCACAGTATTAGAGGAAGTTCATTTCTAACTTCTCCTTAATTGCAACTCCCTTACATGCTTTGACAGGATTGAACAAGGTGTTTCAGTGGGGAGGCAAACAACAGAAATCCTTCGACACCTTGAAAGAAAAGATTAGTACAACACCTATACTAGCACTGCCTGATCTACAAAGACTGTTTGAGATCCAAATAGATGCCAGTGACTATGCCATGGGATCAGTGTTGACACAGCATGGTAAACCATATGTTATCATTCTGAGACTTTTAATCCTGCAGTAGTTAACTATCCTACATATGATAAAGAATTGTATGCATTAGTTCAGAGTGTGAAAAAGTGGAAACATTACTTAATGGGCAAAGAGACAGTAATACATACTGATCATCAACCACTTCAATATCTACACTCCAAAACTAAGTTGCAACAATCAAGGCACTACAGATGGATGGGTTTTCTACAATAGTTTCATTTAGTCATCAAATATAAAAAGGGCATTCATAATAAAGTTGCAGACATGTTATCTAGACCCATTATAAATGCATCTACTATACTTAAGCATAACTCTGTATTACATGAAAGTTACATTGAACAATATGCTCAAGATATAGACCTTATAGATGTATATGCAACTTTAAGTCAAGGAAAACGAGTAGAAGAATTGGATTATCATGTGTAGGACCGACTCTTATACCATTGTGGGAAACTTTGCATTCCACAAACTGAGAGAGTAAATATAATTAGAGAAGCATACACTTCTTTGATATCAGGTCACTTTGGGGTAAGTAAAACAGTTACATAGCTGCAAAGATTTTGTTATTGGCCAAAAACGAATGAGACGGTTTCTAGATATGTAAGAGGGTGTACTATGTGTGCTAAAAGCAAGCCCAACAATAGAAAACTAGGCTTGTACACTCCATTACCAGTTCCTTCTCACCCTTGGGAAAGTGTTTCCATGGATTTTGTTGGAGGGCTACCTAAATCTAGGAAAGGTCATGACTATCTATATGTTGTTGTGGATAGGTTCAACAAAATGTGTATTTTGATACCTTGTAATAAACAAATTATAGCTGAACAAACTGCAAAATTGTTCTTTGAACATGTATGGGTTCATTTTGGATTACCCACTTCCATTGTATCTAATCGAGACACCCGATTTGTGGGGAAATTTTGGTCGAGTCTGTGGAAACTGATGGACACCAAACTGAAGAAGAGCATAGCTTTTTATCCACTAACTGATGGCTAGGCAGAAGTGGTTAATAGGACAGTGATCCATTTACTCAGAGGATACTGCAGCAAACATCCTAAGCTTTGGGATGAACATTTGTGTTATGTGTAGCATGCTTACAATAGAGCAAAACATTCTTCTACCCAGAGATCTCCTTTTGAGACCTATTTTGGTTTCACACCAAGGTCTCCTTTGGATTTTGTCTTTGGTAAAGATACCACAGTTGATGGACACAGTGATGTGGACAAGGCATCTAGGTTCATTGAATAAATCCAGGAGATCCACCAGGCAGTACAGGAACAACTGGAAAAGAGCCAAGCCAAATACAAGGCTAGGCATGACAAGCATCGGATGGAGCATAGTTTTCAGGTTGGTGACCAAGTCTATCTATATATTGGCAAGGACAGGATGCAAGGTGAAGGAAAGAAGCTAAAGCCTATTAGGTATGGACCTTTTAGGATACTTGAGAAGATTGGTGATAATGCTTTTTGTCTTGATCTACCAGCTTACATGCACATCTACTCAGTCGTAAATGTAGATTGCTTGAGATTGTTTAAACCCTCACTGATTAAGGATCCTAAAGAGTAGGGTCAATTGCCTTCTATTGATGACCTGCTACCTGAATATCTTAATGAATTGGAGGAAGACACAGTTCTGGATAGGAAGGTGAGGATGACACGCAGAGGAGATGTTGAGTACCTTAGGATTGGGCTCAAAGGTTCAAAGCCGAGCAGTGCAAAAGGGATTGAGATTGGACAAGTGAGACAGTTGTACCCTCACTTAGTTGATTCTTGAAAACCAACTTTTGGTGGTCCAAAAGCTTTTCAGTGGGAAGGCCGTGATCCGAATTGGATCCATGCTGAATAACCAAAGCACCATGACTGTATCAAATCAGGATAAAGCTTCAAATTCAAAAGCACAGAGTGATTAGGAAAACCTCTGAACAGTGGCAGTTGGCAGCCAGTGAGGAACAACGAGGACCTCGGTCAAAGCGCACTGACCGAGGCCCATGGAGACTGCGCAAGAGGCAAAAATAGCCATTGGGAAGCCCGGATCGGGAAAAGGAGGTAGTTTCTGATGCGCGATTAGCACTTAGTGCTAATCGCCTATCACTGGGAAAAACCCCTTGATAAGGAGAGGCCCCGAGCACTCGGTCGCATGAGAGCCGAGAAAACCATGGGGAAAGCGCTAAAGGCTAAAGGCGGGACCTGCGCTCCAAAACCGACAGTATTTATAGGGGCACCCCAAGGCGGTAAGCAGAATTGGATAAAACATAGTGATTCCATTCAGTGCCCGATGCATGGAAAGTGGAGGAGAGAGAAAACTGCCACTCATTGCGCGCTAACGGTCAAGCAAGTCAACCGTGTGAAATGAGCGAATGGCATCGGATCTAGGGGCTCCAAATCTAACGGCTGAGAATGCACCCGATGAAAGAACTGGATTTAACAGGGGATTAAGCCGCGATGTGTAAGAATTTGAGGTCTGATTTGACCGCTGAGGTGGCGGACGAGTCATTTCCCGATGTAACCAAAGAACCAAATCGATGAGGCAAAGCTGGCGCAGTTCGTAGGAGGAAAAGTGGCCACTTCCTGTGAGTCATTGATGAAGATGCAGAGACAGGGAACTCCAAGCGAGCAACAGCAGGCGACCCGATGGGAGACGAAAGAGGAATCGAGCAACCATGAGCCAAAGTGGCTTTAAGCCATGAACACATAGAGAACAGAGGACAGGGAGAGAATGAAGACAGAGAACGATGAGACAGTGAAGCAAAGAGCAGAAATATAGAGAGCAGAGCTGACCTACAACATAAGGCAGCATCGAGCCATCCCTGAGAGGATCTGTTAGGGAATTGAGCACCACATTGGGCTCCTCCCATTAAAGACCAGAGAGGTCAAGAGCTGGTAAGGAAAAGGGTCTATGCACTCTAGTGGCTTAGGGAATCACCCTGCCATGCAATTCTGTTTCAGGAGACTTAGTTGAGATCCTCATTGTAATTCTCTGCTTTAAAGACACAATAAAAGAAGGCCACCATTGAAAGATGGACTGGAGACGTAGCCCTAGAGGATAGGGTGAACTCCTTATTAATTTGTTGTCTTCTTGTATTTGCTTGCTGTGTTTCTATGCTATTTTCCATATTTCCAGTGTCTGTGTATTTTGCAATCTGATCAATCCGTTGCCTAAAATAACATAGACACACACCAGCACATGAGTCTGTAATACCTTCATTCAATAAATATTTAACTAAGATCACTCAAGGGTGATTTTCAGATCATCTCCTTTACCCATAATATTAATAAGATCAATCCACTCATCTCTAATTTCTCTAACTAAGAGGGTTTTTAATGTACCAAATCCTGAATTATGTAATTTTTCCATCTTAACACTATACATAAATCTCTCTATCCAATCCTCAAGGTTTTCATCTTCTCTTTGAGTCATTTTAAAGATTTCCACTTTAAGATCATGATGTATACAATAGCCTTTATATTTTTCTAGAAATATCCTTTTCATATCATCCCATGATCTTATTGAATTAGTCCCTAAACACATGAACCATTTAAGAGATCTATCCTTCAATGTATTTAAAAACAATTTCAATTTTTGAGCATTTAATAAGTAACCATAAGATCTACAAAGTATTTAAAATTCAAAAATAAATATTTCTTGATCTTATGATCTCATACCATGGAAGTTGGGAAGTACAGATGGAGAGATGTTTTTCATTTTAACATTTATATCAATATCTTGAATGGGAAATCCAAAGGGATCTCCTTCATTTTCATCATTTCCATCCATTTCTTCTACCTCCTTTGCCACCTCTTCCACCTCCAGGATGCGGTCTTCATCTACTTGCAAAAGTAGGAACTTATGATGTGGATGGTGACGTGGTTCTTACTGCACCACATGATATAGTGGGAATGGTAGGTCATTGTGAAATTGAAGTTCTTGAAACCTATAGAATGTACTCTAAAATGAATGAAATTAAACTTATGCAACTAAAAATGAGATGCAATTCAACAACTAAGGTTAGGAGAAACCTCATAATGTGATGCACAAGTTCTTACCTCTCATCTTACCATTTCTACTTTCCAAATTTGCATAAATTAAAGAGAAATCTAAATTGAAAGTTAAATCCTATGTATACTTCCCCCACAATGACGCTAAAAAAGTTGGGTAATTTGATTGTGCTTTAAATTACTTTACATTAAATTGTCAATCTAGGTATGTAGACTTGTGAAGTATACGACATAGTATATGCTAAGAATTTAGCTTTCAATTCTAAGAGAAATACATTTCAATGAAAGAAACTTCTACTATATGAAAGTGAATAAAATGACATGAAATGAAATACTAATCTAGAAAAGTATACACATCCAGTCTATGCAAGCATGAAACTTTTACTTTAAGAAAGCATATAATTCTAGATTATGAAAGCAAGAAACTTACTCTAGGAAAGCATAGAAATCTAAATTATGAAAGCATGAAATTTACTTCAAGGAAAGCATATAAATCTTATCTAATGAAAGCATAAAAGTTTATTTTATGAGAGAAATAAAATCTAGTTATGAAAGCATTCAAATTTATTCTATGAAAGAAAACATTATTAGTCTATAGACATTGTTGTATTCCCATTCTTGTCAGCGAGGAGGCTTGCCATTGATGTATGTAAGATCCAAGGCACTTAAAAGAATCTCCCAGATAAAATGTTGAAGTCAATGGGACAAGATTTGTTGGAAGGTGGCCTTGAGGAATCCCACATTAGGAAACTCAAGCATAGAACCAAAAATTATTTGAAGAACCATAAGGAAATATTGAAACCAACATGAAATTACAAAACTTATTGTGAACTTTGCTTGCTAGTTTCCTAGTTTTCAAGCAAAGCTCATATCCAATTGCGCTAGTAAACTAGTTTTCACAATAGGACTTTTTATTTTAATATATATATATATATATATATATATATATATATATATATCTATATATATATATAGATATAGATATATATATATATATATCCTACTCTACTTGAAAAATAAAATCTCTTTCAAGTATAAGAATACTTCCAATGGAGCCATGTGCGTAATAGGATGACAAATAAACTCATATGCAAGTTTGAAAGATATGCTTTGATATATGAGAGAATATGAGAAACTAGTTTCTTTGATTGAGATGATGCTAAGAACTATTGAAGAGAGTGGTTTTCCAACGCAATGATTTTTTGAAACCAACGTTCAATATAGTTGTGATTCCCTTGGTTCTATTGCTCATCTGGATTATTGTGTATGTCTTCTTCTACCATGATATTCAAACATTATACTATGGAATAGTTGATATCTTGGATGGATAAAGGATTTCATGATAGACATAGTAGAAATTATTCGATCTCCAGCTCCAACATATGCTCTCCATTAGATGTGATCCATGATTCTTTTATCTTCTCTAGATCTTCTTTTGGATGATGTTCCTCAAAGGCAACTAGAGAATTTTTTTTTGTAATACTTGTTACACAGTAATTTGTCACTGCCTTCCTGTCAGTCACCCTGCTATGCCAATCACTAAGCTTCATGCCTTCTGAACTGGCCCAAAAACCCATTTTCCTAAAGTTTTGTTCATCAGCGCGTCTGTTTGGAAAATACCCGCGATGACTGGCGCTCCATAGTGTATCCCGCGCGCTGCCAGCTCGGAAGGACATCACTTTTCCGCGCTGGTAGCCAGCGCGCCTTTCCCGTGTTCTTCCGCGCTGACATGACTGTCCTAGTTATGTGAACGCGGCGACATCGCGTCAGTTGCCTCATAATCCGCGCTGATCCAGTTTGGGCGAATTTGTTCAAACAACCAGCCTTCCAGATAACTCCAGGCTTGGTTGTTAGCTTTGTGAATGTCGACTCCCTTCTATGGCATGTCTGTTCGACCCTTTGCAACAACTTCCCTTGAAGATAAGCTCATCCTTCCACCCTTATAGGAGACTCCTTCTCCTATATAAACTCTCACCATTACCATGGGCAACTAGTTTGGATAGTTAGACATAGCTTGGATTGTATAGAGCTTATAGTGCTCAGATTGCTGCTACTATAGGTATTTGGTGTGCTAGGTGTGGAAGTGATTGATTGCTTAGGGAAGGTTGTTTTGTGTTGCTTGTATGTGAGAGAGAGTTGTTTGTCTTGGGAGAATCATCCTCAAAGGTGAATGCTTGAGATACATGCTGACTGGCCCCTCCTGAGAAGGTTACCGACGTCAGAACATTTGGTTGTACTCTTCTCTATTCTGATTAATAATAGATGACTGCTATTATTGTTCCATTCTCATTTGTACTTGCAATGGTTAAATGTGAATTACATCTTTTCTGACTGATGTATGGTTGCTTTTACTAGATTTCACGCTTGCGTTTGTTTCCTCTTCGTGTGTGTAGGTATCTATTCGCGGAGATCGCAGAGGATTGTGACCAGCCGAAGTGAAGGAGCGAAGGCAACATCTCTTCGTCAAACGACAGCGCTGGAATCCAAGTAGGTGCTCTTTACCTCTTGTTTAATTGTAATTAGGAACATGCATAGCAGCATTGTTTGATTGTTGCTAGACCCTTGCTGGGCTAGTAGGGATCGCCTCTATCCGTAGAGGGGATTTACCTCTCCAACAATTTGGCGACTCCGCTGGGGATCAGCCTTTTTGTCTCTTGAGTCCACTTTTGTGTTTGGCTTTGATTGATCTCTTTTCGAGTTTTGGGATTGTCTCTTTTGTTTATGAACTTTCTGGGTGTTTCTGGGAAGCATCTTTATTGTTAAAAGGCTCTTGCCTTTGGTTTGGGGAGTTCTTATTTTGGCCTTGCTTGTTTTTTGCTCTCAGCGCGTTTTAATTCCAAACAGTCGCGCTGACATCGCGACCCTGTTCTTTGGTTTTCTTTCCATTGCGCCTGTACGTCTAACAGTCGCGCTGACCTCGTTTTCAGAGACAGCGCGCTTTATTCGTGTCCTTCCGTGCTGGCATCGCGCTCCCGCTTCTTTGTGTTTCTTGTCATCGCGTCTGTGTGTTTTCTTTCCGCGCTGACCTCGTTTTTCTGAGACAGCGCGCTTTATTCCTGTCTTTCCGCGCTGACGTCGCAAAGTTGCTACAGGCCTTCCCTTGTCAGCGCCGAGTTGCTGAAGGCTACCCGCGCTGATCCTGTAAAACTCATTTTTGGCCAAATTGGCCTCCTGAACCTCTTGCTGTGACTTTCCCTTCTTCTCTCCACTTGTCTGATGACCTGTTTTTCATTGTTTGAACTTCGAACTGCTTGATTGCGGAGCTTGGTTCCATAAGGTTTCGTTTTTGCTCAGTTTTAAGTTTGCAAATACCTTCCCTTCTTTGCTTTCGTTGCTTGGTTCGTGTTCCCATCATCACTTTTGCAATTGCTGGATTGCGTTGTGTCTCTAGTTGACTGGTTGTGACTCTCGTTCTTCGGGTGTTTGCTTTTTTCTATTGATTTCGCACTCTAGCCCTAGGACATCTAGAGGCCGTGTGTGTATCAAGCCTGCCGTAGGGAGCTTGTTTGCTTGTTCGACCAGCCGAGTTCAGATCTGTTCATGCACTTGTTCAGTGATTGTTGGAGTGTTTTGGGTTGTGTTTCCAAGTGGTTTCTTCTCGCTTCCTCCTTGCTTGCGATCCTTGCTTGTCTTGCAGAGCTTAGATCACATAGCTCGTGCAGACCTTTGTTTTCCTTTGATTTGGAAGCTTTGGTTGAGTGTTTCGGGAACTTTGCGTGCTTTCATTAAGTAGTATACTTGGTGTTCCGGTTCCTCCAAATTCATTTAGGTGCTTTGTGTCATTGAAAAGAAATCAAACTAGTAGCTTTGCTTTGAAAAATTGAAAAGGAAAAGAACATTTTGTTGGTTTGCATCTTCAAAAGAAAAATTTCCTTTCTTCGCTTTAGTTGCATTAAGTTGCTTGTTTGCTTGTACTTGTTTTGTTTGGTTAAAAATTCCTTCCCCTCTCGTAGTTAGAATTCATCGAACAAAACGATATTCTTTGGCATATAGATTGCATCTAGGTAATTGTGAGCGAACATACGATAGAGCTTGAAATCGAAACTTAATCTCAAGATCAACTGTAAAATGAACCAAATGAATCTAAAAACGCATTGGAACTAAACGCAAACATCTAGAGGTCTAGGTTAGAGACGTGTTCCGGCGTCTTTAAACATAGTCACTGTTGTTTCACATTAGGTTGGGTGATTCCTCCTTCTGTGACTCGATAGTGGTCTAACACGGACTGCGCTCCCACGTACCGTCGCGTATATAGGGATACCCCACTAGGCTTTTATCCTTTATCCATAGGAAGCCGAGTCGGCCGCCCTACGATTCGCAATGCAGTGAACACAGCATTCACGAAGATTGACCACCCGTACCCTAAAAAGTATTCTATGGTTTTGCGAAAAGTTTGGCACACCCTCTACCTAGAATTCCAGAGCAGTCACTTTTGATCCTTTTCGGACTCCCTAAACGAAAAGGTGCCTGTGAGCGTCTTGTCACTTCGTGCTCATTAAACATTCGAAGGAGACTGGAGTCATCTTTTCGTCCTTTTCTCGACTCTTGAAACATGAAAAGGTCAAGTTTGGTTCATGTGTCTTAAAAGTTTATTCGACCATGATAACATCACCCGGTTAGATCTTGTGTGCGTTAGCTTGAGTAGGTTTCGTTTTCGTTCGCTATGGCAACTTTTCCGGGATTCACTAACCCAGGTTCCCCCTCTGATGGGAATCCAGGACAATTCCCTCCTCTTGGGAATGTTGGTGCTCCGTATATGGCGACGTTGTCCCTACCTGGGTTAACTGTTGGGTTGCCTGTCTGGTTGTTTTCAACCTCTTTGGTCCCTACCGTATCGGCTGTTAGTCCATCAGCCCCTCCACCTGAACAACGTCATGTTGATCCTAAGGTGGATCTCTCCCCTTTGACGCCTACTTCTACGTCGTCCTCTTATACTTCGCCTGGTGAAAGTCTCGATTCGCATAACCAGGTGGCTAAGAAGAAGAAGAAGAAGACCAAGAAGAAGAAGTCCCCTAAGGGAGAGCCTACACACACAGTCCCCCCCTCAAGTCCAGCTATCCCCTCCAGTATACCTGAAGTCGGGTCACCTTCTGCTCCTCCGCGGAAGGTCAAGTTTCCTTGTCGATTATGCAAGGAGGACCATCTCCTTCGTGATTGCCCTGGCATTCCCAGGGTATTAGAAGTTTGGTCTCACGATCTGGCCCGCCCTCCATCGTCCACTAACGGTCTTGGCGATGCTACCTCATCAATTGGGAATGGTAAAGACAAAGGGAAACTTCGAGTCCCTTGTAGACTTTGTGAAGGAAATCATCCCCTTCACCTTTGTCCACTCATGGATAAAGCCTCTGCTGTGTTGGAAAGTCTTGCTGCTCCTCCGAATCCATTTCCCGCTGGTTATCAACGTCTTTCTACAGCTGTAGATCGCACCCCTTTTGACAACGAGATCGCTTCAGATTCCCCTTTTGTCCAGGCCCCTCTTCCCGAACCTGGCTGTTCCCAGTCTGTTCCAGACCCGTCGTTGGTCGGAAAGGGTGTTGATTCGAGTTCACCTCCTCTCAAGCACTCTGTTTCGGAAGAGCAAAATTCTCATGTTCTTCTCGTCTCCTCAGATTCTCCTGAGCTTGATGAAGGTTCTCCTGAAACCTCTCCGGAGAATTTAGATTCGGTTCTTTCCGAGCAGGGGGGCAACCATATGGTTCCCCCACCAAGTAGTTCGGTCATTTCCTTTGATTGGAGTCGTTTGACTACCCCTCCCCTTCCATCCCACGTGCCTTTCTGGGTCACCACCTATGCTTGCAATAAGGCGCTGCCTGGCACTGTGTTAGACGAAGGAGCATCGGTTAGTCTTATGCCCGTTACTACTTGGCGAGCTTTGGGTTCCCCATCGCTTGTACCTGTCGCACCGCATCTCACCGCGTTTGATGGAGGAACGAGTCAGCCATTAGGGATCCTCCCGAAGTTTCCTATTACTTTGGGGGGTAAGACTGTCTATATAGACGTCTCAGTTACCCAAGGTTCTTTAGACTTCAGTCTTCTCCTTGGTCGTGATTATGTGTATGCCATGGGAGCTCTTGTTTCTTCACTTTTCCGTGTGGTTTGTTTTCCACACGATGGAAGAATCGTGACGTTCGATCAATTATCGTTCGTTCGTCCACAAGCCCCTCCGGCGCACTCGTCCTTCCCTCCTGGCTTTCATCCACAAGTTGCATCTGCCTCGCCGCAAATCAACTATGTGGCCACCTACCCCGTGCCCGTACCCAGTGATGACACCATCGTGCATAGTGTCCTGGGGGCATTAGGTCCTGATTTCCGAGATGTCGGCCTTTCCTCTGGAGCCACTTTCTTGGGGGCCTCCACTTCCCGTTCATTATGATGAAGTTCGGATGGAGCATAGTTCTTTTCCGGTGTCAAGCTCCTTACAAAATGAAACTGGGTCTGGTCGGAGCATAGTTCGCTTTCCTGTGTCAAGCTCCTTAAAAAATGCAACTAGTGTTCGAGCATAGTTCCTGATCTTGTGTCAAGCTCGTTAAAACATGAAACAAGGGTTATGAGGATAGTTCTTTTACTGTGTCAACCTCATTAAAAAAAATGAAACAAATCCCTTTTCAGATCGAGTCTTTGGTTAAGAACTCGTAAAATCCCAGTCGAGTCTTTCCAAGATCTCGAAAGTGAACCTTCATTCCATCCACTTTGTCGAATGCAATGAAGCTTGGGGGGCATGTACCTCGATTTGCATTATTATGCTGGGGGCATGCGAACTTATAACAAACATAGTTTTTCGTTTCAAGCTTGTGTAAACATGAAACCGAATCCAAGCAAAGTTCTCCACGGTTCAAGCTTGTGTAAAAATGAACCCATACCCGATTTACATCTCGTGATTGCCATTTTTATCCGCTGAATTCTGCTAGATGAGCCTTGGTTGTTTCATTCCATTGCTACCATCTCTTTGGCCGATCATACGCTCTCACTTGGTTGTTTATCCTTTCCTGAGGAACCGCAGCGATGAGTGGTTTTTTTAGCCAGCCTCTTGACCATTACATGTTTTGAACAGTTCCACCATTGTCGGAACCAGTTGCTATCCTTTTATACCACTCGTTCCTCTAGGACGAGTCACCTTTAAGCTCTTTTCTGACTCGTAAAATATGAAAAGATTGCCGAGTATTTTTCCCTTTTTGACTCGTTAACGAGAATAAAAGTGGAGGTCTGCTTTCAGCTCTTTTCCGACCGTTTAAAAACGAAAAGATTGCCGAGTCCCCCTCTCGGCTCGTTAAAAGGAACGAGAGGCGGTCGCTTTAAAGCTCTTCTTTCGACCGTTTAAACTAAAAAGATTGCCGGGTGTTTGTCGTTTCGCGCTCGATATCGGCTCTAAAACGACGTGTTTTCGACCGCTTTTTTACTTTTTCGGGTCAAAGGCACTATTCACGAAAAGTACTCCTCGGTCGTAATGGTCGGGCGGTTCTTTCGAGCATAGTTTTATACTTTTTCGGGCTCGAGAGACACAACTTTACGAAAAAGGACCCCCCTGGAGTCTTCTTTTCTACTGTCTTTTTAGGCTCTCTAAACAAGAAAAGGCGCCGAGTTTTTCCTTTGTCAGGCTCGTTAAACACTTGATGACATCGGGTATTGTCGAAATGACACTCTTCGAGCATTTGCTATCCCTGTCAAGCTTGTCATCCAAAAATAACCGGGGTACCTGCCAGAAATGGTGGGGAAAATGGAACTGTAATCATAGTCGTATCGGCAGTATGTCGCTCTTGAACATGGCACTCTTTTGTTTCGTGTCTGGGTGGGACCATCTCATCTTGTTTTTCACTGGCCTCCGTGGGTTTGGGTTATCCTATTCGACCTCTCATCTGCCCATTGCCATTATTACTATACCCTCTGCTCATTTGATGTCAAATACTGCCAAACCCACCATAGTGCCGCCGATATGTTCAAGAGAAGTTGACCTCTGCAATAATACAACCTCATCTGCTATCTCACACAAATCATTCTTTCCTCTGTCTCGCGTCGATGATGTGGGAATCATTATGGCCCACCTTCGATCAAGGTCACTTCCTATCGACTTCAGCTCATTATCCGGGAAGGTGACTTAGAGACTCCCTTCAGGTGCCTTAGAGCCTGCATGCCCCAATGGCAGGTTCTTCATGTTCGACGAGAGGTTTTCATCATTGGCCTCCGATCGAATGATTCCGTGGGTGTTCGACACCAGCTCATTGATTCACATGCCGCGGATTGTACCTACAGTACCTTGAGGGCCATTGTCATTATTGGTGGTACCTCTCGCGTCTGTTAACAGTTTTCATCATTGACTGGTAATCAGATGATGTTCATGCATGCTCGACTTCAACCCATGTATTCACATGCTTGAACTTGTACTTTGTTCGGGTCGGGACGGAGCGCAAGACCCTGGATCCCTGTCTGTTTATGGTCCAGGTTGCGATTTTGTGGATGATCATTACATGACTCATTGATGGATGGCTGCGCCCATACCTGAGTCTTCATGGATGGCTGCGACCATACCTTATCAGTCTTTTGGTCTCCTTAGCTGGGTGGCTGCGTCCATTCCACAGACCAGTTTTCGCATGTCGTTTGGATGGCTGCGCCCATGCCTAGACTGCGTGTATTTGATTATCAGAGATATTTCGGTCCTTCCTGGTGGTGTTCCAGTTCGGCGTGTGTTGTAAAGCATTTCACCCCTCCCACTCTCTCGGTCCTCATGCTTTAGGGGGCATCTGTTACACAGTAATTTGTCACTGCCTTCCTGTCAGTCACCCTGCTGTGCCAATCACTAAGCTTCATGCCTTCTGAACTGGCCCAAAAACCCATTTTCCTAAAGTTTTGTTCATCAGCGTGTCTATTTGGAAAATACCTGCGATGACTGGCGCTCCATAGTGTATCCCGCGCGCTGCCAGCTCGGAAGGACATCACTTTTCCACGCTGGTAGCCAGCGCGCCTTTCCCGTGTTCTTCCGCGCTGACATGACTGTCCTAGTTATGTGAACGCGGCGACATCGCGTCAGTTGCCTCATAATCCGTGCTGATCCAGTTTGGGCGATTTTGTTCAAACAACCAGCCTTCCAGATAACTCCAGGCTTGGTTGTTAGCTTTGTGAATGTCGACTCCCTTCTATGGCATGTCTGTTCGACCCTTTGCAACAACTTCCCTTGAAGATAAGCTCATCCTTCCACCCTTATAGGAGACTCCTTCTCCTATATAAACTCTCACCATTACCATGGGCAGCTAGTTTGGATAGTTAGACACAGCTTGGATTGTATAGAGCTTATAGTGCTCAGATTGCTGCTACTATAGGTATTTGGTGTGCTAGGTGTGGAAGTGATTGATTGCTTAGGGAAGGTTGTTTTGTGTTGCTTGTATGTGAGAGAGAGTTGTTTGTCTTGGGAGAATCATCCTCAAAGGTGAATGCTTGAGATACATGCTGACTGGCCCCTCCTGAGAAGGTTACCGACGTCAGAACATTTAGTTGTACTCTTCTCTATTCTGATTAATAATAGATGACTGCTATTATTGTTCCATTCTCATTTGTACTTGCAATGGTTAAATGTGAATTACATCTTTTCTGACTGATGTATGGTTGCTTTTACTAGATTTCACGCTTGCGTTTGTTTCCTCTTCGTGTGTGCAGGTATCTATTCGCGGAGATCGCGGAGGATTGTGACCAGCCGAAGCGAAGGAGCGAAGGCAACATCTCTTCGTCAAACGACAGCGCTGGAATCCAAGTAGGTGCTCTTTACCTCTTGTTTAATTGTAATTAGGAACATGCATAGCAGCATTGTTTGATTGTTGCTAGACCCTTGCTGGGCTAGTAGGGATCGCCTCTATCCGTAGAGGGGATTTACCTCTCCAACAATACTCTTCTTGATCTAATATGAATATCATTTACATAAAGAGGAGTTGTTTGAAGATTTTGTACCTCAACATTGTAAGTGGACTAAGGTATTTTATTATTGGGGATCTGAAATGGTTGTGTAGGTAGTTGAGTGGGAAGGGGTATTTGTGGTGCTTCTGTAGGTGATAATGAGAAATGTTGAATTGAGGTCAACTAAGGGAGAAATTGAGGTTATGGTTGAGGTGAAGTTTATGGATAACATTGAGATTGGTATTGAGGATAGTGAGGAAAAGAGTGAGGATATGGTGGATTTATTCGATAAGGCCATTTCCAACCCTGTTACCAAGATTGGTTTTTAGGTTGGGATTGATATGCCCAAGGTTGCCAAGGCAAGGGTGTTTTCCAATTACTTTGAGATTGTTGTGCATAACCTTGAAATTTTGAATTAAGATCTTGCATCATACTAGGTTGACGAGGCTGCCATGACCTTCTTGGGGCTAGAAAACAAAGTTGTCCTTGTGTTTGATTTGCTCCACTATCCTCCTGGTAAAATTCCTTCAACCTTTGTAATGATGGGAAACCTTTAGTAGCATGTAATTATGCAAATATAATACAAATTTCAATGTTATCAAGTGGACATTCACGCAAATCATGTTTCTTTCTACATTTAAGGAAACATATAAACAAGGCAACATTATCAACATTTTTCTTGTTTTGCATTCTTAGCATATCAATTTGTTCACTTAAATTACCAAGAATATCTAGAAAATTGGCGATTTTATCTTGACTTAATGATTTTGATGCCGACTTACTTACTTTTTACATAATTGGATCTTGAGGGGATTTGCCATACTTTGATTTTCCTCTTGAAATGTGCTTACATAATTCACAAATCTCTTCAAATAATAATTGAGAAACATCTCCTTTACCCTAAAATAAAGAAGATCAATGCACTCATCTCTAATTTCTCTATGTAAGAGAGTTTTTAATGTACCAAATCTCGAATTATGTAATTTCTCCCTCTTAACATTATACATAAGTCTCTCTACCCGATCCTCAAGGTTATCATCTTCTTTTTGAGTCATTTAAAGATTTCACATTTAAGATCATGATGTATACAACAACCTTTATATTTATCTAGAAATATCCTTTTCATATCATCCCATGGTCTTATTGAATTAGTCCCTAAACACATGAACCATTTAAGAGCTCTATCCTTCAATGTATATAAAAACAATTTTAATTTTTGAGCATTTGATAGGTAACCAAAAGGTCTAAAAAGTATTTAAAATTTAAAAACAAATATTTCTTGTTCTTATGATCTCATACCATCGACAATAACTTCAAGCATTTAACCTCGACTCAACACATGACCTAGTAATTGAAATTGAAGGAGCAATTGACTCCTCCACCAAATTTTCCCCAATAACCATAAAATCTTGAAGTGACCAAGTAGGAACTATAACAATAAAGATCCACAAAGACGACAACTCCCAAAAAAATTTCATGCACCAAATATTAGCCCCCTAATAACCAAACCCATACTATTGGACAACATAGGAATTATCCAACCAGGACTCTCAACCCCAATCTTGAAACTAACCCTCGAAACACTGATGAAACTCAATGATAAATGGACCCAAATGCTCGAATTAAGACAGACATTTGAGAGATAATATGCCCCCGAGCTTCAAAGGTAAACAATATTAGACTAAACCACCAAAAACATATAAAGAAATAAACTAGGTAAAACATAATTAGCACGTGAGAATTTTCTCTAGAAAAGGGAGTGAGCACCATCCGCAACCCTCATGCACAACTAGCCTTGACCGACCATGTAAAATAGCGACAAACCCTAAATATTGGCTTGTTCAGACTCTGATTTCAACAACAAGCATGCCCAACAACCACGCTTAACAAACCCTACTGCCACCACAACTCGACAAGGATTACATACACAATTGCAGATGAAACACTGAACCAGGTGACCTAGGCCTGATCCTTGCCTCCAATTCTTTGTCCATCAATCGATGTTCTGTTTCTACCCTCCATTATGTATATGTCCTTTGCAACTGGAGCATGCATGCACATGCATGTGAAAGGAGGTTGCAACCTGCCTCCATTAAAGCATAATGGAGCTATGGGGTGGCAGGCACAACCTCGAAGGACCCCATTTAATTTGCGTGATCATCTCGATCGGGGGGAATACAATCCACTTCAATGTGAAACTAAGGGGCCTTCTAATTGTCTTCCTAATTACTTATAGAGGTAATTAAAATATATATACATTTAATTATCAATGTGAGATTTGTATGGAACTTGTGAACTACCATGCATTATATATGCAGACCACAAGTTTTTCTTATAGTGTATTGTATATGCAGGCTATGATTTTTTCTACTGTACATTGTATATGCAGTCTAAATATCTATGAACCTAATTAATCTTGTGGTACCTATCATGTTGGAGGGTGGCCAACCACCTCATACAAGGTAATGAGAGAGACTGCAACAATTACTTATTCGATTCATGCACACATAAATATAAGAATATGGACCAATCTCGCACATGTCTTTTAATTAATTATAAAGCATTAATATAGAAAAAATATTGATATATCTACAAGCTGCAAGAAATATTATTTTTATATAATGTGTACAATAAAATATCTTTAAGGTATACATACTTGAGAATCCTAGTTCTCAAGTTATCTTTAACAATAATTACTTGTTCTTTTCTACATTTAGGTTCAACTACGTTTAGTTTTGTTGACCCAAAACTTGATCACTGAAATTACACATAGATGTGCATGTTTCTTGCCTTAAATCAAACTCATAATATCAAAGAAAATCATGGTTTTCATGCTATTATATTTGTCCCAACTTGGAAATATACTTCTCATGATTCTTGAGCTTACCCTTTGGTTTTTTATCGCTTGATTCTATTTCCACATGTCCAAAACTGGGGGTAGTTGAAGTTGTAATTCCATTGTCTTATCATTTGGTGGCAAGGCCTATCCCGTAGAATCTCATGGATTATCAATAATTGGGCTATATGTTCTTTGTACATTTCTCATAGTTTACTAATAGTTTTGGCTATGAGATTCCTATATCCTTCATGTAGCTTACCCATAGTTTAGTTGTGGTATTTCTATAGATTTCTTGTGACGTTGACCATAAAAAACTATCAACAAAGAGAAGTATGCACTCTACACCAATTATCACTTGATAGTTGAAAACATATAACAAAAAATAGACTACTAAATATCTTGTTCCAAAATACCATTTTGCACATGAAAAAGGTGGAAAAGATAGGTAAGGGATATGTGTGAAATTAATTATGCAAAAAGTGTACCAATATTGGGGCTAATAATTTCCTAACTGAGATTATTTCATTTCCCCATGCAATATCATTTAATTATCCTAGTTTACGAACTCTGATAGTGGAGTATTTAGGCAAGTACTGCTCCAATCATAGGAGGAGTGGCCCCCTTCTTCCACTTTACAATAATCCAAAATTTAGGTGGTGATGGTCCAAAAGTCTTCTTCATCTGTGCCTTCTTCTAAAGGGTTCCATAAAATAGGAAAATGAAAATTCAGTCCAATCAAATGAATGCCATGTTCTTCTAAATAATCAATGTATCTAGAAAATCAATCCAAAGCTATTTCAAAACTAGCGGATGTGAATAGGTTTTTTTATTGTAACCCATTTATCAATTAATCACTCCTGTGGAGACCTAAGATATATTCTTGTCTATTAAGGGCCATTAATCATTCATAGTCTTGAATGGAAATTTTTTGTTCCTTTTGAATAGACATAACAAACACCTAATCTTGCATTATCCCTATTTTCTCGATGAGTGACTTAGATGGTCCAGGGGCTCTTCATACCCATAGTTCATCAGTCCACTCAAGGTACTCAATGAAGGAGAGCATATAATTCCACTTAGTATCATTTCTCGTAAAGGAAATAAATGCTCTAAGCTGTATGTCCCTAACAACTTGGTTCAAATCCCAATCATTAAAGTCAATCATGATCAAATTGTGTTAGTACCATTCAAATCGTAGTCCTTGGTCCTCTTCATTACTATTAGAAAATGCAAGTTTTTTCATAATTCTAATATGGTCCATTTTTCATGTATTTATAGCCTTGATTTGAAAATAAATAAGTTTCTCATTCAAGTATATTTATTAGGAAAATAAGGGCAGTCGATGATCCTTCAATTTATGTGCTAAAAATGATAAGTATTTTTTATCACATTTTAATTATTGGACTTCAACTGTGATCCTTTGAGTCACCAATTATTTATTCTCCTTAGTCAAAGAAACTAAATTCTCTTCTAAACACTCCACACTTGATTTATAGATATTCCAGTACCATAATCTTGACCAGGTATGATAATTTTCTTTTTGGGGTCATGGTTACTAATATTGTCACTTCTATCTCTTATTTACATGGTTTTGTTTCATCCCCTACCTATTTTGGAACTTCTTCATATATCACTTCTTCTAACTTTTCTTCTTCTTTCTCCTTAATCCTCTCTTCTCCACAATCTTGGGCTTTATCTATTTTGACAAGGTCTAGGGACAATTCTCGTTCTGTTTCATTATGCTATGTTTCCTTGATGACTTGGACTAGTGCACCCAAGCCTTGTTGGGCCTCAGAGTTTTTCTATTTTTCTTGTGCAATGGCCATTTCCTCATATAAGGGAAAATATGATTTTCTCAAATTCTTGTGAAATTTTCTCAACTTGTTATGAGGTTTCAAATGCTTCTTAGAAAATAAGGGTTGGGACTTACCAAATAATATAACTCTTCCTTTATTCTATTTCTTTGGTTTTATACGCTTATCCTCTCCCAAAGTAATTCCTCATTAGCTTGGAAGTTCCATCTCTTCTAAATTATAATCCTTTTGCTTTTACATGCCTCCCTTTTATTGCTTTGGAAAATATTCCATGGGCTCCACATCTCCTCTTGAGGTTTCTTCATCTTGAAATTCAAATACCTTCAAATTCCTTATTTTTTGTATTACCTTTTCTTCTATTATCATTGACCATGTTTGTGGTTTTTTGGAGGGAAATGTGTTTAGAACATCCCTCTGGAGGCTTCTCTCGGTCATGAGGGTCATTATTCCTTCTTAGAATTATTCTGTGGGGTCTCTACTTTCCGTGCCATGTTTTCATCACCTAATTGAATACCCATTGGATTTGTAATCTCTACCACCTTTATAGTTGTTTAAGATTGTGTCAAGCCTAGAATAACATTCCACCCTTGACCCTCCTATGCTAAAGTATATGCAATGATTAATCTGATTAGTTTGCCATGTGATAGAATTTATTTATGCCTTTTGGATTCTTACACCATCTTGCATGTCATCTCCATTGATTTAAACATGAAATATGTAAGGTTGGTTGTCCCCTTCACTAACTCATTCTCTGATAAGAATTCTCCATGAACCAACTTCATTGAGGCCCTTTGCTCAAACCATCTTTCCCTAGTTTGTGGTAAACTAGTCATCTTGGTAATCTTTTCCTCATCTACCTATATTCTCAAACCTTGAAACATAGTAGTCTACTTACTATAAACCAAAATGAATTCCATGGATATTTATATTTTCCTTTCAAATTCTCAAAATATCTCATCTAGTTTGCATCCTTGAATATTTCCAAGACTTTTTGGTTCTAGGTAATTATTCTCACATTATCAGCTTCACTCTTCATGTATGGTCCTTCCATTGTAGTATAAACTATGATGAAAGCCAAAGGGGAAGGTAGTTCAATTGCGAATATAGAGGCTACCACAAAAAAATGATCTATGAGGGTGTTTTTATGAACATTTTACTTGACATGCCAATTAATGGAAATTATTTTTTTGAGTGGATGAGGTATCATAGCTAGTGGTGGCTACGGTATTATCATCATTATGATGATGATAGGTGTCACTAATTTTATTGAAAGGAGTTATCGTGAGTTGCGATGCTGGCATTGGATATGCCATGCATGTTTGGAATGTGGTTTTTTAATTTTAATTTTATTATTATTTTTAAAATTATTGCCCCATCATAATATTTTGTGGCTATAGATTTGTGTGTGTTGTCATTTTGGGAAATATTTTACTAAAGTAGGTTGTTTCCTACCAAATATAGTGGGAACAATATGCTATATGTGGAATTCTCCCCTCCCCCCCCCACACCTCACCCATTGCCTACAACCGAAGATATTTTGCATCCTTAGACATATGAAAGGAAGTGGTATAGGAAAAATTAGCAGAGTATCATTAGTTTATTATCATCATTTTTGCAATCCTTGGTAATAAAAAAGGGATTCATACATGTTGTATACTTTTAAGGATTAATGTTGAGAGTCACTTGATAGATATATGTATCAAGGTGGAGTCTATATATATCCTGTAGTGAGTGGATGAAGTTGATACTAAAGTAATGCAATAATCCCATTATAAAAGCATAATCTAAAATTTGATAAGAAAAAAATCTACAACTCAACAATGGGAGCATTTGTGGCATGGCAATGGAAAATTCCTAGAGCACAAAGGTTTAGATATTTATTTATTAGGATATGTTGGATACCTATACCAATAGGTTTCATATTTCATGATTGGCAAGAGAAAAGCCAAATATGCTCTGCTCTGGTATCCCAAAGATCCCATATTTCCTAGAAAGCAAGAGCTGGGTAAAGTGTTTCAAGTATTGAGGACCTTATTTCAATTTTGTGGATGATTCAACAGTCTAATCTGGATCATGCCATGTGTTCAATTTTGAGTTTTAGAATAGAGAAAGAAGTCTATCCAAACAGCCTAATCTTGGCAGACAAATAGTTTAGGTAGAGAAGCAAAGGTTCCCAACAGTTTAATCTGGGACCTTGGAAGAGATAAGGGTAGAAATAGATAGAGAAAAGAATAAAGAAAAAGCCAAAGAAAAGAAAAGGCAAAAAGGGTTTGCAAGTTCAAGTGCACCCTCCAAGGAGAAACAAAAAATGCTAGGTAAGCAGCTGGGTAGGTAGTTGGGGTCGCAGAAAGTGAGTCCTATCATTGCAGAAATGGTGATGATGGGCAGCAAAGTAAAGGACTACAGCAGGAGCATGACTAACTTCCCTCTTCCCCTTTATTCCATTACTAACACTCCCTTTCTTTCAGCTGAGATTTATGGAGAGAGATCATGGTTTTATGGTGGTTCTAGTTCATTCAGAATCCACATTTCTTGTCTAAAATCTTTTCATTTTGATCTACTCTCAAAACCAAGTCAATTTCAGATAAACTCAGTAAAATCCTTTTCATTTGCCCCCTTCATTCATATTAACCTCTAATTTTACTATATAGCTCCCCTATTTTTCCATTCCCCTAATATTACTAACACCAAGGTGTATAAGTCCCAAACTCTTATAAATACCCACCCCCTTGGCATTATAGCCAATAAAGTTACAGGTCAGGGATCAAATGACATCAGGTCATGTTGATAAACCTATGCCAAATACCCCTTCTCCTCATAAGCCACTTCCTCTACCTCTACCCCCTTTTTGCACATAAAACCTTTAAAATGGGCCCTAAACCCCACCTTACCCGCTTCAAAGGGCCAAAGCAGCATAAAACCCACTTTCCGCCCGTTAGCCAAGGTTGGCGCATATAACTCTTTTTATCAAAATACATTGGAAAAGCGCGCAAAACAGGTTTATTTGCTTCCGCCCTCATCCGTATACTCCGCATATGTCATCTCCCCGACCACCATTAGATCAAGGGCCTACAGATCTGACGGCCCTGATCGCGTTGGACTCCTTCCGACGTCTGAACGATACCCGTACTAACCTCCCGTCACATCTGCCGCGCGTCCGCCGTCCGATCAAAGTCCGTAGATCTAACGATCATCGTGACGTCGGAGCCCATCCGATGACCGATAGTTATCTCTCGACGTCCGTATTTGGAGGACGTCATGCCTCTGCTACGTGCCCTCACCACCTTACGTCGGAGGTACTACTGTCCGATACCGCCCCGTACAGAAGGCGGTGCGATATGAAACCACTGCTGGTTTCCGGATTCCCTCATCCCGCCTACCCGCGTCAGCAATGCGTCGCTGCCCCGTCGACCTCTCTGTCCCCGCCATTGGTCCACCTGTCCTGCCATGTCACCGCCACCGTGTACCAACCATACAGCGCCATGTCACCCGATGACGTCAGCATGACGTCATCCGACCTTGACCCCACCCTATGACGGCATGCTGACGTCAGCACATATTCGCGCCAAAAGCATAAAAAGGTCTATTTTACCCAAAATTTCATGTTTTTTGGTCATTTCGCGTATTCTTCGTTAATCTGCTCTGCATGCAAACAACGTCCAAATTGTCTACCAGCCTGCTAAATTGACCAGAAGGCCTCCAGCGCACCAGTTCACCTGCGGTCACGACCTTTGCGCATTGTTTTACCAGGTATTCCTCATCATTCATCCTCTGTGCACCTGCAATTATCTGTTTAGCGCCTTAGAGAGCTTAATGAAGGCCGAAAATCAAAAATTCACCACTGAATTCCTCAGCAAAGCCTCAGAGTTCCAATTATAACTTCTAAAGAACACCAGCTGAGCCTTCCCAGTTGCATTATGCTAAGAAACCAGGCCCTGTCTGCGCAATCGTGGCAGGCGCATTTGAAACCAATTTTTTAACATTGAAAGGTGCCAAAAGAGGCCAAAGCTCCGCTCTTAATTACAAAAAACAGCATTTCAACTGCTGCGCACCTTGCTTTACCTCCAACTCGCATTTCCATCCCCCTACAAAGAAACCTTGCTGTTGTTACTCTGCATAGTAACACAGCCCCTGAGTAAGAGTAAAATTTGCAAAAGAAAAGCATGGACCCCCCTGTAGCTCCCATAGCCCTCAATGTGGCTCCCCTGAATGTCCCTAACAGAACATTTGACACCAGAGCATTGGCAGACCTGGACTACAAGATAACAGAGGAAACAAGGAGCAGAAGCAGGTTCCATCTGCTGATATTAAATGAAATAAAGATCAAACATGAGAGGGGGACAGACATCCTGGGAATTTGGGAATCATTCCTCCCAATATTCAAACTTCCTCAGGTTAATCAATTCCCTGAGCTTGTGCACATAGTTGCTGAACACTATGATGCATCCCAGAGAGCAGTGCTAGATGCTGAAGGTTCAATCTTGTTCCTCATTACCCCTGAAGCCATCAGGGAGATGTTGCAATTCCACACAGAGCATAAGTTGGTCCCTCTGACACTAGCTGATTTGATAATTCAGGGAGCCAGAACCACAGAGGCCCAAATCACTAAGGTCAACCAGCTCTTCATCAAATCTGACACTTTGCAGATTCCTCCCATCAACTGTGTGTACCTCAATCAATTGGGCCAAGACCTGGTTGACATGATCAGTCCCATCCTGGGATATGATTCAATAGAACATGTTGATGAAACAGTTATACAAATGATGCTTATGTTCTCCCCAGGAAGGAAACCAATCCACTATGATTATGCAACATACATATCAGACAAAATGCATGAACAGTTGATGAATTTGCCAAGAGAAAGAGTGTTTAGGTACACCTCCTACCTATATCATCTGCTCATATACTTCCAGCATGATAAATTTTCTTTCCCAATAAAGAGACTAGATGCACAGGGCAATCTGAGATCAGTAGTATATTGGACATCTGTTTTCCATGTATCATGCTACTCTCCATATACCTACTGTGAGTTTATTGATCTCTTCATCCATCCAGCCTTGACTCTACTGATTGGTTCACCTCCTCCTAGACTGACAGAGGACATGAAAAGGTGCCTGCATTTGTCAAAAGTATACAGTATTGGGGACTGGTATCTTTACCAACACCACACCGTTATCAGAATATATGGGTGTGAGTTACCCCCATTTAGACTACCAAAATTTGTGCCCATGAGGCTATTTGCCTTAGAATACTTCAGGCAGTTTGGCTATGTGGATATGTTCCACTTCTCAGGCAGAGGCAAGAAAGCACAGCTGAAAATCAAGAGCCAACTTGGCCATTTAGTCTACAATGAAAGGGATGAAGGGTGGAAGGAGGCAGATAGAATACTGGGGGGTTTTGGTTTGAAGCACAGTTTTACATGGAAACCCTATGACCCCAACAACTTCATCACAATGAGGAGACTCAAATATAAACTGTCTGCTTATGGTCATCATAGCCTCCCCAAAATTGAAAAATATGCCAATCAGAACAAGTGGAAAAGGGGAACTCTAGAAGAAGATATAACTCAAAAAGAGCTTAATCAAAGAGCTCTGAACAATCAAAAGAAGATGGCTGACCTTGAGTTTTATGCACAGGTCCCCTCACTGCCAAGCACACAAATTGGAGCAGCAGCCTCCTCTTCAACTACTCCACAGCAAACTACAAAGGTTGCTGGAAAAGTCTCAGAAAAAGGAAAGGAAAAGGAAATGGAGGCAGAGCAAGAGCAACAGCAGGAAAAGCAGCAGGAAGACACAGAAGAGCAAGAGGAACAGCAGCAAGAAAAACAAGGGCAGGAGCCACCTGCCCAGCAAAAGGAAACAGTGGATACTCCTCAGACCACTGAACAAGTCATGCCTACAAGGCAAGACTCTACATTCGATGCCTCGGTCCTACAAACCCCTCAAAAGGAGGACACATTTATCTTGAGAAAAAGGGAAAGAGAAACTCCCTTGACATCCTCTATCAATCAAGGAGAGAAAAGGCAAAGACTCAATGATTTTCCAGAAGAGGATATAGCCATCCGAGAAGCATCAGGCATGGGCCCACCAAGTCAAGATATTTCAGCAAGTTCCTCCCAGCAGGAACTAGACAGGACAATGGGAGGGGAAGTCACCTCCTCCAGCCAGCAGAAAGAAGAAAGAGTGAGCATAAAGCAGCAATTCATAGACATTAAGAGAAGGAGTGACCCAATCAAAGTTCAATTATACAATCACCTACTTAACATGGCTCCTTCCAATCAGCAGAGACTCATGTCTGCTTTTGATGTAGGTGAGGGCAAACTGACATTGAGTCATTTTTTGCCTACAGCACTCAAGCCACAGTCTTCTGCTGATTATCTCAGAACCAATTTAGAGGTCCTTGCCAAAGACATACACCCCATGGACAAAATTGAGTTGCATAAACAAACAGGGGAAATGGTGTATGCTTCATTGGCCGATAAGACCTTGGACAACTACAAGCTAACAAGCAGTCTGAATGCCACGGCTTCCCAGCTGGAGCTAGAGAGAGCCTCTTCTCAGGCCAAAGATAACAGGATCAAAACCCTGGAAGAAATCATCATAGAGATTGGGCACAATCCCAATGATATTAAAGGGATACAAGAGATCTTAAAAATCAGAGATGCTGATATGGCTGCACTAAGGAAGAAGATTAAACTTCCAGCCACTATCCATCCACAGACCGATGAAGTGGCAAAACAAAGATATGAGCAGGATTCCACTGCTCTGTTAATGTCTGTTTACAAAGAACTTCTGAAGGCACAAGAAAAATTGGGGGAATATGAGGCCTCACAAGCACCTCTGAAAGGATCATCAACACAAGTACAAGAGGGGCAAACATCTCAGCCCCCTCCACAGGTCATTAATCTTGAGGAGACTGCTCCTACTACTGCACCTCCACCTCAGCACGTTGAACAACCAGTCACATCTACTTCAGCAGCACCCACCAGCACAGATCAGAGCTTAGACATGAAAAAGCTAAAAAGTGAAATACAAGCCTTAGAAGCACAAATGATGCAGCTGAATGAAACTAAGGAACAGCTGGCCAAGGTGAGTGAAAGGCATGACAAAACAAAAAGAGAAGTAGGAGAGAAGGCCCAAGAAATCAAAGCTCTTAAAGACAAAATCAAGGAGCTTGAGAAAGAGCTACAGCTAGATAAAATCATAGCCAAAATCAGAGCAATGATATGGTCCAATATTGGTAAGTCCATCAATAACCAGTGGTCATACATTGAGACAATCCATGAGCAACTGGAGCTCATTCCTAAAGCACAGAGGGAAATCAGAACAGCAAGGGCCTTGTTGGGAAACATGCCTGAAATTGCAACAAAATTGATCAATGTGCTCAATCATAAGACCAGTTCTCAGTTGACAATCATGGGAATAGCAAACAGAACTGATACTATCCAAATGGTCAAGAGGGTTATTACTCTTAGGAATCTAATGCAGACCTTAGACAGAAGAACCCAGGATATGCAAACTGAGGTAAACAGATTCTTTGAGAAGTTTCGGGTATTGGAAAGTAAAGGACTCCCTAGCTTGCTGAACAATGGAGGCAGATTATTCACCCATGAAGAATATGCCAAGAGAGTGAATGTTTTTGCCTCATCACAGGTAAATGAGAAAGCCAGCACCTCAGAAGATACAGGGCCTATCACAGGACAGATTTTCTATGGCAAGATAGAACATCTACTTTTTATAATGAATGAAATGAATCATCTATTTGATATAGCCCCCAACTTTTTCAAATATACAGAAGCTGAAGAAACAATGCAGGCCATCCTCAAGCATCAGCTCCCTACACAAGAATGGTGGACAGATGCCATCCAGAGAATTTTGTAAACATCAAAGCCATTCATTAAATTCTGTTTTGTCTATAAATTCTGATGGAAAGAACAGTCAGCAAAATCAGCAGGCATCATAAAGTCAAAGCTGAGCCAACTCAGCAGATGGAGCAGCCAACAAAGCAGGCAAAAGACAAACGCAGTTGGCAAAGCCGAGAAATTCATTGCGCAGGCAAAAGTAAATGCGTTCCTACAGATCGGTACATAGTAAATGTAACCGACTCAGTGACTCCTTAAAGTCAAAAACAGTCATCTGACAGACAGAATGGGCATTTACTCCGCATTTAATGTTGCAATAACTCCCTGTGTACTTTCTGAACACTACCGAAGATATTTTCTCTCTCTCAGATGACTCAATGCCTGAGATATTTTGTATACTTATTTCTATATAAACCCCGTCGCATGATAGAGGATAGGGTTGTTGTAATTTTCCTTTGAAGAGCTCTCGCTCGTTGTAAAAATTCCCAGAGAGAAGTAATAGAAAAGGAGAATGGAATTTCCAAAGCATGGTGTATTTGGTGCGTTGTGATGAATGGTGAATGTTGCAGGATTCCAGTTGTTTCATAAAACAATAAGTCTTCTCAAATCTCTGTATTACATGTTTTCAAGTCTTTTGTTCTCTGTTATCGTTCAGATATTTTACACTTAATAGCAAAGTAGAAGAATAGTTCAGGACTTAATCCATGATTACCCTGAACTCAAACTGAGCTATTATCTATGTTTTCCTCAGATATAGTAACAGAAGTGTAATTCTTAGTTGCTGCACTTTGAATCTATATCTTTCACTGTGATAGACATTCCCAGGGATTCAAGTTTTCCCCTGTGACATCTGTCTTTTCTCGTAACCAGTTTGGTGGAAACAGTCAACAACGAGTGAAAATCCTTGAATGCTTTCATTGTTTGTCTTACCTGTTTCCTGTTATTAATAAAAATTTGTTCTATGAAACATCCAAATGGCCCTGTAAGTTTCACCAGTTCATCTCAAAGTTTCTAGACACCTACAGCCACAGACTCCATTGCCCAATGATACTTGACTCTCTGAAAATCACATCACAAGAGATCTGAAGGATATTCTTCAACCAAAACATAAACAAAACTTGTGCATAATAGCTAGCCTAAAACCCTATCATAAACAGTTACAAATCATAAAGAGAGAGCCCTCTCTGATCACAGTTTGGCTAGAAACAGTGATCCAAAGATTGGTTAGTGGTTACCCCGGCCGTATTCCCTTGGGAGTCATAGGGAACAACCTGGGTGTTAACATAATTGGCGACTCCGCTGGGGAATAAGATTTTTTCAATTACTATCTATTTTCAAAAGCTACCATCAAGCCTGAAACTAGCCAAGAGGCCTTAGGACTGTTTCTGTAAACACAGGGACAGCTTTAGGGAAGAGCTAACTAGGGAATCTTCATCCTAGCTTGGAAAAATATATAGTCATTCCAGAATTCTTACCTAGTCCTTGTACATACAAAACCTTCTGTATAAAGTTCTAAAGGATACTTAGAAGCTGGCTCCCAAAAGAAACCCAAGGCACACTAGGGCAAACCCTGACCCTGATCAACCCATCATTGTTGATAATCCAAATATCATTCCAAAGAACATAAGGAGACAGCAAAAGCAGGAGAAGCCTGCTGATTCAGATATAAGTTCAGACCAACCTTCCCTCATTCCAACTCCTTGTAAAGTCCTTTTCCGTTCCACACCTAATTCCCCTAGTTCATCATCAACACCTCAAAGCCCTCCTCTCCCATCTTCACCATCTGCACATACTCTTTCAACCAGTTTCCCGCTTCTTACCCCTGTTATACCTGTGATCCCAGCTGTCCCATTTGTTCCTATTAACCCTATAAATCCCATAAACATGGCTAACAGATATGCACCTCTGCAGATACCAGCCAATGCACCGGCTCTACCTCAAGACTACCAAACCAAAATCTCATTTTTTGACTCCCAGGGCCCTTTGACAACTGCCCAACATGCTAAGAAGATGCAAGACCACTTTGAGACCTTCGAAATAGATGATGACAGTGTTAGGATGAGAATTTTTGTCCAAAGCTTAACCGGGGATGTCAGAACTTGGTTTAGATCCCTGAATGCAAATTCCATTGCAACCCCTGAGTTCCTGTACCAAGAGTTCACCAATAGGTGGGAGAAGAAGAAAGATCCTCTACACATACTCGGTGAATATAACACTATCAAAAGAGGTCCCCAAGAAACAGTCTTGGAATATTGTGCTAGGTTTAACAATGTATATAATGCTATCCCCCAGAACTTAAGGCCCCCTCCTGATTTGGCCCTGTATAACTTCCCTGATGGGTTTGACTCTGATATGGCCTATCAGCTGAAGGAAAGAGATCCTCCAACCCTTGCAGAAGCTCAAAGAGTTGCAGTTACTGTAGAGGCCAACCTAATTGCCAAGAGAAACAGGGCAAAGCTGGAAAAGAAGGCTGGTTTGAGAGAAGAGCCCTCAGGCTTTGATCAAAAGTTGGATGCAATACTAAACAGCATGAAAAGACTAGGTGAAAGAGTGGAATCAGTTGAAAGAAAGTCATCATGGGAGGCACCACAAAACAATCCTCCTAGAAACCCAAATTTTAGGAGAACACAGAACCCAAACATAGGAAAAACAAATGCAGACCAAGATATCAGACCCCCTTTTCAAGAAAATTATGCAGAAACTTCCTCAGCTAATCAGCTCAATGAAGATCCTGAAATCAACTTAATAGGTCTGGATGGTAAAAGCCAGGTTTTCTTAACACAAGAAGACCATGAGGAGGATGAAAGCAAAACATTCCAAACACAATCAGGAGAATCTTTTGACTTTAAACAAGGGTATGATACTGCTGTCTATGAAGTCCATAAACAATACAAATTAAGAAGTCGGACTGTAAATGTAAATCAGCCTGAGAAGGTAAAGGAGAAACAGCAATCTAAAGAAACCTTAGTCACTGAACCTAATGACAAAACAAACTTACCTACAAAAGAAGTAGTGGTTGAGGAAGTCACTGAATTACTGTCCACACCACAACAGCCCACTGCAACCTCATCCTCCCACCCAAATCCGAACATTACCCCTCAAGACATGGGCACGAGGGGTAGGTTCCAAAATCAAGATGAAATCCAACAAGAAGATTTAATGAACAGAGAAAGGACTGCTATCCGTGACTCTAAAATTCAGGTTGACAAACCCTTTGACCTAGGGGCAGAGATTGGTAAGTTAAAGATAGCAATTCCCCTTTCAGAGCTAGCCAAGCATGACATATATAAGCAACAGATCAAAAAATCCCTTCAGCTCACCAACAGCAAAGATGATGTAAATGTGCTAGATGACACTCCAGAATTACTGTTTGGCCCAGAGGTAGATGGAAAAACAGTAGTCACAGGGGTTTTACCTTTTTATGTCAGCTTGCATGTTCATGATAAAATACTGCATAATGCAATGTTTGACTCAGGTGCCTCTCACAACCTTATGCCAAAAGCTGTCATGGAAAGATTAAACTTGGATATAACAAGACCATACAAAGACCTGTTTTCTTTTGATTCTAGTCAAGTCAAATGTTTGGGCCTAATAAAAGATTTATGTGTGTCCCTGGTTCAATTTCCCAACAAAACCATACTAATGGATGTTGTAGTTGCTGATATCCCACCCAAATATGGGATGCTCTTATCAAGATCATGGGGAGCCAAACTCCAAGGCTCCCTGCAATTAGATATGTCATATGCAACCATTTCTGTATTTGGGCAACCAAAAAGACTCTATAGGGAAACACTCATGAAGTATATGGTCAGCAGTGAAGAAAAACCTCAAAATTTTCCAATATATGCTGTCCATTCGGACATAGACTCCTTCATCCTCTTCAATGACAGCGCAAGCTTCTCAAACAATGACAAACAGACCGAAACACTCATACAAGAACAAAAAATTGATCAAACAAGTAGCACCTGCCAAATTTCAATCAACCCAACAATACCCATCAACCCTCCTCTAGTTGTCAAAGATTGTCAAACAAATGATGAAATTATCCTAGGAGACAAATGGGAAAAGAAACCTCAACTCATGCTCACATTGCCATCCCATGAAAAGAATGTTAAATCTCCTATTCAGCAAGATAGTCTGTGGGTCCTAGAGTTTGATGGCTCACTTAACAAGTTAGGGGCAGGAGCTGGAGTCTGGATACATAACAAAGAGAAAGGCTATGCAGAAGGCAGGGCTTACAGATTAAAGTTTAGATGCACTAACAACATAGCAGAATATGAAGCGCTGCTATTGGGTCTAAAGCTAGCAAAATCACTACAAGCTCCTAAACTCTCCATCATGGGAGACTCTGATCTAATAATTCAACAAGTGAAAGGAAATTTTGTTACCAATGACAAAAGATTGAGGTCCTATAGGTCTGCTGTAATTGAAATACTAGAGACTTTCTCCGAGTTTGCTATCACAAAGATTCCAAGGGGCCATAATCTCCATGCACACAGCTTGGCAACATTTGCCAGCACCTTCAAATTCCCACTACAACCCAACAATTGTTTCACGGCAGAGGTCAAATATAGGCCTTCTATTCCAAACAATGTCAAAGAGTGGCAAGTATTTGAGAATGACATGCAAATAAACAACTTTTTAACCTTGCAACAAGAGTTTACAGGATTAAATATTGACCTTGAGACAGCAAGCCAATCACAAATAGTTGATGGAGCAAGTCAATCACAATTACAGTTTCAACAGTCTGCCCACCCAATGTCACCTAGAACAGCCAAACAATTACTCAGTCCAACCATTTTCAACAAAGAAAACATTCAGCAAATTCACCAAATTGACTGTGAAGAGGTGAGCAACGCTGAAGATGAAATCATACAACTCAAAGACAATCTTCTTCCAGCAGGCCTTACCCCACTAGAGGACATTTTTGACTCAAATGATGTCCCCAGGAAACCAAAGATGCAGCCATTAGATGCAACAATTGAAGAATGTAACATTGGTACCACTGACAAGCCTAAAATAATAAAGCTATCTGCTGCTTTGCCCCCTGATCAAAAACCCAAATATATTGATCTCTTTAAAGAGTTCCAAGATGTCTTTGCCTGGGGTTATGAGGACTTGAAGTCTTATGATACCTCTGTTATCCAGCACACCATTCCCCTCAAGCCTAATCAAAAACCATTCAAACAGAAATTGAGAAGAATCAATCCTGTGCTCCTTCCTTCCATTGAAAAGGAATTACAAAAAATGTTCAAAGCTGGTATCATAGCACCAATCAGGTTTTCTGAGTGGATTTCAAATTTGGTCCCTACAAGAAAGAAACTGGTGAGATTAGACTTTGTGTAGACTTAAGGAATTTGAACCTAGTGTCACTCAAAGACAACTACCCCTTACCCAAAATGGACCACATTCTTCAAAGAGTAGTAGGAGCCTCAAGAATATCATTGTTGGATGGTTTCTCAGGTTTCAATCAAATCCTGGTACACCCTGATGATCAAGACAAGACTGCATTTACTACCCCATGGGGCACTTTCAAGTATGTGAAAATGCCCTTTGGATTGAAAAACGCAGGGGCAACATTTCAGAGAGCAATGGACATTGCTTTTGCAAAAGAGATTCATGACTTCTTGGTCATTTACTTAGATGATCTAACACCCTTTTCAAAATCTGACCAAGAACACTTGAAACATTTGAGACAAATCTTCATAACATGCAGGAAATATGGTATTTCCTTAAACCCCAAGAAGTCATTATTTGGCTTGGAAGAAGGGAAACTTCTAGGGCATATCATTTCGAAAAATGGCATAAGAATTGATCCAGATAGGATACAAGCTATCCTACAAATGCCTCACCCAAGGAATGTCAAGGAGCTGCAAGGATTCTTAGGAAAAATCAACTTTTTGAGAAGGTTTATCCCAAATTTAGCAGAGTTAATCAGATTACTAAACAATATGCTAAAGAAAGATTCAAAGGTCAAATGGACTGTTGAAGCAAAACAAGCTTTTGAAAGTATAAAATTGGCCTTGACTCAAACCCCAGTGTTAACTAACCCTCAGTTTGACAGAGACTTCATCATTTTTTCCTTTGCCTCCCAACATACTATTGTTGCTGTTTTATTACAGAAAGATGACCAAGGGAATGAAAAGCCCATTGCTTTTTTCAGCAGAGCTCTTAGAGATGCCCCACTAAAATACCAAATAATGGAAAAACAAGCCTATGCCTTGATCAAAGCTATTAAAGACTTTAGGATTTACATCCTTTACTCCCATGTTGTGGCTTATGTACCAAGTCCCATTGTCAAAGACATTCTCACCCAAGAAAACTTAGAAGGTAGGAGAGGAAAATGGATTGCCAATATACTAGAATTTGACATTGAAATAAAGCCTACAAAGCTGATAAAAGGACAAGGTTTGGCCAAGTTAATGACAGAAGCAAATTTCCAAGCCTTAGACATTAACCAACTGGACAGTGAAACAGAGCTGGCGACTCCAAAGATCAATGTAGCCTTTGAACAATCTCCTTGGTACTCTGATATCTGTTATGTGTTACAAAACCTGTGTGCTCCCCCAGGACTGTCCAGAACTAAGTGTAGGTTCCTAAAAATGAAAACATCTAGATTTTGTGTGATGGATGAAAATTTACTGTGGAAAAACCATGAAGGTATTTTGCTGCACTGTCTGATAGAGAATGAAACTAACAAAATCATGCAAAACTTCCATGCTGGAGACTGTGGTGGACATTTGTACTGGAAGTCCACTGTGGACAAGATATTGAGGGCTGGTTATTACTGGCCTACTATGTTCTCTGATGTTAAGAAATTTACAGCCTCATGCCACAAGTGCCAACTGTTTGAAGGCAAAAGACAGCTGCTGCCACTTCCTTTGAAGCCCATTACAACAGAGAGACCGTTTCAACAATGGGGCTTGGATTTCATAGGGGAAATTCACCCTTCATCTTCAGGACAACACAGATGGATTCTAACAGCAACAGACTACTTCACCAAGTGGATTGAGGCTGCCCCATGCAGACAAGCAAATGATTCAGTAATCATTCAATTTTTGGAGAACAATATACTGGCTAGATTTGGCTGCCCGGACAAGATAATAACAGACAATGCTGCTGCCTTCAGATCCAAGAAGATGGTGAACTTCTGCCATAAATTTCACATTACTTTGGGCCATTCTACAGCTTACTATCCTCAAGGAAATGGCCTTGCTGAATCCTCAAATAAAAGTTTGATAAATATCATAAAGAAAGTGCTGGAAGAGAACAAAAAGAACTGGCATAAGAAACTAGTAAATGCCTTATGGGCAGACAGACTAACAACTAAAAGATCAATTGGGACCAGCCCATATGAGTTAGTCTATGGACTAGAGGCTAGATTTCCTTCATCACTAGGAGTGCCGGTTATGAAACTTCTACAAGAAAGCCAAGCAGAGCCAAATGACATGCAAAGAAGGATTAACCAGATAATTTGTTTACAGCAGACCAGAGAACAAGTTTTCAGCAGAGTGCAGATACTACAAGAGAAACTGAAAAAGGCCTTTGATAGAAGAACCAAAGCAGAGGATTTCAATGTAGGGGACAAAGTTCTAAAGTGGGATGCAAGAAGAGAAGAGAAAGGGAAACATGGAAAGTTTGACTCTTTATGGAAAGGACCATTTGCTGTCCAAGCAGTACAAGGTAACAACACTTACTTCCTCAAAAGTCTTACTGAAACTGACTTGGATGAAGGTCTTGTTAATGGCAGGATGCTGAAGCACTACTTTTATTATTCCCCATGAGTGGAACCTAAAGATTCTTTGTATATATGCAGTTGTACATATCCTTTTCTGTTTTAAATTGTAAAGAGCAGTTTTCCCAAGTAATTCACCAAGCAGCAAGAGGCTGATAGAATCAGAGGTCTTCCAAGAAAGAAGCACACTATTTTGACACATTCATGCAGCAGATTTCAAAGACAAAGATGGGCAGTCAAGGAACAAGGCAATTTGACCTGCTGTTCTTGGTCTTTCAAAAGAAAAACCATCCCCATGTGGAGCCACTGTTGGATACCTATACCAATAGGTTTCATATTTCATGATTGGCAAGAGAAAAGCCAAATATGCTCTGCTCTGGTATCCCAAAGATCCCATATTTCCTAGAAAGCAAGAGCTGGGTAAAGTGTTTCAAGTATTGAGGACCTTATTTCAATTTTGTGGATGATTCAACAGTCTAATCTGGATCATGCCATGTGTTCAATTTTGAGTTTTAGAATAGAGAAAGAAGTCTGTCCAAACAGCCTAATCTTGGCAGACAAATAGTTTAGGTAGAGAAGCAAAGGTTCCCAACAGTTTAATCTGGGACCTTGGAAGAGATAAGGGTAGAAATAGATAGAGAAAAGAATAAAGAAAAAGCCAAAGAAAAGAAAAGGCAAAAAGGGTTTGCAAGTTCAAGTGCACCCTCCAAGGAGAAACAAAAAATGCTAGGTAAGCAGCTGGGTAGGTAGTTGGGGTCGCAGAAAGTGAGTCCTATCATTGCAGAAATGGTGATGATGGGCAGCAAAGTAAAGGACTACAGCAGGAGCATGACTAACTTCCCTCTTCCCCTTTATTCCATTACTAACACTCCCTTTCTTTCAGCTGAGATTTATGGAGAGAGATCATGGTTTTATGGTGGTTCTAGTTCATTCAGAATCCACATTTCTTGTCTAAAATCTTTTCATTTTGATCTACTCTCAAAACCAAGTCAATTTCAGATAAACTCAGTAAAATCCTTTTCATTTGCCCCCTTCATTCATATTAACCTCTAATTTTACTATATAGCTCCCCTATTTTTCCATTCCCCTAATATTACTAACACCAAGGTGTATAAATCCCAAACTCTTATAAATACCCACCCCCTTGGCATTATAGCCAATAAAGTTACAAGTCAGGGATCAAATGACATCAGGTCATGTTGATAAACCTATGCCAAATACCCCTTCTCCTCATAAGCCACTTCCTCTACCTCTACCCCCTTTTTGCACATAAAACCTTTAAAATGGGCCCTAAACCCCACCTTACCCGCTTCAAAGGGCCAAAGCAGCATAAAACCCACTTTCCGCCCGTTAGCCAAGGTTGGCGCATATAACTCTTTTTATCAAAATACATTGGAAAAGCGCGCAAAACAGGTTTATTTGCTTCCGCCCTCATCCGTATACTCCGCATATGTCATCTCCCCGACCACCATTAGATCAAGGGCCTACAGATCTGACGGCCCTGATCGCGTTGGACTCCTTCCGACGTCTGAACGATACCCGTACTAACCTCCCGTCACATCTGCCGCGCGTCCGCCGTCCGATCAAAGTCCGTAGATCTAACGATCATCGTGACGTCGGAGCCCATCCGATGACCGATAGTTATCTCCCGACGTCCGTATTTGGAGGACGTCATGCCTCTGCTACGTGCCCTCACCACCTTACGTCGGAGGTACTACTGTCCGATACCGCCCCGTACAGAAGGCGGTGCGATATGAAACCACTGCTGGTTTTCGGATTCCCTCATCCCGCCTACCCGCGTCAGCAATGCGTCGCTGCCCCGTCGACCTCTCTGTCCCCGCCATTGGTCCACCTGTCCTGCCATGTCACCGCCACCGTGTACCAACCATACAGCGCCATGTCACCCGATGACGTCAGCATGACGTCATCCGACCTTGACCCCACCCTATGACGGCATGCTGACGTCAGCACATATTCGCGCCAAAAGCATAAAAAGGTCTATTTTACCCAAAATTTCATGTTTTTTGGTCATTTCGCGTATTCGTCGTTAATTTGCTCTGCATGCAAACAACGTCCAAATTGTCTACTAGCCTGCTAAATTGACCAGAAGGCCTCCAGCGCACCAGTTCACCTGCGGTCACGACCTTTGCGCATTGTTTTACCAGGTATTCCTCATCATTCATCCTCTGTGCACCTGCAATTATCTGTTTAGCACCTTAGAGAGCTTAATGAAGGCCGAAAATCAAAAATTCACCACTGAATTCCTCAGCAAAGCCTCAGAGTTCCAATTATAACTTCTAAAGAACACCAGCTGAGCCTTCCCAGTTGCATTATGCTAAGAAACCAGGCCCTGTCTGCGCAATCGTGGCAGGCGCATTTGAAACCAATTTTTTAACATTGAAAGGTGCCAAAAGAGGCCAAAGCTCCGCTCTTAATTACAAAAAACAGCATTTCAACTGCTGCGCACCCTGCTTTACCTCCAACTCGCATTTCCATCCCCCTACAAAGAAACCTTGCTGTTGTTACTCTGCATAGTAACACAGCCCCTGAGTAAGAGTAAAATTTGCAAAGGAAAAGCATGGACCCCCCTGTAGCTCCCATAGCCCTCAATGTGGCTCCCCTGAATGTCCCTAACAGAACATTTGACACCAGAGCATTGGCAGACCTGGACTACAAGATAACAGAGGAAACAAGGAGCAGAAGCAGGTTCCATCTGCTGATATTAAATGAAATAAAGATCAAACATGAGAGGGGGACAGACATCCTGGGAATTTGGGAATCATTCCTCCCAATATTCAAACTTCCTCAGGTTAATCAATTCCCTGAGCTTGTGCACATAGTTGCTGAACACTATGATGCATCCCAGAGAGCAGTGCTAGATGCTGAAGGTTCAATCTTGTTCCTCATTACCCCTGAAGCCATCAGGGAGATGTTGCAATTCCACACAGAGCATAAGTTGGTCCCTCTGACACTAGCTGATTTGATAATTCAGGGAGCCAGAACCACCGAGGCCCAAATCACTAAGGTCAACCAGCTCTTCATCAAAGCTGACACTTTGCAGATTCCTCCCATCAACTGTGTGTACCTCAATCAATTGGGCCAAGACCTGGTTGACATGATCAGTCCCATCCTGGGATATGATTCAATAGAACATGTTGATGAAACAGTTATACAAATGATGCTTATGTTCTCCCCAGGAAGGAAACCAATCCACTATGATTATGCAACATACATATCAGACAAAATGCATGAACAGTTGATGAATTTGCCAAGAGAAAGAGTGTTTAGGTACACCTCCTACCTATATCATCTGCTCATATACTTCCAGCATGATAAATTTTCTTTCCCAATAAAGAGACTAGATGCACAGGGCAATCTGAGATCAGTAGTATATTGGACATCTGTTTTCCATGTATCATGCTACTCTCCATATACCTACTGTGAGTTTATTGATCTCTTCATCCATCCAGCCTTGACTCTACTGATTGGTTCACCTCCTCCTAGACTGACAGAGGACATGAAAAGGTGCCTGCATTTGTCAAAAGTATACAGTATTGGGGACTGGTATCTTTACCAACACCACACCGTTATCAGAATATATGGGTGTGAGTTACCCCCATTTAGACTACCAAAATTTGTGCCCATGAGGCTATTTGCCTTAGAATACTTCAGGCAGTTTGGCTATGTGGATATGTTCCACTTCTCAGGCAGAGGCAAGAAAGCACAGCTGAAAATCAAGAGCCAACTTGGCCATTTAGTCTACAATGAAAGGGATGAAGGGTGGAAGGAGGCAGATAGAATACTGGGGGTTTTTGGTTTGAAGCACAGTTTTACATGGAAACCCTATGACCCCAACAACTTCATCACAATGAGGAGACTCAAATATAAACTGTCTGCTTATGGTCATCATAGCCTCCCCAAAATTGAAAAATATGCCAATCAGAACAAGTGGAAAAGGGGAACTCTAGAAGAAGATATAACTCAAAAAGAGCTTGATCAAAGAGCTCTGAACAATCAAAAGAAGATGGCTGACCTTGAGTTTTATGCACAGGTCCCCTCACTGCCAAGCACACAAATTGGAGCAGCAGCCTCCTCTTCAACTACTCCACAGCAAACTACAAAGGTTGCTGGAAAAGTCTCAGAAAAAGGAAAGGAAAAGGAAATGGAGGCAGAGCAAGAGCAACAGCAGGAAAAGCAGCAGGAAGACACAGAAGAGCAAGAGGAACAACAGCAAGAAAAACAAGGGCAGGGGCCACCTGCCCAGCAAAAGGAAACAGTGGATACTCCTCAGACCACTGAACAAGTCATGCCTACAAGGCAAGACTCTACATTCGATGCCTCGGTCCTACAAACCCCTCAAAAGGAGGACACATTTATCTTGAGAAAAAGGGAAAGAGAAACTCCCTTGACATCCTCTATCAATCAAGGAGAGAAAAGGCAAAGACTCAATGATTTTCCAGAAGAGGATATAGCCATCCGAGAAGCATCAGGCATGGGCCCACCAAGTCAAGATATTTCAGCAAGTTCCTCCCAGCAGGAACTAGACAGGACAATGGGAGGGGAAGTCACCTCCTCCAGCCAGCAGAAAGAAGAAAGAGTGAGCATAAAGCAACAATTCATAGACATTAAGAGAAGGAGTGACCCAATCAAAGTTCAATTATACAATCACCTACTTAACATGGCTCCTTCCAATCAGCAGAGACTCATGTTTGCTTTTGATATAGGTGAGGGCAAACTGACATTGAGTCATTTTTTGCCTACAGCACTCAAGCCACAGTCTTCTGCTGATTATCTCAGAACCAATTTAGAGGTCCTTGCCAAAGACATACACCCCATGGACAAAATTGAGTTGCACAAACAAACAGGGGAAATGGTGTATGCTTCATTGGCCGATAAGACCTTGGACAACTACAAGCTAACAAGCAGTCTGAATGCCACGGCTTCCCAGCTGGAGCTAGAGAGAGCCTCTTCTCAGGCCAAAGAGAACAGGATCAAAACCCTGGAAGAAATCATCATAGAGATTGGGCACAATCCCAATGATATTAAAGGGATACAAGAGATCTTAAAAATCAGAGATGCTGATATGGCTGCACTAAGGAAGAAGATTAAACTTCCAGCCACTATCCATCCACAGACCGATGAAGTGGCAAAACAAAGATATGAGCAGGATTCCACTGCTCTGTTAATGTCTGTTTACAAAGAACTTCTGAAGGCACAAGAAAAATTGGGGAATATGAGGCCTCACAAGCACCTCTGAAAGGATCATCAACACAAGTACAAGAGGGGCAAACATCTCAGCCCCCTCCACAGGTCATTAATCTTGAGGAGACTGCTCCTACTACTGCACCTCCACCTCAGCACGTTGAACAACCAGTCACATCTACTTCAGCAGCACCCACCAGCACAGATCAGAGCTTAGACATGAAAAAGCTAAAAAGTGAAATACAAGCCTTAGAAGCACAAATGATGCAGCTGAATGAAACTAAGGAACAGCTGGCCAAGGTGAGTGAAAGGCATGACAAAACAAAAAGAGAAGTAGGAGAGAAGGCCCAAGAAATCAAAGCTCTTAAAGACAAAATCAAGGAGCTTGAGAAAGAGCTACAGCTAGATAAAATCATAGCCGAAATCAGAGCAATGATATGGTCCAATATTGGTAAGTCCATCAATAACCAGTGGTCATACATTGAGACAATCCATGAGCAACTGGAGCTCATTCCTAAAGCACAGAGGGAAATCAGAACAGCAAGGGCCTTGTTGGGAAACATGCCTGAAATTGCAACAAAATTGATCAATGTGCTCAATCATAAGACCAGTTCTCAGTTGACAATCATGGGAATAGCAAACAGAACTGATACTATCCAAATGGTCAAAAGGGTTATTACTCTTAGGAATCTGATGCAGACCTTAGACAGAAGAACCCAGGATATGCAAACTGAGGTAAACAGATTCTTTGAGAAGTTTCGGGTATTGGAAAGTAAAGGACTCCCTAGCTTGCTGAACAATGGAGGCAGATTATTCACCCATGAAGAATATGCCAAGAGAGTGAATGTTTTTGCCTCATCACAGGTAAATGAGAAAGCCAGCACCTCAGAAGATACAGGGCCTATCACAGGACAGATTTTCTATGGCAAGATAGAACATCTACTTTTTATAATGAATGAAATGAATCATCTATTTGATATAGCCCCCAACTTTTTCAAATATACAGAAGCTGAAGAAACAATGCAGGCCATCCTCAAGCATCAGCTCCCTACACAAGAATGGTGGACAGATGCCATCCAGAGAATTTTGTAAACATCAAAGCCATTCATTAAATTCTGTTTTGTCTATAAATTCTGATGGAAAGAATAGTCAGCAAAATCAGCAGGCATCATAAAGTCAAAGCTGAGCCAACTCAGCAGATGGAGCAGCCAACAAAGCAGGCAAAAGACAAACGCAGCTGGCAAAGCCGAGAAATTCATTGCGCAGGCAAAAGTAAATGCGTACCTACAGATCGGTACATAGTAAATGTAACCGACTCAGTGACTCCTTAAAGTCAAAAACAGTCATCTGACAGACATAATGGGCATTTACTCCGCATTTAATGTTGCAATAACTCCCTGCGTACTTTCTGAACACTACCGAAGATATTTTCTCTCTCTCAGATGACTCAATGCCTGAGATATTTTGTATACTTATTTCTATATAAACCCCGTCGCATGATAGAGGATAGGGTTGTTGTAATTTTCCTTTGAAGAGCTCTCGCTCGTTGTAAAAATTCCCAGAGAGAAATAATAGAAAAGGAGAATGGAATTTCCAAAGCATGGTGTATTTGGTGCGTTGTGATGAATGGTGAATGTTGCAGGATTCCAGTTGTTTCATAAAACAATAAGTCTTCTCAAATCTCTGTATTACATGTTTTCAAGTCTTTTGTTCTCTGTTATCGTTCAGATATTTTACACTTAATAGCAAAGTAGAAGAATAGTTCAGGACTTAATCCATGATTACCCTGAACTCAAACTGAGCTATTATCTATGTTTTCCTCAGATATAGTAACAGAAGTGTAATTCTTAGTTGCTGCACTTTGAATCTATATCTTTCACTGTGATAGACATTCCCAGGGATTCAAGTTTGCCCCTGTGACATCTGTCTTTTCTCGTAACCAGTTTGGTGGAAACAGTCAACAACGAGTGAAAATCCTTGAATGCTTTCATTGTTTGTCTTACCTGTTTCCTGTTATTAATAAAAATTTGTTCTATGAAACATCCAAATGGCCCTGTAAGTTTCACCAGTTCATCTCAAAGTTTCTAGACACCTACAGCCACAGACTCCATTGCCCAATGATACTTGACTCTCTGAAAATCACATCACAAGAGATCTGAAGGATATTCTTCAACCAAAACATAAACAAAACTTGTGCATAATAGCTAGCCTAAAACCCTATCATAAACAGTTACAAATCATAAAGAGAGAGCCCTCTCTGATCACAGTTTGGCTAGAAACAGTGATCCAAAGATTGGTTAGTGGTTACCCCGGCCGTATTCCCTTGGGAGTCATAGGGAACAACCTGGGTGTTAACAGGATATATATTTCAACAGATGATAACAAAATGGTGTTCAAAATATTGTAGATGTTCAAGGAATATCTTTTATTCGTAACATGGTTGCAGGAAGATCCCATGGCAAAGTAGTGGGGACTTTTTTATGGCGACAGGGAATGGAAGAATAATAATGCAATCATGAAAATGACAGGGTCTTGTATCCAAACAACTTAAATATTCAAAAGTTTATATAGAAAGATTCCACAACATATCTACGGGAAAACTGACAACATTTCTATAGGAAGTATAAGTAGTTGAAACGATGATCTACATGCTGCAAAGAAAAAAAATCCTTATTAGCGAAGTTGGTGATCTATCTTGCTTTTTCCTCTTAACCAAATATTATGTAACAAATATAAGTATGTATAAAATAATAATTAATAATTATCAAAAGACATGACTCAAAGTACATGGTTATTTGTGAAGGGGCACTCGCTTGGGTATATATACGGGACCCTCATTTGTAACCAAATCATATCAATTCATTCATACATTATTCAATATATATTTATCTATCTTAAATGGATTACTTAATATTCCAAGTTTTTTGGATTATCTAACTTGTGAGCTAGGTTTTCTTATCACATTTGGTATCAAGGCCAATTATGATCTCAACCATCGGCGTGCTCCTTCTGAGGTCTCGTCTAACTTGTCTTTTGGTGACAATGTTTCTTTTTGAGAGAGTTTCTTTGTCTCCAACTATGACAAAAAGAAAAAAAGAAAAAAGAAAAAAGAGAGTATATAGATCTATTAAAAAAATCAATAATTCATGAAAAAAGAAAAACAAATTGAAAAAATTTCGTTTGCCAATTTTATATAAATAACAAAAAAAGTATTTAAACAAAAATTAAAACAAAAAAAAAATAGTTGAAAAAAGAGTCCATACAACACGTCATTTCATTTAAAAACATAACCCATCTGTACAGACACATTCTTTCTAAAGTCAATTCATATAATGCCTAATTAATTTTAATGTCACTGCTTATGCAACGACATCTATGATCAGTTCCAAGCTATTAGTTTGTCCGTACTGGTGCAATTTTTCAAATTTCTATAGTTAACATTAGGATTTTGGCTGAAATTTTTGTGTGACGTCAGCGCGCAGCCGCATCCTCAGCTCTGGATTTCAAGGGTCAATGTCATCCTACCATGCTCAGTAGATCAGATTGTATATTGTAGGTACAGGGAAGGGCGATCACTTGTACAAATGAGAGTTAAATTGGGCTGCTTTGAGCTTTGTTGGTGTTAATTTCATTTTAAGAGTGTTGGTGGAGGATTTATTATTATCATTGATGGATTATTGAGAAGTGAATTTAGCTATTTTTAGTGTTCAAAGTGGCTGTTTTATTTTTTTCTTGGTGTTGGGATTCTCAAAGAGGTTGGATTTCCTCTTTCTGTGCCTGTGTTTTCTGTGCGACATTATTTCTTGTTGTCAGGTTTTCTTTGTTACCAAGCGGGTTTTTTTTTACTTCAGTGGATGCGAGCAATAGACTTTTTGTGTAGAATGCTAAAGCTGTTGGGTTATGTGGCAGGATGCAGGTTTTCCAACCTCCTCAACGATGGTTTGACAGGTAAATGTATGAACATTATTTTCTGGTTTAATGGTTGTGGTGCATAATTTGGAGTTCTAATGGTTCACTATTTCGTAGAATTTACAGGTGAGACTTTATAATTTAGAGAATAAGAGTTGTTCGAGTAAGCGGATTGCTGGATTATAGCAGTGGAAACTTGGTAATTTTTTGAGTTCTTTCTATCAGCAAACTCTAGTTAATAGGTCAGAAGTGTTGAATACATTTTCAACTCAAGTTTCGATGGTTTGGATGCAATGTTGTAGGAATAAAATAGTATTGACTGACCAAATCTAGGTCGGAGGCCAACCCATCTTTGCATTTGCGGAAGTCCTATGGGAAAGGTGTGTTGGCTTCAGGGCTTAGACCCAAGTTCAAAAGTTAGGCTCCATTAACCAAGAAAACTCTATATTACGGTCCTTTCAGCAACGACTTGTGTGGGGAAATTGTAGTCTCACCCGAGGCAACATGGAGGGATTCTAGAACTAGGTTTCTGCACCCAGAGGGGTATGAAGTGTGGATGTAGGGTTTCTTCTGATCTAGGGTTCAATTCGATCTTCGCGAACCATTAACTTCATAAAAATAGTCGTAGAACAATTTACTTACTTAACAGATTCATAAGTTGCATGTAACTACTTCTATGTGTATTATTAAGCATAAATAACAATATCCAGTTCTTTGCAATGTAATTATATGGAAAATATGCTACAACAAAAAATATTCAAACATAAATATAAAAAATTTAAAACAGATAACAAAACGCAAATATGATTCAAAATGTTATCTTTTTACTTCAATTATTTGATAATACAGACTTCTGACCCTGCACACTCAGCTGTAGGGGCTTGCATAAACAACTGCAAACTTAACAAGGTCTCCATGCGCACAGTAGTAGGAGCCTTCCCCTTCGCTTGAATATAGAAGATAAATGACTCAAAGCACAAGTATCAGAACATACATAACATACTATATTGCCTTAGACAAGCTAAGACATCCTTTATATACGTTTTCCTATTACAATACCATGGTTCGCAAACCATGGGCAGAGCTCAAAATAATACCAAAAAAAGGGCATTTGACCTTCCTAAAACCCCTTGACTCCTAATGACCTGCGCGCTCCGCTCCTTAAAATGCGGAGGCTTTTACAAAACTTAATCAAAATTGGACCTAGGGGACCCCATCCCAACATGCCCCCAACACAAAGATGTGACTCTTCCTCGAGTCACTCTGCTAGTACACTCTGTATATTTCCTTTCAAGCTACTGAACAAAGACTTCACTAGGTGAAGTGCCTCCGTGCATTGTGTTGCTTCTTGTTGAACTTCTTTGACCAACTTCTCTATATTCGGTCCTTCTGCTGCTAATTTGATTTTCCATTGCATTTGCTGCATACTTTTGAGCTTTCCTCCCACAGCCTATGAGAGTTGCGCTACCTTTGCTTCCCAAGGCTACATCCTTATAGTGATAATCTACATCTTCTTCCATAGCTTCTCGATCTGTGCTTGCAGAGATGTCCCTTCTTTCAACCAGGCGAATCGTTGTATGGGTGCTAAGGTGCATGCCATTGCCTTGATCTCATCGTACTGTAGTTGCTTATCCCTAATTTTGACTTCAATCTTTTTCACCTGTGGGTCCTCCTATAGTGAGGCCCATAGTTCTAGTGTTTCCTTGAATAGTTGGCTACAATCCTTGACTGCAGCGCCTATCTTTTCCATGTCCGTTCTGATGGCAGCCTTGCACTGCTCTCAGATCTCAGGTGGCATGGTGGGCTATAGCTTCAATTGTAGCTCAGTTATTTGCATCTACATATCAAAACAAACCTTATCCACTTGAGCCTTCGACTCTCTAAATGCATCTTCCAGTTGTTGCGCTTTGTCTTCTGAGGCGGCCTTAGACTGAATTTGGAGCTTTGGAAGCTCACTGCATACTTTGGAAATGGCTTACTCCAGCTGATTCCTTCACACAATGACCTCATCTGGATCCTGGAGAGCTTTGTGCTTTTCATCACACATCTACTAACTAGTGATCTGCACATCTTTGATCACCATGAGAGCCCGTTGCTCTTGCACCTTAAGTTCATGTGCTACACTGTGGTGTAGCTCATGTAATGTCTACAGAGGGAGTGTTGCAAGGTTAACAAACATGTTCTTAAGTTGATGCATGCTCTCCCTATGTTCAACATTATTCAGTTGTAAAGATCCATCAGACAAGTGTACGACGCAGAGCTCTGAAGTGAGTATCGACTACACACTACCTGACATCGTTGGTACGATGCTCACTTGAGACCGGATTGCTTGAACCACACTCGCTTGAACCTGGATGCCTCTAATTTCATCAAGGTCTCCATCAGTGAGAACCATAGGCTCCATGCTGACGGACTTATCAGATTTCTACTTCTTACTTGCGCCTCCCATGCTTGTCTTCTTCCGCTTCTTGATAATAAATGGAGAATCAACATACTCTAATTCTACATAGGGGTCTTCGCCACCTTGATCAGGTTCTTCGGTGTGTTTTTCTTCTTCTTCCTCATGCTCTTGTTCCTGTACGGTGTTCTTTTCTACATCAATAGTGATCTTCTGTGTCACCTTCTTTTCCTACTTTTTGACTGCTTTTTCCTTCAATGCATATTTACTAGTCCCTTCCGCGCCTGCTGCAACTTCTGTCGGAATGAGCTAGTCAGTCAACCACTGAAGGACATTTTCTAGGATTTCATCAGTGAATGAAATAGGGAATAGATCATTCACACAGACATCATTCAACTTCCTTAGATCCACACAGATCCTTATTTCACCTTTGGTCTTCTTTTCTTGTACAACCATCAGGCTTACCCAGTTAGACTCTTCTACTGGCTCAATTATCCCAGCTGTGACCATCTTGTCAAGTTCTTCCTTCACCTTCTCTTTGTATTTTGGGTTAAGACGATACGATTGCTACTTCACAGGCTTAGCATCTAGTTTCAACATGATTTTCATAATGCCTAGATCACCCGCAATACCTTTGAGTTCAGAAAACTTTGTCGGGAATAATTCTTGATATTCATGTAATAGCTCAACAACTTTACCGACTATATCTTTTTCCCAATAATTGCCGATGGGCACAAAATTTGGTTCTTCTTCAATCCATATATTGACCTGCCTTATTTCCATTGGTTGAGTCACATTAGGTATCTCAACATCCAGTCCTACAACTTCATGTTGTCCTTCTGATTCAGGGATATTGATGTTGCATGGATCTTCTTCACCCTCTTCCACAGTTATGTTGTAACATTCAAGTGCGTGTTGCATATGTGCATTCCAATCCGGCTGAACCCAAGTTGATACTTCAGTTGGTATTCTGAAAATAGTTGCACAGATCTCTTGAAGGGCATCATATATACATTCAAACCCATCCTCAAAACTAAAAGTCAACATAAAATTTCCTTCAGTTCATGCCAGTCAGCGGTGCCATGGCGCAATTCTGTTTCAAGATACCAGTTCATAGGTATTACATGTAATGTGTGGAAAAAGATATGTACCCATTCTGGTTGTGTTTCCTCACCCCATGGTCGCACGGATCATTTTTTCCAGTATACTTTTCTACAAGTCTCATATTTGCATACCCGAACCTGAGCCTCATCAATCTTTGATATTCCCTCCAATCTGCTATATTATGTTTGTGCGTGCCCCACCATCGCGCAGGTGTAGACCACAGAGCTATATCCAGAGCTTGGAACCTTTCTTCCTCTGGGACATCTCTTTCAAATTCATCTAAAAAGATACTGACATCCCCTATTCCATCATAGTATGGTAAGTTATGAACCTCCGATGAGATACAATGAAGATATTTTGTCAGTCTATTACAACACAATTATAGAATTCATGTAACTAGTTCTACTAATGCTCTATTTCCTAGTTAGAGTCTGAAACACATGAACTATCCTTCTCCCAGCTAATTCTTCCATCTGCAGTGGGATTAATACAATCTTCATTTTGCATAGTAAACTTGTAGATGTGCTCAATAGTCAACCCATCGAAATAATTTTCTGTTGGTTTGCCATGCACAACTAGATTGGCGACCATTGTAACTTTGACTATCCCATCCGCCCCCATGTCTTATTAGGTAGGATGTTTGCATCTGATCCTAGATCCAGGATTACTTGATCCATTTCAAATTCTTCAATCTGTGCAGTCAGTCTCATTTCTCGACCTGTTCTCTTTTTGTTTCCATAGATCTTATTTATTGTGTGTTGTTCCATTTGAGGCTTTTCTTTTCTAGCACAATTGTCAATCAACTCTTGTAACCCTTCCATTGCTTTCTGATCTCTTAACAACTTCATGCAGGTCTGTAGAAAGGACTTCAAAATAGTCGAATCAGGATTTTTTGTTGCTGTTTCAGGCTGGTTCTTATGTGGAATTAACTGCACCAGTTTCTTCGACGTTGAAGCTCCTGGATCCATGAAACTTTTCTTCGCCTCCATGAAAGTTTCCTTTTCTCTCTGCATATTGAACCCAATGTTCTTAATTCCAGCTTTCCTAACCTAGGTATCTGCCTCAGACTGTTCTCCTTCTGCTTTGCCAGCTTCTTTAGTTGCGCTACTTTGTGTTCTCACCATGTTTATACTAGGATCATCCTCGTGTGACTTTGATCTCATCATCTGTAGGTATTGCGTAGGTTGTTGCTTCTTCTTTTCCTGTAGCTTAGCCATTAAAATGGGACAATCTTCAATCACATGATCAAATTTTATACAATACTTAAAAGAAGGACATGTGGGGTTCTGAAAGTATCGTGCAAAGTGTCTTGTTTCACCACAGTTATAACAAATGATTTGACCTCGCCCTTGTCTTGCGCTTCCTCCTCAACCACATCATTGGCCCTGGAAACATCCACAACTTGCCAACGAACCTTGATTTTCTTGCATACTGTATGACATAGTCTGCTCCATCATTTAGGCATAGCTGTGACAATTAATCTCATCGTGTCCTACTGATTAGAAAAAATTGCAAAACAACTGCTTGGGTGTCTGCACATACTTCTGCAATAAATAACAATGATCTGTGGGATGCTGGCCTGCGACTCTGCATATGCTACACCATATACTTGATCCAACACCTTGTCCTATACTTGTTTATGGCTTTAGAGGATTAGGACCTCTAGTTGCTAAATAATCAGGATACACGAGACATTGATCTTTATAATGACCTTCAACCTTACATTTCAAACACCATACTTCTGAGTGTATGTATGATCGAACATATTTTCCCTTCTTTAACCCTTGGATCTCCATGTGCAAACTTGCGAGCTGCGACTGGATCTGCTGGACTCCTATATGCGTATCCTGGACTAGAGATGCTTCTAACTTCATCACGATCTCTAAGGCTTTAGCTTGTGTGTTGATCTTCTGCTGTGATAATGGCAGTCTTAGATGTGGCAACAATGCAACAATGTACCATTCTTTATGTACTTCGTCAGTAATATGGAAATTCCCTTGACTGATTAGACACTTTAGCCTTTGGTCTAATTCCCATGCACTTTCATTAGGTGCTTGCTTGATTTCCTTCATCTCTGTACAACACTATGATTGTGACTTCGACTTTCTGAATTCTGAATTCAAGGTTGTCTTTGTCTCAACCATTGTAACAGTGGGATTCATCGTGCTATACTTTATGTACCAAGACAATGCTCTATCATGCAGTGCTGTGATAAGTTGGGACTTTTTCATACCACACAGCTTCAGTGACAAACCAGAATTGTTCAGGGTCTTCTGATCCCAGACCCCTGAACATATGAATTTTCAATGTATTGGCCATATTAAATTGCGGAGGTGGAGGTGGAGGTGGAGTGGATGGATGGGGAATCCCAGACGTACCCTAATTTCCTGATTGTGACGCTCCTACAGGTGTACTAGGGTTACTCCTTTCTTTGTCACTATCTGAATCACCTAATAGAGGATTGTAACTGGTTTCAGATCCATATATTTTCCCACTTCGCGTAGTCCCAAGCTGGATTTTCTTAAACATAAATTTACTCACATACACCCTTTTCGCACAATAACATTTTAATCTAGAGCTTTAATGAGTTCAAGAACTTACCTCACAGACCTTTGAAAATTCTTCGCTCGGCTTCACTATAAGATACTGACGTGTCAATTGTAATTTCTGTGATGAATCCTCCAAGAATTCTATCAATCCATAAGTCTACAACTCTTATGATCTCAGTATTAGACTCTTTGAGCTTCTTTACAAATTTTGGGGTGAAAACAAGATTCTTATCGTGCTTCTAGCGAGGTTGACTATCAACTAATTTTGCAAGCCACTCATACAATTCGTCAGGGAAAGAACATAAAAATATCTCATGTTGTTCTTGTTACACAAAATTTTGTCACTATCCCTGTACTCCCTATTCCTTGATCCTAAAGGACCTCCAAAATGAACCCGACATGCTTTTCCCTCATGAAGAAACTCCCATTATTTCCCTCTTCATGCGCAGGTCATTTCCCTTTTGCACCATTTCCCTTGAAACTTCTGTTTTGCCCAATTTACAAGGCCGACGCTAATGGAATTTGTCTCCCCTGCACCGATGTGCAAATATTAGCACTATTCCCCATGCCGATCGGTGCGACTGAGATGTGTTCCAGTCGCGCTGGTCATGTTATGGAAAGTTTTTTAAATTAGAGCTAAAGCTTCCATCTCTAGAAGCTCCATAACGGAAGTCTGGTAAATGGTTTGGCCGATGGGGTTGAGGATGACAGTTTGGGCTCCTTTCCCCTATAATTATGGAACTACCTCAAGGGATAAGTCCTTCTCCCATGAGAAGAGGATCCATCTCCCATCCATATTTCCTATATAAACCTCCCTTCTTCCCAAGCACAAACTAGTGATTAGTGTGAAAATCAGAATTAGACAAGCAAGCTATTACTAGTTGTAGCCATATAGTTGTGTGAGGGAGAAGTGTGTTTGGTTTGGAGTGAAACCTAAAGGGAAGAGTATTTAAACTGTCTTTGTTTGAAGCCATCATGAAGTGCTAGCAAAGGTGTGTGGGAACTTGGTCTTGTCAGAGGAAGACTGCGACGTCAAGACGAATGGTTGTAATCTCTCTTTGATATTAATATATGCAACTATCGATTGATTTCCTACATGTTTTGTAATATTACATATTCTTGTCTTGATGCTTATTGAATCATTAAGTAGGTTGAATTGAAATTTGTATATTATTGTGTTTGTGTGCTGTTGTTGTTTACTTGTGTCAGGAGCTTGAAGAAGGAAGCGAGAGATTGCTGGAGCGAGCAAGCAAGGACATCATCAAGTAGAGTAAGCGACCAAGAGGTAGGCCCTCTTGATTGATTCTAACCTAAGGAAATATTCCATAGAATGTATCTATTGTGGTTAGACCCATTATTGGGCTAGAGGAATTCGTTCGTGTCTGCACTTATAATTTTACTTCACCAAAAATTGGCGACTCCGCTGGGGAAATCCCATATTTTTGTTTGTTTTGGATTTCATGATTTCGTGAGAAATTTGCTAGTTTCACATTTTCCCTTTTGTTCTGTTGCTTTTCCCCTGCTTACTGGCTTAATTCTAAAATCCATAATAGCAGATCTGGTCCCTGCTTTGATTTTGATTTTGATTTTTTCTTAGTTTCCTCGGACAACACATTTAATCGACTGATAGTCGTGCTGATCAACGAGAATTGTAGATGAATAGTCGCGACAACCTACCTCTGGCACTTGTTTTTAGTTAGGCAGTCACGCCGATTCCTCTAAGTGAAGATTAGTGCTAGATCCCAATCTTGGCAAGTGTGTTCTGCTCTTGTGTTTTTGACCCTGTGAGCCTTTTGACTGTTTTTCTCCCTGATTAGAAAGCTACTTTTCATTTGGTTTTGCTTGCTTGTAGGCTTGTCATCTTGCTGTTTGACTGATCGAGCCATTGAGTGGCCAGCGACACTAGGAAATCTAGCTATTTGTCCATTCAACAACTTGTAGACTCATCGAGTCTGGTGGTGGGTGTGTTTGCTCCTTGCATTTGTTTTTGGTCCCTTTTACGACTTTGACCTCTTTTTGCACAAGTTTGAAAAGGTTTTGTTTACTAGTTTGAACGTATTTTTCCGGCATAGATTACATTGTCGGTCTTGTGTTTTGGCAAAGTCGGTGCTTCATCGATATGAATCAACTTCTTTTCTCATGTTTTCACCTGCTTGAAGAGTTCATAGTCTTAATTTTTTTTTCATTGAAATATTGTATGCGAAAGTTTGTCTTGATGTTTCATGAGAAAATATGAAATTCTAGCTTGTTGCTTCATTATGATTCACATCTCTTAGAAACTAGAATTGCATCAGCGTTTGAAAGGGAAGATAATTTTTTTTCATTTCGAAAGGACTAATAGATAAGTGCTTCTCAGGAAATTAGGAATTGGAATGCATTTTTCATTAGTTTATTTTTCAAAAAGTGAAGTAGTGAAAAATCATTTCTCTTTCAGTAGCTTGATTGTTTGCATTTGGTTGAGTAGTTTCTACCCTCTCTCGTGTAGGCATTTCATTGAATTGAAAGGGTCTTGTCTCATTTAGTTGCATTTTAGGTTTTTCGAGTAACACCGCTAAGACCTGGAAACTAAAATTTAACTCAATATCAACTCTAAAATGAATTCAATTTACCTAAGGTGCATTTGACATTAACAATCACATCTAGAAGGTCTAGGCTAGAGACATGTTCTGGCGTCTGTAGACCTAGCAACTGTCGTTATCTTCGGCATTAGAAAATGCTAGCACAGATTTGTGCTATCGCGTATATAATGAGATACCCCACTAGGCTGCAATCCTTTTATCCTTAGGAAGCCGAGTCGGCCGCCTTGTGAACGTGATACATCGAACACAACATTTGGGGAGATTGCCTGCTTGTACTTCTTGGTTCGCCAGGAGGTATTCTGCAGTTCACGGTTGCCTGGTAATCCTGTTTACCTAGATCATCTAGAGTAGTCATTTGATCTTTTTGACTCATTAAACTTAAAAGATCATCTGAGCACTTGTCCTTTCGAGCTCGTTTCCAATTGAAAGCGATAGAGTCATCTTTGTTTCTTTCTCGACTCTTTAAAAATGAAAGAACATTAGTCTTTTATGCATCTTAAATAATTGATTGCCCACAATCCAAAACATCTTGTTAGATTTTTTGACCAAATCGTGAGTTCCCTTAAAAGGATATTTTAAAGCCTTGAAGTTATTTTTTTTGTCGGCTAAGACAAGGTCATCATGGCTGAACCATCTGGTTCACCCATTTTCTCTTCCTCTCCTTCTGAAAGATTATCTGAGGAGCCACTTCCTGAGTTATCAAAGCCATTTGAGGACCAAAATGTTGAACTCGCAATTGTTTTGAGTGTTCAACCATTATCATCTCGTCCTCCACCTACTTTTGATTCAGGGTCATCTGCTGGTCTTGACCCAGAATCTCCGGATAATCCCGTTCGAACTCCAGAGAACTCGCCGACCACTGACGGTCAGCTTGGACTGGTTATCTATCCTCTGAACCCTCTGTTTGACGCTATTGAGATATCACCACAATGCCCTTACAGTCCGTACGATCAACCAGGTGTTCCTTTGGAACTATCCCCTAGTACATGTTCGGCTGTCCATCATCGTTTGTTTCTAGACATGGAACCTGAGGGCGATGCTCCAGTCACTTCTCTGGATGAGTTCGAAGTCTCAACTCCACACACTGTTGAGGGGGAAGAATTGCAGTTGCAGTTCCCTCCTGAGGGTTTCCCTTATTCAGAAGGTATTCCCACCATCTTGCCACCCGGCTATGTGTCTTTAGGGCACTTAGTTTTGGGCACATCGAGTGCCTCATCACTCTACCATAACTCTGTTTGGGCATCAGGCATCAGACCTATGTCAAGTCCATTTGTCATGAACACGACCTCCCAACCAGTTGTTACTTCAGTCCCGGTGCAACCCACCATCCCAAACACTCTTGTACCATCAATCCTAGTTACGCGTCAGTCGCAACCGGCGGTTTCAAAGATTGTCTCTACCAGTTCCTTTGTCTCGTTAGTCAGTGGCCAGATTATGCCACTGCTTGGGGGGCAGAATCTGAATGTCTCTATGGTGTCAGGTGCCACTAATGTGAGTGGCTCACAAGCTCACATGCTTGGTATAAAACAGCCTTCTTCTGGTATTAGTTACAACCCTGTTAACCCTACAAGATCAAGCAATGTCCAATACCAATAGGTTCAGAATCCTAGTGGTCTGTTTGGATCGAACAATGTTCAGTATCAACAACCTTATGGGGCTCAGGTCAAATACCAAAATCCTTACGTTCCATACGGTTCTCAAAGATTGGTTAATCAACCTTACACCATCCTGTCTGGGCAGTACATCCAACCTGGCTACGACCAAATTCAGTTCAGTAATTTCCTGGGCACTATTCAAGTACCCTTGCAATAGCAAGGGTAACTTTTGCAACAACCAAGGCAGCCTTTGTTACCACAAGGGCAACCTTTGTTGCAACAAGGGATTTCCATGCAACAACAAGCGTAGATATCCCACAGCAAGGTCACCTGCAACAACCGTAAGGTCAGTCCTTCCAACAGTTGCAGTAGGCTATGCAGTAGCAGATGCAATATGCTATGCATACCTCTCAACCCATACCCTCGCGGGGCCAACCTCTGCAAACCCAGGGACAAATTTTGCAATTGCAAGGTCAGCAAAACCAACCTGGGCAACAACCATAATATACCTATCAACAACGGTAACCCTTGCAAGGACAGGTTGAAGGTCAAGTCCTGCAGCAGTCGGTGCAAAATCCTCTTGTCCAAGGCCAAAAGGTTTAGAATCCTGTCAGCTAAGGGCACTAGGTACAAAACCCCTACGTCCAAGGGCAACAAGCGTATCAACCTTATGCACAAGGACTGCAGGTCCAAAACCATCTTGTTCAAGCACAATAGGCCCAACAACGCTATGTTCCAGGACAACAGGTCCCATACCCATATGTCTAAGGTCAACAGGCTCAACAACCTTTTAACCCATACATTTCCTATCAAAAACCTATGCATGGATAGTTTCAAGGTATTTAAGGTGCGAATCCTCCCTTTAGTCAAGGTAATCCGCAATGGGGGTAGCCTCAGATGCCATATGGCCAGAATCCCCCACTGTGGGGTCAAAATACTTACCAACAGGGATGGGCTCCTCTTTATGGGCCCACCTATCGACCTCCCATGTATTTTAACACTCAATTACCTTTCTTGGCTACACTTGAGTTGCCAGATGTATCACGTCTTACGAATGATCCGATTCTTCATTCACCGTACTAGCCTCCAGTGCTGTCCAAGATACCAAGTGATTACCCAAAGTTTGATGGGAAAGCTAAGGAAGATCCTCAGGCCCATGTGATGACATATCACCTCTGGTGCTCGTCAAACTCATACGTGGATGATTCTATTCATCTTCGTCTTTTCCAACGAACCCTCACAGGTGCTGCAGCAAAATGGTACATCGAGCTACCTCGAAGTACCTTTCATGACTTCAATTCGTTAGCCATGGCCTTTCTCATGCATTTTCAGCTGTCGGTTCGTTATGAAACGGGCACCTATCTGCTCACATCGCTTAAGAAAGACACTGCGACGCACATCTCTGATCATATCCATGAATGGAGATGTAGACGTTGACTGATCAAGTTTGAGATAGCTGATCAGTTGCTCACCGAATGGTTTACCAAATCGTTCATAGCCCTAATTTCTCACGATATAGCCATGGGTGGATGCGTCACTGAAGAGAAATCCATCACTCGTGCCCAGTACTTGGACTTGGTCTACTCTCAGTCTGGCACCTTATACGAATTATTACCCAATGCTCCGCGGCCATCATCTGATCCCACGACATTGAAGTCACCTACTGTTCCTCTCGTTGATGGAGTTATTGGTTCAGTATCCCAGGCCCTTGTCAAAAATTCTTCCAAACAGAAGTCGGTCTCAAACACTGCTCCCAACAGTTCATCTCAAAACCCTCCAGGCCCTAGTATAGCCTCAGAGGTCCACGTTTTCTAGTCTACTGCAGCGGAGAAATCCTCGAAAGGAAAAAATAAAGGCAAAGGCAAGGCTAAAGCCGATGCCCCAATGTTATGTACCTAGGGGGGATAATATGGGCTACCAAGGGAGGTACCCAAGGTAATAATGTAATAATGGGATGGGCCATAGTAATAAATAAGGTGGTTAACCCATGTCATGTAAGGGACCACAAGTAGTTAATAATAATGTAATGGGCCCATGGTATTAGTTGATGGTATGAGGGAACCATGGTAATGATGCATGGTATTGTATGTATGAGGCCTATATAAAGGCTAGAGACTCCACATGGAGAGATATGAAGAGGAGGAGAAGTATTATTGTATGAACAGGCATATGGCTTGTGGAGTGTTCTCCTTCCTTAAGGAGTGAATGTATGGTGTTGCCCTACCTTAAGGGTTTTGATAATAAAGAAGCATTTCTATATTGGGTTTATTTGCATTATCTTTGATTTTCATATCAGATCTATAGTATTCTTGGATTAGATCTACAACAAATAATGTGGTAGGGTTGAGAATGATGTTGAATCATTTGACGATCATCTTTGGTCAATGCGGACCGAAATGTGGAGGTTTGGAGATACACGATGATATCACCGTACCATGGATCAAGGGTGCTAATCAGGGAAAGGGTCTCATCTGGGAGTTGTTCATCTGCACCAACAGGGAGAGCTTTGGAAGGAAGGGAACAGATCAATTCTGTGAAAACAAGTTACTTCTTAGATTTGGCCATAGTGAAGACCAAATCGAATTCTTGCAAGATAACGATCTATTTAGAATACTTTCCCCCAGCAATTGATGAGTCAGGATGTAGGTCATAGGGTTGCATTTAGAAATCACCGTAGTCGTTCGTTAGAGAATATAATGTCAAAAATGTTGAACAGCCTAGATAGCAGCCAAATCCAACTTCTCAACATGTGCATAACGCGTTTCAGTGTTGAGGAGATTTTGACTCAGGTAGTAAATCACGTGTTCAGCACCTTCATTGTCTTCTTGAACCAACACCATAGTTATGGTGCTATGGGCTACGGCTAGGTAAAGGAAGTAATCTTGGTAATAATCCAGTGGATGCAACAGAGGAGCATTTATAAGGACATCCTTAAGATCATCGAAATATTTTTGGGCTATCTTGTCCCATGCAAAGGGTGTTCCTTGTTTGACCAACAGGATAAATCCCGTAGCTAGCCCGGCATAGTTTGGTATAAAATGACGAAGAAAGTTGGCCTTTCCCTGGAGGCTCTGGAGTTGGTGCAATGAAGATGGAGGGGGTAAGTTTACGATGGCCTTGACTTTTAGCAGATCTAGGCAAATCCCATCCTTGGAAATGATGAAGTTGAGGATTCATCCTGATTCCACCCAAAAATCACATTTGTGTGGATTTAACCAGATGTTGTAGTGCCTGCAGCGTAGAAAAATATGCCGAAGGTGGTTTGGGTGATCTTGTCACTTATGAGAATGGGCAGGAAGGTCATCCAAGTAAGGTTGGACAATGTTGCGAATATCATGAAACGCATAGGACATTGCCCGCTGAAATGTGGCCCTAGCATTTTTTAGGCCGAAAGGGAGCTTCTTGTATGCGAACGTACCCCATGGGCAGATAAAGGTTGTCTTCTCTTGGTCAGCTGGTGCGATATTGATCTGGTTGTAACTAGAAAAACCGTCCATAAAGGAAAATATCTCGCTCCCGGCACATTCATCAATGATTTGATCAATGAAGGGAGTAGGAGAGTTGTCTTTAGGACAAGCATCATTAAGATCTCAATAATCCATGAAAACGTGAATCATGCCTTGTTTTTTATTCACCGAGATAATACTGGACAACCAATCTATAAGGGGAATGGGATAAATGAATCCAGCTTTTCGACTTCACCCTTAATAGCAGTGGCCTTTCTAGGTTGCACCAGAAAAGGCCACTGGTGAATGGATTTCACATCTGGATACATTGGTATTTCATGCACCACGATGTTGGGATCAATGCCAGGCATTTCTTCGTAAGACCATGCAAACACACCACAGAATTCCTGGAAAAGATGGGTATATGTCTTGATCTCATCTGGAGAACAAGATACCCCGGTATGAATGTGTTCAACGACACCGAGTTTGATAGAAATGTCAATCGACATCGTTTGGGTAATATTACCCAGATTTCCTTCCAACCATACTTCATGAGTAACATTCAGTGGTGGAAATGGAGAAGAGGACTCTTCAAAAGAAGTAGACATGACCGTCGGGCGAGGCAAGAATGAGGAGCGATGGTGGGTATCGATCCATCATGGTTCCTCGAGAGACATGATTTCCATGATACCTTCATCAGCGAGGAAGGTCTCAGCTAAGGGGTCGGATGATTCCAAAGTGCCAAGCCAGGGGGATTGAGAATACATATCGAGAGAGGTCTTCGAGATATGAGAATCAAAGGATGCAGAGTTCGCAGCCAAAACAATTTCCACGTAATTGACTTTGGCGGGACTAAGCGGCATGACGTCGCCCCAAGCATCAACCAGATCTGGCACAGGTATGACCCAAGGATCAGATTTGACCGAGATCATGTTGACGGAGGCAACATGAGGAGGTGGGAGTGGAAAAATCCCCATTAAGGCAGAATCTTTGAAGAGACCTGCCCCCACACTCTCAAAGGGAGCACCAAAGTGCTTGACATACGGAACGTTGCCATCAAATGAGGAAGAGGCAAAGAAATATAGTTGATCAATGGTGACAATCCTCCCTTGATGGGGAAAACGGATCACACAAAACAAAGAGGAGGCCATGGCATGCATGGCATGAGTCCAACTTCGGCCGAGTAGAAGATTATAATTGAGATTGGCGTCAACAATCTCTACTTTGACTTGCATTGCTTTTCCTTCCAGGGTGATGGCAAGGTTGGGTAAAACACCGAAGGGTCGCGAATCGCACCCATCGAAAGCTTCCAATGTGTTTAGAGACTGGTTCAGTGTAGGGGAACCAATAGCCTTCTAACACGCAGTTGACATGATGCAGGTAGAAGCACCTTCATCAATGACAGTGTAGTGGATGGTATTTTCATTAATGATTACCTGAATAAGAAAGACAATCTAATGAGGAAGTCTCAGAACATGGTTATGTAGATCAAAACAGATCAAATTAGAATCGGTGGGATTGATGCCCCCGATAGATGATAGCAAAGATTTCCGCTATGATGGGCAACTTTGGAGTACCTCGAGAGCCGACATGGTTGACGGCACCTGAGCCAAATATTCAACAATATTGTAATGTTGAGCGGCTCGGGAATTGGGATTGTACAAGGATTTCCTTAGCACACCTCGAGAGGGTGGTCATGGAGCGGAATCAAGGTTAGGGCACTCGATTTGCAGAGGGCCAAAACTCAGGGTAGAAGAAGAAGGTGGAACTTCTTTTTCTTTCCCTGCTGTGGGAGCTGGAGTTTGATAATCCTTCGATTGGGTAGCCACATTAATGGGCGTGCTCATCATGAACACTTGAGATCCAAAGGAAGCAGATCAGGGTTGGTCTACCATTTGAGTCTGCTGAGACGGAAAAGGCTCTTTTAGGATAGCAGGAGTCCCCTTGAGCAATCGACTAACCTCGTATAGTCGTGGACAATCCTTAGTATTCTTGATCCTCCTCGCAAATGAGGCAGGGATACTTACGTTTCCATTGTGATGATTCGTCGACAAACAATTTGGGAGGACCCTGTTTTGGGTGTTGTAGATCTAATCCAAAAGATATATGATAACAGAAATAAACCCAAGAATCACAAGATGAAATATAGATAAAATGCTTCTTTATTATCAAAACCCTTATGGTAGGGCAACACCATACATTCACTCCTTAAGGAAGGAGAGCACTCCACAAGCCATATGCTTGTTCATACAATAATACTTCACTTCATCTTCATATCTCTCCATGTGGAGTCTCTAGCCTTTATATAGGCCTCATACATACAATACCATGCATCATTACCATGGTTCCCTCATACCATCAACTAATACCATGGGCCCATTACATTATTATTAACTACTTGTGGTCCCTTACATGACATGGGTTAACCACCTTATTTATTACTATGGCCCATCCCATTATTACATTATTACCTTGGGTACCTCCCTTGGTACCCCATATTATCCCCCCTAGGTACATAACATTCCACCCCCCTAAACATGTTTCGTCCCCGAAACATGGGAAGAACATAAATAATAAGATCTACTCAAGAGAGTAGTCCACTGATACCATGCACGTGCATCTAGCCATCCAAGAGAAAGGTGAACCCTTGATCTCGCTGGTGCCTCGCTCGCTTGAGATGGAAGTTGACCGTGGCAGCTCTTCTGTGTTGATGTGTAGTGGGTGGATCTTCTCTCCTCGCTATCCGTCATGTGACTACTTGGTTTCCATCTTGATTGTCTTGCGGGGTGATGTGGGTGATGATATGTTGAAGTTTTAACCCACGATGGCTTTTGCTTGACTTCACCCTGCTGTGGTGCCTGTTGTGGTGTCTTCTTTGTCAATATGACTTCAACCACTGAACCGTCTTCAGATGTATCAGCACCTGTAGCCTTTTCTGCTTCAGCCTCTGTTTGTGTTTGATTATCTATCATTACTAGCTCATCATCAGACTCTGGAACATCTTCTGCTTCAGCCTCCTTGGACTCTACCTGCTTATTAATGGAAATATCCTGTAATGTAATTTTCTTCTTTTTATACCAAAGCTTCAGGAATTTCTTCTGCACATTAATATTTATGGTACCCACTGATTCCATCCAAGGGTATCCCAAAACAATATCCATGTTATCCATTTCTGAAGCATAAAAATCACCATGCAACACATATTTATCCATAGAAATCTTCAAATCCTTATACACTTGAACATCCTCATTATCAACTTGTGCCGTTTCAATGTGTTTTAATGGAACTATCATTCTGCATCTGCCCATGTGATAGAAATCTTGATCCAGGCACTAGAATTCCAGATCTGCGCTGCTACGCTCCCGCCGTAACCCAAAATTTCTGCAAAAAGAGCTGATTCTAAATCAGCGATATCTCCCTCATCCGGACTCCGATTCGACTGATTTTTTTTTTGAAATCATGTGTTTTTTCACAAAGATTCCAGATCTACAATTAGATCTTGCAGATCTGGCACCAAGACTTCTAGATCTGCGCCGCAAACTCGCTGTCCTGAAAATTGTCTGCAACCCCACTGATTTTTAAATCAGCGATATCTTCTTCATCCGGACTCCGATTCAACTGATTTTTTTTTTGAAATCAGGTGTTTTTTCCCAAAGAATACAGATCTGCAATTAGATTCTACAGATCTGGCACCAAAACGTACAGATCTGATCTGCAAAGTCGCCGCCCCCGAAACCCTGCAAAAATAATAAAAAAAAATCTCCACTTTTGTGCCCAAGAAAGTGCTCTGATACCAATTGTTGTAGATCTGATCCAAAAGATATATGATAACAGAAATAAACCCAAGAATCACAAGATGAAATATAGATAAAATGCTTCTTTATTATCAAAACCCTTATGGTAGGGCAATACCATACATTCACTCCTTAAGGAAGGAGAGCACTCCACAAGCCATATGCTTGTTCATACAATAATACTTCACTTCATCTTCATATCTCTCCATGTGGAGTCTCTAGCCTTTATATAGGCCTCATACATACAATACCATGCATCATTACCATGGTTCCCTCATACCATCAACTAATACCATGGGCCCATTACATTATTATTAACTACTTGTGGTCCCTTACATGACATGGGTTAACCACCTTATTTATTACTATGGCCCATCCCATTATTACATTATTACCTTGGGTACCTCCCTTGGTACCCCATATTATCCCCCCTAGGTACATAACACCACAAGTAGTTAATAATAATGTAATGGGCCCATGGTATTAGTTGATGGTATGAGGGAACCATGGTAATGATGCATGGTATTGTATGTATGAGGCCTATATAAAGGCTAGAGACTCCACATGGAGAGATATGAAGATGAAGTGAAGTATTATTGTATGAACAGGCATATGGCTTGTGGAGTGTTCTCCTTCCTTAAGGAGTGAATGTATGGTGTTGCCCTACCTTAAGGGTCTTGATATCAATAAAGAGAATCATTTCTATCTATTTCTATCTTGTTATTTCTTGGGTTTATTTATATCTTGTTATTTCTTGGGTTTATTTCTATTATCACATATTTCTGGGTTAGATCTACAACATTATTGGTGATACTTTATACTGTGTTGGTGTCGAGTCTGTTCTTTGCCGATGCCTCACAATTGAGGAAGCTGAAAGAGTTCACAATGATTGCCACTCCAGGGCATGTGGTGGTCATATGTCTGGTTATGCTACAACTCAAAAAATCCTTCGCACTGGTTATTTCTGGCCATCCATGTTCAAAAACTGCATTCTTGCTGTCTGCAAGTGTCACGAATGCCAAATCTACCAACGCAATATGCGCGCCCCACCTGCTCACCTACACCCCATCATTATCGTTGGTACTTTTTCCAAATGGGGCATCGATTATATGACATGTAACCCTCATCGGTTGGGGGGCATGGCTACATTATCGTCGTTGAGGATTACTTCACCAAATGGGCTGAAGCGATGCCTACATATTCAGCAGATGGTAAGACGATGGCTCAATTCCTTTTTAACTATGTTATTTCTAGGTTCGACGTACCCCAAGCCATTGTCATAAATCATGGCTCCCATTTCAAAGATTACATGATGGCAGAACTGACATCTACATTGGGCTTGCGCCACGATGGCTCGACCCCATATTACCCTCAGGCCAATAGCCAAGTTGAAGCCGTGAACAAAGTTTTGGTCACCATGCTTCGGCGTACTATTGGCATGCACAAGTCAAATTGGCATCTCATGCTTTTTAAGCTCTGTCGGCATATCGAACTTCAACCAAAGACGCCACTGGTTTCACACCATTCCAGCTGGTCTATGGTCTGGAAGCAACATTGCTGATCGAATGTGAGATTCCTTCACTTAAGTTAGCTGTTGAACTCCTCCCTAAAACATCATCTCAAGAGGAATGCCTCTTATTTTTGGAATGACTGGATGAGACTCGCCGTCTCATTGCCTTGGTCATCAAAGCACAAAAGAAATAGGTCAAATCCCATTTCGACCAGTCGGTCTCCCCTCACTTTCTTTGAGGGTGATTTGGTCCTACTATATGACCAAGCTAATGATACGCTGGGGGTAGGCAAGTTCAAACCTATGTGGCACGAGCCCTATATTTTAAAATGTGTTTTACAGAAAGGAGCCTATGAACTTATTTATTATGAATAAAATCCTCTCGATAAGCCTCGAAATGGGCTTTACCTCAAAAGTACTATGCTTAGGTCATCTTGCATGGTTACTTATGTACATTAGTGTGTGATTCATTTCTGTACAGTGTGGTTTTGTGTGAAAGTTTTCAAGCAACCTTTCTGTTTACTATGCTTCTCGTGCTTTACAGATTTCTGCAGCTCCTCACATCAATTTCACCGATGGTGCTTGCCAAAGTACCTAGAACCTATCATCCGTGGCATGGGCTATCTACAACCCTAATGGTGAGTTAATTAACCTTCAAGGTATCTGCCTAGGTCGTACAACCAACAACATTACTGAATACAATGCGGTCATCGAACTATTATTAGAAGCCATCGCTTTGGGCATCAGAGAAATGGTTGTCAACCTGGATTCACAGCTTGTTGTCATTCAACTCAATAGGCAATATTCTGTCAAGAACATCAAATATTACGAATGTATCTTCGTATCCATTTGTTGGAAAGACATTTTGATTATATTACATATCATCATATTCCTAGATGCATGAATATATTAACATGCATTAGCTAATTATGTGTTGGATAGACATTTACGAAACATGTAAAAGATAAGACAAGCCATTTGTACCATAATAGATAGGAAAATATAACATATATACATATGTGAGAATGTTTGATACATCAAAAGCCCAAAAAATAATATGTATGTCCACAATAACATCGGCGGCTCGCTGGCCTCGTACATCCGTGGCAGTGGGCCTCAAAAAATAGGTAAGTATTGGACCTATGAACTACTCAGAATGGTGGTCATGATAGCACGAGACAACTCGTACTACACGACTCAGCAATCGGGGGATCTGATTTGAGACTCCCACTGTGTGCCTCTGGTACCGCCGAGGCATGTCTCCTATTCAAGCATACTCATGGATGTCGTGAGTCAACCCCTCGAGGTTCCTCATAATCTCCTCCTCATTATCACTCCCTTCCTGATAAAGGGTGACAACATCAATAGGACGGGGATAATGCCTAGCTATCGAGGACATCCCGGCTGGCCACTCTGGTCCAACATCTGCATACACAAGAGAAATTTTATAAGCTTGCATATACAAAAACGATTAAAATACATCAAAATCAAAATTTGGTTTGGTTTTTACCTTCGTCATCGAAGTCCTCCCCATTTGGCAAGGGCATACCTGGGTTTCCATAGAAATCAGTGCTGCTATACGGCCAGTCCTCCACGACAATTTTCTTTTATTGTAGCCACAAAAAGAATGCTGATAGGTAGGACATCTGCTAACCCCTAGTGATCCTATGCATCAAACGACTCTAGTGGGCCATCCGCTGATCTGATAATCACCCTATAAGTGACCTCAGTTAAAGATTTATTAAACAAAGGTATTATAGAATCATGTGCTGGTGTGTGTTTTGTGTTTATTTAAGCAATAGATCGATCAGATTGCTAATACAAAGACATTTAAATGGAAAGACAACAGAGAAGTACAGTAAGCAGACATAAAATGCAAGAAGTTAATAAGGAGTTCACCCTATTCTCTAGGGCTACATATCCGATCCAGCTCTCAGTGGTGGCCTTATTTTATTATGTCTTTATGTAGAGAATTACAATGTAGGGACTCAAAGTGAGTTCTCCTGAAGCAGATTTGCTTGGCAGGGTGGTTCTTGGATTCCCCAAGCCACTTGAGTACACAAATTTCTTCTTCCTACCAGTTCTGTGACCTTCTGGTCTACAGTGGAGAGCCCAATGTGGTGCTCAGCCCAGATAGATCCTCTATGGGATGGCTTGAATCTCTCAAGCCTCTGGTGCTTGACGCTGCCTCTGGTCAGCTTTGCCCTCTGTCCTCTTTCTACTTTGCTTCACTGTCTTCTTTCTCTATGTTCCGTCCTCCTCTCGGGATTCTGGTTCCTTTGTATTCATCTCTCGGACTGACTCTAACTGTGTATTCTATCTCTGTTCACGGATTTTAGCCATTTGTTCCAAGACCGTTCGGTTCCTCTTCTTCCTCTGTCGATTCACCTTCTGCAGTTGCGCTTGGAGTTCCCTGGCTCGGCATCATCATTAGCACTCAGGGAGTGGCCACATGTCCTCCTCTAACTAGCGCCAGCCTGCTTCGTCGGTTCGTTTCTTCAGTTATGTCGTGGATGAGTTCTTCCTCCACCATGGCAGTCAAATGGATCTCAAATCCTTCTAAAATGCGGCTTAATCCTTCGTCGATTCCGCTTTCTCCATGGGCACAATCTCGGCCGTCCGATCTGGGTCCCCCAGATCCAACGCCATACGCATGTTTCGCACGGTTGACTTGCTCGACTGATAGCGCGCGATCAACGACGGTTTTCTCTCACCTCTGCTTGCCATGCGTTGATCGATGAATGGAATCGCTCCGCTCTCGTCCAAAACCACTTACCATTTGAGGGTGCCCCGATCAATACCACCGGTTTCCAGAGCGCGGGTCCCGCCTTTGTACGTTTAACGCTTTTCGCTTTTTCGCCCACGGTTCTTCGGTTCCCCATGCGTTCGTGTGCTCAGGCTTCCCCCATTTCGGCCCTGTTCACATCAAAAACCTCCTTATTTTCCTGATTCGGGGCTCCCAAGGGCTACTTTGACCTCCTGCCCAGTCTCCATGGACCTTGGTCAGCGCGCTTTGACCGAGGTCCTCGTCGTTCCACGCTGGATGCCATTGCCACTGGTTCAGGGTGTTTTTGATCGCTATTTTGGAATTTTTATAGATTTGTCCCGACCTAATACAGTCATGGTTATTTGATAGTCTTTATGGATCCAATTCGGATCACAACCTTCCCACTGAAAAAGCTTTTGGACCACCAAAATTTGGTTTTCAAGCATCGACTAAGTGAGGGTATTGTTTTCTCACTTGTCCAATCTCAATCCACTTCACACTGCTCGGCTTTGAACCATTGAGCCCAATTCTGAGGTACTCAACGTATCCCCTGCGCATCGTCCTCACCTTCCTATCCAACACTGTGTCTTCCTGCTACTCATTAAGATACTCAGGTAGCAGGTCATCAATAGAAGGCAATTGACTTTGCTCTTTAGGGTCCTCAATCATTGAAGGTTCAAAAAATCTCAAGCAATCTACATTTACAACTGAGTAGATGTGCATGTAAGCTGGTAGATCAAGGAAAAAAGAGTTTTCACCAATCTTCTCAAGTATCCTAAAGGGTCCATACCTGATAGGCTTTAGCTTTTTACCTTCACCTTGCATCCTGTCCTTACTGATATACAACCAGACTTGGTCACCAACTTGAAAACTATGCTCCATCCAATGCTTATCATGCCTAGCCTTTTACTTGGCCTGGCTCTTTTCCAGCTGTTCTTGTACTACCTGGTGGATCTCCTGGATCTGTTCAATGAAGCTAGTTGCTCTGTCCACATCACTGTGTCCATCTACCATGATATCTTTACCAAAGACAAAATCCAAAGGAGACCTTGGTGTGAAACCAAAATAGGTCTCGAAAGAAGATCTCTGTGTAGAAGAGTGTTTTGCTCTGTTGTAAGCATGCTGCACATAACACAAGTGTTCATCCCAAAGCTTAGGATGTTTGCTGCAATATCCTCTCAGTAATTGGATCGCTGTCCTGTTAACTACTTCTATCTGGCCATCTGTTTGTGGATGAAAAGCTGTGCTTTTCTTCAATTTGGTGTCCATCAGTTCCCACAGACTAGACCAAAACTTCCCCAAAAATTGGGTGTCTCTATCAGATACAATGGAAGTGGGTAATCCAAAATGAACCCATACATGTTCAAAGAACAATTTTGCAGTCTGTTCAGCTGTAATATATTTACTACAAGGTATCAAAATACACATTTTGTTGAACCTATCCACAACAACATATAAATAATCATGACCTTTCCTAGATTTAGGCAGTCCTCCAACAAAATCCATGGAAACACTTTCCCAAGGGTGAGAAGGAACTAGCAATTGAGTGTACAAGCCTAGTTTTCTGTTGCTGGGCTTGCTTTTAGCACACATGGCACACCCTCTTACATATCTATAAACTGTCTCATTCATTTTCGGCCAATAGAAGAACCTTTGCAGTTGTGAAACTATTTTACTTACCCCAAAGTGACCTGATATCAGTGAAGTGTGTGCTTCCCTAATTATCTTTGCTCTCTCAGTTTGTGGAATGCAGAGTTTCCCACAATGATATAAGAGTCGGTCCTTTATGTAATAGTCCAATTCTTCTATTCTTTTGCCTTGACTGAAAGTTGCATATACATCTTTAAAGTCCATATCTTGAGCATATTGTTCTATGTAGCTTTCATGTAGCATAGAATTATGCTTAAGTATGGTAGATGCATTTATAATGGGTCTAGATAACATGTCTGCAACCTTGTTATGTATGCCCTTTTTGTATCTGATGACTAAATGAAACTGCTGTAGAAAACCCATCCATCTGTAATGTCTTGATTGCTGCAACTTAGTTTGGGAGTGTAGATATTGAAGAGGTTGATGATCAGTATGTATTACTGTCTCTTTTCTGATTAAGTAATGTTTCCACTTTTTCACACTCTGAACTAATGCATACAGTTCTTTATCATATGTAGGATAGTTAACTACTGCAGGATTAAAATTCTCAGAATGATAACATATGGGTTTACCGTGCTGTATCAACACTGCTCCCATGGCATAGTCACTGGCATCAGTTTGGATCTCAAATGGTCTTTGTAGATCTGGCAGTGCTAGTACAGGTGTTGTACTAATATTTTCTTTCAAGGTGTCGAAGGCTTTCTGATGTTTGCCTCCCTACTGAAACACCTTATTCAATCCTGTTAAAGCATGTAAGGGAGCTGCAATTGAGGAAAAGTTAGAAATAAAATTCCTCCAATATTGTGCTGCTCCTAAGAAGCTTCTCACTTCTGTAGCAGACCTGGGTTTAGGCCAGTTCACAATGACTGCCACTTTAGAGGGATCTATTTTCAATTCACCTCCCCCTACTATATGACCCAAGTAGTTTAGAGATGTTTTTCCAAATTCACATTTTGAGAGTTTAACATAAAATTTTTCTCTTTTCAAAACATCTAATGTCTTCTTAACATGCTTTAAATGTTCTTCCCACGTTTTACTAAAAATCAGAATGTCATCCAGATACACAATAACAAAATCATCAAGAAAAGGTCTGAGTACATCATTCATTAATCTCATGAAAGTAGCAGGAGCATTAGTTAAGCCAAAAGGCATAACCAGCCATTCATACAATCCCTGCTTTGTTTTGAAAGCAATCTTCCATGCATCTTGCTCTGCAACTCTGACTTGATGGTATCCACTGTGCAAATCCAGCTTGGTGAAATAAACAGCTTCCTTCAATTGATCTAAAAGATCATCTATGCGAGGAAGGGGATAATGATTTTTGATTGTTATCTTATTCAGTGCTCGGTAATCAATGCACATTCTCCATGAGCCATCTCTCTTTCTCACTAAAATGATTGGTGACCCACACGGTGATGTGCTAGGCCTGATGAACCCTTTCTCAAGCAACTCCTGCACCTGCTTCTTGATTTCAGCATTCTCTAAAGCATACAACCTGTACATCCCAATGTTAGGCAATGGAACATCTTGCTGCAAAATAATATCATGCACTATTCCCTTTTTGGGTGCCAGACCTTTAGGTTCTTGAAACAAGACATCATACTCTGAAACAACCTTTTCTATATCAGCTTGTTGTTTAGCATTACAACCCTCAAATACATTGGTTTTATCAAGTTTCTTTTCCTTTACAACCATCAATAAGAATTGTTTGCATGAATTTATCATTCTTTTCATCTGCCTTGAGTTTATGAGAATGTAATTATTCTTGAGCTTATGAGCTCTTACAAAGTATTCGATTCCATCTTTAACAAGTAGATACTTGTTCTCAACTCTATAGAAAATAGCCTTTCTATCAGACAAGTAAGGACTTCCTAAAACAATTCCACATATATCCAAAGGAATTATGTCTAACTCAACCTCATCTACAAATGCTGACCCAAAAGAAAACTTGAGTTTGCACTGTCTAGTCACTTGTAGTTGTGCTTTATCATTCAACCATCCGAATGGGTATGGTTTCTTGTGAGGTGTAGTTTCTAATCCCAATTTCTTTACAATTGCTTCAGAAATTAGATTTACTTGTGAGCCACTATCAAAAAAAGTATCAATCTTTTGATTTTTGGAAATAACTCGAATATGGAAAAGCTCATGCCTTTTTCTCTCATTTTCTTCATCAATAACAGATTGAGCAGAATTACTAGTAGATGCTTCAGAATTCTTACCTTTTATACTTGTGGCTGCTATAGTTGTTTCATCTCCTGAGTCTGACCCCAAATCTTTCTAAATAGCTGCAACAGTCTTCTTCTTCTTGCCCTCAGACTTCTTAGGTCTCAACTCTGGATGCAGAATCCAACAATGCTCATCATCATGCCCATCCTTTTTATAGTGAGTGCATGAAGATTTGCTTTTCTGTGTAGTGTTAGCCTTCCTTGCTTTCCACTTCTGCTTTCTTTTCTCCTTGCTCTTGCTTACAGTGGGTTGGGATGGTCCCTCAACTTTTGGATTTCCATTCTTTCCTCTAGCTTATAGATGAGTAGCTTATACAGATACCTCATCTATACTAGTGGGATTAAACATGAGGATGGTATGCCTCATGTAGCTGTGTAGACCACCAATGTACTTCAAAAGAGTCTCTGGTGAGTCTAATGAGATACCCAACATCAATGCTCTCTTTCTGAATTCTTGAGTATACCCTTGCACACTTTTCCCTTTCAACTGTCGAAGAGTTTGCCAACTCATCATGGCTTGTTGCATGTAGGCCAATGGATAGAACTGTTTTTGATTACAACAACAAATTCACTCCAGATAGAGATGGTATTACCATGTCTTTTCATATCATCTTGGGTTCTGCCTTCCCACCAAACTAAGGCAGTGCCTCCTAGGCGTAGGCTTGCCAGCTGAATCTTACTCTTGTCTGAGTCTATGTTCTGTACCCTGCAATACACCTCAATTTGTCTAATCCAATTGTCCAACTTTTCAACATTTAACTCTCCATCATATATAGGCAAATAAAATTTAACATCTAGCTTAATCAAAGATGCTTTCTTATTATGCACAAGGCTATTAGGAGGTGTGAGAAAGATTTCCTCTTTCCCTTTTCCTTTGGAGTGGTCTTGGAAGTGAGACTCATCTTCTTCTTTATCTTGTTTAAAACCTGAGGAGTCTTCAACCTTGTGCTTTCTAAAGTCCCTATACATTTCTTCTACCATAGACTTTATATCTAGGAAAATTTCTAGGAATTGAGGGTCTGGCCCCATATAAGCTTCCTCTGACATTGTCTTCCGAGGATAGACTCTCCCAATTTCAGGAATAGTTTCCACCAACTCTCCTTCTCCTAATTTGAGCTTTGATCTAGTGAGAATTCACAGCTAAACCAACACAAGCTTGTCTAACCTTACAGCCTAAGCTTTGATACCACTTGATCTGATAGTCACCCTATGAGTGACCTCAGTTAAAGATTTATTGAACAAAGGTATTACAGACTCATGTGCTGGTGTGTGTTCTATGTTATTTAAGCAACGGACCGATTGCCAATACACAGACATTTAAATGGAAAGACAACAGAGAAGTACAGTAAGCAGACACAAAACACAAGAAGTTAATAAGGAGTTCACTTTATTCTCCAGGGCTACATCTCCGGTCCAGCTCTCAGTGGTGGCCTTATTTTATTGTCTTTAAGTAGAGAATTACAACGCAGGGACTCAAAGTGAGTTCTCCTGAAGCAGATTTTCTTGGCAGGGTGGTTCTTGGATTCCCCAAGCCACTTGAGTACACAAAATTCTTCTTCCTACCAGCTCTGTGACCTTCTGGTCTACAGTGGAGAGCCCAATGTGGTGCTCAGCCCGGACAGATCCTCTATGGGATGGCTCAGATCTCTCAATCCTCTAGTGCTCGACACTGCCTCTAGTCAGCTCGGCCCTCTGTCCTCTTTCTACTTTGCTTCACTGTCTTCTTTCTCTGTGTTTCGTCCTCCTCTCGGGATTTTGGTTCCTCTGTCTTTGTCTCTCAGACTGACTCTAACTGTGTATTCTATCTTTGTTCATGGATTTTAGCCATTCGTTCCAAGACCATTCGATTCCTCTTCCGCCTCTGTTGATTCACCTTCTGCAGCTACGCTTGGAGTTCCCTGGCTCGGCGTCATCATCAGTGCTCAGGGACTGGCCACATGTCCTCCTCTAACTCACACCAGCCTGCTTCGTCTATTCGTTTCTTCAATTACGTCATGGATGAGTTCTTCCTCCACCGTGGCGGTCAAACGGATCTCAAATCCTTCTAAAACACGGCTTAATCCTTCGTCGATTCCACTTCCTCCATCGGGCGCAATCTCAGCCATCTGATCTGGGTCCCCCAGATCCAACGCCATACGCACGTTTCACGCGGTTGACTTGCTCGACCGATAGCGCACAATCAACTACTGTTTTCTCTCACCTCCACTTGCCACGTGTCGATCGATGAATGGAATCGCTCCGCTCTCATCCAAAACCACTTACCGTTTGAGGGCGCCCCGATCAATACTGTCGGTTTCTAGAGTGCGGGTCCCGCCTTTGTATGTTTAGCGCTTTTCGATTTTTTGCCTATGGTTCTCCGGTTCCCCATGCATCCGCGTGCTCGGGCTTCCCCCATTTCGGCCCTGTTCACCCAGCGGTGCATGATTAGCGCTAAATTTTCCTGATCCGGGGCTCCCAGGGGCTACTTTGACCTCCTGCATAGTCTCCATGGGCCTCGGTCAGGGCAATTTGACCGAGGTCCTCGTTGTTCCACGATGGCTACCATTACCACTAGTTTGGGGTGTTTTTGATCGCTGTTTTGGAATTTTTAGAGATTTGTATGAACATGATATAATCATGGTTATTTGACAGTCTTTATGGATCCAATTCAGATCATCCACAGATCGCGTGGTTGAGGAGGATCAACCTCAATCAATTGCTACTGGAATAGTGGCACTCGTTCCAAGAGAAAGGTCACAACTATTGAACCGAAGCCAAATTGCTTTAGATTTCCCGCCTTCGCCTTGGACAACTGGCGCTTGATATTCATCTTCATGGCCTCTACCCAGTTGAAGATCATAAGAGCTGTGTAGTCAATAGCATAAAGGAACTTTGAATTATTAGCCTCATGTTCCGCCTGAGACCCCGCCACTCTGTTGATGGTCAACAAAAGCACCCTTAGTGTCAAATCTTGTACACTGAAAATCTCAATCTTCCCGCTTTTGGATTTCAAGGCTTGAGGACAATGCGCGACAAGCAGGGAAGATATGCTTGCCCTGATTGGATGTGACACATACAAATTCACAGGCTCACATTTGCGAGATAGCCCAGTGATGAAGTAAATGTCTGAAGTTGTCAACTCCAACTCCTGGTCCCCAATGACAAAAATCTCACGATTGATGTCCCAAAGGCTTATCAAATACCAAAGCAATTCGGGTTGGGCCTGCATCCTTGGTGTAAGGAAAAATTTGAGGAGCCCGCAAGCCCTCAAAGCCTCCAGGCAATTTGGATCATTCATTACCTGAGTTTCCATGTCTTCATGTTCTCTTTCCTTCCAATCCACCATTTTCGGCGATTTCTCTCCTGCAAAAGCTATTTATTTGAGTCAATCATCAATTTTGGTACATAAAAATCAAATTTTAACTGTAAGTTCTTGAGAAAACTTGTTTTTTTCCCTATCCATGGCGCCAACATGCCTGTTTTAGAAACACTCACACTGGTCGGCGTAGATGGCCGTGCAAATAACCCTCGGCCGGCGCGATCCCGTGCCCGGAAATCGCGCCGACTGAGGGCCAAAATTTTTCTCAAAAACCTCCCTAAAAATCCAAAAGAATGGTTAAAAGCATAAATAAATAGCATGAAAATGGAGCTCAGGGCTTTGACTGCTACTTGGAACTGACGACTCGTCGATTGGCCTCCTGGATCTCCCGCAATTCGCTCTAGAAAAACTAGGGCAAAAGTGGGTAAAATTCTTCACTGCAAAGGTAAAATGGTAAATGGTAAAAATATATTTACTTTTCCCCTTTTTATTCATTTTTTTGTGAAAATATCAGGTTTTGTAAATATTTTTGACCTATTTTTCCTCCAAGACTCGATAATACGCTTTGCCTTGCTTGTGCAGCAACAGGTTATGGATGTTCGACGATGGAAATGAGTCATATTTTAGCTCTTTCCTCGACTCATTAAACCCATATGAAAATATCATTGAGTATTTTTTCCCTTTTTGACTCATTAAAGAGAATAAAAATGGGGGGTCCGCTTTCAGCTCTTTTCGACCCTTTAAAAATGAAAAGATGACCGAGTCCTTGTCGTTTCAAACTCATTAACGGATGTGAAACATCATGTGCCCAGTACAAGTTTAACCCTTTTTCAGGCTGGGAGGCACTATTTACGAAAAAAATACTCCTTGACTGAAATGGTCACACGGTTCTCTCAAGTATTGTTTTCTACCTTTTCAGGCTTGAGAGACACAAATATATGAAAACAGACCATGTGGAGTTTTCTTTTACGTGTCTTTTCCAAACTCTCTAAGCATGAAAAAGATACCGAGTTACACCTTTGTCAGAGTCGTTAAACTGTTAAACGACATCAAATTCCTCACCATGATGAACACGAGCTTCTCCTTCCTAGGGCGCGTTAAACTTACTAGGTTGGATTCATCCGAAGGATGAACTTACAGTGCACGCGCATGCTATCCCCTTCAAGCTTGTGATAAAAAATAGTTGGGGTACTCGCTAGAAATTGTGGGGGAAAAATTTGGAAATCTATCGAGTCATGTCGACAGCTCACTCTTGAACATGACACTCTTTGCTTCGTGTCAGGTTGGGACATCCTCCTTTACATCGTTGACCTTCCTGGGTTTGGGCCTTTCATTTTTGCCTTCTATCTGACCTCTGCTATGTCTCCATGCCCACCGATCCTATGGATCCAAAAACTGCCAAACTTCTCGTTGTGTCGTCGATATGTTCAAGAGTTATCCTTCTGCAGTTACACTTACCTCTGTTTCTCTGTATCATCCAAAATTATTTTGCATCCTCTCGTCTCACGTTGATGATGTGGGATTCATTATGGACCTCCTTCAACATGATCGCTTTCCATCGACATCAGCTCATTATCCAGGAAGTTGACCGAGAGACTCTCTTCCCGTACCTTAGAGCTTGCATGCCTTAATGGTAAGTTCTTCGCACTCGACAACAAGTTCACATCATTGGCTTTCGATCGAGTGATTTCATGGGTGTTCGACTTTAGTTCCTGTATTCACGTTCCGTGAATTGTGCTGATAGTACCTTGAGGGCCATTGTCATTATTGGTGGTTTCTCTCACACTTGTTAACAATTTACATCATTAACTGGTAATCAAGCGACTCTCTAGCATGTTTGATGTCAACACGTCTATTCGCATGCTAGGATGTATACTTTGATCGAGTCATGTTGGAGTGCAAGACCCTGGACTCAGATCACGAAAGTCCAGGTTGCGAAGTGGTGTGACATGGTTATGATGATATGCATGTCTCTATTAGATGGCTGGTTGTGACCAGACCATGAGTTATCATATGTGATCCTTCTCATTATTGGATGGCTACGACCATACCTTGGTTTTGTTATGATCCTCTTTGACGAATGGTTGCGCCCATACCTGGATCCATTTACATGATCATTCTCTGGATGGCTATGCCCATGCCACGATTCATGTATCATTTGATAGAGATCTTATTTTATATATACGTATATGTACTTGCTTACAGGTTTTCCAATGGAAGACGGTTCCCTGCACTGATTTATAAATCATTTCATCCCTCACTTTGATTCAGCCTTCACGCTTTAGGGAGCATCTATTACATAGCATTTTGTCACTGTCCCTGTACTCCCTGTTCCTTGATCCTGGAGGACCTCCACAGTGAACCCCCACTGCTTTGCCCTCCAGAAGAAACTCCCATTATGTCGCTCTTCATGAGCAGATCATTTCCCTTTTGTACCATTTCCCCTGAAACTTCTGTTTTTCCCAATTTACAAGACCGACGCTAATGGCCTTTGTCTCCTCTGCTCCAATGTGCAGAGATTAGGACTATTCCCCGTGCCGATCGGTGCGACTGAGCTGTGTTCCAGTCACACTGGTCCTGTTATGGAAAGTTTTTTAAATTAGAGTTGAAGCTTCCATCTCTAGAAGCTCCATAACAGAAGTATGGTAAATGATTTGGCTGGATGGGGTCGAGGATGACAGTTTGGGCTCCTTTCCCTATAATGATGGAACTACCTCAAGGGATAAGTACGTCTACCATGAGAAGATGATCCATCTCCCATCCATATTTCCTATATAAACCTCCCTTCTTCCCAAGCACAAACTAGTGATTAGTGTGAAAATCAGAATTAGACAAGCAAGCTATTACTAGTTGTAGCCATCTAGTTGTGTGAGGGAGAAGTGTGTTTGGTTTGGAGTGAAGCCTAAAGGGAAGAGTCTTTAAACTATTGTTGTTTGAAGCCATCATGAAGTGCTAGCAGAAGTGTGTGGGAACCTGGTCTTGTCAGAGGAAGACTGCGACATCAAGATGAATGGTTGTAATCTCTCTTTGATATTAATATATGCAACTATTGATTGATTTCCTACATGTTTTGTAATATTACATATTCATGTATTGATGCTTCTTGACTCATTAAGTAGGTTGAATTGCAATTTGTCTATTATTATGTTTGTGTGTTGTTGTTGTTTACTTGTTTCAGGAGCTTGAAGAAGGAAGTGAGAGATTGCTGGAGCAAGCAAGCGAGGACATCATCAAGTAGGATAAGTGACCAATAGATAGGCACTCTTGATTGATTCTAACCTAAGGAAATCTTCCATAGAATGTATCTATTGTGGCTAGAACCATTATCAGGCTAGAGGAATTCGTTCATGTCCGCACTTATAATATAATTTTACTTCACCACAATTCTGTATAAATCTACCTTTGTAACTAAGCTTCTATCGATAAGTGTGGATTTCTGTTGTCCTGTACTGCAAACTCAACCTCCTTTCGCTCAACCCAATTATGGATTTCCTTAGTTGGATGCCACATCCACATCCATCAAATAGATCCCGGTCCCAACAACGAAACCATTTTTTGGCTTCGGGGCTTAGACCCAGGTTCAAAGTTAGGCTACGCTAACCAACAAAACCCTATATTATCGACCCTTTCGGCAACGTCCTGCATAAGACAGATCACAGTCTCACTCGAGGTAATATGGGGGGATGCTAGAACTAGGTTTCTGGACCGAGAGGAGTATGAAGTGTGGCTATAGGGTTTCTTCTGATCTAGGGATCAATCTGACCTTCGCAAACCATTAACTTCATAAGCACAGTCGTAGAACAATTTTCTTACTTAACATATTCATAAGTTGTGCATAACTACTTCTATGTGTATTATTCAACATAAATAACAATATCCAGGTCTTCGTGATGTAATTGCACCAAGAGGTGCTCTACAACCTAGTATGGGGGTAGATCTCACATAAAAATGTAAACACATAGACACATAAACATGTCAACGTAAACTAGTAATGTTTAACTTTTAACATTTATACAACCTAGTATGGGGGTAGATCTCACGTAAAAACTTAAACACATAGACACATAAACATGTAAACCTGTAATGTTTAACATTTAAAATTTAACATTTTTAATGTAATGTCAGCTTTATCATTGTATCAATCTAATTATTATTATGTGTAAACACAATATAAATTTAAGTAAATTTAAAATATAAAGAGGTTTACGAACACTCAAAAAAGAGGTATGGTAAATAAATAAAAATACAAATAAACCAAAGGTATGATAAATAAATAAATAAAAAATTATATTTACTCCATAGGTATGGTAAATAAATAAAAATACAAATAAACTAGAGGCATGGTAAATAAATATAACCTCTTTTTATATTTACTCCATAAACTTCTTTTAAGAAAATTCAAAAAAGAGGTTTTATTTAGGTGAAACCTATGGGCCAAATACCAAGTGACAAATAATTACGCCATAAGGCGTTCCTTCTGAAAAAGACATCCCTAAATGCCACCTTGCACCCTTCTCCATCGTGGGATCTGTTGTTAGACGATTAAAGCATTCTTAGCCATTGGATGATTTCATAACTGTTAAATCATAACTGTTTCTCTGATTTGATGGATTATCTTCCCTCACGAACTGTCTCGCAGTTAATTAACGTGCATGGTTTATACTTGCTATGAAACTACCTTAACTGTTTCTACCTTATGCTTGAGTTCTGCAAGAGGGGTTTTGGCTAGTTTCCAAACGTTTTCCAATGTTTTGTGTCCTGCTGAGGTAAAATGGGTTGCAGGGTTTGATTTCTTCCTCTACATTTATTGGATTATGTGTCTTCTAATAGTTTCCCTTTTTATTGCCAGCGTTCTTTCGGCAAACAAGTATTATTGCCGAACTTGTACTAGGTAATCTATACAAACCCTACCTTGAGTATCGAGTAATGCAGGTGATTAGAGTAACGTAGGTGATTAATTGTTATAAGAGTCTTATTTGATTTACCTTGTTTTTTTCCTTCTGTTGGTTACATGTGCGAAGTCTTGTTCTCATTTCTAGTCCAATTCTTGCTCCACAGTGCGCCCAGTCCGTTTAACTTTGTAACATTTCCTTCTAGGTTTTTATTTTGACTCCTCTCAATTAATGGGAAAGACAATGCTCTCAAGTTGTGCCCACTGAATATATGGATGACCATGAGAGTTGTTGACTCCTCTCAGTTAATGGGAAAGACAATGCTCTCCAGATGTGACCACTGAATGTATGGACGACCATGAGAGTTGTAGAGCCACCAGATCCCAGAAGTGGATGGCTGAATGAGACATTCTGCTGTCTCTGGTGCAAAAAGCAATTGATAAACTGTTTCCTTCAACCCTGGCCGTCGGATTTAACTCAGAAAATCGCACGGTGATTGGGAGGCCATCTGTCTCAGAGGAGAAGCTTCTAGATGCATGCATGAAGATGTACGAAGGGATATTAAATATAGAGCAAGTCATAGTCCGCACGGCCCAACATTAATAAAAGCGAACTTTAACATTTCCTTATGTCGTGATAACCTTGGAACCCAACTGTTATTTAAAATGTATAATTTCTTCCAAGCCGCAACGAAATCTTGGTATTAACTATTTCACCATGGTTTTCTCTAGGAGAAAAGGGTAACTAATAAAAAACGACTAAAAATACAGTCTACATAGTGATTAAACTACATTGGAGAAATTATATGGTACATGAGTTTGCATCCAACATGTTTATGTATTAATAGACACCAGTAGATAAACAAAGATTACCATTACTCCATCCTTGGATTATGTATAAATGAATAGATAAAACTTAATAAATTGATGGTTAATAAATTAAATTTAAATTGTAATAAATTATAATGCGAATTGTTATTTATTATTTTTTCTTTTCAATTTTTTTTTGAATATTTAAAAGAATTTTATATTAGATTGTTGGAATTCATAGAACACATTGTTTCTCATTCTCTAAGAGATTTGGTTTGCTCTTAATATGGATTTGGTTTTTAAATTATATATTTTTGTTTATTTAGTCAATTTTTTTAACTTCAATAGTAATAAAATAATTATATTATTTTATCATATATCATATTTCTTTTAACTTTAAAAGTAATAAAATAATTAGATTATTTTTATACCCATTATAGAAGGAATTTTGTATAATTGAATAACTAGTTTTATTATCAATGAAAGAATAATTCTAATATTATTATTATTTTTTTTTCATTTTTTTATTTTATTAAACTGTGTTTATGTCACAATAAACAATTTGAAAGCTCCAATTTATTTCTACAATCTAAAATGTATTTACGTATTTTTACTTTTAACCCTCTACAAGCTAAAATGTATCGTAATGAATCATAATGCACATTGTTATTTATTATTTATTATTTTCAAATTTTTTATTGTGTTTATTTTTTAATATTTAAAAGAATTTTATATTAAATTGTTGGAATTCATAGTACACATTGTTTCTCATTCTTGCTAAGAGATTTCAATTGTTCTTAATATGGATTTGGTTTTTAAATTATATATTTTAGTTTATTTAGTCAATTCTTTTAACTTTAATAGTAATAAAATAACTAGATTATTTTATCATATACTATATTTCTTTTAACTTTAAAAGTAATAAAATAATTAAATTATTTTTATATCATTATAGAAGGAATTTTTATATAATTGAATAACTAGTTTTATTATTAATGAAAGAATAATTCTAATATTATTATTATGTTTTTCATTTTTTCATTTTTTATTTTTATTTTGGTTGCAAATAATGGTTTCTAAATTAAATTTAACTTGTAATAAATTATAATGCACATTGTTATTTATTATTTTTTCTTTTCAATTTTTTTTATTATTTTTTGAATATTTAAAAGAATTCTATATTAGATTGTTGGAATTCATAGTACACATTGTTTCTCATTCTCTCTAAGAGATTTGGTTTGCTCTTAATATGGATTTGGTTTTTAAATTATATATTTTTGTTTATTTAGTCAATTCTTTTTGGTTTGCTCTTAATATAGATTTGGTTTTTAAATTATATATTTTTGTTTATTTAGTCAATTCTTTTAACTTTAACAATAATAAAAGAATTAGATTATTTTATCATATATTATATTTCTTTTAACTTTAAGAGTAATAAAAGAAGATAGAAATAAATAGATTTTATAATACATGATAACACAAACAATTAAAATACATGAACATCATATTTCATTCTAGAATCCCCTACCAGAAAATTGAATAATATATCTACTACTTCTCATGGCTTAAAACAAGCCAAACGAGCCAAAGTAAGCCCTCCACTCAATGCTCAATTCAGGAATATGCAATAGAAAAGATTTTAACAACTTCATCACATATAAAGAGAATCATCAAGCTTTTAAAAACTTCATCACATATAATTCACGGGCTCTAAGACCATGGACCACAAAAATCATGTGCCCACATTTATGATTTCCTTTTAGCTTTATTATTACTTAGTATACAAGCAAATGATGTAATCACGAGTCAAAAACATACTAAATTACTACATAATGGATTCACTCATCATTTTTAATACAAATAAAATTCTTCCTTATATCCCTCATAACTTTGTGAAAATCTTCTTTTAGTAAGAAGTCAAAGAAAACTTCATATGGATGATCCAATTAAATACTTTCTTTTCAATATTTATCTAGTTTCTAAAATTTCTTATAGCATACTACACCCTTACGGCGTTTCCATTGCAACATGTGGTGCAATTGCCAGTTATTAATACCATGGGCTAAATACCATGGCACAAATAATTATTAATACCATGGGCCAAATTCCATATTTATTAAAGAGGTATGGTAAATAAATAAATATAAAAGAGATATAAAGAGGTATGGTAAATAAATAAAAATATATCAAATATGATTAAAAATCAACATCTAATTATATACCAAGTCTATGGGCACAAATATAAATAAACCAAAGGTATGGTAAATAATTAAAACCTCTTTTTATATTTACTCCATAAACCTCTTTATACTTATTAACATTCAAAAAACAAGTTTTATTTAGGTGAAGCCTATGGGTCGAATTATTATTAATACCATGCAAAAAAACATTATTAACCCTAATATTAATATTAAAAGAATATTACTATTATTATCATTATTATTATTAAATCTAATATTAATATTAATATATTATAATATTAATATTATTAAATTTAATAACTTTGGATTAATACAATATTGAATTCATTTTGTTATAATATATATTAATATATCATGATATATATTAACTTGAGATATATATGAGAGGGAAGAACAAAGACATAGAGTGATAGAGAGAGTCACAAGGAAGAGATGGAGATAAACTGAAGGAGAGGGGAGAGGAGGAATGAAGATAGAGAGATGGAGAGGATTGAGAGAGGTAGAGAAGGGTAAGAAAGCAAGAGGGAGACACAAAGATGGAGGGGGAAGCGAGAGAAGGAGAGAGGGAGGGAGACAATGAGAGGAATGGAGGGTAGAGAGAGAGAGAGTGAGAGAGAGATGGGGGAAGAGAGGGACGTGGGAGAGAAAGGGGAGAGAGGGAGGATGAGAGAGAGGACTTTAGATAGAGGAGGAGAGAGGGAGGCAAGAAGAAATATATAGAGAGTGAGAAGTGGAGAGAAAGAGGGAGTGGCAAGGGAGAGATGGAGAGAGAGTGTGCATGTTTAGAGGTGAGATAAGGAGACAAAGAAGGAGAGATAGAGAGAATGGGGGAGAGAAGGAGAGGTGGAAGGATATAATGACAAAGTTGGAGGGTGAATAGAGAGAGAGAGAGAGAGAGAGAGAGAGAGAGAGAGAGAGAGAGAGAGAGAGAGAGAGAGAGAGTGGGAGAGGAAGAAAGAGAGAGAGGTGGGAGAGGAAGGAAGAGAGAGAGGATGTGAGAGACTGGAGAGAGGGAGGGAAAGAGAGATGGAGTTGGAGGGGGAGAGAGAGGGAGGTAAGAAGAAAGAAATAGAGAGATAAAGGTGGAGAGAGAGAGGGAGTGAAAAGGAATATGGAGGGAGAGTGAGAGGGGACAATAGGAGGGAAGAGAGATAGAAGAGGGGGAGAGGGAGAGAAGGAGAAGAGAGAGAGAGAGGGAGAGGAGGAGGGAGGGATAGATAAATAGACTGGAGAAAGAGAGTGTATGTTTTGGTGTGAGATAAAGAGACAAAGAAGGAGAGATATAGAGAAGGGGGGAGAGAAGGAGATAGGGAGGGATATAGTAACAGATTGGAGAGAGAGAGATGAAGGAAGAGAGAGAGGATGTGAGAGAGTGGAGAGAGGGAGGGAAAGAGATATGGAGTTGGAGGGGGTGAGAGATGGAGGTAAGAAGAAAGAAATATAGAGAGAAAGGCATAGAGGGAGAGGAGTGATAAGGAAGATGGAGAGAGAGGGAAAGAGGATAGTAGGAGGGAAGAGAGACAAAAGCGAGGGAGAGGGAGAGAAGGGGAAGAGAGAGATAGAGAGGGAGAGAAGGGGGCAGGGATAGATAGTCTATATATTGGATACATAGAGTGTATGTTTTGGGGGTGATATAGAGAGACAAAGGGAGATATATATGTAGATGGGAAGTGAAGAGAGGGAAGACGAGAGAGATGGGGAGAGGTAGGGAGGGGCAGAGAGATTGAAAGATATGGAGTGAGATAGCGTGTGTGTTTGGGGGGGTGAGATAGAGAGACAAAGAAGGAGAGATTGAGGGAGATATAGATATACATGGAGGGGGGAGAGAGGGAAGACAATTTATTGCACTAGATGCATTGATTTCAGTGTAGATGGTGATTTCTAATCCTATTTGATTTCTTGCACTAGATGCATTGATTTTAGTGTAGATTTTGATTTCTAATGATATTTGATTACTTTCACTATATGCATTGATTTTCAATGTAGATAATTTCTAATCCTATTTTATTTTTTTCACTAAATGCATTGATTTTAGTGTAGATGGTGATTTCTAATCCTATTTGATTGCCTACACTAGATGCATTGATTTAAATGTAGATGTTTATTTCTAATAATATTTGATTGCTTGCACTAGATGTATTCATTTAAATGTAGATGATTTATAATCCTAATTGATTGCTAGCACTAAATGTATTGATTTCAGTGTAGATGGTGATTTCTAATCCTATTTGATTGCTTGCACTAGATGTATTGATTTCAGTGTAGATTTTGGTTTATAATCCTATTTGCTTACTTGCGCTCGATGCATTGGTTTGAGTGTAAATGTTGATTTCTAATCCTATTTGACTGATTGCATTAGATGAATTGATTTCAGTGTAAATGTTGTTTTCTAATCTTCTTTGATTGCTTTCATTAGATGCATTGATTTTAGTGTAGATGTTGATTTCTGATTTGATGTAATTGGATGTATGATGTTACATTAATTTTAAAGTGATTGGATTAACATTGTGCATTAATTTTAGTATAATCATAAAAAAATTTGACAATGTACATTGACTTTTGTGTTATTGCAATTCAACCTATTAATATTGGAGAGAAAGAGAGACAAAGTATGATATTTACTACAATAGCTCGAGCTAAATATTCAAATGGTTTATGAATTAACTTGTCTTTTTCATATAATCAATATGAAAAGTTGAAAAATGTAACAAGGGTGACAACAAGAATAGTAGAAGAAAATATTTTGAGATTAATCACAATGAAGATTGTTTATAATTGACTGTATTCTTTTTATTCAAATTTCTATCATTCAACACTATTACATTGTCACTTTACATTCAATTTTTTTATTTCATCATTAAAGTTATTAACAATATTTATCATCTCAACAATTAAAATTAAAATGAACAAATTAATCTCAGACATGTTTAGCATAATTAAAATGATTATATTAATATTAGATGAATTTACATATTATTAATAAAATTAATCATATGTTCGTTAGATTTTCTTTGGCCGAACATGACTCAAATCAGCTTAGATCCATCTTAAATCTGGATCTATCAAGTGTCGAGAGGGATTAAATCTCTCGAGGTGCAAACCTTTCCTCAAGTTTGCACTCAAAAAAGTGGTTTTCACCTCAAGAGATTTGATCCCTCTTAGCACTTGATAGATCCAGAGTTAAGATGGATCTAGGCTGGTTATATGGAAAATATGCTACAACGAACAATATTCAAACATAAATACATAAACTTTAAAACAGATAACATAACACATATATGCTTCCAAATATTCTTTTATTACTTCAATTCTTTGATAATACATAATTCTGACCCTGCACACTTAGTTAGAGGGGCCTGCGCACACAATTGCAAAGTTACCAAGGTCTCCGCACACACAACATCAGGAGCCTTCCCCTTCGCTTGAATACAAAAGATAAATGACTCAAGACACAAGTATCAGAACATCACATAACATACTATATTGCCTTAGACAAGCTAAGACATCCTTTATATACTTTTTCCTATTATAATACCATGGTCCACAAACCATTGGAGGAGGTCAAAATAATACAAAAACTAAGGGGCTTTGACCTTCCTAAAACCCCTTGAATCCTAATGACCTGTGTGCTGCACGCTGCGCTCCTTCAATTGCGGAGGCTTTTACAAAACTTAATCAGAATTGGACCGAGGGGACCCCATCCCAATAAGGTTCCAACCCCGATTCCATATGTTCTGGTTTTAAATTGTTTGCTCACTCCAATTCCATGATTTTTTGTAGTGGATATAACGAATATTTCCCAGAATTTACTCTGAAACTTGCGAAGTCGGGAGTATAGGGATATTTGCATTTTCAGAAGGCTCGTGAGAAAGGTGGTGACTGTGACTGCACATCATGTTGTTTTAGATAGTCGATTGGTTAGAGTTCTCTTGACATAAACATCTAGCTTAGAAAGAAGATAAGTCTGACCTCAGTTGGGTGCGACACATTGTGATGTCAAAAGTTGACACATGTTTGCATTTTAGCAGACTCATGTATGCGAGTTTTTTCATGCCTTTTATGTTCAGTCGATTGTCATAGGGCACATAGCTTCTATTAATTTGTTTTTAAAAACACTAAATTTATTGGATAAAAGTTATACTTTAAGCGATGGGAGATTACAGTCTCAGATAGTTTCCAACTAGAAAAACAAAAACATAAAAAAATTGATGACAAAATTCAAGTTTCAACGGTATTGGAGAACTTTTGAGATTAATGTTACTAGTATTCTAAGTTTCCAACAGTGGGATTTTAATGCACATTCTTCCTAAATTTTATGCATAGAGGAACACTTTTGAGCCATGGTTGTGAGAGCATGTTTAAAAAAAATCAAATTTAGAATAGGGGCATATATCTCCATTTTATTTTTTTTTGGTTTCTTTGGAGTCAGAGGAAACTTGTAGTTGAGGTCGGGACCGACTTTGTGGTCGGGCAGTCAATGTCTCTTTGGAGAAGAATCATAAGGAAAAGGCCGAGCTCCAAGCCATCTTGGCAAAGGTTAAGGTTCGAGCGGTCTTGAAGTTGCAACTGATGTTTAAGTTAGTTGTTTTCGTATTTTGTAATTTATGAACCATATTCAGATTGTTTTATTCTTTAGACGAGGGCTAATGGGTTTGTGTCTTTTAATAATTTTAATCCTAATTTTGTTTTAATTTGTATGTAGTTTTTGGATTTGTTATCTTAAACTTTTAGATAGAAAGAATAATAATCTTTCTGTAAAATTGCTTTAAATAAATGTCTTATAAAAATAATTTTTTGAATTTATTTATTTGTTGATAAAAGAATAAGGTATTTTAAATTACATTTATTAAATAATATGTTATGTGAAAAAAAATATAATAAATTATAGATACATATGTTTGTTTGGTGGGCCTTCGTGAAAGCAAGTCGGAGGTCGAGCTGACTATGAGGTCAGAGGTGGTCATTGTAAACATGTGTAACTATATGCATATATTTCTTTTGTGGTCCCTACTGAAAGCAAGTCGGAGGTCGGCCCCCACTATGAGATCGGAGGTCAACATTGTTGTTTGAATGGTCTCTTTAGACACTCCCAACTACTGACACTCCCCGACCAATTTGGCTCAGAATCTAGGTTCATTGCTGTTATTATTATTATTTCTTATAAATGACTTAAATGAGGTCTATGATGAAGTTTATCATGAGTTGATATGTTATAAATTAAATCTTAAATGTCTTATAAAAATAATTTGTTGAATTTATTTCTTTATTGATAAAAGAATAAATTATTTTAAATTACATTTATTAAATAATATGTTATGTGAAAAAACAAAATAATAAATTATAGACACGTATGTTTGTTTTGTGGGCCTTTGTAGAAGCAAGTTGGATGTCGGGTTGATTATGAGGTTACACATAACTATACACGTATATTTCTTTTGATGCTCCTACTAAAATCAAGTCGGAGGTCGGCCTCGACTATGAGATTGAAGGTCGACATTGTGGTTTGAATGGTCTCTCTAGACACTCTCGACTACTAACACTCCGTGACCAGTTCAACTCCAACTTCAATACTTCATTTTTTTCTTTAAAGAATGGGATAACGAGTTCCATCTTTGAAACATTTTATCTTATAAGTATAGTTTATTCAATTTATTTTTTTTATTGATAAAAAAATAAATTAGTTTGAATTAATTTATCAGATAATATGTCATATGAAAAAAACAAAATAATAAATTATAAAGACGCCAATTATACATATATGTTTCTTTTGTGGGCCTTGCTAGAAGAAAGTCGGTGGTCGAGCTGGCTATGAGATTGGAGGTCGGAATTGTCTTTTGGACAGTGCTATGACATTCCATGACCAATTGGCCTCCTTGTAAACATGCCCAACTATATGTACATGTTTTTTGTGTAGTCCCTACTGAAAGCAAGTCGAAAGACAAGTCCGACTATGAGGTCGGAAGTCAGACTTATCGTTTGAATGGTCTCTCTGGACACTCCTGACTATTGACAGTCCCCGACCAAATCAACTCCATCTACAATACTGCATGGAAGCATCCTAAATCAATTTTGTTTTAAATTTGAAAATTATTTATTTAAATTACAATTTTAGACAATGGATTCTAAAATATTAAGTTTATTTAGATACTTTAATATATATATATATATATATACAATTTTATCAATTTATATTTAAAATACAACTTTGCAATATATTTAACTTTTGGTTTATAGTACATTTTATATGAAGATATTTTTTACTCTGTTTATTGATCATGTTTTTTTCCTTTTTTCTTTTTTTGGGGTTCTAATTATTTTTAATTGTGGCAAGTGACTAAATTGTTAAGTTTTATTGGTTTTACTTAAAATTGTGGATGGTTGCAAAATGAATTAAAGTTTCAGTGAGTGTTTTGATTATTTTGACTAACCTTTATAAAAGTAAAAGGGACTTTGTTTAAAGTGATGTGAATGTGAATTTAAATTTAAATTTTATTTTATTTTATTTGATTCATATATTTTGTAAATTAAGTTTATGGAATATTAAGTAATTAATTAAATTTATCATAGTTTTCATTTATATATATATATATATATATATATATATATATATAATTTTCATATATTGAAATTTCAATAATGTTGTATTCTTTTAATTGTTTACATAATGCTAAAATGCTTTATTATCAAATTTTATTGTTTTTATATATAAATAAATAGAGTATTAAGTTGTTTTATATTTGCTTATTTTAAATTCCATGGATGTTAAAATTGCTTATTAGCTAGCATTTTTGAACATCCTTGTGATGTTGTGCATTTATATTGGATTTAAGGAAATGTAAATAAACATCAAAATTGCAATAATTTTATAGTTAATAAATACATTTTGTATTATATCTATATATATATATATATATATATATATATATATAATTTTTTTTTTACTTATATATTATTATTATTATTATTATTATTATTTAGTGATGTATAGTTAGAAACATGTTATTATTTTTATTAGTGGTTTTTGTAAATCATGATGCATTGCTTGATATTCAATGAACATATGTTATTGGAAAAAAAAAAAGAAGATTGATTTGAGCAAAAAAAATATAGAGTCATGGATACAAATTGCTAATATAAATTATTCTATCTAGGTGTTTTATGTAAATAGATCATGCATTGGTTTAATGCCTTCATAATGTTTATGATGGACCTTTGAAATATATATATTTTAGGATTCGATAAAGTAATTGCCATATTAGCTGAGAAATATTTGACTCTGCATGTGATTTTTATTTTATAGGTATGGGATTGTAATGATTAGGATGTTCTAGACATTTGTGCAATTTTGAATTTGCTCTAAATTTTAAAGTGTTGAATACTTTTATCTAGATAGGGCAATATCCAAAACTTGACAATTTTTTTAGAAATTTTAAATGAACTTTATTGTTGTCCATTAATTTGGGATTAAATTACACGTTATTTATGGCTAGATTGCAAGTTAAACTTTTAAATAATTTTTGAATTATGGAATAATATTAATGTTTTTATGTAGCAATTATGTGTTTTTTTTTTCAAAACAAGTGGAAAGCAATAAAAAGACAAATGGGAACTAGAAGGCATTAAAGAACGTTACAACCTTTGTTATTTGCAATTGTGGTGTTTAATAGTATTTAATGTCTAAACACTTAAAGACAATTATAAGGGTTTTCAACTACATTTAGAGACCTAGATTTACTTTTTTGGCAAATTGACATTTGGTATGATTTGAAGTACAATGTCTAATCTGCTTACAATTGAACATCTTTGACTAATGAAATTAGTTTTTAGAACACTTTTTCTTGGTATTATTTATTGTAGTTGATACTAACAAGCCTTTAAAGAGTAGTATTATTTACATTGTAGAATCCTTATTTGGCTTGATATATACTAGATTCAGATGATGTCTTCTAATTTGGGTGGAATATGTTATAGAACAATGCTATGCAATTGTGAATGATTTTGAGTCATGGAATGTGTAGTTGTGGAATTGTCAAAGTTGTTGCAACAACTTATAAAAGAGGAGGAGACTGATAATCATAAATTGCATTATGCAAATAAATTAGATAAGAGGAAAAATAATGAGTGGTTTGAATGCAATTTCTGTGGCAAGTGGATTAGTTGTAGTTTTAATTGGTGCAAATATTTGTGTTGTTGCATGCAATATATTTGTTCAAATCCAGAGAACAATGAATGAGTTTCAAAGGCCGATATGCAATAATTTTTTTGTGTGATTTAGATGTTAAATTTGTTGATTGACTATGTCTCAAGCGAGAAAGAATTTTCATAGATTGTAATGCTAAAACCAAGAGATATTAAATGTACCCCTAAATCTAATAATATTTTTTGTTGTGTATGTCTACTTGGAATTTGTATTCCAAGATGAGTGGCTATGGAAGCTTAAATTATTGCATTTCTAGAAAATTTTGGTGCAATATGTTTTGCTCAAATTGACACATTTACTAAAGTACATATGCAATTTAATGTAGTTATAGAACTATGATTAATATTGAGAGATGGTTTTTATTTGCAATTACTCTAGTCATGTGTGGCTAGAATGTTATTTGTTATTTATGGCATAGTAGATAATTCTTTCAATGTCTAGCAAACAATATGATACAAAGTTAGTTTGCCCACCTTGGTTTGCAATTTAATGTAGTTATAGTGCTATGATTACAATTGGGCAATGATTTTTTATTTGTGCTTTCTTTAGTCATGTGTCACTAGAATGTTGTTTATTGCTTATGACATAATAGGTAATGCTTTCAATGGCTAGTAAAAAATATGATAGAAAATCATATTACCCATTTTTTGTCATTGTTAGCTGCAAAAAATAGATTAAACACACATACACACACACACACACACATTTGCTCTCGTAGCATTGAATGCATTGTTAATTTGTCTTTGTACATAGATTGCATAAATTCAAGGATACGATGCTTTTAATATTGTTGTGCCTTACATACATTGTTGGTGATTCTCATGTAGTCTCATTCTAAGTATGTCAATCTCTTAATGATCAGTGTGTGATCACAAATACATTTGAACTATGTATATGCTATGCATGAACACAAAGTATATAGAACTGATGTAATTAATTTTATTGTCTCATAAATCATAGAGAGACAATTAAGATAAAATAATTCTAAAATCATATGTATAATAAAAAAACTAGATTTTTATTGCAAAAAAAGTTGCATAGGTATTTGTCAAAAAAACAATAATGTGTGGTGTGTTTTATTGATCAAAATGCTTAAAATTTTTCTTTGGTGCTTCTTTCTACATAGAAATATCAATTATTAGTTTTTTTAATTTTTTAGTTTTTCCATTAACTCCATGCATTGTTTTTTGTCTACCAATTATGCCTGGGTTTTGTTCTTGCATATGCACACACTAGCTATGGGACTTTGTCCAACTGCTATGATGTGGACATGTAAAAAAACCACGATGTTCATGTGTTGGCCATAAGTATGCTCAAACAATTGGAGCTATATCCATTTGCACAAATTCTTCAAAAACAAATATTGCATTATGTTAGGAAGCTAAACACTTTATATTTTATTTCATAGTGTAATGTTTTTATAATACAACAATAGGTTAGTAACTTAGACATGGTGCAATTGATAGCTTTATAGTAATAAGAATTTGAATATGTTTATTATTTCAATAGGCTTATGAATATGATAATTGTTTTAAGTAGTTTTATGTTTGTTATCTTAAATTAGAGTTGTTTATTATAGAAAGCTATATTGTAATTTGTTTTTGAAGCTAATAATTGGATTCTATTTTATTTATACATTTTGAAATGAATTTACAGTAATTGTCAAATATTTTTTACGGAATTTTGGAAATTAAATATTGTGTTTTGAAATTTGTTAAAATGATAATAATGCTTTGGTTTCTATTATTTTAAATTGCATAAATGTCTTTAGTTTTAAATTATGTTTCAATTGCAAAAAATGCAATCTTCAAGGTTCCTTATGGCAATTTCATCTACTCTTTTGTCACAGTGCTAGGTACTCATTTTCGGAGTATTGTGAAACAAAAAACAGGGAGAGAAGATAATCACAAAGACAATGTAGACTAGATAATATATGAGGTCTAAACATTTCCTAGTATCATATGTGATGATTGGACATTCAATGAAATCCATGCTCTTAATGCTATAAATCATTGTCACATTTGGACAATTTTTCAGTTTGTCTCAATATACTTTATGGCAATGAAAAATAGTTTTGCGTTGAAAGGATCAAAATTGCAAGAAATTGATCACAAGTTATCTAGATTCAATCTACATAGATTAGAGAATTTCTTCTATTATCTTGATGATTGTTTATTTGACTCATTTTCTATTCTTCTTCACTTTTGCTAATGGAATTGTAAACCACTTTTGACATTTCCTATCTCATGGACATGATGTTGCTTTGCATTCATTGCATACAGAATTGACTCCTGAATACCTTCAGGATATTCATCATGTTAATGATCTTGAAATGTACTTGAAAGGATTGTCTACACCTTCTTCTATTTATGCTTGAACTACAATTAGCTTATGGGGGGATGCATTTTGTATCAAATGGTTCTCCAAGTGGTTGTCAGTTCCAGTCAATATTTGGCTATTTACAAATGGCCAAGCATATCTATGGTTCAATTCAGACATTCATGGCTATCAATATAATATTTTTCTACATAATCAAAATCCTGCATGTGGACATTTTGAACCACTATTGCTACATAGCACAATAGATAATGTAGCTTCAATAAATAGAACGATTGGCCCATGAATTTTCCCATACCAATTCTCACATGGAAAGTTTGACATATTGTCAATTGAGAAAATCTTATTTGAACAAGGCTTCATGATCTATCAACAAAATTTCAATGACTATCATGAATCTTTGTTTGAGTCTATTTGCACACTTGCACCATGTTTTGATGCGTCTAATATCAGAAAAAATTGCACAAACTTTTTAAAATTGTTTCATTTGCAATGATGATAGAGCTATCGATTGCTTACAACAACACCTGAGTGCTAAAAACATTGAACAAGAGCATTGTATCAATGGTTGGCATGCTTATATTATACATTTATCAATGCCATATGCATATAGACATATATAAGGAAAATGTTTTGCAATACAATGGATATGTGAACTCCTTGATGTTAACATATATATCTGGAATATAGAAACAAAATACATTTCCTTGAGATTCTATTAATCAAAAAATTTCTCCAAAGTCTTGTACCTTATGCATGTACCAATATCTACAATGCATGCACATTTCCATGCAATTCCGGAAATTCAAAATGTTGAGAATATTAGTGACATTGACAATTCACCACCAACTCTCCAAGGAATATTAGAAAGAGATAAATGCAAGCCAACCTCAGGTGTACCTTGTAGATATCTTGTTAGCAAAGAATCTAGGTTTACTAGATGTTCTACTCAATTAAATCATTTTTCAATTGACAACATAATATCCAAAAAAGAAAATTTGTTGTAGTATCAAAGGATTCCACATCATCAAATGAGGAAAATAATCCTTTTTCAATGGAGACACAAAATAAAAAATAAGTCTCTACTTCTTTTTCCAATGCCTATAGTAAGCGATACACTCACTTACATCAATTGAAATCTGCAATACAAGCACAAGGTGTTATAATACAAGAAGCACAAAAGCAACATGTAAAGTCAAATAAAGAAATTGAGGCATATTTGCAATCAATCCAAGACACGCCTACATATGCATGTTGCATTTGTGATAGATTGTCCTTTGGAAAGGACATGCAATCTATTAACAAAGACATATTATCTACTATTTTCTATCTAATGCCTGCTTCAAAGTTCAAAACCATTAAACTCAATGAAAAAATATGCAAATCTTGTAATAATGTAATACTCAATGAAAAAGTCCCTACATTTGCATCACCTCTTTATATTCGACGAAATGAAAAATTGATGTTCGTTGCACAATTGACATATTTGGAAGAGAGTTTAGCAGCACCAAGGATGCAATTTGCACAAATAAGACACTTGGCTACAAAAGATCATAAATTGGATTAACAGGAACAATCATAAATGTTCCTTCTAGTCTAGATATAATTCAAAGAGCATTTAATAGAGATATTGATGACAATATGTCAGTGGGAATTATGATAAAAAAAATTGGAATACAAAAATTCTTATTTGTCTGGAAATTTTCGACCCAAGAAAGTGATATGTGCATTACATGACTTGTGCAACAGATCTCTATACAAAAGCGAACAAATAGTAATCAACTATGAATGGAAAAAACATTTTGATGAAAGTAGACAAGATCATCAGAAAGAGAGTAAAAAATGAAGGAACTAGACTCACCAAATTTAGATAGTGATCTAAAGCAAGAAAGTGAAATGCTTGTACATGGTTATTCAGAGGCCCACTGTAGATTTTCCTATAGATTCAATAGCTCATGTAATTTCATAAAACACAAGACAAGAATCTACTCTACTCTCAAAAAATGGAAACCAATGATCGATGAAAACAATAATCAGCAAGAGGAAGATAATCAATGGCACATAACACAATATTTATTCAGGGAAAACCATTTCTCAGAACCCCTACTATCTATATTTCATTAATTAGAAGATCTGAGAAGAAAATACAATGCTTGTTCTAACTAGAACAATCCTTGCATAAGTACGATCAACTCTATGCTCACAAGATAGCTCAAGCAAACACTTAGCCTATTCTGCCGCTCTCCAAGCTCTTACTTCCTTGCAAAATTCATAGAAAAATTAACTTCTATTTAATGAAGAAATCCTTCTTCCATAACTACACAATCCAAACTAAGGTCCTCAACTGATTGCATGCACCATCTGTACAACTCAGAAAATTATACAACTAATAGTACATTGTCCTTGCACTCTAGTATCAAATGGGTCTTCCTCTGAACTGAAATGCATGAGATTTCCTTAAGTGAATCTTCAGTTAGCTGGTGTAGCATTGAGGATGTACTAGTGCACCAACTCACTTCTAAACTTATTCTAGTTCCTCCAACAATTAGAACTATTTAACTGTCTATAACTTAGTCAAACTGAGTTATCTAATTACAACTCAAATAAACTCAATTGGGACCCCTAAAACTTAGGGATCACACATACATGACTCCAGATAGACTTCCAACTCAAAATTCCTAATTTAACTAAGTCAACTTAACTTAGTTAACTATTACAAGTTGCTACGAGAAAAGAATTACAATTTAATTCAAGGACAAATTAAATTGGAATTTCTAGATGCTATTTTTAACATTTCTTGTTGCTATTTTCAACACTCCCTCTCAATAAGAAAGGAATTCAACTCTATCTTGATCCCGAACCTTTCGAATATTTTTCTACGTGCAAAACTTCTCTCTAGTGTTGTTTCTACAAAAACTCTTGAAACAAAAAAGAAAAACATCCAAACTGAATCAGTATGATGCATCTGTCATCAAAGTCTTTGATTGCTACTACCTCTATCGACTGGAAACTCTGCGCTTCTGCTGACTCTACCTTTTTACACTGTTTTCAACCCTTCTCTATGCTCTTTAGTATCTAAATTCTCTAGCCTCTATCATTTTGATCTTTGACTGCATCAATCGCCACTGATTCCTCCTGCTACTATGTACTTTGGGCTCCCATAGCAAGGTATGATCCATGAGATAAAACCTCTCAATGGACCCTACCCAATTTCAACCCTTTTGGGACCATCACTTCATATCACCCCACCTCACACCTAGAGGTATGGCTGCACGTGTTCTCTCTACCCACCTAGCTCAAAATTTCCCCCTACTAGAGGTCTCTACATGAGTGAATGCCTCCACTCAATCTCCTCTGTGCTTCTCTAATTGTGGCTGCTCTACAATTGTCTGAGACTACTTCTAAGGCTGCTTCTTGGGCTGCATGGTGAGAGGTAATTCACTCTTCCTCTCAACCACCAAGTCTCTAACATTTTCCTTTCTTCTTAAGGCTTTGCATGCATATTTAACCTCAAGAGCATACAGGTTCTTGAATCATGCACCGATCTGTTCAACCTGTCCCGTGGTGATCTATCTAAGGAAAACCTTTCCCTTAATAAAAATCACATCATAGCCATGATCTTACAATACCATGACTGAAAAAAGATTATTCTTTAGTCCTGGAACATACATCACATCTGTGATTCTTAGAGGGGAGCAAGAATCCCTTTGAAAGGTAACTATACTGATCTTGGTAGCTCTATACCTCCTGTCGTCTCCAAAATATATGCTCTGCATGAGGTCTTTCTCCTCAAAATCACTAAAGATATCTTTGTTCCTCATCATATGGAATGAGGAATTGTTGTCAAGATACCACATGCCTCCCATGAAAACGTTGGCCATGCATGCAATGAGAGTGAAATCAAGTTTGAATTGTGAAGCTAGAGCTTCACCTGCTGTAGCTACTACAGGCTCCATCTTACTTGCTTTCTTCTGTGGGAAATTCATGGCATAGTGCTTGTGCTCGTGACAGTGAAAGCACTTGAATTTTCATAAGTCCATCTTCTTGTCACCCACCTCACCTTGGGAGTTCTTTCCCTTGGCCTTCTTTTCTTTACTTGCTAAGGAAAATTCCTCTTCCACTTCTTTGGAAGAGGTCCCATATCTAGTGTTCCATCGACACTTCTCTTGTACCAAATCTAGCCAAAATCATTCCCAATCTGGAAGCTTCTCCCTCCCACTGACAGAGTCCTGATAACTATGCCAACTCTTGGGAAGTCATAGAAGAGTTAGGATCACCATATCATCCTTAGAAATAGTGATTCAAACAATTCCAAGCTCATCCTGACAATGGGTGAACTTGGTCAAGTAATTTAGAATTGAGTTGCCCGCCTCCATCTTGATTTTTCGATGTTTTTCCTTCAGTGCTAACTTCCTATGGTCACTACTATTCTAAAACAGGTTCGTCAATGCTTTCCACATAGCATACATAGTTTCCTTGCCATGGAGACTCGAGACAATGTGGTCTCAAACTCCCTCAAGGATAATTGACCTCGCCCTTAAGACACACTTCTTCCATTCAACCAGATCTTTGGCATCCGATGCTGGAGGCTTAGGAATATCTTGATCAATGAATTCCTTGAGGCTATTATCTTCCAGCACTACCTCCATCCTATCCTTCCAGGCTATGTAATTCAAGCTGCCATCCAAGGCATACTTGAGTCTCAAACCATAGAAAGCCATTTGCCGACCCTAAAGTGTGAACTGCAAATTCGAATTTCACCTGTAACCCCAAACTTGAAATATCCTTTATTATATTGTCCTAAGCTCCGATACCATGCAGATTTTGTTGTAGATACAACAACTCATGTAATTTCCTAAAGCACAATACAAGAATATACTCTACTCTCAAACAATGAAAACCAATGATCAATGAAAACAATAATCAACAAGAGGAAGATAATCAATGGCACATAACATGATATTTATCTGGGGAAAGCCACTGCTCAAAACCCCTACTATCTATATTGCATTAATTAGAATATCTGAGAAGAAAATACAGTGCTTGTTTCCACTAGAAAAATACTTGCACAAGTATGATCTACTCTCTACTCACAAGCTAGCTCAATCCAACATTTAGCCTATTCCATTGCTCTCCAAGCCCCTACTTCCTTTCACAATTCCTATAGGAATTAACCTCTATTTAATGAGGAAATACTTCTTCCATAAATGTGCAATCCAAACTGAGGTCCTCAACTAATTGCATGCACCATCTGTACAACTCGGAAAATTATACAACTGATAGTACATTGTCCCTGCACTCTAGTCTCAACTAGGTCTTCCTCTAAACTGGCATGCATGCGTTTTCCTTGACTGAATATTTAGTTAGCTGGTGTGGCACCGAGGACACACTGGTGCACCAATTCATTAAAATAAATCCTTGCGATGTGTGGATAAATGTGTTTGCAAAAAAAATCCTTTTTTTTTGTGGAAATCAAACACAGATGCTCAATTTATTTTAGATGCCTATGTTGCAATAACATATTGTAGCTCTTATATGATAAAAATGGATCGCTCCATGAAAACTGCATTGAAAATAATTCAAGAAAACTGCACATCTTGCAGAGACCACAAAATTAAAACTATTCCCAAGCTTGGAAACACATTTCTAAATATGCAACAAATGTCAAGTTGACAAGCAATCCACATTGCTTTGTCATTGCCTTTGTATTCAAATTCATTAACACTGCTCCAGCTGAAAAATAAACATGTGTTCTAAAAGGCCTATTTTATTAGAACAAGAATTTGATAACTATGAAGATATTGTTTGCATGACAACTGTTGATAGACATGTTTCATGTCTCATTTCCCTTGAGAAAGTTTTCTTGGTAGAATATGTTTCCTCTTATTCAATCACGAAAACAACATAAAAATAAATAAAACGTCCATGTGTCATAAGATTCATTCGATACAATGAACACATGGACCCAGAAAACCATTATAGAGAAAAAATGATGCTTTACATCCCATACAGGGAGTCTGAATACACATTAAAGAAAAATGAAGAAACATGGACTGAAGCATACTTTTCGCATAAACACATTATCGATGTCACGAAAACATAATTTTATCATTTTGTTGCACCATGAACTGCTTCCACTATAATTTCATCCCAAAGTGATGAGATATTTATGCTTCACTTTCCATTAGAAACTGACAATACGACTTGTTCTAATGAAAAATATGACATTCAACAAGATTTGCAAGAGAAAATGCAATTCAAAAACACTCAAACTAAGTATACAAAAAACAATGAATTCATTAAGCATCCCTTTGTTTTGGACACATTGGCATACCATGAAATTATGAGATGATTAAAGAAAGAGAAAAAATCAATAATCAAACAAATAGTTCTATGGAAAAAGAATAATATTGGTACGCGTTTATATTTGTTTATCACTGGAGGTGCAAGTACATGAAAAACATTCACTACACAAGCACTTTACCGTGCACATGTACGACTTTATCACAAATACTTACAAAGTGACCCTTTGAAAAAAAAAGGTCTAATACTTTCATTTATTACAAAGTTGCATATATTGCACATGGTGTTATAGTCCATTCAGCTTTTCATTTGCCACTTTCACCATGTCACATGGTGCCATTGGCTTCTAACACACTCAATGTATTGAGCAAAGAATACAAACAACTTAAATTTCTGTTGATAGATGAGGCTTCATTAATTGGGTCTCGATTGCTTTATAGCATTGACAAGCGACTCCATGAAATTATGCATACTCCAGCTTCCTCGTTTGGGAACCTTGACATAATATTCTGTGGTGACCTATGTCAAGCACAACCTGTACATGATTGTTGGATATTTGAACAACCACATCTTAAAGGAACTAGTGCTCCTTACAACTTTTGGAAAGAAAATGTGAAAACTTATGAACTAAAACATGTAATGTGACAAGGCAATACAGATTTTTTATCCATATTAAACATAATCTTGACATGTTTACATACTGATGATGATCTTGCATTCTTGGACAAAAATTGTTATAGGTCGGTACCAAATGATCCAACTTTTCCATACTTGTTTTATTTAAACAAGAATGCACATGAACATAATGAAAGAATGTTGTCTCTCATCAACAAAGAAGTAATTATATTAAATGCATATGATAAAACATTAACTCAACAAATATAAATCATAATAAATAGGTCAAACTGCAGTTGTCATCTTCTATTGTGTTGAAATAAAATATGCTTGTTTAACTAAGTGGCGGAAATTACAATATTCAGGACGACTTGGTGAATGGTGCTGAAGGAATTTTTAGACCCATCAACAACATTTTAAAATGGTGCAATTTGGATCAAATTTTCCGATCTAGTTGTTGGCGCTATTCAACGGGAAAAAATGGTGCATCTCTACAAAGATGGAATAATGTCTCCGTGAACACTTGTTACTAGAGTTTGTAGGAATAATGAATCAAAAAACAAAATTAGTTTTAGAAGAGAACAATTTCCTGTTCAACTGGCATGTGCACAAACTATACATTGATCACAAGGGTTAACAATAGAAAAATTGGCTTTTGACCCAAAAGGAGTTAGGCAACATGGACTTGTTTATACTACACTTTATTGTGTCAAAGATATTAATTCCTTGTATTTATTAAAAAAATTGGAACATAGTAAATTTTCTCTCAATGACAAAGTTGATATTGAGCTAAATAGACTTATACAAAATGCCTCCTATGAGCTTTAATATAACATATATCAAAATAAACAATTGACAATCTCAGAATATGTTCATTGAACACTCGTATTTTTTCCTTGCATTTTAAAGATATCATTGTTGACTATGATCTAATGAGTATTGACATTCTTTGTTTCCAAGAAACAAAAGAAAAATCACCTCCATCAAATCCATTATTATCTAGCAAATATGACTACATACATTTATACCATTTACATGGAATTCTCACATACTATAGAAAAAATATTGTGGTTGAGAATCATTTCACTTATACAAAAGACCAAATTGAATCAACAATTGCAACATTCCATGTTGAAAAAAAAACCATTATAGTTGCAAATGTATATATTGCACCAAATGCAAACATTGAAGAAATAATTAATTTCATCAAATTCATTTTAGAGCACACATGTAATAGCTACCCAATTGTGCTTGTTGGTGATTTCAATTTGGACATGTTGCAAACTAGCCATCAACAAAAAAAACTACTTTCATTTATGCAAAATAATGGCTTCAATTTTCATACAAAAAACCAACAACTGACTATAGCTCAATGCTAGATCACTTTTGGACAAACCTTTCAGCTAGTACTGTTTCTTTCCATGTCTTTGATGCTTATTGGACAAATCATCATACAATTTGTCTTACCATATCTTTGTTGTCACCTTGAGTCATTTTTCCAATGTTCGTATTCTACAATTTCATTGTTGACTTGTCACAATATTTGTCACATTTGCAAATGTGCACCTTTGACATATGCCTTGATTTGCAAACATTGAAAAACAAAGAAATTTTGCACAACAAAAAACAAGAAAACAACAAAAACATGCAAATATCAAATTTTGGTAAGTCTTCGAACCATGAACATAAATTTGTTCTATTTGTCTTGTATAACTATAAATTTTTATGTCATGCTTGGCATGCAATTTACACATTTTCGTTCTCACTTTGTTGCATTTTTCTCCATATACTGAATAATATTATTTGCTTTAGCTTGTAGTTCATATTTCATTATTTCTTGTGCAACTAATTTTGATTAAAAAAAATGTTCCCATCGTAATTCTTAATAACACATTTCCAAAAGTGAACTATATGTATATTTGTCAATCAAATCTATAAAACATTTTCTTTATTGTAACTTATGCATGTTTACCTCATAGCGAACAAAAATACCTAATAGTACCATAAAAACAGAATTCATGTATATATAATTTATCATTGTAGAGTATACATTGCTTTAAATGTTCTTTATACACTTGTCTCTTATTTGATGACTTGCATTTTTGTTTTCTAGCAACGATAGGTCTAGTCATTTGGAACTGTTGAAAATAGCAACAAGAAATGCTAAAAACAGAAATGCTATAAACAACATTTTAGGTACTAGTGTTGGATATAGTAACAAGGAATGATAAAATAGAAATGCTAAAAATAGCATTGCTATAAATAGCATTTCAGGATAGATTCCAATTTTAGTTAGTCCTTGAACTGAAATTGGGAATTAAAATTCGAATTTGATCTTAGCAGCTGTTTGTAAAATAATTAATTAATTCATCTTGAGTTAATTAGTTGTAGAAAATCAAACATGAAGTCTATGTGAAGACATGCAACATTTTCCCCTTTGATTGAGGAAGTTATCCCTTGATTAAATGAGATCAGGATGAGTTGTACTTTGAGTTGTAATTAGTTAGCTCAGTTAACTGAGTTAAGTCCAGTTAGATTAGTTCAAACAATTGGTTGAAATGATTATGAGTTTAGTTAGTTAATGCATGCATGCATGTAACTGTTGCAATTCAAATAACTAAATATTCTATCATAAATAACTCATGCATGTCAATTCAGTTAGAGACCTAGTTGAGATCAGAGGGATAGTGTACTATCAGTTGGAGAATTTTCCCTATATAGGAAACTCATCCATGTAGAAGGAATTATCTCCTTCAGGACTGCGTAATTACTCTTGAGTTTAATGTGTCGTGTGAGAGGTAAATTCACACAGGTGGCAGCATTGGACCCCAGGAGAAACTGCGCAAGGAAATAGGAGGCTTGGAGGGCAGAGGAGAAGGTTTGTGAGAAGCCTTTGACTATCTATGAGCAACAGAAGGGTATTGAGAGCTGGATAGCTTGTGAGCTAAAGCTTTGTGTAACCCAAACATATTTCCACTTGTATGATAATACAAAGATCGGGGTTTTTAGCTGAGGTTTTCCCCAGAGTATTCTTATGTGTTTCATGTGATTGATTTCTCATTCCTTATTATATATGTTCTATTTGATCTTGATCATAATCGATTAAGCTTCCACAAGTTTTTTTTATAGAAGTAGATAAAGTATTTTGCTTTAGTATATTGCATTATCAGGTGATTTACAGTGAGAAATTTCTACATGGTATCAGAGCCAAGTTGATCAAAGCGAAGAACAATATACAAAGAAGTTCGAAGTTCGAAGTTTGAAGTTCTTGATTATAGAAATCGAATTCTTATCACATCTCAAATTTCACCAATGACGTTCAACGGTTTAATACTCGAGTATGCCCTTGATGGCAGCTCGACTTATATAGCCTAGAAGGATTGTATGGAAGCAGTATTAGAGGACAACGGTCTAAAGGACTTCATTGATCAAGAAGTCCCCAAGCTAGCAACATCTAATGCCCAAGAATTGATGGAATGGAAGAAATGTGTGGCTAGAGCGAGGAGAATCCTTATGGAGGGAGTTCAAGACCACATAATCTCGAGTATCCATGGGAAGGAGACACCATTTTCAATGCGGAAAACATTGAAAGATCTATATCAGAACAACAACGATTAGAGGAAGCTGGCATTGAAAGACGAGCTTCAGAAAATCATGTGCGAAAAGGGCGACACAATCTCTACATATCTGAACAAGCTCACCACCTGCAGGGATGAGCTTGTAAGTGTAGGGATCACAACCGCCGATGATGACATGGTGAGTCTTGATCTCCTCGGTTTTCCTAAGAGTTGGCATAGCTACCAAGACTCTGTAAATGGAAGAGAGAAACTACTAGATTGGGAACGACTTTGGTTAGATCTGATGTAGGAGGAGATAAGAAGAAGCACCAGAGATGGTTCTACATCCAAGGAGGGTTAAGAAACTTGCACCTTAGCGAGTAAGGCAAAGAAAGGGAAGGAGAAGGTTTCTCATCCCAAATCGAGTTCTTTCCATGGTGGGAAGAAGTTTGAAAAATCGAAAGTGCAATGCTTTCATTTTCATGAGGTGGGCCATTATGCAAGAAATTATCCATTGAAGAAATCCAAGATGGGATCCAAGGAAGGATCTGAAGGTGAGGCATTGGCCTCACAGTTCGAATTGGATTTTACCCTCATCGCATGCATGGTTTCATCGATGATGGGTTGTGGTTGGTTTCTTGACAGTGGAGCCTCATTCCACATGACTGACGACAAGAGTTTGTTTAGTACCTTGGAGGAGAAAGACTTTAAATACTCATAGCAATGGGTAATGATGAAAAGTATAGTGTTTTAGGTGTGGGCACAGTTTCTTTTCAGAGGGAGCATGGAGCTCGCATTACCTTGACATATGTGAAGTATGTGCCAGGATTGAAGAAGAACTTGGTATCGATCGCGATGCTAGATGACAAAGGCTATGATGTAGTCTTAAGTAAGGGAAAGGTTTTCCTTAGACACATCACCATGGACAGGTGAAGCAGATTGGTTCACGAGTCAAGAACCTGTGTGCTCTTGAGGTTCAAGATGCATGCAATGCCTTGAGGAGCAAGGCAACTATTGGAGACTTGGTGGTTGAGAGGGAGAGTACATTACCTCTCAACATGCAGTGCCAGAAGAAGTCTCAGACAATTTTGAAGGAGCCACAATTGGTGAAGCAACTTCAGGAGGTTGTGGAGCAGCCACAACTAGAGAAGTCGAGAGGAGACCAAGTGGAGGTATCCACTCATGCAGAGACCTCCAATAGGGGGAAATTTCGAGCCAAGTGGGCAAAGAGATCACATGCATCCATACCTCCAGGTTGGAGGTGGGGCAATGTGGAGTGACAGTCCCAAGAAGGTTGGAATAGGGGCATGATCATTGGGGTACCCAACCTCTTTGATTAGACCTTGCTACGGGAGCCCCGATGAAGAGTAGCAAGATTGGCTGAGTGGGTAGAGACAGATGCAGATGGAGTGATAGAGGAAGCTTCAGCATCAGAGGATGTTTCTAGCCCAACGGGTAGGTCAGTTGGGAGATCAGTTACTTACTTATCAGTAACTGAGTTGCCGTGTAGCAGTGGGCAACACGATGCAATATGATGAAAGGAGGTGCAGTGCGGATGTAGTGCTGGGAGATAGGACCAGTAACAACACGGATGCAGCAATAGGAATCAGTGTAATTGATGCAGTCAGAGATCAAAGTGACAGAGGCTAGAGCAGTCAAATATTGAAGAGCACAGAGGTGCAGAGTTTTCAGTCGACAGAGACAATAACAGTTATAGACTTTGATGACAGAGGCATCATTCTGATTCAGGTTGGATATTTTTTTTGTTTGTAGAGTTGCTAGAGCAACAACACTAGGGATAAGTGTTGCATGCAGAACATTCCAAAGGTTCAGGATCGGTTTTGAGTTGAATGCCTTTTTTGTTGAGAGGGAGTGTTGAAAATAGCAACAAGAAATGATAAAAATAGAAATGCTAAAAATAGCATTGCTATAGATAGCATTTCAGGTACTAGTGTTGGATATAGCAACAAGGACTGATAAAATAGAAATGCCAAAAATAGCATTGCTATAAATAGCATTTTAGGATAGATTCCAATTTTAGTTAGTCCCTAAACTAAAATTGAGAATTAAAATTCAAATTTGATCTTAGCAATTGTTTGTAAAATAATTAATTAATTCATCTTGAGTTAATTAGTTGTAGAAAATCAAACATGAAGTCTATGTGAATACATGCAACAGTTTCCCCTTTGATTGAGGAAGTTATCCCTTGATTAAAGGAGATCAGGATGAGTTGTACTTTGAGTTGTAATTAGTTAGCTCAGTTGACTAAGTTAAGTCCAGTTAGATTAGTTCAAATAGTTTGTTGAACTGATTGTGAGTTCAGTTAGTTAATGCATGCATGCATGTAACTGCTGCACTTCAGATAACTGAATATTCTCTCATAAATAACTCATGCATGTCAGTTCAGTCAGAGACCCAGTTGATATCAGAGGAAGGGACAATGTACTATCAGTTGGAGGATTTTTTCTATATAGGAAACTCATCCATGCAGAAGGAATTATCTCCTTCAGGACTACGCAGTTACTTTTGATTTTAATGTGTTGTGCGAGAGGTAAATTCACACATGTGGCAGCATTGGACCCCAGGAGAAACTGCGCAAGGAAATAGGAGGCTTGGAGGGCAGAGGAGAAGGTTTGTGAGAAGTCTTTGACTATATATGAGTAGTAGAAGGATCGTACTGAGAGCTGGATATCTTGTGAGCTAAAGGTTTGTGTAATCTGGACATATTTCCACTTGTATGATAATACAGAGATCAAAATTTTTAGCTGAGGCTTTCCCCAGAGTATTCTTCTGTGTTTCATGTGATTGATTTCTCATTCTCTATTATATTTGTTCTATTTGATCTTGCTCATAATCGATTAAGCTTCCACAAGTTTTTTTGTAGAAGTAGATCAATTATTTTTCTTTAGTATATTGCATTATCAGGTGATCTACAATGAGAAATTTCTACATGGTATCAGAGCCAAGTTGATAAAAGCAAAGAAGATTATACAAAGAAGGGAGAATTCTGAAGTTTGAAGTTCTTGATTATAGAAATCGAATTCTTATCACATCTCAAATTTCACCAATGGCATTCAACTATTTAAGACTCGTGTATGCCCTTGATGGTAGCTCGAATTATATAGCCTGGAAGGATCACATGGAAGCAGTATTAGAGGACAACAATCTAAAGGACTTCATTGATCAAGAAGTCCCTAAGCCAACAGCTGCTAATGCCCAAGAATTGGTGGAATAGAAGAAATGTGTGGCTAGAGTGAGGAGAATCCTTATGGAGGGAGTTCGAGACCACATAGTCTCGAGTCTCAATGGGAAGGAGACACCGTTTTCAATGTGGAAAACATTGGAAGATCTATATCAAAACAACAACAATCAGAGGAAGCTGGTGCTGAAAGATAAGCTTCGAAAAATCAAGTGTGAAAAGGGCAACACGATCTCTACATATCTGAACAAGCTCACCACCTGCAGGGATGAGCTTGGAAGTGTAGGGATCACGACAACCAATGATGACATGGTGAGTCTTGCTATCCTTGGTCTTCCTAAGAGCTGGCATAGCTACCAAGACTCTGTGAGTGGAAGAGAGAAACTACTAGATTGGGAATGACTTTGGTCAGATATGATGCAGGAGGAGATAAGAAGAAGCACCAAAGATGGTTCTTCATCCAAGGAGGATGAAGAAAATTGCACCTTAGCGAGTAAGGCAAAGAAAGGGAAGGAGAAGGTTTCTCATTCGAAATTGAGTCCCTCCCATGGTGGGAAGAAGTTTGACAAATCAAAAGTGCGATGCTTTCATTGTTATTAGGTGGGCCATTATGCAACAAATTATCCATTGAAGAAATCCAAAATGGGATCCAAGGAAGGATCTGAAGGTGAGGCATTGGCCTCTCAGTTCAAATTGGATTTTACCCTCATCACATGCATGGTTTCATCAATGATGGGTTGTGGTTGGTTTCTTGATAGTAGAGCCTCATTCCACATGAACGGCGATAAGAGTTTGTTCAATACCTTGGAGGAGAAAGACCTTCAGATCCTCATAGCGATGGGTAATGATGAAAATTATAGTGTTTCAGGTGTGGGCACAGTTTCTTTTAAGAGGGAGCATGGAGCTCGCATTACCTTCACAGATGTGAAGTATGTACACGGATTGAAGAAGAACTTGTATCGATCGCGATGCTGGAAGACAAAGGCTATGATGTAGTCTTCAGTAAGGGAAAGGTTTTCTGTAGACACATCACCACGAGACATGTGAAGCAGATCGGTTCATAAGTCAAGAACCTGTGTGCTCTTGAGGTTCAAGATGCATGCAAAGCCTTGAGGAGCAAGGAAACTGTTGGAGACTTGGTGGTTGAGAGGGAGAGTACATTACCTCTCAACATGTAGTGCCAAAAGAAGTCTTAGACAATTATGAAGGAGCCACAATTGATGAAGCAACTTCAGGAGGTTGTGGAGCAGCCATAAGTAGAGAAGCTGTTACACAAAATATTGTCACCATGACTTTTTGTAGTTAGTGTGAGTCTATCACCACTCATACTGTCCTCCTTTGCAAGTCTCAAACCTCAAATCTTCATGTCAAGCTTTAAAAATGAGAGAAAGTCTTTGAAAATCAATAAAACTCTGGTTCCGCACTTTCTCTTACCATTACCTGCGATCCCACACCCCTTGGTCATGTTACCTGTGGACCTGCCCGCTCTGTCTCTAAAGGAGTGGGTGCGGACCCCTGTGAAAGTCAAAGAGGTGCAAGTTTATTCTTAAAAACTCACTTTGGGTTAATTCTGGACGCTTCTAGAAGGAATCTTGCCGTGGTTGGTTTGCTCCTAGGTGGTTCATGCATCCCATAACTAAAGGAGTTAACCCCTTGATGAGAGGAGCTTATCCTTTTGATGGAGGACTTATCCCTTTGAAGGTGGACATGGTAACTTCCCTCTTCTGCTCTATAAATTGAGGCATTGGGCTGGTTGCTAGAGAGGTTGAAAGCTGAACATTTTTGAGGCTAAATGCTGTTGGAATTGAGACTTGCTAGTTAAGCTTGAGAGGAGAGATTACATACCTTTTGGCTTCTTTGGGAAGAGAGTGAAACTTGTCAAAGTAGAGGAGATTCTTGCTGGACCCTGGGAGGAGCTTGTACAACATCAAGGCACCAAGGTTGTAAGGTTCTTCTTTGATTAAAGTTAATACAATCAGATTCATTTTTCTCAATAAATTGTCTTCTATGGTTTATTTCATGAATTCCTTGATCATCATGATAAATATGGTTTATTTTATTAGCTTTTCAGGTGTTATTTGATATGTGTGCCTGTTTGTGTTTGTAGATTCTTCAAAAGGGAACTCATTTGGACAAACGGAGTGTGGCTTACACAAACTAGCACTGGACCCGAGGTAGGCCTAAAACACCTATTAACCTTTATTTATAAATTGCATATTTAGAGAAAGATAGAATTTGTTTGGTTTGCTTGTCACTAGATATCCTTAGATACTAGGGAGATTTCTCTTGTCCGCAAGAACGATTTATTCGCCCGACAAAATGGCAACTCCGCTGGGGACTTGAATTTTTGGTTTTTGACTTTGGTTTTATTTTGACTTGAGAAACTATTCTCTGTTTCTGGTTTTTTCTTGCTATGTGGGATTGGGTAGGTTTTTAGATTTTGAATTGTTTTTGTTTTTTCACGTTTTTGAGAGTGGACTGCACCTACTGTAACACAGTGCGGACATACCCGCACTATTCCTTTACTACACAGTGCGGTACCGCATCTGGTTATACCAGGGGCCTGCGGACCCTGTCAAAATTTTGAAAAACTAAAATCTTTTCATCTTGTTAAGCCTAGGATTTGTTTATATGTTTTATCCTCTGCCCAGATCTGCATGTGTCTTGTTAGAAACTTTTCATAGGTTAATTCCATTGGCATTTAGGTTTTAGGTGAAATTTCTAGAAGTTTTGCGTGACTGGCTTGATTTTCGTTTGGTATTTGTAGTAACTCAGAGCTTAGAAGCCTTAGAAACCTCATATCACCTTGGTTTTTGCTGGTATTCTTATGAGTCTGACCGATTTGTAAAATCTGCCTTTGTTGAGGAATACATCTTGTTTTTCTCTTTGCGAAGATTCGAAAGAACTTTTTTTGAAAATTTTGAATTTCATTAAAAAAAACAAAAGCTGGTTGTTTTTTTATTAATTTGTGATTCTGGACAAATTAGTCCTTAGTTTGCTCATAACTAAGTAAAACATCCTTGAAAAGAAATCTTGTAAGCTTTTACTTCAATTAGATTTTTAGAATTTATAGATCTCAAGATTAGATTTTTTAATAGTTTTGAGTGTTTTATAAAAATTAAAAAAAAAAAAATCTCTTTTGAAAAAGTTTGTTTTTGTAGTATTTGAGTGTTTGAAAAGAAAGGGAAATTTTCGTGAGCATAATTAGTAGTCTCGTTTTTGAGTGTATTGAAAAAGACAAAAAGTTCTTCTTTTTATTTGATTGTTAAGGAAAGATTTGTTTTTACAAGCATTTGCATTCTCAACTCTTTCTTTAGCTAGAAGTTCATTGAAGAAAAGGATTGGTTATCATCTTAGGTGCATTTTTTAGTGTTTTGGAGTCGAGTCTTCACACCATAAAGTTTCATCTCCGCACCTTTTGACTTAAGAAAAAACCAATAAAAATAACGCTTAAAGTAAAATCTATCTAGTAATCTTTTTATTTCTAGGGCTCTTTATCACCAACATAGCTTAGGCTAGTATCTTGGAGTAGGGAGTAATTAACTCTCCAAGATAGTAAAACAAACAAGTAGCTGTATCTTGCGGTAGGAGATAAATTCCAATTGTTACATCTATGCTCTGGGAAGCTCCTCTTAAAGGAGTCAAGCATGAGATCGTGTCCGAACCAGTGGGGTAATCAATCCTTCCTCATTGGGAACGATACAAGATATACACATATTAAAAATGGTAAACCTCGGATTAACCATTGTCAAGGAGCCTGGGGTCACTTGTTGGTAAACCTTGGATTATGTCAAGGAGCCTTCAAGGGGATTGAGCTTGCTACTCTGCCCTTGCGTGTGTATCGGATCATAGACTGTTCCCCCAGGTATATTTGTTTCCGTTGGTAACCATAGTGACCATATTCTATAGGATTCTTTCCTAAGGTGACGGTGGAGGGAAGATCTCATTGTACCCGGAGCAGACGTCGACTAGACTCACTTGGATTTTCTGGGGGGTTCTCTTCACTCGAGACGGTTTAGTAGAGAAACTTGTGCCAGTCTATTCATTAAGCAGGTTGTTGGGGTAACTGTTCCAACTGCCATTTCTGTATCGAATTCAACGACGTTGGATTTCATCACCAACTAGTGTTTTCGGTACGGAAAGTTACTGTTTGTGTGTGGTTTGACCTCCTAGATTCTTTAGGCGTGTGTTTCAAAATTATTTGGTTCTTTAGAAACTTTAGGTGGTTTTCATTGAGATTTTTATTTGTTTGCATGTGAAGTAATTAAAATATTTAATCATGGCTGAATTACCGAGGCAGTCATGTAGACTCCGGGGCCAACCTCCTGAGTTTTCACCAAGCCAGCTTGAAGGGCTGCGAGCCCTTGTAACTCCTAGTGACAGTAGAGTTGGGTCACCTGAAGAAGGAGAGTCTTCTTTAGTTGTACATCCTGATTATCAAGTTCAAGCACCAGAATATATTATTGAACCTGTTTCATTTTCCGAAGTTACTGGTAGTTTTTCTTCTACTAGTGAATTAGCCGAGGAACCTGAAATTTCTGAACCTGAAACTGAACCTGCTGCTACTCCATCATCAGGATTTTCCTCTCCAACTTCCAGTGGTCTTGGTTCACCCAGGGTAGAAAGAGTCATTACCCAAAATCTTCCTTCTGGACTTATTACTATTGAAGAACTTGTCAGTCCAGAAAAAGGTATATCCATCCCTGAAAATCAACCAGCTATAGAACTTAGGGAGCGTGAATCGATCTTTTACAGTCCACCTAGGAGGGACGCTTGGTATCTTTCATTGACCAATTTTTTGGAAAACCCGGGACTAAGTTTTTCACCACCTCACATTCCTTATCATCCAACACCTAGAGGTTATTATCCTCCTTTGAATATGTCGAGGCAGTCATCCATGTTTTCTCAATCTCCAGAAACATTTTTATATGGCGGTCCTTCTGTTCCCTCTGGGTATCAGTCACTTACTGGTACTTTTTCGGGAGCATCTCCTCAACCTGTTGAACAAGGGTTATTAACTGGTAATAACGGAACTAAGCCATTGAGTGTAGAAGATATTCTTATGATGTCAGGTACCATTCCAAATCCGCAACCTCAAGGTGGCCAGTTACCACCTGGGGGGCAGCCTCAAGGTCCTCAATTATCACCTGGGGGCAACCTCAAGGTACCCAATTACCGCCTGGGGGGCAACCTCAAGGACAGTACATACCTTCGGGACAATACATTCCTCAAGGTCAACCCCAAACTCAGTATGTACCTCAAGGTCAACCCCAGTATCAATAGGTACCTCAAGGTCAACCCCAATATCAGTATGTGCCTCAAGGTTATCAACCTCAAGGTCAGTACCCAACCCAAGGTTTCCAACCACCTTCAGGTCAATCATTCGTCCAAGGAACTGGAAATGTACCTTTGAATTATCAACCCTACCCTCAACCCGGTTATGGTCCTCAATATGTTCAACCTTCTATGGGTCCATACCTTGGAATGAACTTAGTGTGGGATCCATCTCAATCCCAACAGATCTTGCAACCAAACTTGCAGTTTTCATCTCAATTTGGACAACCCTTGGTTTCTGGTTCAACCCAGCAACCTGTTCAGCCTACTATTCAAACTTCTGCACCTTCTGTAGTTTCTCAGCCTGGGCCTAGTTCGCCTCAAACTCCACCTCAAATGACTGCTGCAACTGCTACAACATCTGTTCCATCTACCCCACCTACTTCTGGAGTATCGACAGCTCTAGTTTCTACTATTCCTGCATCAATTCCTCAAGCATCTTTACCTCAGTCTAGACCTACAATTCAGACTTCAGTTCAAATGCCTGTAGGACAACCTGGTCGAAGTACGGTTGTCACAAGTCAACCTCAATTTACTTATCAACCGTACGAGGGATAGTTCCAATTCGGTCCTGCTGTGCAAAACCCAGTCTATCAGTATCAACCGTACCTTGGATATACTTATCAGCAACCTCAACAACCCCAATACGGTCTGGTTAATCCTGGTTTTCTGGGAGGATATAATATCCCAAATGCAATTCCAATTCCTAGTTATCCTGGATATTCTCCTCTTGGGGATGGTCTCATGACCCAGGGTTTTCGAGACCCTAATCGTCAATTACTGTTCATTGCAACTTTGAACTTGCCTGACTTGTCGCGCCTTACAAACGATCTGATAAATTATCTTCCGTTTTGGTCGCCAATGTTGAACAAGTTGCCCAGTGACATCCCAAAGTTTGAAGGTAAATCAGGAGAGGATCCGTCAAACCATGTGATGACTTATCACCTCTGGTGTGCATCTAACTCCATTTCAGATGATTTGATTTGTTTACGTCTTTTTCAACGCACTCTAATTGGCCTTGCGGCCAAGTGGTACATTGACTTACCGCAAGCCTCTTTTTATAACTTTAGTCAGCTAGCTAATTCGTTTTTAACTCATTTTTAGTTGCCAGTTAGATATGACAATGGCACAAAATTATTGACTTCATTAAAATAGTCAACGTCCACTTACATTTTAGATCACATTCATGAATGGAGACGTCAACGACATTTAGTGAAAGTTTTTATTCTGGATCAAATCTTAGAAGAATGGTTTGTTTAATCATTACTACCTAAAATCACTGAGGATGTAGCTAAGGCAGGAGTCGTTACTGAAGAGCAAGTAATTGCTCAAGCTCAGTACCTTGACCTCGTTTATACGCAGTCGGGTACCTTACACGAGAAAATCCCCGATCTTCCTAAACAAAATCAAATAACTATAGCTCCTTCAGGGTCTCATGCAGTTGATGGTATGATTGGTACAGTTAATACCAAAAGTAAGAAGAAATCTTCCAAGAATTCTTCTCCTATCATAACTTTACCAGATTCCCCGACAGGAGACTCTTCCACAGAAATTTCTGCCGATATTCATGTTGTAGAGTCATCTACGGCCAAATCAAAATCCGGTGGTAAAAAAAAAGGGAAGAAGAAAAATAAATCAGATAAAAATTCGAAAGAGAAACCAGAAAAAACAGATCGTTATCCTTGTCTCATTTGTGATGAAAATCATTTTACAAGAGACTGCCCTCATCGCACTGAGGTTGCAAAAATCGTCAAAGGTTCTCAAACGCCTGCTGTTTTGAAGGATCCTTTTCCTAGTCAAGACAGTAATATGATAGGTTCTTCCTCAAATTCCTTAGAATAACCCATAATGATGATGTCCCATGTTAGGATTGCGACACGATCGCAAGATTATGGAAGTAAAAGTCCTGTTGGTGGTAAGGAAGCAAAATCTTCTAATTCAAACCCATCAACTTCAACTCCCGGTTCCGATCCACTACAGATAGAGAAACCTAACCCAGACTTAGTAATCAAACCGCCCACCAAGGGTATACTTCGAAAGTCAGCTTTCAATCCACATGCTAGAGCTGCTTAGAACTATAACATTGTTGAAGATCTAACTATTTCACCTTCGATAATGTCGGCTTTGGAGGTGCTACAATCATGTCCAGCACGACGTAAATTGCTATTGTTGGCTATAGGAGCTGTTGATATTCAGGACTCGAACCTTATAATCTTCGATTTAGAAAATAGTACACCTTGCTTACTTCATCAAATGGCTTTCTAGATTCCAGTGTTAGTCAAAAATAGACCTTGCTATAGGACTGTAATTGATGAGGGAGCTTCAACGTGTATTATGTCGATCCAGTGTTGGAAATCGCTTGGTTCTCCTACACTTAATCAATCCCCAACAATTCTAAAGGCTTTTGATGGCCGTGGGTTCCATCCTTTTGGCATTCTATAGGATTTACCTATAGGGGTTGAAGGCAAAACTATTAATCTAGATGTGGAAGTGGTTGATGCCCCTCTAGATTACAACCTTCTCTTGGGTCGTAGTTGGTCTTACGCCATGACTGCTATTGTTTCATCGGTATTTCGGCTCATAAAGTTTCCTCATAATGGAAAAATCTTAACTATAAACCAGCCAACTTACTTTTCATCCGACCCAGCCTCTTCTGAAAGTATCCAGCATGTCGGAAAAACAACTATCCCTTATAAGGATGTTGGAGTAAGACTAGTTAAAGATTCTGGTTTACTAGGAACTTTTTCCTTTCCTCCTCCTAACGTATCGCCTTCTACTGCAACCATTCATATGATTTCATCAGACACTATTGTTTATGATGATCCTTGGATCGTACCTTCCGAATCTGAGATGGATTCATTTGGTGATGCTATGCCTTTGAGTCCCTATGAAATTTCATATCAGGCCATACAATCGTTTTCCGACCCTTTTTCAACCGAAATTGACTTAATGAATGTGGTTCATGAAGAATCACTTTCAATATCAGACTCAGAATCAACAACGTTTTCTGAACTTGTTCACACTGATGAGCAAATTCGTGAAATCTTGTCTATTGATGATTTACCATGGGAAGATCTTCATCATAGATCTTCGTTTTTACCTAAGATTGATCACTTTGAAAATGATTTTTCATCTATTTTTACAACTGATTATGTCAAGGAACCTCAAAATCCATTGAAAAATCCTGATTCTGAGTTAAATTTGGGAAATATTTCTCGAACTATTCCTATTGACATTTCGGTTAAGGTTGGAATTGTTGAAAACATTCATATAGGTGCCTCTTGTACGGAAGATGAAATTCAAACATATAAGGCCCTATTTCAAGAATTTCGTGACGTGTTTGCCTGGTCATATGAGGAAATGCCAGGAATTGACCCAGCGATTGTTGTTCATGAAATCAAAACTTACCTGGATGCTAAAACCGTCCGACAACGTTTGCGTTAGATTCACCCGCGAAAAGCTGTTGCTATTAAAGCAGAAGTTGAAAAATTACTTAAAGCAGGTTTAATTTATCCAATTCCCTTAACGGATTGGTATCGAATATTGTTCCTGTTAAAAAAAGGCAAGGAACAATAAGAATATGTATCGATTATAGGGATATTAATCGAGCTTGTCCAAAAGACAATTATCCAACTCCCTATATCGATCAAATCATTGATGATTGTGCCGGCAGTGAAATATTCTCCTTTATGGATGGTTTTTCCGGTTATAATCAAATAAATATTCTACCTGTTGATCAACCAAAAATGGCTTTCATTTGTCCATGGGGGACATTTGCTTATTGCAAATTACCTTTTGGGCTCAAGAACGCTGGAGAAACTTTTCAGAGAGCCATGTCTTACGCGTTTCATGACATCAAGCACATTGTGTAACCCTATCTCGATGATTTATCTGCTCATTCATTACATCGAGCCGATCATCTCATCCATTTACGAGCAATCTCAATTCCGCGAAATATTTGCCTGGTCATATGAGGAAATTCCAGGAATTGACCCAACAATTGTTGTTCATGAAATCAAAACTTACCTAGATGCTAAACCTGTCCGGCAACGTTTGTGTCAGATTCACCCACGAAAAGCTGCTGCTATTAAAGCAGAAGTTGAAAAATTACTTAAAGCAGGTTTCATTTATCCAATTCCCTTAACGGATTGGGTATCGAATATTGTTCCTGTTAACAAAAAGCAAGGAACAATAAAAATATGTATCGATTATAGGGATATTAATCGAGCCTGTCCAAAAGACAATTATCTGTCTCCCTATATCGATCAAATCATTGATGATTGTGCCGACAGTGAAATATTATCCTTTATGGATGGTTTTTTCGATTATAATCAAATAAATATTCTACCTGCTGATCAACCAAAAACGGATTTCATTTGTCCATGGGGGACATTTGCTTATTGCAAATTACCTTTTGGGTTCAAGAATGTCGGAGAAACTTTTCAGAGAGCCATGTCTTACGCGTTTCATGGCATCAAGTACATTGTGCAACCCTATCTTGATGATTTACCTGCTCATTCATTACATCGAGCCGATCATCTCATCCATTTACGAGCAATCTCAATTCCACAACATGTTTGCCTGGTCATATGAGGAAATGCGAGGAATTGACCCAGCAATTGTTGTTCATGAAATCAAAACATACCCGGATGCTAAACCCGTCCGGCAACGTTTGCGTCAGATTCACCCACGAAAAGCTATTGCTATTAAAGCAGAAGTTGAAAAATTACTTAAAGCAGGTTTCATTTATCCAATTCCCTTAACGGATTGGGTATCGAATATTGTTCTTGTTAACAAAAAGCAAGGAACAATAAGAATATGTATCGATTATAGGGATATTAATCGAGCCTATCCAAAAGACAATTATCCGACTCCCTATATCGATCAAATCATTGATGATTGTGCCGGCAGTGAAATATTCTCCTTTATGGATGGTTTTTTCGGTTATAATCAAATAAATATTCTACCTGTTGATCAACCAAAAACGGCTTTCATTTGTCCATGGGGGACATTTGCTTATTGCAAATTACCTTTTGGGCTCAAGAACGCTGGAGCAACTTTTCAGAGATCCATTATTACGCGTTTCATGACATCAAGCACATTGTGCAACCCTATCTCGATGATTTACCTGCTCATTCATTACATCGAGCCGATCATCTCATCCATTTACGAGCAATCTTTATGAGATGTAAGCATTATCGAATTAGGTTGAATCCACACAAGTGTGTTTTCTGTATAGAAACGGGTCGGTTACTGGGATTTGTTGTTTCGAAAGCCGGCATTCGTGTCGATCCCTCGAAGGTTGAAGCTATTGTCAAATTGCCTCCTCCTTCGACTCTTCGCCAACTCCAAAGTTTGCAAGGGAAAACAAAATTTTTTACGTCGATTCATTCCTAACTACGCCGAGATAACAAAGGGTTTTACCCGGTTGTTGAAACAGAATACTCCATTCTTTTGGGATAAGATAACTGAGAAATCTTTTGATGCACTAAAACATGCGTTGACCCATGCACCGTTATTGCATCCTCCCAACTACAACCAGGACTACTTCTTATATCTCACCGCCTCTCATTCCACCATCGGAATGGTGTGAGTTCAGGAAGATGAATTCGGTATTGAACATGTGATTTATTACCTTAGTCGCACTTTGAATCCAACTGAACTAAAATATTCACATGTGGAGAAATTGGCGTTGGCAGCTGTGCAAGCTATCCAACGTTTTCGTCATTACATTTTACTACGCAAAACTACTGTAATTTCCGATTGCAACCCTATGATCTATAATTTGACCAAACAATTGCTAGGGCCAAGTATTCCAAATGGATTGTTATCCTGCAGGAATTTGACTTGGAGTTTGAAAAATCTAAGTCAAAGAAATCTTTAGTTTTTGCGGAGTTAATGTGTGACTTCCCACGTGCTGATACTAAAACTGTGGCGGAAGAGCCCATTGCGGACGAATCCTTGTTTCTAATCAGCACTCTTGATCCATGGTATGGAGATATCATTGTTTATCTCCAAACCCAATCCTTTCGGCTTGAAATTTCAAAATCTCAGCGTCGGAAAATACGATTCCAATCCCAACAATTCAAAATTATTGGAGATACTCTTTATCGTAGTGGGGTGGACTCTATTTTCCGGCATTGTTAATTCATGAGGAAGCTGAAAGGGTTCTAAATGACTGTCACTCTGGAGCATGTGGCGGTCATATGTTTGGGTTTGCCACAGCCCAAAAGATATTGCGCGCTGGCTATTTCTAGCCATCTTTGTTTAAAGATTGTATTAACGCGGTCCGAAAATGCCACAACTGCCAAATTTTTGATCGAAAGATGCGCGCACCACCTGCTCCTCTCCACCCTATAATTGCCGTCGGTCCTTTTGTGAAATGGGGTATCGATTTTATTACATGTAACTCTCACTCGACCGGGGGACATGCGTATGTCATCCTTGCGGTAGATTATTTTACCAAGTGGGGCGAGGCGATGCCTACATTTTCAGTAGACGACAAAACTGCTACGATTTTCGTTTTCAATCATATAATTGCTAGGTTCGGTGTTTCACAAGCGATTATCACTGATCATGGGCGTGATTTTCAAAATATTATGATGACTGAACTAACAGACCAACTTGGCCTGCGTCACGATAGTTCAACTCCATATTATCCACAGGCTAATGGTCTGGTTGAAGCCATCAACAAAGTTCTAGTCATTATGATCCGACGAATCATTGGGATTCATAGGTCGAATTGGCATAACATGTTATTTTCAGCGCTTTGGGCATATCGAACCTCAGTAAAAACATCAACCAATTTCACTCCTTTCCAACTAGTTTACGGTTTGGAAGCTGTGTTACCCATTGAATGCGAAATCTCGTCATTGCAAATGGCCATAGAATTACTTCCAGCCACTTCCGAAGAGGAGAAATTTTTGTTGTACTTGGCTCAGCTAGATGAGAATCGACGTGATGCTGCACTAGCAATCAAAACTCATGCCAAACGTATTAAAGCTCAGTATGATCGAAATGTTACACCTCGTAATTTTTCGGAAGGAGACCTAGTCTTACTGTATGATCAAGCAAATGATAAGTTAGGCGCTGGAAAATTCGTACCCATGTGGCATGGTCCTTATGTTGTTAAGCGAAAGCTGGCAAAAGGGGCCTATGAATTGGTAGACTTTGACGAAGTCTCTTTAGGTAAACCCAGAAATGGTCTTTACCTGAAGAGATATTATGCTTAAATCTGGGTGTGGAGATTTTTAGTTAGGTTAGTTTTCTTTCTAGCTGGTGTGTTTTAGATTAGAAAAGTGTGCTTAGTTTAGAGAGTGTTTTTTTCATTATTCCTGCTTATCTTGATTTTACTCTTGATATTGCAGATGTCGACGTCTCTCCAAACATACATTGGTTTTGTTGATGGTGCTTGTCGTAATACATGGAACATTTCTTCTGCAGCTTGGGTTATCTATTCGCCCTCTGATGAGTTGGTATCTATGCATGGGGTAAGCCTCGGTCAAACAATGAACAACATTGCAGAGTATAGTGCAGTGATTGAGTTATTATCTGAATCCATCTCATTTGGGATTCAGAGTTTGATTGTGAGGTTAGATTCTGAACTCGTTGTGTTACAGCTTAATAGAGTTTATGCCATTAGAAATCCAGTGTTATTAAGATTATTTTTGAGAGTTCGTTTCTTGGAACGTGAATTTGACTATATTGAGTATCAACATATTCCAAGATATTTAAATACATTAGCAGATGCAATTGCTTCTCGAATGTTAAGTAGACATTTGCAATAATCAAACAAGTAAATTTAAAAACATTCCATAACATGTTTTACAAGATAGCCGATAATAGTGATATAGCATAGCATAGAAGTGTGTCAAATATACATCGTCTTCGATCATAGGTTGAAAAACACCTTATGATCGGCAAAAATGATAGTACAAAAAGCAAAAATGTCATATGAGTCTACAACAGGTGATCATCCTATCACTGGTGATGATCATGATAAGAAACCACTGTACGGGCCACCCTACAAAGGAACCTCCTGAAAGGTCCTGGGACCCCAATCACATAGCGCTGTAGCCTAAGAGGAATGCCATCTATGCTAGTCTCTAGAATGTCTACTGTCAAACGCTCTAGATGGTTTTCCAATTCGGCCAGGGTCTCTGTAGATTCGTCCCATGGGGTTGGTGCTGCTGTAGCTGGTTGTTTCCTCTCATAGGGTCGGAGAGTGGCTGGTCACCGTGGACCTACATCTGCATTTGAAACTTTTTACTATCAATTTTGGGACAATTTAAAAACAAAAAAAAATTTAAATTAGAAAATGTTGAAAATGATTTTACTTGAGTCATCCCATTGCTCTCTTGGTGGAAGAGCCATGTCTGGGTCACCACGATAATCCATCCCAGCATAAGGAAAATCCTGAATAGCAAAAACTTGGTTCTCCAACCAATGAAAATACTCAGGAGGAAATCGAACAACCTCTGAACCCTCCTCAGGATGACGGGCCATAACTGCAACCCAACGCATCAGTTTGGGCTCTCGGGGAAGTCCATCTTCAACGGAAAGATGCTATGGGACCAACATTGGGACCCTCTCTAGACCAAAGCTCACAACTAAGAAACCATATCCAAATTTTTTCAGTTGTTCGTTCTTTGCTCTAGTCAGTTGGCCTTTTACATTAGCCAACACAGCTTCGCACCAGTTGAAGACGGTGCCTCGAAAGCAGTCTACTGCCATCCGCATTTGGGATCCAGTGGCCATATGTAGTGCTGCGCTTCCACAGAGCTTGGTGACAGTAAATGCAATCACTTTGAGTTCAGGACGGGAAATGGTTTTGATATCAATCCCTTTGTCCTTGGTTTGGTCGTTACAAAACTCTAGCCGGAGGCTATCGACAGACTGGCCACCTGGCCTAGTCCCGAATAGAGTCAATTGTTCACCTCTCTTAGGAAAACCAGTCAAAAAGTAAATGTCTTCCGGCTCCATTTCGAGCTGGTGGCCACCAATAATGAAACACTGGTCCTGCACATTCCACCTGTCCACCAGCCACTGCAAAAAGTCTACTTGGGCCCTCATGCCAGGTATGGCCCAGAATTTATATAGCCTGCATGCCCTCAATGCATCTATTGAGGGTTGATGATTTAGTGCGGCAGCATCCACATCCTCATGCTCCCATTCCCACCAGCTAAGCATAATGTATACCCTACATTCAAAGAAAAGGCGAATTAGAACATCTTAAATCAAAGTTTTTGGGAAAATATTGGAAAATTTGGAATTTTAGAACATATGTCGCAGGGACCGCACCCTCTAAGTTAGAGACAGTGTGTAGGTCCACACTCTGCTTAAACAGCAGGTGCTGGCCCCTGACCTTTTTCTGCATGCGAAAAAGTCAGAGTCCGCAGGTTTCGTGTTCTGCGCCTGCGGACCCCCGCGAGCAGACCTTTGAACAAAAGTTTTCCAAAAAATCAAAAAATAAACCTAAAAACAAAATTTCAAACGGTTGAAATGCAAGAGTAAGGTGATGTGGATTACCTGGAGGTGACGGTGTTCGATTCCAACGGACGGATTTTCCGCAATCTTCACGGGAAGTTTCTTACCCAAAAGCTCTCTTTCTCACTCTGAAGTCAAATGGTTAAAAATAAATTTACAAAGCCCTTTTGATAAGCTTTTTTGAATAAATGAATTTTTAATTTGTTTATTTTTCACTTTAAAGAGGTAACTTTTGAAGCATTTTTATTTATTTTAAACAGGTATGAGTAATGTTTGAGTTTTTGTGCAGGATAACGGATTTTTCAGGCAAAATTGATCATTTTCGACAAAAAACATTAGAGTCATCTTTAAGCTCTTTTCTGACTCCTAAAATATGAAAAGATTGCTGAGTTTTTCCTTTTAAGCTCGTTAAAATGGAATTAAAAAGACGGTCCACTTATAGCTCTTTTCTGACCGTAAAAACATGAAAAGATTTTTGGATTTTTGTCGTTTCAAATTCGATATTGGTTATAAAACGGCGTGTCTTTGGTCGCTTTTTTACTTTTTCGGATCAGAGACACTAATTATGAGAAATACTCCTTGATCGTAATGGTCAAGCTGTTCTCTCAAGTATTATTTTATACTTTTTCGGGTTTGGGAGACACAAATTTACGAAAAAGGACAACCACGGAGTTTTCTTAAGTTTTTTCAGACTCCCTAAAATTGAAAAACGTCGATTTTCTCCTATACTGGACTCGTTAAAATTTAACAATAAAGGACTTGTTCAATTACAAACAGGAACAAACCACTCCTTCTTAGGGTTCGAATTTAAACTAAGTTGGACTCATCCGAAGGATGAGCTTATAATCAAGCAAATGTTATCCTCCTCAAGCTTGTCAAAAATAAAGAGGTACTTGCCAAAAATGGTGGGGGAAAAGAGAAAAAAATGAGCTTGTTTGTCATACTTTGTGTCTCAAAAAAAAATTTAACCACTCTTGAACACGACACTTTTTGTTCACCTGGGTTGGGAAATCCTTTGCCTAACAGTTAATCAAACCATATTGAAAGTCTTCAGCCGGTTTCTGGGTATTAGCTTTGGGTCAACTGTCACCGAACCATCTGCAGTGTCGTTATGTGTTCAAGACGTCAATGCAAATAAACCATTCATCTGTAAAATATCTGTCATCCATCTTGGCCATCCCTGAGTCAGTCCTTGCAACTATATTTCTTCAAACTTGATCTATGATTTCGTGTTGTGGGCTTGCCTATGACGGATCACTTTCTATCGACTTCAGCTCATTATCTAGAAAGATGATCTAGAAATCGTCAGTACCTTGGGATCTGCATGCCTCAATGGCAGGTTTCTCGCCTTCGATGATAGGTTGCATCATTGACCTTTGATCAAAGGATTCCGTGACATGTTCGACATGAACACATCTATTCACATTTCATGGATTGTACTGAGTACTTTGAGAGCCATTGACATTAATGGTGGTTTCTCTCACACTTGTTAACAATTTACATCATTGACTGGTAATCAAGTGGTTTCTTCCATGTTCGACTTCGACACATTCATTCACATGGATAAAATCGTACTATTTTGGGAAGTAGAAATCAAGACCCTGGATCTAGTTTCCACCATCCAGGCTGCAGGGAATTTTGTATTCATTATACAGTGGACTATTCATAAACAGATGGTTGTGTCCATACTGTGTCTACATGTGTCTATACTTGTGATGTATTACAAGATCATTCCTATATCAGAGCAGTTTAGTTAGTTTTCTAGTCAGTTTTGATCTGAGTATGGGAATGCCTACCTCAGCGATGATATGATCTCATATATATTTTGTATTGAATGTTTTTACAGGTTCCAACCAGGCTCTCCACAAGATGATCCTCGAAATGATAAAGTACTTCACTCTTCTTAGATGATAAATGAAATCCTCATCTACTACAGACTTCGCACTTTAGGGGGCAATCTGTTACACAAAATATTGTCACCATGACTTTCTGCAGTCAGTGTGAGTCTATCACCACTCATATTGTCCTCCTTTGCAAGTCTCAAACCTCAGCTCTTCATGTCAAGCTTTAAAAATGAGAGAAAGTCTTTGAAAATCAATAAAACTCTGGTTCTGCACTTTCTCTTACCATTACCTACGGTCCCGCACCCCTTGGTCATGTTACCTGTGGACCTGCCCGCTCTGTCTCTAAAGGAGTGGATGCAGACCCCTGTGAAAGTAAAAAGGCACAAGTTTATTCTTAAAAACTCAGTTTGGGTTAATTCTGGACACTTCTAGAAGGAATCTTGACGTGGTTGGTTCGCTCCTAGGTGGTTCATGCATCCCATAAATAAGTAGCTAACCCCTTGATGAGAGGAGATTATCCCTTTGAAGGTGGACCTGGTAACTTCCCTCCTCTGCTCTATAAATTGAGGGATTAGGCTGGTTGCTAGAGAGGTTGAAAGCTGAACAAGTTTGAGGGTAAATGCTGTTGGAATTGAGACTTCCTAGTTAAGCTTGAGAGGAGAGATTACATACCTTTTGGCTTCTTTGGGAAGAGAGTGAAACTTGTCAAAGTAGAGGAGATTCTTGCTGGACCCTGGGAGGAGCTTGTACAGCATCAAGGCACCAAGGTTGTAAAGTTCTTATTTGATTAAAGTTAATACAATCATATTCATTTTTCTCAATAAATTGTCTTCTATGGTTTATTTCATGAATTCCTTGATCATCATGATAAATATGGTTTATTATATTGGCTTTTCAGGTGTTATTTGATATGTGTGCCTGTTTGTGTTTGCAGATTCTTCAAAAGGGAACTCATTTGGACAAACGGAGCGTGGCTTCCACAAACTAGCACTGGACCCGAGGTAGGCCTAAAACACCTATTAACCTTTATTTATAAATTGAATATTTAGAGAAAGATAGAATCTGTTTGGTTTGCTTGTCGCTGGATATCCTTAGATACTAGGGAGATCGCCCTTGTCCGCAAGAACGATTTATCCGCCCGATAGAAGCTGAGAGGAGACCGAGTGGAGGCATCCACTCATGTAGAGACCTCCAGTAGGGGGAAATTTCTAGCCAAGTGGGCAGAGGGATCACATGCATCCATACCTCTAGTTTGAAGGTGGGGCGATGTGGAGTGACAGTCCCAAGAAGGCTGGAATAGGGGCAGGATCATTGAGGTACACAACCTCTTTGATTAGACCTTGCTATGGGAGCCCCAATGAGGAGTAGCAAGACTGAATGAGTGGGTAAGGACAAATGCAAATGGAGCAACAGAGGAAGCTTCAACATCATAGGATGTTTCTAGCCCAACGGGGAGGTCAGTTGGGAGATTAGTTACTTACTTCTCAGTAACTGAGTTGCAGTGCAGCAGTGGGCAGCACGATGCAACATGATGAGAGGAGGTGCAGTATGGATGCAATGTTGGGAGATAAGACCAACAACAACATGGATGCAGCAGCAAGAATCAGTGTGATTGATGCAGTCAGAGATCAAAGTGACAGAGGCTAGAGTAGTCAGATACTGAAGAGCATAGAGGTGCAGAGTTTTCAGTCGATAGAGGCAATAGCAGTCAGAGACTTTGATGACAGAGGCATCATTCTGATTCAGGTTGGATATTTTTTTTGTTTCTAGAGTTGCTGGAGAAACAACACTAGGGAGAAGTGTTGCATGCAGAACATTCCAAAGGTTCAGGATCGGGTTCGAGTTGAATGCCTTTCTTGTTGAGAGGGAGTGTTGAAAATAGCAACAAGAAATGCTAAAAATAGAAATGCTATAAGTAGCATTGCTATAAATAGCATTTCAGGTACCAGTGTTGGATATAGCAACAACGAATGATAAAATAGAAATGCTAAAAATAGCATTGCGAAAAATAGATTTTCAAGATAGATTCCAATTTTAGTTAGTCCCTGAAATAAAATTGAGAATTAAAATTCGAATTTGATTTGAGTAGCTGTTTATAAAATAATTAATTAATTCATTTTGAGTTAATTAGTTGTAGAAAATCAAACATGAAGTCTATGTGAAGACATGCAATAATTTCCCCCTTGATTGAGGAAGTTATCCCTTGATTAAAGGAGATCAGGATGAGTTGTAATTAGTTAGCTCAGTTAACTAAGTTAAGTCTAGTTAGATTAGTTCAAATAGTTTATTGAATTGATTGTGAGTTCAGTTAGTTAATGCATGCATGCCTGTAACTGTTGCACTTCAGATAAATGAATATCCTCTCATAAATAACTCATGCATGTCAGTTCAGTCAGAGACCCAGTTGAGATCAGATGAAGGGACAATGTACTCTCATTTGCAGGATTTTTCCTATATAGGAAACTCATCCATGCAGAAGGAATTATCTCCTTCAGGACTGCGCAGTTACTTTTGAGTTTAATGTGTTGTGTGAGAGGTAAATTCACATAGGTGGCAGCATTGGACCCCAAGAGAAACTGCGCAAGGAAATAGGAGGCTTGGAGGGCAAAGGAGAAGTTTTGTGAGAAGCCTTTGACTATCTATGAGCAGTAGAAGGATTGTACTGAGAGCTAGATAGCTTGTGAGCTAAAGCTTTGTGTAATCCAGACATATTTCCACTTGTATGAAAATACATAGATTAGGGTTTTTAGCTGAGGCTTTCCCCATAGTATTCTTTTGTGTTTCATGTGATTGATTTCTCATTCTCTGTTATATGTGTTCTATTTGGTCTTGCTCATAATTGATTAAGATTCCGCAAGTTTGTTTGTAGAAGTAGATCAAGTATTTTGCTTTAGTATATTGCATTATCAGGTGATCTACAGTGAGAAATTTCTACAGGAACAATATCATGGAAATATCTAGCTCTAGCAAACAAATATTGGAAGAAAAAATGGTGGAAAATGAGAATCCAAAAAGGTTAGATTTGTGCTGCACTAAATGTTTATATAGTCAAATGACATGTTTGCATTAAATCAATGTTAGTGTTTTTTAAAGCATGTTATTTTGACTTTGCATATAAGCAAAGCAAAAATAATGGAAGAAACATCCTCCCTAATAATTGAAATATGCTCACGAGCAGATGCAAATTTTTTTGAAGGTGATATATTTGTTATTTATGGGCTAGAACATACTAAAATTCCTAACTCTCTTACAAAGGTGCGTCTGCTCCATGCTCATTTGGTTGATAGCCACTGCAAACTGACTATCACAATGAACATGGACAATAATATTATAGAGCATTTCAAAAACATGTTTACAGTTAGAAATAGTGTTCGAATTATAGATTTTGTGATAAGAAACAAGGGTATTTATGAATGAGGAGATGAAAAATGTTGCATAGTGTTACAGGACAAAACCACAGTTGAATCAATTGCTTAGGTTTGTAAAAAATGTAGACTAGATCCAGATACAAAAATACACAGTCTTGTTGTCTCAAGTGATGCATATGAATTTGGTTCAATAAGAGCTATAGTAATAGGCTGCCACGAAAATAACAAGCAACTAGAACTCAATATAAAATATGGTGAAGCTACAAAGGACAATGCAATTGTAAGTCTTTTGATAGAATACCTATACTTGCATTTTGAACAAAAATCTAATAGTTTCTTTGAAACTGTGTTATTGTATCTTTATTTTGCCATTTTATCAAGGTAGCAATTACCTCATTATTTTTTGCATAGACTGCTTAATCAAAAATATGTTGTCTGATTGACTACAACTGCTATTGAATGATAGTCATAAAGAGCATGTTTTTGAAATACAGTATGATTTGGAATCAAATATGACTCCACTCTATTTGTTCAAAAACATTGTTAGAAATGATGTGAAAGGGAGTCAACAGTTACGCTCTGGATCAACAAATTTTCTTGAGCCATTGAATGATGAATTTGCAAGAGCACATTTATTGTCTTTTGTAATGTCAAGAACACATGTATATTTACCAATAGTTTTTTTGTTCAAGTAACAATAGTTTTAGTTTGATGTACAAAATATTGGATTTTGATAATACATATTAGATCTAACAATTCAATTTTCATTGGGGAAAAAAAGAACACAAATCGAGGGAGTGCTGAAAGCCAAAAATGTTTTCTCTCCTCCTTCAACGAATTTGCAATAAATGAAAACAACTCGTTCATCCAACCACAGATAAATGCACAATTTGTAAATATGGCACAACATTTAACTATGAGCACAGTGTTGAATGCATGTTGGAAATAGAGAATTACAAAATTGATTGTATGTTGTAGATGCCACAACTAAAAGAACATTGCCAAGTTATTACTAAGACAAACTTTCAGGAATACATGTAAATCATATCATCTACAATTTTCAATTTAAGAAAACTTTGTTTTGGAGGTATTTTTACTTTAACAATTAACAACATTATTGTTGAGATAAAAGAGTTGTGACAAGCAGACAAAAATCTTCATTCGTATATCAAGTTCATACATTTTGACAGTTAAGTTATTGTTGTTCATAATTCACAAATACTTGCAGAAATACTAATATATACTTTTTCTTTTATTGCAAATTGCAGAATTACAAAACACAAAAAACATTTAGTCAAGTGCTTTCTAGATATGTGCTGAAATATCTCAATCAAGAATACTTTCTTTTGCTTTTTTTTTTGATAACTAGTTCTTGTTTCTCTTTTTCTTGTAAGTTTTCTTACTCCAGATGAAAACAAAGAGAAAAATGCACACTATGCAATATGATATTTCAGTTATATCAAAATTTCTATGAGACTATGGTCTCGTTTTTTGTTAATAAGAACATTAGATCTTAGTTCCACAATAACATAATGTAACTCCAGAATAGTTAGTATGCCATATTATATATATGTCAATGTTTTGATCTCCACTATTAAAATATTGGCTTGGATTCTCATTTGTTGTAAATTCTGGAATTGTGTTCTATTAGGGAAAAAGAAAAGAAAAAGAAGGAAACAAAACAGTTGCATGTGTATCAATGTGTTCATTTTTGTATATGCACAATTGAATGCTCTGTGTTAAAATAAGGCACTACAGGAGAATTGAGATAACTATGTTTTCATTTTATTTTTCCATAGATCAAATCGTCTTTATTTTCCTATTTGCATTAACTCTTTTTTTCATGTAGTGTTCATTTTATAATTAGTTTTTTTGTTCCTATTTTCTGAGCTATATAGTGTTGCGATGCAGTTATATACAATTGCAAATTTATTGTGTAATGAATTAAGATATTTTGTATCTTGTTTCTCTTTTCTAGTTTTCTTTTTTGTCTCTTCTTAAAATGCATTTCAAATCATGGAAAAAAAAGGAAATTGGAGATTTAAATATAATCTAGGCAGATTGTGGTTTCATTGATACTAGCTACTTGGACTATGCTACTCAATTATTTTTTAATTTTTTTTTGTGACACATATATTGAAACCAATGTGCATATTTACTAAAGCAATTTCTTCTTTCAAAAATTTCTAGCAACCCAGTGCATCATTTTGTTAATAGGATGGTAATATCTCAGTTGCATAAACAAGTTGTATACTTACAGAAAATTCATTATACCATATTATATACATATGTGTGTTTTTCTTTTAAGTGTTACAATATTAACTTGAATTCTCGTTTTCTTGTAAATTGTGAAATTGTTTTGTATTAGGGAATAAAAGGAGAAAAAGATAAAGAAAAACAAAGAAAGAAAAACTTGCAAGTATCTCAATGGCTTGATTTCTGTATATGTTCAATTAAATTATCCAATGTAAAAAAAAGAGGGCCTCTACAGTGGCATCCAAACATTTTTTTTTCACATATATCAAATCTTCCAGAATATATATATCTATCTATATATATATATATATATATATATATATATATATATATATATATATATATATATATTTGCACAAGTGTTTTTTCGCAGGCTGTGTGCTTCTGTTAATTGGCTTTCTTGCACAGGGATTTTTATTTCCTAAGCTATATAGTGTTGCATTGCAATTATATATAATTGTAAATTTATTATCTAATGAATTAACAAAATGTGCATCTTATTTCTATTTTCTAATTTTCTTTGTTTCCTCTTGTAATGCATATCAACTTGCAAAAAATTGCAAATTTAGCTATAGTATAAGGAAACTATGGTTCTTCTAATGCTAAGTGCTATAATAATGATGTCAGATATTTTTTTGGCTCTTTGTCATCAATGATACATGGTCACATGCATGCATCATTTCTGTAGCCACTTGTTTTTCCATTTCAAGCTAATAGTTTATTGTTTACCATAACACATGTTAATAGTTTCCAATGTTTGGTTTGTGATAATGATTCTTTGATGAATGGTGAATGATATATGTACTATTTGAAATCAGTGATCCCTTTCGTAGCACACTGTCATTACTATGAATAATAAATATATTAGTTATTTTGAACTGTGAGCTCTTATGATAATTTTTTCATTGACCTATGTAATCAATCTTAATTAGTGATTATGATAGGTTTTAGTATCTCTCTACCATAACGTTTTTTGTAACAATATTGTCTTAGGTATTTTGTGTATTTATTATTTAACATATACAATTTAGTACTCTAGATATATTGTAAACAAGAGATTGAGAAATTTGTAAAATAATCTCTGAATCATTGGTAACTTGATTTCTTATTTTTGATCTCTCATGTCACTCTGGAGTCTGTGCTTTCACTGTAACAATATGGAACTCATTATGATTGATAAAAATATCACTAAACTTGTATGTTTGGATGCACCTACTTTTGAAATGTTGAAATCTGTTCAATCGTTGAATCAAGTGCTTTTATCCTTGTATTCATTAAGCATAGTAGAACTATGTTCAATGTTAATTCAGTTTCATTTAGCCCTAAATTGGAGGCAGAAACTGCTATTTGCATCAATACACCAATCAAAAACATATGTCAGATGAGCATTTTAAAACAGAGTTACGAAGTATAAAAGAAATTGTATTTACAATTGCTTTCCAACCACATATTTTTATTGTACCAATATCAATGAATCATTGAACTAAGATCAATGACGATCCAAAACATGTCCCACACACTTCAAACAATGGAGTGACTGAGGTAGCAGAAAAACATAAATTTATGGATAAAGATGTATGTGTTTTTTAGGTACTTATTACCTATTATTTAATATTGTTGGGAAGTTTTATGAAATACTCTTTGAGTGCACTCATCTTCCATTTTATGTACTTATTATAACATTATTATGCATCGACATAATCATGATATTGTTAATAATGCACTCATTTCTGAAACTGAAACTAGTATATGTATTGCACATTTTAATATTTTAATGTTAATATGATAATTAATCTCACAATGCATAATTTTCCCTATAATTTTGTGATTTTCAATCTTAGTATTTGTTTTATCATGTGCTTTTGCAAATAATTCATTCCATTGTGTTTCTTATGGGTTCCGTATTATATTTTTCTTTTTCTTGTAGAATGGTACAAGTTGCTACACTAGCTCACTGAATCCAGAAACTAGAAAAACAACAATAATGTGAAACTCATTTCTAGGTAAACCAAGAAGTCATAAATAACATGTTTTACTCTTGTCCTTTTTGAATTTTTTTGCTTTACATTGATACTAAGGTCTTTTTTTCACAAGATGAATTATGATATATTGATTTTTGTACTAGGCCTCTACAAGGTCTCCCTATGTGCTTCGACTCGATATTGATATCTAGTGAAATATAACTATTGTTGTTGTAATACAACAATAAAAAAAGAAAACATGCTTTCATGTACAAGGGAAAAAATGCTCTTTGTCACATATTAAGCAATCTATACATGGTTATGTTTGATCTGTGCTTATATTGTCTCAATTGCCAACCTTGCAGGAAATTTCATGGTTCTCGAACACTAGAACCACCATGTGTTCTGGATACTCTTCTATTTTCCTCGTTGTTAGCATAACAAAATTTGCAGGTTTGCCTTATTTTTCATATCTCTCTTTGTATTTTCTCATCCAATTTAACTAGAGGTATAGAAATGGTATTTTGTGAGTGATCTATGAATTAAAAAAACATTAATTAACATTAAGTCAATCTAAGGATCCTTGGACATACAAAGTATCTCTATGCAACCCTAATCAAAGTGCTTATTAATAGATTTTTGTTAACAAAGGACACAATGTATATCTTCCAATCATTGAGCAATATTCCATTTTCCTACTCCTTTTCCAGGATTCTGATTGAAATAAAGACAAATGTTATCAATGCTATTTCCTTTCATGTACCTGGTCAATGTTCATAGATTTCCTCTTGCTGATTTTGCAATTATGCATTGTGCAAGATAATTGGAAATATGTGCCACCAAAGAGGAAACTAGTGAAAAACATGATAGCTATGATATCTGTGGTGATCTTAGGTATACTCTCCTTTGGTCAAACATTATGAATCTAAAAATTTCGTTACTCATTTGTCCCTGCTATTTTGATATGGTTCTTATTCATTGCTTTCAATACAATATCACTACGCATCATACAAGTGTCTTCAAGGCATTTTGTCACAAAAATATATTTGATTGCTTTGGAAAAAAACAAAACAACCTTGTATTTTAGTTGGAGGAATAGTTCTATGTATGGAAAGTATACAATATGCTTTCAGCTGCCTGAACAATTTTCTTCGTGGTTATCAAGTACAGTCTACAATAGTAACTTTGACTATGACACAAGTAAAAAATTATTTAGAAATTACTGAATCTAGCCTTGATCTCTAGTTTCAAGTAACTAGAATCCAAAAATTTATTTAGAAATTTACTAATCGAGTCTTTATTGCTAATATTAAGTAAATAGCACACAAGAACTAAAGGTAGAATTGCATATGTTAGTCATTTTTCATTCTCAATTGTAGTTAAGACATGAGCATAAATTAATTGAACACAAGAGGAATAAAAAACCTGTATGTTATTGCTAATGTTCTTTGTGATTCGAAATCAAAAAGCAATACTCACTCGTTCCATGATCCAAGTTTTTTAATTTTTTTTATACAAAAGATATAATTTAAAAATTTAGGCAATAATTTGCAATCCTGTTATCAAGTTTACAAGAAACCTTTTTTCTTTTGTGCATCACAAAAGAAAACAAAAGCGTTTAACATTTTTTTTTTTTTTGTTCTTTGGGCTGTAAAACTCCCATGAAGAAGGTTGAACCATTCTTTTTATATCTTTTTATCACTCTCTAATTTGAAAATAGATTCCACAAGTTTTATTCGTTGCACTCATAATTATTTTTACGAAGAATATAGAGTTTATTTTTTTCTCCCTCGTACTTGTAAGAAAATGAGGTGAACACCTATTAAGCATAGGTTTATCTCTTTATCCAGACTCAAAGGACTAACTATGGAAAAGGAAATGTGTTAGGTATACTTGACTATCAACCATGACAAAGATGCCTCCTGGAGTCTTATTTAAGATATTTTTAGACTCTCTAAATGTGAAAATACCACTGATTCTACCCTTTCTGGACTCATTAAACCTAAGAAAAATGGGAAAAAATTTGAAGAAAGAATGGTTATTACTATCTATATTAGTCGAAATTTTCATTGCAACAGTCTACTATCCATCCCTTGAACATGGAACCCATCCAACATATTCACCTTTTGTCAGCTTCTCTTTGAACCCTACCACATTATGAGTCTTGCCTTGATACCCTAATGTCTCTGCATCCTTCTATCCTACTCTTTCTTGTGTTCTTGAGTCTAAGCTGCCTAGTCTCCTTAGTGTCATGCCTTCTATTGTTAAAGGGATTGTCTACTTTCCGTTGACCTTATAAACCACTTGATCATGTGTCCTTTTTCCTTGAGTCATTTCATCCTTTTGTTCTAAATATATCCAAAACCAATCACTTACTATTTTTTCATGTCAATCGATGTGGGACTCATTATTTACCATCTTTGAAAATCCTTTCCGATATCAAATTCAACAAATTATCTAGGAAGAAGGTTGAGAGACATCATAGTACCATGGAGCTTGTAGTCCTCCGTGGTAGGTTTCCATGCGTTTGATCGGGAGTTTTCATTATTAACTCCCAATTAAGTGATTCCACGAGTGTTTGACTTCAACTCCTTAAATCATACCTTCTATATTGTACTATGAATCTTGGAGACCATCATTCTTATTGGTGGCCCTCCTTGCATCTATTAACAATTTTCATCATTAACCAATAATAAGATGAATTCTCAAATGTTCGACACCAAATCATTTATTCACATGTGTAAAATTATGTTATTTCAGAATGGTGACGAAGACCATGGGATGAGGCTTACATCAATCAACCTTGTTTCCTCTCCCTTGTTTTTGGAGACACCTTATACCAGACTGCTTACATTGCAACATAGATCCACTTTGTACTTGCTAATGGACACGATTTGTTCATTTGCGACATGGATCCATAGTGTATTATTCTACATTAGATACTGAGCATGGGAATTCCTGACTCAGGACATGATTTATATCTGACATATGTTTGACGATGTTTGCAAGCCTCCTTTCATTCCAACACTCTTATTACTCCCTCTCGCCATCTGTTTTATAAAGTATTTCGGCCATCACTTTCTTCTATGACTTTACACTTTAGGGGGCATTTGTTATACCTTAAAATACTTCCTCATCAACATAGAGGAGATCACTATGCTTTTGGTTGGGATACAACCCTTTTTCTATCAAATATAAGAATATAACACAATTTTTGTATCATGAGGACAACATTATCCTAGTCTATAATGTTTTGTCTCTTAATCAACCGTATCTTACCAAATTATCACTTAGTCACAAGGAAAAAATCTTGAGTTAACTCACTATGACACTCTTGTTAATTTAAGGAAACTCTTATATGGTGGAATGCGATATCTTTTACCTCATCTACAACTTTTTCCTAAAAAAATAAAGCACTTAAAAGTGCATGAAAGCATTAAAGCATGACGAGGCGTTTTCCTAAACAAATAAAGCAACATAAAGCATTAAAGCATGAGGAAACACCATCCATCCCAAAGATTTTGCCCACATTACATTAGAGAGAAAATAATAGTCTTCATAACCTCTATTTTCCCTATAAATTTAAGTCTTGGCCGATCAAAATTCATAACATTGTTATGCTGTCAATATATTCTTTGAGAGAGAGATCTTTGGAGCTAGGGGTTGGAGGAGGTGCTACTGGCACTTCACCTATTGGTTGTAATCACCTTCCCTTTGATTAATAATATAGATTAATTTTTGTTCCTTCCTAACTATTGTTCATTGTTCATTTCTTATCTTTAACTAATGATTTCTTAGAAGTTTGGCTTGTAATGGTTTATTAAATGATGTTTATATTTTCATTTCTTATAGTTTTGATTGATGATATTATTATGGTGTGAAGGTTGATTTGTTTTCATTTTGTGTTCATGATTAACCTTTGGATCTACCCAGGAGTGCTTCTGAAATATGCTGATGATTCCAATTGATATACACGGAAATCCATGCAAGTTATTCTCTAAGCTTTCTTGGTCAATCTAGCTCTACTTCTTACATTCTTGAAAGAGTCAAGCCTTAGAAAAACCTATCCCTTACCACGTTTGTCTCAAATTTTTGGGAAAACTTGAGATGGTGTTTTCTTATCTAATTGAGCATAATTAATTCTTCACAGTTATAATTATTGTGCTCAGTTGGACAAGCAAACACCATCTCAAGTTTTCTCGGAAACTTGAGATAGACCGGGTAAGGGATAGACTGTTTTAAGGCTTGACTCTTTCAGGAATGTAAGAAGTAGAGCTAGATTTAATAGAAAAGGATAAATAAGAACTTGCATGACTTTTTGTGTTGTCAACGTAGTTGAGAAGCACTCCCAACTAGCTCTAAAGGCTAATCCTACACACAAAGGAAAAAAAAGAAACCTTCACAACATAATAATATCATCAATCAAAACTATAAGAAATGAACACCTAAACATCACTGAATAAACCATTACAAGAAAAAATTTCAAGAAATCATTAGTTAAACATAATAAATAACCAATGAACAAAAATTAGGAAGGAATAACAATCAATTTATATTATTTATCAATGGGAAGGATATTACAACCAATAGATGAAGTTGCAACAACACCTCGTCCAGCTCCTAGGTCCAAAAATATCTCTCTCAAAGAATATCTCGACAATATAACAATGTAATGATCGCTAATTCCTTTCTCAATGGCCAAGCCTTCAATTTATAGGAAAAATGGAGGCTATGAAGACTATTAGTTTCTCTCCAGTGTAATTTGGGAAAAATCTTTGGGGTGGATGATGTTTCCTCATGCTTTAGTGCTTATGCTGCTTTATTCGTTTAGGAAAAAGATTCCTCATGCTTTAATGCTTTTATCTACTTTTAAGTGCTTTATTTGTTTAGGAAAAAGTTGTAGATGAGGTAAAAGTGATCACATTCCACCATATGAGAGTTTCCTTAAATGAAAAAGAGTGTCATAACGATTTAACTTGGGATTTTTTCCTTGTACTGGGTGATAATTAGGTAACACATGCCAGATGAAGAGAAAAAGAATTATAGACTAGGATAACTTTGTCCTCATCGTACATAATTGTGTGAAAGTCTTAAATATGCTAGAAAAAGGGGTGCATTTCAACCCAAAGCATAATGATCTCCTATGAGCTGAGGAGGAGGTATTTTCATGGACAACAGATGCCCCCTAAAGTGTGAGGTTAGAGAATAAGGAGATGTTCGAAATAATTTATAAAATGATCAAGGAGAGAGTATCCATGGATGGCAGTGAAGTGGGTGTTGTCAAATCTAACTAGGGAAAATCAAGGTGACCTAAGGGACCAGGAGGTCCTCCCAGCAATGGGTTACTAGTAGGGTACATAGGATGTGAAGGATAGTATTTTCTTTGAGGTGGTGGTGGGGTCATGTAAAGTGACATGCCATAAGGCATACCTCTAACTTGAGGGATACCACCAATGTACTGGTTGACCTTAGGATAGAAGCTTCCCCCAGTAATCAATGGTAGTTGATTAGGGAGGCTCCAAGGAGATGCAATAGGTCTGGGGAATGGAACATCACTAGCCACATAAGGTGTATTAGGTACGGGACCACCATTGACAAGATAACCACCCGTAGGAAAAACATAAATCAAAGAAGAATCGGGTTGTACCACAGGTTTCATGGGTGTAGGGATGCCCCTAGTAGATAGATAAGTGCTAGAAACATTGCCCCCACTCTGCAATGGAGGGGGAGCATAACTAAATTGAGGATTCTGACCAAAATGATTGTTGAAGGTTTTCGAACTAACAACACTTGATGGGGTGAGGGCCGGAGGTCTAGGAGCCAACATGAAAGGAGTTGGGGTAGTGGGGGAAATAAATTGTTGCACACCACCTAAAGTGGGTGTAGGTGGGTTTCTTGGATTGGGTATATGCTAAAAAATAGGATAACCAACAAAAGGTGTGGAACTTGATGTAGGTGGTTTGGTTGGAAGTGGAGAAAAGGTGTCCACAAAAGACCACGACTCATTAGAAGTCATTGGATCATTTAGGTGGGAAACTGATAAAGACACTGGAGGAAAAGGCATTGCCTAAATCATGGCAAGCCCAAGAGGATTAGTAAGTGGAGAATTATAAGGATATATAAAACATTTAGTAAAAGGGTCCTCTCGTAATATAGATTCTGGGTCAGTACGATGTGATTCAGGGTTTGAAACTGGATACTGTCTCCCTTGAGCATTGGGGGAATATGATTCACTTGTATATTCCTCCATAGAAAGCGGAGAAAGGCCTTGGAGACATTGAGACTGACAACGAGGTCCTATAGTAGCCATGATGAATTATATACGTTTTACAGGTTTTAAATTAAGTGGTATATATATAGTCTTATTAATGAAACAACACACACCTAAAAAGAAAAAACTCTATGAGATCAACAAGTAGTCAAACTTTTTACGATAGTCACAACTAGTTGGTGATGGAATCCAATATCGAAGGATTATAATGAAAGAGTGTTTGGTGACTATAAAAAAGGACTAGGAAAGAGACAGTTATGCTAGGTTGGAAAAACAAGAAACCCTCTCAAGTTTTCCCAGAAACTTGAGACATACAGGGTAAGGGATGTATTATTCTAAGGCTTGATAATTTCAGTAATGCAAGAAGATAAGTAGAGATTGATAGAGAAATGCTAGATTAGCACCAATTTGTTTCTCCATGTATATAAGGTGGAGTGGTTAGTGTAGTTGAGAAGCGCTCCCAACTAACTCCAAAGGTTAATCCTGCACACAAAGGAAAATAAACAAACCTTTACAACATAATAATCTTGTCAATCAAAATCCATAGTAACTAAACAAAAATATACCACTGAATGAATTAATATAAGCCAAACTTCCAAGCAATCATTAGTTAAACACAATAAATAACCATTAAACAATATTTAGGAAGAAATAATAATCTACCCATATTATTAGTCAATAAGGGGAAGATTACAACCAATATATGAAGTTGTAGCAACACATTCTTCAATTCCTAGCTCCAAAAATATGTCTCAATCAAGATTTAGACAACATAAGAATTTAATAAATTCCCATCCATTTCTCAATGGACAAACCTTTAATATATAGGACACATGGAGGCTATGAAGACTATTAGTTTCTTTTTGGTGCAATTTGGGAAAAAGCTTTGGGGTGGGTGATGTTTCCTCATGCTTTAATGCTTTATGTTGCTTTACCCATTTAGGAGAAAGCTTCCTTGTGCTTTAATGATTTTATCCGATTTTGATTGCTTCATTTTTTTATAAAAAAGTTGTATATGAGGTAAAGGTGATCAAATTCCACCATATGAGAGTTTCCTTAAATGATCAAGAGTGTCATAGTGATTTAAATCGGCCTTTTTTCCTTGAGACTGAGTGAGAATTTGGTAAAACAAGTTAGATGAAGAGACAAAGCATTATAGACTAGGATAACATTGTCCTCATGGTACATAACTTCTGTTAAAGTCTTAAATACACTAGAAAAAGGGGTTTATTTCAACCAAAAGCATAGTGATCTCTTCTCAGCTGATGAAGAGGTATTTTTAGGTATAACACAAGCTTTGAAATGTTGAAGGTGCATTAGTAAGTCCAAATGGAATAAAAAAAAATCATAATGACCTTCATGTTTTCTAAAGGTTATTTTGTTCATGTCTTCATGCCTCATTATGATTTGATGATATCCCAAACATAGATCCAACTTAGCAAAGACAATTTATCCATGCAATTCATTTAATAATTCATCAATGATAGGAATAAGAAACTTATCTTTTGATGGTTAGTTTTTTGAGTTGTCTATAATCAAGACACATAAACCATGAATGGTCATTTCTTATAATAATAACCTTTATTGAAGAGAAATCACTTTGGATAGGTCGACTGATGCCAACCTCAAGCATTTCTTGAATCATATGCTCAATCTCAGTCTTATGTATATATCTATACCTTTAAGGCATCATGTTATGTGGTACACTTCCAAGTTGCAATCAATAGCATGGTCATGATCTCAAGTAGGTGGAAGACCCTTATGCATATATCCAAATATATTGGAATGATTTTTGATAACTTTTTGGAGATCAGTTGAAAATAGCAACAAGAAATGTTAAAAATAGAATCCAAAAATTCCAATTTAATTTGTCCTTGAATTAAATTGTGAATTAAAATTGTAATTATTTTCTCATAACAACTTGTAATAGTTAACTAAGTTAAGTTGACTTAGTTAACTTAGGAATTTCGAGTTGGAAGTCTTTTGGAAGTCATGTATATGTTCTCCCTAAGTTTTAGGGGTCCAGGATGAGTTTAATTGTGAGTTGTAATTAGATAACTCAGTTTACTAAGTTATGTTTAGTTAAATTAGTTCCAAACTATTTATGGAACTAATAGAGAGTTAACAGTTAGTTGGTGCACTAGTGCATCCACAAGTGTCACTCCAGTTAACTGAAGATTACCTTATTAGAAACTCATGCATGTCAATTCTGAGAAAGACCCAGTTGAGACCAGAGTGTAGGGACAATGTACTATCAGTTGTATGATTTACTGAGTTATATAGATCATGCATGCAATCAGGAACTAGGCATAGTTTGGATTGCACAGTTTTGGAAGCACTGGATTCCCATTAATATGGCTATTGAGCCAAAGGAATTGCGCAAGGAAATAGGGGCTTGGAGAGTAGCAGAAGAGGCTAAGGTTTGGATTGAGCCAGCTTGTGACCAGAGAGTTGATCATACTTGTGAAGAAATTGTTCTAGTGAGTACAATATTTTTGTTTTCTACTCATATTTATGATTAATGCAATATCGTTAGTAGGGGTTTTGAGTTGTGGATTTCCCTAGATAAATATTGTGTTATGTGCCATTGATTATCTTCCTCTTGTCAATTACTATTTTCATTGATCTTTATGGGATTCCGCTGTAAAGAGTAGAGTACATTCTTGTCTTGTGTTTTAGGAAATTACATGAGTTGTGAATCCACAAGAAAATCTACATGGTATCAGAGCTATATTTGTAGAAACTATCTACATGGTATTAGAGTTGAAGACAATATACTAGAGGAGATTTTAAAGTTTTGGGTTTTGGGTTACCGGTGAAATTCGAATTTGCAATACATACTTCAGGATCGACAGATGGAATTCTATGGTTTGTGGCTCAAGTATGCCTTGGATGGTAGCTCGAATTACATGGCCTGGAAGGACAGGATGGAGGCTGTATTGGAGGATAATGGCTTGAAGGAATTCATTGATTAGGAAATTCCTAAGCCACTAACATAGGATGCTCAAAATCTGGATGAATTGAAGAAGTGTGTGGCAAGGGCGAGGTGTATAATCCTTGAGGGTGTTCCAGACCACATTGTCTTGAGTCTCCATGGGAAGGAAACTTCGCATGCTATGTGGAAATATTAAAGGACCTTTTTCAGAGAAACAGTGACCATAAGAAGTTGGCATGGAAAGTTAAACTTCAAAAAATAAAGATGGAGGTAGGCGACTGAATTCCAAATTACTTGACCAAGTTCACTCATTGTTGGGATGAACTTGGAAGTGTTGGAATCACTGTTGCCGATTTGATATGGTGAGCCTAGCTCTTCTAGGAATTCCCAAGAGTTGGAATAGTTATTAGAAATTTGTTACTGGGAGGGAGAAGCTATGAGATTGGGAATGATTGTGGTCGGATTTGGTACAAGAGGAGTTTCAATGGAACGCCAGAGATGGGACCTCTTCCAAGGAAGTGGAAGGGGACTTTGCCTTAGGGAGTAAGGCAAAGAAGGCCAAGGGAAAGCAGTCCCAAGCCGAGGTAGGCAGCAAGAAGATGTACTTGTCAAAAGTTAAGTGTTTTCACTGTCATGAGTATGGGCACTATGCTACAAATTGCCCACAGAAGAAAGAAAGAAAGAAAGAGCCACAGTAGCTGTAGCAGGTGAAGCTTTAGCTTCACAATTCAAAATTGATTTCACTCTCATTGCATGCATGGCCAACATTGTAATGGGAGGCGTGTGGTATCTTGACAAAGGTTCCTCATTCCATATGACGAGGAATAAAGATATTTTTAGTGATTTTGAGGAGAAAGACCTTAAGCAGAGCATAGAGTTTGGAGATGACGAGAGGTATATATCTACTAGGATCGGTATAGTTACCTTTCAGAGGGAGTATGGCTCCCATTTTAGGATCACATATGTGATGTATGTTCCAGGACTGAAGAAGAATCTTGTTTCAGTGACAGTATTGTAATTCCATGGTTATGATGTGGTTTTTAGTAAGGAAAGGTTTTCCTTAAACACATTGTCATGGGACAGATGAAACAGATCGATGCACGAGTCAAGAACCTGTATGCTCTTGAGGTACAAGATGCATGCAAAGCCTTGAGGAGAAAGGCAAAGGTTAGAGGCTTGGTGGTTGAGAAAAAGAGTAAATTACCTCTCAACATGCAACCCTAGAAGAAGCCTCTGAAGTAACTTTAGGAAATTATGGAGCAACCACAATTGGAGAAGTTGAGATGAGACCGAGTGGAGGCATCCACTCATGCAAAGAACTCCAGTAGGGGGGAAGTTCAAGCCAAGTGGGAATAGGGAGCACATGCATCCATCCCTCCAGGTGAGAGGTGGGGGGATGTGAAGTGATAGTCCCAAGAGGGCCGAAATTGGGCAAGGTCCATTGAGAGGTACTATGGAGGAATCCGTGGTGATTGATGTAGTCAGAGATCAGAGTGAAAAAGGTTAGAGAAATTAGATACTGAAGAGTGCATAGAAGGGTTGAAAACAATACAGAAAGGCAGAGTCAATAGAAGGGCAAAGTTTTTAGTCGATAGAGGCAATAACAATGAGAGACTTTGATGACAGAGGCATCATACTGATTTAGGTTGGATTTTTTTTTTTTTTTTTTTTTTTTTTTTTTTTTTTTTTTTATTTATTTATTTATTTATTTTATTTATTATTATTATTTTTATTTTTTTATTTTATTTTATTTTATATATTTATATATTTATTTATTTTTTTCTGGAGTTGTTTTAGCAACAACACTAGAGAAAAGTGTTGCATGTAGAACATTCCAAAGGTTCAGGATTGAGATTGAGTTGAAATCCTTTCTTTTTGAGAGAGAGTGTTGAAAGTAGCAACAAGAAATGTTAAAAACAGAATCGAGAAATTCCAATTTAATTTATCCTTGAATTAAATTGTGAATTAAAATTGTAATTCTTTTCTCATAGAAACTTGTAATAGTTAATTAATTTAAGTTGACTTAGTTAACTTAGGAATTTCAAGTTGGAAGTCTTTTGGAAGTCATGTATATGTTCTCCCTAAGTTTTAGGGGTCTAGGATGAGTTTAATTGTGAGTTGTAATTAGATAACTCAGTTTATTGAGTTATGTTCAGTTAAATTAGTTCCAAACTATTTGTGGAACTAATAGAGAGTTAATAGTCAGTTGGTGCACTAGTGCATCCACAAGTGTCACTCCAGTTAACTGAAGATTCCCTCATCAGAAACTCATGCATGTCGATTATGAGAAAGACCCAATTGAGACTAGAGTGCAGGGACAATGTACTATCAGTTGTATGATTTATTGATTTGTATAGATCATGCATGCGATCAGGAACTGGACCTAGTTTGGATTGTCTAGTTTTGGAAGCGCTAGATTCCTATTAATATGGGCTATTCATCCATAGGAATTGTGCAAGGAAATAGGGGCTTGGAGAGTAGAAGAAGAGGCTAAGGTTTGGATTGAGCTAGCTTGTGAGTAGAGAATTGATCACACTTGTGCAGGAATTGTTCTAGTGAGAACAAGATTTGTATTTGCTACTCAGATTTCTGATTAATACAATATAGATAGTAGGGGTTTTGAGCTGTGGATTTCCACGAATAAATATTGTGTTATGTGCCATTTATTATGATCCTCTTGTCAATTATTGTTTTCATCAATATTTATGGGCTTCCATTGTAAAGAGTAGAGTAGATTCTTGTCTTGTGTTCTAGGAAATTACATGGTTGTGAATCTACAAGAAAATCTACAAGATCCACTAGAGAAGAGGATATAGATGCTTGAACATATAGTGAGAACAATTGTGAAATTACACCATGGTGACCATTTTTTAGTACTTTTGTCATTTTTTTAGATCTTATCACTTTAGAGGATTTCCATTAGATACCTCTAAGGTCAATTTCCTTTCCTTTTAAGGAAAATATCATGAAAAGTTTTTGAAATTTAAGGGACATGGTTCCCAATGATTGTAACCATTGGATCCCTAATACAACATCACCACCACCAATTAGGATAGAAACCATGGGACTATCCAAAAAATCCTCCCTCATGTTCAACTCAATACTATGATACTTCCTTAAACAATTTATGGTATACCCATATTCAATCATTACTTTAAATTATAATGTTAAGAATATAATGCAATTGATACATTTTGCATAATTTTAATGAATTTACGGGTACTATCTAAATCAATCAACACTATTACCTTTTTATTCTTTATATATCCTTCTATCTTGAGGGTTTATGCAATACTAATGTTTTCCAATGCCTAACAAGATATTGTTGGAGTAGTCTCTTCTAGTTCTAGATCTCGTGACAATTCCAATTCTTGATCTTCTTTCTCTTCACAATCTATGTAGAATATTTTCTTCATATTGCATTTATTATCCTTAATGTACTTGTTGTAATAATTAAAACATAGTCCCTTTTCTCTTCTATCATCTATTTGTTGATATGTCAACCTTGTTAGTTGAATGATGTTAGGAGAGGGATTATAATGTTCTCTATAGCTGTCAAAGACCACTCTTATAGTAGCCATATTTTTACTTTCAATTTTCCTTGCTAAACTAAAATCGTGCTCTATGGATTTAAGTTCACAAAGCCATACCTCATGTTGGATGATTTCCTTTATAGTTCCAAATAAAAAGGTCCACCAAATATCCTCTAGAATGCTCTTTAACTTGAGAATTAACTTTTGGAATTGTTGAATATGCTATGCAGTTGGACCTATTTGTCAAATATTTAACAATTAGCTAAATAATATATTGTTCTCAATATCCCCATAATGTGTTATTAATTCCTCTTTAAAAATTGATTGAGATACAATAAAATCATTTTTATTTTCACAAAGACATTGATACCATACAAATTTATCTTGTTATAAATAGAAGGATGCAATAATTACTTTTTGTAAGGTTGACACATGGTGAAAATCAAAGTATTTCTCCATCTAGAATATCTATGTTATAGGATTTTACCATCAAACTTCCCCATATCAATCTTTAGAATGAAGTAATTTCTTAATGCCAAGTTGAGCCTATAATGTTGTAGATCCTAGAGTTATGAATTATCAATTTATCATGATTTTGCAATTCAACATTTGGGCTCTTAAATTGTGATAAATTAATCCCCATATGTGATTAATTCCCAACAAAAGTGTTCTCCCTATTTTCATGATTACCTTAGATCTCCATATCCCTTTTAGTAAGTATCTTTGGGAGAAGCTTTTCCATGGAATTCAAGGATTTTTGTATGGAATGGGATTTTTTTTTTTTTTTTTTCCATTTCATTTGAAGGACTTCTTGAGAACTTGATAAATCCACTTTTTCACCATACCAAGACTCATTTATTCAACTTAGTTCTTTAGTTGGGATAACCTGTATTCTAAGAATTAAATGTCTTTGTATTTCATGTTTGAATTTTCATGAGGAGCAATATATCTTGTAGAACCCTTTTCCATATGAGAAAATACTAATAACGCTCATGTTTGTCACAATTTTCAGTCAACTAAAAATGGATCTTCTAATCAAAATTTATGCCAATTGTAATTTATGTACCTTTAAAACCTTAATTTGGAGGATATTTAGATGGTTTACCTTTATTTTGATATATATCCAAAATTTGAGCCCTTCTAAGTTTGAAATTTTGGCATAATTTCTTAAATTCTTTAAAATTTCATAGTTTGAAACTTCATTGAACAAACGTTACAACAAAAACGCCAAAATGACTCATTTAAGACTAATTTCGGGATATTAAAAAATCCTAATTTTCACAAGATATATCTCAAATTATAAAACCATTTTTTCATGTAACTTTCTATGGATTTTTAGTGTTTTGAAGAATTCAAAGTTTGAAACTACCCTTGAATTTTTAGAGCAAAAGTTCCAATATGGCTCTTTTAAAAATGATTTCAGGATTAGTTAAAAACATTTTCTTACATGGACTATATCTCCGAAATTGTGACTAACCTAAATAATTGTTTTTTACCACCTATACTATGATATTTCTCCTCAATCTCCACAAAAATTAAATGTTTTACAACTTCCTAGAAAAAAGTCACAGTGAAATTAAAAAATGGCTCATTTGAGACTAATTTTAGGATTAGTCACAAATTCTAACTTACATAGGTTATATATCCAAAATCATAGTGAACCAAAACCTGAAATTTTGACCATGTGTATTTAGATATTTCTCCTTGGTCTCCTCAAATTTACTGTCTAAAGATTTAAAAAAAAATATAGCAAAATTTCTAATATGTCTTAAGGATGAAAACCCTAGGATCATAGGCTCTGATACCAAATGCAATCATCCAAGTTTCTTAAAAATGATAATACGTTCATAAATGCAATCCAATTCAAGGAGGAAAACTCCCTTTGTAATGAATCCAATACAAAATACAACATGAGATGATTCTAAGACAATATATAATTTTAATGAAAGGGTACAATGAAAGTTTTTAGCCAACCTAATAGTATAACATGAAATGTAATAACTCAATATATAGGGATTAATAAAAGGCTTTATGCTTAACTTGCATGTATTTTAGAGCATTGCATTTATGCACATTCCAAAGGTGAGAAGTAATTGTAAACTACATAATAGATGGTGCATATGTATTTTAATTGGTTATTATGAACAACTAACTGCATATCAAATTATGGGACCTCAAAGACATGACTTTTGTGCAAAGTGTTACATCATATTTTTACAAATTAATTTCATTTATGAGTTAACTTGGGAATTTTGATAACATGCATGAAGAATTATATTTGGAAATTATCATTGATTCAATACATAAGGTTACATTTGAATATGAGGGTTAATAATCTGTTGTAGTGGCTACAACCACCCTCCAAAATTTTTTGTATGCTTCGTTTTCGAGCCTCCCTTCTAAATAATAACAACTCATCTTGCACTGATCCAGGTACTTATGCTTTGATTGAGCCTCATCCTTTTCATATTGCCCTGCATTTTATTACTTGGTTTATTGTTTAACCCACAAGCCGATATCTTGACTTCATTTCCATCTAGTTCCGGGCTTTCCTTAGAGAACTGCTCAATCCTTGAGGGAAACCAACCTTGCTCTCGGGAATTGCGTAGTCCAAGTTGAAAATGAGCCTTAAGATCAATAATTGTGCAGTGATAGTTGAAAGTTAGCCTTTAGCTAGGTAATTGTGAAGAGCATGAGAGGCAACCCAGATCCACTCAACCCAGAAATTGTGCTGAAGCCTTCTGCTAAGAAGTTGTCCAGTGCATGAACCAAGGAGTTGCCTAGTTCTCCTCGGAACTACATGGAAGATTTTCCTGAAAAAAGAAAAAATCAAAAGGAGAAAAAGTAACGCTAGAAAATAGGGATCTATTTTTAGTAGCCTAAAGGAGGCACTTGAGTTATTTTGGAAACCATCACCAAGTCTCTCTTTTTTCTTGATTTTGATTTTCGTGTCATAAACCCTAAATTGATCAAATATATTTAATCAATGCTGCTAGAGCTCATTTTCACATTTGATCTTGGAGCTTTGGCATTCCCTAGGAGAGTCAATGAACCTTCTATGCGATCGTCATCACTTTTTTGGGTAAGTTTTGCTTTTATAGTATTTTGCATCTTTTTCTATCACTTTTTCTTGTTTAGCTTGTGAGAGTTTTGCTTCACTTGTTTTGTTGAATGAATGCTGGCGTTTTAACTTATTTTAGTGTGTAGAAGTGTTGTTTCAAGTTTTTCATTCCCTTTCCCAAGTGTCGCATGCATTACCCTATTTTTTCACTAACGGTTACCGTTGCATGGACTCCCTTCACATGATTCATTTTCCTTTAGTTTGATTGATTATTGCACTTGTTTTACTTGCATGAATCATCAATTAGTCATATTTTCACTCATCATCACACCACCCTTCATATATCTTCAATTTCGCACTCCCCTTGGGCAGATCTGAGCTTCCCTTGCTCGGATCTAGCACTCTCTTGCATGCATTGCGCATTTTGGGAGCTCAAAGCCTCTGCCTTGGCTTCTAGAATTGCACAGAGGCTACCATGGTCTAGCTCCATCTGCACACTATGTAGTTCCAGGAGCCAACCTCCCAGCTTAGCCATTGAGATTGTGTAATGCTCAATCTCTCCTGGCTCTAGCCTAAGACTGAACTAAACATTGTGCAGTTCCAGTCAGCAAGCCTCCCCACTGAAAGCTGAGACTGCACAATGTGCAGTTCTAGTACACAACTAGTGACCTCTGTGATCCAAAATTGTGCAATATATCCCAGCATTAGCCCAGTTTGTTTCTTGGTCTTGTATTGAAGTTGCTTTTGGTTTTAAGCTAACATTTTCCTGCCATGAGTGTCCTCTCTATCTCCGAGTACAACAATTGTTGAGCATCTCTCTAGAATTTACAGTTAACATGGTCTCCAAGAGAGCTACATCAAAGGAAACTATTGAGAGAATTACTGGGGAAGCAGTTGAGCAGACATCAGTTAATCTACTAGTCTATGCAGGCACTCAACTGTTCATTGAGAAGAGCACAAAGTTGACATGGCAACAAATCAACGACAATTTTTTAGATGACTTCAAAGAAGACTTAGAGAACTGACATGTATATATCAATATCCAACAATCAAGTTTATACAAGGTTGCATGCAGGTACACCACCTTCCCATGTGTAAACATTATTAGTTGGATTGTCTCACACATAGATCCAAAGACTATGACATTGAGCAGTGCTAGTGGGATAGAGCTTGCCACCTTCATGATAGAGAAATTTTAGCAGATGTATCATTTACCTTAGCCGATGAGGCACATGGACACACTTTTCTATTCCACCCATATCCAAGTGAACACGAGAGATATAGTCAAGCATTGGGTGAACGATATGTCAAAGTTAAGACAAACACCCAATCATTTTTACAAGAAAAAGTCTCTCAGGAATGATTATCAGTTCTTGATCATATTTGCATGCTGAATATATGGTCAAGAGAGCACATAGACCTTTCCTGAAGGTTGGGTAGTTGTACTAAACTGGTCGGTGAGTGATGGAAGGTCATTCAATTGGTCGGACTTTTTGGCTCATTAGTTGAAAATCCATGTGATTAACGCCTGAATTTTTCCCAAGGATGAGAAAGCAAAATTCTACATGTACACATACTTACTGGATGAAATCTGTGCCTAGCAACATTTTCTTCGCATGAGTTGGACATGGACACTGAAAGAGACTGTCGTTAACATTTATTGCAAGTTTATTTACGATTGCGGCTACTGAGGATTAATGGAAAGGTTGACTGACCATTTCATCATCCCATTGTATAAGCTTATCTTTGAGTAGGACCCACCTTGTATGTTTTGAGAAGTAGTGGAGGCGATACTTAACATTACGGATTGGTATACCTCACCCAGTGGCACCTTCATCAAAGTGTTTCACAGACAGAAGCCTTCACATGTTCTACCAAGGTATACCATAGACAAGTTGGTTATGCAAGAGGTCTCATATCACCTCTCCGTAGGGTTATAAACAAGACTACATAGGAAGAAGAAAGTTCCATGGCCCGATCTTCCTTTACAGATCAGATTGTACGAGATTAAGAGCATGAAAGATGCAGATTCTGAAGCTAAGGAGATATTCAAGTTCGAGTTCGACACCAAAGAATTTAATTCATATGATCCCCATGGTATTTGCAAGAACCACTATGAGAATATGTACTACCCATGGGTCTGTTAGGTTCCTATACCAATAGGAATCATAATTTTGATTGACTAAGGTTAAACCTTGTAATATTGTACATACTTTTGCTTTTTGCAAATGTTTTTCATATTAAAAAATTAAAAAATGTAAAGAGGGTATGTCCTAAAAGAATAATCAAAGGACAAAAAGAATGGAAAAGGTCACAAAAAAATGAAATATATGAACCCCAAAATACAAAAAGAGACCATGAAAGTGTGCAAGTCAAAATGCCACTACTATTTACTTTTTATGCATAATAAATGATTGTGTGTAGCTTGTTGCTTATGCCACAATCCATGATATCCAAAATGTTTAAACTTGGCTATTTCGTGTTTTGAATTTTATGTTTATAGGTAGTGAATAAATCTTACCAAACAGTGTAATCTTGGCAGAACATTAGATAGGTAGAGTGAATAAAAAGAGCTCATTAGTTTAATTTGAGCCCTTGGAGGATATAATGTTAGACTTAGATAGTTTATTTTGTAAAGAAAAGAAAAGATTGATAAGGGTTTGCTAGCCTAAATGCACCCAAATAAAGTGAAGAAAAAATGGTAGGATGAGTAAGTGGGTAAGTAGTAGAAAGGTTGCAGAAATGTCATGTAATTGATACAAAAAGTACTTATGTCATTGTTCCAAATGCATCATTTAAATATGCATAAGTGGTAAACAAAACAAAGGCAATGGTTCACAATTTGGTTTACTTAACATCCCCTCATTCATTTTAACCCCCATGACACTCACTAACTCCCCTTCCATAAGAAAAATATTAATACCTATAGTTTTTAAGTAAAAAAGGCTCAGAGCATTTCTCTGACTTCTGGTGGGACTGGACCCTCGGCTTGATGACTTAAGAAGGAAAGGTGTTAAATTTCATCATAATTCATTCATCCCCCTCACAAAACCCCTTTTCCTAAGGTTAAGTTCTTTTGCCTAGGAAAACCCATTTATAAACATGTTTATGTACGAAAAACCCACCAAATACATTTATTCTAAGTACTAGGTATATGGAAAATACACAACATTTCATACACCTAGGAACAATTCCCCTTCCGAACATTTCACATCATATTAAATTTTTTAGTTGAATATATAAAATTCCCGAAAAACCCACTACTCTTTATATATTTAACCCCCTTATATAAAATAGCCCCACCCCTTAGTTTATTTATAAACTATGTTACTGCCCCTTATCCTGCAAAAAACTTTAAAAACCCACCCTCAGTCCTTAATCCTATGTTAAAAAGTTCTCGATGAGATTAAGCTCTAAATTAATCTCATACCGGAAATGATTAAGTCCTCGGGACCCCCATCAAATCATATCATTCACCCCCGCGCAACTCCCATCTCCTGATCACCATCAATTGTCCCTCCTCCACATCCAATGCCACACAAACATATCGGGCCGGCCCGATGTCCACCCTTTACCCGCCTAATAAGGCGATTTTCCCCCTGGTCCCCGACGCTACGTGTCAAGCACTGAATGGAATCGGGCAACCCCTCCCGAATATCGTTCGCACCACAAAAGCGGTGCAATGGACCTCCCAAACCACTTTCCCCTTCCAACCGAACACTGTCACTGTTCATCAAATAGTGAAACTCGCCAAAATGAACAATTTTTCCTATAAAAGTCCGTTTACTCCTCTTTTCACTCTTTTTGCCTTTGAGAGCTCAGAAAATCATTGCAACCACTGCAAACACCCAAATTGCTCACAAACCTCCGCCATCCCTCCATAAAAGCTGCAAATAGTCCAGCTCGTTCATCAGTCCATACCAATACCGTCCGAACCTCTGCAACTGCCTTCAACCACCATTTACAATAAATTCCACCCAATTCCAAGTATTTAACTGTGGAATTCCAGCTTCATTGTCAAATTCCAAATCAATTCACCCTCTTTGACACTGTTAATTAACTAAAAAGATCAAATTTACCTAAATTTTAAAACCGTGAGCCATAAACCACTGCAAAACCTTCGTTGCCCTAAAAACTCTAAATCATCCCTGTTTAGTCAATTTAGTATGTCGTACATTGCTACATTAATTATCAATCTGGGAGTCGTAAACTGATGAAGTGTGGTGCACTATATGTGCAAGACAACCTCTTTCTTACTTTTTATTGTTTTCAATTTTATTTTGTTTTTGGGGTTTTTATCTTGGTTTGTCTCCTAATGCGAATGTAAACCCTATTTTTAAGTTTTAAGAATACTTTAGAAGGCAAGTATGGAGATAGATTTTAAGGCAATTATGTCCTTTATGATGACTTCCAGAGCTTAACACTTTAGAGGATCTCAAAACATACTAGTGATGAAATTAGTATTTGAACAAGAATGTAAATGTGCAGCTATTCAAATCAAACAAATGATAAACTACTGATCATGAAATCACTATCTTTGCTATTCATCTAAATATAGAAAGAAAAGTTAAGCTATTGCACTCAAACAAATCAAAAACTGCAAACCAATAAAAGTAAAACCAATTCACTTCACTTATAGTCTGATAGCTTGCCAAGTAGCTTTTCGGGGTTAAGCCATGGCTCTAGAGATAACGTCAATAACATGAAGAATTGATATCTAAAATACCTACTTGAAAATGAAAATAAAATCAAGTCACTTCTTTTATAGTCCGATAGCTTGCCAAGTAGCTTTTCCGGGTTAAGCCATGGCTCTGGAGATAACGTCAATAACATGAAGAACCTGATATCTAATTGCAAAAATGAAAGTAAAATCAAATCACCTCACTCATAATTTGATAGCTCGCCAAGTAGATTTTCGGGGTTAAGCCATGGCTCTGGAGATAACGTTAAATGACATGAAGAATTTGATATCTAAACTAACTATCAACAACAAATGAATAAGACTGAAATCAAAGCATAACCGAAATTGAAAGCTAAGAAAAACAAAGCCAGCAGAGAGGCCAATATCATGTCACTATTTATTGCAAAAATTGTATGAAAATGCTCGAGCCTAGCCTATCGTGAAACACACTGATCAGTGTTAGATAAAATATACAATGCTTGGAAAATCATGTACAGGAATGAAACATTAACATCATAACTAAAATATGAAATATACACAAGTGAACAAACGATGAAATATCTACAATGGAAATAAGACAAGAACATATGAAAACTTTACAAAAATAAAGAAACAAAACCTTAGCCAGCAGGGGCCCTCTTCACGACCTTGGTTAACACACTGTTAGTCCGGAATTACTCTCACACAGTCATATAAAATAGAGTCTTGTTATATTGCAAAACAGAGGAAGGATCCTCTCGTTACAACAGCAGGATCAATGTCACGGCACAGTACATGAACTAACAGCAAGACTACATCAAAAACTAGCTACATGCATTTGCAAACGCGTTATTTATAAAGGAAATTACATAACTGTTTTTCCTATGGAACTCCTTCAGCAGAAGACACATAAAAAGACAACATCCGTGAGCTTAGCGTGTTGGTTGCCATGATCATTCAATCTACCAAAAGGTGGCTGTTGGATTTGCGTCGTGGAGGCAGTCTACAGCTGTCAAAATGAATCCATGGATCTAGGAACGGTCTCAGACCCTTCACGTGTTGAAAAACAGAGACCTATTTGCCGTAGAACTCCTCGTTTGACCACCGTTTGACCAAGGCTTTCCTCTACGAATCTGGCTAAACCAATAGGACTTGGTCCATGTCCAGATCATTTCTGAACTGCCCACGTGCCTTGTTTTGCTTGCTGACACTTGCAACCTAGAGATCAACAAAAGCAGCTGCAGAATCTCAAGTCAACTGCGGAAAGTGGCTGCATTCTGCAGCTGATGAGAAAAATCTAATTCAAATAGAAAACACAAAAACATAGTTAGAAAACCACTTAAATGCACTCTCAGAATCAATATGTAATGATCTTTGATAGCTTGTGAGGCACCGGTGAGGGGAAAAAGTCTAGGAAAGTGTGTAGAAGAGATGTAGTTTCAGGGCTCAACATACCCCCACTGTGAAGGTGTTGCATGTCCTCATGCAACCAAAACTATGACCACCCTCCCTTCAGTTCATGTGTTCTGAGACCTCCGCTAACACATCCAGCCTTCCTTTTTTCTTTCTTGGTACCATTGTCATCCTAGGTTTCCTCATTAGGCACTTGAATTTGAGGTTGATGAGAGCTCTGCTCAACCTCCTACTCTTTTTCTTTAATTTCCTATTTTTCTTCTGCCACAGCCCAAGATGCAACATGGTGTTGTCGTGAATAATCTTATCCAACCTGCTCTGTTCTTTCAATGTTTCATTTTCTCTTTTGATATGTCTATTTAGGACTTCCAGTTCAAAAAATTCTTGTTTTAGTGATTGGATTAGAGCTTCCTGGGCTGTATTAGGCTGGGCAGATGAAGTGCCTTGATCTGTGGCAGTCTTCTCCAATGACTCAATAAAATCATACATTTCTTGCTGGGTTGGATCTATCTCAGGTGTAGCCTTTCTTGGGTTGTCCCCAAAATTTGGCTGAGAAGGACTAATCTCAAAATCTGGCTGAGAAGGACTGATCTCAAAATCTGGCTGAGAAGGACTGATCTCAAAATCTGGTTGAGAAATAGGAGTATGGTGTGGGCTACGACCAGGAGGGATTACTAGAGGCTGTTCTGGTGTTTCCCCTCCTAAATCAATGAAGTGGGCCCCTTTAGTTTGTACTTTCCTCAGTTTTCCTTTAAGTTTGGAGCTCCTCCTTAGATTTTGTGAGCTAGTGTCTCCTTTCTCCACACTCTGTTTTTCTTTCCCTTTTCTCTTTGCTGCAGCTGATTGTTCCTAAAGGTAAACTAGTCTTTCAGAAAGTATTTGGTCCTCTTCTGAGGAAGGTTCTGGGGTTTGATAGACAACTTCAATATTTCTTTTCCCCTTTAGTTTTCTTTGCTTCCTAACCTCAGTTCTTTCCTTCCTACTTTCAGACAACTTCTCTTCCTTATTAGTTTCTTTAGCTATGTTAGTAGGAGTGTCCTGAATGTTCACACTTGTTTTCCTTCTCCTACTTTTCCTTGTTGAGCTACTCTCGGGTGTTTCAGGTGGATCCTGAAAGAAGTTTCTAATCAAGAACTGTTCCCAGGTGTCCTTCTTTTCCTTCAACTGTTTTTCAATCAAAATTTTTACAAGGCCGTGATGGTAAAGGTGGGGTTCTATGTCCTCCAGATTCTTTTGTACAGTTATGGACATATTTTTCAGGCTATTCAATAGAAATTAAGGAAAATTGATGGTTTTATTTTCTATAAAATTCATTAGCAACCGGATGTGGCACATATACATGGACCCAAACCGTCCTTCACATGTAATAAAATTATGGATTATCAATAATAAACTAGTCCACTTTTCCTCTAGAGCAGAGATAGAGATTCCACATTTGAAAATGATTATATCCATACCTGGATTGCGTAAGATAATCCTCCAGGCCCTCTCATCAAAGTTTTTGTTTTTCAACCACTGTTCTCCCTCCTGTGGGAGTTCCGTTGTTGCTGCGATAGATGCCTCTATGACTGAAAATTTAAGATCTCCAACCTCAACTTCCACGCCATTAAAAGACCTTGCAAATGTCTTCGTGACTTCTTTATTGTAACCTCTGAATTTTTGGATGAACTTTAGTCACCGTGCCTTCCTTAATATGCTTTTCAATTGTGGATACCCCTCCATGAATTTTAGCCCGTCCCGTTATGCTCTTAGCAGAAGACCCATTCCTTCCTCCTACCTTAAAATACGTCTGTGAGTGATGGACTGTGAGTAATGGATTGATGGAGGTGAAACGGTTGTGTTAGCAGGGAATGGAGAAGGTTGGTGGAGAAAAACCAGTAGTTGTAAATGAAAGAGCAGAGAACAGGTAATAAGAATGAGTTCACGGAGATGTAAATAGGCCAGAAATAACAAATTCAACTTCAATGGGATAGTATGGAAATAGAGTAATCCCGACTTTTGAGCTAGAAGGGTACGAAATAGGTGTGAGCATGTTCTCAAAATGACTGTAGATTTGTGCGGCGGGACAGAGCCGTGATCAAATAGATTATGATCCAGGTGGATATTGGTGGCCACCCACTAATTCCACTTGGATCCCCTCTAGTGCTTCTTACAGTTTTTTTTAGTTTCCTTAATTATAGCACAGTTTACTATTTTTAGCAGTTTTTCGGGTCCTAAACTTCCGGAGCCGTTTTGAGGCCCTAAACGACGTTTTTTTGGGAAATCCACCGCCAGCGATTTTTCTGATAAAAATCATCTTTTTCTGTCGTAGTCCTCGGAGAGATATTTCCAACGGGCTATCATGCACGTCAAACGGAGATAGTACGACCAATTCGCGACCCCGGGAAGTTGATGTACCAACTTACCCAAAAACGGGGCCCACAATTTGGCGTTTCATCTTCTAGGGTTAGGTTTTGGAATGTGAAGGGTTTTCCATGGTTTCTCAACAATAAATAAGCCCTCGAGCCTCATTGTAACAGAGTTCAAAACAGTTCAGAGGCATGTAGCCGACACATCTCTTCTCAGAGATAAGCTACCATCGCCCTAGCTGGGTTATTTCTATTTGTAAGCATATTTCAGTATTCTCCATTAATGAAATGAAGTATTATTTCCGTGGCATCTCTGTTTTTATGGTTATCGCATATTATTATTTCTGTGGCATCTCTGTTTTTATGGTTATCGCATCTCTGTATTTATGGTTATCTCTGTAATCTATTGCATTCCTGCTTAAATCCAGATCAGTGGTATCAGAGCGGTCTGCTTTTTCTCTGTTTTTCTTTGCATGTCCCCAATGAGGTCGTGATATAAGGAGTTAGGGCTTGAACTGGTCGAACCTTTGCAAGACCAGCCTCGCAAATCTCGACGGCCTCCCATGGCGGATGAGAAGAAAGACGAGGGGCAGGAGATCCTATCAAAATCTTGCTCGAAGAAGCGCTCAAGCGGCAAAGGAACGCGATGATGGATAGCTTTGCGCAGATCCTTCAGCAGCTACCCAGAGGTGACACATCGGCTTCCAACAGCTACTCTGGAAACGCCACACCATTTAAGGTACAAGTTAATTTTGAAATCCCCATCTTCGAGGGTCAAATAGACGCAGATGCCGTAGATAAATGGTTAAATCTGCTAGATGGGTATTTTTCTGTTCACGAATTTTCAAGTCGGGAGAAGATTGTTTTCGCTCTTCTCAAAGCAGCCCCCCACGTCAAGGACTGGTGGGAAACCTACTGCGAGCAGAAGGATGAAAGTACAGGCTCACTATTTTCAACCGCACCCACTTGGAATGACTTCCGGGATGCCATCAAGGAGCAGTACTACCCCTTCGGAAGCTATGAGGAAAAATACATCAAATGGACCAAACTGCGGTAGGGACGAGACCAAGATGTGCCAGAGTTCACAAACATTTTTCATGCCCTTCGCACACAGTTGGGTATCAAAGATTCTGAGCTACATCTGGTACTCAAATACCGCGGCTGCCTACACAGATACATCTAGGAAGAGATGGAGTTCTTGAACATCTCCTCACTCGGCACAGCATACCGATACGCTGTCAAAATCGAGCAAAAGTTCAAACAAAAGAAGCAAGACTTTGGATCTGCAAATCCAAAGCCCAAAGGACAAATCCAAGGCGGGGTGACCCAAGACAACCCGTCGAAGCCGCAAGAAAAGAACAACACCACGAAGCCAAAGAAGGACACAGGAAAGTGGTGTGAGTTCCACAAGAGTCCCACTCATAACACAAGTGAGTGTCGGACCAAGCAGTCGCTGGTGGCCGAGTTGAAGGCTTCCGAATCAGATGCATGTTCCGACTCTGAGTCAGAACCTGACAAGGGGAATGACAAAGGGAAGCAGATTATTGATGCGGATCCCAGCGCCACTGTTGCTACTGCCAAGATCCAGGAAAATGAGCCCGAAGATCCAGAGGAGGGGGAACGTCTTTTCCACTCACAGATGTGGGTGAAGGGTTCGCCGCTGCAATTCATTGTCGACAGTGGCAGCCAAAACAACCTCATTTCAGCAGAGGTCGTGAAGCGGTTGGGCCTACCAACTACACCACACCCACAGCCATACAGTATCGGTTGGCTTCATGAAGGACGAGATCTCAAAGTTCGCCAGCAGTGCCACCTTCCCTACAGCATCAAGCCCTTCACAGACGAGGTATTGTGTGATGTTACACCTCTGGATGTTTGTGATGTACTATTAGGCCAGCCATACTTGTGGAGGCGACATGCTGTGTATGAGTCAAGGCCTCGCGTTGTCATCATTTCTTTGGATAATTCATTATACAGGATACCGGAGGTAGCCCCACCTACCGCCACCTCTTTGATCACTGCTAAGAAAGGCAGCAAGCTCATCTCACAGACTAGGAAATTTATTTTCTGTCTGGTTCGCTCCCAAAGTAAGGGTAAGATCGTTGCTACATCCATGACCCCCGCGAAGGGTTCCTCCTCACAGCAGCAACAACAGAGGGATACCGTCATGACAGAACATAGGAACAACTTCTCGTTACCCGGAGGGGTACCGCACAAGTTTCAGGTGGGCGAAAAAGTTTGATTACAACTGCAGAGGGAGCGCCTTACTAGAACCCATCAGAAACTCAGACCACTTTGACATGGTCCTTACACCATTACCAAGGCTATGGGAGACAATGCATTTGAGCTCAGCATTCCCCCATTCCTTGGCCTGCACCCGGTGTTCAATGTCGACCGCCTTCGGCCATACTTTCCACCATTACTAGACACACCCGACATTGCCGAACAACTCACACCCACAGAGTTAAATCCAGCTTGCATGGAACAAGTTGCAACTGATCGGATCATGGACACACATATCAAGCACACTCGCCAGCAGAATATCCAACTGTATCGAGTTGTCAAAGCAGGACAACTCCTTCACCAGGGCAAGTGGCTCACCAGGGACCAAGTGCAGCAGAAGTTCCCTCATCTCATGGAGGCACTCAACGCAATGGGGACCATTGCTTCCTAAGGGGGGAGGAATGATCCAAGTGGATATTGGTGGCCACCCGCTAATTCCACTTGGATCCCCTCTAGTGCTTCTTGTAGTTTTTTTTTAGTTTCCTTAATTATAGCACAGTTTACTATTTTTAGCAGTTTTTCGGGTCCTAAACTTCCGGAGTCGTTTTGAGGCCCTAAACGACGTTTTTTTGGGAAATCCACCGCCAGCGATTTTTCTGATAAAAATCATCTTTTCCGTCGTAGTCCTCGGAGAGATCTTTCCAACGGGCTATCATGCACGTCAAACGGAGATAGTACGACCAATTCGCGACCCGGGAAGTTGATGTACCAACTTACCCAAAAACGGGGCCCACAATTTGGCGTTTCATCTTCTAGGGTTAGGTTTTGGAATGTGAATGGTTTTCCATGGTTTCTCAACAATAAATAGGCCCTCGAGCCTCATTGTAACAGAGTTCAAAACAGTTAAGAGGCATGTAGCCGACACATCTCTTCTCAGAGATAAGCTACCATCGCCCTAGCTGGGTTATTTCTATTTGTAAGCATATTTCAGTATTCTCCATTAATGAAATGAAGTATTATTTCCGCAGCATCTCTGTTTTTATGGTTATCGCATATTATTATTTCTGTGGCATCTCTGTATTTATGGTTCTCTCTGTAATCTATTGCATTCCTGCTTAAATCCGGATCAGATTACATCCTCATAATTACCCGGTTCAGCAGGTGGAATGCCAACGTACAAATAAACACGAGTTAAATTCGGAGGCAGATCATGAGGCCATTAAAAATTAATGCAAAGTTCATGGTGGAATCATGTAAAGGCCATGGAGCAGTTATGAAAGCTATCAATGCTAATCATTACACATAATGGAGCCGATGGTTTCATAACTATATAGAATGTGCTTTAAAATGCTATTTGAAATGAATCTTGCTCATACCTTAGAATTTTGCCACTTCCGTCCACTAACCTTTGATTAGCTGCTTCCTGTTGGTGGTTTAGGTGCTTTATATCTTCAAAATATTTTCCTTTGTCATACCTGCATTTGGTTCTCATCATTATTTGGCTAACATCTGACTGTCAGTATTGAATAACAGAGTGTTAGTTGTGGAATAAACAACCAGCTGCGGAATCAGTTTTTCGCTGCGGAAATTGAATTCAGCCGCAAAAACTGACACAGTGAACATATGACTAAATGGAGATGGATTGGAAATGAATGATGACTGAGTGAATTGATATGTGAAAATTGATCATAAAAGGGATTTTATTGGCGGAATGTGATGATGAAATGAAGTGAAATGACATGAAACTATGAGATTTTTTTTTTGGAAAATATAGGGCGTCAGAAGTTTCTGATTTCGCCCTGTATTTTCTGTATAAGGCTACCAATCAGTGATTGGTTTTCAGGCTTATACAATTTATTTATTTATTTTAACAGAAAATAACAAAGACTAAGCTAGTGGAGAAGAAGGATTCTTCCTCACCAGCCTTATTGTAGAATTATCTTGAAATATTTTGACAAATTCCTCCTTTGAGAGTGGCTTATGATAGATCTTTAATCTGTGACCATTCACAATAAGAGGAGTTTGATATTCATCAATGGTTTTGATTCTTACCGCTCCATTGCTAAAGACTTTGTTAATCTCATATGGCCCAAGCCAATGAGTCTGAAATTTACCTTTGAAATCTTTGAACTTGGAATCAAATAGCAATGTCCAATCTCCTTCTTGAAACTTTTTCTCCTTGATGTATTTGTCATGCCACTTAGCTCTTTGATATTGAACTAGATCAGTTCTTAGGATTGCTTCTTGTCTAATCTCATCTAGTTCATTCAACTACTCCATTCTATGCTTTTGGGCTTCTGATAGATCCATTCCCAATTGAACTGCCATCTTGAAGGTTCTAACTTGGAACTTAATGGGGAGCAGAACTTCTTTCCCATAAACAAGTTCATAGGGAGAATGTCTTGTTGTATTCCTCCATGTAGTTCTATAGGCCCATAAGGCTTCAGGAAGCCTTTCTGGCCAATCTCTTTTGTGTAGATGAAAAGTCTTAGTAATGATGCCTTCAATAACTTTGTTTGTAGACTCTACTTGACCATTTTCTTGCGGGTGGTAAGGAGTATATTTTCTGTTCTTGACCTTGTACTCTTCCATCAGCTTCTCCACCAGTTTGGATGTGAATTGACCTCCCTGATCTGTCACAAATTTCTCTTGGAACACCAAAGTGAGTAAAAATATCCTCATAAAGAAAACTAACAACTGAATGCTCAGTAGCAAAAAATAATGCTTTGGCTTCTACCCATTTAGTGACATAATCAGTACATACCAATATATACTTTCTTTGTTTAGATGGTGGGTTAATAGGTCCAATGAAATCTAAAGCCCATTTTTCAAAGGGTTCGATGAGTACCTATGGTTGTAATGGCATTTCATTTGAGAGGGTATGATTTCCTACTCTTTGGCAGCTGTCACATCTTTTGACATATTGTTTTGCATCTTTGAAGAGGGATGGCCAATAATATCCTAAAGAGAGGATTTTATAGACTGTCCTTTTGTCAGCAAAGTGTCCGCCGCATGGTTCATTATGACATGCTTTGAGAATATCAAGCATCTCATCTTCCCTAACACATCTTCTGATCACAAGATCTGGCCCTGTTTTAAACAATTCATTAGAAATCCATGAATATTTTGAAATCTCCTAAATAATCCTTCTTCTTTCACTAGGAAATAAATGTGGAGGTAATTTCCCTGTAACCAAATAGTTAGCTATATCTGCATACCAAGGAGTCTTAGTAGTTACTGCAAATAAATATTCATCAGGAAACTTGTCCTCTAAAGGAGAATCTTCTTTAGTATTCTGAATCCTAGACAAGAAATCAGCTACTGTGTTTTGATTCCCTGGTATATCTAACACAGTAATATTGAATTCCTGTAAAAGTAGGATCCACCTTGTAACTCTACCATTAGTAATGGGTTTTTTCATTAGATATCTAATTGCAGAATGATCAGTATGAATAAAAGTTTCATAGCCTGTTATATAATGTCTGAACTTATTGATTGCATGAACAACAACGGAGAACTCTTTTTCAATCACAGTATATTTCAACTCAGTAGGAGTTAATTTTTTACTGGTATAGTAAATGGCATAAGGAACTAAATATTTCTGTCCCAATACAGCCCCTAGAGTTGTATCTGAAGCATCTGTAGAAATATGGAAATGAAGTTTCCAATTTGGTCCTCTCAAGATAGGCACTTCAGATATTCTTGTTTACAAAGTTTCAAATGCTGATTGGCAATCAGGACCCGATTTGAATTCACAGTCTTTTGTAAGCAGTTTGAAGAGTGGAGATGCTATTTTGGTGAAGTTTTCTATAAACCTTCTATAATATCCAGTAAATCCCAGAAAACTTCTAACATCTTTTTGACAATTTGGAATAGGTAACTTGGAGATGACTTCAACTTTTGATCTATCAACTTTAATCCCATCCCTTGAAATATGATGTCCTAGAACAATACCTTCAGTAAACATCATAAGGCATTTTTCATGGCTTAGTGAAAGGTTTGTTTCTTTACATATTATAAGGACTTTTTGCAAATTTTCTAATGCCTCTTCAAATGAATCACCATAAATTGTAAAATCATCCATATATACCTCTACACAATCATGGATTAGATCAGAAAAAATTCCTAGTACTGCTCTTTGGAATGTTGCGGGTGTATTACATAATCCAAAAGGAAGCACTTGATAAGAAAATGTTCCCCATGGACAAGTAAATGTGGTCTTATCCTGATCTTCAGGTGCTACCTGAATTTGATTATAACCATTAAAACCATCCAGAAATGAAAAATAATTTTTGCCTGCTAATGTATCTAATACTTGATCGATAAAGGGAAAAGGAAAGTGATCCTTCAAAGTTTCTTTATTCAATTCCCTGTAATCAATGCATACCCTCCATTTACCATTCTTTTTGGGTACTATAACCAAAGGAGAAACCCATCAGCTATCTGAAATTGGGTAAATGAAATTTACATTGAGTAGTTTTTGGAGCTCTTCTTTCATTATCTCCCTAAGATTTGGATTCATCCTTCTCTGAGGTTGTCTAATTGGTCTACTGTTTTCCTCGATATAGATATGATGGATGCAAGTCTTAGGGTCAATACCTTTCATATCAGTATACTCCCATGCAAATGCAGTAGAATGTTTTTGCAAGATTTTGGTTAGCTCTTCCTGTTGTGACTTTTCCAAATTTTTGTTGATATTCAGTGTTTTTCCTGGAAAAATTTCAATGGTAGAGCTACCAAACTCTTCCATAGAGTAAAGAGACATTTGTCTTGATGATAAATATTCAATATCAGAATCTAACTGAAATTGTGTGTGGTCATATTCTGAAGATGTTTCAAAATTTTCTAATGTGTTCAAAATTTGACTATCTTCACTAATTTCAGAGATGGTAAAGACAGGTTGTATAATATCTTCATCATCGACCCATTCATTGTCTCCTACTTTTGTAATTGCCTTTGCTGGAGGATGCAAATTGAATTTCTTTGTCGAAATACCATCAGAAATATACATATCCCCAGATCCACAACTAATGGTAGCATCACCTGTGGCTAGCCAAGGTCTTCCTAAGATGAGTGGATGTCCTCCTAAATTACTCTTGGGAGTCAAAATCATGAAATCTACTAGATATTTCCAAGATCTAAGGAGACTGAAATATATTCTAGTACACCATCTGGTTTGATTATTGATCTATCTGCAAGTTGCAATAAGGTGGTGTAAAAAGAAGATTAGGAAGTTTAAGTTGTTCCATAGTCTGTCTACTCATAATGTTTATAGTAGCCCCTAAGTCAATCAAAGTGTTTGGAATTTTTATTCCATTTATATGTGTCTTGACAATTGGACTACCTAGATCCACATACTTCTGCATGGTAATTTTTCCCATCATGATATCTGCAATTTTTCCTACCAGGTGGATTCTTCTTGTATCTCTTGGTTTCCTTCCTGGTCATTTGAGACTCAACTCCTTTATTGTTTTTGCTAGAATAGGGATCTCTCTAATGGCTTGTAGCAAGGGAATCTTGATACAGAAATTCTTTAATTCATCTAGAAAATCATAGTCAGGAAACAAGATTTGTTTTTCCACCCCTTTGTCAATTTGTAATCTTTCAGGGAAAGGAGGCGTGGATGAAGATGCAGGTTGCTCAAATACAGGAGTTGTGGGGGTTTAATCTTTTTCTTTTTCTTTTTGAATGATTGGGTTTTGAAGAGATGCTTCCTCATAGCCTTTATTGACTTTAAGAGAATCCTCCTCAGAGGTACCTTGCTCTTGAACATCTATAGAAGGTTTTTCTAAAACTCTACCAGATATGAGTTGAACATCATTAAGAGGAACAATCATATAGGTAGGAAATTGTTGTCCTTCTACCATGTAAGCATTCTAAGGATTTTTTTTGTTGGGATTTGGCAATGGCTGGGCTGGTAGTTGATTTTTCTTTTGTTGAAATGGAAGTAAGAGTTGAGAATTTGGATTTTCGTGAGAAGGTTATTGTTGTGGGAATGGAAATGAAAGTTGTGGGTTTTGATTTGGAATTTGTGGATTTTGTTGATTTTGAAAAGATGGAGGATATTGATAAAATTGAGCAAATCTCCCATAAAGATTTTGCATCCCTTGTGCCCATGATTGGTATGGATTTTGAAGTTGGGGCCAAGGTTGTTGCCAAGAATTCCAATTTGGTGGGAGTTGAAAGTTCGTAGGATTGTTAAATCCTTAATTTTGTTGCCCCTGCCACGGTCTTCTTGAAACAAAACAAAGGGACTCTACTAAATTTGGATCTTCCTGAAAGACAACTTTGAGCCCAGGAATTGAAGGACAATCCTTGGTCTCATGACTTTCTGAGCAAATCATACATGTTTCTACAACTTTTGCATCCAAGGGACATTCCCTTAGAGCATGTTTTTTTCTACATTTTGGACAAAAGATGGCCAAGGCATCAGCTTCTGCTTTCTGCTTGTTTTGTATTTTAAGGGTGTCTAGTTGTTCACTAAGGCTCCCTAGAATATCAGTTTTGAACTCATCAAGCATATTTCCAATCTCTGCCCTACTTACTGATCCAGTTGCAGATTTGTTTGCTCTAATAAGAGAAGGATCTCTCAGCCCTTTTCCAGTTTTAGATTTTCCCCTTGAGAGATGGACACATAGTTCTGCTATGTCACGAAGTGGAAGTTGAGAAATATCTCCCTTCCCCATCATGTTTAAAATATCTATCCATTCATCTCTAATGGCTTTCAATAGAAGGGCTTTCAGGGTTTCCTCATCTAAATTACTCATTTTTTCTCTCTTTAAGTTGTATTGAAATCTTTCAAGTAAATCCTCCAAGTTTTCATCTTCTCTTTGCATCATCTTGAATACCTCAGCCTTATGATTGGTGGGCATACAATAATCCAGATATCTATCCAAAAATGTTTGTTTCATATCATTCCAAATCCTAATACATTGAGTGACTAATCCATAAACCATTTCAAAGTAGCTCCTTTCAATGTTGAAGGAAACAGTTTGAGTTTTTGAGAGTCTTCCATATAGTCATAGGTTCGGCACAAGACTTCAAATTCAAATAGAAATGTTTCAGGATCCTCACTTCAAAACCCATAAAAGTTTGGGAGGATAGATGGTGAAATGTTTTTCATTGTTGCATGAGTTTCCTCATCGGCTATAGGGAATCCAAATGAGTTATCTCCTTCCATATTTCCCCCATTGTTACCTCTACCTCCTCCATTATTTCCTCTTCCTCTACCTCTACCCCCTCCTCCAAATCCATCTACTACTTCCTCTGTCATGATAGTTTCCTCAGAGTCTTCTGGTTCTTCTATTAATGGTGAATGAGGGAGAGTTTCTTCCTTCCCCCCTTCTTCAGGTGATTCTACTTCTTTTATTACAATATGTTCCCCATGTAGAAGTGAAGAAAGGTTCTTCTCCTAGATCAGATTTAGTAGATAGTGTGGGAGAATCTCCTAATTCGGCTGGTGCCCTTGAATTCCAAGAATCCTAAGGCTGGGAGTATGAGTCAAAGATGGAGGTGTATCTTGTATATGCCTTGAAGTCGCTGGAGTTGTGAAAATCAAACTTTTGGCCCTAGCTATAAACCTTCCCCTAGAATCTCTTGCTTTATGCATGCTATTTTTTTTTTTAAATTTTTAAGTCGGCCTAATAATTCTCTTTCTGATCTTCTAGGTCACACTAGGTGCAAGAAGATAGCATAATCAAGAAATTATTGAACTAATAACTCTCTTTTCTGATCCTCCAGATCACACTAGGTGCAAGAGGAGAGCATACTTCAAGAAGTTATCAATTTTTCCTTCTTTTTTTCTGTAAGAGATTGGCTACCTAGTTACACTTCCCCGGCAACAGCGCCAAAATTTTTAGTCAATTTAATATGTCCTAAATTGATACATTAATTATCAATCCGAGAGTCATAAACTGATGAAGTGTGGTGCACTATATGTGCAAGACAACCTCTTTCTTACTTTTTATTGTTTTCAATTTTATTTTGTTTTTGGGGTTTTTATCTTGGTTTGTCTCCTAATGCGAATGGAAACCCTATTCCTAAGTTTTAAGAATACTTTAGAAGGCAAGTATGGAGATAGATTTTAAGGCAATTATGTCCTTTATGATGACTTCCAAAGCTTAACACTTTAGAGGATCTCAAAACATACTAGTGATGAAATTAGTACTTGAACAAGAATGTAAATGTGCAGCTATTCAAATCAAACAAATGATAAACTACTGATCATGAAATCACTATCTCTGCTGCTCATCTAAATACAGAAATAAAAGTTAAGCTATTGCACTCAAACAAATCAAAAACTGCAAACTAATAAAAGTAAAACCAATTCACTTCACTTATAGTCCGATAGCTTGCCAAGTAGCTTTTCGGGTTTAAGCCATGGCTCTGGAGATAACGTAAATAACATGAAGAATTGATATCTAAATTACCTACTTGCAAATGAAAATAAAATCAAGTCACTTCATTTATAGTCCAATAGCTCGCCAGGTAGCTTTTCTGGGTTAAGCCATGGCTTTGGAGATAACGCCAATAACATGAAGAACCTAATATCTAATTGCAGAAATGAAAGTAAAATCAAATCACCTCACTCATAATCCGATAGCTCGCCAAGTAGCTTTTCAGGGTTAAGCCATGGCTCTGGAGATAACGTTAAATGACATGAAAAATTTGATATCTAAACTAACTATCAATAACAAATGAATAAGATTGAAATCAAAGCATAACCGAAATTGAAAGCTAAGAAAAACAAAGTCAGCAGAGAGGCCAATATCATGTCACTATTTATTGCAAAAATTGTATGAAAATGCTCAAGCCTAGCCTATCCTGAAACACACTGATCAGTGTTAGCACAAATATACAATGCTTGGAAAATCATGTACAGGAATGAAACATTAACACCATAACTAAAATATGAAATATACACAGGTGAACAAACTACGAAATATCTACAATGGAAATAAGACAACAACATATGAAAACTTTACAGAAATAAAGAAACGAAACCTTAGCCAGCAGGGGCCCTCTGCACGGCCTTGGTTAACACACTGTCAGTCTGAGATTATGCTCACACAGTCATATAAAACAGAGTCTTATTATATTGCAAAACAGAGGAAGGATCCTCTCGTTACAATAGCAGGACCAGTGTCATGGCACAATACATGAACTAACAGCAAGATTACATCAAAAACTAGCTACATGCGTTTGCAAACGCGTTATTTATAAAGGAAATTACATAACTGTTTTTCCTATGGAACTCCTTCAGCAGAAGACACGTAAAAAGACAACATCCGTGAGCTTAGTGTGTTGGTTTCCATGATCATTCAATCTACCAAAAGGTGGCTGTTTGATTTACATCGTGGAGGCAGTCTACAACTATCAAAATGAATCCATGGATCTAGGAACGGTCTCGGACCCTTCATGTGTTGAAAAACAGAGACCTATTTGCCGTAGAACTCCTCGTTTGACCACCGTTTGACCAAGGCTTTCCTCTACAAATCTGGCTAAACTAATAGGACTTGGTCCATGTCCAGATCATTTCTGAACTGCCCACGTGCCTTGTTTTGCTTGCTGACACCTGCAACCTAGAGATCAACAAAAACAACTGTGGAATCTCAAGTCAGCTGCGGAAAGTGGCTGCATTCCGCAGCTGATGAGAAAAATCTAAGTCAAATAGCAAACACAAAAACATAGTTAGAAAACCACTTAAATGCACTCTCAGAATCAATATGTAATGATCTTTGATAGCTTGTGAGGCACTAGTGAGAGGAAAAAGTCTAGAAAAGTGTGTAGAAGTGACGTAGTTTCAGGGCTCAATAATCCCCCCACACTCAAATTCACAAGAACTGAGTATGGCTGCCCCAATTGAAATGGATGTGAGGGCCATCACTACACCTCATTTAGACTTGGATCACCTTCCTTTGGCAGATAAATATTTCCAAATAAAAGATACCACTCTCCTAGAACCCTTGCTCAAAGTACACTGCCAAAGTAGGGACAAGTTCCTGAACCATGCTGATGAAATTGGCCTTTGGGAGTCAAATTTGCCCAAGTACTAGTTCCCCCAAGTCCACATTTTTCTTGAAATTGTGCATATGTGTTATTATTGCTACGTCCCCAGTCACAGAACTGTCATGTCTCATGACCAGAAGGTCCTTTTCACCATCACTACTGAGTCTATAAATGAAATGTTGCAGCTCCAACCAGGACCAAGCCTAACCCCACTTTCAATTGGAGACTTTTTGGACTTGTATCCCAAACTTAGCTCTACAAAGTTGGCCCAACTATTCCAAACCTTCATCAGAGAAGAGAAACACATCCCTAAGGACTCCCCTCCATATGTATCAGTCATTTTCTCTCCATGGGGCTAGAATATTGTGGCCATGATATCTTCTGTTTTAGGTTACTCCACCAGTGAGTACATTGATGAAATAATCCTTGCCTTCATGTCCATCTACACTCCAAGGCAGCCTCCTACTATCATTTATGACTATGCCCAATATATAGCTGATAGGATGCATGAGAAATTCCTTAGAATGAACAATGAAAGGGTTTTTAAGTACTCCTCAGTTTTATACCATATGTTCTTATATTATCAATCAGAGAAGTTCCCATTCACCCTTCAAAAGCTGGACACCAAGGGTTAGCCCAGGTTAGTCATTTTTTGGACCCCATTGATCCATCAATACCAGTCTCCATACTCTTACTTTGATTTCATTGATTTATTTGTACATCCAGTCATGACAATGTTGACTGGAAACCCTCCTCCTAGAATCAGTCCAGAAATAAAAAGAGTCCTTCAATTGTCTAAGTAGACCAAAGTTGGTGACTGGTACCTTTACCAGAATCATACAAAAATCAAGATTTATGGTTGCATGCTAGCACCATACAAGCTACCAAGATACCTCCCAATGAGGTTGTTTGCATTAGAATACTATAGGAAAATTATCAATGCAGATGAAATAAACTTTGTCAATGCCAAGAAGAAGGCCAATTTCAAAATAAAAGACCAACTAGGCCCCTTCATATGCAACTCTAGAGAGGCTGGCCAAGAGGCAGACTTGATATTATAGAATATGAAGTTCCAAAGAAGTTTTGTCTGGAGATATGATCCTTTGGAATTCATCACAAAGAAGAGACAAAAGGTCAAGCTAGGACCTTTCATTCACCATCCCATACCTAAGATAGAAGCTTATGCAAATCAAACAGAATGGGTGGAGGGTACCCTAGTAGACCAGGACAACACCAGAGTAGATGTTGAGAATGCTCTTATTGATTTAGAAAAGTAGCTTGATGACAACTCTTTTCTGTAGGTACCAGGAGAACCAGAGACTACTATGAGCACCCCTCCGGTCATGTAAACTCTTCATAATGAGGAGAAGATCCAAAAAAGAAATAAAGAAGGGGCTTCCACTTTAGGAATGACCACCTCTGATTTGCAACAAGAATCAAACAAGAGGCAAAGGCTAAATCCAGCCTCTGAGCAAGAGTTTACTGAAGACTCAGCTGAAGTCACTAATACATGAGTAGAAAGAAGTAGGTCTGCCACTCCATATGACCTTTGTGAAGCCTACAGCCTAGCAGCTAAAGACAACATCAGATTTCAAAAGGGTATATTTCAAAGTGTTGGCAAGGTATATTCATACAATAGACTAGATTGAGCTACACAAACAGGCTGGAGAGATGATATACTCCACCCTGACAGGTAAAGCCATAGCTTCCCATCAGCTACAGAACTCCCTGAACAACATCTCAACATAATTCTAGTTGGAGAAGGCCTCCTCACAGGCCAAGGACACAAGGATCAAGTCCTTAGAGGACTTAGTAATTGAATTGGGACACGATCCCAAGGATATAAAAGCTACAGAACAACTTATCAAAAAGAAGAATGATGACATAGCTGCATTGAAGAAACAACTAAAAATACCTCAGCTACAACATCCACAAACACTGGAAGTCCTAGAAGCCCAGCAGGGGCATGAAGAACTAATGGACTTGGTCTTGAAATTGAATGACCAACTTAAAGAAACTGAAAAGGAATTGGATGCTTTGATCCAATTAAAACAGGAAGATGTGGCCACCTCTTCAACAAATGTTATCCCCACAGTCTCCATAGCAGTGCCATCCACACTAGCAGCATCTTTGGCACCTACATCTCCACTTGCAATAGCCGTGCCAACAACAACAAAGTCTACATCAGCAGCAAGTGCATTAGGAGAGAAAGCAACAGAACTTGTCAAAGCCATGGAAGAGATTTCTATCCAGGCTACTGAAATGAACAAGTTAAGAGAAAAGGTTGCAAGTTTGGAAACAGACTGTAGACTTGCCCAACTGAAGAAGAAAGAAGAAACACAAAGGGCCCAGAGAATGGGTGAAAGGATCAAAATCCTAGAGAAGTATTTAACACTGGAGAAACCACTTGGACAAACCAAAGAAATGCTGTGGGCCAATATCATTAACTCTGTCAATGATATTTGGCCATCAATCCAAGTAATTTTTGAACAAACAGAGTTGGTAAAGATAGCTACAGAAGATATCCAGAAAGTGAAGGAAGAGTTGGGAAATAAGCTAGAGGATGCAAATAGACTCATCCACTTCCTCAACAACAAGAACATATATGAGATCCAGGAGCTAAATATAGAAGATAGGACTGCTGCCATTTTAGAAATAAGGAAGGTCCTTTCCAAAAGGAACCTTATGCTTGATTTGGAAGAAAAGTGCCACAATATGTAGGTAGCCACTGATAGGTTCATGGCTAAGTTCCAAATTTTGAGGGAAAAATGTCTCGCTAGTCCTATGGTTATAAATGAAAATCTGATGACATAGATGGACTATGGTGATAAACTTATAAAATTGGCTAAGGAACAAGCTAGTTCTTCATCCATAAAAGCCCTGCCAACGGGGAAAGTGTTAAATGACACCTTTGAAAACTTGCTTTTCCTTGAGCATGAGGTAAAACATTTGTTCCTCACCAAGCTAAATTTTGCAAATTATACTGAGGCTGATAAAATCTACAGGAGAACGGTAAATGTGAAATTACCAGATGCAAAATGGTGGGAGAAAATGACAAATTTATTGTGATAAATTTACAATAGAAATTTACTACACAGTAAAAATGTAGGCATCCAAGTAAAAACAGGTGAAAACAAGGCAGCAACGTCAAAGAGAATCAAAGTTAAAGAGTATCAGTTGAAGGATGAAAGTAAAGAAGACTCCAGCGTGAAACTCCACAACTGCAAGCCAGATTAAAAGGGTAAAACTTCAACAATAAAGGTTAGCACAACCATAATAAAAGGGACATCATGAAACAGTTCATTAGCTGTCTCTATCTTCTTGCAAGAAGATATTTGTATTTCCTAGAATAAATCTCAAGTTGTTTTGAGATATTTTGTAATGATTTTTTGTATAAATACTTCAAAATTCGAAGTATGTAGGGTGGATTCTTAGACATTTCTATAGTTTTCTTGATCAAATACTGTAAGCTATTGTACCACTATTGGACCAACAAGCTGGATTATTGAATAAAGTAAAGACATTTCACTGGATTCATGTGTAGTGCGAAATACAGACAAGTATCTTCTTTTGTGTTGTCACTTTCCTTTAATTTTTTTTTCCATAATCTTAAATGTATCTTAAATCTAAATGCTTAAATATGGAATGATATCTCAGAACTTGCCTCACTGCACTCTGTCTTGACTATTAGGCATTTTGTATGTTTTCTACTAAAAATATCTAAGTTGAGGAATACTTGGTTGCTCCTTAGTTCAGGTAGTTTCCCTCTGGTCTATAGTAAAGGATTCTTAACTACCCTTTGCTCATGATCATCCTCTATTCCTCCTTTTAATCCTGATTTGAGGATTCTTAAATGCCCTCTCACCCTGGTTAAGATCATTTCACCCATTCGACCTAAAACCTGTGCTTCGCCCTATTAGCTTGCCCATTGAACACTCCCTTTAATGATTTAATCCCAGTTCTACTGCTCTTATTTGACTCCATAGCCAAATATCCAGAGACATAATTCTATCCATCTGTGTAAGGATTCCACCATCCAACTTCCAATACAAATCCAAAACCCCCTGAACATTAAGAACTAGCCTAAAATCCCAGAAAAACAAAGTTAAATTATATTGAGAGAGCCCTCTCTAAGTCATAGGTTGGCTAGAGCTTATACTTAAAAGATTGGTTTGTAGTTACCTCGGTCTTTTCCTTCTTCTGATAACTTCTAGGGAAAATTCTGAGTGCTAACATAGTGGCGACCATACAGGGGAAAACCCTCAGTCCTAATAAATCTTTGAGAAAATTTTAATTCTGTATTTTGAGCCTCTTAAAGTAATTTATTAGAAGTTATTTCTCACAAAAAGAAAACCATTTAAAAAATTCTGAAAATTATGGCTTTGAGGAGAACTCATTATACTAGGGCTAACCCCGATCCAAACCCTCCCCCAGTATTTGATAATCCCAACCCAATTTCAAGAAAATACAAAACAAAAGAAAGTTCAGCTAGTCACACACCCTTAGTTAAAGCTAATTCATGCCTTGATGAATGGTTGTTTTTAGAAGATCTTCCCTTTGATGAGAATTTTGATTTTTCATTATTTAATTCAAAGTTTGAAAGTGAAATTTGTGACACTGTCATAGATCCTGAGTTTATTGCAGACCTTGAAGTCCAAAAATCCAACAAATCAATTGATGAGTACATTTTGAATTCACCACAATCATCCCTTAGTACTGCCAAGATCCCTGAGCTTTCTGAACAATTGTCCACTACTCTTAGTTCACCACTATTCCCTTCAACATCTAAAGCCCATTCCCCACCTCCATTCATAATCTCACTCCCTTAACAACCTGTCATATCCCAAGTACCACCTACCAGTCCTAGTTCATCCTCCACCACTGCATCATCTTCTAGTCCCTCAACCCCACATCTTATCCCTTCCCAACTTATAGCCATGGAATATAAACATGCTCCCCTTATCTTACCAGCTCCACTTGGTTCCATGCTAGTAGACTACCAGAGTAAAATTATCCAATTTGATGGCATAGGACACTACACTGCACAACACCAAGTTAATAAAATGACAGACTACTTTGAACTTCATGAAATTGATATTGTGGATGTCTAAATGAGATTATTTTCTCAGACTTTAACTGGTGATGTTAGGAAATGGTTTAGATCACTTCCTGATAATAGAATTGATAGTTTAGAAGTATTTCATCAACAATTTTTGAATAGATGGGAAAAGAAAAAGAATCCTCTACAAATCCTTTCAGAATATGAAAATATTAGGAGAGGACCCAATGAGTCTGTTCAAGATTACTTCACTAGATTTAACAATATATACAATGCAATTTTAGTTAATCTTAGACCCCCACCTGACTTAGCATTAATAAAGTTCCCTGATGGTTTTGACACAGACATGGCATTCCAGCTCAGGGAAAGAAACCCCCCAACCCTAGAAGATATGCAAAGTGTAGCTATAAGTGTAGAGGCTAATTTATTAGCTAAAAGAACTAGAGTTAGGAATGAAAGAAGAGCAACTGCTAAATATGAGTCTTCACCCTTTGACATTAAGATAGATAGCTTAGCGAAAGGCATGGAAAATTTAATGGATAAAATAGAGAATATAGATAGGAAACCCTAGTGGGATAATCAACAAGGACCTCCATTTAGAAACCCTAACTTTAGGAAAAACCAAAACCAAAACTAAAACACTGGAATAAATGGACCTGATCAGAATATTAGGCCTCCTTTCCAAGAAAATTATGCAGAAACATCCCATACTGAAGACCCAGAGCAAGACACATGGATTAACCTGATGGGATTAGATGATGAAGTTGTTGTTTTTCTAACCCAAGATGATTAGGAATTGCATATGCTGCAGCAATTGGAAATCCAGTCTGGAGAATCATTTGATTATAAACAAGGTTATGATTCTGCCATCTTTGAAGTGCATAAACAATATAACCTAATGAGTAAAAAGAATTCTGATATCCCTGACCAAACCAAGAAAACGGTGCCAAATCAACCGAAGAAAATCAAAGAAACCCCGGTTTCTAAAATCCTCCAGATTCTCCCGAGACAAAACCAAAATCCTTTTGGCCCTACCATTGAATATATAACCCCTAATCAACCTTCTGATGATCAACCCTCTACTTCAATTCCCCCTCAAAAACCAGTGGACACACCTCAAAATACTAGATTGGAAAATTCACAAAAAGAGGTCCCCAATAAAGGAAAAGAAGACCATCCCAGTCAAATCCCTGCTGTGAAAATTCAAAACCCTCAAATAGACAAAGCCCCATTGCCTTTTAATTTGGGAGCACAGGTAGCTAGGCTAAATATTTCAGTCCCTTTGACAGAGTTAATCAAGAATGAAACCTACAAAACACAGATAAACCAGACCCTGAAAATTGCTGAAAATGAGGACTTTGTTAACCTGTTTAATGACCAACCATAAATTATATTTGTTCCAAATGTTAATGGAAAACAACTAGAAGGAGGAATACCACATTTCTACATTAGCCTTGGCATCCATGACAAAATTCTTCATAATGCAATGTTGGATTCTGGGGCCTCCCACAACTTAATGCTCAAATCAGTAATGGAGAAATTGAACCTAGACATTACAAGGCCTTACAAGGATTTATTTTCATTTGAATCAAGTCAAGTAAAGTGTTTGGGGTTGATTAAAGACCTCTGTGTCACCTTATTTCAATATCTTGCCAAGAGCATCCTTATGGATATTGTGGTTGCTGACATCCCACCGAAGTATGGCATGCTGTTATCTAGATCATGGGGAGCCAAACTTCAGGGATATTTACAACTTGAGATGTCATATGCAACAGTTTCTGTTTTTGGACAACCCAAGAAGCTGTATCGAGAAACTTTAATGAAATACATGGTAAGTAGCCAGGATCGGTCTCAAAACTTTCCTATCTATTCCGTACATTTAGACATTGATTCTTTTATCCTATATAATACTGATCAAACACAAGAAAGTCTTTTAGACAGTGTTGATACAAAACCAAAAGAAATTCCAGCTTCAAAATAAGTGAAACTGTCCAAGCTTTAGAACTTTCCACTAAACAAGGTAGTCAAGATGAGGAAAAGTTGGTGGAAACAGATGATGCTAATTATGAACATGAGATATTGTGGCATCTTGAGTTTGATGGTTTAGTCAATAAGTTTGGAGCAGGGGTAGGAGTTTAGATTTACAATCTAGAGAATGATCACTCAGAAGGCCATGCATACAGACTAAATTTTATATGTACTAACAATATGGCCGAGTATGAAGCACTAATTTTAGGTCTTAAATTAGTTAGGAATCTAGGAGCTATAAGAGTTCCTGTCATGCGAGACTCTGAACTAGTTATAAATCAAATTAGTGTTGTATATATGACAAAAGACCCCAGATTAAGTTGTTATAGAGGAACCATTGTAGAAATACTAAACACTTTCTTAGAAACCAAGGTTGCTGTAATTCCTAGAAAACATAATATGCAGGCTCATAGTTTACCAATGTTTGCCAGCACTTGCAAGTTACCCTTTCAACCTAACTATTGGTACACTGCTGAAGTTAGGAATTTTTATAGACATATTTGGGAACTTCAACCCCAATCTTATATGTTGATAAATTGGGGCTCATAGGCCCCTAAAAGAGTTGTTTCATACCCTAAAAGATCATGGTCAACTAATTACATCATTCCCCAAAAGTTCCACCTGAAAAACCATCTAGAACTGGCCTAAGTTGGACCATACTGATTGCTCCATTGTTAGGGTGCGATGCATACTGACTTCTACACTAGCCAGGTGTGATGCATACTAATGAGGCCTTCTGTAAGGTGCGATGAGCAAGGATGGACAAATGTCCGAGACAATTTGCTAAGTGGATGCTCATGGAATCTTCTAGAAACTTCTCCTATGACACTTGCCTCTCTGAATTCGCCCAGGGATGAGTAAGAGATCCAAGAATCTCCAAGTGGAACTAGATGCAACAAGTGGAATGACACTAATCAAAAACCCAGAGATGACTCACACCCTTGCACACATCTATAAATGGATCCCTCATCTAAGAGATCTAGAGGCTGGAATATTGTGAATTGCAAGGAAGTGCTGATAGTTTGTATTTGAGAAAGAGCATTGTATTGTTGGGTGATCTTTCTATTTCATGAGGTGAAGAGGACTTTGATGCTGGGAGGATGATGATGGATCAGAAAACTGGGTTGTAATTCTACCTTCTATTTTAATAAAGTTCTTCGAGTTTTCTTCCATATAACTATGCAATTGTGAATGTTATTATTTGTGAATGCCATTGTATGTTCATTATATTTCTGATTCTGTAATGATTATGATATAATAGATCAAGATGCTTTGACGGTTCTTTGTTACTGTGTTTCTACAGGTACTCTCCAAGCGGGATAAGTATGGAGAGGAGTTGCAAGCTCTGTCAAAGGGGAGAGATATCAAGCAAGGAGTTAAGCGGAAGATCCAGGTTGGTTCCTTTGTCTTTCTCTTATCTATTACACATAGAAGGAATCATGAATTTCTTTAAACTATTGTTTCTAGGGTAGCTGCCAAACCTAAAGGGCTAGTCATTCAAAAAGACACTAGTTTTCCCATAAACAAATTAGCGACTCCACTGGAGAGCGAATAGATGTTTGTTTGTTGTTATTGTTTGTTTTATAAACTATAAACAGATCCTGAAATCAGCCAGGTAGCCTTCGAACTGCTCTTACTCTGCAATTGCATAGTAGATGAATGTTGCTTCAGTCAATCTCTGGTTTAGTTTATGAATTAAACATTTGACTTACAAGCATTCTAGATGCCCTTTTGGTAGCTGAGTAACCTCTTAAGACATCCCTCTATACTTTACTCTTTACTGCCCATCATAGCTCAACTTTGCTCACTGAAAACAACTGCAAATTTGAACCAAAACCGACTTCAGTGGCGCTCCCTGGCCCATCGCACTGTCTGTCACTGTCAACCAGTATGCATCGCACCTCCTGAGTCTGAAAAGTGTGATGCATTCCTGTTTCTGTGAAGCCAAATTGCGATGACTAACTGAACCTATTTCCATTCTTGAAATTTGGGGTTTTTGTCCTTGTTTTCAGCGCTGTTTAGCTGTTTTTGCTGCTTATGAATAGTACCTTATCACTGAAGCCTACTTGCATCACATAGATCAGCCTCAATTTATTAGGATTAGTAAATGTTTTTATGTATTTGTTCATCATTTACAATCCTTTCTCGAAAAGTTTCTTAAATTGATCTGTCATTTTGGTACAAAAAGTGTCGTAACTGTCGTTTTGTGTCAAAAAGAGAAGTGTAGTTGAGTCTTCCTTCCCTGGATAGTCGATTGAAATTTTTGTCATGTACTTGATTTGATTTTTTGATATTTGAAGTGTCGAAAGAATTTTCTATTCGAAATTGAAAAGTGCCGTTTAGTCTTCCTTTCTATTTTGAAAAAGAAATTGTCGAAAATGTCGCTTTGAAAGAAATATTTCAGATCTTTGCTGCATTTAGTTTTCTTTTTTGGAATTTTTCACATTAAAGAGTACAAAAACAAATACATGCATTTGCATTTGCATTTAGTTTGTGTGATCCAGGTGGATGTTGGTGGCCACCCACCAACCCATTTGGACCCTCACAACTGTCTCTTTCAGTCTTTTCAGTTTCCTAAATTGTAGCACAATTTACTATTTTTAGCAGTTTTTCGGGTCCTGAACTTCCGGAGCCGTTTTGAGGCCCTAAACGACGTTTTTTGGGAAATCTGGGGGCAACATGGACCCATGTTGCCCTTCCCAAAGTGGTAGTACTCGGATAGATCTTTCTAACGAGCTATCGTGCGCGTCAAACGGAGATCGTATGCCAAAGTTACGACCCCGGGAAATTGATGTACCAATTTACCCAAACGGGGCCCACAATTTGGCGTTTCATCTTCTAGGGGTTAGGTTTCGGGATGTGAAGGGTTTTCCATTGTTTCTCAACAATAAATAGGCCTTCGAGCCTCATTGTAATACAGTTCGGAACAGTTCAGAGGCATGTAGCCGCCACATCTCTTCTCAGAGATAAGCTACCATCGCCCTAGCTGGTTTCTTTCCATTTCTGTTTGTAAGCATATTTCAGCATTTTACAGTAATGAAATGAAGTATTATTTCCGCTGCATCTCTGTATTTATGGTTATCGCATCTATGTATTTATGGTTATCTCTGTAATCTATTGCGTTCCTGTTTAAATCCGGATCAGTGGTATCAGAGCGGTCTGCTTTTTCTCTGTTTTTCTTTGCATGTCCCCAACGAGGTCGGGATATAAGGAGTTAGGGCTTGAACTGGTCGAACCTTTGCAAGACCAGCCTCGCAAATCCCGACGGCCTCCCATGGCGGATCAGAAGAAAGACGAGGGAGCAGGAGATCCTATCAAAATCTTGCTCGAAGAAGCACTCGAGCGGCAAAGGAACGCGATGATGGATAGCTTTGCGCAGATCCTTCAGCGGCTACCCAGAGGTGACGCATCGACTTCCAAAAGCGACTCTGGAAACGCCACGCCGTTTAAGGTACAATTTAATTTTGAAATCCCCATCTTCGAGGGTCAAATAGACGCAGATGCCGTAGATAAATGGTTAAATCTGCTAGATGGGTATTTTTCTGTTCATGAATTTTCAAGTCGGGAAAAGATCGTTTTCGCTCTTCTCAAAGCAGCCCCCCACGTCAAGGACTGGTGGGAAACCTACTGCGAGCAGAAGGATGAAAGTACAGGCTCACTATTTTCGGCCGCACCAACTTGGAATGACTTCCGGGATGCCATCAAGGAGCAGTACTACCCTGTCGGAACCTATGAGGACAAATACATCAAATGGACCACACTGCGGCAGGGACGAGACCAAGATGTGCCGGAGTTCACAAACATTTTTCATACCCTTCGCACACAGTTGGGTATCAAAGATTCTGAGCTGCATCTGGTACTCAAATACCGTGGCTGCCTACACAGATACATCCAGGAAGAGATGGTGTTCTTGAACATCTCCTCACTCGGCACAGCGTACCGATACGCTGTCAAAATCGAGCAAAAGTTCAAACAGAAGAAGCGAGACTTTGGATCTACAAATCCGAAGCCCAAAGGACAAAGCCAAGGCGGGGTAGCCCAAGACAACCCGCCGAAGTCCCAGGAAAAGAACAACACCACGAAGCCGAAGAAGGACACAGGAAAGTGGTGTGAGTTCCACAAAAGTCCCACTCATAACACAAGTGAGTGTCGGACCAAGCAGTCGCTGGTGGCCGAGTTGAAGGCTTCTGAATCAGATGCATGTTCCGACCCTGAGCCAGAACTCGACAAGGGGAATGGCAAAGGGAAGCAGATCATTGATGCGGATCCTAGCGCCACTGTTGCCACTGCCAAGATCAAGAAAACTGAGCCCGAAGATCCAGAGGAAGGCGAGCGTCTTTTCCACTCACAGATGTGGGTGAAGGGTTCACCGCTGCAATTCATTGTCGACAGTGGTAGCCAAAAGAACCTGGTTTCAGCAGAGGTCGTGAAGCGGTTGGGCCTACCGACTACACCGCACCCACAGCCGTACAGTATCGGGTGGCTTCACGAAGGACGAGATCTGAAAGTTCGCCAGCAGTGCCGCCTTCCATACAGCATCAAGCCCTTCACAGATGAGGTATTGTGTGATGTTACACCTCTGGATGTTTGTGATGTACTATTAGGCCAGCCATACTTATGGAGGCGACATGCTGTGTATGAATCAAGGCCTCGTGCTGTCATTATTTCTTTGAATAATTCATTATACAGGATACCAGAGGTAGCCCCACCTACTGCCACATCCTTGATCACTACCAAGAAAGGCAGCAAGCTCATATCACAGACCAGGAAATTCATTTGTCTGGTTCACTCCAAAAATAAGGGGAAGATCGTTGCTACATCCGTGACCCCTGCAAAGGGTTCCTACACGCAGCAGCAGCAACAAAGGGATACGGTCATGACAGAACACAGGAACAACTTCTCCTCACCCATAGGGGTACCACATAAGTTTCAGGTGGGCAACAAATTCTGGTTACATCTGCAGAAAGAACGCCTTACAAGAGCCCATCAGAAGCTCCGACCACTCCGACATGGTCCTCACAACAGTACCAAGGCTCTGGGCAACAATGCTTTGAAGCACAGCATTCCTCCATTCCTTCGCTTGCACCGAGTATTCAATGTGGACCATCATCGACCATGCTTCCCACCATCACTGGACACATCAGAGATTGCAGGACAAGTTCAGCAGATGGAGGAACTCAACGCAATGGGGACCATTGCTTCCTAAGGGGGGAGGAATGATCCAGGTGGATGTTGGTGGCCACCCACCAACCCATTTGGACCCTCACAACTGTCTCTTTCAGTCTTTTCAGTTTCCTAAATTGTAGCACAATTTACTATTTTTAGCAGTTTTTCGGGTCCTGAACTTCCGGAGCCGTTTTGAGGCCCTAAACGACGTTTTTTGGGAAATCTGGGGGCAACATGGGTCCATGGACCCATGTTGCCCTTCCCAAAGTGGTAGTACTCGGATAGATCTTTCTAACGAGCTATCGTGCGCGTCAAACGGAGATCGTATGCCAAAGTTACGACCCCGGGAAATTGATGTACCAATTTACCCAAACGGGGCCCACAATTTGGCGTTTCATCTTCTAGGGGTTAGGTTTCGGGATGTGAAGGGTTTTCCATTGTTTCTCAACAATAAATAGGCCTTCGAGCCTCATTGTAATACAGTTCGGAACAGTTCAGAGGCATGTAGCCGCCACATCTCTTCTCAGAGATAAGCTACCATCGCCCTAGCTGGTTTCTTTCCATTTCTGTTTGTAAGCATATTTCAGCATTTTACAGTAATGAAATGAAGTATTATTTCCGCTGCATCTCTGTATTTATGGTTATCGCATCTATGTATTTATGGTTATCTCTGTAATCTATTGCGTTCCTGTTTAAATCCGGATCATTGTGTGCGAAGAATGATTTAGGAAAATGCACTAGTGTGTGCTCTTTGCTCTTTGTTTGAAAGAATTGTAATCTTCTTTCCCTAGTAGCTAGGATTTTCATTGATCGAAATAAACAAAGATTGTTTATAATTATAGATTGCATTTCAGGAATTTCAAATCATCATCATGCAGTGAACCATTAAAAGGCAAGATTTAAACAAGATCAACTTTAAAATAAATCTCAATGAACATAACAACGCTTTGGAACTTAACGCAACATATCTAGAGGTCTAGGCTAGAGACGTGTTTCGGCGTCGTAAAAACTAGTAACTATTGTTTTCATCAAAGGCTGGGTGATTCCTCCTCTTTGATACGACAAGTGCTAGCACGGACTTGTGCTCCCCGTACCGTCGCGTATATATTGGGAGACCACAATAGGCTTATATCCTTTATCCATAGGAAACCAAGTCTTCCACCCTATCGATCGAAATGCACTGAACATAACATTCGAGAAGACTGACTGCCGTACATAAGTCCTTGGTAATTTCTCTTTAATTTATCACCAAGGTGTATATTGTAGTTTTGTGATTGGTTTGGTAATACCTCTGTCTAGATTTCCAGAGTAGTCACCTTCGTTCCTTTTCGACTCTTTAAAAGAAAAGGTCCATCTGAGCACTTGTCACTTCAGACTCATTAAAAATCGAAAGGGACTACAGTCATCTTTAGCTTTTTCTCGACTCTTAAAAACTAAAAAAGAAAAGTTGTGTCAAAGCGTCTTTAAAATTTATTAAATACGGAATAAAATCCCTATTCCTTAGTTGATCTTAGGTTGAGATATATGGAGACCACCAATCAAGGAATCCCTCTTGAGGGGAATCCTAGTCCTTTTACATCTTGGGGAAATATTGGTGCTCCTCATATGGCCACATTGTCCCTTCCGGGACTTACAATTGGCCTGCTGGTATGGCTGTTTTCAACCTTTGTGGTTCAAAATAACGTGATTCCTCAGTAATTGAATCAGCATCTAGTTGATACTAAAGTTGACCCTTCGCCTTCTTCTTCGTTTGTTTCTCCCTCCCCTTCTTCCTCTTCGCTTGGTGAAAATAGTGATGCTAATAACTAGGTGGCTAAGAAGAAGAAGAAAGGTAAGGAGAAGAAGAAGAAGCCAATTCAACAAGGGGGCAACCAAGCAACCATTGCTTTGGATGCATCAGCTGGTGAAAATCCGCACATTAAAGCTCCTAAACCCATATTTCCATGCATAATTTGTAGAGGAGACCATTTTCATCGAGATTTTCCTTTCTTTCTGTGGATCTTGAGAGAATGGTCCCCCATTCGCACCACCTGGTGTCGTCAACCTCTGGTGATCATGTTGATAGCACACCATCAACTAGTAATAGTGAAATTCATGGACAGAAAGGAAAGGTCAAAGTTCCATGTAGGTTATATGAAGGAGACCATACCCTTCACCATTGTAATTTTTTGGATGAAGCCAAAAGAGCCTTGGATAACCGTCCTACTTCACCGTAGTGACTCCCATCTGGATACAGGAAACTCTCCCCAAGTCCTTTACTAGTTGAAAAACTGACTGACTTAACTCAACCATCGGCCAAAACACCTATCACTGAAAGTGAATCTTCTGATTCCATACCCGACGAAATTCAACAGGTCGAGGTGACAGTTGACCCAGTTTTACCTTCAGAAGATCATATCCTTCCCGAAGAGAATGAGAACAATACCGTTCAAATTCTGTTTGTTACATCAGAATCCGATGAACTTGGGGGCAATCCACCCGTTCCTTCACAACAGGAGGAAAACCCTCCAGTTCCTGAAACTCAAAGGGTTAATTCAACCATTTATTTGGTACCCCCTCCAAGCAGTCTAGTCACTTCCTTTGATTGGAATCGACTAGCAAGATCCTGCCTTCCATCTTACGTGCCTTTCCAGATCATAGTACAAGATTACAAAATGCTCATGTTTGGCACTATCATAGATGAAGGGGCATCAGTGAGTGCCTTTCCGGATCATAGTACAAGATTACAAAATGATTATGTCTGGCACTATCATAGATGAAGGGGCATCAGTGAGTATCCTTCCTCAACTGCTTGGAAAGCGCTTGGTTCGCCATCGCTTATTCCTGTTACACAGAATTTGTTAGGCTTTAACAAAGGAACCAGCCGAACATTCGGGATCCTTCCTAAGTTACCGATAACTTTAGGAAGGAAAACCATTCACCTAAACGTGATGGTAGTCCCAGGACCGTTAGATTACAATCTACTCCTTGGACGTGACTATGTTTACAACATGGAAGCTATTGTTTCAAAACTCTTCCGAATGATGTGTTTCCCGCATGAAGGCAAAATTATCACCATTGACCAGATTTCATTTCCTAGTTCAACCATAGCTCCAAGTCAATCATCATCCCTAAATGGTCCTTTTATATCAATGGTGTCTCTTCAACCTTGATTCCATCCACCCAATTTCCATGAGTAATCTGGTGAATGTAACGAAGCTTGGGGGCATGCACCCTTGTCTATTCTGCGAATGAACCCAAATGAAAAGATAAGTTTCCCTGTAGAGATAAGTTTCCCTATAGGTTATGTGATTGGTCTGCCACACCATTCACCTTTGTCTATCCTACGGACGAAGCCAAGGAAGTGTTTTTTCTGCTCTGCGGACGAAACCATCCTGCATAACCACAGTAGGTTTCCATATAGCTACTGGAGACTCTCCTTTTCACCATGCTGGGGGCATGCAAAATTTTCATTTCTTTTTTCAATTTTCATTTTCTAGCTTTTTAGCTTTTTTAGCTTTGTTGTTTCTAGATTTTTTTAGTTTTGAGCTTGCATAGAAATAGAAACTAATCCAAGAATATGTTTGTTCTTTTCAAGCTTGTAAAAACAATGAAACCCACATTGAGCATAGTTTCCCCAGGATTTAAGCTCGTTAAAAAATGGACCTTTGGTTAAATACTCTTTGTGATTGCCATTCTATCAGCCTTTTGAGCCTTGGTTGTGTACCTACCACCACCTCCATTCTTTTGGCCGATCATACACTTCCACCTGGTTGTTTACCATTTTGAGGAACAGTCGCGATGAGTGGTCTTTTTAGCCGACCTCTTCACATCACCATGTTTTGAGAAGTTCCAACTTACCCGGAACCAGTTGCTACCCTAGACACCACTCGTTCCTCAAAATCGAACCTTCTTTAAACCATTTTCAGACTCGTTACATATGAAAATATTGTCGAGCAATTGTTGTTTCCAGCTCGTTAAACTGATTGGAATTGCCATCCCTCTTGTATATTTTAATCTTTTACAGACCTGAGGGATTATCTCACGAAAAAGTTCGAGCGCTTATCTTTCTCGACTCGTTAAAGTGATTGAAAAGTCGTCTCTTTTGTATTATTTTAATATTTTTCAGACCTAAAGGATTATTCTACGAAAAAGAACCTCTGGAGTTTTCTTTTTGTCCCTTTTCAAACTCTCTAAACATGAAAAGGACTGAGTTATCCTTGTCGTTAAACTCGTTAAAACAATAGCGACAAACTCGTCCTGAATGAGATAGATTTTCCTTTCCGTCCTTTTTCAAACTCTTTAAACATGAAAAAGACCGAGTTATCCTTGTCATTAAACTCGTTAAAACAATAGTGACAAACTTGTCCACCTAGACAAGAACGAGTTTCACTGTCGCTAGACTCATTAAAACATAGCAACAGGTTTTCCTAAAGGGAAAATTATAGAACAAGCATATGTTATCCTCCTCAAGCTTGAAAAAAATAAAGAGGTACTGGTTAGCAATGACTAGGGAAAAAGAAATAAAACTTGAAAACTTTATGGTAGCAGGTCACTCTTGAACATGACACTTTCACTTCATCTCCGTGATTGAGTTGGGTTGGGTTATTTTGTTCACCGATCGTCTCACCATTGGTCTTTCACACCATCCATCTTTTGGGGTTAACGCTACCAATTCATCTCAGTGTCACCGATATGTTCAAGAGAAGTCATTCAGTCGAGAATTCACCATCTAGTTAATGCCTCAACCATTGCAATACCTTCAACCTCCATTTTTCATGACCGCCATTCCTAAACCTTGTGTCGTTGATCATTTTCACCTCCAGAAAATCATTTGCTTTGTTTCATGTTGTAGATGTGGGATACATCAAGGCCCTCCTATGACAAGTCACTGCTTGTCGACATCATCTCATTATCCAAGGAGTTGACTTATAAACAACCCTTTCAGTACTTTGAAGCTTGCATGCCTCAATGGCAAGTCTCTCACTTCCGGCGATAGGTTGACATCAATGGCCTTCGATTGAAAGATTTCGCGTGGTGTTCAACATCGGATCATATATTCACACCATGTGAATTGTACTGTAGTACCTTGAGGGTCATTATCATTATCGGTGATTCCTCTCGCGTTTGTTAATGACTTACATTATTGGCTGGTAATTAGGCGATGTCTTTCCATGTTCGACTTCAGAAAATCTCTTCACATGGATTGACTTGTACATCAGGCGAAGATTGAACGAGTTTGAAGACCCCAGATCTAGTTTCATCCATCCGGGCTGTGATATATTCAGGGATATAAAGACATCAAATGTACACAGAAGCTGCACAGATGGTCATCCAAGCCAGGAATGATGACTCTACATATGAAGAATCACTAGTCTGCAACTGTAAACGATTATTTGTTCTATGTACATGAAATGAATTTATAAAGCTGAGCATGGGAATGCCTGCCTCAGCTAGATCATGAAAATTACATTATGATGATCTATTGTATTGTATCTCATACAGGTCACCTTCCAGTTTCAAAACCTCAGATCCTCGTGATAAAGCATTTCACTCGACATCAAGATTTACGACTTCATGCTTTAGGGGGCAACCGTTATAGACATATTTGGGCACTTCAACCCTAATATTATATGTCGATAAACTGGGCCTCATAAGCCCCTAAAATATTTGTTTCATATCCTAAAAGATCATGGTCAACTGATAACATCATTCCCCAAAAGTTCCATATGAAAAACTATCAAGAACTGGCCTAAACTGGACCATACTGACTGCTCCACTGTTAGGGTGCGATGCATACTGACTTCTACACTAGCCAGGTGTGATGCATACTGATGAGGCCTTCTGTAGGGTGTGATAAGCGAGGATGGACAAATGTCCGAGACAGTTTGCTAAGTGGATGCTCATGGAATCTTCTAGAAACTTCCCCTATGACACTTGCCTCTCTAAATTTTCCCAGGGATGAGTAAGAGATCCAAGAAATCTCCAAGTGGAACAAAATGCAACAAGTGGAATGACACTAATCAGAAACCCAGAGATGACTCACACCCTTGCACACATCTATAAATGGATCCCTTATCTAAGAGATCCAGAGGCTGGAATATTGTGAATTGCAAGGAAGTGTTGATAGTTTGTATTTGAGAAAGAGCATTGTATTGTTGGGTGATCTTGCTATTTCATGAGGTGAAGAGGGCTTTGATGCTGGGAGGATGATGTTGCTGGGTTGTAATTCTCCCTTCTATTCTAATAAAGTTCTTCGAGTTTTCTTTCATATAACTTTGCAATTGTGAATGTTATTATTTGTGAATGCCATTGTATGTTCATTATATTTCTGATTCCGTAATGATTATGATATAATATATCAAGATGCTTTGACAGTTCTTTGTTACTGTGTTTCTATAGGTACTCTCCAAGCGGGATAAGTACAGAGAGGAGTTGCAAGCTTTGTCAGAGGGGAGAGATATCAAGTAAGGAGTTAAGCAGAAGATCCAGGTTGGTTCCTTTGTCTTTATCTTATCTATTACACATAGAAGGAATCACAAATTGCTTTAAACTGTTTTTTCTAGGGTAGTTTCCAAACCTAGAGGGCTAGTTTCTCGAAAAGACACTAGTTTTCCCAGAAACAGACATAGACCTACAATTCCAGATAACTTGAAGAACTGGCAAATATTTGTTGATGACAAACAAATAAACAATTTTTTAATTTCGAAAGAAGAATTTGTAAATAGAAATATAGATATTGACACATTAATAGATCCTAACACTAAAGATAAAATAGAAATAAATGAGATAGAAGGTGAAGAAATAGATAGATTTGATCCCACTAAATTTACAAAATCAGATGTAGAAAACCTAGAGCAAGTTGAGATTTATGAGATAATTAACAAAGACACTGGAGTAATCAATCTCAAAGACAATTTCTTACCTAAAGGATCAACCCCTTTGGAAGACTTTTTTGATTCAAATTATGTTCCTAGAAAGCCTAAAATGGGACCTTTAAAATCTGATATGGAGGAGTGTAATATTGGCATTGATGAAAATCCAAAATTGATCAAACTTTCTAAATCATTACCTCCCATTGAAAGAATAAAATACATTGAGTTATTAAAATAGTTTCAAGATGTATTTACTTGGAGTTATGAGGACCTCAAATCCTATGACACCAGCATCATACAACACACAATACCTATAAAAGAAAATAAAAAACCTTTCAGACAAAAACTTAGAAGGATAAATCCTGTCCTATTACCTTCGATTGAAAAGGAAATCTAGAGAATGTATGATGCTAAGATAATTGCACCAATCAACTTTTCTGATGTGTTTTCGAACTTGGTGCCAACTAGGAAGAAAATTGGCGAGATCAGACTCCGTGTGGACCTTAGGCACCTCAACAAAGTATCCCTTAAAGACAATTACCCTCTCCCCAAAATGAATCATATTTTGGAAAGGGTAGTGGGATCAACCAGAATCTCATTATTGGATGGGTTTTCTGGTTACAATCAGATCTTAGTTCATCCTGATGACCAAGCCAAGATTTCCTTCACTACTCCTTGGGGCACATTCATGTATGTGAAAATGCATTTTGGACTAATGAATGTAGGAGCCACTTTCCAAAGGGATATGGATATAGTCTTTGCCAAAGAAATTCATGACTTCCTTGTAATATACCTAGATGACATTACTGTATTTTCAAAATCTGATAGTCAACATTTGGATCATCTGAGGTGGGTTTTTATTAAATGCAGGAAATATGGAATTTCTTTAAACCCCAAGAAGTCTTTGTTTGGGTTAGAAGAAGGAAAGTTACTAGGTCATATAATTTCAAAAGATGGTATCCAAATAGACCCTTCAAGAATAGAAGCCATCTTACAGATACAACATCCAAGGAACATTAGGGAATTACAAGCTTTCTTAGGAAAATTAACTTTCTTAGAAGATTTATTTCTAATCTAGTAGAATTAATTAGATCACTGAACAATATGTTGAAAAAATATTCGACCATAAAATGGACTGTTGAGGCTAAGAAATCCTTTGAAGACATTAAACTAGCCTTAACTAGAACGCCAGTTTTGATCAATCCAAAATTTGACAGAGATTTCATCTTATTTTCCTTTGCTTCTGAGCACACAATTGCTGCAGTTTTACTGCAAAAAAATGACCAGGGCTATGAACAACCTATTCCTTTCTTTATCAAAGCCCTGAGAGATGCCCCCTTAAACTATAACATAATGGAAAAACAAGCCTTTGTTTTAGTCAAAGCTATCAAGGATTTTAGGGTATACATTTTATATTCTCATATAGTAGCCTATGTTCCTAATTCAATAGTCAAAGACATCCTAACTCAGGGTGGTCCAGATGGAAAGAGGGGAAAATGGATTGCTACTATTCTAGAATATGACATAGCAATCAAACCAACTAAGTTAATTAAGGGCCAAGGTTTAGCCAAGCTCATGGCTGAATCAAACTGTCAGGCCATGGATATAAACTTTATTGCACAAATAGATAATGAAGAGGAGATGGTGACTCCACTAATCAGCCGGGCCTTTGTTGAATCACCATGGTATTCTGATATCATTTATGTTTCACTGAATTTACAAGCTCCTCTAGAATTATCTAAGACCAAAAGCAGATTTTTAAAGATGAAATCCTTAAAATTTTGTCTATTAGACAATGCCTTGTTTTGGAGAAATCATGAAGGTATTCTTCTCAATTGTTTATTAAAAGATGAACCTGACAAAGTATTGTAAGAGTTTCATGCAGGTGACTATGGAGGACACCCTTACTGGAAAACCACTGCTGATAAAATTCATAGAGCCGGTTTCTACTGGCCTACTGTGTTTTCTGATGTAAAGAAACATGTGACCTCCTATCACAAATGTCAAATTTCTGAGGGAAAGAAAAAGCTTCTATTTTTACCCCTCAAGCTAATCTCTGTTGAAACACCTTTTCAACAATGGGGTTTAGACTTCATTGATGAAATTCACCCACCTTCCTCTACCCAACACAAATGGATCCTCACTGCCATAGAATATTTCACAAAATGGATAGAGGCCATGCCTTCAAGGCAAGCCACTGACACTGTTATAATATCCTTCCTTGAAACCAACATTCTATCAAGATTTGGATGTCCAACTAAGCTCATTACTGATAATGCAACAACATTTAAATTCACAAGAATGATAGATTTATGCAACAAGTATGATATAACCCTGGGCCATTCCATAACCTATTATCCTCAAGGAAATGGACTGGCAGAATCCTCAAACAAAAGTCAGGTGAACATCATTAAAACGTTGTTAGAGGACAATAAGAAAACATGGAACAAAAAGTTAGTCAATGCCTTATGGGCAAACATACTAACCACTAAGAAATCAATTGGTACCTCTCCCTACCAACTAGTTTATGGGATAGAAGTTGTTTTTCCATCCTCCTTGGGAACACCAGCGATGAAGTTGCTTCAAGAGTTGTAGGTTGAACCAAATAGTATACAAAGAAGAATCAACCAAATAATACATCTTCAAAAAACCAGAGAGGAAGTATTTATTAGATCTCAGATTGTGCAGGAAAGGATTAAAAAGATTTTTGATAAGAGAACCAAGGCTAAATATTTCTACCTTGGGGACAAAGTCCTAAAATAGGATTCAAGGAGGGGAGATAAAGATAAGCATGGTGATTTCATATGGAAAGGCCCATATGTCATTTATTCTTTCAAAGGTAATAATGCTTTCTTCCTAAGAGAAATGGATGGTACAGAAGTAGAAGGTGGACTAATCAATGGTCGAATGCTCAAACACTATTTTGAACCTAACTACTGATTTTTACTTTCCATTGTACATATTTCATTTTTCTTCAAAAATTTTAGTTTGGATTGCATGGTGGTCTTTGAAGTTGAAGCCCGAAGAGAAGGCCCTAAGCTTTAAGGATTCACTGTCATAAATATCAATAATGCAGAGGCATAGAGGATAATTTTGTAAGGTAACATCAACAACAATTCAAAGGCTACTGATCTACAAAGTTCTTGAAATTTCACCAGGAAATGCCATCCCCAAGTGGAGCCACTATTATGTTCCTATACCAATAGGAATCATAATTTTGATTGACTAAGGTTAAACCTTGTAATATTGTACATACCTTTGCTTTCTGCAAATGTTTTCCATATTAAAAAATTAAAAAATGTAAAGAGGGTATGTCCTAAAAGAATAATCAAAGGACAAAAAGAATGGAAAAGGTCACAAAAAATGAAATATATAAACTCCAAAAGACAAAAAGAGACCATGAAAGTGTGCAAGTCAAAATGCCACTACTATTTACTTTTTATGCATAATAAATGATTGTGTGCAACTTGTTTCTTATGCCACAATCCATGATAGTCAAAATGTTTAAACTTGGCTATTTCATGTTTTGAATTTTATGTTTATAGGTAGTGAATAAATCTGACCAAACAGTGTAATCTTGGCAGAACATTAGATAGGTATAGTGAATAAAAAGAGCTCATCAGTTTAATCTGAGCCCCTTGGAGGATATAGTGTTAGACTTAGATAGTTTATTTTGTAAATAAAAGAAAAGATTAATAAGGGTTTGCTAGCCTAAATGCACCCAAATAAAGTGAAGAAAAAATGTTAGGATGAGTAAGTGGGTGAGTAGTAGAAAGGTTGCAGAAATGTCATGTAATTGATACAAAAAGTACTTATGTCTTTGTTCAAAATGCATCATTTAAATATGCATAAGTGGTAAACAAAACAAAGGCAATGGTTCACAATTTGGTTTACTTAACATCCCCTCATTCATTTTAACCCCATGACACTCACTAACTCCCCTTCCATAGGAATAATATTAATACCTATAGTTTTTAAGTAAAAAAGGCTCAAAGCATTTCTCTGATTTCTGGTGGGACTGGAGCCTCGGCTTGTTGACTTAAGAAGGAAAGGTGTCAACTTTCATCATAATTAATTCATCCCCCTCACAAAACCCCTTTTCCTAAGGTTAAGTTATTTTTCATAGGAAAACCCCTTTATAAACATGTTTATGTACAAAAAACCCACCAAATACATTTATCCTAAGTACTAGGTATATGGAAAATACACAACATTTCATACACCTAGGCACAATGCCCCTTCTGCTCATTTCACTTCATATTAACTTTTTTAATTAAATATATAAAATTCCCAAAAAACCCACTACCCTGTATATATTTAACCCCCTTATATAAAATAGCCCCACCCCTTAGTTTATTTATAAACTATGTTACTACCCCTTATCCCACAAAAAAATTTAAAAACCTGCCCTCAGTCCTTAATCCTGTGTTAAAAAGTCCCTGATGAGATTAAGCTCTAAATTAATCTCATACCGCCGATGATTAAGTCCCCGGCCCCCCCATCAAATCACATCATTCACCCCCGTGCAATTCCCATCTCCCGATCACCGTCGATCGTCCCTCCTCCACATCCAATGCCCCACAAACATATTGAGCTGGTCCGACGTTCGCCCTTTACCTGCCTGATAAGGTGGTTTTTCCCCTAGCCTCTGATGCTATGTGTCAAGTGCTGAATGGAATCGGGTGACCCCTCCCGAATACTGCCCGCACCACAAAAGTGGTGCGATGGACCTCCCAAACCACTTTCCCCTTCCAACCGAAAACCGTCACTATTCATCAAATAGTGAAACCTGCCAAAATTAACCATTTTTCTTATAAAAGTCCATTTACCCCTATTTTCACTCTTTTCATGCATTTTTCCTTTAAGAGCTCGGAAAATCATTGCGACCACTACAAACACCCAAATTGCTCACAAACCTCTGCCATTGCTCCACAGAAGCTGCAGATAGTCCAGATCGTGCATCAGTCCGTACCAGTACCTACAAACCACTGCAGCCGCCTTCAACCACCATTTATGGTCAATTCTACCCAATTCCAGGTATTTAACCATGGAATTCCAGCTCCATTGTCAAATTCCACATCAATTCACCCTCTTTGACACTGTTAATTAAGTAAAAAGATCAAATTTACCTAAATTTTAACACTGTGAGCCATAAACCATTGCAAAACCTTTGTTGCCCTAAAAACTCTAAATCATCCCCCCACACTCAAATTCACAAGAACTGAGTATGGCTGCCCCAATTACAATGGATGTGAGGCCCATTACTACACCTCATTTAGCCCTGGATCACCTTCCTTTGGCGGATAAAGATTTCCAAATAAAAGATACCACTCTCCTAGAACCCCTGTTCAAAGTACATTTCCAAATTAGGGACAAGTTCCTGAACCATGCTGATGAAATTGGCATTTGGGAGTCAAATTTTCCCAAGTACCAGTTCCCCCAAGTCCACATTTTTCCTGAAATTGTGCATATGTGTTATTCTTGCTACGTCCCCAGTCACAAAACTGTCATGTCTCATGACTAGAAGGTCCTTTTCATCATCACTACTGAGTCTATAAATGAAATGTTGTAGCTCCAACTAGGACCAAGCCTAACCCCACTTTCAATTGGAGACTTGTTGGACTTGTATCCCAAACTTAGCTCTGCAAAGTTGGCCCAACTATTCCAAACCTTCATCAGAGAAGAGAAACACATCCCTAAGGACTCCCCTCTAATATGTATCAATCATTTTCTCTACATGGGGCTAGAATATTGTGGCCATGATATATTCTATGTTAGGTTACTCCACGAGTGAGTACATGGATGAAATAATCCTTGCCTTCATGTCCATCTACACTCCAGGGCAGCCTCCTGCTGTCATTTATGACTATGCCCAATATATAGTTGATAGGATGCATGAGCAATTCCTTAGAATGAACAATGAAAGGGTTTTTAAGTACTCCTCAGTTTTATACCATATGTTCTTATATTATCAATCAGAGAAGTTCCCATTCACCCTTCAAAAGTTGGACACCAAGGGTCAGCCCAGGTCAGTCATTTTTTGGACCCCGTTGATCCATCAATACCAATCTCCATATTCTTACTCTGATTTCATTGATTTATTTGTACATCCAGTCATGACAATGTTGAATGGAAACCCTACTCTTAGAATCAGTCTAGAAATAAAAAGAGTCCTTCAATTGTCTAAGTAGATGAAAGTTGGTGACTGGTACCTTTACCAGAATAATACAGAAATCAGGATTTATGGTCTTATGCTCGCACCATACAAGCTACCAAGATACCTCCCAATGAGGTTGTTTGCATTATAATACTATAGGAAAATTATCATTGAAGATGAAATAAACTTTGTCAATGCCAAGAAGAAGGCTAATTTCAAAATAAAAGACCAACTAGGCCCCTTCATATGAAACTCTAGAGAGGCTGGCCAAGAGGCAGACATGCTATTACTGAATATGAAGTTCCAAAGAAGTTTTCTCTAGAGATATGATCCTTTGGAATTCATCACAAAGAAGAGACAAAAGGTCAAGCTAGGACCTTACATTCACTATCCCATACCTGAGATAGAAGCTTATTCAAATCAAATAGTATGGGTGGAGGGTACCCTAGTAGACCATGACATCTCCAGAGTAGATGTTGAGAATGCTATAATTGATTTAGAAAAGCAGCTTGATTACAACTCTTTTCTGTAGGTACCAGGAGAACCAGAGACTACTATGAGCACCCCTCTGGTCATGCAAACCCCTCAGAATGAGGGTAAGATCCTAAAAAGAAACAGAGAAGGGGCTTCCACTTTAGGAATGGCCACCTCTGATTTGTAGCAAGAATCAAACAAGAGGCAAAGGCTAAATCTGGCCTCTGAGCAAGAGTTTCCTAAAGACTCAACTAAAGTCACTAATACAGGAGTATAAAGAAGTAGGTCTGCCACTCCATCTGGAGGCATGCAAGAGCCTTCCACATCACAAACTTAGATGTTGGAAAGGAAACTCAGTGTTGAAGTGTCTTCTTTCAGAATGCTAGCTGACAAAGACCAAGATATCAAGGAAAGGTATAAAGAAATCAAGGCTAGAAATGAGAGGCTTAAGGCCCAAACATATGCACAATATCTGAAGTTGACTCCTACCAATCAAACAAGGCTAATGTCAGCCTTTGACATTAAAGAGGGGAAGCTGTAGATGACCTTTGTGAAGCCTACAGCCTAGCAGCCAAAGACAACATCATATTTGAAAAGGGTATATTTTGAAGTGTTGGCAAGGGATATTCATCCCATAGACTAGATTGAGCTACACAAACAGGCTGGAGAGATGATATACTTCACCCTGATAGGTAAAGCCATAGCTTCCCATCAACTACAGAACTCCCTGAACAACATCTCAACACAATTCCAGTTGGAGAAGGCCTCCTCATAGGCCAAGGCCACAAGGTTCAAGTCCTTAGAGGACTTAGTAATTGAATTGGGACACAATTCGAAGGATATAAAAGCTATAGAAGAGCTTATAAAAAAGAAGAATGATGACATAGCTACATTGAAGAAACATCTAAAAATACCTCAGCTACAACATCCACAAACACTAGAAGTCCTAGAAGCCCTGCAGGGGCATGAATAACTAATGGACTTGGTCTTGAAATTGAATGTCCAACTTAAAGAAACTGAAAAGGAATTGGATGCTTTGATCCAGTTAAAACAGGAAGATGTGGCCAACTCTTCAACAAAGGTTATCCCCATAGTCTCCACAACAGTGCCATCCACACTAGCAGCATCTTTGGCACCTACAGCTCCACTTGCAATAGCCTTGCCAACAACAACAAAGTCTACATCAACAACAAGTGCATCAGGAGAGAAAGCAATAGAACTTGTCAAAGCCATGGAAGAGATGTCTATCCAGGCTACTGAAATGAACAAGTTAAGAGAAAAGGTTGCAAGTTTGGAAACAGACTGTAGACTTTCCCAACTGAAGCAGAAAGAAGAAACACAAAGGGCCCAGAGAATGGGTGAGAGGATTAAAATCCTAGAGAAGGATTTAACACTGGAGAAACCACTTGAACAAACCAAAGAAATTTTGTGGGCCAATATCATTGACTTTGTCAATGATATTTGGCCATCAATCTAAGTAATTTTTGGACAAACAGAGTTGGTAAAGAAAGCTATAGAAGCTATCCAGAAAGTGAAGGAAGAGTTGGGAAATAAGCCAGAGGATGCAAATAGAATCATCCACTTCCTCAACATCAAGAACAGATATGAGCTCCAGGAGCTAAATATAGAAGATAGGACTGCTGCCATTTCAGAAATAAGGGAGGTCCTTTCCAAAAGGAACCTTATGCTTAATTTGGAAGAAAAGTGCCACAATATGCAGGTAGCGATTAAAAAGTTCATGGCTAAGTTCCAAATTTTAATGGAAAATGGTCTTCCTAGTCCTATGGCTATAAACGAGAAGCTCATGACACAGCTGGACTATGGTGATAGACTCAGAAAATTGGCTAAGGAACAAGCCAGTTCTTCATCCATAAAAGCCTATATGACATCTTTGAAAACTTGTTTTTCCTTGAGCATGAGGTAAAAAATTTGTTCCTCACCAAGCCAAATTTTGAAAAGTATACTGAGGCTGATGAAATCTACAGGAGAATGGAAAATGTGAAATTACCAGATGCAAAATGGTGGGAGAAAATGACAAATTTACTGTGATAATTTACAGCAGAAATTTACTATACAGTAAAAATGAAGGCAGCCAGGTAAAAACAGGGCAGCAGCGTCAAAGAGTATCAACGTTAAAGAGTATCAGTGGAAGGGTGAAAGTAAATAAGATTCTAGCGTGAAACTGCACAACTACAAGCTAGATTAAAAGACTAACACTTCAACAATAAAGGCCAGCACAACCATAATAAAAGGGACAACATGAAACAATTCATTTGTTGTCTCTATCTTCTTGCAAGAAGATATTTGTATTTCCTAGGATAAATCTCAAGTTGTTTTGAGATATATTGTAATGATTTTTTGTATAAATACTTCAAAATTCGAAGTATGTAGGGTGGATTCTTAGACATTTCTATAGTTTTCTTGATCAAAGAATGTAAGTTATTGTACCACTATTGGACCAACAAGTTGGATTATTAATAAAGCAAAGACATTTCACTGGATTCATGTCTAGTGCGAAATACAGACAAGTATCTTCTTTTGTGTTGTCACTTTCCTTTAAAAGTTTTTTCCATAATCTTAAATGTATCTGAAATCTAAATGCTTTAATGTTGAATGATATCTCAGAACTTGCTTCACTGCACTCTGTCTTGAATATTAGGCATTTTGTATGTTTTCTACTAAAAGTATCTAAGTTGAGGAATTCTTGATTGCTCCTTAGTTCAGGTAGTTTCCCTCCGGTCTATAGTAAAGGATTCTTAACTTCCCTTTGCTCATGATCATCCTCTGTTCCTCATTTTAATCCTAGTTTGAGGATTCTTAAGTGCCCTCTCACCCTGGTTAAGATCATTTCACCCATTCGACCTAAAACTTATGCTTCACCCTGCTAGCTTGCCCATTGAACACTCCCTTTAATGATTTAATCCTAGTTTTTCTGCCCTTCTTTGACTCCGTAGCCCAATAGCTAGAGACATAATTCTATTCATTTGTGTAAGGATTCCACCATCCAACTTCCAATACAAATCCAAAACCCCCTGAACACTAAGAACTAGCCTAAAATCCCAAAGAAACAAAGTTAAATTATATAGAGAGATCCCTCTCTGAGTTATAGGTTGGCTAGAGCCTATACTTAAAAGATTGGTTTGTAGTTACCTCGATCTTTTTCTTCTTTTGATAACTTCTAGGGAAAATTCTGAGTGCTAACAGGATCCACAAGACATTCGATTGGCATGAGGAGTACCCTTGGATGTACTGTTACAATGAATCCAAGCTCTGTGAGCTAGTTATTATATCCACAACTTGGAAGGTTGCTCTGCATGCAACAACAATGTAGGAAGCAACAAAAACAAAAATAATAAGAAATAATCCAGCATAGGACAATGGCAACAAGAATATTTCCTAGAACCCAGAGGTAGAGAAAGGCTACAAGATGAGGGTAGATCCTATCATAGAGAAAGAAACTTTGGTAGCAGAGGAAAAGAGGGAGCAACATATAAAGAGAGAAGAGAGAAGGAAGAGAGAAAAGTAGAGGCTCTAGGAAGCAAAAATGAAGCTATAGGAGACAAAGAAAAAGTTGAAGGAAGAGCAGGAGATGAGAAGGAGAGAAAGGGAAGAGAAGTAGAAATAGGAGGAAGAATAAAGGCAAGGCATGATGATGAAGCAAACAACACCCATACAAGTGTAGGAGTCAGAAGAAATAGTAGCTAAGGAAGATGGTGAACAGATGCAGGATCAAGAGATTGTTCAACAGATTAAGCAACTGATCGAAGTGACAAACATGGATTCAAAATGAGAGCCATAGAATGAAGACATTGACCTTATACCAAGAGCACCCAAGGTCATCTCTCAGTCTCCACCACCTTTAGTGTCAGAACCAATCCTGAGTGAGCAAGGAGAGGTTTTTCTCCTTGATGATGATCCGATCATGGATGCGTACAATCTATCATTTTACGATTTGCAGAAGAAGATTGTACATGCATGGAGGAATCACTTTCTAGATGATCACGCATCACCTGCATTCATGAAGAAAGGGGTGAATGTGTCAGCTTGGCCTATGAAGGAGACAAAAGCTCAAATGTTAAGTTATTGTTAGCTGATAATGAACAAATTGCAAAGAACATGTAGGCTACCAGGTAAGAGGCAGAACAACTTTGAGAGCAGAACACAATTTTCGCAATGGAAGAGATGAGGAAAGTGATACTTGATGAAGTATCACACTTGAGACTACCATGCAAAAGCTCTATGACATACTTTTCACCATGCAAAAATCAGTTGTCTGTGTGCATGGATTACAACAACGGAGAAAAGAGTTTGTTCAAACTCTCAGGAACATACATGTTGCCATTGCCCATGTGCAAGAGTGGACAATGCGGTACAAAGGGGCCCTGCTTCACTTGCCAAAGAAGATGAAGCCACATGTAGAGCTGGAGAAAGCAAAGGTTTGGATGTTGATCTAGAACTATGAGCAGCTCACCCCATTCATCAGCGACATACAAGTTTCAAATGCATGGGTGTACAAGACTTTGGATGTCATGGTAAGAACATAGAAGATCCCGTCAATCGGTTCCCTCAATGAGGCTAGAACCAAGAATCAAGTTTGGCTAGAGATCAATAGTTGCATGGAGTAGCTAAGGCGAGATGCCACTTGGGATGACTTGGAGCTAAGCACACATAACATGTAGAAGTACAATGGTGGTCCTGTCATGGTCAACACCATGATGCACATGCTTCAGGACGAGTTGGATATAGGTTCCAAGACCATATACCCAGAAGCTATGGAGGCAAGTGTCTGCTATCATAAAGACACCATCAAGCAATTTTGGGACATCATCACACAATACCAATCTTGGCATTAATACGTGATCGAGAAGCACCGAGTCGAGGTTGCTGAGTTGGTCTTTCCCCAAACTTTGGAGTCATAGTGTTTTGTCTTATTAGGCTGTCTCTAGCCTATTTTGTCTTACATGGGCATATGTGGAAAATGTAATATTATTTGTAAATACGTTGTAAGTGAAATTCCAAGTGTCATTAGTGGAATGTGAAAGGTCATCATGTTATGTAATGAGTTATTTGTAAAGAAGTTAAAGAGTCATGAGGGTAGTCAAAGTGTCACAAAGGGGAATGTTAAAGGTCATCCCACCCTTTGTTATAAATAGAACCTCATAACTCATAGAGGGGCTTTTGGGAACCAAGCTTTTGGCTAGGATTAGGCTCAGGAAAGGCTTGGGAGTATTGTGACAAGCCTTGGCTTCTCCACAACGTAGAACAAGTATAATTCTTTGGAGGAGAAAGTGTTTTTGAATGTAATGTTCCACTATTGGGGCTAGTGGACTTCAATGGTGTATGTATTGATGTAACTTTCACTTATAGTAATAATATCAGAGCCAACCCGCTTTCATGCATATGTTGTTATTTTAGTTGGACTATTCTGGTTGCTTTAGCAAAGTATGTTGTTTAAATTACACATTTTCTTATGAACTAATTTTCATGCAATTGTATGAATCTTGTTGGATGCATGTTATTGGATTAATCCATCACTTTAATTTGTGGACTATTCCACATTTTATCTTGTGATGTCATTCCACTCATGTGTTCCTTTCAAGCTGCGTACTATTACAAGATTCTAAGGGGCACACTTCCTTTCCCCTCCATGTGTCAGAATCTTCATGCATCCCAATTGACTCTCCATAGGGTCGCACACTTTCTCTCACCCAAAGTTATCTTACTTACCTCTTTGGGCTAATGTGGTCAAGGAATTACACTACCACCCACTGCTAGGACTCCTACTCCAAACGATTTGAGGTATAATTGGGACTTCTTATCGAGGAGATCCCATAAATGTTGGTGGGTTCAGAACCATCAACATTTCTGGCACTAGAAAGAGGGCTAGATGACAAGTTGAGCCCTTGAAGTCTATTTTGAAGTTCTGCACATATTTCATGACTTCTATTGAAATCATAACCCCAACATTTTTCTCTGACGCTATTGATTTTGAAGCAATGACAAGAATTACAGATGACTTGTCCAAATATAAGTTCAATGGCGATAACAAAACTCCCTTGTTTAGGTACATAGTTGCCTTTGTTGGCTTCTGTGTTAGGCATGATGTCCCCTTGGATGACATTGCCTATGGGTTGTTCGCTTTCATGTTCGAAGGGCTCGCAAAGAAATGGTGTCACACTTTTCCCACATCCTCTATACACTATTTTGATCACATATACAAAGAATTATGCCATTTTTTCATTTTGTATGACCATAAAGCACTTAGTAAAAAAAATAATAAATTTTTTTAAAATTGCCTGACAAATCCCTTCAGAAATTTCATGAGCTTTTTCTTCATTACTGTTATGAATTTCTTGAAGATGAAGATGACTAAAAATGTTTTGAGGAAAGATTTTGATATCTTGTTCACATTTATGAGAATCCACATGAGTTATAATCTTTCATACCTCTCCCAACATACCTCAGTGTTAGATCTTCTAAATCTGAGATAGACAAGGTTGTTGTCCCAAGTGACCCTCCATCCCCTTCTCATCAAACAACACTAACTCAGCAAGTTGAGGTGGGAGAAGTTGAGAATCCACTTGTTGATATGTCACCATCTCCTCCTACCCACCTTCTTAGGATTTCTGCACAAAATTGGACTGTAAGCCCAATGGCTTCCATGTGGTCTCATCTCCTCAGCCTTCATCCTTTGGTTCCTTTAATCCTTCATATTCTGGTGTGTTGTGTTCATCCGTCTTAGATCTCACATGTGATGTTCAAAAGTATCAAGTTATGGATGGAGTTAGTGTTGAACATCAACCTACTTTAGCATTTTGTATGAGGATATGTGGGAGTCTAAACAAGAAACTGCGGTGAAGGATGATCTCCTTGTGTTTGCACCTTGTCCACTTTATCCTAACATCTTCCATGATTCTGCCATTTTTGTTCCATCTTGTGAAAATTCATTGCCATATTTTTCTATTTCTGATCATTCACATAATACATGGGATGTTTGTTCTTCATTTGATTACGTAGAGGAAATCTCAGATCCTCCTAATCTCTCATCTTACATTTCCAGAAACATAGAGGGTGAAACTTCTTGTTTTTCATCATCCCCTCTTTATGATTCATCAGATCATGAGGATGTCGTTATCCATAATCTTGAGTTTTGTAATCGTGGCTTTCGTGATCTTTTCATTCATTCATTCGATCACGATTCTAATTTGTCTACTGTCGATATTTCTAAGCCACTGGTCTTCGATGATCCATCTCCCGATGAATTGGAAACTCCTCAAGACATCGAGGCACTTCAGCCCAAGCTAATGATTATGTCAAGTTCTCGTAGCCTTAAGGTTAGTTCCACTTCTAATCAGAAATCCGTTGAATCTCCTTAGACTCCTCATCACTCTATTGTTTACACTGAAAATCAATCTATTTCATATTTTTTGCCTCCTCCATCAGAATCACACAATCCTATTTCTCATGCATTGGAGGAGTCATACGTAGCAAGTTTTGTTGCTATCTTTTTTTATCCTTTCTATATGTTTGGTTATATTTCAAGTTTGAAGGTGTGCACATACTTGTCTTCCACGTGCAATGTGACATGACACCATCATACATCCACAAAGTGCCTTTCATGTGCTTTCTGTCTTTACTTTTATGTGGATAAATTCAAGCTTTGAACATTTTAGTTTACATTGTTGTATCTTTCTTGCTTGGTTTGCTTGTAAATATTTCTTGTCATTCATGCTCTCGCCTACATGGGCCAACCAATGTGTCGATGGCTGCATTGGAAGTATCACTTCACACGATTTGGCCCATGATTTACTTAGGTTAGGAGTAGGAGTAGTGTTTGATTTTCTTGCTTTTTTATAATTTGCTTACTTTGTTTTATTTTGTATTGCTTCTTTCCTTTGCTTGTTTGCTTTTGCACCTGTAGGTTAGTTTTTGCATGAATTGTCTTTGCCTTATTAGACAAGCAGGGTGAAATCCAAGAGGAACTTGTACAACTATCAACACTTGGTTATCTATCTATTCCCTCTCTTTATGAGAATCTTGTATTTCTTCTCGTCAATGATACCGTGATGGAAAATACGTTCCTTTCAGAGAGATTCACGATGGAATCACGGTGCTTGCACTCTCAACTAGTACCGCCTACTCTAATTGGTTTTATATATTTGGTTAACCCTTGTCAACTTAGTCAAGTAGAGTAAGGAGAGGGGGAAAACCTTAACAAGTATGTCAGAGGTATAGATAAATTTCCTTCTCTGAAGAGACAACCTCTTATGCTCTTAACAAGTTGGGATCCCTCTTTCACCTCATGAAATAAATAAGTGCATATGTACAGTTATTTGAAAAAAGAAAAAAATAAAATAAAGGTAAAAGAAGAGAAAGGCTTCTTATGCAGGGAGGTGAAGCAAGTAACTCCACCGGGGCACTTTCCAGGTTTTTTGGTAGTGGAGAAATGGTTTTGTTCCTGAAGTGACTCCACTGGGGTACTGTCCAGGCCTACTGACAGAGGAGCAACACCAGAGATGAAACTAAAACTCTGCCAATCTATAATACTTGTGCATATATATACCCCTTATCCCCAATTGAAACAAATTAATTTGACCTGGCTTGGTATGTGTGTTGTGCATAAAAAGAATGGTAGGGACTACATCTTTAACTCAAGCTAGTGAAGAAGTTATGACAATCAAAAAATCAAACACTACTTTTGGAAGAGTTAGACTTGCTTTGCACTAAACAAGGTCCATACAAAGAGCTGGCATTCTACCAGTGTGTCACCAATGTTGTAGCAGCTACAACCACCCTCCAAAAATTTTCCTAAGCTTCATTTTGGAGCCTCCCTTCTAAATCACAAAAACTCATCTTTCACTTATCCAGGTACTTGTGCTTTGATTGAGCCTCATCCTTTGCATCCTGGCTTGTGTTTTCTTGCTTGGTTTACTATTTAACCCACAAGATGATCTCTTGACTTTATTTTCATTTAGTTCTGGGTTTGCCTTAGAGAACTGTGCAATACTTGAGGACAACCAACCTTGTTCTCGAGAATTGCACAGTCCAAGCGTTATCAGGAAATATAGTGTCCACTCGGAGCTGCTAGTCCCACTAAGACTGGCAGCTATCTTAGAAACAAACAAACTAAAACTACTTTCATTTCCCTTTATGAGAAGTAGATAAGAGTGGAATGAAGGACACCAACCTCAGTCTTGCGCTTGGTTCCTTGCTCGATTCCTCTCCCTTCTGACAGATCCTTGTTGCTTCTCCTTCGTCTACCCAGCTTCAAAGAGAACTTGTGGAATCAAAGCAGCATAATACTATCGAAGAATAGAGATCTACAATCATAAACAATATAGGACCAGATGTATATTGACCACACAAATGCATATATCATCAAACATACAAGAATGTGGAGGAAAACTTGAATAGATTTATTAATATCAAGAATAAGAAAAGAGGATTACAACCAATTGTTCTGACCCAGCGTCACCCTCCAACATGAAAGCCCTTCTTTCACCTCATGAAAAGCTTAGATCACCCAACACTATGATATTCAAACAAGAAACCAACAACACTTCCTTACAAGATATAGAATTCCAGCCTCTGGATCTCTGAGATGAGGGATCCATATATAGATGATTGCAGGGGGGTGAGTTAGCTTATGGGATTTTGATTAGTGTCCTCTCTCTAATAGTTCTTGATTCCACTTGGAGATTGATGATCTATTACTCATCCCTGGGCGAATTCAGAGAGGAAAGTGTCACAGGAGAAGTTTCTGGAAGATTCCATGATCATCCACCTCGCAAACTATCTCTGTCATTTGTTCACATTCGTCCATCGCACCCCATAGAAGGGCTTTTCAGTATGCATCGCACCTCCCGTGTGCATTAGGTGGGATGCATCGCACTTTGACCATGGAGCAGGTGAGATGGTCAAGTTTTGACGAGTTTTGAGTAGTTTTTCATGGAGAAATTTTGGGAGATGATGTAATCAGATGACCTTGTTCTTTTAGGGTATGGAACAACACTTTTAGGGACTTAGGAGCCCTTGGTTTATGGACATGTTTGATTGGGGTTGCAGTGCCCAAAAATGTCTATAATAGTTGCCCCCTAAAGCATGAGGTCGTTAATCTTTTGATGTCGGGTGAAATGCTTTATCATGAGGATTCGAAGTTTTTTTGAGCTGGAAGGCGACCTGTAATAAGATACAATACAATACATTATCTTCATAATATTTTTCATGATCTAGCTGAGGTGGGCATTCCCATGCTCAGCTTTATAAATTCATTTTCATGTACATAAGACAGACAACCGTCTGTGCGGGAGACTGATGATTCTAATAGATTCATCATCCTTTGATTCGGATGATCATCTGTGCAGCAACAATGCACATTTGATGCCTTTATTTTCCTGAATATATCGCAGCCCGGATGGATGAAACTAGATCCGGGGTCTTCAAACTCGTTCAATCTTCACTCGGAGTATAGGTTGATCCATGTGAAAGATGTTCTAGAGTCGAACATGGAAAGACATCGCCTGATTACCAGACAATGATGTAAGATGTTAATAGGCGCGAGAGGAATCACTGATAATGATGATGACCCTCAAGGTACTACAGTACAATTCACATGGTGTGAATAAGGGACTTGGCGTCGAACACCGCGAAAAATATTTCGGTCAAAGGCCATTGATGTAAACCTATCGCCGAAAGTGAGAAACTTGACATTGAGGCATGCAAGCTTCAAAGTACTGAAAGGGTTGTTCCTAAGTCGACTTCTTGGATAATGAGCTGGTGTCGACAAGAAGCGACCCACCGTAGGAGGGCCTTAATGAATCCCGCATCTACGACACAGAACGAAGTAAATGATTTTGGAGGTGAAAACGATCTGATGATACAGGGTTCAGGGTGGCGGTCACGAAAGAATGGAGCGTGAATGTATTGCAGCGGATGAGACACAGGTGAATTCTCTGAGCGACTTCTCTTGAACATACCGATGACACTGACATGGATTGGTAGCGTTAACCCCAAATTTGGATGGTGTGATGGATCAATGGTGATATGACCAGTGAACGGAACAACCCAATCCGACTCGGATGCGAAGTGAAAGTGTCATGTTCAAGAGCGACTTGCTACCAATAAAGTTTCTTCAAGTTTTCTTCCCCATTTTTCCCCAGTCATTGCTGACCAGTACCTCTTTATTTTTGTCAAGCTTGAGGAGGATAACATATGCTTTTTCTATAATTTTCCCTTTGGGCAAACCCGTCGCTATATTTTAACGAGCCTAGTGATAGTGAAACTCGTTCTTGTCTGTATGGACAAGTTTGTCGCTATTCGGTTTTAACGAGTTTAACGACAAAGATAACTCGGTCCTTTTCAATTTTAGAGAGTCTAAAAGGGATGTAAAGGAAACTCCAATAATCCTTTTTCGTCATATAATCCCTTAAATCCGAAAAAGTATAAAATAATACGAAAGGGATGAATTTTCGGAAATTTTAACGAGCCGAACAAGACAAGCGCTCGATCTTTTTGTGTAATAATCCCTTAGGTCCAAAAAGATTAAAATATAGAGGAGGGATAGCACTTCCGGTCGCTTTAACAAGCTGGAGAGGCCAATCTCTCAGCAATCTTTTCATATTTTACGAGTCAGGTGAAAAGAGATTAAAGGAGACTCGTTTTTTGAGGAACGAGTGATAATTTCAGGTGGCAGCTGGTTCCAAGTAAGGTTTGGAATTTTCCAGTCACGCCAGTGTCACAAAGATGGCTAACAGGATCACTCTTCGCAGCTGTTCCTCAAAAAGGGGCAAACAATCAAATGGAGGTGAATGATCGGCTAAAACAGAGTGGAGGTGATGATAAGAACATGACCAGGGCTCAAAAGCTAATGATAATGCATTCACAATGGTTATTTATCGGAAATTGGTTCATTTTTTAATGAGCTTAAACTCTGGGGGAACGTTTTCTCATTGCTTATGTTTAATTTTTAACGAGCTTGAACTCCACATAAAAATTTCTCGTGGCGGGTTTATTTTTTAACGAGCTTGAACCCTGTGGTAACACTGCTCGTGATAAGTTTGCATGCCCCCAGCATAATAACGCAAATCGAGGTGCATGCCCCCCAAGATTCATTTTCTTCAACTCAGTGGTTGGAATGAAGGTTTACCTTCGAGATCCTTGAAAGACTTGACTTGGATTTTACGAGATCGTAATCAAAGACTCGATTTGGAAAGGGAGTCGTTTCATTTTTTAATGAGGTTGACACAGTAAAAGAACTATCCTCATAACTCCTTGTTTCATTTTTTAACGAGGTCGACACGAGATAAGAACTATCCTCGGAATCCACCATATTTACAGTATTTGATAGAAAATCAAAAACTGAAGGATGATTAAGGTTGCTGGAATAATCTTCGTGGTAATCCGGAAGATGGGAACAATGGTGGTAATCTTCCCATGGTGCCTCTCCTATCATCTTTGACTGAATGATTCCTTCATCTATAGAATGTACCTGCGACCAAGGATCTGAAGAGGTTCCATATTCCTTAGACATATCTATCCAAACACTCGATGAGCGTTGATTTGGGTTTGCCCCCCAGGCCAAGAAAATTGATTGCTACAATATTTCTAAAATGGTGATGACCCATGTTGTCAAAATATTCAAGAATCCTCTGAATTTAGAAGATACTATATTGCAGATCCCCACCGTGGCCACTTCCACCAGATTGTTTGGAGGCAGTAGGGAAAAAGTCCCCATCAATGTATGGTCTTTTAGTAGACCTACTCCGATATTTTGAAGCGAATGAGGGCTTCCATGGATCATCAGAATGCTTCCCGTAACTTGTGAACTGTTGAGGAGAAATGTTTGCTGGTCGACAATTGTAATACCTCCTTGGAAGAGAAATGAAATCTTCCTGAAGTAGGTCGACACAACAGCAACCATAGCATATATCCATGGCCTTCCTAGTAGGATGTTGTAATCGAGGTTTCCGTTGATTACTTCAACGTCTATTTCTATTGTTTTGCCCCCCAGTTCGACTTGCAAGTTACTTAAAATCCCATATGGGGTGTATGTTCATCCATCAAATGCTTTTAATGTCGTCGAAGATCGCGACAAGGGTGGAGATCCTAAATTTTTCTAGCAACTCATCGACATAATACATGTAGATGCCCCCTCATCAATAATTGTTCGATGAACAGTTTTGATGAGGGCTTTCACTTGAATAAGGAAAGATAGTTAAGCTGGTAACTAAGGATCATATCCTTTGTGATTAAAGGACACAAGATTGGAATCCGTTGGGTCAATCCCACCTATTTCTGATAATAAAGCCTGCCTTTGGGAGGGGCAATTTTGTAGTACCTCAAGTGTCGACATAGCGGATGGCGATTGGGCCAGATCCTCCACTATATTATAATGTTGTGCTACTCTGGCATGAGGATTAAATGTCGATTTGTGTACTACTCCCTTTGGCGGCTTTATCGTTAGTTCAGGAATGATGGGTGGCACAACTTCGGTCGAATTTTTTGTCGAACTACTAGGTTGATCATTATCCTTGTTGTTCGATAGCTGTGAATTCCCGTAATCTTTATTCCTTGTCGATATCAAAGCATCATTTTGCTGCTTCGAAACCGACAACATTAGCACTTGGGATGGGGAAGCATTGTCACTAGCAACCAGATTTGTTCCTGGATTTGGAAACGGATCAGTCAATACCACCGAGGTTTTTGAATTCTTGAAGAATTTTCTAAGCTCAGCTTTATATGGACACTCTCTTGTCCAGTGATCCTCATCACATATAAGGCATGGATGATTTGGTTTCCTATCTCCAGAAAGGTTTGCAGAAGATTTTTCAGGGGACGACTCCTCCTGTTTCTTCTTCTTCCCTTTCTTTTTCTTCTTGCCTCTTGGTTGCTTGGTTTCTTTGCCTTTTTCAGTTGATACGGCATTTACTTCCGAGGCGAGAAGTTCTTCATTTGCATTTTGACCTGAAACCGTACAGGCCTTCTTCGACTTAGCCTTTACGATTTTCATGTTGGTCGTTCCTATCACGCTGTCCCCGGCATGAGAGTCTTTGTTTGATTTAGGAGAGGGAGGAACGAAAAATTCTGGTCTAGGAGCATCAGGGATTTTATCGTAGAGCATGCCAGACTGAGTATAGATCAAGTCTAAATATTGCGCACGAGCAATTACTTGCTCTTCAGTGACGACTCCTCCCTTTGCCACATCTTCTGTAATAGAAGGTAACAACGAATTAATAAACCATTCAGCCAACAGCTAATCAGGAACATATGTTTTTACCATTCTACGACAACGTCACCACTCATGAATATGATCGGATATGTGAGTGGCCGTTGTTTGCTTGAAATTGGTAAGAAGCTCTGTTCCCGTTTCGTACCTTATGGGTAGCTGAAAATGGGTTAAAAAGGTTGTGGCTAGGGCACTGAAGTTATCAAACGAAGCTCTAGGCAATTCGATATAGCATTTTGCTACCGGACCAGTTAACGTTTGCTGAAAAAGGCGAAGCCTGATCGAATCATCGTTTAGAGTGTTAGATGAACACCATAGATGAAAGGTCATCACATGATTCGACGGATCTTCACCCGGATTTCCATTAAATTTAGGAATATCGGATGGAAGTTTATGAGGAATCGCTGGCCACCAAGGGGCATAAGCGATTGGATCATTTTTTAGCCGGTTTAGATTTGGTAACTCTAAATTTTCCATGAAGGGCAGCTGTTGATTCAGGTTTGGCGAAGCGTACCCAGGATAAGATGGGATTTCTTGAGCAGTGGGTCTTTGCATACCAGCATAGTGCATTTGATGCTGATAACTTTGATAAGGTTGATGGGCATAACCATTATGAAATGGTTGATGTTGTCCATTTTGAATATACGACTACCCATTACTTGCCAAGACTTGGTGCTCAGATCCTTGGTAAACTTGTTGGAATTGCGGTTGTTGATATTGCACCAGCCATGGTTGTGAGACCATGTGCTGTTGCCCAATATTGGCTGTTTGATCGAGATGAGGGGTAATGGTACCCGTTTGAGCCTGGGCCACTCTAGTTAAGGAGCCACTAACTGATGATTGTGGTGGCGTCGCAGGGACAAGGGGTTGTTGGATTGCGACCTGAGAGACTTGAGGTTGGCATACAATAGGTAACGCTTGTACTTGCGACACCATCACAATAGCCGGTGTAGTGGGGATATTTGACATAGGCATACTTTGTTGCATTGAGTATACAACTCTTGGTTGTTGAGGCAGTATTGGTATCCAACCACTAGATGTAATTCCAGCATAACCTGAATTCTATTGCGAACTCTCGTATGTTTGACCTCCCGGAGGCAAAAATGAAAGGGAATATTTCCCTCCATACGACGGTAGTTGGGTGCTTAAGGGAAGTATTTTCCTTTGAGGACCGGATTGCCCAAATTGACATTGCGAAGGATCAATTTGCTGAGACTCAACATAAGAGATTCTAAATATTATTCCAGATGAACAAACGGGAATAGACCATACCATCAAAATAGCCCGTGGATGGATCCCATCCAGTGATTGAGAGCTAGTTGCGACAGATGGTACACCGGCGAACATTGTCGGAGTAGCAACAGGAAGTTCTGTCACTGCTGTGTCAGATGACATAGTCCTAGATGTTGACGGTTGTTCAGACATATCTAGTCTATCCAAAAGGTTTCCTAGTGATTCTAAAGGGACTTCCGATAACGGTAGACTAATTTCTGATGAAGAAGGATATAGAGTGACCCCTACTCCAAATTGCGGTGGAGTATTAGATAGTGGATCCTCTACAATCTCTTCTATAGCAATCAAACCGGGTGGAAGAGGTAGAACGTCAGGTCCATATAATATTTCCGGTGCCAAAGAAGGTATAGATTCTGCAGCGACTGATGTTTGGGGAACAACACCTTTCGAATCAGCTATGGATGGAGCCGATTCAGGTATATAAGTGCTTACCCTCACACTAGGATCAGTTCTACTGTCCTCTTCTGGTTGCAGAACTTCTTCTGTAAAGGCAGGGGTACCAGAAATGTTTGGAGTAACTAGAGTCTCCGAGGGTGTCGGAACACTTGTTCCAACCTGACCAGGGGACTTTGAGCCGGTTAAACGAGTTCGCTTTGTTCGGAATAGTTTTGATTCTGGGGACAAAGACGATTGACTCGTAAGTCTCCGCGAACGACGGGGTTTCAATTGACTTTCTTCCACGATTGCGGATTACTCGATCAACTAAAAATAAAGGGGAAAATGTTTTCGAATTAAATGAATTTTAGACGCTTTGACACAACTTGTTTTTTCAATTTTTAAGAGTCAAGAAAAAACAAAAGATGACTCTAGTCGCCTTCGATTTTTAATGAGCCTAAAGTGACAAGTGCTCAGATGGACCTTTTCTTTTAAGGAGTCTGAAAAGGAACGAAAGAGACTACTCTGGAAATCTAGACAGAGGTATTACCAAACCAATCGCAAAACTGCAGAATAATTTTTACGGTACGGCAGTCAATCTTCCCGAATGCTGTGGTCAGTGCATTGCAATCGATAGGGCGGTAGACACAACTTCCTATGGATAAAGGATATAGCCTATTGTGGTCTCCCAATATATACTTGACGGTACGTGGGAGCACAAGTCCATACTGGAACTTGTCGTCTCAAAGAGGAGGAATCACCCAACCAACAGTGAAAGCGACAGTTACCAGGCTTTACGACACCGAAATACGTCTCTAGCCTAGACTTCTAGATGTTGTGTGTTAGGTTCCAAAGCGTTTTTAGGTTCATTAAATTTATTTTACAGTTGATATTTCTTAAGAAATTTTCCTTTTAGGTTCACCGCGTGATGTAGATGTACAATTCCTAAAATGCAATCTAAGATGATAAACAATCGTTTAATCTTCTTTTTGCAATGAAAATCCTAGCTACTAAAGAAAGAGAGACGGTATTCTTTCAACATAGAGCAGAGAGCACACACTAGATGCACTGTCCTAAATCAAACCAACAAGCAGTCTAAATGAAAATGCACATGCATGTATTTGTTTTCAGCTTTCTTAATGTGTGAATGACAAGAAGAATGCTAAGTACAAATCTGAATTATCTTTTCAAAGCGACAGTACTAACAAATTTCTCTTCAAAAACGAAAGGAAGATAATGATGACACTTTACTATTTTGAATTGAAAACTACTTTTGACACTTGAAAAACTACTAATTCAAATCAAATACAAGAGTAACTGTATAATCAACCATCAAGAACAATAGAATTATTTTCTTTGACTGAAAATGACACTTGCGACACTTTCAAATCAAAAGATGACAGTTCGACTATGCTACTACTTTGTAAAAGAGAACTGAAAATGGCGGAAAATACATAAAACATTCACAGTTCTTTGTACAATGGACGCGGAAGGATGGAAAGGAAGGGGGTTTTGACAGTGGTATACTGATCACAGATAGAAAAAATCATGAATAGAGCCGAAGAGAGTGAACACAGAAACCAAAATTTGAGAGCAGAAGAGATCTTGTCTGATCAGCGCACCTATAACACAGGGAAAGTGTGATGCAGCGCACCTACTACACATGGGAAGTGCGATGCATCCAGATTCCCAAGAGTAGAAGGTGCGAAGGTCCAGGGACGAGACTTCAACTGGGTTCCGGGTCACAATTTGTAGCTCAGTTCATGGATTTAGGCCGGGCAAGTGATGTACAGTAAATAGAAATCACATGGGCTGATCTAATAAGGTTACTAGAGCCACCACTAGGGAAATTAGAAAGTTTGCAAATCAATTTTTCAGTTTATAAACAAAACCGAGAGATAGACTAAAGTAGCATTGATCTACTTTGGACTTGCATAGCAAATGTAATTCGAAGGCTAGCTGGCTTTACTTCAGGCTTCATCTGTAAGTTTATAAAACAAACAAATATAGACAAACAAACAATCTATTCGTTCCCCAGTGGAGTCGCCATTTTGTTATCGGGAAATCTAGTGTCCACTCGGAGCTGCTAGTCCCACTAAGACTGGTAGCTATCTTAGAAACAAACAAACTAAAACTACTTTTGTTTCCCTTTATGAGAAGTAGATAAGAGTGGAATGAAGGACACCAACCTCAGTCTTGCGCTTGGTTCCTTGCTCGATTCCTCTCCCTTCTGACAGATCCTTGCCGCTTCTCCTTCGTCTACCCAACTTCAAAGAGCACCTGTGGAATCAAAGCAGCATAATACTATCGAAGAACAGAGATCTACAATCATAAACAATATAGGGCCAGATGTATATTGACCACACAAATGCATATATCATAAAACATACAAGAATGTGGAGGAAAGCTTGAATAGCTTTATTAATATCAAGAATAAGAAAAGAGGAAAACAACCAATTGTTCTGACCCAGCGTCACCCTCCAACATGAAATCCCTTCTTTCACCTCATGAAAAGCTTAGATCACCCAACACTATGATATTCCAACAAGAAACCAACAACACTTCCTTACAAGATACATAATTCCAGCCTCTAGATCTCTAGGATGAGGGATCCATATATAGATGATTGCAGGGGGGTGAGTCAGCTTCTGGGATTTTGATTAGTGTCCTCTCTTTAATAGTTCTTGATTCCACTTGGAGATCGATGATCTATTACTCATCCCTGGGCGAATTCAGAGAGGCAAGTGTCACAGGAGAAGTTTCTGGAAGATTCTATGATCATCCACCTCGCAAACTATCTCTGTCATTTATCCACTCTTGCCCATCGCACCCCATAGAAGTGATTTTCAGTATGCATCGCACCTCCCGTGTGCATTAGGTGGGATGCATCGAACTTTGACCATGGAGTAGGTGAGATGGTCCAGTTTTGACCAATTCTGAGTAGTTTTTCATGGAGAACTTTTGGGAGATGATGTAATCAGCTGACCTTGTTCTTTTAGGGTATGGAACAACACTTTTAGGGAATTAGGAGCCCTTGGTTTATGGACATGTTTGATTGGGGTTGCAGTGCCTAAAAATGTCTATAACACCAAGCTAACAGTGGGCCTTGAGATGAAGAATTGCACAATGCTAGTTGACAACCAACCTTCAACTAGGAATTTGTGCATAGCATGAGAGGCATCCCAGAGCCACTCAGCCCAAAAATTGCGTAGAAGCCTTCTGCTCAGAAGCTGCCTAGTGTATGAACAAGGGAGTTGCCTGGTTCTCCCTAGAACTGTGCAATCTCTCTGGGAAATGCATGGAAGATTTTCCTAAAAAGGAAAAAAAACAAAAAAGCATCCCTAGAAAATAGGGATGTATTTTTAGCAGCCCAAAGGAGGCACTTGAGTTATTTTGGAAACTGTCGCCAAGTGTCAGTTTTTCCTTGAGTTTTGGCCTTCACGTCATAAACCTTAAATTGACCAAATCTATTTAATCGATGCTACCAGAGATCATTTTCACATTAAATCTTGGAGCTTTGGCATTCTCGAGGAGATCAAGGAACCTTTAGTGCAATCGTCATCACTTTTCTGGGTAAGTTTTTCTTTTCTAGTCTTTTGCCACTTTTTCTATCGCTTTTGACTGTTTAGCTTGTGAGAGTTTTGTTTCATTTGTTTTTTTGAATGAATGCTATCGTTTTAACTTGTTTTAGTTTGTAAATTTTTTTTCAAGTTTTGCATTGCCTTTCCTAAGTATTGCTTGAATTACCCTGTTTTTTCACTAACGGTCATCGTTGTGGTAACTCCCTTCACATGATTCATTTTCCTTCAATTTGATTGATTCCTACACTTGTTTTACTTGCATGCATCATCACTCAGTTATATATGCTCTCAAAATCACACCACCCTTCATATCTATTCAATTTCACACTCCCCTTGTGAAGATATGGGATTCCCTTGCCTGGATCTAGCACTCTCTTGCATACACTTCGTATTCTGAGCGCTCAAGGCCTCTACCTTGGATTCTAGAATTGCACAAAGGTTTCCCTATCCTATCTCCAACTGTGCACTACATAGTTCCAAGAGCCAGCCTCCCAGCTTGGGCACTAAGATTGCGCAATGAATAGTCTCTCCTGGCCATGGTTGAAGACTAAACTGTGCATTACGTAGTTCCAGTCAACAAGCCTCCCCACTGACTACTAGGACTACACAATGCCCAGTTCGAGCAGACAACTAGTGACCTTTGTGATCTAGAATTGCACAGTTTGTCCCAACATTAGCTCGGTTTGTTGCCTTGTCTTGTCTTGAAGTTGCTTTTGGTTTTAAGCTAACATTTTCCTGCCATGAGTGTCCTCTCTCTCTCCAAGTAAAATGGTTGTTGAGCATCTCTCTAGCAGTTACAATTAACATTTCCTCCAAGAGAGATGCATCAAAGGAAACTGTTGAGAGCAGTAATGGGGAAGCAGTTGAGCAGACGTCAATTAATATACCAATCTACGAAGAAACTGAACTGTTCATTGAGAAGAAAAAAAGTTGAAATGGCAAAAGATCAAGGATGCTTTTACATAGGACTTCAAGGAAGAATTAGAGGACCAACTTGTATATATCAGTATCCAGTAGTCAGGTTTATATAAAGTTTCATGTAGGTGCTCCGCCTTCCCATGTGCGGAAATTATCGGTTGGATTGTCTCACACAAAGATCCAATGACTATGACATTGAGCAGTGCCAGTGGGATAGGTCTTGCGACCTTCAGGGTAGAGAAATTTCAACATATGTATCATTTACCTCAACTGGTGAGGCGCATGGACACACTTTTATATGCCACCCACAACTAGGTGAACACAAGAGATATAGTCAAGTGTTGGGTGAAAGAGCCGTCAAAGTTCAGACATACACCCAATCATGTTTACAAGATAAAGTCTCTTAGGAAGGCTTATCAGTTCTTGATCATCTTTTCATGTCGAATATACAATCAAGAGAGCACAAAGACCTTTCTTAAAGGTTGGGTAGTTGTACTGGACTAGTTGGTGAGTGATGGAAGGCCATTCAACTGGTTGGACTTGTTGGCTCATCAGTTGAAAATCCATGTGACTAATGCCCAAAATCTGCCCAAGGATGAGCAAGAAAGATTCTACATGTCCGCATACTTACTGGATGCAATCTATGCCCAACAATAGTTTCTTGGCATGAGCTGGACATGGACACCGAAAGAGATTGTCATCAACATTTATTGCAAGTTTCTTTCCGACTGCAACTACCAAGGAGTAATGGAAAGGTTGACTGACCATTTCATCATCCCATTGTATAAGCTTATCTTTGAGTAGGATCCACCTTACATGTCCCGAGAAGTAATGGAAACAGTACTTAATATTGTAGATTGTTATGCCTCACTCGGTGGCACCTTCATCAAACTATTTGGAAGTGATAAGCCTCCACATGTTCTACCAAGGTATGCCACGAATAAGCAGGTCATGTAAGAGGTTTCATATCACCTCTCCATAGGGTTATCAATAGGGCTGCATGGGAAGAATAAAGCACCATGGCCCACCCTTCCTTTGTGGATCATATTATACGAGATTAAGAGATTGAAAGATGTAGTTGCCAAATCTAAGGAGATATTGAAGTTCAAGTTTGGCACCAAAGACTTTAATCTGTATGCTCCCCACTATATTTGCAAGAATCACTGTATGAAGGTGTACTATCCATGGATCCACAAGAAATTCCATTAGCACGAGGAGGGCCCTTGGAGGTACTATTACAACGATTCCAAGATCCATGATCCGGTCAGTATAGCCATATCTTGGAAGGCTGCTCTACAGGCAGCAACAACACAGGAAGCAACAACAACAATAAAAATAAGCAACAATCTAGTGTAGCATAAGGGCAAGAGAAAGATTTCCCATAAACCAGAGGTAGAGCAAAGCTACAAGATGAGGGCATATCCTATCATGGAGAAATAATCTTTGGAAATAGAGGCAAAGAGAGAGAAATAGATAAATAGAGAAGAACGAAGGAAGAGAGAAAAGAATAGGATGCAGGAAGTAGAACTGAAGCTGCAGGATATGGAGAAGAAGTTTAAGGAAGAGCATGAGTTGAGAAGGATAGAAATGGAAGATAAATAGAAACATGAGGAAGAAGAAATGAAAGGTGTGATGATAGACCAAACAACACCCATATAGGTTGAGGAGTCGGAACAACTAGTAGCCAAGGAAGACGGTGGACAGATGTAGGATCGATAGCTTGGTCAACAGATTGAGAAATTGATCGAAGAGATAGACATGGAGTCAAAATAGGAGCCACATAATGAAGACATTGACCTTATTCCAAGAGAACCCTAGGTCATCTCTCAGTTTCCACCACCTCTAGTGTTAGAACCATTTCTAAGCGAGCAAGGAGAGGTTGTTCTCCTTGATGATGATCCGGTCATGGATGTGTACAATATATCATTTGACGAGTCCCAGAAGAAGATTGTACAAGCACGAAGGAAGAACTTTCTGGACGATCACACGTCACCTGCATTCTTGAAGGAAAGGGTGATTGTGTCAGACACAAGAAAACATCCATCTTCCCTTTGTCGATGCCAGCTTTGCCTATGCAAGAGCCACTAGCTCAAATTTTAATTTCCTGTAAGTCGAGAATGAACAAATGGAAAAGAAAATGCAGGCTGCTAGGAAAGAGGCATAACAACTTCGGGAGCAGAGTGTAGTTTCCACAATGACAGAGATGAGGAAAGAAATACTTGATGAAGTATCAACACTTGAGACTACCATGCGAAGCCCTATGACGAATTTGTCACTGTGCATAAAGAAGCTATTCGTGTGCATGGCTTACAAAAATGGAGCAAAGTGTTTTTTCAAACTCTTAGGAACATACATGCTACCATCACCCATGTGCAAGAGTGGACAATGTGGTATAAAGGGGCCCTGCTTCACTTACCAAAGAAGATGAAGCCATAGGAAGAGATGGAGAAAGAAAAGGTCAATATGTTGATCCAGAACTATGAGTAGCTCACCTCATTTGTCAGCATCATACAGGCCTCATATGTGCAATTGCACAATAGTTTTTATGTCATGGTAAAAACACACAGGATCCCGTCAATCGGTTCCCTCACTGAGGCTAGACCCAAGAACCAAGTTTGGCTAGAGATCGACAAGTACATGGAACAACTAAGGCGAGATTCCACCATGATGTGTTGGGTTGTGTTATATTCTTTCCATGTAGTTAACATGGGGTTAGAAGGGCACCCGTAACCCCACTTTATGCAGTCCGGGGTAGTGTCCCAGAAAATTTTGGTTTTGGACCCTATGTTAGGTTGGGTGGACGCACCTATGGTTTTGTGCATGATTTTCGCACATGTTTTTTGGATGCGATGGTTTTCGGTCCATGGTATTGGACGTGATGGTTTTTGGTCCATGGGATTGGAAACGATGGTTTTTAGTCCATGGTATTGGATGCTTCAGCATGTATAAATATGTATTGTAACATTGAAAGGAACATAATGAAAATTCAAGCTGGTAGTCCCGATTTTGGGATCCAGGGGAAAATCTCTGTGTATATGTGTTTTATGTGTTATGCTCTTGCATTGTTTATTTTTTGTGTTTTAGAATTCGTATGCAGGTAATTTCTGTACGGGGTTGAAACCTACATTTGGTATCCGAGTAGTTTTGGCTTCAAGGGGACACCTTTGTTGCTGAGGAGTTTCGCTCGGGCCTGTGGTAGACCCTGTTCAGTGGGAGATTTGCGAGATAAATTCTGGTGGTGAAAGAAGATGGCTAATAGTGGAAAGATAAAGATCGAGAAATTTAATGGCCAGATTTTTGAGTTGTTGAAACTCAATATGGAGTATCTATTGGTGGATAAAGATCAGTGGATCACGGTAGATCCGGGTATTAAACTAACGGGAGTGTCCGATGAAGAATGGAAGAAGTTGGATAGGAAGGAAAAGAGCACAATACAATTGTGTGTCTCAGATTCAGTATTGCTGAATGTATCAGGGGAAGCTACGACGAAGGCTTTGCGGGACAAGTTAGGGACTTTGTACCAATCTAAGTCTCTGGTGAATAAATTGTTCTTGCGGAAAAAGTTGTATAACCTTAGGATGAAAGATGGAGACTCGGTGACAGAGCATGTGAATGCATTTAATACTGTGGTAAGTCAGTTAGCATCTGTTGATATTAAAATTTCAGATGAAGATAACTGCATTAGTTTGTTGTGTCTCTACCAGATTTGTGGGATAGTCTGGTTATTGCAATAGATAGCAATGCAACTGCCTTGCAGTTTGATGAAATAGTCTCAGCCTTGCTGACGAACGAGATGAGATGGAAAAATATGGAGAGCCAGAATGGTGATGCCTTGTCTGTATGAGGACAGTCCCAGAAAAGAAACAAAAATAAGTCATCGAGTGGGAGATCTAAATCTAGAGGGAGATCTAAATCTCCAGGAAAACCTGTAAAGGTGGTGTGTTGGAAATTCGGAAAAGAAGGGCACTACAAAAGGGACTGTAAATCTAAATCTCTTGATAAAGGAAAGGGATCTGATGATGCTCCTTCTGCAGAGGCAAAAACCACTTCAGATGAAGGTGGGGATGTTTACTTGGCTTCTTCAAGTACACATGTAGATCACGAGGCATGGTTGATTGACTCAGGTGCATCCTTTCACTTCACTCCCCATAAAGAGTGGTTCTGTGAGTATGAGAAATATGATGGTGGTGATGTCTTCTTGGGGGATGACAGGAAGGCTAGAATCATTAAGGAATTTAGACTTTTGTGATCCATAACATTGTCTGGAAATCTTCGGCAAAATCACATAATCAATCTTTTGTCGACGCGTTTCGAACCAACCAGTGTGGTTCATCGTCAGGACAAGTTGAAGAACTAATCTAGCTTAGCTTGATTAAATAGAGTGTGCAGAGACTCCAACGGCTATATTGCAACGGCTAATTTTGACCAGAGGATCAAAGTCAAACCCCTGATTTTTATTAATAGAAGCAAATAATTTATTATTATTAGTTAATTGAATAATAAATTTATTGTTTAAATATAATGGTCATTATATCTTCATATTTATTAAATAACCTATATTTATTATTATCCCCAAATTATTTAAATATAAATAAATAGTATTAAATTACTATTATTCTTAGAATTTAGTTACAATAGGTACCTGTGTATTTATTTAATAATAACTGTTTAAATCAAAGGGTCCAAAGGTAAACTAGAAATAATGGTCATTAATAAATTATGGTAAACTAAATGATGGTAAACTAAATATGATGGTCATTAATAAATTAAATCTCCAATTCACTTATATTTATTATTATTCCCAAATTATTTAAAAATATTAAATTACTATTATTCTTATAATATAGTTACAATAGGTAACTGTGTATTTATTTAATAATAATTATTAAAATTCAGGGTCCAAAGGTGAACTAGATCTCCTCTAAAATAAATCATTTTTATTAATTATAAAAAGTTCATACAATAATTTATGTTTATTAAATAATCTATAGTTACTTACTAATTTATAATTTTAATCTTATAAATCATATTCTAGTTAAATCATTATTATGTAAATACCATAATTAAAGTACATGTTTATATTATCTAACAATCAATATTATTACTAAAATTTTTATTAAAATTAATTATGTTATTACTTACAAGGTTTAAAAAAGGGTTCTTTTTTAATTCAATATAAAGGAAATCAGTTAGGTTAAAAAACAATGCAAAGAATCTAATCTAATGCTAAAATTACCCCCTGGGATAAGGTTAAAACCATAATTGGCCCGAAATTACTTAATAACATCTTACTAACTCCTGCATTCCAAGACACACCCGCCAAAAACAGAATTTGAGGAGAGGGAAGACAGAAACCCTAAGACCTAACCAAAGGGGAATGAGGAGGCTAGGACCCTTTTCAGCTTCGAGGGAGAATTCTATGAGCAGACTTGCGGAGTTGCCATGGGCTCCCCCTTGTCCCCTGTCGTCGCTAATCTCTTCATGGAGGATTTTGATTCTAAGGCTTTGGCCTCCTCTCGTCTCTTACCGAAGCTTTGGAAAAGATTCGTTGATGACACGGTTGTTGTCTGGTCTCATGGTCCTGATGAGTTGGATCGTTTCTTCAGTCACCTCAATAACCAGTCCACCGCCATTAAATTCACGATGGAAAAAGAAGATAATGGTTGTCTTCCGTTCTTGGATGTTCTCATCTCTAAGAAGGTGGATGGTTCCTTTTCTCATCAGGTGTTTAGAAAGAAGACGCATACTGAACAATATTTGCATGCGTCTTCGCATCATTTCCCCGCTCAGAAGTTAGGGGTTCTTAGCACGCTTGCCACACGTGCTGTAAGAATTTCGGATGAGGAGAGCCTGGAAGCGGAGAAGGCTCATCTCTTAGATGTCTTTGAGAAGAATGGTTACAATAGGCACCTAGGTCGAAAAGCCTTCCTCAGGGCCAAAAAGGAGCCTTCAATCCGAAGAGTCCCTAAAGACCATAGCATGGGTGTGAACCTTCCTTACATCCAAGGGACCACAGATAGGATTGCGAGGGTTCTGAGGAGGTACGATGTGCCTGCAACTTTTAGACCTCTCCACACGATTCGTAGCTCCCTCAGGTCGGTGAAAGACCCTATTGACCCTAAGGACATGAAGGGCGTCTATGTCATTCCCTGTTCCTGTGGGACCCCTTATATTGGTGAAACTGGTCGCTCTATCAATCAACGAATTAGCGAGCATTCGGCTGACTTAAGACATGGTAGAACCAAGTCCTCAGCCCTAGATGAACATGCTGGGAAGACTATGCATCATGTTTGTATAGAGGATGCTCAAGTCATTGCCAAAGTTGCGCAGTTTCACCATCGCAAATTTAGAGAGGCCCTGGAGATTGAGAAAAGGCCAAACAATCTTAATAGGGATGATGGCTGGAAGATTAGCAGTTGCTGGGTCCCAGCCTTGTCTTCCTAGCCTCCTCATTCCCCTTTGGTTAGGTCTTAGGGTTTCTGTCTTCCCTCTCCTCAAATTCTGTTTTTGGCGGGTGTGTCTTGGAATGCAGGAGTTAGTAATATGTTATTAAGTAATTTCGGGCCAATTATGGTTTTAACCTTATCCCAGGGGGTAATTTTAGCATTAGATTAGATTCTTTGCATTGTTTTTTAACCTAACTGATTTCCTTTATATTGAATTAAAAAAGAACCCTTTTTTAAACCTTGTAAGTAATAACATAATTAATTTTAATAAAAATTTTAGTAATAATATTGATTGTTAGATAATATAAACATGTACTTTAATTATGGTATTTACATAATAATGATTTAACTAGAATATGATTTATAAGATTAAAATTATAAATTAGTAAGTAACTATAGATTATTTAATAAACATAAATTATTGTATGAACTTTTTATAATTAATAAAAATGATTTATTTTAGAGGAGATCTAGTTCACCTTTGGACCCTGAATTTTAATAATTATTATTAAATAAATACACAGTTACCTATTGTAACTATATTATAAGATTAATAGTAATTTAATATTTTTAAATAATTTGGGAATAATAATAAATATAAGTGAATTGGAGATTTAATTTATTAATGACCATCATATTTAGTTTACCATCATTTAGTTTACCATAATTTATTAATGACCATTATTTCTAGTTTACCTTTGGACCCTTTGATTTAAACAATTATTATTAAATAAATACATAGGTACCTATTGTAACTAAATTCTAAGAATAATAGTAATTTAATACTATTTATTTATATTTAAATAATTTGGGGATAATAATAAATATAGGTTATTTAATAAATATGAAGATATAATGACCATTATATTTAAACAATAAATTTATTATTCAATTAACTAATAATAATAAATTATTTGCTTCTATTAATAAAAATCAGGGGTTTGACTTTGATCCTTTGGTCAAAATTAGCCGTTGCAATATAGCCATTGGAGTCTCTGCACACTCTATTTAATCAAGCTAAGCCAGATCAGTTCTTCAACTTGTCTTGACGATGAACCACACTGGTTGGTTTGAAACGCGTCGACAAAAGATTGATTATGTGATTTTGCCGAAGATTTCCAGACAAGGCTAGAATCATTGGTCGTGGAAAATTAAAGTTGAAGCTGCAAAGTGGAAGGGTTAGAACACTTCCGGGTGTTTTGCATATTCCTGCATTAGCTAGAAATATGATTTCAGTAAGCAAGTTGGATGATGCAGGTGTAAAAACAGTGTTCAGGAAGGATACCTGCAAGATGGTCTGGGGAGCACTGGTATTGATGTGGGGAGTTCAGATTGGAACTCTGTACAAGCTGAAAGGTAGCACTGTTGTTGATGGGTGCAACAGATCCATGGTTCCTGAAAGTGGAGCAGAAAATCTAGTGGTCTCTGGAGAAAAGACCATGCTATGGCATCAAAGGCTTGGACATATTGGAGAGAAGGGCTTTCGAATACTTCATGGTAAAGGTATGGTAGAAGGTATGAGTAATAGCTCTCTGGATTTTTATTTCTGTGAAAATTGTGTATACGGGAAGTAGAATCGGGTGAGTTTCCCCTCTGGTGGTAAGAGGGCGAAACAAATATTAGAGCTTGTGCATAGTGATGTGTTTGGACCTGTGAAGGTTCCATCACTAGGTAAGTCTGTCTACTATGTATCATTTATAGATGACTTCTCAAGGAATACATCGATATATTTCCTTAAGAAGAAATCTGAAGTCTTTGATAGGTTTAAAGAATTTAAGGCTCTCGTGGAAAAGTAGACAGAGAAGAAGATAAAGGTGCTGAGGACAGATAATGGCGGAGAGTTTTGCAGCAAAGAATTTGAAGAATTATGTAAGAAGTGTGGTATAGCATGACAGAAGACTACTCCATATACACCTTAGTGAAATGGAGTTGTGAAAAGAATGAACAAGATGTTGAAAAGGGCAAGAAGCATGCTCAGTGGTGCCGGGTTAGGACAGGAATTTTGGGCAGAGGCAGTGGATACTGCATGTTACCTAGTCAACAGGTCACCTTCATCAGCGTTGGAGGATAAGACTCCACATGAGGTATGGACTAGTAAGAAACCCTCTCTTTCACATCTAAGGGTATTTGGATCTGATGCATATGTACATGTTCCAAAGGAGAAATGAACCAAGTTGGATAGTAAATATGAAAAGTGCATCTTTATTGGGTATAAGGATGGTTTAAAGGGTTATAAACTTTGAAACCCAATAACAAGGAAGGTTGTGTATAGTTGAGATGTGGTGTTTAGAGAGGTGAAAGATGTTATTAAACATGAAGTCCAACCAAAGGAACCTGAGAAGATAGAGTTTGAGCTAAAGGAGGAAGAATCAGACTCTACAGCAAAGGAGGAATCAGAAGATGAAGAGCCACAAACTCTGGCTGTGAGAAGATTAGTTCGAGAAAGAAGGAAGCTAGAGAGGTATAGTCCATCTGCTTTCTGTTCAAATTTTGCTTTCTCTGTTACTGATGATGATCCCAGAATTGTGAAGGAAGCAGTGGATTCAGAGGATGGAAAACTCTAGAAAGAGGCCATGGTTGATGAAATGGCATCTTTGCACAAAAATGAGGCTTGGGATCTGGTGGAGTTTCCAGCTGGAAGGAAACCCATTGACAGCAAATGGGTGTTCAAAAAGAAGACAAATGCAAAAGGAAAAGTGGAGAAATACAAAGCTCGGTTGGTAGCAAAAGGTTATTCCCAGGTGCCGAGAATTTATTTTGGCGATATTTTTCTCCTGTTGCCAAGGTAACTTCTATTAGATTACTTTTATCTGTTGATACTACTTTTGATTTTGAGGTAGAATAGATGGAGGTGAAGACATCATTTCTTCACGGGGATCTGGAAGAGGAGATCCACATGAAGCAACCTGAAGGCTTTGCGGTGAAGGGTAAGAAAGAACTGGTATGTAAGTTAAAGAAATCTCTATATGGGTTAAAACAGTCACCAAGGATGTGGTATCAGAAATTTGATACATTTCTACGGGGACTTGGCTTCACTAGAAGCAAAGCAGATCACTATGTGTATTTTAAATTAATTGGTGACTGTGTTATTAATCTGGTCTTCTATGTGAATGATATGTTGCTGGTTGGAAATTACAAAGAAATTATCCAGGATTTGAAGACCCAATTGTCCTCGAAATTTGACATGAAGGATCTTGGTGCTACAAACTATATTTTGGGCATGGAAATTAAAAGAGATCGAGCAAAGAGGAATCTCTGGTTAAACCAGAGGAAGTATGCCGAGACAATACTACAAAGGCTTAATATGCAGGATAGTAAACTGGTGAAGGTTCCTATTCCTGTAGGTGTGAGGTTATCTGCTGAACAATGTCCCGAGACACAAGAAGAGGAAGATGGCATGTCCCGTGTTCCATATGCAAGTGCAGTCGGTAGCCTGATGTATGCAATGGTATGTACTAGACCAGACATTGCACATGCAGTGGGAGTATTGAGCAGGTTTATGTCAAAACCAGGAAAGGAGCATTGGACAATAGTGAAGCAGGTTTTTTGGTATCTGCGTGGCACTAGTGATTATGGTCTGTGCTACCAAGGAAGACCAGGATTGGACAAAGTGTTGGATATTCATGGCTTTGTTGATGCAGACTAGGTTGGAGATCTGGATCAGAGAAGATCTACAAGTGGGTATGTGTTTAACCTATTTGGAGGTGCAGTCAGTTAGATGAGTAAGAAACAATCTATAGTAGCACTATCAACTACAGAGGCAGAATACATGGCAGACACTCATGCAAGCAAGGAAGTAGTTTGGTTGCAGAGATTGTGTTCAAGTATGGGGTTAGTACAGGAAGCTATAAGGATAGACTGTGACAGCCAAAGTGCAATTTTCTTAGCAAAGAACCCTGCATATCATTCAAAGACAAAGCACATTGATGTTCAGTATCACTTTGTGAGGGATATGATAGAAGACAAAAAGGTGTTGTTGGTAAAGGTGGACACTTTGAAGAATACTGCAGATGCATTGACAAAATCTGTGAGCTCTGAGAAGTTCTCTTGGTGTAGAGAGACAATGGGCATTTCAAGGCTGGGAAAATGACTAAGCTCTCTTGTGGCCCCCTGTGGAAAGAAAAAAACAAGTGGGAGAATGTTGGGTTGTGTTATATTCTTTCCACGTAGTTAACAGGGGGTTTGAAGGTCACCCGTAACCCCACTTTATGGGGTCCGGGTAGCACCCCAGAAAATTTTGGTGTTGGACCTTATGTTAGGTTGGGTGGACCCACCTATGGTTTTGTGCATGATTTTCGCACATGTTTTTTGGACGCAATGGTTTTTGGTCCATGGTATTGGACGTGATGGTTTTCGATCCATGGTATTGGATGTGATGGTTTTCGGTCCATGGTATTGGATGCTTCGGCATGTATAAATATATATTGTAACATTGAAAGGAACATAATGAAAAATCAAGCTGGTAGTCCCGGTTTTGGGATCTAGGGGAAAATCTCTGGGTATATGTGTTTTATGTGTTATGCTCTCGCATTGTTTATTTTCTGTGTTTTAGAATTCGTATGCAGGTAATTTCTGTACGGGGTTGAAACCTACATAACATGCAGAAGTACATTGGTGGTCTTGTCATGGTCAACACCATGCTGCACATGATTTAGGATGAGTTGGATACAGGTTCCAAGACCATATACCTAGAAGCTATGGAGGCAAGAGTCCACTATCAGAAAGACACCATCAAGAGATACTGGGACATCATCACATAATACCAAGCTTGGAATCAATACGTGACCGAGAAGCGCCAAGTGGAGGTTGTCGAGTTGGTCTTTCCCCAAACTTTAGATTCATATTATGTTGTCTTGTTAGGCTATCTCTAGCCTATTTTGTCTTACATGGGTACATGTGGAAAATGTAATATTATTTGTAAATATGTTGCAAGTGAAATTCAAAGTGTCATTAGTGGAATGTGAAAGGTCATAATGTTATGTAATGAGTTATTTGTAAATAAGTTGAAGAGTCATGAGGGTAGTCAAAGAGTCACAAAGGGGAATGTTAAGGGTCACCCCACCCTTTTTTATAAATAGAACCTCATAACTCATAGAAGAAGATTTTGGGAGCCAAGCTTTTGGCTAGGCTTAGGATTAGAAAAGGTTTGGGAGTGTTATGACAAGCCTTGACTTCTCCACAACTTAGAGTGAATATACTTCTTTGTAGGAGCAGGTGTTCTTGACTGTAATGTTCAACTATTGGGGCTAGTGGTGTATGTATGGATGAAACTTTCACTTATAATCATAATATCAGAGCCATCACACTTTCATGCATATGTTGTTATTGTAGTTGGACTATTTTGGTTGCTTTAGCAATGTATGTTGTTTAACTTACGCATTTTATTAAGAACTACTTTGTATGCAATTGTATGAATCTTGTTGGATGCATGTTGTTGGATTAACTCATCACTCTAATTTGTGGACTATTCCACATTTTAGCTTGTGATGTCATCTCGCTCATGTGTTCCTTTCAATCTACATACTATTACAAGATTCGAAGGGGCACACTTCCTTTTCCCCTCCATGTGTCAAAACCTTCATGCATCACACTTGACTCACCGCAGGGTCACACACTTTCTCTAACCAAAAGTTATCTTACTTACCTCTACGCGCTACCGCGGTCAAGGCATTACACTACCACCCACTGCTAGGACTCCTACTCCAAATGGTTTCAGGTCTAGTTGTGACTTCTTATTAGGGAGATCCCCTAAATGTTGGAAAGTCTAGCACCATCAGAAAAATCCAAAGTAATGAAAAGCACATAGAAAGACGTAATGTACCTTAGTAGAAAAATGCTTGGAGAAGTCACCTAAAATGAACTTTTTGTGCTTATTATGATAATATAAGGACAATTGACCCTCAATTTTTTTATGAATAGATAAATGAGAAAAATAAGCGATGCAATTCTATTCAAGCTTCAATCAAGAAGAAGTGAGTATGGAATTTATTGGATTTGCTTACATATGAGGCTATTAGATGCAAATGAATCCATAACATAATATGAATTTTATGGTACAATGGATAGGAATAAAGCATGCTTGGTAACCAAAGGTTGTGGTCATAAATAAGGCAATAATTATGATGAGACATCCATTATAGTTGTGGACATGAATATAATTTAGACATTTTAAGCACTTGTAGTGCAATTTAGATGGGAAATACATTAGATGGATGTGAAAAGTGATTTTATCAAAGTACATATTCATGAAGGAGTCTACGTGGAGTGAACAATTGTACTTGGGAAACTTGAAAAGGAGCATTTAATGTGTAAGTTTTCATGAGAAGCTCTTTATGGTTTGAAGAAAGTATCAAGGGAATTGAACATGAGGATTAATGAATACTAGAAAGATGTTTGGTTGTAAATAATAAATTAATATTTAAACCTATAAGTGAAGTCCACTCATAGTAGAGATTCATTATTAAGATTTTAATTTGTTGATTATATTAATGTAGTATTTAGTATCAAATTTGAAGTTAAAATAGTAAAGGAAGACTTGGAACACACACTAGAAATGAGACACCTTTGAGTGACACATTATTACCTTGAAATGTAAGATCAAAGAATATTGGGAGGGATTTATTACCTCATTCTAATTACTCTAATGAATTGATAAAAAGGTTCATTATGAAATATCATAAATCCCGTGGCATCCTAGTGGACCTTAACAATAAGCTCATGAAAAATCAAGTAAATCAACTAATGTAATTATGTATACATAATTGATTGGGAACCTAATATATCCAAATCTTAATTGAATTAGCATCAAATTTTATTATGGAATGGCTCAAGATACATGCAAGGTTATATTAAATCATTGAAAGACAATGAAATAATATTTAGGTACATAAAATGTAGATTTAGTTGGAGACTAAAATATTCACACAAGAATAGTAATCTAACATTAGTAGGTTTCATAGATTCTAGCTAGATTGGATGTAAAGACAATTGAAATATGCATGTGAATTTTTTTTCAAGTTGTTTTAGTAGTTATGAGTTGGAGAAACAAAAAGTAAAGCACAATTTTTTTGTCTTCAATACAATCTAAATATGAAAGTACACTATATGCAATAGGAAAGAGGGTTTCAATGAGAATATTGCTAACAAACATTGATATAATGCAAGATAAGCCTAGATATTATCCTGAGTGATAATCAAGTAGATATTTAGTAGGTAAACAATACAAATTTTCATTTAAAAAGTAAACATATTGAAATGCACATACATTATCTAAAATTATTCCAAGAGCATGGTCAAATTCAACAGAATTATTATAAATATCCGAGTATTTAAGTGACATGATTGCTAAGCCTATATGAATAAACAAATATAAATGTTTATAGAAGTGATTTGCATGGGGGATAATTTTTTCATATTAAGGGGTGGTGTTATAAAATACTCTTAGAAGTCAAAGTACATTGAAAGAAATTTAGCATAAGATAAATAAATGATGCAAAGTCAAGGTGTGTGTTGGATTTAATTTGGTGGAAGTGCACATTAGTGAAGCATGGGAGTATTAAGTGATCATGAGTTATGCATAAGCACAAAGATTAGGAGAGTGAAACAACACAAACATAGTTTATCATATACATACTTAAGTGTGGAACTTGACATGTGAATTATATGATGATCGAGCATGCATTGTTAACATGAAGCTAAACATTACATAAGTGAGGACTTCATTAATTTAATTCTAATTTTATTGGGAGTTAACACCAACCTTGAAGAAATAAATTTGTGTTTATGGAGCTGTTGATGGCCTAAAATGACCACGTCAACATTATAAGGGAGTCCACCTGGTCAGGAACTTAAATCAACTCCCTTTCCATTTGGAATGGTGGTTTCGACTGATTAAACTAGGTCCAATTACCTTCTCTCTATATTTGCTGGCTTATAGAATGTATATTACTTGCTAATAGATAAGAGACATCAGATCTGCCCTCTTACAGACCTCATGCAAGAAAGTGATCCTTAAGCTGAATTAATGGCTCAACCAAGTCACTCTAAAGTATGCCCCTGTGTAAGATGACTTATAGAATGTAATAATTAAAACTAAATGAAAATCTACTATAAGTAATAGAAAATAAATCCTAAATCTATCTAGATTAAAAGAAGGATTAATACCGCTCTCAACCAAGATAAAGGTAAAAGGGGATTTGGACCAACTTTGAATTTGGAATAAAATGAAGACAATAGCCAAGGAAATAGATCCAAGACTTATTACTAGTTCAAGCAAGTATTTGTATTCAACTATCTGATGAATAGTCATCAGATCTTTGGTGCACATACATCCAAATTCAAATAAAATGAATTCAAACTAAAATACATGATTTCGTTAAGGAAATAGTTCTCATAAAACAATCGTAATTAAAACCAAGATAAACATGGCATGAATTTTCTAAATAGCTAACAAGTATGCCTAGATTATCTATTCAAATTCACAATTTAACTTTATGGCAATTAGATCCATCACTAAAAGATAACTTTCAAATGAATAAAACAAGCATGTATTCAATGAATTTACAATAGTGCAAAATTTCACAAACACGCTTATCTAGATCAATAATTGCCTCAAATTTTATTAATTATAGGCCACCAAACAACCTCTATATCTAACAATAGTGTACAAGAATTAAAGATCTGATCAAAGCCTTTGAGTCCATGAAATTCGGAGAAAACTTATGATAGCATGAAATTTTCAAAGATGAAATACATCTCTTTTAATATCCACAAGTATGATCCAAACTGGCTAATTCTCTACAAAAATATTGTTCCCTGCAGTAGTGCAAAAAGAACTCTCTTTGCAAATAATTTCCTCCCCAAGTCTCAGATCTAGAATCCCTTACTCAACTCAACAAAAGCCATATTTATAATTACAAAAGAAAATCAAAATGAGAGAGTTGTTGGAGAAAAAAATTGTTGCAACAAATTTTATTGGCCCAAATTCTTGTTTCTCTCTTGCCGATGCAATTCCATTGCTCCAAATCTTTTCCTCCTCATCTTCCCATCTTCTCCCCTGCGAAAAACCAATCAAAAGTAAATTAATTTGCAAATCAAAATTAGAATTAGCAAATTTGGGAGAGCAAACATCTCCAATCAAAATTCAATTAAATAAGTAAATCCAAAGAAATTAGAGCTTCCCAATGATCCTTGTAAATATCTTGTTGGTCAAAGAGGACATAATCGAATGGATCTACAATCAACAGAGGCTTTGGGCAAATGAAAATGCAAAAAACAAAACTTAGAAAATTAGTTTTGATTGCAAATTCAGAGCTTAATTTTCTGCTAAATTTTAGACTCAGTTAATGACCAAATCTGGTCATGCAACCACTTCAGAAATATTCTCCATGATTTTATCTTTCTAATGAGCCATCCTGGGCCTCATTTGGCCAAGTAAAACTCAACTTATGAGCCTCCAAAGTTGAAGTGTCAAAACTGCCATAGTTCTGAAAAAATGTATGTGTGGACCAACACTAAGAAAATTTTAATTAAAAATCTTAATCTAAAATTAAATTAAAAAAATATAATTAACTGTTAATTAATTAAAATTATTTCATTAATTAAATACATACAATTTAATTACAATTATTAAATTAATTAATAGAATTGAAAACTTTAAATTAATTAATTTAATTACAGATTAACTAAAAAACAATTTATTGAATTAAATATTATATTATAATTTTTTTTAAATAATTAAAAATTAATTAAACAAGACATGTGTCAAGTGGCTATTGGTCCCAAGTGAATGAGCCTATTGGCTTTTGGCTTATATCTTACATTAAGAAATGGAGGCCTTTTTATTAATCATTACAAAACAAACCTCATGTATCAACCTTTGTACAACTGTACAACTAACTTCTTACCAATGACTTCAGAATTTTAATATGACAAAACCCATTAATTTTTATAACAAGCTCATCAAATTTTAATATGGAAAGGAATTATGGGGAGGAATTTAAAATGTTTCGATATTAAATAGTTCTGATATCGAATGGAATTTATAACTTTGTATTATAGGAGTTTCATTTTAAATGAGCTCCAAAAATCTTAATGCTCCGACTGACCTAATCGAATGGGCCTTATGCCAAATGCTTTTTAACAAACCATTGAATAATATCGAATTATCGAAGGAATGAAACATCATAGGTTTCATGACATCGGAGCATAAGAGGTTTTGATTTTTAAAAAGTTATGATATTTAAAAGATGAGGTTCCGATTGAGTGGAGAAGTATAGTGTGAAGGAGGAGAGGAGGGCCACGTGGAGTGGGACCTTCTATTCTATATATAAACTATAACTATTTTTAATGTTATAGTAATAAAAAGAATTATAATCATTTTCTCGTTATTAAAAAACTACAATCATTTGATAATTTTGAGATTTCAGATTTTGTAATTTCTTTCAAATTGGGATTTAACATAGACTTTCGAAATCCGAAAACACCATAATTTTAATTGTTCAACAATTTGGCTGTGGAGATTTTGTAGGACCGTTACTGAAAAATGAATTAATTAGTAAAAATTATCTAGGAATCAAGATTTACAAAAAGTCAAAATAATATACATTTTGTACATTTTTTTAGCCCGGTAAAAATTACTGAACTTCGGATGAACACCATTTGCAAACCGTGCATCCAAATGAGATGAAACAAGAACTGATGGAAATCTTGCAAAAATTCGAACACAATGAAGCAATCAAAAGAAGAATCTGAAGAAAATAAAAATTTGGCAAAATTATAGGACACTTAACCAAAAGAAAAATATTAAAAGGTGATTATGTCAAAATTTGTGGAAAGGGTCCCCATTATTTGAAATAAATAAGTTAAAAATGGGGGTGTTGAGTTTTCACCTCAACAAGAGCCAACCTTGATTAAACAAATATCATTTGTGGTTTTTTATTGACTTGTAAGTTATAGTAACTTTAGGATTAATTTTTGATAGACTTTGTGTATTATCTTTTTAAAAGTATTGAGGTTCATATGTTCTCTTTTATCTTGGCTTAAGATGTGGGTTTTACGAATATTTCTATAGTAATCTAGGTATAGTTTTTGTAGATAGGGTGAAAATTTTGGTAGGTAATACCAACTCGTTGTCCTCATTTGTATGCATGGATATTATGTGTTTACATTTGTAGTGTCAATGACCATTCTCATTGTACTCTACTTTAAATATTTTAATGAAAATTTATCTTTCTTTAATCCAATGATATAATGAAACTCAGTAAATAAAAGGTAAAATCCTTAAACATCACAATAACAAGTTCATACAAAAATAATCAACACCAATAATATAGAGAAAACCCTTAAGGTAGGGTAACAATAGAAATTACTTTTTATGGAAGGAATCACCCCATAAGCCATGTATGATATAATACATTATCCAAGATATCTCCAAAACATGTATATACATACTCTCTCATGGATATTGCTAGGGGATTCTGCTAACACCCCTCATTGGTAAATTGATCATAGTATATAAAAGCTTGAAACTTCAAAATAATCAAATGGATCACATAAGAATGTATAAAAGAACCCTTAACATAGGGTAACACCATCAACTACTCCGTATGGAAGGAATTACTCCACAAATCATGTTTATTCAAATAGAACATTCAACATATCCCTTATAAAGTGATACTTATGTGTATATATAATATCTTATAAGTATCTGTATTATCCCCATGCCAACTAACTCTCATTATTATATTATTACCCACCAACTACCCAATGGACCTTATTCCATGATTACAACCACATTATATAACTTATTCCTATTAGGTACCTCCATAAGCACCTAATATTACGTTAATTATCCTTCCTATGTGCATTAATTTCCACCCCCCTTTTCATTTCTCATCCTTGAAACATGAATGGAAGCCATATAATATGATTCGTTAAATGATTTAGTCAACTAGTACTAAACATAGGCATCCTTCTTTTATAGTGAAATGTAGAAATAAATCCTAAGTCTTTCCTTTCCACCTCAATATTCAGTATGATTGTCACCTTTGGTTCCTTATTGTCATCATTCTAGTTCCATATCTCACTCATGACTATCAATCCTCTATGTACTCTATAAAAAATATTTTTTTGGTTACATATTGGTCCATAGTAATTTTGTTGATGCATGCTACCTTATATTGATGATTGTTGTCTCTCCTAGTGGTGTGGGTTCCAATATACAACAATGTTAGATAACAATTTTTCTTTATTTGACTTTTTACCTTGTGATTCCTTTGAGGAATTCAACTTTGTATATTATTTTTCATTTTTATTATGTACTTCCTTGGACTCTCCTCAATTTATTTTACAAACTATTTTATTAATCCAACCTCAATATATTCATCTAATGTGTCTATAGTCACTGGTATATAGTTTCTCTCTAATGACTAATTCATGTGCCACCAAGGGCTATTGTTGTTTAGTAAAAAAAAATCCTATAATGAGACTATATTTTTCTTGTATCAAAGCTTCAAAAACTTCTTTTGCATATTAATATTAATTGTACTACTTTGTATATCCAAGGATATCTTAGAATAATATCCACTTCATTCATATCTATAGCATGAAAATATGAATGAAACACGTATTTATCCATAATAATATTAAAATATTTAAAAGTCGAATGTTATCACCCTCAAACTATGTTCTCTAGATATGCTTTCTCGGAAAATGCAATTTTTTAACTAATTAAATATTGATGAAATTATGCTTGCAACTAGGGTTTATAGAAATGACCCTCTCTTATTGAAGACATCCATGAACCTATATTATAAAATTTTCATGTGAATATAAATCCTTATGTCTCTCTTCATCTTTCTTAATTGCATGAAATCACCTATTTGAAAAAAAATGTTTATATGTTTCATTTAAAAGTTCCATTATCTTATTGTATTTAAGTAACTTCCATCATATGGCACCACTGAATTTTAAACTAAGGCTTAGATAGCTCCCAAATTATTTGGAAAAAGTAACTTCATCTCTTGTATGTATTCTTAAATAGTTTGACCATTAGTTTGTCCTATAGAAAAAAAAAAAAAAATATTGCTTGAAAAAACCCACAAATAAGGCTAGGGTTTGAAGGAGATAGCCTATTTTACGATGGATTTCCATTGTGTGACTAGGGTTTTGAGGTGGTGAGTTAAACGGTAATAAATCCATTAACATTAATCAAAATCCATGTTATGAACTAATTCTAAAATGCTACAATCACTCTGCTTCTAATGGAACTAGTCCCCATGTGATATGGTCTACAAACATAGAGAGAAGTAAACCAAAAGAATTTCCTGAGAGCATTATAAGTCCTAAATTAAAAGAGTTATAACTTCAATGGCACTAATTAGAATCATTATTATGATCCTGATTTTGAAATTCCATAGCCACTGTACTTTTATTAGCATTAGTTTTATGTGATTTGGTTCATAAATAAAGAGATAATCATGCTACAACAATTTCAACTTGAAATGAGTGTAACTTCTATGATACTTATCTAGTTCTTTATTATGATAAAAATTATGAAATTCCATAACTACTCTACTTTAGTTGGCATTGGTTTTGCTACCATATGGGTGCTTTGCTAAAACATATTTACTCTGGAATACTCATAGTGAACACCAAAGAAACCTAAAATAATTGATTTTAAATCAATGAATCTTTATCTCTTGATCTTTGATTTCGTCATTTTTTGTTTAAATTGAGTATTTTTTAAAAGAACTTAGAGATGTGTTTTTCTTCAATTATACATTTAAAGTTTTATAAATGAATCTAATTCATGGCCCTATTTATCATTTTTAAATTTACAAAATAAGAGAAAAAAATTATTTATCTTCTATCTGAGAAAGAGAATTGATACTGATATAATGAAACTTAGTAGATAAACATCAAACATTAAACTTCAAAATAACCAAATGCATCGAACATAAATAATAAACACAAAAATATAAATAAAAACCCTAAGGTAGAGTAACAACATGTATTACTCCTTATGAACTAAATCACTTCATAAGTCAATCTTGTTATAATATAATATCCGACATATCCTTAGTATAATGATAATCATATTTACATATACTCTCATGAGTATTCCTAGGTATATATATCAATTACCCCTCATTATTACATTTATTATTCACAAACTACCTAGTGTTCTCATTTATTACCCACCAAATACCGAGTGTATTCCATGGTTATGATCATGTTAAATTAATTATTCCCCATAGATGATTCCCTTAGTACCTAATATTAAATTAATGATCCTCCATATATGTGATAAAAACGACTACACTAGTTTTTATTTTGTTTCTATTGAATATTAATATACTAACCAATATGTCTTGGTACTAAGAATATTGAAAACATTATTAACATTATTGGAATCAAATATCTCACTTTTGAAATCCAACATTCACATTTTTAGATATGATATGCACACTTTAATTCAAAATTCGATATTCACATGTTGGGGTTCGATATCACTTTTAGATACTTTGGGAATCCAACTTTCACACTTTCATTTATGATGCTCACATTTTAGTATCAAATATTCACACTTCCAATATTTGATTATCACACTTTCAAACACTTTGACAATCTATTATTCACACTTTGGGGACTTTGACATTCCCACTTGCAAATCCAATATTCATACTTTCTTACTTTAGTTGGTAGATTATAATACCAAATTTAGTGAAATGGGAATTCTTTATTTCATTACCAATATAGAATAAGAGTGTTAATTTATTTTCTTGCAAAGAGCTATGAATTCTTTACATGTTTCTTTGAATTCAATGCCTCAATTGAGAAGCATAAAGGGAAGCCACTCACTAATGTTTCAATTCTATTTATATACATGAACAAAATGGAGTGGTGGGGCATAAAAATCATGTCATTCAATATATGGAACATGGGATATAATTATAGATTAATTATAGATTAAATTTTTTGCGACTAAGACTAAACTACATGCTATAATACGTAAGGGAATTTCAAATGAAATTTGTGTGGAATATTACACCTAAATAAGCATGTATGAATACGAGTTTATTATGAAACATTTTCATGTATTTGGGAGCATTGCATATGCGTACATTCAAAGGGAGCAACATAGTTCTAAATGAGCTAATAGATGGCGAATGTGCATTTTACTTGGTTATTAAGAGAAATTCAATATATACTAGAGTGTGGGATTGTGAAGATAATAATATTGTGAAAAAGTATGATGTCATACTTTACAAAGGAAGTAAATATGTGAAAGAATTTATGCATAATTATAATATTCATCAAAAACTATATTTGGAACCTGTTGTCACTTACTACAAAATGTGTTTTAAACTGTCAAAAGAGTGCAAAAGGGAGGAGATGTAGGAATCAATTTTCCAAGACATAGAAGCACTCCAAGCCCAATTGAACCCTCTCCATTATATAATGCTCAGAATAAGCTTTCTAACAGTATGTAGAAGTCCAAAAATGGACTTTTGGATCAGAAGATATGGCCTATTGAAGTTAAGGGGTTTTTGTTGCAGTTAAGGTGAAAGTGACAGGAATCGATAGAGCAACAAGAGAGGCACATTGAGGCAAAGACGTGGCCTAAGAAGAGGACATAATTCCTTTTTTCATCGGTTAGTTTTCCTTTTCCTATTATTCTGTAATTTCTGTGTATTTTCGAGAAAGGAATCAAATCCTTTATAATCATTTTGGGTAGCAGGATATCACACGCCGAGACAACTAGTCAATCAGACAACTGGAGGTCTAGCTGAGATATTTTGTAACTAATTTTCAAAGCTCTCCCTCTCCTTATAAGAAGAGGGAAAAAAGGCTTAATTGGGGGTTCCCGAATTTTGCACCCGAGGGGTCCAAATTCTGTGATTCCACTTTTGGTTCTAATTGTTTGTTCATGAGGGAATTGAGTGATACATTCCTGAATATAAATGGACTGGTGATTCAGACTCTTCAAGGATTAATGAAACTATTATGTTGATTCCTATCAGAGCAATGATAATTATGTTTTCCTCTTTGTATTTCATTTCATGTATGTTTCTCTTCTATTGAAATTATGTAATGAAGTTGTCAGTCTCACTCTCTCATGGTTATATCTATGCTGCTGATCAGTATTAGTCCCTGTGTTAATTAAATATTTACTTATGTACCTGTAATGAGCACAGATTTACTTATGTTGATCAATGAAAATGTGTCCATGAGGTATAGAGAATGAAACCTTAATTTGCGCTCCATAATTCATATCATTCCACCTCTTCAGTCTTATTCCTTCTGCTGGAATATTGTTGCTTAGGATTCAGTATTGCCCTATGCATAGAATTCCTTCCTTTCTCTCCTCCTCTTCATTTTACTAAAAATCTAATATTAAACTGCATATTTTTGTGTATCAACCACCACAACCAGACATTTCTGTTCAATATTAGCCTGATTTACCCCTAAGAATTTAGATCCATGTATTTGCTTGAGTTTACCTTGATGAAGGACTATTGAACCAAGCCCCCCTTCATTATCTTTTCAAACTACGTGACAATTGGAGTGCAGCAGAAAGCCCCACTGGTAATCTTCCAATGCACTCCTCTCTTAAGATGTCCTAGACACTAGTCTATAATCAACCCAGAGGTTGTCTTTAGGAAGTTTTTATATCTCCTGAAGCACTTATGCTACAGGTGCTAGAAAAAGAAACAACATAACCTATTACTAATTTAGAAAAAATATATTCATTTGAATATAAGGTGAATAACCCAAACAAGTGCAAAAGACACCTAAATGGGTGATCAAGACTCTTCTAGATTTTGATTCATAATTTGATATTGTTGTTGGTGTGAAAACCAAGAGAGAAAAGCATATGGAGAGCATTAGAATGTAACATACCTAATACCCTATGTGCTTCGTTGAGGATATGGGGTACTTTATGAAACAACCAATTTTCAACAACTTCTTACTCCAATGCCACAATGTAATGTACATAATTGCATAATTAAGATATAAGCAAGATATTTACATATATTTTATGGATAATAATGGTTTTGTAATGGAAAAATATTTCCCATTAACACATAAAAAAATCCATGAGCACATTCTTCCCTCTCAACACATAAAACATATTTATGGTTATACATTGAATAATAATAATTGGTATATGGCACATTACAATAAATTTCATATGAACTTACATTATTATTCATTTATAATAATTTTTCATGCATATCATTACATTCTTTTCATGATTATGGCCCATTCTATCATACCCACAAGGCTATTAAATTCAAAATAACTTGGATGGAAATCAATATACATGGAAAAGGAAAAGTTAAAACTTTTGCATTACAATGTGTGATGCAACCTTCCAATTCTGCATATGACTCACTACTAAGAAACTCAACGTGCACTCTTGAGCAATAATGTACACTCCTAAACTTTTCCCTTTCACGGACAGCACACAATCATCAATTCAACACTTACCATAAGTAATAATATCTAGAATATGTAATACAAATTAATATTTTATATGTAATACAAATCAGTATTTTGACTATCGTAATTTCACTTAGGTAATAACCCCATGAGAGTGTTTTTATACCTAGTTATAAACACCAATTTGAGTACTAGTTGTCACCCCCATTCTAAGCATGAAATAAGACAGGGGAATTTATTGGAATGTTTTTTGTTTTGTTTTTTGTTTACCAAAGGTGAAATGGATTCCATCCAAAGGCTTGGATAACTACAAAACTTGCAAGGAGACCATGTGATCTTATCATAAATCTTAAAAAATAAACGTAAGACTGATGCTATAACGGGATATGAGACTTGAGAGCTAGACACTTGGTAACCTCAATAAATTATTATTTTATTGACCACCCCCTTCCCTTCTCATTATTTCATTACATCCATGGTGCACCTAGGGATATATAACCCTAAGTGCACATTTTATATTATTATTATTATTATTTTATATAAATTCCAAAGTAATCAAATTTCAACCACTTACCCGCTTACCACCTACTACTTTATATTCATTATTATAGGGGTATTACTGTTAGGTTCGAGATAAATCATGATTTTACCATTATTATACCTCATTTTGTCCCCCTTTTTACCCATTTTGAAGCCTCATACTCTACATTCTCATAACCCTTTTTGGTACAATGATGGAAGGATGCATTCAATAGGAATTTTCTTAAAAATTTAAAAGGTAAACATTTGTTTATGGCTAATACCTTTGTTTACATGAATTTTTAGGATTAATTGTTATTGAAAAAGGTTGCTAACAAGGGTTGTGTAAGTATTGCACCCAACATAGGATCCTGCAACCAAGTGAACAAGATACGTATAGATGTTGACTCAAAGACTGCCACATGGACAGTTACCAATGGGAAACTTGTACACCTTGTTAAAGCATTCAAAAAGGATTAGGTCAAGCATTCTGTAACTAGGTTTCAGTTGGTTTGTGTCCAAAATTGGAGGATCTAATATCTGAGTTCTTCCTACCCTAGATCTGTAGTTTTCCTGGATTGGCTTGTGGGTCAACAAATCTATTTTCTTCCACATATTGTTATGATCCATACCTATTTTGTTTGTATCTTCCCTGACTAGTTTGAAGCCTACTTTTGTAATGTAAGAAATATAAAAGACAAACCATGGCTTCTTTCCTATTTAGCAATACCATTGTAATATTATGTTGTTGGTTTAGGTTATTGGGTTGCTCCTTTTAGGGCACTGGACTCTAAGTTATTGATATGTGATATAACAACCGAGTAGTTGATTTAATACAAGGATGTTATGAGAGGTTTTATGTTCCATTATTCATATTTGATCACTCTGTGATTTTGCCTCATACAGGAGGAAATGAGCTAGTTTGTAGGGCTTGCCAACCTATTGAAGCCCCAGAATTCCATTGCAACAACATGGGGGATAACCACCCAGTCCGGACCTTGGAAGCAACTCCTTTTCCATTTGGTATGGTGGCTCTGACTGGGGATAATGGGACCAGTTTCCCAGCAATAATGGGTAGGATGATGATTGTGGTTTGCAATGAAGTATAATGGGAAATGACTTAACTGAAATGATCTAATCAAACAACAAACACGTGAAGCTATCTATTCTAACATTTATCTTAATATATACCAGGGGAATAACTTAAATCATGTGATCTACAAAGATATCTTAGAGAAATAGGTAATAAAGATCATTCAATTTCTATAAGAGATGAATTTGTTAATGATAATTATTTTGACTAAATAGTTAGGCAAAATAACTGTGAAAACTATATCGCGTATATCAATTGCTCATGTACTTAATAATGAATTACAGCGAAAACATTTTACAAAAGTGCTATAATGTCAAATTGTAGCTCATATTTCATAAATAACAGAATATAAGAAAAGATTATTGCCAATTCATTAAACAAAACTCAACAATAAAATAGAAGTACCAGATATAAGAGGTTCTACTCACGAAGCCAGCAATATTAATCTATTTCCTTTAAAATAAATATACTCTAAGAGTACAAAAGTGAAAATTTAGTAGAGTATGCTTCAATTTCTAAGAAAAACAAGATCTTGTTCGAATTATCTCATCAAGACAATCACAAAAGTATAGAAGTGCAAGCCTTTATAAAGCGTTCTTGATAAAATTCTGGACCCCTCTCTAAATGCACGAGAGAGGTTTAAATTATACAAATTATGTATCAAAAATAATTTATTACATAAAAAGCTAAGGAGGTTTCAAACAACCTTCCTCAGAAAAAGTAAAATAAAAACTAAAATAAAAAATAAAATGATGACATGCTTCTTCAAATTGAATGGTTCTAGTCATCTATTTGGTCCTTGAGTTTGCAGATATCTATCATTGGCTTCACCTGGGGTGGTTGGCAAATTCTAGATCTTAATTTGATCCAGGTGGATATTGGTGGCCACCCTCCAAGTCCACTTGGACCTCCACCATTTTTTCTTTTAGCTTTTCAGTTTCCTTAATTGTAGGACAATTGACTATTTTTAGCAGTTTTCGAGTCCTGAACTTTTGGAGCCGTTTTGAGGCCCCAAAACGACGTTTTTTGGGAAAACTAGGAGAAACATGGGTTGATGGACCAATGTTCCTCTTCCCAAAGTTGTAGTTCTCAGATACATGTTTCTAGCGAGATATCGTGCACGTCAAATGAAGATTGTATGCCAAAGTTATGACCCCGGGAAGTTGATGTACCAATTTACCCAAATGGGGCCCACAGTTTGGCGTTTCATATTATAGGGTTAGGTTTTTGGATGTTTAGGGTTCTCCATTGTTTCTCAACAATAAATAGGCCTTCGAGCCTCATTGTAACACAATTCAGAGGCATGTAGCTGCCACATATCTTCTCAGAGATAAGTTACCATCGCCCTAGCTAGTTTATTTCCATTTCTGTTGTAAGCATATTTCAGTATTTTACAGTAATGAAATGAAGTATTATTTCTGCTGCATCTCTATATGTATGGTTATATCTATAATTTGTTGCATTCCTTTTTAAATCTGGATCAATGGTATTAGAGTGGTCTGCTCTTTCTCTGTCTTTCTTTGCATGTGCTCAACGAGGTCGGGATATAAGGAGTTAGGGCTTGAACTGGTCGAACCTTTGTAAGACCTTCCTCGCAAATCCCGATGGCCTTCCATGGCGGATGAAAATAAAGATGAGGGGGCAGGAGATCCTATCAAAATCTTGCTTGAAGAGGCCCTCAAGTGACAAAGGAATGCGATGATGGACAACTTTGCCCAGATCCTTTAGAGGCTACCTAGGGGCGACACATCTACTTCTAGCAACTACTCTAGAAGCGCCACACCATTTAAGGTACAAGTTAACTTTGACATTCCTATATTTGAGGGTTAGATAGATGCAGACGTCGTAGATAAATGGTTAAATCTGCTAGAAGGGTATTTTTCTTTTCATGATTTTTCCAACCGGGAAAAGATTACTTTTTCTCTTCTCAAAGTTGCCCCCCACATCAAGGACTGGTGGGAAACCTATTGCGAGTAGAAGGATGAAAGTATGGCCTCACAGTTTTCAGTTGCACCCACTTGGAATTCATTCCAGACTGCCATCAAGGAGCAGTACTACCCTGTCAGAAGCTATGAGGATCAATACATAAAGTGGACCATGCTGCGGCAGGGAAGGGACCAAGACGTGCTAGAGTTTTCCAATATTTTCCATACCCATTGCACAAAGTTTGGTATCAAGGATTCAGAGCAGAATTTGGTACTCAGATACTATAGCTATCTGCACAAGTACATCTAGGAAGAAATAGAATTCTTGAACATCTCCTCGCTCAGCACAACATACCGATATGCCATCAAGATCGAGAAAAAGTTTAAATAGAAGAAATGAGACTTTGGATCTATGAATCTGAAGCAAGGGAAAGGCGCCCCCAAACCGCAGAATAAAGGACAAAGCCAAGGCGGGGCAGCCAAAGGCAACCTGCCAAAGCTGCAAGCAAAGAATAGTGTCATGACGCAGAAAAAGGACACGGGAAAGTGGTGTGAGTTCCATAAGAGCTCCACTCACAACACAAGTGAGTGTCGGGCCAAGCAGTCACTGGTGGCCGAGCTAAAGGTTTCAGAATCAGATGCATGTTCTGACTCTGAGTCAAAACCTGACAAGGGGAATGACAAAGGGAAGCAGATTATCAATGTGGAGCCCAATGCCACTATTTCCACCATGAAGATCCAGAAGGAGGAACCCAAAGATCCGGAGGAGGAGGAGCATCTCTTCCACTCCCAGATGTGGGTAAAGGGCTCCCGGCTACAGTTCATTATCAACAACGGGAGCCAAAAGAACCTCATTTTGGCAGAGGTCATGAAGCGACTGGGCTTACCGACCAAAACACATCCACAACCGTACACCATTGGTTGGCTTCACCAAGGATAGGATCTTTGCATAAGCCAGCAGTGTCGCCTTCCATACAACATCAAGCCCTTCACAGATGAGGTATTGTGTGGTGTTGCTTCCCTTGATGTTTGTGATGTATTATTAGGACAACCATACTTGTGGAAGCAACATACTGTGTATGAGTCAAGGCCCCGTGTTGTTATTGTTACTTTGGGAAATAATTTGTACAGGACACTGGAGGTAGCACCGCCTATTGCCATATCTTTGGTTACTGTAAAATAATGCAGTACGCTCATTTCCAAAATCGGGAAATTTGTTTTCCTGATGAGACGCCCTCAAGGAAATAAGAATACAATGGCCACGACCTCTATACAGGGCCCCTCTACACGACAACGACAGATAAACAAGGTTGTGGAGGAGTACGAGGACATCTTCACCTCCCCCGCAGGGGTTCCTCTACATTTTCAGGTCAAGCACTCCCTCGATCTGACCCTAGGTGCACCACTGCCCAATGGACCAATCTATCAGCGCTCCATTCTAGAGAACGATAAAATCAAGAGGCAGATTCAGGAGCTTTTGCATAAAGGTCGCATCTTTCCGAGTTCATCGCCCTGTGGGAGCTCGATCATGTTGGTACAGAAGAAGGATGGGACTTGGAGACTCTATATTAACTATCGAGCATTGAACAAGATCATTATCTGTAATAGGTACCTGATCCCACGGATTAATGACCTCCTGGACCAACTGAAGGGGGAAAAATATTTTAGCAAGATCGATTTGAAGTCAAGATATCACCAGGTACCAATCGAACCCTTCGATGTGTGGAAGACTGCCTTCAAAGCCAAGGAGGGCATTTTCGAATGGTTGGTTATACCTTTCGGATTGACGAATGCTCCTGTAACCTTCATGAGGCTAATGGATGACACCTTGCAGGCATTCACTAACTCATTTGTAGTGGTATACTTGGATGACATCCTGATCTTTAACCAGAGTTGGGAAGAGCACCTCCGCCACATCTGACGGGTTCTCCAAACACTGCGGCAACACAAGTTATGTGCCAATTTGGAGAAATGCAATTTTGGCATGACCCAGGTTCAATAAATGGCATACATTATTGATGAATGGGGGGTGCATGTGGATCCAGCCAAGATCCAAGTCATTCGGGATTTGCCATCTCCAACCACTCTGACAGAGCTCTGCAGTTTTCTAGGTCTTGCCAACATCTACCGCAGGTTCATGTTGGGATTTTCTCATATCACTTGGCCCTTGAATCAAGTCACCAAGGGAGGGGTGAAAGCAAAATTCTTTTGGTATGAATCTCAACAGAAGGCATTCACGGAGTTGAAAGATCGCCTTTGCTTGGTACCAGTGCTCGCATTACAAGACTTGCAACAACCATTTGAGGTCGAGACAGATGCCTTTGACTATGCTATTGGGACAGCCCTTACTCAACACAAGCATCCAGTGGCATATCATAGCGAGATACTTTCAGACATAGTTCGAAGGTATCCCACTTATGACAAAGAGATATATTCCATTGTGTAGCCCTGCCGAAAATGGAAGCATTACATTTTGGGGAAGGAAATGGTCATCCAAATAGACCACCGACCCCTGTAGTTCATACAGACCTAAGGGAAATTGCAGAATGATCGCCATCATAGGTGGTCCACATACCTGCAACAGTTCCATTTGAATATCAATTATAAGAAGGGCAACACCAATAATGTTGCAGATTGCCTCACTCGACCACCGATCATGGCATTAACCACCATGCTCAACTCTTGTGGGCACGAGACTTCTGATTGGCCACTGCTCTACAAAAGCGACCCATAATTTAGCCACACATACCAAACACTCTTGGAGGGTCAGCATGTTCCATATTTTCACCTCCAGGATGCCCTTTATGTTTCCTGGGTCACCTTTGTGTTCCTTCAAGCGAGCGTGCCAAGATGATTTGGGAAGCACACTACAGTTGGGCTGCTGGGTATTTCAGGGTCGAGATAATGGTGGCAGTACTACAGAAGTATTTCTATTGGTCGAATCTTCGACAGTATGTCAGGAAGTACATCAGATCATGCACTGCCTGCACCATTGCCAAACTAACCATCAAGAAGCAAGGCCTATATACCCCACTGCCTACTCCTAGTCGACCTTGGGAATCCATCTCCATGGATTACATGTCGGGCCTTCCTTCTACTAAGCATGGAAACGACTGTGTTTTTGTGGTCGTCGACAGGTTCTCGAAGATGGCCATTATGGTGGCCTGCAAGAAGAATATCACAGTAGAAGCCACTGCTAAACTCTTCTTTGAACGAGTGTGGGTACACTTTGGGATCCCACAGTATATCATCTCAGATCGAGACAGCAAGTTCCTCAATACATTATGGTCCAGTCTCTGGTCGATGCTGGACACCAAGCTCACTAAGTCCACAACCTTCCATCCTCAAACTGATGGCTAGAGAGAGGTTGTCAACAGGATGATCGTACACATTCTGCGCATGTACAACTCAAAGCATCCATGCACATGTGATGAGAGCCTCCCCTATTTTCAACATAGCTACAAACAGGCTCTCCACAACTCGACTAGCCACAACCCTTTTCAGGTGGGCTTGGGATTCCAGCCACTATGTCCCATTGATGTGGCCATGCCATTTGTAGCTACTCATGCAGATTCGGCTCATTTCCAGTTCGAAATAGATAAGGCAAACAACTTCATTGAGCACATCCAACATATTTTCCAACAAGTCCATGAAATTATGGAGATATCAAATTCCAAGTACAAGCAGCGACATGATTAACATCGGGTGCCACACAAGTTTTAGGTATGTGACAAAGTCTGGTTGCATTTGCAAAAGGAACGCCTTACTCGAACCTATTGGAAACTCAGACCACTTCGATATGGTCCTTACACCATTACCAAGGCTATGGGAGACAATGCATTTGAGCTCAACATTCCCCCATTCCTTGGCATGCACCTAGTGATCAATGTGGACTGCCTTCGGCCATACTTTCCACCATTACTAGACACATCTGACATTGCAGAATAGCTCACACCCACAGAGTTAAATCCAGATTGCATGGAACAAGCTGCAACTGATTGGATCATGGACACACAGATCAAGCACACTTGCCAGCAGAATATCCAACTGTATCGAGTTGTCAAAGCAGGTCAACTCCTTCACTAGGGCAAACCAAGTTTAATAGAAGTTTCCTCATCTCATGGAGGAACTCAACGAAATGGGGTCCATTGATTCCTAAGGGGGGAGGAATTATCCAGGTGGATATTTGTGGCCACACGCCAAGTCCACTTGGACCCCCACCATTGTTTCTTTTAGCTTTTCAGTTTCCTTAATTGTAGCACAATTTACTATTTTTAGCAGTTTTTTAGGTCCTAAACTTCTGGAGCCGTTTTGAGCCCTAAATGACATTTTTTTGGGAAAATTGGGAGTAACATGGAACCATGCATGGACACATGTTTCTCTTCCCAAAGTTGTATTTCTCAGATAGATCTTTCTAATGATATATTGTGTGTATCAAACAAAGATCGTATGCCAAAGTTACGGCCCCGGGAAGTTGATGTACCAATTTACCCAAACGGGGCCCACACTTTGGCGTTTCATCTTCTAGGGTTAGGTTTTTGGATGTTTAGGGTTATCCATTGTTTCTCAACAATAAATAGGCCTTCGAGCCTCATTATAACACAGTTCAGAGGCATGTAGCCATCACATCTCTTCTCAAAGATAATCTACCATCACCCTAGCTAGTTTATTTCCATTTCTGTTTGTAAGCATATTTCAGTATTTTACAGTAATGAAATGAAGTATTATTTTTGTTGCATCTCTATATGTATGGTTATATCTGTAATTTGTTGCATTCTTGTTTAAATCTGGATCATTATTGTCCCGTAAATACAACATCAGAGAGTTGTGGCACCATATTTTAAGTGGAATTTGTTAGATAGTGCAGAGTCATCCATTTTTTGTGTGGTTTCACCAAAAACTGCTAGAAGGTTTCCCTGTTAAGATTAGACAGTTGTTTGATTGCCTTAGCTTGCATTTTGGCAGTCTCTTTCCACTGTTTATCTAATTGTTTGATGTCTGGGAGAACTTCTGGCCTGCATTCTTTAATGAGATTGGCACTATGAAGGTTTTCAATCACAACCTCAATTATATTGTTTGTTGTACTAGTTGCTCTTGCTACTGCCCTTTCTACTTGCTTCAATTGTATGTCCCAGTCTATGAATAAAATATCCTTGTGGGACTCCTCAATCTTTGGAAAATTGGTTTTTCTACCTTCTTCAGATTCCTTCCAAGAAATAAATTCTGAAATTCTCTGATTGATCTCTTCATATTCTAATTTTTGATAAACCACTTGATTGGTTAATGCATCACTTGTTTCACAATATGGATCGATTAATGAGATTTTTTGGAAGAATAATTCTTGTTGCTGTGACAACAAAGAGTTTAGTTCAAGTGCCTATTTAATGAATTCCTCTATTTTAGGGTTGGCTTTGAGTTTATCCATTATAGCCTGCATTTGATGAATCTGTGAATCCTTTTCTGCGATGTCTATTTAAAGTTGTAATATCATTTTGTCAAATCTTTTTTAAGTTGTGCCATCTGCATCTCTGCTTGTCTATTGGTGCTCTGTCTTTCCAACTCAAGTTGTTGTTATAATAGTTAAACTCTTTCTTCTTTTTCTTTAAGAAAAAACCGAACTTCTGCTGCCTTGTCAATTGTTGCAGTTGCATAGGCAACTGCAAATTGTGATAGCTTTGTAAGATTTTATAATGGATTGATGGGGGTTTCTTTCCATACTACCTCCATTGATTCATTTTCAAGAGTTGTTGTTGCTAATGCATCCAATTTCCTTTTCTTCCTTTTCCTCTTCACTACAACCTTATGTGTTGGGTTATAGAATATATCTAGTTGGGGTAGGGCGGGATGATTTCAATATCTTGAGTAGTTGTAACTCGTATTGTTGTTTCTAGATTTATAACCTGCTGAGTTTTTTTAGGAGTCTAAAATCCAGATGTTCCTTCAAGACTTGTCTTTGTCTGCTGCACTTGGAGCTTTTTATTAAATTTCTCCCATTCTTTATCCAGATCAATGATTTTGATATTCTTTGAACCTGTGTGGACTCAGTCTCCATGTGTTACTCAACCGAGACCTTTTTGATTGTTTCTTCAGCACTTTCCTTTGTGTCCTTCTCAGGGTCTTTCTTGGCGCTTTCTTCCTTATTCTGAGATTGGTGTTTAGAGTCTTCTAAACCTTGAACTGACATCTCTTGAGATACCTCATCAAAATTATGCTCAGAACTTTTCTCCAGGCTTACGCTGGGGGTGGGTTCTCTTATTTCTTCAATTTGCAATAGGTCTAAAGGGACCTTTGTCAGTCTTTTATTCCTATATATGTGGAAGCATTTGAGCTCCATTGATCTTAGTTTTATTGATGCTAAATGTAATCCCTATGAAAATGTCTCAACTGCCTCAAAGAGATCATCAAACTCATCGTTCTCATGAATAATTTGTATGATTTTAACCATAGTAGTGAAGTTTTGAGCGACCTGGTTAGGGTCATACTGTTTGCCTGGCACAGTAGCCAGATTTAGGGATGTGATGTTCTGTATCTCTTTTTCCGCGTGCCCAAAATCATGTAATGTGAAAGCACCACATTTCATTGGGAAGGTCAGCCAGATGGATTTCTTCATTTCTTTGAGGGTTTTGGTAATACCATCCCCCACTGTTTGATATGCAATCTCTCTTGCCAATAATTTATTAGGAACATAAAATGGAAGAACATGCGGAGTTGTAATACTTCCAAAAACTCTCATATAAGTAAATAATTCCTCGACAAACCATCTTGCCACCAGAAAGATGTCCATTTTAGCTTCCTCTGATAGCCATGGTTTGGTAAATCAGCAACATAATGCCATGCTAGGTTTTGCAAAAGTGGGAGCTAAACTATGATTCCCACAAAATCTTATGATAAATATGGATAGGAATAGGGTCCTGTAGATTCCATTTCCAGTCCATATTTGTAAAATGTGAATAAAAGCATATAGCATCCATAACATATGCACTCATGTAAAAAGGAGGGATAACCCAAGATGAGATAATTATATTGTGTCTGTATTCTCTAATGGACATAGACAAATTGTCTGACAAAATATTGCTCTAGTTCATAATTATAGCATTAGCAACCACATCAATCATTTGAATCCATTCAATAGAAAACTTGGTAGTGTTAGCCTTTCCAAATAGCCTGCACAACATTGCGGTTGTAAAATTATGTGGGGCTGACAGAGGTGAAATTGGGTACATACCAGTTTTCTCCCGCTTGAACTTGTTTGAGCCAGACCTATAATTCTACATGACGTCCATCAGGTCTTCATTTTCTTTCACAAAATTCTCAATAAAGGCTTTATCATAGAGCTTTTGTGGTTCTGGCAAATGGTACATTTGGCGTAAATTGTCTGGTTTAAATGACCCCATGACTTCATGCTTAGAATTCTTGAATGTTCTATCTGAAATGTCCACATTGTCAATGATCCATTTTACCATATCAATGTATGGCAAGATTTTAGGCCTTGCAGCTATCTTGTGCAGGAAAGAACATGCTGCTTCAAAATAAGAAGCCTCAGATGAGTCCTCAACATCTGTTGTTGCTTTAGTTTCCAAGACCTTTGGGTTTTATTCCTCTATTAAACTATACATTGCCTCCCATGATGTAGTCCCACCATCCTTGTTGCATGTAGCATCAGAGAAGAGTGGAAGCATGTCTAAATCCTCAGATGTAGTAGCCTCTACAATCTTCTTTCCTTTCTTAACCATTTTTCCGAGTGTTGTTTTCTTAGGAAATTTCTTGAAATTTGGACAATGGAGAAAAAAAATGAAACACAAAGCGACAATGAAAGAGGAAACACAATAACAAAGTAAATTCTGAAAGAATGTAAGGGTGAAGTTTTTATTTCAAATATGGGTAAAAAAGATATAAATCTTCTCGAGTCGTTAAAAGAGTAAATGCAATTAAACCTTATTAATTACTCTTTAAGGCCTATGTGTGATTTCCTTTATGACTCATGAAAACATCACATCGCCAGTTTCTAAATGATATTTCAAATCAGTGTGTTTTAACTACAATACAAATCATGCGATTGCGATGAATCACAATATCGCATCACAATATCTCAAAACGCAATATCGGAAATTACAATATCACAAATCGAAATATCGCAAATCGCAATATCGATGATATCGTGAATAGACCAAATTGAAGTTGCTTTGGTATTTTGCGATTTGCGATGAGTGCAATACTTTTTACTTTTTCAACCACATTTCCTTTATGCGATTATTTCATTAAAATAGATATTCACGATATGTCAGACCTGATTCAAGTTTATAACAATTTTATTATTCCGTCAGGTCTGGACCACATCGCAATTCACAGTTTTTTTATGGTTTGCATGTTTGTGCCTTTGTAAAAGCTGTGATGTGATTGTGATAAATACTTTATTCTATAAGGAATATTCCAAGCCTTGAGTTTTATAAAAATTTCAACGCTACCTTCGGTCTTTTAAAGGGGGTATTTTATCACGTTTTGTAGACTCCGATTCACGAATGACCTTTGTTACTTTGGATCATGTGTTTTGCAATAAAGTGAGAATGCCTAGCCATAAAGTGACTTGGCTTAATATCTTAATTTTGTATAAGGTTTTATTCGGAATGGTTTCAAAAAGAAACTTTTATTTGCTAAGTTTTTTTTTAATATTTTTTGAAGGGTCCCCATTTATTAATGTAACACTAACTACTTATATAATAAATGCGGAGGGGGGGGGGGGTGGTTGTTGAACAATACAACAATTGGCAATTCACTGGAAGAATCAATTATATCTGATAATTTTGAAATTTCTAAAACTTTCAAAGTAAAGGTAGTTCAAGAAATAAGAATTATATGAAATTTAAGATAAGTAATATTTCTCTGAATAAAAAAAGCTCACCTAATTACAATTCATTTGATACCCTCTTAAAAATGAAAATTCCTTTGTCTATATCAGTCTTTATTTAGTTTAAAAATAAAGTAGGGGGTTTTTGCAGATCAAATTTTAAATGTACTCATTTTTCATAGGTAGAGCCTCTGCTGCCAACAGGCGTCCATAGCCTCGACAGGGTTACCTTTTAATCAACAATGATTCAGTGTCCCATCCAGATAAGAGTGCAGTTTTTAGAGATAAATTCAAAAGCATATACTTATTCTCCTTTTTATTTTTTAAACTTTTTTTTTCAATTTTTTTCTTTTTATTACTTAAAAGTCATTGTCTTGGTTTGGTGGCAAAATAGTGACAATTCCATTCATTGGTTGTAATTAAACTGAACAAGCTATCTCGTGATGAAACCCCTTGTCTTTTGATTAAAATAATCTCAAGCCATTACCCTATTTTGGTATGCAGTATTGGTAATGTCAGTCTATTATTTCCCTATGAACATGGTAAGCAGGCTCTTGATGAGACCTCTTATCTTTTAAGTTTCAGTATATTTTAGAATTACACTCTAAAAAGAGAAAAGTTTACTGGATGGGGAGAATCATTGGCTCCTTAAGAGTTCTAGATGACAATTATAGAGTTGAAGATGCTTATCTGCAAAGAGTCTTTACTTTGTTAAAGATACTTTTCTTGACTAATAGTAGAACAATTTTTTTTTTTATAAAGTTGGAGGTTTCTCAAAGAATAAATAATTTTGGTGGAAATAAGAAAATTTTAGAGAGATAGAACCTAGTTAATTTTCAAATGTTATAATTATTTCCTTAACAATCTTCACTTATAAAAGCAAAAAATAAAAATATTTCAAGAGATTTTATTGTACGGATAACAGTAAATACTATTTAGATTTTATTTTCCTAGGAAAAGTAAAGGCGATAATGTATAGGGAATATAAGAGGTTATCTCCTATGAAAAATATGTTTTCAAAATCTGCCCATTTATAGGCAGAGAATCTTTCTTGCCTAATAAATCTTGCAATAGAAATGTTGATGGGTCGATTTGTGTTGTAATCTGAAATGGTCCAAGCCACATTCTTTGGAATTTGGTATGCTTACCTTTTTCCTTGTGTACTTTATCCCACTTCAATACAAGGTCTCCAAGTTGAAATGATTTTGTGCTTACAAAATTTGCATCGAAGGAAGATTTAACTAACTGTTGATGATGGGCATGTATGATGTTGCCTTTCTCTCTTTCTTCTTCGAGCTTGAGGATTTGTGACTGCCTTAATCACAAAGAAGAAGGAGTTTCTTCAATAAATTGAACTAGGGCTAGAGATGGAATAGGTATATTTATAGGAAGAACAACTTCTTTCCCATAGACTAGATGAAATGGAGAAGTGCCTATTGATGCCTTCTATGTTATCCAGTATGCCCATAGAAAAAATGTTAAGGATTTATGCCAGTTTCTTTGACTCTAATCAATAGTTCATTTAATGATCCTGATGAGATTTTTATTGATTGATTTTGCTAAACCATTTCCTTGAGAATAATTTTTAGTAGAATACTTAAGTTTAAAACCTCTTTTGAGAGAGAATTCTATCATAGTGTTGCCTGTGAAGTAAGATGCATTGTCAAACATCAGGGTAGTCGGTAAGCTGAATTTGCTAATGATACATTGATTAATAAATTCGATAATGTTCTCAGAATTGGTTACCTTTACTGGAATTGCTTCCACCCATTTAGTAAAGTAATCATTTGCTATAAGGATGTATCTATGTTGCTTTGAAGAGTGAGGAATGATCTCACCTATTATGTCCAGTTCCCATTGCTCAAATGGTTGTTCAATGTTGACTGACTGTAATGGAAATGCAAGTTTCCTTTGTCTTCCAGCAACAGTTTGATAGGTTTTTCACTTCCTTACGTATTCGTGTGCGTCTTTGAACAAGGTTGGCCAGTAGTAGCCAACATGTAGGATTTTATATGCTATTGTGTCTCCTCCAAAATGTCCACCAGCTAGTCCATCATGGAGTTCCTGCAAAACCTTTTATGCCTTAGATTTTTCAAGGCACCTTAGCAAAACAAAATCATATTTTTTTCTAAATAAAACATCATTGATGATTTCTTATTGCTTTTCTTTCAATCTCAAAGCCTTTTTTCTTTTGTAATTGAGCTGCATAGGGGCATATCCATTTTTTAAATAAAATATGAGATCAACATATTGAGATTCAATATCATTGAGGCTTACCTCCGATATTTGTATATCATCACCTAAATCTTCTTCTGTTGGTAAGTTGGATGCTCCAGCTAACATTCTGCAAAAACCTTGACCCTTAACAATTTTAGTTGGTCTAATTTCGACATCATATTCTTGCAGTGCAGTTACCTAGTTGGCCCTTTTTTCTCCTACTTCCCTTTGCACCAATAATTGCCTTACTACTGAGAATGGAACTATGATTTTGGTGTGAGTTTTAAGGAGAAATGGTCTGAAATGCTTTATTGACTTAAAAACAACAAAGGCTTGTTTTTCCACAACAGAGTAATTTAATTCAGCACCTTGTAGATTTGAACTAAAAAACAAGATTGTTGCTTTAATTTGTTGATTATTGAGCTGTGTCAAAATGGAAGCATATGATGTTTCTAACGCAAATGTGTATAAAACAAAATGATTGGAAAAATTGGGAGTTGTCAGGGAGGGAGTGTTGATAATATCTTGTTTAATTAAATCAAATGCTTCTCTTTCATTGTGATCCCACTTGAAAACAATTTTTTTCTTAATCATAGACTGTAAAGGTAAAACTATTTGTGAAAATTTAGCGACACATATTTTTACAAAATTTATTTGACCAAAGAAAGACTGCATTTATTTCTTATTATGGGGAAGGGAATTTTCTCAATTTCCTTAATCCTTTTTGGATCAATATAAATACCCTTTTTTGATACAAAAAATCCTAAAATCTTACCTTCGCTTAAGGAAAAATAAGTCTTCTTTGGATTGAGCGAGATTCCATATCTTTTAGATCATTCAAAGATCTGCTTGAGGTCATTTAAATTGCTACTTCTCTTCCTGGAATAGACAGTTATATCATCCAGGTAAATAACAACTGATTTGTTAATGATCCTTTCAAGGATATATCCATAGCTCTTTGAAATGTGGCACCTACATTAATCAAACCAAAAGGAATTTTTTGATAAGCATATGTTCCCCATTTAGTTCTGAATGTGGTTTTCAATCTATCATTTGGATGGACCAGGATTTGGTTATATCCCAAAAATCCATCAAGAAAATACATGAGATTAAAACTGGCTACTAATTGCAATACTTGTTCCATGGTTGGCAGTGGAAAGTTGTCTTTCTGACATGCTTTATTTAAATTCCTAAGATATATACATATACGGATGTATCCATTCTTTTTTCTAATAGGCACTATATTGGAAACCCATTTAGAATGCCTAATAGGAAATATGATTCTGGCATTAAGGAGTTTATTGAGCTCCAATCTTATTTGAATTTCAAGGTTCGAGTGAATTTTCCTTAGTTTCTGCTGCACTGGTTTATCATTAGAGGTCATAGGAATGGTGTGTTATATGATAGAGGTATCATAAGTTTTGAGATCATTATAATCTCAGGCAAAGGTACCTTTTTATTTCTTTAACAATCAGATAAATGATGATCTTTCATCAGAGGATAGACAAAGACCTAGATTAACATTCTAAGGCTTGTCATTAGTTCCAATGTTTACTAATTCAGATCTCAGGGTTGAGCTTTGGATTTTGGCATTAGTTACCTTCTTAAATCTATCTTTGAGATCATAAAGATCTTCTAATTTGACTATAGATTTGGGTATTGGATTTTCATCAGCGTTCTGCTTTAACTAAAGGTCGTGCTCATTTTCATCTATGATTTGGTCATCATATGAACCCTCTGATGTTAGAAAATTTACCATATCATAATAATCATTGAAGAATCACAAATTAGTGACATTGTCATGAATGGATGGTCTAAAAATTAATTCAATAGAAAATTTGTCAAGACTATAGTCCTCAGATGGTATGAGTTTTGATGCAATATTAGCTAACAAATCAACACTGGCATTTTGTAGTCTAGGTACAGGAGAAATATTAAATGCAAAAAAATGTGATGTAAGATCCTGGATTAATGATTGATAATGCTTAAGACGTACAGAAAGGCAGTGGATATTATTTCTTACCTATTTAATGACAATTTCTGAGTCTCCAAAAACATGTAGATATTTGATGTCGAGGCTAATTACTTTGTGTAATCCTTGAACTGATGCCTCGTATTCTGCTATACTATTTGTACATTTGAATTCTAGTCTACAAGCTAACATGGTCTTTTCTCCTTCTGGGTTGATTAAAATGCAACCAGCTCTTGCACCATTGTTAGATTTGGAACCATCAAAGTATAAAGTCCAAAATAAAGTGTTAACTATGGGTTTATTTACAAAATTTTTACACTTGGAAGCATCTGTTTGCGAGAAATTTTCAACCTATGAGATGACAAAATTATCCAGAAAGGGAGACTCATGTGCTTTAAAGTTCCCTAAAAATGACTCAACCGAATAATTCCCAATAATGTTATTATTGAATGCTACCGGCTCATTATCACCTTCAAAATCAGTTGTTGTATGTTTCAGGTGTTTCTCTCGGTCAACTCGAATTTGATTTGGCTTTCCATTGTAGGGAAGCCACATGTGAGACCAGTCTGTAGCAAAATATCCATGGAGTTTCTTGAACCAGTCTCTACTTAGAATTAGACCATAGAATTTAGGAATATCAATGACCAATATATCAATTATTTGACAGACTTTGGGATTTGAGGAAAGTATAATGTTAATTGAATTTAATTCCCCTAAGACCTCTACTTTGGTTCTGTCAAGTTTTACTATGTGAACAACAAAATTTTGAGGAGTGATGTTTAACTTAGCACGGACTGTTTTTGGCATTATATTAGAAGAGGCTCCTAAGTCAATCAAACAATTATGAAGGTTCCTATTGAAAATTTCATAGTGTAGGAATTTACAGGGTAAGTTCCTCAGAGTGAACACCAAAGGACACCGCTCACAAACAGATCGCAGATCAATAAACTAGTACTTTTGACGTGGTTAAAACCCTCAAAGGGGGAAACAGTCCACGACCTGAGCCAACGCGGCCACTTCAGACAATTTATTAATAAAAGAATGAAAATTTACATAAGCTTCTCTCATGAATGGTTAACCTACAAATGACCCTCCATGCTCTTTAAATAGAGATCATGGACCAATCGGGTGTTAAGCCATGGATCAAGTGTCGATAATACCGAGGAGAGAATGAACCGTCGGATCACTACATATTGTGACCGTCAGATTGTAAGTTACAAAATGTACATAGTAAAGAAACACACTTTACCTAACTCTATACTAGACCAAGTTATACTTAACTATTTCCTATGTGTCGGAATATCCTAACATCCCCCCTTAAGAACAACTTGGGATAGGATTGAAGGATTTACAAATATGACACAATAGGAGAAGGAAGGAGGCACTAGAGCCTATCCCCCCTTAGTGACAACTTCCGGAACTCCAACCATAAATCGAAGTTTAGTGAACTTCACCTCTGTGAGAGTCTTTGTAAAGATGTATGCAACTTGATCATCTATTGAACTTCAAGAACATGGTCGTGAATGAGATTTCTGATGAAGTGCATGTGCAGTTCAATGTGTTTGCTGCGCTGATGTTGGACTGGATCTTTGCATAGTTGAATGGCACTTTGATTATCACACAAAAGTGTAGTCGGATGTTGCTGCTGAAAGCCAAACTCTGACAGGATCTGACGAAGCCACAAGGCTTCCTTACTAGCTTCTAAGGCATCATAATACTCTGCTTCTGCTGAAGAAAGAGAAATTGCACCTTGTTTCTTGCAAGCCCATGCAATAGGTCCTGAACCAAGAGTGAACACATAACCTGCAGTAGACTTCCGATCATCAGGGTCACCAGCCCAATCGGAATCAGTGAAACCAACCAATAGAGGAGATGTTTCGGCACTCTAATGAATCCCAAACTGAATTGTACCTTGAACATAATGAAGTATTATTTTAGTGGCTTTCCAATGACTTTCACGTGGGTTTTGCATAAACCGAACAACAAGGCCAATAGCAAAGGAAAGGTCAGGACGAGTATGGGTTAGATATAAAAGTTTTCCTACAAGTTGACGGTATAAGGTAGCATCAACTTTAGGAGAAGTACAAGTGACTGAAAGTTTGACTCCAGACTGAAAGGGAGAAGGGGCTAGCTTACAGTCTTCCATGTGAAAATGGCGTAGAATATCACAGGCATACTTGGACTGGGAAAGGGAAATACCTTCCTTGGATTGCAAGACTTGAAGACCAAGAAAATAATGTAAGTGTCCTAAGTCTGTCATTTCAAACTTCCTTTTAAGGCTAGACTTCACATGGTTTATAAGGTTGGGATCACTACCAATCAGGATAAGATCATCAACATAAAGAACAAGAATGATAAGTGACTTGCCCACTTTCTTGGTGTAGACAGTATTGTCAGAATGACACCTAGAAAAGCCATTTTCTAAAAGAAAGTTATCCATTTTGGCATACCAAGCTTGAGGAGCTTGCGTGAGACCATAAAGGGATTTCTTAAGCCGACATACAAGGATGGAGTCTATTTAAGCCAATAGGTTGTTCCATATAGATTTCTTCATGCAAGTCCCCATGCAAGAAGGCGGATTTAACATCCATCTGATGGACTTCCCATTTGAAAGAGGTAGCAAGGGAAAGAACAAGGCGGATAGAGTTCATTTTGGCAAAAGGGGAGAAGGTTTCAGTGTAGTCAATGCCTTCAACTTGTGAAAAACCCTTAGCAACAAGACAAGCTTTATGTTTATCAACTTTCCCATCTGGTCCATACTTGGTTCTGTAAACCCATTTGCATCTAACAAGTTTTCATCCCTTTGGTAGAGGAATAAGATCCCCTGTATCATTTGCCAATAATGAATGATATTCTTCATTCATAGCTGCTTCCCAATCTGGATGGCCTAAAGCTTCTGCAAGGGTGTCAGGATCATAATCCACTGAAGCTTGAGCCAGTAAAGAAGAGGCTCTATCAAACTGAGAACGTGTACGTCGCTGATCTATAGAATCACCAGCAAGATCACCTGCTGCATCCCGAGTAGCACAGACCCATTTTGGGAGCTGAGGAGCTGAAGGAGGATCCTGAGAAGGTGGGGGAAGATTTTCATCCTCGCTTTCATCATCTGAAGAAGAAATATTTTCAAAAGTAGAAGAGATAGGGAGAGGTGTCACATCCGCCGAACTAGGCTCGCAGGCCGATATATTTTCAGCAAACTTTACATCTCTTCTAATGATAACATTTTTGGACTTAAGTGGAATAAGTCTATATCCTTTGACATCTTCAGAATATCCAACAAAAATACATTTTTCACTCTTAGGTTCTAAAGCTTTATGTTTCTCATCTGGAATATGGGCCCATGCTTCACTTCCAAAAACACGAAAGTGACTTACATCTGGTTTGATTGAGCTCCATGCTTCTTCTGGAGTGATATTCTTTAAAACCTTAGTAGGAGTGCGATTTATTATGTAATTTGCACTGTTAATTGCTTTTGCCCAATAATTAAGACTAAGTCCTTTAGATTGAAGCATGCAATTAGCCATTTCCTTTAAGGTGTGATTCTTCCTTTCAGCTACACCATTTTGTTGTGGAGTATATGGAACAATATGTTGCATTTGAATTCCATTCTCAGTGCAAAAGTTGATGAATTTGTTGTTAACATATTCTCTGCCATTATCAGATCTTAGCTTAAGAATTTGATGTCCAGATTTTTTTTCAACAAAGGCCTTAAAGGCCAAGAACATGTTAAATACTTCACTCTTGAGTTTTAAGAAGTATACCCAAGTGCGTCTGGAGAAATCATCAATGAAAGTTAAGAAATACTTGTAGCCAGAGATTGAAACAACTGGAAGTGGACCACATAAATCACTATGCACGAGCTGTAAAGGGGCTGAGGCGTCCCAAGAGGCACGTTTTTCAAAACTGTCCCGATGATGTTTTCCAAGTACACATCCGAAACAAACACCATCTCTGCAAGATACCATTGGAAGACCTGTCACCATATTTTCTTTACATAGATTCTGAAGAGAGCAATAGTTTAAGTGACCAAATCACTCATGCCAAAGTTTGCTCACTTCATCATTATGAGCAACAAATACTGAGGGAAGATTTGATGACCCAAAGTTGTGAAACTTATACAACCTTGTAGAATCATCAGCAATGCCAGTAGCTAAAATTTGTCTAGGATCTCTTAGGTCCTTAATTACAACATCGTGAGGTGAAAATTCAACAATTTTACCTTCACCTGAATGGGTTATCTGATATACAGATAGAAGGTTGCAGGATAAGGTTGGAACACATAATACATCATTAAATTGACCATTGTCTATATGAACAGTTCCAGTCCCTACAACACTAAGAGATCTATCATCACCAACATATATATTTTTGGTGTTACAATCATTTAAAGAAGAAAACATGGCTTTTTTTTTTGGCCATGTGATAAGAAGCTCCAAAATCAATGAGCCACTCATGAGAATGAGAAGAAGAAGATACATTTAGTGCATACCCAAACCGAGATGCTTGAAAACCACATGCAGAAAGTGCCATTCCTAAAGATGAAGTTGAAGTTGAAGAGTGCTCCAAATGGATGTTATGCTTCTTCATTGCTGCTTCCAAGGCTTCCATCTTCTTAAAGCATTTGGATTCTAAGTGGCCATCTTGATTACAAAAGTTGCAATGTCTATCAGTCTTCTTCCCTTTGTTTTTATTTGTCTTATAATTTTGTTGAAATGATTTTTCGTTTTGAGGCTGAGATTGCTTGGGACACTTGTTTGGTTTAGGACCATTCCTTTTAGGATACAACTTCTTAGGATTCTTTGGATTTGGTTGCTGTTGGGCGGCTAACGCTTTCTTAGAAGAGTTTCCAAGATTAAGAAGACCAAGGTGTAAGAGTTTTTCTTGTTCTCTTATTAAAGAATCACAAAAAGAATCAAAGGAAGGGGACTTGCAGTCTTGTCCTTGAGAAATGAAGGCTTCTCTTGTAGAATGCGAGGTGGAAACAAACACAGAGTAGGCTGGTCCCAACTTAGTAAGAATGGAATAGATAAGGTTACTATCTTCTTTCTTAACCTTAACACCTTCCAAGATAAGTCTAAGGGTCTTGAACTTGGACAAGAAATCTTCAATGCAAGAAAAATTATTGGGGTCCAATGTAAGCAACTCATTTTCAAGTTGATGGGCTCTAAGTTCATTTTTATTCCAAAAACTTTAGTAATATGTTTCAATGCTTCATCAAGAGTATCAAGTTCTGCAATATGGAATCTAAGATCTGGAGAAATAGACATCCCTATCAACCCATGTGCTTGATCTTGCCTATTTTCCCATTTAGCTGCCTTATCTTCATCTTTCAATTTGGTTTCTTGGCCTGTGGCTATTCTATAGAGACCTTTACTTCTAAGTAAATCCACAATGTAGGACCACCATTGGAAGTAGTTGGTGCTGTCAAGAGTAACTTGGCATAGACTTTCCATTTTAACATAAACTGAAGCTATAAATGCTGAAACTAAGTGTTGCAATGGAAAGATCTTGAAAAATTTGGCTGTTTCAAAAAAAACGGTTCTAAAAACGGCTTCCGGATGAAGAAGTTATGGCTTTTCGAAGAAAATTTGATGAAGTCGCCGATGAAGTGCGGGAATGTGCGGAAATGAAAAATCCACCCCCACAAAAAGGAGACTTGAACTCAAGACCTCTACTCTCGTAAATTAGCTTTGGACCAAGTGAGCTATACAAAAAGTTAGAGAGAGAGAGAGAGAGGCTTTGGGTTGCGTGCTTGCTTTGAGAAAGCTCTTTTTCCCTACAAAACACAAAACCCAACACGGACATACAAAAAAAACGAACATTGCGGCTCGAAGTTAGATTTAGCCGGAAACTAAATATTTTCAAAAATGAACCTTGCGGCTCGAAGTTAGCTTTAGCTGGAAACTAAATATTTTCCTCAATGTTTTTGATTTTCCGAGATCACACTAAGGCGCAGCGGAAAAGAGCATACGCATGAGAAAAATCCTTCCTTTTTGTTTCTGATTTGCCTAGATCGCACAGAGTCGTGGGGCAAAGAGCATACGCAGAAATGAAAGGTATAGATCTGGTAATAAAAAAATCTAAATAAACCGAAACCGAAATAAACAGAGAGAAAATAACTGTAAACTGCAAATAAACACTGTATACCTCCAGATCTTAAAAATGACACAGCTAGGGCTACCGGAAACCTTTTCGCGTGAAACGAAAGGGGTTCCTCACTGGAACAAATGCTCCCAACACAACAGAGTAGTCCTCTCGGCCCGAAAGCAGTCAGAAATAGTAGATCTAGGAAACGGTAGTCGGATGCAGTTCTACCGGCTTCAGATTTGGATCACCAACGGACGTGGCCCTCAAATAGCTCTAATACCATGTAGGAATTTACAGGGTAAGTTCTTCAGACAGAAAACCAAAGGACACCACTCACAAACAGATCACAGATCAATACACTAGTACTTTTGATGTGGTTAAAACCCTCAAAGAGGGAAACAGTCCACAGCCTGAGCCAACGCGACCACTTCAGGCAATTTATTAATAAAAGAATGAAAATTTACATAAGCTTCTCCCATGAACGGTTAACATACAAATGACCCTCCATGCTCTTTAAATAGAGATCATGGACCAATCAGGTGTTAAGCCATGGATCAAGTGTCGATAATACCGAGGAGAGGATGAACCGTCGGATCACTACATATTGTGATCGTCGGATTGTAAGTTACAAAATGTACATAGTAAAGAAACACACTTTACCTAACTCTATACTAGACCAAGTTATACTTAACTATTTCCTATGTGTCGGAATATCCTAACACATAGGTTAAGAGGAAAGGATGCATGTGTGAGAGAGATGTGTCACAGATTAGGATAACATCTGTAGAGTCAAATTTGTTTGAAGAAGTGGGGGGTTTACCCATGCCTTTAGCTCCCTGAGATACAACAACAGTAGGTAGGGGAGAAGTACGAACTACATTTAGTTCTCTAAGTAATATTTCTATTGTTGCTTCAGTTTGCTAAGTTCATATAGCAAAATATTGGCCCTAGTTTTCTTCATCACTTCCACAATGTTATACTCCATGGTATCAATAACTACCAAGGTCTTTGATGTAGATGGAAGATTTGATGAAGATGGATTTGGCTGTGAAGCCTTAGGAGAAGAATTTTTGTTGATTGATTTTTCCTTAGCAGCAGGAGTTGGAGTTTTCTTCTTTTGATTTGACTGAGTTGTATCAACAGGCCCTTTGCTTCTGGTGCTAATGGGAAAAGCTTCTTGTTCTTCTTCATTTGGAAGGATAAAGTCCCACATCCCATTTAGTTCAACTACTTCTTCTTCTTCAGTTTCTTCATCAGTCATTGTGTTTTCTTCTTCCTCTTCTTCTAAGTCAGACTCAGCGTTAGATATGGTATTTGGTGGCTGAGAACTAGAAGACTGATTCCTCCTAAAAGATCTGAAAGGTTTTTTGGCAGAAGAGGATTCAACAACTTGTTTCTTCATTTCAACCATTTCATTAGACATGGTTTTTAGTACTTTCTGAAGGCCTTCAAGATCAAAAGGATCTTTTGGGGCTTTCTTTTTAGAGTCATCTTTGAAAGTAACTTTCTTAGATTTTATGTCTTCCTGAGAGGTCTTATTTTCAAGAGCAATTATGTGTTTCTCTACAGACAGGGATTCCTTCATACAGATAGGGCTTCCTTCCTTCTTTGTTAGGTCCCTATAATACTAGTGTAGCCCCCTTATTGTTATTTTTAGGTCCCTATAATACTAGTGTAGCCCCTTCATTGTTATTGTTGTGCCCATGTATCCCCCATATTGTTATTATTGTTCCCCATAGAAGCCCACTATTGTTATTTTTTTCCCTTACATTATTATTGTTATGTAGGCCCTGATTATATTGTGACCCTTTAGAATCCTATATATACCAAGGAGGTCTTGTCATTTGTATCCTCCAAGAATTGTTCATTTATGTGATGTAAAAGGAGGTTTTCACCTCAAAGAGGCTTATTTTCACATTGTTGATCTATATTTTCTTTTGTTTTTTTTTATCTAGTTGCAAACATTTGGTATCAAAGCTTTGGATCTTAGGGTTTTGCTACTTCAAACAAGTCTCTTGGTATTTTAGCTATAACTTTTTTTTGAAAGGTTTTAGAAGCTTAAATTTCTACCACATAGAGTAAAAAACTTGATAAACACTGTGTAAAAATTTTTGATCTTGGTTCAATATATTTTCGGAGATATGGTTCAAGGAAGTTAGGGTTTCTATGTGCTCTAAAATTCAGTCACAAACAACTATTTTGAGGAAAACCATCATAAATTTTGTTTCGTGCATTAGAATTGAATTTATTAAAATGTAGATGAAATTGAATGGAATTTATTATGTTTTGTATCCTTTCTAGTACCAAAATTTGAAACAGTGACACATGAAATTTCATACAAGTTCACTCTACTAAACCAGTCCATAATCAAGTCATTTAGGGAGATTGGGAACAAATTTATCTAGAAGAATCTAATTTTAGTTCTAATTATGGAGTTGAAAAGAAGAATTAAAGGGATACTGCAGGAAGCAATTTCATATTTTGGAGAGCCAAAATTATAGAGATACAAAAGTTTCAATATTTAACTCCTAAAAGCAGGAAAAAGTTGTGTATTTGTTTTTTAAATTGCATGATTTGTGTTTGAAAAATTAGTTTGAAGTGATTCAAAGAACATATTGAAGCATAGAAATCATTATTTGGTCCCAATATGCCTCGTAAAAATAAAATGGATACACCTAGTAAGGCAAAAAAAATCTCTAATATGACACATGAAGAAGAGGAAGAAATGCAACATGATATATCAAAATTACGAGACCAAGTGCAACAAATTTCACTCTTGCAAAGAGTAAAAAAAAATGAAACTGAAGCTAAGATGGATGTTTTGAAGAATGGTTTAAAATCCAACATGGAAGCAATGCAACATGATATATCAAAATTACGATACCAAGTGAAACAAAGTTTGCTTTTGCAAAGAGTAAATAAAAATGAACTGGAAGCTATGATGGATGTTTTGAAGAATGGTTTAAAATCCAACATGGAAGCAATGCTGAATTTAAATATGGAAGGTTTGAAGGATGGTTTAAAAACCGGAATGAAAAGGGACTCCATGAAAATTATGATGAAGAAAAAAGGAATACAGATTATGATTTTAGAGAATCCAATAGTGGGTTGAAGACTAATCACATTCCAAAGATCAATATGAGGAATTTTGATGGAAATGATTTGGTGACATGGATACTACATATGTAACAATTCTTTGATCTACATGATGTGCCACACACATAAAAGATACACATTGCATATTTATATTTAGAACAAAATAAGTTTGTGTGGTATCAATGTTTTTGTTGTCATGAATCAATTGGATAATTTTTATGGAAGAATTGGTAGAACATTATGAGGATACAAAGAGAAATACCTTATTTATCCAATTGATAAATCTTAAACAAAAGGGTTTGATGGCGAAGCACATTGAGGACTTTCAAAGATTGAATATCAAGGTAAATGATATTCCAGAGGAGCATATGATTGTTGTCTTCATAGGGAATTTAAATGATAACATCAAATATGAGGTTCACATTTAGGAACCCAATTCATTATAGAAGGCATTCAAGGTGGGAAGAAAAGTTGAAAGAAAAATTATGGCAACAAGGGAGTCTACCACTCATGACTATAAAGACGGGAGTGTGGTTGCTCCTAGCCTTCCACAACCTACAAGGTTGACACCATAAAAAATGGAGGAAAAAGGAGAAAAAGGGATTTGTTATAGTTGTGATAGAAAATACACTAAGGGTCATAAGTGTGCTGAGAAGAAATTATTTTACATGGATTTTGAAGAGGATGAAGAAAAGGAACAAGATACATCAAAAGAATATGATATACACCATGAACCAACCCCAAAGAAAGAAGAATTGAATCCAACCATATCTTGTAATGCATAGGCAGGGATTACCGTGCCTCAAACTCTCAAAATAAGAGGATATATCAACAAAAAAAAAGGTAATAGTGTTGATCGATTCTGGTAGTACCCATAATTTTATTTATTGTAAGATAGCCAATGAATTGAATTGTTTGATATATCCAACACCAGAGTGCAAGTGATGGTTTCAAATGGAAGAACTATAAATTTCTCAAGGGAGTTCCATAATATCAGTCTAACCATGGGGGAATATGTATTGAATAGTTCAATTCTTTCTATTCCAATGGGTGGTGTTGATGTTGTATTAGGAGTCCAATGGTTACAATATTTGGGGACGATAGTTTTTAATTTTCAAGAAATTTTCTTGAAATTTTCTTGGGAAGGAAAGGAAACTTAATTAAGGGGTATCACATGGAAACCAAGGAAGATAATTAGATATAATGGCATGAAAATTATTTTGAAGAAATAACAAGGCATAATTGCACAATTATGCTCACTAGATGTTCAAACATCGAAATCATCTGTGACGCCTTAGGAAATGGTATTCATGTTGTTTTAATGTAAGAAGGAATGCCCATTACTTTTGAAAGTCATATAATCAAGGGAAAGTATTTACAAAAAACTATTTATGAGAAGGAAATGTTGTCAATATTACAAGCCTTGAAGGAATAGCACCCTTACTTAATGGGAATACAAATCAAGGTAAAAACAGATCATGATAGCCTTAAATACTTTTTGGAATAAATATTATCTTTAGAAGAGTAGAAAAAAATGGTCACAAAGATGTTCGGTTATGACTTTGAAATCATTTACAAAAAATAGAAGCAAAATGTTGTTGCAGATGCACTCTTAAAAAGGGACAAGGATTTTGAAGCATTTCTCTATGCCATTTCTATTATCCAACTTGATTGGATAATTGAAGAAAGGGAAGAATGGAAGAATGATGAAGAAGTGTGGATGCTCATTCAAAAGTTGCAACAAGATCCCAATACATCTGATACATTTATCTGGAAAAATGACTCATTATGGTACAAAGGTCACCTATATTTATGCAATAATTCCCAACTTGAACAAAATATTATTTTGCAATTGCACACCTCTCCTTTATTAGGGCACTCAGGATTTTTAAAAACTTACCATAGGGTCAAGAAGGAATTTTTTGGGGGTAGCCTTAAATCTAATATTCAAAATTTTGTGGCAGAATGTTTGGTTTTCCAACAAAATAAAGTTTAGACAATTAAGACCCCAGGTTTGTTACAACCTTTAGCCATTCCAAGTTAGCATTGGGAGGACGTCTCAATGGATTTTATCATAGGTTTACCCAAGTCTGAAGGAAATATTGTCATCATGGTGGTAATTGATAGACTTACCAAGTATGCACACTTTTGTGAATTATCTCATCCTTTCAAAGAGAGCATAATTGCTACTGCATTTATGGAAACAATTCAAAAGCTACATGGAAACCCAAAGATTATTATAAATAGACATCCCATTTTCATTAGAAATGTTTGGACGACATTATTTTCTTATCTTGGTACTCAATTAGCTCATAGCTCATCTTATCATCCTCAATCTGATAGACAAACTAAGATAGTGAACAAATGTTTGGAAGGATCTCTTTGTTGCTTTGTATCTGATAAAAAAACACAATGGGTCAAGTGGTTACCTTTAGCTGAATGGTGGTATAACACTTCCTTCCATACTGTAGCAAAATGACCCCATTTATGACACTTTATGGATATTATCCACCATCCATCACATAATATTCTAGATAAAATTCCAAGGTTCAAGCAATGGAAGATCACATCGAGAATACAGAACAAGTTCTCCAAATATTAAAGGATATCCTCACTTTGGCATAGAATCAAATGAATCAATAGGAAGATCAACATTGCAATGAAAGAATTTTTGATGTAGGAGATTGAGTATATCTACGGCTACAACCATACAAACAAATGTCCCTCATGCAAGCTAATAAGGATAATAAATTATCACCCAAGTACTATGGTCCTTACAAGGCATTGCAAAAGATTGGTACTATGGCATACAAATTGGAGCTTCCTGCATCTTCCCTAGTACACCCAATTTTCCCTATTTCATGCTTAAAGAATGTTATTGGTGACAAGCTCCCAGTTTAAACAATATTTCCAAAACTTGACGAGGAAGGAAAAATAATATTGGATCTTGAAGTAGTCATTGAAACATGATCATGGCAGCTACAAAATCAATCAATTTCAGAGTATCTCATTAAGTGGAAAAACTTACGTGCCGAATATTCCACATGGGAGGATGAAAGCTTTATATAGAAGCATCTAGAACTACTCAAGCATTGAGGACAATAATTTTTTTGAAAGAGAGGGGCATGTTAGGTCCCTATAATACTAGTGTATCCCCCTTATTGTTATTATTATGCCCATGTAGCCCCCATATTGTTATTGTAATGCCCCATAGAAGCCCACTATTGTTATTGTTGTGCCATTACATTATTATTTTTATGTAGGCCCTGATTATATTGTGACCCTTTAGACTCCTATATATATCAATGAGGTCTTGTCATTTGTATCATCCAAGAATTGTTCATTTATGTGATGTAGAAGGAGGTTTCCCCCTCGAAGAGGCTTATTTTCAAGAAATTGATCTATATTTTGTTTTCTATTTTTTTATTTGATTGCATAACACTCTTTGAATTCAAAATTGGATGTTTTGCAGGAAAAATAGAAGCTAGATAAATTGAAAACCATTGTTGATATTATGCTCCAATTATAAGGAGAAGCACACACTCAGAGAATGTTGACCACTAGGTATAGCTCTAAACCTATCATCATCTTTTAATACTGGGACTAACATTTTTAATCCTTAGCAAATTCATAATCCTATAGCTCCATGGAAAATTTCTAGTCATCCACCAATTCAATAACCTACTCTATGGCCACAGTGGCCCTCTCCCTCGATTCAGATATTATTGTAGCCTCAAGGATGGTTTGGAGATTCCTTTCTAGGGAAGTTCCCCATGAAAACTCAATTTCCTAAGCAATAATAACTATAATCCCCATCTAATGCACCACCAAGTAATCTTCCTCATCCATCCCAACTACCTATGTGATGTAGGAGCATCTAGACTTAGCAAACAATGTGCTTGTTTGTTCACATGTTGTGGCTAAATGAGTTAAATTTCATTGACCTGAGTGGTCGAAAGTCAGTTTTGGTAGAGAAGGTTGGATCTCTCGAAAATGATCTTTACTTCATTATTGTAATAATTATAAAATTGTATTATTTTAGACTAAGGGATAAGTTGTTAGCATAGGTGTGTAAGAGAGCTTAAGAATAGATATTTGCTTGTTAGATTGATTAAAATAGCGATCAAGTTGTTAGTGCAGTTAGAATAGGATTTGACTCATAAAAGAGAAGAAAATGTAACGGAGAGGGATTGGCTGGGATGATTGAGAGTTGAGTGAGAAGCGAGAGTTTGAGTGATAGATAGGGTTTTGAGATTGAGACAGAGGTCAAATAAATTGTTGTAATTGAGCCGAGAGGGCCAAGACTCTGTAACTTCTATTATATTGAATAAATTGATTCAGTGTGCAACTGTGTGTTAATCCTGGTGCATAATCTCGCTTACATCTATGTATCTGCGTTCTGAAACCTAACCGAGTATTTCCTCTGTTTTCACACTTTAATTGTAAATCTCAGCGTTTATGTGTTTATCATTAATCGCGGTCATTTAGTGTTAATGGGTAATCTTGGAATTAAGCGCTAAACATTTATTAAGCACTTTATTAAAGTTTGATTTAATGCACATGGGTTGTATTGGAAAAGCGAGAAGCAGTATATCGCATGCCTTTCAAGTGGTAAGCGGTAATATTCTGAGTCTGCGCGATTAGCTTGAGTGCTTGACACGTCACAACTGGAGGAGAGAGAAAACCACTTTTATCATGTGCCTCCAAAGTGATAAAGACCGTGCTTGAATCCACGTGAAATCACGCGACAACTGTTGGATCAGACAGGAATATTGACGGTAGAAAATCAACGGGCTAGTTAGTGATCAGGGTGAGTGATGACCGTTAGATATGGAGAGAGGAGATCAATGACATAGAGTGAAGTGCCTATTTAAAAAGGGAAAGTCAATGTGGGACCGACGTGTTTAGGAAAAAAATGGGACCCTCAGGATAAAGTAAGCCACGTATAGAATTTGCTTGAACACATCTGATTGGTTATAAATTAACCAATAGTCTATTTTCAAGATGACCACCTTACTTTGATCAACCTCCTTTGTCATTTTGGTATCAGAGCACAGAGATTGAGTTTGACTGCAGTAAACATGTCGCCGAGGAGGGGAGCTGGCATAGGTCTCGGAAGACCTGAAGAAAATGTAGTTCTGTTGGAGGAGATCCGGAGTCTGCGTACAAGGATGGACACAATGGAGACTACTCAGAGGACAACTCCTGATGAAGGAGTTTCCAGTGATGGAGAAGAATCTTTTGAGGAAGAAGAAGAGGAGGAAAATGAAACTACCAAAGTTATCAAGATGTTGGCTAAAGTAGGTGGAAAACCAAAGGTGGAAATTCCTGTGAATGAAGGGAGTATCAATGCACAAGATCTGATGGATTGGATCAGTTCATTGGACAAATATTTTGACTATGAGGAGGTTGATGACAAAAATAAGGTGAAATTTGTAGTTACCAGATTGAAAGGTCATGCAACTAATTGGTGGGATGAACTACAAATATCTAGAACAAGAAAAGGAAAGTCCAAGATCAAGCAATAGGACAAAATGGTGAGTAGAATGAAAGCTAAATTTATGCCAAAAGATTATCAGTTAAATCTTTTCAAACAGTTACAGAATTTAAGGCAAAAAGGAATGTCTGTTAAAGAAAATACAAAAGAGTTTTATAGATTGAGTATTAGAGCATGACATGCAGAGGATGACATGGAGAAGGTATCCAAATATATCAATGGCTTAAGATATGACATACAGAATGAGATCAGCTTACTGAGTCTAAAGACCATTGAAGATACCTATCAAGTAGGTTTGAAGGCAGAAGAGAAGATGTTGAGGAAACAAAATCAAAATAATAGAGGGAAAAGTTCAGTAAGAGGTAGAGGAACTACTAGACCAAGGTTTCAGCAACATCAGAGTGAAGCAGGAAGTTAAAGTGGTAGACCACCTTAGAGGGGAGATTTTAATAGAGGAATATTTGCACCCAGAGGATGAGGTTGAGGAAGATATATTCAGTGTTACACATGTGGAGAATGGGGACATTGATCATGGGACTATCCTCATAATAGACCAACAAGTTAGAGGAATGTGAATGTGGCTGAGGCAAAGGAAGAAACACCTAAAATTATAGAAAAGGAAGAATCCCCTAAATAGGAGAATCCCTGTCGTTGAAAAGGGTATTGCTTAAGGTAGATAAAGAGACTGGAGAACCAACTTAGAGGAAGAGTTTATTCAGAACTACATGCAAATCCAAAGGTAAATGTTGTAAAGTGATAATTGACAGTGGAAGCATTGATAACCTTGTTTCTACAGAGATGGTGGACATGCTAGGATAAGTGAAGACAATACACCCTACTCCTTATAAAGTGTCATGGTTTCAGAAAGGACATCAGATTATTGTGAAAAAACAATGCAAGGTAGAGATACAAATTGGTACTTATAAAGATGTGATATTGTGTGATGTAATGCCAATGGATGTATGCCATGTATTGCTAGGAAGACCTTGGTAGTTTGATAGGAAAGCTATTCATGATGGGAGGAAAATTACTTATACTCTAGAGAAGGATGGAAATAAACATACACTACTGCCATTGAAGGATGAAACTGACCAAGGAGCACATGGAAATAGTGTTATGCTGATGAGTGGAAAGGAGCTATTGCAAGAGGTTGGAAAAGGCGAAGACATGAATTTTTTTGTCATAGGGAGACCTAAGGTAATTTTGACTTCCACAAACTTAGATGATTTACCTAAAGAAATCAAAACTCTATTGAATGATTTTTTTGATATTATTGTGGATGAGTTTCCAAATGCATTGCCACCAATCAGGAGTATTAGTCATCATATTGACCTAATACCAGGAACAAGTTTGCCAAACAAAGCAGCATACATATTAACTCCTCAAGGGAATGCAGAAGTTGGAAGACAAGTGCAAGAACTAATGGATAAGGGACTAATCAGAGAGAGTCTTAGTCCATGTGCTGTACCAACAGTACTCAGTCCAAAGAAATGAGGTGAATGGTGTATGTGTACAGATTCTAGAGCCATAAACAAGATCACTATCAGGTATAGGTTTCCTTTACCACGTATGGATGATTTGATGGATTGTTTGAGTGGGTCAAAGTATTTTACTAAAATAGATCTGAAGATTGGATATAATCAAATAAGAATTAGAGAAGGAGATGACTGGAAGATTGCATTTAAAACAAACAGTGGATTGTATGAGTGGTTAGTGATGCCTTTTGGACTTACTAATGCACCTAGCACATTCATGAGATTGATGAATGAAGTATTGAAGGAATATGTAGGCAAGTTTGTTATTGTTTATCTTGATGATATTCTAGTTTTTAATAGAAGTAAAGAAGAACATCTAAAGAATCTTAAGTTGGTTTTAAGAACTCTGCAGAAAGAGAAACTACTGATAAATCTGAAGAAATGTAGTTTCATGAAAGAAGAATTAATTTACATGGGATTTGTAGTTTCTAAAGAAGGGTTGAAAATGGATCCAGAGAAAGTCCAAGAAATTTGGAACTGGCCTATTCCAAGGAATATATTTGAGGTAAGAAGTTTCATGGTCTTACAAGTCTTTATAGGAAATTTATCAGAGGTTTTAGTCAGATTTGTGCACCAATTCTTGAAACAATCAAGGAGAATAATTAGTCATTCAAGTGGACAGAAGCATCAGACAAGAATTTTAAGTTGCTGAAGAGGAAAATCATAGAGAAACCAGTTTTAGCTTTACCTAATTTTGAAAAAGTATTTCAAGTTGAAACAGACGCTAGTGGAGTTGCAATTGGAGCAATTTTGAGTCAGGAACAGAGACCAGTAGCATACTTTTGTGAGAAATTAAATGAAGCTAGGAAGAAGTATTCTTCTTAAGATAAATAATTTATGCTATTGTACAAGCCTTAAAAAAATGGAGACATTATTTTCTACCAAAGGAGTTTATATTGTATTATGACAATCATGCATTACAGTTCATAAAAAACCAACCAAAATTGAACCAGAAACATGCCAAGTGGGTAGAGTTTTTGCAGAGCTTTACTTTTGTGATAAAACACAAAGTGGTAAGTTGAACAAAGTTGTTGATGCTTTAAGCAGGGTAAATTTCATTGTGTAAGAATTAAAAATTGGTGTTTTAGGATTTGAAGAAATGGTTGATATGTATAAAGATGATGCATATTTCAAAGATATTTATGCAACAATACAAAATCCAATAGTTCATAACAGAAGTCAGTGGTTAGATTCTCTTATCCAAGGAGGTTTATTGTTTAAAGGCAACAAGTTGTGCATTCCCAAATGTTCTATGAGGGAAAGCATAATAAAGGAGAAACACGGTGGAGGATTATCTAGTCACTTTGAACAAGACAAAACCTTTGCTTAGGTAAATGCTTTTTAATATTGGCCAAAGATGCAAACTGATATTAAGGTATTTGTTGAGAAGTGCAGGCTATGTCAGCATGCTAAAGGGAGAAGCCAGAATACAGGATTGTACCAGCCATTGCCAATACTAGATCGACCATGGGATGCAGTTAGCATGGATTTTGTTTTAGGGTTACCTAAAACTCAAAGGGGAAATGATTCCATTTATGTTGTGGTAGATAGATTTTCCAAGATGGCACATTTCCTTACATGTAAAAATACTAGTGATGCAACACATATTGCTAATCTATTTTTTCAGAAATTGTAAGGTTACATGGGTTTCCTGTAAGTATTATGTCTGATAGAGATACAAAGTTTGTAGGCATTTCTGTTGAACACCTTGGAAGAAACTAGGTGCTAACCTCAGTTTCAGTTCAACATACCATCCTCAAACAGATGGACAGACCGAAGTGGTAAACAAAAGCTTGGGGAACATATTGAGAAGTTTAGTGTATCAAAATCCTAAGTAATGGGATTTAGCACTAGCTCAGGCTGAGTTTGCTTATAATGACACTCCAAACTGAAGTACTGGAATGAGTCCATTTCAAATTGTTTTTGGGATGAATCCAAGAGGTGTGTATGAGCTCAGAAATTTGGGTAAACACGAGACAAGAAGTGCAAAGCCTGAATAGTTTGCAAAGAAAATGCAGAGACTACAAGAAGATGTCAAAGGCAGATTGCAGGAAAGCAGTGGCAAATACAAACAAAGAGCTGATATGAAAAGAAGAGAGAAAGAATTCCCAAGTGGGAGATTTAGTTTTGGTGTATTTGAGAAAAGGAATATTTCCTAGTAAGACTTACAATAAACTAAAAATGAAAAAGATAGGACCATGTAGAATTGTAAGAAAGTTTTCAACTAATGCTTATGAAATTGAATTGCCAGAAGGAATTGGAATATCACCTATCTTCAATGTTGCAGATTTGTATCCATACAAAGAGACAAAGACAGAGCTATAGAAGGAAACTACAGAAGATGAAGTTCAAACTTTGAACTGGGAAGAACAAATGCCAAAGACAGTTAAGAAAGAGGTGGAAGCTGTTTTGGAGAAAAGAGTATCCAAAAGAACCAAAGGACAGGTTTATTTTCAATATCTAGTCAAATGGAAAGGATAGCCAGTGGAGGATGCTAGTTGGTTGAAAAAAACAGAGTTGCAAAAGTATGGAGTAAACCCTGAAAGTATGAGGAATGATTCTTTTCTTCCTTGGGAGTCTAATGCAGGAGCATCTGGACTTAGCAAACAATGTGATTGTTTGTTCACATCTTGTGGCTAAATGAGTTAAATTTCATTGACCTGGGTGGTCAAAAGTCAGTTTTGGTAGAGAAGGTTGGATCTCTCGAAAATGATCTTTACTTCATTATTGTAATAATTAGAAAATTGTATTATTTTAGACTAAGGGATAAGTTGTTAGCATAAGTGTGTAACAGAGCTTAAGAATAGAGATTTGATTGATAGATTGATTAAAATAGTGATCGAGTTGTTAGTGTAGTTAGAATAGGATTTGACTCATAAAAGAGAAGAAAATGTAATGGAGAGGGATTGGCTGGGATGATTGAGAGTTGAGTGAGAAGCGAGAGTTTGAGTGATAGATAGGGTTTTGAGATTGAGATAGAGGTCAAATAAATTGTTGTAATTTAGCCGAGAGGGCCAAGACTCTGTAACTTCTATTATATTGAACAAATTTATTCAGTTTGCAACTGTGTGTTAATCCTAGTGCAGAATCTCACTTACATCTGTGTATCTGCATTCTGAAACCTAATCAGGGATTTTCTCTGTTTTCACGCTTTAATTGTAAATCTCAGCATTTATGTGTTTATCATTAATCACAGTCATTTAGTGTTAATGGGTAATATTGGAATTAAGTGCTTTATTAAAGTTTGATTTAATGCACATGGGTTGTATTGGAAAAGTGGGAAGTGGTATATCGCGTGCCTTTCAAGTGGTAAGCGGTAATATTCCGAGTCCACATGATTAGCTTGAGCGCTCGACATGTCGCAATTGGAGGAGAGAGAAAACCACTTTTATCATGTGTCTCCGAAGTGATAAAGACCATGCTTGAATCCACACAAAATCACGCGACGACCGTTGGATCGGACAAAAAGATCGACAGTAGAAAATCAATAGGCTAGTTAGTGATTGAGGTGAGTGATGATTGTTAGATCTAGAGAGAGGAGATCAATGGCGTAGAGTGAAGCACCTGTTTAAAAAGGGAAAGTCAACATGGGACCGACGTGTTTAGGAAAAAAACGGGACCCTCAGGATAAAGTAAGCCACATATAGAATCTTCTTGAACACATCTGATTGGTTATAAATTAACCAATAGTCTATTTTCAAGACGAACACCTTACTTTGATCAACCTCCTACGTCACTATGCAGCCTAATGAAAATTCAAACAAGAAGGTTTAGCATCAAGTCAAAGTACATATCATTCCCACTTACTCTCGTATTGAATGTAATGACATATATTTCAGATCAGGGAGAGGAGTGAATTTGGGAACTTACCCTATTACCATAAAGAATTTAACCCAGGAAGAAGCTCAATCCAAAGATAATTAGAGGAACAATATATAATTGGAGCTTTCTTTGAAATTGTTGTTAAATTTCATGAACAATATCGAGAAAAATACCTAGTCATTTCCCTTAATCATCCTTGCTTATCAAAAGGAGAAGAAATCATCAGTGAAGAGTAGATATTGGAGCCCAAGATCAAGGATTTTCTCTCTTTCCTCTCACAAGATCCTTTATTCCTTCAAGATAGGGAACATCAAGCTGTGGAAGACTTGTGTAACATAACAAAGGAGCACATGCCAACCATTTTTAATTGTTGGGTTGTGTTATATTCTTTCCATGTAGTTAACAGGGGGTTTGATGGGCACCTGTAACCCCACTTTATGGGGTCCGGGGTAGTGCCCAGGAAAATTTTGGTTTTGGACCCTATGTTAGGTTGGGTGGACCCACCTATGGTTTTGTGCATGATTTTCGCACATGCTTTTTGGACGCGATGGTTTTCGATCCATGGTATTGGACATGATGGTTTTCGGTCCATGGTATTGGACACAATGGTTTTCGGTCCATGGTATTGGATGCTTTGGCATGTATAAATATGTATTGTAACATTGAAAGGAACATAATGGAAAATCAAGCTGGTAATCCCAATTTTGGGATCCAAGGGAAAATCTCTGTGTATATGTGTTTTATGTGTTATGATCTCGCATTGTTTATTTTCTGTGTTTTAGAATTCATATGTAGGTAATTTCTATATGGGGCTAAAACCTACATTTGGTATCAGAGCAGTTTTGGATTCAAGGGGACACCTTTGTTACTGAGGGGTTTCACTCAGGCCTGTGGTAGACACTGTTCAGTGGGAGATCTGCAAGATCGATTCTAGTGGTGAAAGAAGATGGCGAGCAATGGAAAGATAGAGATCAAGAAATTTAATGGTCAAAGTTTTGAGTTGTGGAAACTCAAGATGGAGGATCTGTTGGTGGATAAAGATCAGTGGATCGCGGTAGATCCGAGTACTAAACCAACGGGAGTGTGTGATGAAGAATGGAAGAAGTTGGATCGGAAGGCAAAGAGAAAAATAAAATTGTGTGTCTCAGATTCAGTATTTCTGAATGTATCAGGGGAAGCTATGACGAAGGCTTTGTGGGACAAGTTAGGGACTTTGTACCAATCTAAGTCTCTAGTGAATAAATTTTTCTTGCGGAAAAAGCTGTATAACCTGAGGATGAAAGATGGAGACTTGGTGACAAAGCATCTGAATGCATTAATACTGTGGTAAGTCAGTTAGCATCTATTGATATTAAAATTTCATATCAAGGTAAGTGCATCAGTTTGTTGTGTTCTCTACCAGATTCGTGGGATAGTCTGGTTATGGCAATAGGTAGAAATGCAGCTGCCTTGCATTTTGATGAAATAGTCTCATCCTTGCTGACGGAGGAGATGAGACAAAAAAATGTAGAGAGCCAAAATGGTGATGCCTTGTCTATACGAGGACGGTCCCAAAACAGAAACAAAAATAAGTCATCGAGTGGGAGATCTAAATCTAGAGGGAGATATAAATCTCCAGGAAAGCTTGTAAAGGTGGTGTGCTGCAAATGCGGAAAGGAAAGGCACTACAAAAGGGACTGTAAATCTAAAGCTCCTGATAAAGGAAATGGATTTGATGATTCTCCTTCTGCAGAGGCGAAAACCACCTCAAATGAAGGTGGGGATGTGTACTTGGCTTCTTCAAGTACACATGTAGATCATGAGGGATGGTTGATTGACTCAGGTGCATCCTTTCACTTCACTCCCCATAGAGACTACGAGTATGAGAAATAAGATGGTGGTGATGTCTTCTTAGGGGATGACAGGAAGGCTAGAACCATTGGTCGCGGAAAAGTAAATTTGAAGATGCAAGGTGGAAGGGTTAGAACACTTGCGGGTGTTCTGCATATTCCTACATTGACTAGAAACCTGATTTCTGTAAGTAAGCTGGATGATGCAAGTGTAAAAACAGTGTTCGAGAAGGATACCTGCAAAATGGTTCGGGGAGCACTAGTATTGATGCAGGGAGTTCGAACTGGAACTTTGTATAAGCTACAAGGTAGCACTGTTATTGATGGGTGCAACAATTCTGTGGTTCCTGAAAGTGGAGCAAAAAATCTAGTGGTCTCTGGAAAGAAGACCATGTTGTGGCATCAAAGGCTTGGACATATTAGAGAGAAGGGCCTTCGAATACTTCATGGTAAAGGTATGGTAGAAGGTATGAGTAATAGCTCTCTGGATTTTGATTTCTGTGAAAATTGTGTATATAGGTAGCAGAATCGGGTGAGTTTCCCCTCTGGTAGTAAGAGGGCGAAACAAATATTAGAACTTGTGCACAGTGATGTGTTTGGACCTATGAAGGTTCCATCACTGGGTAAGTCTATGTACTATGTACCATTTATAGATGACTTCTCAAGGAATACATGGATATATTTCCTTAAGAAGAAATATGAAGTTTTTGACAAGTTTAAAGAATTTAAGGCTTTGGTGGAAAACCAAATAGAGAAGAAGATAAAGGTGTTAAGGACAGATAACGGTGGAGAGTTTTGTAGTAAGGAAGTTGAAAGATTCTGTAAGAAGTGTGGTATAGCAAGGCAGAAGACTACTCCATAAACACCTCAGCAAAATGGAGTTGCAGAAAGAATGAATAAGACATTGATGGAAAGCACAAGAAGCATGCTCAGTGATGCCGGGTTAGGACAGGAATTCTGGGTAGAGGCGGTGGATACTACATGTTACCTGGTCAACAGGTCACCTTCATTAGCGTTGGAGGATAAGACTCCACAAGAGCTATGGACTGGTAAGAAACCCTCTTTTTCACATCTGAGGGTATTTGGATGTGATGCATATGTACATGTTCTAAAGGAGAAACGAACCAAGTTGGATAGTAAATCTGAAAAGTGCATCTTTATTGGGTATAAGGATGGTTTAAAGGGTTATAAGCTTTGGAACCCAATCACACAGAAGGTTGTGTACAGCCGATATGTGGTGTTCAGAGAGGTGAAAGATGTTATTAAACATGAATTCCAATGAAAGGAACCTGAGAATATAGAGTTTGAGCTAAAGGAGGAAGAATCAAACTCTACAACAGAGGATGAATCATAAGATGAAGAATCACAAACTCCGGTTGTGAGAATATCAGTTCGAGAAAGAAGGCAGCCTGAAAGGTATAGTCCATCTACTTTCTGTTCAAATTTTTCTTTATCTATTACTGATGATGATCCCAGAACTGTGAAGGAAGCAGTAGATTCAGAGGATGGAAATATCTGGAAAGAGGCCATGGTTGATGAAATGGCATCTTTGCACAAAAAATGAGGCTTGGGATCCGGTGGAGTTGTCAGCTGGAAGGAAACCCCTTGGCAGCAAACGGGTGTTCAAAAAGAAGACAAATGCAGAAGGAAAAATGGAGAAGTACAAAGCTCGGTTGGTAGCAAAAGGTTATTCCCAGGTGTCGGGAATTAATTTTGGTGATATTTTTTCTCCTGTTGCCAAGATAACTTCTATTAGATTACTTTTATTTGTTGCTGCTGCTTTTGATTTTGCGGTAGAACAGATGGATGTGAAGACAACAATTCTTCATGGGGATCTGGAAGAGGAAATCTACATGAAGCAACCTGAAGGCTTTGCAGCAAAGGGTAAGAAAGAACTGGTATGCAGATTAAAGAAGTCTTTGTATGGGTAAAAACAGTCACTAAGGATGTGGTATCAGAAATTTGATACATTTATACGGGACTTGGCTTCACCAGAAGCAAAGCAGATCACTGTGTGTATTTTAAATTAATTGGTGACCGTGTTATTTATCTGGTCTTGTATGTGGATGATATGTTGCTGGTTGGAAATGACAAAGAAATTATCCAAGATTTGAAGACCTAGTTATCCTCCAAATTCGACATGAAAGATCTTGGTGCTGGAAACTATATTTTGGGCATGGAAATTAAAAGAGATCGGGCAAAGAGGAAGCTCTGGTTAAACCAAAGGAAGTATGTCGAGACAATACTACAGAGGTTTAATATGCAGGATAGTAAACCAGTGAAGGTTCCTATTCCTGTAGGTGTGAGGTTATCTGTTGAACAATGTCCCAAGACACAAGAAGAGGAAGAGGACATGTCCCGTGTTCCATTTGCAAGTGCAGTCGGTAGCTTGATGTATGCAATGGTCTATACTAGACTAGACATTGCACACGTAGTGGGAGTATTGAGCAAGTTTATGTCAAAACCAGGAAAGGAGCATTGGATAGCAGTGAAGTGGGTTTTAGGTATTTGAGTGGCACTAGTGATTATGGTCTGTGCTACCAAGAAAGACCAGGATTGGACAGAGTGTTAGATATTCATGGCTTTGTTGATGCAGACTGGGCTGGAGATCTAGATTAGAGAATATCTACAAGTGGGTACGTGTTTAACCTATTTGGAGGTGTAGCCAGTTGGATGAATAAGAAACAATATGTAGTGGCACTATCAACTACAGAGGCAGAATACATGGCAGCCACTCATGCAAGAAAGGAAGCATTTTGGTTGTAGAGATTGTGTTCAAGTATCGGGTTAGTACAGGAAGCTATAAGGATAGACTGTGATAGCCAAAGTGCAATTTTCTTGGCAAAGAACCCTGCATATCATTCAAAGACAAATCACATTGATGTTCAGTACCACTTTGTGAGGGATATGATAGAAGGCAAAAGGGTGTTGCTGGTAAAGGTGGACACTTTAAAGAATACTATAGATGCATTGACAAAATCTGTGAGCTCTGAGAATTTCTCTTGGTGTAGAGAGACAATGGGCATTTCAGGGCTGGGAAAATGACTAAGCTCTCTTGTGGCCTCCTGTGGAAAGAAAACAACAAGTGGGAGAATGTTGGGTTGTGTTATATTCTTTCCATGTAGTTAACAGGGGGTTTGAAGGGCACCCGTAACCCTACTTTATGGGGTCCAGGGTAGCGCCTCGGAAAATTTTGGTTTTGGACCCTATGTTAGGTTGGGCGGACCCACCTATGGTTTTTTGCATGATTTTCGCACATGTTTTTTGGACGCGATGGTTTTTGATCCATGGTATTGGACGCGATGGTTTTCGGTCCATGGTATTGGATGCAATGGTGTTCGGTCCATGGTATTGGATGCTTTGGCATGTATAAATATGTATTGTAACATTGAAAGGAACATAATGAAAAATCGCGCTGGTAGTCCCGGTTTTGGGATCCAAGGAAAAATCTCTATGTATATGTGTTTTATGTGTTATGATCTCGCATTGTTTATTTTCAGTGTTTTAGAATTCGTATGTAGGTAATTTCTGTACGGGGCTAAAACCTACATTAATAAATTGGAGAACAATGAATATGTTGATCACATTGAAGCCTAGTTATAAACAATCGTTGGCATACAACATTCCTCCATCATTCGACAACTCTTGGTACCATATAAATTAGACCAGTTGGGTTCTCATACTCTGGTATACGTTAAAGCTTACTTTTTAAATTTGAGTATGAGTATATTCAATATTCTATTACACACATGGTTGCACTAGAAGTACTTGTACACTTGAAGGATATATTCCTCTTTTCAAATAAAATAGGGTAGGATAGTATATAAATAAATAAATATCAATATATCTATATATATACATACTATCTTGAAATAAAATTGTTACATCAACACCCTTGAAATTGCAATTCCCTAAGGAACAACCATTGAAACTACTTATATCAACATTAAGCGCTCCTTTGGTAAGTCTTGTTAGATGCAATTCACTTCTAACACCTCATTATTTTGTAAAGTGACTATAATTGATTGGTGGTCCCTTTTCATATTGTTTGGCTGAGATCATCCATTGATTCAGTCAAGGGCATTTGTCATTGATATGCTTGATACTTCCCATTCACAAGCTCAAAACCCTACTTGTGGCCTAGTCGCTCTAACAAGCTATTATCCAAGAAATATTTTTAAGTTTCTCTAAGAATTTATTATTAAAAAGCCTCCTATGGTGGACCACTCCTATAAAACCTCAATGGGATTTCATGAGAACCCTAGCATGATTAACTAGAGGGACCTTTCAGTCATTATCTGAGATGCTTTATTATACATTAAATAGCTAAGATTTAAGATTATTGTGGATGATGTCACCCCTAGGCTAAATATAAATAATTAGTTATGTGCCTAGAAAATCTAAAATACTCTCATACCACCTGGCTTCCTTACACTCTAAAAGTTGCCAATGAGAAATATACATTATTTCAAATCTTTTGAGTGATATATAATAATAAAAAAGGAGTATCAAGAAGTACAAGAAAACCTGTCGGGGTACTGAACATGCCTGTTGGAAACGAGGCTATGCTTTTATGGTACCAAGACAAACCCGTCGGGGTACTAAACAAGCTTGCTGGCAGCGGGTCCATGCTGGGTAAGAGAGATGGAGAACACACATTGGCACACTTAAAACTCCAAACAAAAAACCCGAGTCACATTTTGTATAAATTACCATTAAAATTGAAGCTAGGAAAGAAAATTCATACCTTATGGAGAATGGTTTTAAGATCCTTCTAGTATTGTGTTTTGGAGTTCTAGGAGGTTTCATGGAAGCGAGACCCTCAGTGTAGGTGATTCACTTTTCTCGAACAAGAGGAGATTTTGTTATATGTTTGGATGATGGTAAAACATTGAGAGACCATGATAATTAGGTCATCTTGGGAATGCATCATTTTGTCGTCCTTTTTTCCCTATTTCCATTCATGTTTAATGTTGTGGCATCTAAAACATGATTATGTCACTTTTATTTATAATGAGGATATTTAGGTGAATACTTACTAACTAAGGTTGCTCATGAGATGATTTGTAGAAATTTTGATGGCATGATATTTCATTTCTTTGATTCCTTCCCCTACTTTTAATATTTAGTGATTACACTATTCTTGCAGTGATAACATTGTTAGCATTCCTATTTCAACAACCCTGACACTAGTTATGTTTTATGAAGATAATTAGAACTCAGTGTCGAAATTTCTTTGATCTAATGTAGGGAAGAACCAACATATATTCCTTCTCTTAGCTTTGAGATAGCTAGAACAAGCAAGAGAATCACATTTTTTTTGAAGCAGAGTTGAAGGAAATATATAGTAGGTTGAAGATCACCTGTAGCTTATGGACTACTCTATTTTCATTTTCAATTAAATATATTTTTAGCATTGCGCCTATATGGCTTCAATGTTGTGTGCAACTTATAGGTTTGATGATCTAAATTATTATTGACCAAGCTTAATAAGTATAATTATGTTCCTACTCTACTGTGCTCCAAAGTTTTAAAATGGATAAGACAGGATAATATTGCAGCATGCACAATCTTCTAGCCTTGGTACTTGAGAGAACCTTTTTTTTTTTTAAATGAAGTCCTATTAATGTATAAAAACATTGGAATGTCTTGGTGATTTTTAACCTTTTAAATTTAATTTTTTATTATGTCGTGACTGCTCTCCATGCATTATTATCATTATAGGAATTGGGGTGTAGAGGTAGTGGCTTTCCTTTATTCCTACTCCTGTTATCATGCCAAGTCAAGGAGTATTATGACATTAACCCCGACTACTTTCAATTACACTATTGATCTCCACTACCCTCAATTAAATCCCAACTATCCCTTTTCCATTTTAATTCCTATTTTATTACCCTCCTCTCAGTGTAGAGACATTCTCTAGTGACATCCCTTAAACCCCTAATAGTGTTGAAATTGTGTGTCGATAACTCTTGAATCCTTTTCCACTCCCAATTGTTAAAAGGATTTGAGGCTCAATCGATGCCCTCAAGGGGAAATTTGGACTGTTTGATTGGAGCCTTGGTCGGTAAAGGAGATGGAATGGGTTCCAGAATATAATGCTAGCCAACTTATATTGCAGGCTGCAGAGTTGATGCTCCTTTTATAGAAATTTAGAGGGTTTGATATGTATGTGACTAAAGCATTCACTGGGAAGTTTGATGGATGGGTGACTAATTTGGGTTGTCTCATAATGAGGGTTTTAGAGGAGTCCATTTCTTAGGAAATATGACTCTCTTTCCAGGGAAAAAAGTTTCTCAAGAATTTGAAAGTGAAGCTTGGAGTGTCGCAAGGTTCATCGCCAATCCAGGATATGAAGCTGAATGGAATAAAGGAGTTCCACAATATCTCATTGTAGAAAAACGGAAGCACCGTTTGTATTTGTTGTAAAAGTTTCTTAATTGTGATGGTTGATATTCTATGACATTCTTATACCACATTTGAATTCCCTTGCACTTCAAATTAGGTGACTCCATCAATTTCCCCTATTTTATTTTGAAGATTTTGAGTAGAATGGTGCAAGGCTTCAACAGAGCCCCCCGACACAAATTTCATACGGAATCTATCACCATGGCCTGATTAAAATTTTAATTTTTTAGGAATTAAGAAAACAAGGCTCAATGATTTCCTCTCTCACAATGTATTTCAAAACTCTAGACCAGTTATTGACCCTAAGGGAAAGACTAATGATAAAAAAAATTAAGGGTTCCACAGTGAAATTGAAGGGTCCTGGGTCAAATCCTATCTAGGCCGAGAAATCCAGTTTAAAAGGTGAAAATAGGGTTTTGAATTTGAATAAAAAATAAATGAAGAAGAACGAGATAGTGAAGATATCAACATTGGGGCTCACAAAAACAGTAACAAGGAGCATGTTAAGAGGGAATCATGCACTTTCTCGGTAAAATCCCTTGTACATATTAAATCATCTAAAATTTCCTTATCTAGTGATGAACCATACCTAGAATATGAACCTAGCTTGAATTAAGAAGTTTAATTTTATATTGAAGCACAAGGTCCTCCTGATAATATAGACCATACAAAAGAAATATCTATGGTTGATGAGATGTAAAATGCAATCAATGATAAATGTTCTCATCTAGGAAAGGAACTGGTGGTTGGAAATTAAAAATATTCTGTATTGGTTGGGGTAGTTATATATCAATTTGTCGCCATGACACTTGATTAGTTTATGAGTCTTTTTACCATTCACGAACATGTTTGATTGAACTCCCTTAGAAGTCAAACAACCAAAATATCTTCAAGAAGATGAGAAATTTGGGAATAATAGCTATCACACCTTGTCAAGTTTCACCTATGCTTATTTTCCTATCTTTTCCTATGCATTCATTGGAATTAACTCTAAGAACAGCACAGAGCTGCACTCTATCTGCCACTATAAACCTGTGCAGGTGAATTCAAGAAAATAAAAATAAAAAGTACATTCTAGAAACATAGTTGGTCGAATATTTCCCAACTAAAAGCTTCCAGGTGATGACTATTTGAACTATAACCCTTAGATGATGCATCTCTATCCCTTTCCTCATGGAAACCTAATCCCTTAATTAGGGGATCTCACCCTCCTCTTTTGGATCTGAAACTTCTTCCTCTTGGCCTATAAAATGACTAGAGAGTAGAGGGTTAGGGGAGGTCAGAACTTAGAGAAGATAAACTTATGCTACTAGTTTGATATTGGAAATCTTGTCATCTAAGGAGGGGATTGAAGGAATTGGGGAGGAACCTCACGAAATCAAGGTGAAGGTTGTAAGGATCCTCTTTATCTTTGATTGATACAAATGAACGATTTCTCCCATTGATTTGTCTTACTGGAATGATGAATGATTTATATTTGTTCACAATGTTTATTAAGGAAAATTAAATTCCTAATCTCCTTGATCATTAGGTTAAGTTTTGTTTGGATTATTATGTCGCATATGCTTTTGATCCTTTTATGGTTTATGGTTGCAGGTCTTGTCAAGCATTGAGGATCTGTATCAAGTCACAATAGTTGATCTTCATTAAGAATTTCATGAAATAGGTAAGAGGCTCTATTAGCTTTAATTCTTATAATTCAAACAAGTCCAACTTAGCGAAAGAGTCAGTTCAATTGTCTTGCTTGTTTCTATTTTCCGTCAAGGATCTAGGGAGATCACTCTTGTCCACAAGAGGGATTTGTCCAATGTAACAGTAGTTGTATGTATGAATGAGCTTGTTCTTAGATATTCCTAAGACTATGGGGAATCTATTCTAGTTAATTTCCTATCAAAAAAGGATAGGTATGAGAAAAAACCAGAAATCGAGAGGAGAAGGCTAAGGAGCTTGAAATCCTTGATCGATTTCTTAAATCACAAAACTTGATTATGAAATTTAGGAATGGGAAATTGTTGAGAGAATTGGAGGAATCGAGGGAGGGAAATAAAAGTATTATTAAGAAGTATAAGAAATGGTGGTTGCACTCTGCCAATCTGTAGGATCGTAACAAGAGACTTAAAAGCAAGTTGAAAGAGATACAGGCCATTGGTCCATAAATTAATATTCAAATAAAAAAATGCCTAAAGGCGAGTTCTAATTTTGTTAAAAATTTTGCATGGGAGTGACCTTGGTATATCATAGCATCTATTTTATTTGTGTTGGGACACATAAACAAATAAGGCTGGGGGAGATGTCAAGTTAAAGAATTGTCATGATTTTACCATTATAATGCCTCATCCCCCCTCTATTTACCCATTTTGAAGCCTCATACTTTTCATTCTCATACCCTTTTTTGGTACAATGATGGAAGAATGTGTTCAATAGGAATTTTATTAAAAAGCTAATATTATTATATTAATAAACACTTATATTTTCTTGAAAAGTTAAAAGGTAAAGTTAACACTTGTATCATTATGTTCAGATCTGGAGAGTTGTTCTGTGTTAACAATAATACATATTGTGTAATTTTCTTCTCTTGATCTAATCTTTTATTTTATACCTGTCTCATGTGTATATAGATCCATAAGCACATCAATTGTAAGCATAGTGAACCACTACTCTGAACACTATGTATAAAATGCGACAAGCCTTATCTATGTGCATTGTGATGAACAAATAACTAGACACTCTATTATGTGGGTTGGTTTCATATGATTTTTATTATGATTAAGATTTGAATATTTCATTGATTTGTGATATAGAATTTGTTGGATCTATTGTGATCTTAAGTATATTGTTACAATATCCTTAGATTTTGTTGAAAAATGCAACAAGAAAATCCTAATTTAATTTTGTGCTTGAATTAAATTAGGAATAAAATTGTAATTCCACATCTCGTGACAACTTGTAATAGCTAACTAAGTTAATTTGACTTAGTTGGCTTAGTTAAATTTGAGTTGGGAGTCTGAATAGAGTCATGTAGAGCGTCTCCTTCTTTTTAGGAGCCCTGGTTAAGTTTATTTTGACTTGTAATTATTTAATTCAGTTTAACTGAGTTAAATTTAGTTAAATTAGTTCCAAATGATGGAGGAATTAATGGGTAATCTAGTAGTGGGGTGTAACCAGCACTGATCAACTAGTGAATTGAAGATTCACTCAAAATTAGCTCATGCATGTAAGATCAGAGAAAGACCCAGTTGAGATTGGAGTGCAAGGACATTGCATTATTAGTTGTATAATGATTCGAATTGTACACGTGGTGCATACAATAAGAGGAAGGCCTATGAGGATTTCATAATTCATATTTGTGGAATTTCCCAATTAAATATGGACTAATTCCCTAGGAAACTGTGCAAGCAAATAGGAGCTTGGAAGGAAAAAAAATTGGCTAAGTATTGGCTTGAGCTTGTTTGAGAAGTAGTGATATAGATTAAGATAGTGTAGAGGTTTCTCGGGCTTGAGAAAAGACTTGTAATCTTCTCATATTTTCTTATTAATGAAATATACAAATAGCAGGGGTTTTTAGCTATGGCCTTCCCTAGAAAATTATTGTGTTATGTGTGATTGAATTCTTTCTCTTTTATGCTTCATGATTTCATTGATTGTTTATTGTTTCTCATGATGAGTAGAGTAGATTCAAGTCAATTGTTTTAGCATATTACAACTTTCAGTTTGAATCTACAAGGAATTTCTACATGGTATCGGAGGTAGATTTGTATAAATTTATACATGGTATCAAAGCTGAAATCACTATAGAAGAGGAGAATACGATCTTGTCTTTTGCAGGAGAAATTGAATTTGCGGTATCATACTTTAGAGCCAACATGATGCCATTCTATGGATTGAGACTCAAATATTCCCTTGATGGAAGTTCGAACTATATTGCTTAAGTTCAAAGGATAGGATGGAGGCAGTGCTAGAAGACAACGGGTTTAAGGAATTCATAAACAAATATACTCATAAGCGAACTAATGCTCAGGATCTGGAAGAGTGGAGAAAATTTGTGGAAAAAGTGAGAAGGATTATCCTATAAGGAGTTCGAGATCATATTGTCTTGAATATCCACGGTAAAGAAACTCTATTTGTAATGTGGAAGGCCTTGACAGGCCTATTTCAAAATAGAAGTGATCACATGAAGTTGGCACTGAAAGATAAGCCCAGAAAATCAAGATGGAGAAGGGTGACACAATACCGAAGTACTTTTCACCCAAAGTCAGGATGAGTTGGAAGTGTTAGTGTTATAGTTTCTAAAGACGATTTGGCGAGCCTAGCACATATAGGCCTTCCTAAGAGTTGGCACAGTTACCAGGACTCAGTTAATGGGAGGGAGAGGGTACCAGAGTGGGAGCGATTGTGGTTTGACTTGGTACAATAAGAGATTCGGCAGAGAACTATTTCTTAGCTGGAAAGGTGAAGAAATGGAAGGGGAATTCATTCCATTCCAAATCAAATTCTAGTCAATGTGGCAAGAAGAAGGACATGTCGAAGATTAAATGTTTTCACTACACGAGCTTGGAAACTATGCCACAAAGTACCCACACAAGAAGGCAGGTAAGAATCCATCAGGTTAAGTGGCAGGTGAAGCTCTTACTCCATAATTCAAACTAGATTTCACCGTCATCGCTTGCATGGTGACATCAATTATGGGTAGTGTGTGGTACCTGGATAGTGGAGCTTCATTACATATGACCAACAACAAAGAGTTCTTCAGTGACTTGGAGGAGAAGGACCTCCAGATGCACATCGAGATGGGAGATGATGGGTGGTATAACACGACCAACATCGGTACTGTTACCTTTTAGAGGGAGTCTGGTTATCCTCTCACATTAAAATATGTTAGAGGATCATGGCTATGATGTGATATTTAGCAAGGGAAATGTTTTCCTTCATCACATAGTCTCAGGATAGGTGAAGCAGATTGAGGTTCGGGTGAAGAAACTCTATAAATTGGATGTATACAACTATGTTTCTTTGAGAAATAAATTAGAGAAGGTGTAGAGCCAAGACATTGGTGAGTTTTGGCATAGAAGATTGGGTCACTTGCACCACATAGCTTTGAAGATCATGCAAAAAATTTATACAGGACTTCCCAAGGGTACACTAGAGCATAGATACACATGCAAAGGGTGTACATTGGGAAGTACACCAAATCTTCCTTTCATGAGAAAAATAATCAAGCGCAAATGATCCTTGGTCGAGTTCATTCAGATGTGTGTGGACCGTTATTAACATCATCCAAGGCCAAACACAGGTATTATGTAATATTTGTTAATGATTTTTTTCATAAGTGCTATATTTTCTTCATGTAGAAGAAAGATTAGATATTCATTAAATTTTGTGAATTTAAAGCACTTGTCGAGAAAGATACTGGTAGAAAAGTTAAAGCTCTTAGAAGGGATAACGATGGATAATATGTGTCGAATGAATTCAAGAACTTCTGCGCAGTAGAAGGCATTAGATGAGAATTAATAACACCTCATAATCCACAACAAAATAGGGTGGCTGAAAGGAAGAAAAAAAGTATTGTGGGAGTCGCACAGGTGATGTTACATGATTAGGGCCTACCGTTGCACTTATGTGATGAATCATGCAACACAATATTTTATTTGCTGAGAATAATCTCTCATCGAATTCTCGGGATGAGTACACTAAAAGAAGCTTTTTCAGGTAAGAAACCAAATGTGGCACACTTTAGGATCTTTGGTTCATAAATTTACTGTCATGTTACCAAAGATGCATGAAAAAATATAGAGCCAACAGCTGAGTTGAGCATATTTGTGGGGTACACTAATACACCTCAAAACTATCGGGTGTACCTTCCATCCAACAGGATGACAGTGGTTCGTAGATATGTGAAGTTCAATGAAGAGAAGGCAATGAGATGTTCCCTTGAGAGGGATCTTCAATTACATGTAGATGAGGAGATTTTAGATCCAAAGGAGGAACCTTAGGATTATGTGGAGTAGCCACATGCAGAGGAGCAGAGAGTGGAAGCACCCACTCATGCATAGACTTCAAGAGATGGAAGGAAGCGCACCAGAGAGGCTGACAGATTGATTCATGATGCTAGAGAGAATGTGGGAGCACCCACATCACAGTGCAGATAGAGGAGGTGACCAGATCAATACATTGGCTACATGGCTTTGATGAGTGAGAGTGTAGAGGTTGAGCCATCCTAATTTTAATAAGAATTGCAAAACCCAATATGGGTTGATGCCATGGTTGAGAAGTATGATTTCATTATCATAAATAATGTTTGGGAAGTGGTCCCAAGACCAAAATATAAGTCAGTGGTGAGTTCTAGATGGATTTACAAGGTAAACAAAGCAACATATGGGAGTGTGGAGAAACACAAGGTCAGATTTGTGGAAAAAGGATTCTCTTAGGTGAAGGGAATTGATTACGATGAGACCTTTGCTCCAGTAGCAAGGTACTCTTCAATTTGATCTATTCTAGCACTATCAACGCATATGGGATGGAAGATACATCAAATGGATGTGAAGACAACATTCCTCAATGGTATGATTGAGGAAGAGGTGTACATTGAGCAACTGGAAGGATTTGAGACCTTCAATAAAGGGTCACTTGTGTGCCAGCTCAAGCGAGCATTGTATGGACTAAAACAAGCACCCTATGCTTGGTACACCAAGATTGACAACTATTTAACCGGGTTGGGATTCACCAAAAGTGAAGGAGATGCGAACCTTTACCATATTGTGGTTGAAGGTAAATTGTTGATTATAGTATTATATGTAGATCATTTGATTCTAATAGGTGATGAGAAGATGATAAAATATTGCAAGATGATCTTGTAAGAGAATTTGAGATGAAGGACCTAGGGCTCATCCATTACTTTCTTGGTATGGAAGTATGGCAAGGAGAGGAGGAACTATTTATCTCCCAGGAAAAGTATGCCAATGTGATACTGAAGAAGTTCCACATGTAGAGAAGCAAACCCATTGAGACTCCTCTAGCAGGTAATTGGAGGAAGGAAGATGCTACTTCATGTAAAGTAGTGGAGGCTACTATTTAAAGATAGCTTGTGGGTTCACTTATGTATTTCGTGGACACATGACCAGACATGTGCTTTACAGTTAACCAACATAGTCAAGCCAACCAAAATGTATTGGAAGGCACCTAAACATGTGTTGATATACCTCAGAGGCACCACTCAATTTGGTATTTGATACATACAAATAGAGGGAGTGAAGCTTCAAGGCTTCCTTGATGTAGATTGGATAGGGAGTCCATTTCACACGAAGAATACATTAGGAGGAATCTTCAGTGTTGGGTTGTGTTATATTCTTTCCATGACTAGCCCACGTATTTAACTGGGGGGTTAGAAGGGGGGCATAGCCCCCCTTTGTTGTGTCAATTGCATAGCGGGGGGGGTAGGGGTCATAGGGGGTTTGAGGGGTGCAGGTAACCCCACTCTATGGGGTCTGAAGTAGCGCCCCAGAAAATTTTGTTTTTGGACCCTATATTAGGTTGGGTGGACCTACCTATCGTTTTGTGCATGATTTTCGCACATGGTTTTGGAAGCGATGGTTTTCAGTCCATGGTTTTGGACGTGATGGTTTTAGGTCCATGGTATTGGATGCTTCAGCATGTATAAATATGTATTGTAACATTGAAAGGAACATAATGAAAAATCAAGCTAGTAGTTTCGGTTTTGGGATCCAGGGGAAAATCTCTGTGTACATGTGTTTTATGTGTTATTCTCTCACATTATTTATTTTCTATGTTTTATAATTCGTATGCAGGTAATTTTTGTACAGGGTTAAAACCTACATTTGGTATCGGAGTTGTTTTGGCTTCAAGGGGACACATTTGTTGCTGAGGGGTTTCGCTCGAGCCTATGGTAGACCCTGTTAAGTGGGAGATCTGCGAGATCGATTTTGGTGGTGAAAGAAGATGGCGAGCAGTGGAAAGATAGAGATCAAGAAATTTAATGGTCAGAGTTTTGAGTTGTGGAAAATCAAGATGGAGGATCTATTGGTGGATAAATATCAGTGGATCATTGTAGATCCTGGTACTAAACCAACAAGAGTGTCTGATGAATAATGGAAGAAGTTGGATCAAAAGGCAAAGAGCATAATACAATTGTGTGTCTTAGATTCAGTATTGATGAATGTATCAGGGGAAGCCACGACAAAGGCTTTGTGGGTCAAGTTAGGGACTTTGTACCAATCTAAGCCTTTTGTGAATAAACTGCCTACGGAAAAAGATTTATAACCTAAGGATGAAAGATGGAAACTCGGTGACAAAGCATCTGAATGCATTTAATATTATGGTAAGTCAGTTATTATCTGTTGATATTAAAATTTCAGATGAAGATAAGTGCATCAGTTTGTTGTGTTCTCTACCAGATTCGTGGGATAGTCTGGTCATTGTAATAGGTAGCAATACAACTGCCTTGCAATTTGATGAAATAGTCTCATCCTTGCTGACGGAGGAGATGAGACGAAAAAATATGGAGAGCCAGAATGGTGATGCCTTGTCATTACGAGGATGGTCCCAGAAAAAAAAACAAAAATAAGTCATTGAGTGGGAAATCTCAATCTAGAGGGAGATCTAAATCTCCAGGAAAACCTGTAAAGGTGGTGTCCTAGAAATGCGGAAAGGAAGGGCACTACAAAAGGGACTGTAAATATAAAGCTCCTGATAAAGGAAAGGGATCTGATGATTCTCCTTTTGCAGAGGCGAAAACCACCTCAGATGAAGGTGGGGATGTGTACTTGGCTTCTTCAAGTACACATGTAGATCATGAGGCATGGTTTATTAACTCAAGGGCATCCTTTCACTTCACTCCCCATAGAGAGTGGTTTTGTGAGTATGAGAAATACGATGGTGGTGATGTCTTCTTAGGGGATGATAGGAAGGCTAGAATCATTGGTCACGAAAAAGTAAAGTTGAAGTTGCAAGGTGGAAGGGTTAGAACACTTCTGGGTGTTCTGCATATTTTTACATTGGCCAGAAATTTGATTTTCATAAGCAAGTTGGATGATGCAGGTGTAAAAACAGTGTTCGAGAATGATACTTGAAAAATGGTTCAGGGAGCACTGGTATTGATGTAGGGATTTCGGATTGGAACTCTGTACAAGCTGCAAGGTAGCACTGTTATTGATGGGTGCAACAGTTTTGTGGTTCCTGAAAGTGGAGCAGAAAATCTAGTGGTCTCTGGAGAGAAGACCATGCTGTGGCATCAAAGGCTTGGACATATTGGAGATGAGGGTCTTTGAATACTTCATGGTAAAGGTATGGTAGAAGGTATGAGTAATATCTCTTTGTATTTTGATTTCTGTGAAAATTGTATATATGGGAAGCAGAATCGGGTGTGTTTCCCCTCTGGTGGTAAGAGGGAAAAACATATATTAGAGCTTGTGCACAGTGATGTGTTTGGACCTATGAAGGTTCCATCACTGGGTAAGTCTGCGTACTATGTATCGTTTATAGATGACTTCTCAACGAATACATGGATATATTTCCTTAAGGAGAAATTTGAAGTCTTTGACAGGTTTAAAGAATTTAAGGCTTTGGTGGAAAACTAGACAAAGAAGAAGATAAAGGTGCTGAGGACAAATAACAGTGGAGAGTTTTGCAGTAAGGAATTTGAAGAATTCTGTAAGAAGTGTGGTATAGCATGGAAGAAGACTACTCCATATACACCTCAACAATATGGAGTTGCATAAATAAAGAACAAGACGTTGATGGAAAGGGAAACAAGCATGCTCAGTGGTGCCGGGTTAGGACAATAATTCTGAGCGGAGGCGTTGGAGACTACATGTTACCTGGTCAAAAAATCACCTTCATCAACATTGGAAGATAAGACTCCACAAGAGGTACGGACTAGTAAGAAACCTTCTCTCTCACATGTGAGGGTATTTGGATGTGATGCATATATACATGTTCCAAAGGAGAAAAGAACCAAGTTGGATAGTAAATCTAAAAAGTGCATCTTTATTGGGTATAAGGATGGTTTTAAGGGTTATAAGCTTTAGAACCCAGTAACAAGGAAGGTTGTGTACAACTGAGATGTGGTGTTTAGAGAGGTGAAATATGTTATTAAACATGAAGTCCAACCAAACAAACCTGAGAATATAGAGTTTGAGCTAAAGGAGGAAGAATCGGACTCTACAGCAAAGGAGGAATCAGAAGATGAAGAGCCACAAACTCCGAGTGTGAGAAGATCAGTTCGAGAAAGAAGGCAGCGAGAAAGTTATAGTCCATCTGCTTTCTATTCAAATTTTTCTTTATCTATTACTGATGATGATCCCAGAACTGTGAAGGAAGCAGTAGATTCAGAGGATGGAAAACTTTAGAAAGAGGCCATGGTTGATGAAATGGCATCTTTGTAGAAAAATGAGGTTTGGGATCTGGTGGAGTTGCCGGCTGGAAGGAAACCCATTGGCAGCAAATGGGTGTTCAAGAAGAAGATAAATGCAGAAGGAAAGGTGGAGAAATACAAATCTCAGTTGGTAGCAAAAGGTTATTCCTAGGTGTGAGGAATTGATTTTGGTGATATTTTTTCTCCTGTTGCCAACGTAACTTCTATTAAATTACTTTTATCTGTTGCTGCTGCTTTTGATTTTTAGGTAGAACAGATGGATGTGAAGACAACATTTCTTCATGGGGATCTGGAAGAGGATATCTACATGAAGCAACCTGAAGGTTTTGCGGTGAAGGGTAAGAAAGAACTGGTATGCAAGTTAAATAAGTCTCTGTATGGGTTAAAACAGTGACCAAGGATGTGGTATCAGAAATTTGATACATTTATATAGGGACTTGGCTTCACTAGAAGCAAAGCATATCACTGTGTGTATTTTAAATTAACTGGTGACCGTGTTATTTATCTGGTGTTGTATGTGGATGATATGTTGTTGGTTGGAAATAACAAAGAAATTATCCAGGATTAGGAGACCCATTTGTCCTCCAAATTCGACATGAAAGATCTTGGTGCTGCAAACTATATTTTGGGCATGGAAATTAAAATAGATCAGACAAAGAGGAAGCTCTAGTTAAACCATAGGAAGTATGTCGTGACAATATTGCAGAGGTTTAATATGCAGGATAGTAAACTGGTGAAGGTTCCTATTCCTGTAGGTGTAAAGTTATCTGTTGAACAATGTCCCAAGACACAAGAAGAAGAAGAGGACATGTCTCGTGTTCCATATGCAAGTGCAGTCGGTAGCCTGATGTATGTGATGGTCTGTACTAGACCATACATTGCACATGCAATGGGATTATTGAGCAGATTTATGTCAAAACCAACGAAGGAGCACTGGACAATAGTGAAGAGGGTTTTCAAGTATTTGCGTGGCACTAATGATTATGGTTTGTGCTACCAAGGAAGACCAGAATTCGATAAAGTGTTGGATATTCGTGGCTTTGTTGATGCAGGCTGGGCTGGAGATCTGGATCAAAGAAGATCTGCAAGTGGGTATGTGTTTAACCTATTTGGAGGTGCAGTTAGTTGGATGAGTAAGAAACAATCTGTAGTGGCACTATCAACTATAGAGGTAGAATACATGGCAGCCACTCACGCAAGCAAGGAAGCAGTTTGGTTGCAAAGATTGTGTTCAAGTACACAGTTAGTACAGGGAGCTATAAGGATAGACTATGACAGCCAAAGTGCAATTTTCTTGGCAAAGAACCCTGCATATCATTCAAAGACAAAACACATTGTTGTTTAGTATCACTTTGTGAGGGATACAATAGAAGACAAAAACGTGTTATTGGTAAAGGTGGACACTTTGAAGAATACTGAGGATGTAATGAAAAAATATGTGAGCTCTAAGAAGTTCTCTTGGTGTAAAGAAATAATGGGCATTGCAGGGCTGGATAAATGACTAAGCTCCCTTGTGTCCCCCTGTGGAAAGAAAACAAGTGGGAGAATGTAGGGTTGTGTTATATTCTTTCCATGACTAGCACATGTAGTTAACCGGGGGGTTAGAAGGGGGGTGGATCCCCCCCTTCGTTGCGTCGATTGCGTAGCTGGGGGGGGTCACAGGGGGTTTGAGGGGTGCAGGTAACCCCACTCTATGGGGTTTGGGGCAGCGCCCCGAAAAGTTTTGTTTTTGGACCCTATATTAGATTGGGTGGACCTACCTATGGTTTTTTGCATGATTTTCGCACATGGTTTTGGACGCGATGGTTTTCGGTCCATGGTATTGGATGCTTCAATGTGTATAAATATGTATTGTAACATTGAAAGGAACATGATAAAAAATCAAGCTGGTGGTCCCGGTTTTTGGATCCAGTGGAAAATCTCTTTGTATATGTGTTTTATGTGTTATGCTCTCGCATTGTTTATTTTCAATGTTTTAGAATTTGTATGCAGGTAATTTCTGTGCAGGGTTAAAATCTACATTCAATATTGGATCAACAACAGTTTGTAGGAACAACAGGAAGTAGAGATCAATTGCACTCATTTTAGCAGAATCAGAGTACATGGTTGCTAGTCAAGCAACTTGTGAGGCTATCTGGATGAGGAAGATCCTTGTTGGGTTATTTGGTTACCAGATGGATCCTAAAGTGATTTACTGTGAAAATCAGAGTTGTATCAAACTCTCTGAGAATCCATTTTTTCATGTTCGGTCTAAGCATATCGACATCCGTTATCACCATCTACGAGATTGTGCACAGAGGAGAATCATGTTGTTGGAGTACAAGTTACGGGAATATGACACCCTAGGTTCTAGGTTGAGAACCCCAATAGATCGTAGGGCATACACCAACAAGAAGCAAGAAAACAAGCAGTCCTAATGCTTAAACAACTAAAGTAGGATGAAGAGATAGTACCCACGTTTTAGGATGTTCCTGTAGGGTCCAAACCCTCTGCTTCCTCCAATGCTTCAAAAATAGCAAATCATTCAAGAAAATCATATATAATAGCAGTAGTTCAAAGCATGTTCAAGATATAAATGTTAGATCATATAAGCATATAGATATAAATCATGAAATCATACATAATTAGATCATAACATGAGTTAAAGCATAAAGATCATAACACCAGGAACAAGACAAAGCTTCTTTATTGATGAATGAAAATATTGTGGAAGAATACAACCTGATTCGACCACGACCCCAAGCAAAACCTTCCTCCGGATCCGTCTAGCCCAAGCCTCAACAATCCTCTTTCAAATGCATACACATAGATTCCATATAAAGGAGATAGTCATCTCTAAGAGGAAACAAGGGTTTACTATAGCTGGGAGTGCAGGAGGCACAGGGATAAATCAGACTTGTTCATGGACTATGTTAGAGCCTAGATTGATCTCAGGCTGAAGGGAGGCAATCCTAGGATAACCACAAACCAAGCTTAACCTAGTAGCTAGCCCTACTAGGTCAGGAGAGGGCTCTCTCCTTATCAATCTTAGTTGAGATGACTGAATTAAATATGAATTTTAGGCTAGGTATAGTAGCTCTAGGGTTTTTGGTTGATTTTGAAAGTTTTGTTGTTGGATCAAATGGAGTAGGCAGCTTTGGGTCCAGGAAATGAAGTCAAGAATGCAGGGTGTTCTGTGGGGCGAGGTAGGTAGAGGTTTATGCACTTGGAATTGAGTGAGATGGTAGGTCTAATACTAGTGAGGGGCTAAGGAGGGCATGCAAAGGTCATGTATCCTCTTCAGACAGCTGAAAACATAAAAAACTAAACGTATTCCTAAGGCATAGCACTGTTACCAATGTATTCTACCAATCTATCTTTATTTCATTTAGTTAAGAAGAATGAAATAGATTTTGGAACATATAACACATGAGAAAAACTAATGTCAGAAGGAGAAATAATGAAAAAACACATTACCACAAGAATCCCACAAAAATAGCTGCAAATCCTGGTTTATTTCCTTGCCAAATTGCTGTAGAGATGTACAATGTAGCTCAAAGCATCCACAAGAGTCCAACCTTTTCTAATGAATGAAAAAATACATAATATAGACATCAAACCACCTATGCTAGCCATCAGGGGTCGAATCCATGAGAAAAGGGGTGGTTTCAACCATTTCTAAACTAGGAACAAGAATATAGGCAGTGGAACAGCTTGCCTCTATAATCATGGAAACTGATTCATTTACCCCTCAACCACCTCAAAATGATGAATCTACCCTCTAAGGTCATTTTGCAATTACATTTACATAGAAAAGCATCATTTACAATCATAAATTCATCCATGATGAGAGAAAATGTCAATTTGTAAAATAACTAGGTGAAAACTGGATTTTTTAGCAAAACTGGCAAAATTTATCCTATGCGCAGCGCCATTGTTCCTATGCGCAGTGCCACTTCAAACCAAGTTTTGGAGGCCTTCCCATTGACCAAATTGAGCCAAAGATAGCTTGTTGGAAACGTATTTCTATATAGTTGCTGGAAAATCTTGAATTTTTTCATTTGGAGGTCATTTGCCCCCTCAAAAGTGGAATCTCCCAAGGCTGCTTCCTGTGTGTCCAAAAAGAGGCAGAGAGGTCATTTTTTGATGGTTTTTTGACCTTTAGGTGACCAAGATTTTCCCCAAATTTTCTGAAACTTTTAAGGATTTATGCTCTCATCACGATGAATCTAAATATGCAAGCCATTTCTCCAAAAAGTGTCCCCATCAAAAGCGCAGTGCCACCTATGCCAAATTCCTGTGTTGCAAAATTTAAATTTTGAAAATTGCAAAATCTTACCAAAATTTTCCCAAAATTGGCACAAGGCACTCTCATCCACTGCTTTGATGAGCTAATGAGGCATCAGCTAGGATTTCCAACTTGTCTTGCTCCTTTTTGCTTCTCAAGGCCTTCCTCAACCTTGCCTTGAGCTTCCTCATCCTCATATTGCATATTTTGTTCTGGGTCATATAGTGATAGGCCATGTGACAAAGCATATTATTTTCTTTATTGGCCTTCTCAAGCAGCTTTTCAAGGTGTATGTTGACCCTTTCAAGCCAAGTTTCTCGGTCATTCTCAATCTCTTGCTCAATGGAGGTCATCTTGACCTTTGCCTTCTTTGCCTTTTGTCGGTTCTCCTTGATCATTTGCAACTCCATGAGGACTTGCTTGTCGGTCAATTGCTTGTTTTCTTGCTCAAGGTAATTGATGATCCACTTTTCCCTCTCTAAATTGACTGACAAGGCTTGTATATTATCCTCTTGCTCTTTGATGATCATGTCTTTAGTTATATTTGTACCTTGAGTCTCCAAATCAATGACATCAACTCCCTGTGTCTCCTCATGATCAACTAGGTCAAAGTCCCTCTCTTGCTCATCACTAGGATCCTTCTCCTGCATTTTTCCTTTGCTTTTACCTTTGCCCTTATTGTGCTACCCAACCTATACCTTTTTAGCTGAAGATGAAGGTAAATCCCCTTCCACTCCTTGTGGATATAGCATTTGCCTATGGCCTGAAAATGAAGGCGAGACCCCTTCCACACCTTGTGGAGATAATACTCACCTAGAAGCTGCAAAAAGTTTCCTAGTGCCTCTCTCATAGGTCACAAACACTGGCACTCCCATAGTTTCAGTCTCTTGGACCTTTTGTTGTCTTGAAGGTCCACCTTCTTCTTGAGGCACTGATGAAAATACTTGAGGGCCTTTGAACACTTTAGGAGAAATGAAGGTCTCCCATGGTATATTAAGTAGATTCAACTGATGTAAGACAATGATTTTAATCACAGAGAAGTGGTAGATGTTGTTTAACTGTTGGGGATATGGCTTCTTCTTGACATAGAGTGCCATTTTCTCAATATTTTGTAACATGTAGAAAAGAATATTCATCATCCTCACCCTAGTAAAATGCATCAACAATCTAATGTGGTAGGCATACAAGTGAGAAAACCTACCTTCACAAGTAAAGTACTTGATGATTATCTTCATAAGTGGAGCAAGCCTGTCCTCCAAGAATTTGAAGGGGAACACTCTCTTCAATTTGCCACGGTATTTAGCCTTGATGTAAGGCTCATAGTGCTCCCTGTCAATATATCGTCCTTTGTTCCATTTTTCACCTACATTTGGAATGCCTATAGCCTCTGAAATAATAGCAGGTGACAAAGTGAATGTAACTCCAGCAAGGTTTACTTCATTGTTGTCCAGATGTGTCACAAACAACCTTGCTAATTCATGATGAAACTTAACCTTCTCCACCATTTCACAGAAACCAAAACATGACTGATGTTTGAAACATGAGATGGCAAGTGGACAAGCAAGCAATTCCCTCAAACTAATGGGCTCCTCCCTGATGATATTTCCCCCTTTGTGAGGCTTCTTCTACTACAAATTTCTTTCCCTAGAACTGTCACTATGTGTCTCCTCCTCCATTTCATACTCACTATCCCTCTCCATTATTGTACTGTTGTTTGTCTTTATGGTCAGTGAGGAGTGATGGATTAGTGAATGAGGGTATGATGAGTATGAAGAGATTTTAGATAGGAAAGTCAATGAGGGTGCACAAGAATGGGATAGGGGTGTGGGGAATGAGTAGGTTAATGAATGGTGTTGGGTTTGGGAGTATAATAGGGTTTAGGGTATATGAGTATAGGTTTTTGGAGTATGGTAGGGTTTTGGGGAGTATGATAGGAAAATTATAGGGAGGGGATTTATGTGTGGGAGGATGAGTTGTAGGGAAAAAATGAAGATGATATAGGACAGCAGCAGTAATAATTGTATTTGAAAAACAACACCAATTAGGGTTTAATGATATGGACAGTACAATTAGGATTTAATGTGTAGAGAGACAACACAACCCAAAAATTTAAGCAACAACCCTTCTCTGCAAGGAAGGTGATATTACTTACTTGAGAATAGAGAATTTGGGTGTTTGAAAGAGATTTGATGTAATTAACAGCAATTGGAAGCTCAGAGGACAGGTGCGCAGTGCACTTCCTAGGTGTGCAACGCCTATCCTGTGCGTAGCGCCCGTTTAAAAATGCACAATGGAGAAAACCTAGGTGCACAGCACCGATCCTATGTGCAGTGCTGGGATTAGGTGTGTAGCGCCAGGAAATTTTTCTCCAAAACACAGCAAATTGCTTCTCTTTGCTCACTATCACCTTAAATTGTGATTTTGCTCATAAACCTCAACTTCAAACAATGAATTAACTTGAGAATGAAATGGATTTTATGTGGCTTGGGCACTTTTTAATTTTTCACTCTACAAAACCCACTTTATAATGTCCTTTGGCTTTTCATATGCTCTGTTTTTTTATGCTTGACTTTTTGCTTAAAATAGGTGAACTAATGCTTGATGATCCTTTCTTTTGCAGTGGCATGTACTTGGAGATATCAGCAAGTGACCAGGAGCAGCATGAGACTTAATTATTACATATGATAAATGATGAAATTACATGAAATTACAAATAAATACAAATTCTTCGTTTTTCACCTCAAACTGGTTTTGAGGTCAAAAACTTATTTAATTTACAAACTATGATTTTAAAGCTTCCATGATGGTTATTATCATCCTCATGTGTCTGCTAACCCTTATTGGTCAATGGTTACTGAAAATTTGACATGGTGAAACCCTAATACCTAATGAAACTGAAACCCTAAGACCTAAGACCTATTTGATGAAATAAACTGGAAAGGAAACTGGACCTGAACCATTGATTGAATCACACATGAAAAATGGTCAACAAATATGTGTCATGAGGAAAAAATTGAAATGTGCTTACCATCAGTAAATCCATGACCTAATGGAATGCAACTCATTGAGAATGGGACTCCTAATATGAATGCAAAAGAGTGAATTTTGATCACTGATGGCAGTGTGAAGACATTGACACTAACAGACTAATTGGATATACTATCAATATCCTATATTTCTCCCCCCTTTAGGCCTTCCCATGAGGTGTATTTATATCACCCCAAAACAATTTTTTTTAGTTGGGATACAGTTAGGCCACGAGTTCCTATAGGTAGGCTTCTGATGTAACCTGTAAACCTCACCCATAAAATTGAGATTTTATACTTTTTTTAATATTTTAAATTATATACGCAGGTTGAGTATAGTTGGACCCGCATGTGCACGTGCTTTTGTATGGAATTTAAAATAATGTTTTTTAATAAATGGACCAAGTCTAAAGGGAAAGGGTTGCCCAAGGCCATGACTCAGAGCATCAAGTGTACAAGCGTGAGAAATGATGCTATAACAGATGCCCCCTAACATATGAGTTCAGAAGGGGTACATGATGGTCAGAATGTATTAAGTTTATAGAAAGAATCATGCAAGGACTTGCGAGGAGATCACTAGATTCTAGCCTACCAAACTAGTGGAAAAGATTAGAAAGAAAGCTCATGTATGATGTGGGCATACCCATGCTCATAGATAATAAATCATGTCTGCATATCAAGTGTAAAGCAGATCCAATATGTATAAAAGTATAAAGGAAACTGAGAAATACATAGTGGATCATCTGATCGTATTCGCAAAAGTACATATCAAGGCCATGTCACAATATCACATATAAAAGAACTGATTAATGATGTTGAAGTAGATATCTGATCACTGATGTCACATAATTGATCCTTAAGTCAAAAAGTCAAATAATGGTACTGCATGCAACTTGGGTTCCAACATATAAAATGTTGTTGTGATGAACTGCAACATATAAGGTGGATAGTGTCACTGGCAGCAAACTGGAGGAATTGACAAGTGAACTAAAAAATGCTAATGCAACTCGAGGTCTTCACTGACTGCCATGGTACATTTTTACACTATGGGAATAAATGAGTTGAATTCGACCATGTGAGAAAAAATTTGATTACCAGTCATTGATGTATACCATTAAAAAATGCGAGACAACTCACCAATAATGATTATGAGAGTCAAGGTACCTCAATACAATCTAAGAAGTGTGAATAAATGATTTGAATTTAAACACTTGAGAGAATCTATTAATCAGGATATATTGATATATTCTCTTGTTGATAGCGAAGGAGTCTGCCACTAATGACTGCAAACCCTAAGATACTGAAAAAGGACTCTAGACCTTATTCCGAGAGCAATGAATTAGAGTCGATGGGAAAAGATCTACTAGAAGGAAGGCATTAAGGTATCCCACATAAATCTAGTGTGAGTGTAACCTGCAGGCCAATAATTTGGAAGGAATAGGATGAAGAAAGATGAAGTAACCACACTAAAGCACATTTCCGGTGTACACAAGATGTGGCTAGCGCACGACAAAAACCCTTTGAACCAAACAAATGAAATTTGACACATACGCAAGGAATCTACCAATAGGGTCAAATGGAAACCAAGGTACTGCACAAATCGAAATGTGTGATAATGTAAGCTGATGTTGAACACAAGGGAAACCACTCAGTCAAAGACCCATGATACTGATCGATGCTGAGCACAAGGTCACCTATCAATGATGGAAATAGGGCCAGGGTGCAGCTCTAGGCCTACTCTCAGAGAAATTTTTCGAAGTCGATAAGAGCAGGCCCACTAGAAAGAAGTGAATGGAGACCTTCTTAAGCAGCACTAGCAAAGAACCAAGTAGTTGATGTGATACTAAACATAACTTTGACAGAGCATGTATGACCGACTGAAAATAAGTCAAGGGAAACCATAGAAAGGCCAACTCAGGTTTACTTCCCTTGAACAAAAGCATGACTCAAATGTGACTGTATGGTAGCATATGATAACTTTGTATAAGCTTTTCATGTAGGAGGCATAAACAAACTCTCCATATGATTATAATAGATAACCAACCGGAGGAGTATTAACTCAATGACAATTTTATGGCTCTCCTAAGTCAAACTAAAGCCCATCACAATGGAGGAAAGACTTGATTTGAGTGCTTTGTTCAAGGGTGATACAACTGACTCTTATTGCCATCAATTATGGAAGTAAAGCCTCATTCCCGCTCTTTTTGGAATGTATATTTTTTTGTTTTTCATATTCGAAAAGCCTAAATAATAATAAAAGAATTCCTATGGTACATTAGAAAGAACAAGTGTCCAAATATAGATGTGTTAGTTCCTAGGAGGGGAACATTCCTATGCTCAATGCAAGGTGATGAAACTAGTCAATGACACTCAAAGGAATGTTCTTTCCATGGGCATAAGGTGTCAAGTTGTAGAGGCTAAGTGATTGCAAGGTTGATTTTGTAGAAAGACATGGTCAAAAAGTGGCTTATACACGAGTCCAAGTGAAGTTGGCTTAAGTCCAAAAGGTACAAGTAGTCAACATGCAATGCAGAAATACAACTAAACATGTGAGAGACTCTATGCTATAAATCCAGAAAGATAGCAAAGAAGAAGGAGAATGAAGCTTCATCACAAAAGTCATGTCGGGACTAAAGAGGGCTCCCGAGCCTACTCAATCTTTGTAGCATGGGCAACATATGCTAGTGAGGATCTAACTAGGAAGCCCATGTAAAGGATAGCTCTACCATCATGTCATGATTTTATAAGTCGGTGAGTGAAAATGGTTTAAGAATCATAACATAATAGGGTCGACCCTATGGCAACATATCGCAACATGGAGGCTATAGTGCATAATGAAATGAAAAAAATGATCTTCTCTAACCTATATGCCAGTGATGAAAATGATACCTGCCATAATGGGTTAGCGATCATGGAATTGAAGGTAGAAAAATTCTCAAAGTATTCAATTTAACTTGAAGACAACCTATCCCAACACTCAAAGCCAAAAGGCCACAAAGCTTATCAAATTAAAAATAAAACATAAAATTTGAAAAAGTGGGTTTTTAAAAGTTTTTGAAATTATAACTTATAAATAGACCTTTTGACTCACCAAGCTTCATTTTTGTTTCAGACAATTTGGTGCAAGAGCTTTGGAGCAAAAGCCGGCAACCAAAATCAATTAAATTTCTCAGCCAGAACAACTACCAAACTTCCAGGTAATCTCCAAATTCGATTTCTCAATGAATTTTTGTACTTTTTAATTAAAATTTCAACATTTTCACTGTAAGAAATTTGTTTTTAGATTTTTACTCTGCACGTACACGGGTTGAGAATATCAAAGTTGTGTATTATTAAGCCCTATACACGACTGTGTATGAAGTGAACCTGCATGTGTAGTGAAAAATTTTAAATCATGGATTCTAATGGATGAAAATGCTTGAAACTACAGAATGAAAATCACATGGAAGGAAAGAGAGCATAGTGTAGTAGATAATGAAGTTATGAATGATCCATTGGCACTGGGTGCACTGAGAGCATGTGGATTGTTGAAATTTTTCAAAATGCCAAATATGAAAACCAACACAAGGTTTCTAGAAATGTCCGTTCATTACTAGGATCTAGAAGAAGATGCTATTATGATTGATCAGATGCCCCTGTGCATTGAAGTAGAAGACATCTACTTCATCATTGGACTTTCCCAGAGATGAGAGCTAGTCACTTTTCAAGGGAAGGCCTGAGTAAGCCTTAGCGTGGATGATTACAATCACATTTACTGCCCCGTGAACAACGAGAAGGTAGGGACACAGATCCAAATCAAGAATGTGGAGAGCCTGCCCCTAAGGATTCTCCTTTTTACCATTGTGCAGGTAGGAGGATCAGCCTCATTTCACCAAGCTTCACATGTGACAATGAGTTTGGCAGTATATTTCTTCACCACGGTTTTTGATTGGTGCACAAACCTCATAATCAATATATATTAAGAAGAGTAATACCAAACATGTTGGGTATAGTAATATCCTTTTCACTTTCTTCTTTGAGAGGCTACCAAGACTTTGACCCAAAGTAATTTCCACCATTAGCAGCCCAAAAGATCCACATAAAGGTAGATGGGATGACTTGATGAAGAGACTAGGGGGTGGTGAGGTCCCTCAAATGACATTTGATGACGATTTTTTCCTTTGGTGGGAACAACAAGTCATTTCCATTAAGGACTACCCCTATGTAAGCGTGGATTTCAGAGTAGACCCATATTTACTGCTTCCAACTGGCGCTGCATGGGGTGCCATTGGTAACATTGCTTTTAAGTTTTTAATGTTATTTGACTTTTTTGGATTTCAAAATTATGAATTGAAATTATTTTTGATGAGACAAAAATTCTTACAAAATTGTTTTATCATGATACAGATGTGGGACTGGTAAGACTTGAGGGTCTACCCAGGCATAGGTATCGTGGAAGAGACGTGGAGAGTGTCACAGCTGAGACTGAGAGAGTTCTCCATACTGTACAGAGGAACTTGGAGAGGTTGACTCAACATGTACGTATGATAGCGATAGAGGATCTAGCAGAGGCAATGTAGAGACACGTGGTAGGAGTACCACAAGATTGGGTGTGGCTTTTCCGACAGGTGGCTATTGCCATCGTCTTCTTCTGATATGAACATCTGGGGCAGGACCCATAGATATAGATTAGAGATGTCCTAATATTTTGATAGCCATGACTGGACATAAACCCTAATTTTGTAGGACATTTTTCCCTGATTTTGTGTAATATTTTGAACATAAAACTTCTATCTATATACAGATGGTTTCATGATGTGATGACCGTATATACATATGATTTTTTATTTTAATGTGATGAATGCTTAATATGCCAATCTAATGCTTTATTAGCTATGGAATCAATAAATGAGTTTTCTAATCGTGGAATATGAATAAATGTGATAAAATTAAATGATCTTTGTAATAAACGCACTCTCATAAATTGGTGATATAAATAAGGATCTCTCACACTATATATGTTGTTTAACTGAGACACCATTAGTTGTGACTCCAAGTATACTACTACCGAATCGATACCAAGAGATATTTCTTCAGATAGTAAATTAACAACATTAGTATATTTGGCAACATTGTTTGAAGCAAGGTTGATACATATGCCTCTTGAAACCAACAACTGGTCATATGGATAGTAAATCACCCAAGCTGTGAAAGCTAAATTTTGGGTATGTCGACTAGCACCATAACCGAACCCTAGATATATCATATCATCCATCAATACCTACCAAAGTAGATAAAAAACTATCAATATCACTATGAAACCTATATACAGATATGCAAAAATATATACAATATCTACAAGCAAGAACATGCTAGGCAAGAGCCTAGGCATAATATTATTTAAGATAGAGCCCATTTCTGGGCTCTGCCACCTGATTTCCATCAAAATAAACCAATTCGTATGCTCCTTTTTTCAAGACCTTTTTAATGATTAAAGGAGCATACCACATGGGTTTGAACTTACTTGCCCCCAAGGCATATTTGTCTTGGTAAAAGACCAGGACAAGGTCACCTTCAAAGAAAACCCTAGGATGCACAACCTTATCACATTGGATCTTCACTCTGTTTTATGAGCTTCATTAATTGTGGCTGCATCTCGACACTACTCGTTAAGACATTCCAAATAAACGAGGCACTATTCAAGACTGGAAGTGTCTGGAAGAAGTTCTACAACTAATTTAAGAGAAGGAATTCCACATTCCATAGGGAAGATCGATTACAAACCATAAATAGTTGAAAAGGAGTGAAACCCGTAGCGGTCTTAACAGACATCCAGTATGCCCAAAGCGTAGGATATAACATGATATGCCAATTGGATCAAGATTTATAAATTGTCCTTTGCATGATAACTTTTAGGTATTTATTCATGAGTTCCACCTAACCATTGGCCTAAGGATAGTAAGGACATAAATGCTTTTGCCAGAAACCCAACTTGAGAGCCAATTCAACCATCATCTTGTTTTGGAAATGACTACCATGGTTAGTGACAATCTCCTTTGGAATACTGAAATGAGAAATGACCTATTTGAATATAAACATGGTTGTTATTTCACCATCATCCACAACAGTGGGCATATCATCGGCCCACTTAATAAAGTAGTCCACTGCTATAATAATATACTTATGACCCTTTGCCAAAGGCGGGTTACAAGTTGTAAAATCAATGCCCCACTTTGTGAATGGACCAACAGTAATAACAGGAAAGGGTGAACCCAGATGATTTCGCATTTTCCCAGTATAAACCTGACAAGGATGAAATTTTTTGACCTCTTCGACACAGTCTTTGAAAATCAAAGGCCAAAAATAACCTGCACGCAAGATGTTTTGGGTTGTAGCAAGGCCAGATAGATGACCACCACAAGCTCCATTGTGGCAATCATTCAGCACTGACTCATCTTCTTCTAATGTTAAGAAATGTCTAAGGATTGAATCAACCCTGCGATGTAATTGTCTTCGCTCATCCTTTGAAAAAGTGAGAGGACACTTTGATGTCCGAAGATATATTATAATATCTCCATACTAAGGATCATGTGAATAAATAAGGAAAAGATGTTCATCAGGGAATGATTCCTCATAAACCATTTCTTCTTCACAAGGAAAATCTGAAATTAAATCTACAAATACTAAATATTTCTTAGATTTGGCTGTCAAGAACTCGAGATCGAATTCTTGTAAAGTAACAATATGTCTATTATATTTTCCCTCAATCACTAGCCTATTGAGAACAAACTCAAATGGGTTGACAGCCGCTAAGACAAAAAAATTCTAAGTATCATATAGTGTTGAAGTCACTGGATAGCATGAACACCGGCCAAAGATAATTTCTCTATAGGTGAGGATTGTAATTCCGGACTTTCCAAACCTCAACTCAGACAATAAATCATGTGCTCATGGAGAGAATCAACTTCTTGATCCAGAATGATATCGATGGTTGATTATGCTATATGAGATATAAGAAGAAATCCCTGCTATAATCGGGTGGACTCAGTAAAGGAGTAGGTCAATGATTTTCTCAAAGCATCGAATGAGTGTTGAGCGAAATCATCCCACAGAAATGGAACTCATTTCTTCAACAATCTCATAAATCCCTTTGTGATCTCAACATAATTGATGATAAATATCCTTAAGAAATTGGCTTTTCCTTGGAGACTTTGAAGTTGACGAATGGTAGACGGGGGAGACAATTGAAGTATTTCCTCAACCTTGAAAGGATATACACGGATCCCTTAAGTAGATACTATGAATCCAAATAAACGACCAGACAGATTTTATAATAACAACATTGCTCAAAAACTAATCGAAGATGACGAGGATGATCAATTCTCTTTCGAGAACGAGTAGCTAAGTCATCCAAATAAGCTTCAATGATATGTTTGATATCGTGGAAAGCGTAAGACATGGCCCATTGAAAAGTCGCTCCAGCATTTTTAAGGCCAAAAGGCATCTTTTTGTATGCAAAGGTACCCCAGGTAAAGATAAAATTTGTCTTATATTGATCTTCAATATGGATATTAATTTGATTATAACTTGAGAAACCGTCCATGAAGGAGAAAATCTCATTTCCTATACATTCATCGATAATCTGATCAATAAAAGGTGTGGGGAAATTATCTTTAGGACAAGCCTTATTTATATCCTTAAAGTCTATGCATGCGTGGATCGTTCCTTGTTTTTAATCAACCAAGACTAGATTTGAGACCCACTTAGTCAACAGAATGGGGTATATGAAATCCACCTTAAGCAGCTTCTCAACCTCAGCTTTGATAACTGTCGCTTTCCAACGGTTTACCAGCCGAAGATTTTTCTGTATAGGATTTGCACTCACGTAAGTCTTGATCTCATGTTGGTCTATTGATGGATCAATTCTAGCCATTTCCTCACAAGTCCAAGCAAACACATCACATAATTCTTTAAAAATATCGGTATAAATTTGAATTTCTTCAGGGGAGCATTCGGCTCCGATGAAAACATTCTCAATAATATTTGGATTCCTAGAGATGTTCACTGGAACTATTTCCAAAATGATAGACATGTTGCCTTTGGAAAAAATATGTGTTGGAGCCAAAGGGTTTAAAATTGTGTGAACACCACCAGTTGAAAAAGGGCTAGACAAAATTGATTCTACTTCACACAATTCTAGGAAAAAATATGATCGATGATGTAAATCATCCCACGGTCTTTCTATACCAGTCATTGCTTCTAGGATTGATTCTTCATATGGTAAAACGGTATCAAGGTAGTCCATAGAAGAAGTAGAGTCAAGAGTCCAACTCGGAGCCACATCTCCATCCAAATCCTCCTATTAACTATAAATTGATAAGTAATTTTAGTTGCAGACATGGGACATTCCATTCCACCCACTTTCTCTTCTTCTAATGTGGTGGTAGAAGAGGGTAAGGACAAAGGATCCAAAAAATAATAAGTCCTGAAGAACTCTCTTCGAGAAGGGACCTTGAATGATGAAATGGCATTTATTCAAGCAATAGGAGAAGTAATATCAAAAGCACCCATCAACAAGGAATACATTCCGACCCCTAAATTCTCAACAGGCTGCTTGGAATTCTTTAACGAGGGAATGGAAGAATCATAGGATGCATTGGATTCTTTCGGAGAATACTCCATCTGATCAACAATTCTCCCTTCATGGGGAAAACATAGGATGCAAAATAATGATGATAGAATGGCATCCATTTCATAAATCCAATTTCGTCCCAAGAGAAGATTATAATCCAAATTCACATCGACTATCTCCACCTCGATATTGTAAGGGCCAAGGCTCCAAAAAATAATAAGTCCTGAAGAACTCTCTTCGAGAAGGGGCCTTGAATGATGAAATGGCATTTATTCAAGCAATAGGAGAAGGAATATCAAAAGCACCCATCAACAAGGAATACATTCCGACCCCTAAATTCTCAACAGGCTGCTTGGAATTCTTCAATGAGGGAATGGAAGAATCATAGGATGCATTGGATTCTTTCGGAGAATACTCCATCTAATCAACAATTCTCCCTTCATGGGGAAAACATAGGATGCAAAATAATGATGATATAATGGCATCCATTTCATAAATCCAACTTCGTCCCAAGAGAAGATTATAATCCAAATTCACATCGACTATCTCCACCTCGATATTGACCACCTTTTCCCCAACACGGATGGGAAAGGCTGGAATAATTCCATGTGGTCTATGAGAATTACCATCAAATGTAGTCAATAGAGTAGGTGAAGGAATAAATTGAGGAGATCTGATAGCTTTCCAACATGCAATCGACATGACACATGTGGAAGCACCCTCATCAACTGCAGTTCAAAAGATATTGATATTTTGATATGTAGATTTAATTTTAAAATCCATGTGATGAGGTAGTCTCTTCTTAATATTTGAAATGTAAAATGTAACAATAAGATATTTTTTCAGATCTATTGCCCCGATCGCAGTGAGCAGCACACTCCTTTGTGATGGACATGACTGGAGTACCTCTAACGCAGACATTGCACAAGGACTTTGAGCTAGATGTTCAACAATGGAGTAGTTCTTGGAAGCCATGGCATTAGGGTTAATCTTCGAACGTTTTGCAGAGCCTTTCGACATTTGAGGTATAATCTCAACTGTGGGCCTCTCAATATGGACTTTGGAACATCGAGAATGCCCTTAGCTTTAGAGGATTCTGGTTCACCATAATCATGTGATATTGTAGCAACATCAACATGAGAACTCATCGTGTATACATTCTATGGATTTTCACCTTCATGACTGCCTCCTGTGGGGGTTCCAGTATTAGCATTCGCATCAGCAAACATTGTTGCCCTTGGGGAAAAGGGTTAGTTAGAATATCCTGGGAGCTATAAGAACCCTACTGCACTAACAAGTGTTGAGCATCCTGAATATTAGGGCAAAGATAAGTTAAATGGTCTCCATTGCACAATTTGCAATGAAACTTAACTTCGTTTTAGACTCCTTTTTACCGTCCCCAAAATTATTACTAGGTTCTTTCACAATACCCTTCCCATCCTTATCTTTATTCTTACCACATCACTTTTCCTTCCCATCATATTTTTTATTTCCTTTGGGGGTGGATGATTAGACAACGTTAATATTTGACAGTTGAGAAGGCATAGGTACTAACGGCGATGCCTGAATTGAAGAAGCAGTTTGTAAAGACAACTTTTGAAATTGAATTAACAAGTTAGCTGTGTTGTTATCGATCGATTTGATTATTCCTTCAGCATGGGGACCTGGCTTTAGTTTGGCTAAATTGATCTTGGATCGGGGAGCGTCAGGAAAAATCTTTTCAAGAATCCCAGACTGAGAATATATAAGTTCTGACTGGTAGGCTCTAAAAATAGCCTGTTCTTCGGTGAATACCCCGGCGAGTGATACATCCTTGGAAATTTCTAGTTGTAAAGATTTTAAAACCATTTGAGAAGGAATTCATTAGGAATATAGGCTTTGATTGGCCTCTTCCTTCTTTTCCATTCCTGAATATGTTCAGAAATGTGAGTTGCCTTATCTTGTTGGAAACTAGACAATAGGTCAGTTCCAGCATCATATCGAATGAGCAACTGAAAATGGTTCAAAATCATATTATCCAACTCACCAAATGAAGTAAAGGTATCCCCACTAAGTTCTATATACCATTTAACAACATTTCCAGTTAAGGTGTGTTGGAAAAATCTCAACCTGATTGAATCGTCAATTAGGGAGTTATATGAACACCATAAATGGAATGTTGTTATATGGTCAGTCGGATCCTCCCTGAACTTTTCTTCAAATTTTGGAATATTTGATGGAAGTTTGGTGGGAACCAGAGGCCAAGCCAGACTATATTGGATTGGATCATTTGTCAATTTTGAGAGATCTGGAAAATTTATGGTTTCCAGGAATGGTAAGTGCATAGGAGATTGAGAATTCCATTTGAAAAGAATATCCTAGATTTGTAGAGGCACCAGGTTGCCAAGGATTGTTTGCAGAAGAAACTGAATTGTAAGGAAAACCTTGTGGTCCAAAAAAATTCGAAGTTTGACCACCTCCTGTTGAAAGGTTACCATAACCAAGATATTTCTCCCAAGTGAAGTATTAAAAGGTTGGGAGAGCCCTTGGTAAGGGTTCCACGCATTGGAGAAGGGAGAATAACCTTGAAAGGTACATACGGAGGAGTAAGGCATGTTCCCCTGTTCACCAAAATAAAATTGATTCCCGGTCCCTAAACCACTAAAAGAAGGGTTAGTCCATCCTTAAAAAGGATTATAACTTTGACCTTGAGCGGAAAAAGGAAGAGATCCTAAACAAGGGTTAGAATGAGGTATATGACCACTTCCAAAAGGAAAACCCTGGAAAGAGGTTGAACCACTAGCCATAGAAGTCATAGTTGTGGAAATAGTAGATGAGATGGTTAGAGGAACCGAGGGAATTTCACTAGAAGGCATCCTAAAGGGGAAGGAACCAGTGTGGGAAGAAAAATCTTGGGTTCCCCCACTCAAAGATGGAATGGAGGTAGAGCCAAATATTACAGTACTAGGAGTGATAGTAGATATAGCAATAGTACCTCCTCCTTGCATTGAAAGAGGAGTATGTTGACTGGTAGCACTCATAGATGGATTCGTGCTCCCAGTAGTGGCCATCGAAGGAAAAGAACGATAAAAACCAGGGCTTGTTGTTCTGTGATTCAGGGTCCCAACATATAATAGAACGTTTGGATAATTGGGAGGAAGAGGTGAAAAAGGAGTCATAGGGGACTCAGGAATCTCTTCAACCTCAACTTCCCCTTTCGACTAGAAGAGAACCCTAAAAAGGACTAGAGTTTCCCTATCCAAATCACAACGCACACTAGGTCCACCCTATTTTTATATGGAATTCATACCTACAGATAAGTACATGTTCCCTAAGTGGGTAGTTACACTTATAACAATAGGAGGAAAGTGGTTTAACCTTTCCCTACAATAGATAGATGAGATGAAGGAACCTACTTGTGATCTTTTTCTTCCTTTGATCTCCTTTGAATTTCTCCCATCGCTCTCGCTTGAACTGAATTCACTCAATCGGTACCTGCCAACATAAACAAAAGACAACAATGATCAAATCACATGATCTATCTACTATAAAAAAATGGAATTGACAACATTTAAACATATAATCATCATAGATATAAACAAGAATGTGGAAAAAGGAACAAACAGATTTATTTATTGATAAAAGGAGGAGTTACAACCAATGTGGTTCGATCCCTTGTCACTCATCTAGCTTAGTCCAAACCCTCATCACACCAATAGCACATCAATCCAGCAACATAACATTACTTGACAATGATCTCAAGTCTCAAACCAATGGTATTTCTCTACAATCTTCAAATTCAAGCCCCTGATCACTATGTTGAGTGGTCAATTTATAGGGAAATGCAAGTGGTTTTGTCATAAATTGGGCATTGAATGGCTTTCCAAATTAGAGTTAGTTTCCATGGAGAAAGGGATGAGAGGATAGAGGGCTAATTGATCCATAGCCTATCTAAAGTCGAGCTCATAGGATGAGATAAGAGTTGGGCATCCTTCTAAAATGCTCTAGAATCAAGGAATATTTCCAAAATCCTATGCTAATTTCGCTCATTCTCGCCCAGCACAAGTCAAAGTGGGCCTAAGTGCATTGTATTGTAGGTCTGGATGGGCCTACCTACTTTGCAACGCAGTTACCCCTGACCAAGGCTGCATTGGTGTCCCAAGGAGGCATTTCAATAGAGTTTCAAGATAGGAAACTTTCATAGATGGAAGCATTCAAATTGATGACTTGTCTAGGGCATGTAAAAACTGAATTATGGTGATGAGCCCTAATTGTAATGATGTGACCGTTGGGAGTGATGTGCCCAAATAGACTTGTAATAGCTGCACCGTAAAGCATGAAGTCAAAAATGATAATGTTGAGTGATATGCTTTACGATGTGATGAGGAGGATTTGAAGCGGATGGCGACCTGCATTAATTACAATACGTAATATCATGATATCTTTTAATTTTTCATGAATTGTTGAGGGAAGGCATACCCATACTTAGCATATACACTTTTCATTACATGAATCATATAGTCGTCTATAGATATAGACCCATGATAGGATGACCATCTGTGTAAAGCCATTGTACAGATGATTTAGTACTCTCCTGAAATCGCAGCTCGGATGGATGAAACTAGATCCAAGGTCTTCTATCTCATCCAATCATTCGCTCAAGTGCAAGTCTAACCATGTGAAAAAGTGATCTAAATTTGAACATGGGAAGACACCATCTGATTACCAGCCAATGATGTAAGCTGTTAACAGACGCGAGAGAAATCACTGATAATGATAATGATTCTCAAGATGCTATAGTACATTCTACATGGTGTGAATATATTTTTGATGTCAAACGCCATACAAAGTCTTTCGGTCGAAGGCCTGTGATGTCAACCAGTCACCAGAAGTGAGAAAATTTCCATTGATGTATGCAAACCTCAAGGTACTGGAAGGGTGTTTCTAAGTCAACTTCCTAGATAATGTGCTGATGTCGACAAGAAGTAACTCATCGCAGGAGGGCCTTGATGTGTCCCCCATCAATGACACAAAATGAGTGTAATGGTTTTGAAGACAAAATGTGACTGACGACACAATGTTCAGGAATGGCAGTCATGAAAATGAAGGTTTATGTGAATCCATCACTATGTGATGTTTTAATGGGCCTAGTGAAGGTGAAACTCCATCTTGTCATGATGGAAAAGTTTGCCGCTATTTGATGCTTTTAACAAGTTTAACGACAATGAGAATTCGGTCCTTTTCATGTTTAGAGAGTTTGAAAAGGGACAAAAAGAAAACTCCACAAGTTCTTTTTCGTAAATTTGTATCTCAAGCCTGAAAAAGCGTAAAATAATACAAGAGAGAACCTATTGACCATGTTCGATCAACGTATTCCTTTTTCGTAAGTAATCTATCTCAGTCCGGAAAACGGTTAAACTTATACTGAGTAGATGTTGTTTCCAATATATTTACGAGATGAAAAGGACAAGCGCTCGACAATCTTTTCATATTTCAAGAGTCTGAAAAAAGATTAAAGAGGACTCCAGGGGGGTTCCTTTTTCACTATTTAACAGAGCTCGAAAAAGAGATAAAAGTATACTCTGTGGTCAAAAGTACAATTTACGATCATGCACATCAAATTCACTATGTCTGTTGTAAACCTACTCAAAGAACCACCAAACGGATTAAACATACCTGTTTCTTTGGTGAAAATAGGTAAAAACGATAGTTTATTCATTTAATGAACATGAAATAACCATAAAACAAGAATTTACCAAGTCATTTTAACCATTTGATATTTACCATTCAATTTTGTGCTCTGAACCAGTTTTTACCTTGAACTTCAGCAGCTAATTGAAGGAGATTTTGTGGATCATTATTCATGCCATTAGGACTAGGTAAAAGATCTACCTCTTCTCTTTCATTTAAGGTCATTCTTTTTCAGTTTCAGGCAAAAAAATTTAGGGTTTTGGGGTCCCTAGGGGAAATATACCATGCCCTAGGATCAGTGTAGCACAATGCATCAAAAACTGCGCTATAGTGCAGTCAAGCAGAAGGGTACGTACTCTACAGCACACTGTCTCAAAACCATGGCTGCACTGGGCGTAGTTTAGAAATTTGTTTCATCTGTTTTACCCAAATTCTCTCCAGTTTTTTGCATGAAATGGATCCTAACTAAACCTATGGTGTGATTTCAGACTTTGTTCGAATTAGAATGGCTATTACTTGGTGTGAAAGAGAACATTAAGAATAGCATATGGTTGCCCTAAATGATCCTAGTACTATTGAGGCCCTCAGAGATTGTGTGTTACTCAAATATTCCAGATTATTTAGGATGAGGCAACAGATAGAACTATTTCACTTCTTGGTTCATTCATGGGGTCCAACAGAACAGGTTTTTCACATAGGGGCCAATGTGATCCCTATACTGATTGATGATATTTACTTCCTTACAGGATTGTCGAGACGTGGTGCCCCCATTTCTCTTTCAAGTTCTGCCTGTGGGGGTGAATCAGTGAGGGTCTACGTTTGACAATTTTGTCGACCAGGTACACAACCTAGCAAATATGGGAAGACAAACATCAGGGTTGTTTATGATTTTACCTTGCAAACAATCCTCTTTACTATCGCAAAGTTTTCGGGTAGTGCGACACTTCATCTGGCGAATAGATCATACATGCAGAATGCGCTCGAGTGCCTTGAGCCAATTGTATTCAACTAGTCTGAGGCAATACTTTCTTCGATCTTGATTGCTTTTACTTTGGAGAGAATTCCATTGATGCAACCTCAGCACGTGTCATTGAGTATAATTGGTCCCATAGATCCACAGATGTAGAGACAGGTTGAGTTGATGGCTAGACATGTTGGTCAGTCATCAATCTTATTTCCTACTACATTCTTCAGTTGGCTCCATCGACAACACATTGTCATCGAAGAGCATCCATATGCAGGGATGGATTTTCATGGAGATCTAGATTTGAGATTACCAGTGGGTGCTCAATGGGGTGCTATAGGTAAATTGTTTTGACCATGTGTTTTTGTTTTTTTAAGTTTTTACATGTTTCTGTGTTTTTAATGTTTCCAAGACTAAACTAAAAAATTTCTCATGCATACAGATGTTTGCACTATTTGACTAATGGATCATCAATAGGAGGTGGGTGAACCAGCGCAAAGAAATGTCAAAACAGTAATTCTCCAAGATTTGGATCTGACCGAGACACTGGCAGAGTTGCTAGATCATATAGAGGGGTTAACCCTCGATATACCGAATGTCTGGATCAAGGAGTTACCCATGGGACTACATTGCCATACTATTGATGTACCTAGCCGTTGGATGAGGCTATTGCACATGATAGCTCAGGAAGTGGCTTGTTATCATGAGCATCATTAGATCTACTTAGCATGATTTACTTTATGCATTTAGGTTTTGAGGTCAGATGACCAACATGTCTTGTACACAAATTTTGTAAAAACTTTAAAAATCTATCTATTTTACTTTCAGTGTTTTTATATGGTTATGTGTAATCCTATTCAACTGTTGATGTGAATTGAAAAATTACTTTTTACATATGTCGTAAATGTCTGTTTAACACATAGTTTGCTAAAGAATCAGTCAATGTGTTAAAGTTCCTGGAAATGTGTTGATATTGAATGTAATCAAAATTTCTTTCCAAGAGACGAACTCTAAGGAACATATGATGAATAGCTGGATTTCGGACGGTATAAGCATTTGTAAGTTGTAGTACGACAAGTTCTGAGTCTAGCATAATGATGATTTGGCGAATGCCAAGTGAAATGGCATCAGAGAGGAGTTCGATCAATGTGTTATACTCAGCGATATTGTTCGTAGAACGACCGATACAAATCCCTTGAAAACTCACTAACTTGCCACTTGGAGCGAATATAGCCCATGCTACAGAAGATAGGTTCTGCATACTACAACTAGCACCATCGACATAACCAACAAATGGTTCCAAAGATTCCGACATCTACAACAAAAGCAAAGTGGATTACTTAACCACATAAAAAACTCTAAAAGTCGCACTGTGACACACACATGCAATCAAAGCATATATACAATGTTTTTTACTACGCACAGTCAAGCATAGTAACATTTAAGATACAACCCATTTCAGGGCTGTGATAATGGAATTCCATCATAATCAACCAACTCGTAAGCACCTTTTTCTAAAACACGCTTGACAATATAGGGGCCCATCCATAGTGGTTCAAATTTTCCTGCTCCTAATTTATTGACTTCATGATCATAAAGTAAGACCAATCTCCTTCTAAGAATATGCGAGGCTTGACATTGTGGTCATATTGCACCTTAATTCATTTCTTATGTGCTTGGTTGGCCAATGCGGCTTCACGATGTGTTTCATCTAGATGGATGAGTTCTAAGAAACGTGCTTTCTCATCAGAAGTGTTAGGTAAAAAATAAATTGTGAGTTTTAGTGATGAAATTTTACATTGTATTGGCAAGATTGCTTCCAGACCATACACCAATTGGAAAGGTGTAAATCTAGTTGCATTTCTTACCGAGGTTCGATAAGCCCAAAAAGCTGAGTACAGGATCAAATGCCAATTTCGTTTTTGAACTCCTATCATTCGTTGAAGCATTCGCTTAAGGATTTTGTTGATGGCTTCAACTTGTCCATTAGCCCATGGATAATAAGGAGTAGAACTATCATGTGAAAGTCCTAACTTGGTAGTTAATTCAGTGATCATGTGATTGTGAAAATGCGAACCATGATCTATAACTATGGCTTGTGGTACACCAAACCGTGCAACCACATCGTTGAATAAAAAGAGTGCAAATGTCTCACCACTGTTGTTTAATGTAGGCATCACCTCGGCCCATTTTGTGAAATAGTCAATGACGACAATAATATACCCATGCCCCCCAGACAAGGGAGGGTTACATGTCATGAAATCAATGCCCCATTTTGCAAATGGTCCAATAGCAACGACAGGATGCAGTGGTGCAGGTGGTAATTGATTTTTACGGCCAAATATCTGGCATGCATGACAACTTTTGATAGCAGTAATGCAATTGTTAAATATGGTAGGCCAGAAGTAACCAACGCGGAGAATATTCTGTGCAGTAGCATAACCAGATAAATGTCCACCACAAGCACCAAAATGGCAATCATTCAGAACTTTCTCAGCCTCCTCATGTGTGAGGCATCTCCGTAAAATTGTATCGATACCGCGACCGTAAAGAGTGTCGCCAATGATCAGATAATATTTGGCTTGATATCGAATACATTGTTGTTGCGAGCGAGAGGTATCAGGACGAAAAGTTTTGGTTTGGAGATAGATTAGTATATCTCCATACCAAGGGTCAGATGACAAGATTAGAAACAGAGACTCATCTAGAATTGATGGTTCCAATGTTGAGTCGATGGCGGTAGAGGGAAGGTCACAAAGAAGCTTAGAAAAAACTAGAGATTTATTTGACTTGGATGTAATGAATTCCAAATCAAATTACTGCAAAATGACGATCCATTTCGAATACTCCCCCCCCCCCAGCAATTGATGTGACAATATGTATGTCATAGGGTTACAATATGAAATGACAGTGGTCTTTCGGAGCAGGATATAATGGAAAAATCTTTGTACAGCTTGAATGGTAGCCAAAGCTAACTTCTCATCGTAAGAATACTTAACTTCCGTATCATTGAGATTACAACTCAAATAATAGATTGGGTGTTCAATCCCATCTTCTTCTTAGACTAAAACCATAGCGATGGTTGTATATGTAGCGGCGAGATATAGGAAATAGTCATTCTGATAATTAAGGGAATACATTAGTGATGCTTTAATCAGGGTATCTTTGAGAGCATCAAAGGAAGCTTGCGCAACCTGGTCCCAATGGAAGGGAATTCCATTTTTCAAAAGATGAGTAAATTCTTTAGACATTTCGGCATAGTTTGGAATGAATCTCCCTAGAAAGTTAGCCTTCACTTGGAGTCTTTGTAACTGAAGTAAATTGGAAGGTGGAGGCAGATCAAGAATTGCCTTAACCTTCAAGGGGTCAATTTGAATTCCTTCTTTGGACACTACGAAACCAAGAAACGACTAGAACCAATAAAAAACAAACATTTATTTGGATTGAGTCAAATTTTGTAGTGTTGGCATTGTAAAAATATGGCTCTCAAATATTGTGGGTGATCAGCCCGTTTTTGTGAATGAGCAGGTAAGTCATCTAGATAGGGTTGAAAAATGTGTTTGATGTCGTGGAAGGCATAATTCATTGCCCTCTTAAAAGTTTCCCTAACGTTATTCAAACCAAAAGGGAGTTTCTTATATGCAAATGTGCCCCAGGGACAAATAAAGGTAGTTTTATATTGGTCTTCTAGGCGGATATTGATCTGATTATAGCCAGAAAAGCCATCCATAAATGAAAATATTTCACATCTGGCATAGTCATCAATTATCTAGTCGATAAAGGGAGTGGGATAGTTGTCTTTTGGACAAGCATGATTAACATCCCTATAATCAACACACACTCGTATTGTTCCTTATTTCTTCATGATAGGAACAAGATTGGAAACCCAATTGGTAAGAGGAATGGGGTATATGAAACCAGCATGCAAAAGTTTTTCAATTTCTTCTTTTATGGCAATAGCCTTCTTCAGATGAATAGGATGAAGGCATTGTCGTACCGGTTTGACATCAGGATACATTTTAATCTCATGTTCAACTATACTAGAATCAATACCTGGCATTTCCTCATATGACCAAGCAAATATATCACGGAATTCACGAAAAAAGAGCATGGAAACTTTCAAGTTTGGATGGAGAACAAGATTTGCCAACATGGATGTTTTCTACAATTCATGGTTTGGTCGAAATATCGATAGAAATGGTTTCTTTGTTATTCAATAAGTTTCGTTCGGAATTGACTGTGTCTATAAATATAGAATTCGAAAGGAAATCAACGATTGATGGGTGATTTAGTTCATTTTGAATATCTTCTATGTGATCTGGAAGATGGGATCAATGATGATAATCTGCCCATGGTTATTCTTCTGTCATCATTGATTGGATGATTCCTTCATCAATAGAAAATGTACGTGAAAAAGGATCAGAGGAAGTACCATATTCTAATGAATGATCAACCCATACAATCGGTGATGATGGATTTGGATTTTCTGTGCAAGCCAAAAAGATTGATTGCTATGCGAGCTCAATGGGGCTTAGCAGCATGGTTTCATTATGTATATCAACTTCGGAATATTTGAAATCTTCCATGGGTTAGATGAGGTGGAAGATATCATGTTACAGGTCTCAACTTTTGCAACTTCCACCATTTGTGATGGTGACAATAGCGAAGAAGTGCCCATTAGGTAAGAATATTTGAAGAGACCTACTCCAACGTTCTGAAGAGATAGCAAGGGTCCATGAACTAACAAAACACTTCCATTTTCCTTTGAACTAGAGGCAAAGAAGGTGAGTTGATCAATTACTGTGATTTTGCCTTTATGAGGAAAAGTGATCATACAAAAGTATGTCGAAACCAGAACAACTACAGCATAAAACCACAGTCTTCCTCATAAAATATTGTAGTCAAGGGGTCCGTCAACGACCTCAACTTCAACAGTTACAGTTTTTCCCACTAGTTCTATCTGCAGGTTACTTAAAATTCCACAAGGTGTATAAGTGCAACTATCAAAAGCTTTTAACGTTGTAGGTGATCATGACAAAGGCAGCGAGCCAAGTGTTTTCTAGCAATTCATGGACATGATATAAGTAGAAGCACCCTCATCAACAATGGTTCGGTGAACAAGTTTATTCAAAGATTTTACTTGGATCAAGAATGCTAACTGTGCTGGTAATTGTGGCGTATAACCCGCATGGTTAAAAACCACGAGATTGGAATCCGTTGGATCAATTCCACCAATTGATGACAATAAAGCCTGCTTTTGGGAGGGACAAGTTTGAAGCACCTCAAGCATCGACATAGCAAAAGGTGACTATGCCAAATCTTCTACTATGTTATAAGTTTGCGTTGCTTGAGCTTGAGGGTTGAGTGTAGATATATGAACAACTCCCTTAGGTGGTTTTTATTGTTAACTCTAGTGTAATGGGTGGTGGAATGGAGTCATATTAAGTCGAAGTCAAAGTATTTGGTTAATCTATAGCCTGGTTATTCAACAACGATGGGGGATTACGTAATCTTTACTTCGTGTAGTCACCAAAACATTAGTCTTAGGCTTAGTGGCAGATAGCATAAGCACTTGTAAAGTGGAAGCATGATTTGTAGAAACCAAATGAGTCTCTAGGTTTGGAAAAGGGTCTGTCAACATAGCAGATGTAATAGAAGTCTTAAGAAGTTTTGATACTTTAGAGCGGTGAGGATAGTATCGCGTATAGTGCTCATCGTTACAAATTAAACATGGGTAATGAGCTTTCCTAGCCGGAGAAGAGGAATTAGATGATTTCTCTTGAGGGAGAGGATTTTGTTTCTTTTTTGTTTTCCTCTTTTTCTTGCTTCTAGGTTGCTTTTCATTTTTACCTTTTTCAGATGACACGACATTTATTTTGGAAGCAAGTGTATTATGAGGTGTATTAGAAGTTTGATTTGAAATAGAAAGTGTTTGACTAGATGGTCTACTTGTTGTTTGAGTGCTTGAAGAACCTATCACACCGTCACTAGCATGAGAGTCCTTACTAGATGGAGGTAGTGGAATAGTAAAAGCTGGTCTAGGTGCATTTGGAATCTTATCATAGAGTGTGCTAGATTGGGTATAAATCAAGTCTAAGTATTGGGCATGAGAAATTACTTGCTCTTTAGTAACAACTCCTCCTTTAGCTACATCCTCGGTGATAGATGGCAACAAGGATTTGATAAACCACTTAGCTAAAAGCTAATCATGAAAAAAAAATTGACCATTCGACGATGACGACGCTACTCATGAATATGATCAGAAATGTGAGTAGTAGTGGTCTGTTTAAATTTTGTCAACAGTTCTGTTCCAGTTTCATATCTGATGGGTAACTGGAAGTGGGTTAAAAATGTAGTGGCTAAGGATTTTAAGTTGTCAAATGAAGCTCGTGGTAATTCAATATACCACTTTACAGTCAGACCAGTATGTGTTCGCTGGAAAAGACGTAGTATAACTGAATCATCATTTAGGGAGTTGGATGAACACCATAAATGAAAAGTCATAACGTGATTGGATGGATCTTCTCTAGGGTTTCCATTGAACTTAGGAATATCGTAAGGCAATTAGTGTGGAATCGCTGGCCACCATGCATAAAGAATGGGATCATTGGTAAGTCGATTTAAATCCAGTAATTCAAGTGTTGTGACGAAAGGCAATTGTCGATTTAGGTTGGGTTGAGCGTGACCAAGGTAAAATGGAATTGCTTGGGCAATAGACCTTTGCATACCAGCATAAGGATTCTACTGCTGGTAACCTTGATAGGGGTAGGTTTGTTGAGCATATCCATTATAAGGTGGTTGTTGGGCACCAAGATAAATTTGTTGTTGTCCAAACCCAGCATAGGTTTGTTGACCAAGACCTGGGTAAACTTGTTGTTGACCAAACCCAACATAGGCTTGTTGACCAAGTCCAGGATAAGGTTGGTACTGTTGGAATTATTGTTGTTGATATTTTGGCTGCAACGGTTGTTGATGTAACGGTTGTTGCCCACCAATGTAAGTTTGACCAGGTTGTGAATAAATTAGACCAGTATAAGTCTGAGTCATCCCAGTTAATGGTAAACTAGCTTGAGGTTGTTGGATTCCAGACACAAACGGTTGTTGTAAAATAGCCTGAGACGACTGAGTTTGTGGACCTGAAACTTGAGGGTTAGAGGTTGAAGGACCAGCTTGCAAAAGTTGTGATTTAATCAACTAAGCTTGTGACTATGGTAAAGTCGTAATGACAGGCATAGTAGGTATGGATGAAACAGATTGAATTGGTTGCAATGGATACACAAGCCTTGGTTGAACGGGCATTGTAGGTTGTCGTTGACAAACAATCATTCCAGAATAATTTGGACGTAAAGATGACGGTATACTACCATATGATTGCCCCCAGAAAATGGAGGTTAAGCAGATTGGGCATATTGTTCTCCATATGGAGGTAATCCAATGTAAAGTGGATACATTGGACGATAACCAGATGGACCAGCTTGACATTGATTTGATGGATCAAACTGAATGCTTGATATTGATTTGATGGATCAAACTATTCAGTATATGTAAGTGAAGAACCATGTAAAATTCCTGTGGACAACATGGGTGAAGACCATGGACTAGAAGCAACACCAGAGTGAGTTCCAGATAATGATTGGTAACCCAGTGGGATGGATGGAACACCATATAGATGTGACTCAGGTGTTGTGGTAAACATCGAAGAAGTACTGATAGTAGATGTTGTAACAGATGATACAGTACGGTATGTTTTTTAAGCCATAGTCAAATGACCCAATAAATGTCCTAATGAATCTACGGGAGTTTGAAAGTAAACAAGATCAAAAGGAGTAGTTAACTAAGGATAAGAAGGATAAAGATAAAGCCCTGGTCCAAAACGAGTTGGAGTTCTGGGTGAAGTTTCTTCTTTAGATTCCTCTTCAATAGCAATCAAACTAGGTGGAAGGATTTCATCATCAGGTCCATAATAAATTTCTGGTGTTTGACTCTATGGTAAAGGAGTCTCAATAGTTACAGATGTCTAAGGATAAACTGGTCAATTGTATTCCGGTACGGAAACAACTTCTGACTGTTCAACTTCGAGGTCCAAGAGTTCTGGTAAAAAACAATAGGTTCAGGATGAATTTCTTGAAAAATTTCTGGTTCAGAAGTAACTTTTGGTTGAACTGTGATAGGTTCAGGATCAACTTCTGGTTGAACAGATTCAAGTTCAGAAGTAATTTTTTGTTGAACAACTTTGGGTTGAGGATCAACTTCTTGTTGGACAACTTCAGTTACCATTTCACTAAGTTCAATTTTAGTGTCCTTAGTTAATTGTAAAGGTTCCACTTCAGTAGCAGACAAACCAGTAATAGTAGGAGTAACTGGGATCACAGTTTTGCCGGTATAGGTGACTCTAGTAAATTAGATGAAGAACCAGAAGCTTGTGATGTACTGGACTCATCTAAATGAGACCGCTTTTTCCGACTAGGTGTAGGTTCAGGGGGTAAAGGCAGTTTACTCGCTGTCCTCCGTGAACGACAGGGTAAAGGTTGATTTTCCTCTAAATTGCTGATTGGTTTTATTACCAAAAGAAATAAATAAAAAGAGGCTAATCTAGGCAAAAGGATTACCAAGTAACTATGAACTGCAATATACTGCCTCAATAAACCAATGACTTAACATATGTGCAGTCAATCTCTCTGAATGTTGTTTTTAGTGTATCACAATATACAAGGCAGCCGACTCGATTACCTATGGATGGATAGCAACCTAATGTAGTCCTCCCATATATACTCGAAAGTATGTGGAGGCCCAATCCATGTTAGCGTTGTCTAATGCGAAACTGCACAATGAGAGCATTCCTTTATACTTTTCATACTATAACACTGCCCTATATACCTGAAGGTATTTGGATAAGCTACGATATAATTACGTACGTGGAATGAGGTATCACACTCGGAATGTATCGCAAACCATTAGTGACAGTTGTTATGTTTAACGACGTCGAAACATGTCTCTAGCCTAGACCTCTAAATGTTATGTGTTAAGTTAAAATGCTCCATTAGTTTAATTGAGATAGATTTTAGTTGATCTTGTTTAAAAGTTTGCCTTTCAGGTTCACCACGTGATGTTTCTGAAACTCCTAGAATGCAACTAAAATGAGAAACATTCTTTTCATTTGATTTAAACAATGAAAATTGTAACTAAAAGGGATAGAGCAATCAGAATCTTTAAACAAAGAGCATAGAGCACATCTAATTCAACTTTCCCTATACTATTCCTACAAGCACACACAAAATTCTAAATGCATTATGCGTGTTTTCTTTTCATTCCTTTAATTTTTAGATGAACATAAGGAAACTAAATGCACAAACGATCAATCAATGATTTTCACAAGAAACGAAGACTTTATGATAGTTTCATTTTCAAAGAAATGAAGACTTTACGACAATTATTTTTCAAAAAATATTGATCGATGTAAACTAACCTTGATAATGATAAAGAAATCTCTTAAGAAACACTAAACAATCAAGGCCAAATTAGGGCTAGGAGAAGAAATGAAAATTGATTTCAGAGCCATAGAAAACATTGATCTTTCAGCAAACAACATCAGAAGCAAATTTTGAAAAAACCAAGAAAAAGATGGTTTTTTAGCTTGACAGAGATCACCGTAGCCCTGAGTGGGCGACAGTACAATGCAGTGCCCTATCTATAAGCTAAGGCTACTCTGTAGCATACAATGTCAAGACCAACACTGCACTGGTGCCAGAGAGTCCAATCACGAGACATTTAAGAAAAAAATTTGACCAAAAACACTTCAAGATGACTGAAAAGAGATCAATTAAGTCAAGTAAAGTCTACTAGGATGTAATATGATAAGGGTAAACTACCAGGAATGACAGTCGTTCCCCAGTATGGTCGACAATTTGTTATATGGAATTTATACCTACAGATAAGTATATCTTCCCTAAGTGGGTAGTTACACTTAGAACAATAGGAGGAAAGTGGTTTAACCTTTTCCTACAATAGATAGATGTGAGGAAGGAACCTACTTGTGATCTTTCGCTTCCTTTGATCTCCTTTGAATTTCTATCGTCGCTCTTGCTCGAACTGAATTCACCCAATTGGTACCTGCCAACATAAATAGTAGACGGCAACGATCAAAGCACATGATCTATCTACTATAAAAAAATGATATCAGCAAACATTTAAACATAATCATTATAGATATAAACAAGAATATGGAAAAAGGAACAAACAACTTTATTGATTGATAGAAGGAGGAGTTACACCCAATGTGGTTCGATCCCGTGTCACTCATCCAGCTTAGTCCAAACCCTCATCACACCAATAGCACATCAATCCAGCAGCATAACATTACTTGACAATGATCTCAAGTCTCAAACCAACAATATTTCTCTACAATCTTCAAATTCCAGCCCTTGATCACTATGATGAGTGGTCAATTTATAGGGAAATGCAAGTGGTTTTGTCATAAATTGGACATTGAATGGTTTTCCAAAATTTGAGTTAGTTTCCATGGAGAAAGGGATGAGAGGATAGAGGGATAATTGATCCATAGCCTATCCAAAGTCGAGCTCATAGGATGAGATAAGAGCTGGGCATCCTTCTAGAATGCTCTAGAATCAAGGAATATTCCCATAATCCTATGCCAATTTTGCTCATTCTTGCCCAACGTAGGTCAAATTGGGCCTAAGTGCAATGCGGTGTAGGTCTAAATGGACCTACCTGCTCTGCAGTGTAATTACCCTTGACCAAAGTCGCACTGGTGTCCCAAGGAGGCATTTGAAGAGGGTTTCCAGCTAAGAAAATTTCATGGATGAAAGCATTCAATTAGGGTTTGATGAGCCCTAATTGTACTGATCTGATCATCGCGAGTGATGTGCCCAAATAGACCTGTAAGAGAACCCTAAAAAGGACTAGAGAGTCTCTATCCAAATCACGACTTACACTAGGTCCACCCTGTGAAACTATAGCCTAAATCAAAGGATCAATCTATGATGCATTCATTGTTACTATTGAAATTCACCAGCAAAATTGCTCCTACACATTCTAGAAGAAGGCTCAGAACTCATAGGTGAAAGCCCACGAAGCCTGCTAGACTGACGAACTAGTCTATGAACCACTTTTAATTATTAAGAGAACTTGTAAAGACTCAAAAAATTATAAATCTATCGAAATCTAGAAGCAAAGAGCACTCACTGAAATGTCCCTAAAGATACAATGAATCAAGCTAATTTAAGGTATTTCCGCTCCGAGTGATTAGGACCGGACACCAAAATACAAGAAAGAAAAGGACCTTTTGAAGATAATTTGGGATAATTATGGGTCAAGCCTACCAACAAAGGTAACAGAAACAGTTACGTTGACCCCTAGTCAAAAGCCTTTGCCAATGCAAGTACCTGAGCTTCGCAAGTGCACCCTCCAGAAGTACTAATGAGAGTGATACAACATCTGCCTTAGGTACCATGGGTATTCCCCCCTGCAGTCACCTATGTGGTCCCTAGGGATGGCAACTAAGGTCACTAGTTTGCACAAGAATTTAGGCGGAACAGTCTTTGGTTAGGATCCAACAAGTAAGAGAGGGGGTATCTCTCTTCCCTGCCTTCACTCGCCCTCATGCTTAACTCCTAGAAGAGGAGATTTCTCGAAAAAAAATTAACGTCATTGTATTTCACTCTTTTAATCAACTTCTATGTTTAAATTCAGAGTGGCCTTGGAGAGTTAACTCTCCACACACCTATTCCAAGTCCCTAATATGACCTAGACTAGTTGATGTTACTATGACAAATAAAAAAATCTAGTTCATTTTTGTTTTAGTGCTTGATTTTAATGGTTATTTTTTGAGTCAAGGCAAAATGGAGGTGAAACTTATGATGTTATGGATGCAAAAATAAATCAATAGAAAACCTAGCTACATGCATATGCAACTCTTTTTTCTTTGATGAAAGAGATTTCTACAAGGTTGTACGAACAAACTAGAAAGCAAAATTTGTGTTTTTCATTTTCAAAACACATGCTCACACACTCAAAATCTAAAAAATGCTTATAGTGGAACTATCCTAATGAAAAATAAATGCTTAATGCAAGATTCTACACATTGCTCTTAAATCAAGAAAATGTGTTTCTCAAATATATCAAGAGGCCAAAACTTGACAAAAAGGAGTAACAAATTCAATCACAATCTTTTCCCCAAAATCAAGTGAATTCAACCCAATGAAAAGACTTCACACTTGCTCTAAAATGATGATGAGACCAAAAACAAAACCAAAAAGAAAAATAAAGGCAACAAAAATATGTTTTTATCTTTTTTATTTTTAAGGGCACAAGGAGTTCTTGAGAAAACAAAAGCTACTAAATACTTCAAGATCAAATTCAAGCATAAAGAACCTCAAAATTCACAAGCCATAAGAATCATTGTCATGATAAGACTTAAAGTGAAAATAGGCTACAAAATCAAATAAAATGATCTAAATAGTAGCGTAAAACTCCAGTAAACAAGAAAGATTTCAGGAAGACCAAGAAAATGTTTCAAGATTGCAAGAAGGACTTTCTCAAAAACCAAGAAAAAACCAAAAATGTCAACATACAAGAAAGCAAGGAAAAGCAATGTGAAGGCTGGGTTATAAATGAATTGAGACCAATTCCCTATTCCAAAAGCTCAGAACAACCAAGAACTTCACTGAGAAGCCTTGAACCCAAACACAAAAACTAACACTTCACCAAAAAGCAAACCCTAGGTTGATTAGGTCTTTCCAAAAAGAGAGATAGGAAACTATAAAACTATAAGACTCTCCAAGACAACCAATGACTAGACAGGAGAAAGTAAAATCAGGAAAAACCCTTCACTAGACTCAAAATTTGAAAAATTCATTCAAAATTAGGCATATGTGATTGTACAGTGATAGACCCGTGTGTATATGCAACTATAACCAAGTAAAATCGCGTATACACGTGTTTCATTGGATAAAAGCGCATGTATATGAAACTGTATGAACTAAAACTAGCATATAAAAAAGTCAGAAAAGAAAAATAAAAATTTAGACTTGATCCAGAAGATTATAATTTTTTCCCAGATTGCAAACAAGTCACATATACTGGAAAAATCAAGAAATCAAACAAGAAGGCCCAGATCAAGAGAAACAACCCAAACTAGGAAATACAAGATTGTAGTCCCCAGTGGAGTCACCAATTATATTACGGGAATATTACACCCAAGGTCCTGGGTTGAGAACACCAATAGATCGAAAGGAATACACCAACAAGAAGCAAGCAAACAAGCAGTCCTAATGCTTAAACTACTAAAGTAGGATGAAGAGATAACACTGGAAGGTCCGACTTTGAGGATGTTCCAGTAGGGTCGAAACCCTTTGCTTCCTCCAATGCTTCAAAACCTGCAACTCATTCAAGAAAATCATATATACTAGCAGTAGTTCAAAGCATGTTCAAGATATAAATGTTAGATCATATAAGCATATAGATATAAATCATGAAATAATACATAATTAGATCATAACATGAGTTAAAGCATAAAGATCATAATGTCAGGAACAAGACAAAGCTTCTTTATTGATGACTACAAAGAATGTGGAAGAATACAACCTGATTCGACCATAGATCCAAGCGAAACCTTCCTCTGGATCCGTCCAGCCCAAGCCTCAACAATCCTCTTTCAAATGCATACACATAGATTCCATATAAAGGAGATGGACATCTCTATCAGGAAACAAGGGTTTCTTATAGCTAGGAGTGTAGGAGGCAGTGGACATAGGGATAAATCAGACTTGATCAGGGACTAATTGGATATGATATCAATATCCTATCTTTCTCCGCCCTTTAGGCCTTCCCACAAGGTGTATTTATATCACCCCAAAACAATTTTTTCAGTTGGGATATAGTTAAGCCACGGGATACTGTAGGTAGGCTTTTGGTGTAACTCATAAAACCTGCCCATAAAATAGGGATTTTATATTTTTTTAATATTTTAAATTATATACACAGGTTGGGTATAGCTGGACACACATGTGTACATGATATTTGAAGGGAAAAGTTCTGAATGGAATTTAAAACAATGTTTTTAATAAATGGACCAAGTCTGAAGGGAAAGGGTTGCACAAGGCCATGAATTAGAGCATCAATTATACAAGGGTGAGAAATGATGCTATAGCAATGCATTCCTACAGAGGAACAAGATGAAAATATTTTGACAAAAGAATTATCAAGATTCAAATTCGAGTTTCACAGAGGCAGGTTCGGGGTCGTAGATAATCTCTTTCTTGTTGGGTGGAAGTGTTGAAAAATGCAACAAGAAATAATAATTTAATTTTGTCCTTGAATTAAATTCGGAATTAAATTGTAATTCCACATCTCATGACAACTTGTAATAGTTAACTAAGTTAATTTGACTTAGTTCGCTCAATTAATTTGAGTCGGGAGTCTAACTAGAGTCATGCAGAGTGTCTCCGACTTTTTAGGATCCTTGGTTGAGTTTATTTTGAGTTGTAATTATTTGATTTAGGTTAACTGGGTTAATTCAGTTAAACTAGTTCCAACTGATGGAGGAATTGGTGGGAGATCGAGTAGTGGGGTGTAACCTATAGTAGTGTTTTGGGTGAAAGTGCCCTAGGGTTTTGGGTTAGAACCCCAACAAAGCAGAAGCAAACTACAGCAAGAAATACTCAAACAACTCAGGCAATATGCTTATATTATCAAACTACGTAAGAGTGACCGTACCCAGATTTCCTTCGTTCGAGTAGGTCCCACAAAGTTCAAACCCTCTGCAACTCCCGATGTTCTTCAAACCTGAAAATCATTCAATTCGAACATACATAGCAGTATAGAAGTAAAGCATATTCACAAAATTGACTTTATATCATATAAACAAATGATTGATCATACATCAAAACGACATTCATATATGAATTAAAACATAATTTGATGCATAGACATAGTTAATTTTGGAAACAAGGCATCATTTATTTTATTGCAGTAAGCTATAAATAACATGGAGAGAATTCACCTAAGTCTTTCTCCATCTCCAAGCGGAGCTGTCCTCCGGATTTGTCCTATCCCAGCCTTCAACAATCTTCTTCCATCACCAACACCATGATATCTCAAGCAAAAGGAAGGATATCTATAATCAAGGAAACAAGGGTTTCTTGAAGCTTGGGGAATTGCATGAGGCATAGGGATTCATCAGACTCAGTCAAGGACAATCTTAGTATACTAAATCTATCTCTTCTCCTCTCCTTAAGGCCTTCCCATAGAGGTCTATTTATACCTCTCCCAATTAGTTTTTTAGTTGGGAAACAGTTGGGCCATAGGAAATAAGAGGTAATCAACAGGTAAAACCCATGAACTCCGCCCAAAATTAAGGAAATTTAATTTTTTAAGTGTTTTAATACATATACGAGGGTTGGGTATTGATTGACCCACATGTACACGCTTTTAGCTCAGGGAAAAGTAGCGTACAGTGAATAAAACATTGTTTTTATATATTTGGACCAAGTCTGGAAGGAGGAGTTGCCCTAGGCCATAAACAAAGCATCATATATACCAAGAGTGGTAAATGGTGCTATAACAAGTAGTGGGGTGTAAATAGTATTGATCAACCTGTAAACTGAAGATTCACTCATAATGAACTCATGCATGTCAGATCAGAGAAATATCCAGATGAGATTGGAGTTCAAAGACAATGTACTATCAATTGTATAATCATCTGAATTGTACATGTGGTGCATGCAATCAGAGGATGTCCTATGAGGATCGCGCAATTCATATATGTGGAAATTCCCAATTAAATATGGGCTAATTCCCTAGGAAACTGCGCAAGGAAATAGGAGCTTGGCAGGAAACAAAATTGGCTAAGTATTGGCTTGAGCTTGTTTGTGAGGCATTGAGATAGATTGAGATAATGCAGAGGTTTCTCGAGCTTGAGAAAATCTTTGTAATCTTCTCATATTTTATGATTAATTCAATATACAGATAGCAGGGTTTTTTAGTTGTGGCTTTCCCCATAAAATTGTTGTGTTATGTGTGATTGAATTCTTTCTCTTTTATGCTTTTTTATTTCATTGATCATTTATTGTTTGAGTAAAGTAGATTCAAGTCAATTATTTTAGCATATTATAATCTGCAGTTTGAATCTACAAGGAATTTCTACAGATTTGACTGCATTTGTGCACAAGAATATAATTATATATGTATTTCTTGTTTGATCAAGAAACCCGTGGGATTTATCAGTGGGGTTTTGATATGTGTATTTTTGTTGCCTTAATCCTTTGATGAGTATTAGCTCGAACGAGATTCGAGCATTGCGTTGATTTATAAAAAGAATATGGTCAATGAACTAATGACCTGTAGCCTCCACAAGTTATTTAAATAATATTAATGCTTATAATCTTGTGGTTGCATAGTATTCTATAGCCTTTCTTGTATCCTTTCTTCTTGATTTTTTGGCAACTGGTTTACGTCCAGTTTTCATAGTTAGATGGAAACGTGAGTTGATATTTTTGTAAATATTTGAAATCCATACACGGGCTTTTAAAGGAATATGAATGTTAGATATGAGTAGGGATACTATAATTTTTGCGTAGAATATCTAAGGTATACAGTTAGCACATTTGCATTGGATTGGTGTGCGATTGAAGTAGATTTGAAGCCTCTCTTTTTGTTTATTTGATTTTACATAGATTGGTTGGCAATAGGATTATGTGCAAACTTATAATAGGACCTATTTCTTCTTTTGGACTCACATTCTACATTTTGTATAAATGATTTTGTTAGATTGGTTGGCAATAGGATTATGTGAAAACTTATAATATGACCTATTTCTTCTTTTGGACTCACTTTTTGCATTTTGTATAAATGATTTTGTTTACATTTATAGTCCTTTTTGATGGTGTGAAGTTTGTTTCTCAACTTAGTGAGGAGCCAAATTTCAAATTCTTAGGTGATCAAGTAGCCAGGGTTTGCTTTTCAATTTCCATTAAAATGCAGGAATAATGTTTGTAGGAATCTAAGAGTGTTAATGGAAGGTTTCTATAATAGGACCGGGTTTGATTTTATAGGTATCTAGAGTATTTCTTTGGCACATACTCTACTACATCTCAAAGTCTATGGGCCCTGGATTGACATAATGATGTTGGGTCATTAAGTTAACATATACTGCAACCAAAAATTAGATAGAATCACAAAACATATCTTAAGAGAAGAATATGCTTGGGGAAGTCACCTATAGTGTACCTTGTGTTCATGATGGAAATATAAGCACAATTAAGTGTTAAATTTTTGAATAAACAACTAAGGAAAGTAAGTGGTGTAAACCTATGCACACTAAAATGGGTTAAATCAAGAATAATCAAACACAGAATGCAGTGGAGTTACCTACATATAAGGAGGTGATTAGAAGTAAATGGATTTGAAATACAACCTAAATTTGATGTTAAAATGGACGAGCATAAATTGTGTTTGGTAACCAAAGTTTGTAGACATAATGGAAGTGACAATTATGAAAATACCTCCATTCTAGTTGTGTCAAAGATAAATATAATCTAAAAAATGGTAGCACTTGTTGTGCAATTCAGAATGGGAAATGCATCAAATGTATGTTAAAAGTGATTTTATGAATGTATAGATTGATGAGCAAGTCTACATCATGGAGTGACCACTTGTATTTATGCAACTTAGAAAATATAATGTAGTGTTTGAGTCCTTTTATGGTTTGAATAAAACACCAAGGGAGTTGGACACAATGACCAATGAATATTACAAATATGTTGGGTCCCAAAAAATCATTTCATATCTAAACCTACATGTGAAGAACAATAATAGTAGATATTTATTAATAATTATTTATTTAAATTATTGTATATGCAACATCAAAGTTGAAGTATTAAATCAAGAACCACTATACAATTGAAAGAAGATACTCTAGAATATTCTACATTATTACCTTAGAATGGATGTTCGAAAAAAATGGAGAGAAATTTCCTACCTCAATATAAGTATTCTAATGATTTTATAAGAGCTTCATTATGATATATTATACAAGCACGTGCCACCCCAATGGACATTGACATGGATCTCATGAACTATTGAATAGGGAAACTACTTAACACAACCTTTTATAGATGATTGGTAGATAACCTAATCTATATAACCATTGCTTGACTTATAATCAAGTATGCTTCTGATGTGGTTTAAAGATACATAGAAGGTTCTATTGAAATTAATTATAAGAAACTGAAAATAATATTAATTTATGTGAAGGGTAGATTAGTTGGATATTAGAATATCCCCTAAAAAAAATGATCTAACACTAGTTGGTTTCATAAATTCTGATTAGATTAGTGATCTAACACTAGAAGGTTTCATATATTCTATGCATATTAACAATCTAACACTAGTAAGTTTCATAGGTTATAATTGGATTAAAATTGAAGACAATTGAAATATACATACAGATTTACTTTTCATGTTGGTTAAATAGTTATTTGTTGAAGAAAGAAGAAGAAGAGAACAATTCATTTGTCTTAAACACAATTTAAATGCAAACATATAGTAAATGGAACACGAGAGGGTTTGGATGAGATTAAGCATGTGCAAGATAAAACTACAATTGTCCTGGTTGATTATCTAGGATATATTTAGTTGGTAAATAACGGAAACTTTCATTAGTGAAATGAACATATAAGCATGCATACATTATCTAAGAGATTGCAAGAGAATGATCTAATTCAATTGAAGTATTATATACAAATTAACAACTTATTGATGTTTTTACGAAGCCTCTACAAATACATATTCTTGAAAGTTTGTAAAAGTTCTTTGGATCAGGGAGAACATATTTATTGCATTAAAGGAGGTGTTAGAAAATATTGTGGAAAATATGAGTATGTTGGAAGCAATTCAACACAAGATAAATAACACATATAGTCTAGGTGTGTCTTGTTTGGGTACATACACACATCGAACCTCACTTAGGACATAATTAAATCCACTATCATATATTATTAGGGGCACATACGAGCACTTTTCTTTCACTACTAGACCTTCCCTTCCATTTTGGATCATCTTCTATTTTTAACATTTCTATTTTTAACAAGTTTATTTTTAGTAGCGGTGACACATAGGATGACATGTCATAGTGACGAGGTAGTGAGATGTTGATTTGTCCTCCATCATTTTGAATTACCTTATCCATAATTTCGTAAATTACTAATGAACATTTCCTCTCATTTTTTGGGATATTACCTTATACACAATCTTATCCACTCACCTACCAACTTTACCTTATAGCTTTTAGTCTTATTTTTGCCACGCTATTTCTGAGTTAGGAGTTGCAAGAGGGAGTCTACACTCTAATTATAACTTTTTTATTTTTTCTTTTACTCCACTTATATTTAGTTAACCATATTTTATATCCTCACTCTATTTTAAGTTTTGTTACTCCAATTTCAAGCTACTAGGTAATCAAGGAAAGTGTTTTTTATTTTTATTTTCTACTGTGCATGCACTATGAAACCCCAACCTAGTGTGCATCCCTCTCAAGGAGGGTTATTTACATGTATTCATGTCAAGAAATAATAAATACAAGAGTTCAAAAGTAATTCAAATTGGTCACTTAAGTGTTAAAATTGGCAACTAGGGCCAAACTCCATGTGGGTCATATTATTTATGGCAACTGATATTTTTATTGGATCCCTCTCATTGGGAGGTGTAGGATTGATCTAAAAATCATCCGATTCCGATAAGTATTTATGAAGTTATGAATTTATTTATGTTATGGACAAATTGTTAAGTCGACCATCAACTTATGTAGGCTCAAAAGCCCAACAGTCATATCTATTCAACCTCTACGTTTTAGTATAAATAGAAGAGGACTTCAAGTCATTTCTGCACACACTTGGATCTCTTCCTCTCTATACTTGTCTTTGGATTTTAGTAGGAGGAGAGATCCTAAGGAAAAGCCGGAAAAGTCGAAAAAGCTGGAACTGCCCGAAAAGCCAGAACTGTTGGAAAAGCCGGAACTGCTGGAACTACCGGAAAAGCCGGAAAAGCTGGAAAAGCCGGAACTGTCGAAACTGCCGGAAAAGCCGAAAACACCGGAAACGCCGGAAATTCCAGAAAATCCGGAACTACTGGAACTGCTGGAAAATTTGGAACTGTCAGAAAAGCCGGAACTGCCAGAAACACTGGAAAAGATGGAAATACTAGAAAAGCCAAAAAAGCCGAAAAACCAGAAAATCTGGAACTGCCAGAACTTCCAAAAAAGCTGGAAATGCCGAAAAAGTCAAAAACGCCAGAAAATTCGGAAATACCAGAAAATCCAAAAAATCCAGAAAATCTAGAAAAGCCAAAATGTCAGAACTGTTAGAATTGTCGGAAAAGCTGGAGCTGCTGGAAAAGTCGGAACTACCAAGAACTGCCGAAACAGCTGGAGCATATGTCTCCGAAGGAAGGCAGCATGATGATATGAGCATGGGAAGCATAATGATGCATGATGATATGAACATGGGCAGAATAATGATGAATGAGATCATGAGCATGGGCAGCTTGATGATGAATAAGACCATGGAAGATGCAGCATGATGAGCAGCATGAAGATGAGAGCAACTCAGTCATCAAGGTTCAACACATGTGACAGTATAGCAAGGTGTCACACGATAATGTGTAGCAAATAGACGAGATGCAACATTATGATAGGTGAACGAGTCACCTTAGAGAATTAGTTGAAGCAATATGTCTTCAACTGATCTCATGCCGATATCAAAAGTCAAAGTGATTGATTTCTATTGTAAATGTACTATCTCTCTCACTTTCTCTGCTGAACTTTGAAGAACATAAAAGAAGAATTGATCAAGGGTTTCCCCACATTGGGGTTTGTCCCCGGCTAGTGCCACATCTTGTGTCCTCTTGTCTTGGCTTGTATTCTGCAATTTATATTTATGTTCAATCTGACGTTTACTTTATCCTAATGTGATTGCTAATGTGGAAAAGAAATTGAAATAAATTGCTCTAGCATAGAACATACCTAAAATTAACATGTTATCAGAGTTGAGGTGAAGACAATGCCCAAGCAAGAGTGAAAGAGCAATCACCAAAGACAATAGGGACAAGACAAAAGGATCAATCGGTTCCATATCTCTCTTCTAAGTTCACAAAGGGTGAATTCGAAGCAAAACATATTATCATAATGGCGTAGCAGAAGTTTTTGATAGCCCATCTAAAGATCACTCCATTCGGAAGTTCAGATATAAGGGTGGAAGGAAAGGCGGATGGATTGGTTGCAATAAGTTCGGCCATTATGCGAAGGAGTGTCCGAAGGTAATGCAGGTCATCAAGGAAATGGTCGACTCTTCAAAAAAAGCAAGGAACCCCGAATCACTTTTACGTACCTGATTGCAAGAATAACCTGGTGTTCATCTTGGAAATGGAAGTCAAAGGTTTCAAGGTGGCACTCATCGATGGAAAGGTATGTGTTTGGAAATAGAATTTTTAAAGATGTTTTTGAGTTCAGGGTTGTATCAAATTGTAGGAAGTCCACCGAGGACCATGTCCATTGTCATGTAGCATCAAAGGTTTGTGAGTCAGATGGTGACAGGGATGCCTGAATTCAAAAGGAGCATGAAAGTACATGTCTGAGATGTACCGAAGGAAAATATTACAAGGGGACCATTCCCCTCATGTAGCAAGTCCACAAGTCTGGAACAACCCAAGGGGTCTGAGATTGATAAGTAGGAATCTTGCATATGCAGGTGGAAGAAATCCCTCTATGCCTTGAAGAAAAACACCCTAGGCATAGTATGAGAGGATCGATAGTTGTTTGATAAAGCTGAGATTCACTAGGAGTGAAACAGATCCAAACCATCCGTAGGTTGTGGATGATAGACCTCTCATACTAGCACCTTATGAGGACGACCTACTTCTAACAGGTGCAGACCCTCTCATTTGTATAAGTAAGACGGAGTTGGATTCCAGATGTAGAATGGTGAACTGCAAGCCTGTGACTACCTTGAGGATCTTAACTTTCAGAAGTTATATGGTAGTGATGTTGGACCAGATTTGGGAAATTCCTCTGAATCTCATAAACTCATTCGCATTGATGTTCTTAGTGAACTTCCGTCTGGACATATGTTTTGCAGTTAGCATGGTGAGCTCATATTTGGTTGAACCTCACTAGATTAGTGCCAAGAATCTTCTGAGATGTCTTCGGGGCACAATTTCTCATGGATTGAGATACACTGCCAGAAATATGAAACTGCATGATTATTCAAATGCTAATTGGGCAGGCAGTGTGGAGGATCACTAGAGCACTTATTAGTGTTGTTTCTCTTTGGATTATGCTTCGATATCATGGATGAGCAGGAAGTAGAAGTCAGTTGTTATAAGCACCGCTGAGATCGGATACATATCTATGAGTATGATCTCGTATGATGCTGCCTGGTTGGGGAAGCTCTTCAAGTGAGATGTTTGTACCACTGTGATTCTCTGTGACAACTAGAGGTGGGATTTGATTATTGAGGAATCCCGTATTCGACGATTGCTCTAGCAGATAGAAATCAGATACTACCTTATCTAGGATATGGTAAGTCTATGAGCAAGGAAGCTCCATCGCTATGAGATGATGCACAGATTGATACACTTTGTCTAATCCCCGGGGTAAATATCAAATCTGTGATTTTCCCGAATGACTTGGAGTCGTCAAGAGACCCTCGTACAAGGGTCTTGCATGTTGTATACATTGAGCTCTGGGAGCTCTGGGGGCTTATGGTTCTTACTGGAGCAACATACAACCACAGGGTGACTCACCCTCCCCTGGTCTTGTGCACTGGGATAGGATGATTCACTCTCCTGTGGACAGGATGATTCGCTCTCCTGTGGACAGGATGATTCGCTCTCCTGTGGACAGGATGATTCGCTCTCCTGTGGACAAGATGATTCACTCTCTTGTGGGACAAGATGATTTGCTCTCTTGTGGGACAGGATGATTCGCTCTCCTGTGGACAAGATGATTCGCTCTCCTGTGAACAAGATGATTCACTCTCTTGTAGGACAAGATGATTCGCTCTCTTGTGGGACAGGATGATTCGCTCTCCTGTGTAGTAGGATAATTAATTCTCCTATGAGGTATGGATGATGTGTTCTCCATGAAGATTGTGTAGCAGGAAGATTAATTCTCCTGTGAGGTCTGGATGATGTGTTCTCCATGACAATTGTGTAGCAGGATGATTACTTCTCCCGCGAGGTTTGGATGATGTGTTCTCCATGATGATTGTGTAGCAGGATGATTAGTTCTCCTGTGAGGTCTGGATGATGTGTTCTCCATGACGATTGTGTAGTAGGATGATTAGTTCTCCTGTGAGACCTGGAAGATTTTTTCTCCATGGCGATTGTGTAGCAGGATGATTATTTCTCTTATGAGGACAAGATTGATTAAGTTCTCCTATCGAGGCATCCTACCCATGCAGTCTCGGACTCATGGGATGTACCTCTCATCTGATCAATGAGCAGGGAAATGAGGATAGGGACCACAGTAGTATCAATGGATGCATCACTGTATCTACCATACTCCCTATGCTAGGATGACATTCATTGATCTGGGATCAATGATACTGGTCTGGGACGAGTGGTAGGAGTTGTACCCACTATGACACTGACTTCGAGTCAGTTGAGGACTGGTCTGGGACCAGTGGTACATACTCTGAGACTGACTTCGAGTCAGTATAGTACTGGTGTGGAACCAATGGTAGGATTTGTACCTACTATGACACTGACTTCGAGTTGGTTGAGGACTGGTCTGGGACCAATGGTACACACTCTGAGACTGACTTCGGGTCAGTGGAGAATGGTATGACACATTCTCGATCAATTCTTCTTCTTCATGGTTCAACAGAGCTAAGTTGAGCAGAGTAGAGCCAGTAGAGCAGAGCTGAGCAGAGTAGAGCAGAGTTGAGCAGAGTAGTGCGGGGTACTGATAGCAGAGATAGTATAGTTGGACATATGGATCAGCGGATGGAGTTTTCCATAGTTGAGAGGGAGTGTTAAAATTTCAACTAGGGCCAAACTCCATGTGGGTCATATTATTTATGGTAGTTGATATTTTTATTGGATCCCTCTCATTTATAGGTGTAGGATTGATCTAAAGATCATCCGATTCCGATAAGTATTTATTAAGTTATGAATTTATTTATGTTATGGACAAATTGTTAAGTCGGCCAGTAACTTATGTAGGCTTAAAATCCCAACAGTCATGTCTATTCAACCTCTACGTTTTAGTACAAATAGAAGAGGACTTCAAGTCATTTCTACACACGCTTGGATCTCTTCCTCTCTCTACTTGTCTTTGGGTTTTAGTAGGAGGAGAGATCCTAAGGAAAAGCTGGAATAGTCAGAAAATCCAGAAAAGCCAAAACTACCGGAAAAGCCGAAAAAGCCGGAACTGCCGGAAAATCTGGAACTGCTGGAACTGTCGGAAAAGCCAAAAAAGTCAGAAAAACAGGAAAAGCCGAAAAAGTCGGAACTATCGGAAAAGCCAGAATTGTTGGAACTGCCGAAAAAGTCAGAAACGCCGGAAAAGTTGGAAATGTCGGAAAAGCTGGAAAAGCTTGAATTGTCGGAACTGCCAAAAAAGCCAGAACTGCCGGAAACGCTGGAAAAGCTGGAAATACCGGAAAATCCAGAAAAGCCAAAAAGGCCAAAAAATCCAGAACTGTCGGAACTGTTGGAAAATTCATAAACGCCGGAAAAGCCAGAAATACCGGAAAAGCCAGAAACGCCGAAAAAGCCAGAAATGTCAGAACTGCCAAAACTTCCAGAAAATCCGGAATTGCCAGAAAAGCCAGAACTACCGGGAAATGCCAGAAAAGCCAGAACTACCGGGAACTACCGAAATAGCCAGAGCATCTATCTCTTAAGGAAGGCAACATGATGTATGAGATCATGGGTAGCATAATAAGCAACATGATGATATGAGCATGGGCAGCATAATGATGCATGATGATATGAGCATGGACAGAATAATGATGAATGAGATCATGAGCATGGGCAGCTTGATGATGAATAAGACCATGGAAGATGCAGCATGATGAGCAACATTAAGATGAGAGTAGCTCAGTCATCAAGGTTCAACACATGTGACAATACAGGAAGGTGTCACACGGTAATGTGTAGCAAATAGATGATATGCAGCACTATGATAGGTGAACGAGTCACCTTAGAGAATTAGTTGAAGCAATATGTCTTCAACTAATCTCATGCCGATATCAAAAGTCAAAGTGATTGACTTCTATTGTAAATGTACTATCTCTCACTTTTTCTGCTAAACTTTGAAGAACATAAAAGAAGAATTGATCAAGGGTTTCCCCACATTGGGGTTTGTCCTTGGCTAGCGCCACATCTTATGTCCTCTTGTCTTGGCTTGTCTTCTGTGATTTATATTTATGTTCTATCTGCAGTTTACTTTATCCTGATGTGATTGCTAATGTGGAAAACAAATTGAAATAAATTTCTCTAGCATAGAACATACCTAAAATTAACATTAAGCAACTACTCATCTTTGTTAGTGCAATTTCATTCTCTCTCCTTCCTTGTTATGCAATTTCTAGTGTAGTATTTTTTTACACAAATAGATCTTGTGTTTGTGCTTAAAATATGATTTGTTTTGAATGAAATTTGGCACAAGAACAAGGTAAAAAAGTGTGAGAGTATCAAGCGAGAATGAATTAAGCATAAGCACACATTTTAGGAAAGTGCAACAACACAAAGATAGTTGACCCCAAACATACCAAAGTGTGGATGTTAACATGGAAAAAACCATGATGATTGGGAATGCATTTTTTACATGGAGCCAAATATTGGATAGTTAGGACTTGGTCAAATTTGATTCTCAAATCATTCAAATTAAACACCAACCTAGAAGAAATAAATTGGGTTTTATGTAGCCAACCTAGAATATATGGTTGGAGCTTGTCACTAAAGGTCATTCTTTTGAACATTTCCTTTACTATCCAAAAGAATAATCTCCATAACAATTCCCCGATGTTGGTTGTCCAAGTAAATTTTGTGTTGGAGGTCATAAGACAAGATTTATATTTTCTTCTTCATCATCCACATCCTTGACAACCCATTAGGTATCTGATGTTTCCTTAAAAAATTTAGGTACATAGATGAAAAGGGAACGGTATATCCATGTTATAATCTACTTGTGGCCCTGTTTCCTTCATACATTTTTTCCAAAATTCCTTGGCCTTACCATTAATAAGATTGGAGTGATAAGTTTTGAAGTTCATGGTGTGAGTTTCAACCCACTCAAAGTACTAGTAACAAGTGTTATAATTGCAGTTGGGAGGTAGGTGGTTTTCGATTCTTTGTAGATATAAAGGAATTCCCCCTTAGTGAAACACATGGGAGATTTAATACATATACAAATTTAGTTAGTCTATGATCAAATTTAATTAAAAAATCCTTTAATCCTTTCTCTTAGAATTCAACATTGTTATTGCAGAATAAAAAGTGTTTTGTGTTTGTTCAAGGTCACACTTGGTATCCTAGATAACTAGATATTTGCATGTTTCAAAGGAATCAATTTTCGACTTTTTCTAAATATGTATGGCATGATACTTCTAAGATTTGAATAGATCTCCTCCCAACTTTACCTTCCATAGAAAGAAAGAAGTACCATACCATCTAGCATTATGGGATGCTAATGCTTGAAATTGTATCTTTATGCAACAATGAGTCAAATCTTTTGGATTATCTTCTTAGTGTACAACCTGTTGGATCAACTCCCCTCACCCACTTACATCAGTTGCAAGATGCCTCAAATGAATTTCTCTCACAAGAATGAGTTGATTCCTACACCAACTTTATTCATTCCTTGGTATTATTAGCCTTTATTTTTATATGCCCATCAATATTGCTCAATGGGCTATGCAATAAAATCATTAGGTTTCTCCATTTTTTTACTCATGGAAATATGAATCACCCTTCCTTTTTTTCACCTCACTTTCCATAATATTTTCACTAATTTAATGTACTTATGTATCACAACTTTTATGATTATGATATGAACAATTTATCACTTCTACAACAGATGGAGGTGTACTTCAACATAAACGATGTCACTGGGAAGCAAAGGATTACATTTTATCAGTTGACGCTGGAAGGGCATGCTTTAGCATGGTGGGAGAGCGATGCAACATGCAGAGCACTGGAGAATGAGCCACCAGTGACCGATTGGTAAGTGTTTAAGAACATGATAAAAGCATAGTTCTACCCAATCAGATATGAAGAGCATCAACATATTGTATGGCATTAATTTAGGAAAAGGTAGGGAAAATCAGTGTAGGAGCTTACTACAGAGTTCTAGAAGTGATCCATTCAACTTGGAGTATCCCTCAAGAGTCCAGAAATGGTGATGAAATATTTGGGATCCTTGCTACCACAAATCCAGTGACAAATGATGTTGTTCAAACCTAAGATCATTGACGAAGCAAGTGTTCAAGCCCAATACCTTTAAGGAGATAAGCACAAGTTACAATTTGGTACACACAAGCAAAAAAAACCACAAGAGTGAAGAAAGGAGAAGAAAAAGAAGAAGTAGAATGAAAATAAGATTGTGGCAGTGGCACAAGAGGCAACATCTTCCATCAAGAAACACATGGGATAGGATATAAAGGGGTACACTAAGGAAGGTGAAGGATGGCTCGACTAAAAGGAGAGGAGGACTATTGGAAATTTCACCCTAAGAAACATCCCAAGCACTTCTAAAGGAAGAAGAATAAGAATGAATTGATATCAGTCGATGCTGAGGAAAGGGTGGATAGCACCTCAGACCTAGAAGGGAAAAGAAGTTGCACTACTACTAAGAAGGAAGTAGCATTAGTGGGTTGTAGTCACAAGGAGGAGAACGACATGATAGAGCTATTCTACGTCAAAATCCATGTGAAACAGAGTAAGATAGATTTCTCGTTTGATCGCAGTTTGCAATTCAATCTGATCTCTACATAGTTGGTTGAGAAGCTTGGCGTAGAAACCCAAGACCATCTACAACCATATCCCCTGGCCTAGGTAAGATAAGATGTGGAGTTGTGAGCGACCAAGTAATGAAAATTCAAGTTTTCCATCAATCATAACTTCATGGACGAAGTGGTTGCATATGTGGTTCCATTAGATGTGTGTGGAGTCATCTTGGGAAGCACACACTTGTATGTAAGAGATGCCATCTTCGAGAGCAGATAAAACCAATATATGATTGTCAAATATGGGAAACCATATGCCATAAATTCACACAAGGATAAAGCCAAACTCTCTTTGGTTGGTTCTCATTAGGCAAGGAGACTCATTAGCAGCACAAATAAGTTGGTCTTGTTGTTCTTGAGAGAGGGGAAGTAGCAAGGAGACGATAGTGAGCTAGAGATGAAGGCATCCTTGGAAGAATGTAGTGGCAAGCAACACCAGTAGATACAAAAAATGATTGAATCCTACAAGGAGGCTTTCCAAGAACCTCAGAGGCTACCACCCAAGCGAAAGGTTTAGCATGAGATTCAGTTATTTCCAGAATCGCCATTGTCGAACATTGGGTTGTACAGGATCGAAGCCGACAAATTGAAAAAAAAATTGCAGTAGTTGTTGGAGTAGGGAGTGGGATAGGCCCAGTATGTCACCATGTAGTTCACCTATCATCATGGTGCCAAAGAAGGATGGGAGATGGAGAATGTGCATTGACTATCATTCTCTTAACAAAATTACCATCAAGAACATATATCCTCTCTCGAAAATTGATGACTTGTTAGACCAACTATAGTAGGCCAAGTTATTCACCAAGATGGACCTCAAATCAGATAACCATCATGTGAGGAATAAATCAGAACATGTGTGGAAGAAAACATTCAAGACAAGGCAAGCCTCGTATGAATGGTTAGTGATGCCTTTCAGGTTATGTAATGCCCCTACAACTTTTATGAGATTTATGAATGATGTGTTACACCCGTTATTGATTAATTTTCATAGTATATCTATATGACATACTAACCTTTAGAAACACATGGCAATATTACCTCTCACATGTGACGCAGGTATCGGAACCCTTAAAGAAGAATCAATTGATCATTAATTTTCATAAATGCGAGTTTGGGAAGGAGTCCTTTATTTCTCTTGGACACATGATTGGTGGAGGAGAGATGAGGGTGGAACTAGATAATATCACAACAATCAATCAATGGCCTACACCTAAAAATTTGATAGAGGGTAGAGGTTTCATAGGAGCAACTCAATACCAGAGAAAATTCATTGCAAAATTTGAAATAGTTGCAGCACCTTTGCATGCCATGACTACCAAAGGGAAGAGTTTCCACTGGGGCGGGCCACAATGGAGTGTGTTTGAAGACTTTAAATGAAGAATTAGTAATTATCTAGTCCTATCCATTCCCAACTTCCAATGACCATTTGAGTTGGAGACAAATGCTAGTGGATATGCATTGGGATCAATGCTTATGCAAGGAAGAAGACTAGTATGCTACCATTCTAAGTTGTTTCATGGAGTTGTGCTTGATTACCCCACGTATGATAAAGACCTCTTTTCAATTGTATAGGTAGTGAAAAAATGGAAGCACTATCTCCTTCGGAAAGAGACGATCATCCACACTGATCACCAACCCCTATAGTACCTTCAAAGCCAAAGCAAGATGCAACAAGCGAGGCATTGCAAGTGGTTGGGATTCTTGCAACAATGCCACCTGCTAATCAAGTATAAGAAGGGAGATACAAACAAGTTGGAAGACAAGCTCTCACGACCACCACTAAAGAATATTGTAGCAATGGGTATGACAATACAAATTTAGCCCTTCACTCATGATCTTCTGAGTGGATACTATAATGGAGATTAAGATTTCAAAGGAGAATATAAGCATATAAGGGATAGATCAAACACCACCATGGAAGGGAATTAATATCACCTCCAAGATGGGTTGTTATACAAAGTGGACAAGTTATGAATACCACAGGATAGAAGGATTTAGTTAATGAGGGAAGCTAACACTTCCAGGATTGCTAGCCATTTTGGAGTGACGAATACAATTTAAAATTTGTAGAGGAACGTTTACTAGCCAAAGATGTAGGAACAAGTGGCGAAGTTTTCTAGAGGTTGCATTTTTTGCAACACCATCAAGGAAAGCAATTGAAAGGTTAGGCTTTATATGCCACTGCTAGAACCAAAATAAGGCCTTGGGAGAGCATCTCTATGGATTTCGTGGGAGGATTTCCTATGTCTCGTAGAGGCCATGACTACTTGTTTCTCATGGTAGACTGCTTAAGTAAGATGTGTTTACTTATTTCGTGTAAGAAGACAAAATCTAGACAAGAGGCAGTTGAATTGTTATTTAGTGATGCATGGGTGCACTTTCGATTTCCAAGCTCTATCATATATGATCGAGATAGCAAGTTCTTGGGTAGGTTTTGGACAACACTTTTGGAGAGAATAGATACTACGATGAGGTATTCCACTGCATTTCATCCCCAGACCAACAAAAAAACATATTTTGTTAACCGGATGTGTTATAGCTCCAAATCTCACTCTTGATATTTGTGATGTTGCACTCATGGCCTAGGGCAACCCCTCCTTCCAGACCTGGTCCAAATACTTAAAAAACAATGTTTTACTCCCTATATGCGACATTTCCCTGAGCTAAATGCGTGTGTACACAGGTCTGTCTATACCCAACCCGCGTATATGTCTTAAAACACTTAAAAAAAATAAATCTCCTTAATTTCAAGGAGATATCACGGGTTTCACCTGTTGATTACCTATTAGTGCCCATGGCCCAAATGTTCCCAATGAATTCCCAACTAAAAAAATACTTTGGGAGAAGTATAAAAAGGCTTCAATGGGAAGGCCTAAGGGAGGGGAGAAGAGAGAGAAAAATCACTCTACTGAGATTATCCCTAATCAGGTCTGAAGATCCTTGTGCTTCCAGCACTTCCCCCATTACAGGAAACCCTTGTTTCCTTGAGTTATGATGTATTTCCATTAGTTGAGATATCCTTGAGTGAGTTATGGAAGGAGCTTGTTGAAGGCATGAAATTGGACGAATCTGGAGTACGGTTCCGCTTGGAGCCTGTGAAAGGAAGACTCGGGTGAAATCATTCCTTACTGCATTTTAGTTATCTAGAATAAAAGAAACACTTGTCTTGTTCCTGATATGAATCTTCTTCATGCTTATGATATTAATGTTATGATTTACATATGAATGGTTGTTTCAATTGTATAACTAACTTTCAATATGCTATGAAGTTGATTTCCTTATGATGCTTGGTCCATATACTGTTATGCTTTCTTGAATTGATTGTTTTGCAGGTTGAAGGATTGAAAGGAACTCCAAGAGGGTTTGGACCCTAGTTGGATCTACCCAAACGAAGGACCCCCAGGTGCACCTCCTTTCACGTAGTTTGTTTATATTAGCATCATGGTTGTATGGAATGCTTGTTTTTCTTTGTAGATAACCCCCGCTCTACTAGGGTATTGACCCAAGACCCTAGGGGACTTTGTCCCTCAACAGAATTGGCGACTCCGCTAGGGACAACAGTATTGTTGTTCCTAGTTTGGGTTTATTCAAGCCAATCAGGGCTCAGCTGTTTATTTACTTGTTGTGACTGGGTAGTCTGTTCCTGTAGGAACTTGAACTGTAAGTTTGATCAGTTTCTTCAGACTTTTTTTTGTTTTTTCTTGTGATCTTTTATATATGCATATTGGTCAGGTTACAGTCGCGTATGTATGCATTTTTCACCATATAAACTAGTGTATACGCAGGTTTCTCTAGACTAAATAGCATATACATGTAACAGTGTATTGACACAGTCGAGTATACCCTAAAATTTTCAATATTTTTCAAATATTTTTGTTTCTGAAGATCTGTCTGCTGGTCTGAGTCTTTCCTGAACAGTTACTTTTCTGTGTCAATCTTTATTTTTACAGCAAGTTCATGATTTCAAAATCTCTCCAGTTGTGGAAAGTGTTGGTCTTGTTTTGTTTTGTTGCAAGCATCATCATTTTTGTTTAAGCACACAAGATTTCTTTCTAGGAATCTTGGCTGTTCTGGTCTTCCAGGGTAGAAAGATTGGTCTCAATCTTTGTGGCAAATCTTGTTTTGGTGATCTTTTTGTTTGCATGTCAAAACTACATTTTTGTGGCCATTTACTTTTCTTTCTTTTTGAAAGTTGTTGTGTGACGATTTTGAGAATTGTCTTTCTTGATCTTGTGATCATTGTCACCAAGGTCTTTTTGCTGCTTTTTGATTGTTAAGAGCATCCTGAAACACACTTTTTGTTGAGTTTTCACCCGTTTTGTGTTGTTAACTTGCAAAGTGTTTTGTTACCTATTCTTCGATCATAAAGTTTCAGTCTTATTTAGAGCACTTTTGAAAAGTCATTTTTGTTTATGCTTTTGAAAAAAACTTCTTGAAAACTCAGTTTTTGCTTTCTTTGACCTTGTTTTTATTTAGTTTCTTTTTTGCAAGTGAAAGTGCATTTTTGTTTGTCTTGAAATTTGCTTCTAGTGTTTGGACGAAAATGAGCATTAGCAACTTATATTCTATCTAAACATCTTAAGTGGATAATTAGAATTCATAAACAAGTTACTTTCATTCTTTGATTTAGAGTAATCTTAAGTTTTGCATCAGCGTGTACTCATTCCATTAGGATAAATTTGTGCATCTTTTAGGGCATCCATAGTTTTGTTATTTTTGTGAGTGTGAAGCTTGAGTAAAAGAAAAGAAAAGAAAAATTTATTGCTTTCTTAGAAGTTCCTCAGAACATAGTAGAAATTTCTTTCATCGAAGAACAAACCGAGTGCATTTACATATAGTTTGGCTTTTATTAATTTCTTTGCATAAAAACACCACAAGTTTCATTTCTTCTTATCCCTTGACTTAAGAACAACCCATTTAAAAAACAAGCTCTAATTAAAATACACTAGAACTTTTTTTATAATTATCAATTTAGACACATCAACAAGTTTTAGGATATTTTAGGGCCTTGGATTAGGCTTGTGGAGAGAAAACTCTCCAAGGCCATTTAAACTGTCAAACATAGGAGTCTGAGTAGTGAGTGAAAATCCAATAGTGTTAGGAAGACCAGGAAAGCTCCAAATCTAGGAGTTAAGCACGAGGGTTTTTGAAGATAAGGAAGAGAGATACCCCCTCTCCTACTTGTCAGATCTTACCTCAAGACTGTTCTGCCTGGCTTCTAACATGATTTGGTAACCTTAGTTGCTTCTCCTAGGGATCTACATAGGTGGCTGCGGAGGGGAATCCTATGGCACCTGAGATCGACATTGTATCACTCTCAACGGTACTACTGGAGGGCACCCTTGCGAAGCTTGGGGGCTTGCACCGATGTAGGCTGTTGTTAGGAGGTCAGTGTAACTTCCTATGTTACCTTCGCTGGTAGGACTGGGGCGTCATTATCCTAGACTATCTTCGAAAGGCCCCTTACTTCACTTTCTTGTATTTTGGTGTCCGGTCCTCATCACCTAGAGCAGAAATACTTGGAAGTTGTTTGACTACCTGACATCTTTTAGGGACTTTATAGTTGAGTGCTCTTTGCTCCTTGTATATAGTTGGAATTAGGTATTTTTGTCTAGTCACTTTTTGGACTTGATATTCTGAGTGAATGACTTACCACTTTGCCGATCTTGAAAGGCTTTTGGTCCTTCCTTCAGAAGTTGTGGAGTTGCCTCCTCAAGGGCAAAGGTCTTGATTGTGTGTCTATCATTCTTTGAAAAGTCATTTCTACATTCCCGTAAGGTAATGGTCTGCGAATCAGTTAGATATGGCCAATATTCCTGTGGAAACCAACCAAGGTACCCTCCCAAAAGGGGATCCTTGTGCTTTTCCATTTTTTAGAAACATTGGTACCCCCTTGATGGCCACTTTGAATATTCCTGGATTGAATGTTGGACTAACCGTTTGGCTATGGTCCACTCCGAATATTCCTAATGCTCTTGAAGCTTCTTAGTTGAATGCTTTATTTCAAGGGCATCACATGGGTGCGAACTGTTCATTTTTTTTCAAATAGAAATCTAGGATTCCTTTTTCTCCTTCTTCTTGTAATAAGAAATCTAAAAAGAGGAGAAAGAGGAAGGAGAAGAAGAAGAATAATTCTATCCATTCATCTTCAACCTCTGCTAGTCATGTTGGAGATGAGCCTTCAGCCGCTGCAAGTCATGCTAGGGGCATAAGTCTAGTCACTGCGAGTCATACTAGCAATTCATCTTCAACCTCTACTAGTCATGTTGGAGATGAGCCTTCAGCCGCTGCAAGTCATGTTGGGGGCACAAGTCTAGTCATTGCGAGTCATACTAGCAATTCATATTCAACATTTGTCGGTCATGTTGGAGATGAGCCTTCAGCCGCTGCAATTTGTGCTGGGGGCACGAGTCTAGTCACTGCGAGTCATACTAGAAAAGAGTCACCAACCTATGCAAGTCATGTTCAGGACTCTCCGCAAACCACTGCTAGTCATGTTAGCAAATTGGAGGTTGATAAGAAACCTAGACGGAGAAGTTTTAAACCTAAATTCCCTTGTAAGATATGCAAGGGAGACCATCTTACTCATTTATGCCCTGGTATTCCAGAGGTACAAAGGATATGGTCCGAAACTGAAAGTTCTTCTACTGCTAGATCTGATATGGTTTCTCATCAATCCCATCAACCATTGGTTGATAATGTGGTTGAGCCAGAGTAATCGCTGGCTGATTACTCCTCTTTTGGTGGGTGAAGTTCCTAACAAAAGAATCTATTTGATCTCTAGTATAGAATCTTCTGGTATAGGGGGCATTTTGGTTTCTTCGAATGTTCCCCCTCCAAGTTCTAGGAGTGTTTCCTTTGATTGGGATAGTCTTGTCGAGCCTAGTCTTCCTTCCGCTGCACCTTTCCAAATAAAGGTTAGAGTTAATTCCACAAATGTTTATCGATGTATGGTGGATGAAGGATCCTCTGCATGTATTATATCCTCTTTGACTTGGAAAGCTTTGGGTTCCCCAAAGTTGTTGACAGCTCAGAGTCAGTTGTTAGCCTACAATAGAAGACCTGGTGAATCTATGGGTGTTCTTCCTCAATTGCCTATTACTTTAGGTGGGAAGATTGTCTTAATGGATATGATGGTGGTTGATAGCTCTTTAGACTTTAATATGCTACTTGGGCGTGATTATGTCTATGCTATGAATATTGTGGTGTCTTCACTCTTTCGAGTAATGTGCTTTCCTCATAACGGGAATATTGTCACTATTGATCAACTTGCATCTGATAATTACCACCCTAATTCGACTTTACTACAGAATACCCCTTGGTTTGTTCCAATTGTTCAAGTAGACTCTACCCCGCCAAGGGTGAATTATGTGGCATTGATTCCTCAATGTTCAAACGCTTCTGAGAAGGATCCTTTAACTTATTATTCTCCTTCTTGGGACTTGGTCCCGCAGTTGACCGAGAGATTCTTCCTATAGGGACATGGGACCCTTTAATTCCCTCTTTTGATCCTTGTAGTTCTCATGATTTCTCAGAATTTCATTTGCCTTCACAGGAGGAACTCTTTGAAGACATGAGTTTTGACTACCAAAGGAGCCCTTGGCCCGATCCCTGCAAGTGGTTTGTCCAGAAGAACTATTATATGTAAGTCGTAAGGTTGTGTGGTTCCCTGTACCATATTCTATATATAAGGTACGCATTTTCAATTTTTGTATTCTATAACACAAGATTTTATATGAAGTTTATATGTGGGATGTATTAACTTCTTGTCTAGTGTCCCTATTTATGTTTACAAAACTTGGAAGAATTCTGCTTTGGGAATTTTTAAGGTTGGTCAGTTCTGACAGGTATTGGTTCTCAAAATTGGCATATAGGTTATGTTTTTCCACTTTCATTGTGCATTTATCAGTTTCCTTTCTCATTTTGGCCTTAGGATCTACCCCACCAAGTTATGGTGTAGAACCTTCTCATTGCTTAGAAGTATCATGACTTGTGTGGTAGAGCCTACCTTATCATGGGTGCCCTAGTTAGTACCTTGTTGTCACTTGGCACTCATGCTGACTTTTTGCCCCTAGGCTCGGGAGTCCTCTATAGTCTCGCCATGACTTATGTGTTGAAGACTCATTCCTTATTGCTTCTTCGCTTCGTTCTGGCCTTATACCCTAGAGGCTCCTTTGTGTTGAGTTGTACTACTACATTGCATTTTGACCATTTGCACCTTTTGGCCTTGAGACGACTTCACTTGGACTCATGTTTAAGCCAACTTTTGGCCATGATGACTGCACAATCAAATTTTCATTCCCTTGACTTATGCAACTTGACACACCTTGACCCGTGGAAGGAACACACCTTTGAGTCCCTTTGACCAGTTTTCACCTCCCTGCATTGAGCATAGGATTGTTCCAATCCCAGGAACTAGATCATCTGTTTCACCGACACTCGTTCTTTCCACTGTACTATAGCATTCTTTTATTATTTTTCCAGCTTAAAGAATAAGACAAAAAATTATATATTCCAAAAAGAGCGGGAAAGGGATAATATTTCCACTTATTGTTGGCAGCTAGAGTTAGTTGTGTCGCCCTTGAACAAAGCACTCAAAAAAAGTCTCTTCCATTTGGGCGGGATTTAGTTTGACTTAGGTACACCTTAACCATGTTATTGAGTCAGTTCTCCCCCAATTGGTTATCTCTTCCAATCATATGGAGGGTTCGTTCATGCCTCCTGCATGATGAACTTATACAGAGTCATCATATGTTGCCACATAGTCACATTGAGTCGTGCTTTTGTTCAAGGGAAGTTAGCTTGAGTCGGCCTCTCTGCGTGTCTCTTGACTCATTTTTCAGTCGGCCATCCCTGGTTGTCAGTGTCTTGTCTATGATCACATCAGTTATATCGGTCCTTTACTCGTGCCAGTTTGAGAAGGTCTCCATTGAATTCTTGCTGACGGGTCTTGTCCTTATCGACGACGATATCTTTCTCTGAGGACAGGCCTAGAGCCGCACCCTGGCCCTATTTTCATTATTGATAGGTCACCTAGTGCTCAACATCGATCAGTATCATGGGTCTTTGACTGAGCAGTTTCCCTTGTGTTCGACATCAGCTTACACTATCACACATTGGGATTCGTGCAGTACCTTGGTTTCCATTTGACCCTATTGGTGGATACCTCACCTCTGTGTCAGCTTTCATTATTGGTTGTTTCAGAGGGTTTCTATCGTGTGCTAGCCACATCTTGTGTATGCCGAAAACGTGCTTTGGTCAGGTTACTACATCTTTTTTCGTATGATACCTTCAACATTATTGGCCTACGGGTTACACTCGCGCTAGATTGATGAAGGATTCCTTAATGCCCTCCTTCTAGCAGATCTTTCCCTATCGACTACGACTCATTGCTCTGGGGAAAAGATCTAGAGTCCATTTGGCAGTACCTTGGGGTTTGCAGTCATTAGTGGCAGATCCTTCACTATCAACAGTGGGAAACCATCATTGTCTCCTGATTGATAGATTCTTACAGGTGTTCAACTCCAACTCATCTATTCACACTTGTTAGATTGTACTGGGTACCATGACACTCATTATCATTATCGATGAGTAGTCTCGCGTTTGTTAACCATATACATCAATGACCGGTAATCAAATTATTTCTCACATGGTCGACTTTAGATCATTTATTCCCATAGTGTAGAAATATACCACGGCGGTCGGTGAAGACCTTAGGTTGCATCAACATTCATTGGTTCACTTGACAGTTGCTCCTGTTGCTGCTAGTTGATACCACTCCACCTTATATGTTGCAGTCATTCATGGCGAAATTATATATGTTGGCACTTGAGTTTGCAGTGTAGTACCATCTTAATCCATCATGTTCATTTGGTACTTTTGGGATCAGTCTTTGATATCAGTGATCCGCTTCATCCTTCAGAATCATTGACATTCTTATATGTGATATTCAGACATGTACTTGTTCGATCGTGATCATATGATCCATTATGTATTTTCTAGTCTTTTATACTTGTATACTTAATGGATCCCCTTGTACTTGATATGCGAACATGCTTTACTTTCTCTGAGCATGGGTATGCCCGCCTCAGACAGTGTTTCTTTCTGATCTCCTTTTGTGGCTTGGCAGGTTGAACTCTAGTGAAGTCCTTCTCAGTATTTGACAGGTTTCCTTTCCATGCACTTACGTAATACATTTTGACCATCATGTACCCCTTCTGACCTCATATATTAGGAGGCATTTGTTATAGCTCCAAATCTCACTCTTGATATTTGTGATGCTGCACTCATGGCCTAGGGAAACCTCTCCTTCCAGACCTAGTCCAAATACTTAAAAAATAGTGTTTTACTCCCTATACGCGACATTGCCCTGAGCTAAACGCATGTGTACGCAAGTTTGTGTATACCCAACCCGCATATATGTCTTAAAACACTTAAAAAAATTAAATCTCCTTAATTTCAAGCAGAGATCATGGGTTTTACTTGTTAATTACCTATTAGTACCCATGGCCCAACTATTCCCAACGGATTCCCAACTAAAAAAAATACTTTGGGAGAAGTATAAAAAGGCTTCAATGGGAAGGCCTAAGGGAGGGGAGAAGAGAGAGAAAAATCACTCTGTTGATATTATCCCTGATCAGGTCTAAAGATCCTTGTGCTTCCAGCACTTCCCCCATTACAGGAAACCCTTGTTTCCTTGAGTTATGATGTCTTTCCATTAGTTTAGATATCCTTGAGTGAGTTATGGAAGGAGCTTGTTGAAGGCTTGAGATTGGATGAATCCGGAGGATGGTTCTGCTTGGAGCCTGCGAAAGGGAGACTCAGTTGAAACCATTCCTTACTGCATTTTAGTTATCTAGAATAAAAGAAACACTTGTTTTGCTCCTGATATGAATCTTCTTCATGCTTATGATATTAATGTTATGATTTATGTATGAATGGTTGTTTCAATTGTATAAATAACTTTCAATATGCTATGAAGTTGATTTCCTTATGATGCTTGGTCCATATACTGCTATGCTTTCTTGAATTGATTGTTTTGCAGGTTGAAGGATTAAAAAGAACTCCAAGAGGGTTTGGACCCTAGTTGGATCTACCCAAACGAAGGACCCCCAGGTGCACCTCTTTTCACGTAGTTTGTTTATATTAGCATCATGGATGTATGGAATGCTTGTTATTGACCCAAGACCCTAGGGGACTTTGTCCCTCGACAGGATGTTGGTACAGTTGTTGAAAGGGTATAACAACAAACATCCAAAGAAATGGGATGATCAGTTAGTTTAAATTCAACACCCTTACCACAGAGCACTCCATTCACCCACCAACATATCTTCTTTCGAGACCTAGTTCCCTTACTCATCCTTCACCATTTGAAATTTTTTATGGACGACAAAAGGATGAGTCATAGCTTTAATGAGATGAAAATAAGGCAAGCACATTCATGGAAAGACTAGACATATACATTTGAAGGTATAGGAGAATATTGAGAAGAGCCAGTAGTAGTATAAGGCTAGACATGACCAGCACAGGTAGGATCACAAGTTTTGTGTTGAAGACAAAGTCTAGATTTACCTCTGCAAGGAGAGACTGTAAGGAGTAGTGAAGAAAATCAAGCCCCTCAGATACAAACTATTTGACATCATTGAGCAGATGAATGAGAATGCCTTTAGATTGAGACTTCCCACTTATATGAAAATTAGCTCAGTGGTGAATGTGAGGTGAATTATTTGGTGTGGGAGGAATTTTTTCTAAAGTCTCTAGGATTTCCTGGAATGTGAAATCTACCAAGTATTCTATTGTATCAACCAGGAGAGCTTCTTCAGTTAAAAAAAAATGATATAGATAGCTCTTCGTCTAGGTAATAAAGGATCTATAGGCAATTGTTTGATTTGTTTAGCACAAGCTTAGGTAATGCGGCGAAAAGTATCTACTCCATGGCGGGAGAGTGAAAACCTGTTCTCTTGGGAAGAAGTTTAAGGCTATGAAAAAATGGCAATACTATATTCAAAATGATTTGATGTTTCAGGCTCGTTACCAACATGCTTAGGCTAAGGTTCACGATTGAAATGTCTAGAAAAGAAATTATGTAGGGTGGGGAACTCTCTTCCAGCCATATGTATGCCCTACTTCTAACACCCTTTTTGTTCAGGTGAGCAAATTCCCTCTTCAACAAAAAAGGGTTACCCTTAGTGCAAGGTTCCAAAAAGATAACCGAATAGAAGATTTCCATGGATGGCTCAAAATATGTTGGATAGAGCCAAAAAGATCCAAAGAATTGCAATTGAATCTAGATCACCATCACCAATGCAGCCTAGAAAATACAGGAAGCAAGATGATAGGTATCACCCTATTGTAGCACCTACAACCACCCTCCAAAATTTTGGCTCGCATGAAAATTTCGGAGCCTACCTTGGATCTTGCAATTGATCATTCCTTGGTGACTTGTTGGAAAGGTGATGATCTCAAGCTCCCCTCCTTGATCTTAAGAGTTGTATATGTTCTCATCTTTATGCAACATGTGTCATATTTGGACATAGGGATTATTGTTTTTCATGCAAAGGGGACGTTGTTTTGCTTCAAGGGAAAGCATGCACGCATGAGTTGTTATCATCACATAGACATGTTTCACACTCACTTCACACATTATTGTCATGGAGGTTGTTGCATCAAGCATAGTATGTTTTATACATTCTAGATGGTCTACATTGTATCACTAAGTGTTTTTGTGTGATCATAGTCGAGTCCTATTATTATTTACATCTATGTCACTCATCTCACACTTAGCCATTTCCTAAGCAACCTAGACTCATCCAGCTTCCCGGAACTATGCACTTTGCTTCTGCAACCCTCAAGCTTTCTCCCTTGCCTGATGGAATTGTGCAGTGAGTAGAGACCCCAGCCTCCTTTGGCATCCAAAACTGCATAGTGGTTTCCTCCAGTGTCCTTCCCCCAGCCAGAACCTACTGTCATTAGAAACTGCGCAGTATTATCCCTCAGCTGCTCAGTCTGACTTGTAACTTGAAACTGCGTAGATATCTCCTCCTAGGACCCCATCCCACAATAATGTCCTAGGCCTCAAAACTATGCAGTGTTGTCTAAGCTTCCCTATCTATCTTGCATTCAGAAACTTCACAGATGGGCCTCCTAGGGCCTCATTTCAGAAACAATAACCACTTGCTAAAAGTGTGTTGATCTATCTTTTAGTGACTATAGGAAAAGGTGACATGTTGAGATCACTCCCAAGGAGTTGAGGAGAAGCACTAAGAAACCAAGTGATGGAAAAAGATCAAGACCACATGCAAACTCGGTTGCATGCATGATCATCTTGAGGGTAAGTATGGTAAGTAAAAAACAACTTTCGAAGTACACCTCTTAGTTGAGTTTACAGGACTACTTTTCATTTCATATCATCCTATCTTCAGTAACATGCATGGGTGCAAACACAAAAAAAGTCATTTCATGTGTTTCCTCTACATATCTTGCTTCCTTTTCGCTTGTTTGACCAACTATCATCTTTGGCATGCTAATTGCTATGACATGCTTGCGACCTTGTTCTAGTGATATCAAAGGTTTGTCTTTGTGTGTATGATTTGAGCTCACTATGTAAACATCTATCACACTCACACATGAAGTAAACAATGTCATGCAAGTTTTGTCAAGGTCGTTTAATGACCCATCTCGAATGTCGCACTTGTCACTCTTAACCATTAGACAATCACACTGAGACATGTTGTCTTGTTGGTTTGAGGTGTCTTGTCGTTGAGTCATGTTGAGTGTGTCTTCACAAGGTCATGTATACACGAGTTTTCTCGCTCACACACGACCATTTTTCCAAAAATCTGTTGACCGGACCACCCTCGATCAGATGGACCTCCACTGAGTTTCACTGTGCAGTCTTAGTGCGTAGTGACCAAGCATTGTTGCCCAGAACTGTGTAGAGTTTGAGGCTGCCCTCTATGCAGTCTGTACTATACAATTCTGGAATCAACCCAACTGACTGTCAACCAAAATAGCCAAGAAGTTGCCCAAGAATCCATCTCAGTCTGGGCTACCCGCAATCCTATCCATCAAGCCTCCCGCTGGTCAAACAAAGAATTTGACTTAAGCAGTGACCCAGGGATGCACTCATCTCTAAAACTACATAGAAGTTGTCTATCCTACCTCCCTACACTACCTGAATAAACTGCGTAGACATGAGGGACAGGCACCTATTGCCTGTCACAGCACTATCCTAGGAAATTGCATAGTTTTTCCAGGTAGTGCCCTTGCTGGCCTGCTCTCCATTCCTCCTGAACATTCTACAGTTTTTAGTGATAGTCCACCTGCTACGCGACACTCCACTCATCCCGGAAACTACGCAATCATGTCCTACTTGATTTCCTCCTAGAACTACACAATTCTGACAAGCAAGCTCCTGCATCCCAATCCTATCCTCCTCTAGAAAACTATGAAGTTTTCACTACTAGCACTCCCTGCTTCCCAAACTTCCTTCCCTAAAAAACTGCGCAGTTCTACCTCCCAATTGAGCCATATCACTCATATATCATAGTTGTCCCGAACTTCTCATCCAAACCTCCCAGTGACCTCTGCACAGTTTTTCCTGATAGTGTCCTAGAACCTCACATCCCGACCTGACATGTCCTTTATGCTGTTTCAGAGCCTTGCCCTTTCTCCCGATCACCTACACCCAGAAACGAAAGACAATGCACAATGGTAGAGTAAGGGATTTTTGAATTTGATTTCATCTCGTCATGAGTGATTGTAGAAACATGTAGATGAATGAGACATGACATGATGACGAACGAGATGAAAAGGAGTGTATGCTAGGAGACATGCTCATGGTTGGATGAACACACGAAGCATACCAAGTAGCAAGTAAAGGAGACACATGCACATGCATGAACCATCAAGCGAACACCAAGACCATTGAAGACTCCACACACTTTTCCATGTGGAGGTGAAGCTATGGTACACCATGAGCACACTCATCACTCAGCAGCACAACAACTCGACACGAACAACACAACCAACATGTGCATACTAGCAGTGTCATGTCGAGTTGTGTCATGAGTCACCTCGGCCACATCACTACTTTGGGTCATACTTGTGTAATCAATGTAATGTAACGTGGAAGTCCAAGAGACCCACAGATGAAGTTAAAGATTCATGTAAGTCGAACAGTCATGAGGGAAGTTGAAGAGTCACAAGGGTCAATTTCACCCTTGGCTATATATACCCCTCATTTGTACATGCAAAACACTTTTCACCTTGGCTCCTCCCACATAGCCTTGAGAGTCTATAATATTTTCTTTGAGGAGTGAGCAGTGGCTCCAACGCTCCACTATTGGAGCTAGTGATGTATGGTGTATGATTGTTCCTTGGAACTTTTTCTTAACTCAGAAGCATGTCATAGGCCAACATGTTTTCACACATGTATTGTATTTGTTTGTAAGACTATTCTTTGGACGCTTGTAAGGCATGTTGCTTTAACTTGTACTAAGATAGGTTAACTATTTGGGTTGTTTTAGTGCATATGTTGTTGTTAACTCCGCCGGACACTAGACATATTCATTCTTGTAAACTTGTTATAATGACTGCTGCACTCATGTGGACTACTCCATTGAGTGTTGCACATGCTATCTGTTCACTTTGTGTTTTTTACTATCGCATCCTTATGGACGACACCACCAAAAGCTATGCAAATCCTATTGTGTTGTTTGTGTCTACCTGAGTTGGGACTATTCCCTTTCGACTTGAGACTCACTCTCACCCTCTCCCTTTACAATGAAAGAACTTAGACACAAGTTACACTAAGAACTCACCAGGCTCATGAACCTCGTTGTTTGAAGACTAAGTGAACCACTCTCATGTGTTGACAAGTAAGAGCTAAAGAATATCTTAAATATAATGGCAACCGGGTCATCATACCAGATGGGAATCCTTCACCAAACGGTGTGAGGTCTAGTTGGGACTTCATACTGGGGAGATCCCCTGAATGTTGGTAGGTCCAGCATCGTCAACATTTTTGGTGCTAGAAGGAGGGCCAGATGACAAGATGAGTCCTCAAAGTCTGTTTTGAATCTTCCCACATCTATCATGTCTTATGTTACACTTCGTCCTCCGAGATGTATGTCCTATGGAAATGACTTTGAAATCTCAGAGGATTTATGGAATGACTTGTCACAATACACATATGAAGGTGAAGGTGGAACAACTTGGCAGAGGCATAGTCTTGCCTTTTCTAATCTATGTAAAAGCCTCGAAACCCATGAGAATTAATTTGCATGTTTTTTTCATTCACGCTTCGTGGGCACACATTGAAGTGGCTTGTCACTCTTCCCAAAAAATATATTCACTCATTTGGTCACTTTGTTACAGAGTTATTTGATGCTTTCCATAACTTTGATTGTCAAGCAATTACTAAAAAAATTCTCGAATTACGGAAAGCACTTGATGAATCTATTGAATAATTTCACATATGCTTTTGTAATCTTGCATATCGATTTCTTGAAGATGAAATTGGTTGGGAATTCCTCAATGGAAGATTTAAGTATCTTCTTTTCATATCCGAAAATCTGTAACTCTTATAATCATTTGAACCCTTCCTAGCATATCTCCATGTTAGAGCTTCCAAATCTAAGATGAACAAGGTCGCTGTCACAAGTGATTGTCTATCCTCTTCTCAAAAAATTACTCTAGCTCTGTAGTGCGAGGTGGGAGAAGGTGTGTGCACACCTGATGAATTGTCACATCCTCGCACCCCACCTGCTCTCAATGTCTGCGCAGATTTGGCTTGCAAGCCTGCTGGTTGTCACGTGGACTCATTCCCTCAACCTTCATCCCCGCGTTCCATTGATCCTATGGATTGTACTGTGTTGTGTTCTCCTGTTCCAGACTCCACATCTTGTGTTCACCAGGATCAAGTTGTCGATGGAGTTGGTGTTGAACAACCAACCTGCGCTATCATTCATGATGAGTGTGTGCGGGAATCTGAAGAAGAACCCGCAGTGAAGGATGACTCCCTTCCATCCACGCCTCATCCATTCTATCCTAACATCTCTTGTGATTCTGCCACTTTTTATTTTCCCTGTGAAAACTCATCCCCAAATGTTTCTACTTCTGATCATTCATAGGACACACTAGATGTCAGCCTATCATTACATTGTGAAGAGGACACTTCTTCCTCTGAAAATCCATCCCATCTATCATATGTCATTTATGAAAACACAGAGGGTGAGCATCCTTTTTTCTCATCAACCCCTCTGCATGATTTGTCATATCAGGAGGATGTTGACGAACATCCCAAATTTTATGATCGTGGTTATCGTAATCTTTGTACTTCTTTATTTGATCATGACATTGATTCACTCATTGTTAATCTTCCTAAGCTAATGGTCTCTGATAATCTATCTATTGACGAAGTGGAAACCCCATAGGGTATTGAGGCACTTAAGCCTGAGCTAATGGTTATGTTAGGCCCTCGCTATCCTAAGGTTAGTTCCACTTCTGATCAGAAATTTTTTGAAACACCCAAGGCTCCTCATCACTCTCTACTTCACATTGAAGATCAATCTAATGCACGGAGTTCACTTCCTCCAATCAAGTCACATGATCCCATTTCCCATGCCTTGGAGGAATATTACACAACGAGCAAAATTGCAAATCATAAGCTATCTTTCTTTCTCATGTTCGCTCGTATGTCACGGTCCAAAGAGTGTATATGCTTACTGTCTGCACGCAGCACGTCGCAACGCCATGGTATGTCTGCAGAATGTTTTTTTTGTGCATTCACTCTTTTCTTTCTTGTGGATGCTTTAGAACTCAAAGTGTGTTGGTATTTGTTGATATATATTCCTTGTTCACTAGTTTACATGTATATCTTTCATGTTTACCATGCCTTTGCCAACATGGGCTAGCCAATGCATTGGTGGTTGTATTGGAAATATCACTTTACGTGAGTAGGCCCATGCACTACTTAGCGTAGGAGTAGGAGTAGTCTTTTCTTTCTTGCTTTGTTTTTCTTTCTAGTTTGCATGTTTTCTTTGCTTTCTTACTTGGTTTGTGTTTGCTTTCTTATTTTTCTTTCATTTTGCTTCTTTTTTTTTCCTTTGCTTTCTTTAATTTCTTGTACCCATATGTTAGCCTCTCATGAAACTGTGTTCGGCTCTCGAGACAAGCCAAGAAAATATAAGAGGACTTATACAGCTATAAACATCAGATTATATGTTGTCCTCTCTCTCTAGGAAGAGCTTCTTGTCTTCAGCCGATGATTCCTTGATGGAAAATACATTCTTTTCAAAGTGAGTCTTGGTGAAAACACAACTCTTGTAATGTTAACTAATACTGCCTACTCTAATCGGTTCTTTTGGGTTAACCCTTGTCAGCTCAGTCAATTAGAGTGAGGTGAGGGGTAAAACTTTAAAAAGTGTGTCAGAGGTATATATAACAAACTTATCTGAAGGAACAACCTCTTTTGCTCTCAATAAGTCAAGAGCCCTCTTCCACCTCTAAAATAAATAAGTGCCTATGCACAGGTTTTTGAAAACATGAAAAAAAGGAAAAATAAAATAAGGCTCGCTGGTAGCAAAACGATGCTTGTGTTCCTGTGTGACTCGATTGGGGTACTGTCTAGGCCTACTGGAAGCGGAGAAACACCAAAGATGAAACTTAAACTATGACAGTTATATTACTTGCGCATCAATGTATCCCTCATCCCCAATCGAAACAACTAAGTGGACTTGGCTTGGAATGTGTGCTGACTGATTAAGAGAATGGTAGGGACAACATCTTTCACACAAACTAGTGCAGAAGCCATCATGATCAAATAATCAAACAATACTTCCGAAAGGGTTAGACTCACTTTTCACGAAATAGGTCCACACAGGGAGCTAGAGTTCAACCAATGTGTTTCGAATGTTGTAGCGACTACAACCACCCTCCAAAATTTTGGCTTGCATGAAAATTTTTGGGCCTACCTTGGATCCTACAATCAATCATTCCTTGGTCACTTGTTGGTAAGATGATGATCTCAAGCTCCTCTCCTTTATCTTAAGAGTTTTCCATGTTCCCATCTTTATGTAGCATGTGTCATCTTTGAGCATATGGATTGTTGTTTATCATGCAAAGGGGATGTTTTTTTGCTTCAAGGGAAAGCATGTGTACATAAGTTGTGTATGATCATAGTCCAGTCCTATCACTATTTACATATGTGTCACTGCTCTCACACTTAACCATTTCCTGAGAAACCTAGCCTCATCCAGCTTCCAGGAACTATGCACTTTACTTCTGCAACCCTCAAGCTTTCTCCCTTGCCAATTGGAATTGTGCAGTGTGGAGAGACCCCAGCCTCCCTTGGCATCCAAAACTACGCAGTGGCTTCCTCTAGTGTCCTTCCCCCAACCGAAATCTACTGTCATCAGAAAATTCGCAGTATTGTCCCTTAGCTGCTCAGTTTGCCTTGCAATCTAAATCTACATAGATGTGTCCTCCCAGGACCCCATCCCACAGCAGTGTCATGTGCCTCAAAACTATGCAATATTGTCTAAGTTGCCCTATCTGTCTTGCATTCAGAAATCGCACAGATGGGCCTCCCAGGGCTTCATTCCGGCAGGAGTCACCGTCCATTGAAACCGCGTTGATAAATCTTTCAGTAACTACAGGAAAATGTGACAAGTTAAGATTACTCCCAAGGAGTTGAGGAGAAGCATGAAGAAACCAAGTGATGGAAAAAGATCAAGACCGCATACAAACTCCGTCGAATGCATGATCATCTTGAGCGTAAGTATGGTAAGTAAAGAACACCTTTTGAAGTACACTTCTTAGTTGAGTTTGCAGGACTTCTTGTCATTTACATATCATCCTGTCTTCAGTAACATGTGTGGGTGCAATAACAAAAAAATTCATTTCATGTGTTTCCTCTACATATCTTGCTTCCTTTTTGCTTGTTTGACCAACTGTCATCTTTAGCATGTTGATTGCTATGTCATGCTTGCGACCGTTTTCTAGTGATATCAAAGGTTTTTCTTTGTGTGTATGAGTTGTTTTTGCTATGTAAACATCTATCATACTCACACATGAAGTTGTAAACAATGTCGTGCAAGTTTCGTCACGATCATTCAATGACCCATCTCGAGTGTCGCACTTGTCGCTCTTAATCGTTAGACAGTCACAATCAAACATGTTGTCTTGTTGGTTTGAGGTGTCTTTTCATCGAGTCATGTTGAGTGCGTTCACAAGGCAACGTATACACGAGTTCACTCATTCACACACTTAGCCATTTTTATGAAAATCCATTGACCGGACCACCCTCCATCAACGGGACCTCCACTGAGCTGCACTACATAGTCTAAGCCCTCAGTGACCAAGCGTTGTTGCCCAAAACTTGCGTAGAGCTTAAGGCTGCCCTCCAAGCAGTCTACAGTGCACAATTCTGGAATCAACCCAAATGATCGTCACCTGGAAAGTTTCCCAAGAAGCCATCTGAACCTGTGCTCCCCACAAGCCTGTGCATAAAGCATCCAGCTAGTTAACTAAAACTTTAACTTGAGTAATGACCTAGGGCTGCAATCGTCTCCAAAACTGCACAGAAGCTATCCAGCCTGCCTGCCTGCACTGCCTAAAGAAACTGTAGAGACATGAGGAATAGGAACATGTTTCCTATCACTGCATTGTCCCAAGAAATTGCACAGTTTTTCTAGGCAGTCCCCTTACTCCCTTACTGGCCTGCTCTCCACTCCTCCTGAAAACTAGATAGTTTTTAGTGACATTCCACCTGCTACCCAAAACTCCTCTTAGCTCAGAAACTACACATTCATGCCCTGCTTGAATGCCTCCGATAACTGTGGAGTTCCGACCAACAAGCTCCCGCAGCATGATCTCGTTCTCCTCTAGAAAACTGCACAGTTCTCACTGCTAGTGCTCCCTGCTGCCAACATTGAATTCCCTAGAAAAATTGTGTAGTTATACCTCCCAGCTGAGCCATATCCTGCATATGTCATTGTTGTCCTGAACTATTAATCACTGCCTCCCAGTGACCTCTACATAGTTTTTCCCAATAATGTCCCGGAGGCTCGAATCACGACCTGACATGTGCTCTGCGCTATTTCAGAGCCTTGTCCTTTCTCCCAATCACCTGCACCCATAAACAAAAAACAATGCATCATTAGACTAGCGGATTTTCAAATTTGATATCATCTCATCATGAGTGATTGTAGAAACAGGTACATCGATGAGACATGGCGCGGCGACGAACAAGATGAAGAAGGAGCACAAGCTAGAAGACTTGATCGTAGTTGGTGGTGAGCTCCAGTATTGCAGCAATTATGCTGCAACTCCTGGGACTCCTTACTTTACTTTTATCAACCCGGTAGTTCGTAACAAACTTAGAAGCGACAGTGCTGTATGCACAAGTACTAGCTCTTACTGCAGGTTGTCACTTGATCAGCTAGCACAAGTTTGGTAGGAGCTTAAGCCAACTTCTATGGGTTTTTAGAAGAAGCTTTTAACTATGATGGATGAAAGCTAACTCAAAAGAGGTTATTCTACTTGCAGAAAGAAGATGAAAGCTGAAAGGAAACGCAAACCCTAGCAAACCCTAGTTTTACCGACTAACCCTACTTGTGAAAGAAAAGAGATGTAAGCTACTAAAATGGATGCCATTGACAATTGAAAAGGTAAAATGCATGTGTTTAAGCTATTTCTGAAGGTAAACATGGAAAAAACATCTTTTTGTATTTTTGAGTAATTTTATGCAGAATTATTATGCATGTGTTTTAACTATTTTTGACTCTGCAGAGGTTTATTGGCGAAAGGAAATGGAGTGGGCATTTGAAGGAGGTTGGGAAGGTGTGGAGAGGACCTAATGAGTCACTAGAACCCTTCTGGAGATTTCTACCATGCTCAGATCTCGAAAAATCACTCGTGTGAACTTCTATAGGAGGCTGCAGGGGATCCACAAGAAATTCTACAGGAACAGGACGAAAGTGGTTTTTAGAAGATTGATGGTGGAAAAACGGTGGGAAAGTGGAAATGAAGGATGGATAAGGATGTTAAGAGGTGTAGGACCTAGTAAATGAAGCTCAGGAGTGATGAGGATGGTTGGATTTTTTCAAGAATGAAGAAAGCAATGTTGCACAAAAACTGTATAAATTAGGGCAAGTTGGGAAAGTGTGGCAAATGAGGGGAAAAAATATTGAGTGAGGGACTGGAGTAGGTTGTATGATGGAGGAAGGGTAGGTAGGAATGTCTTACAGGTTCTCTGCACACTACTTTCCTAAACTGATCCAAACAAAGACTAAGAAAAACAGAGATTTATCTATTTTGACCTAATCTGCCCTAAAAACCAGAAATGTGATGAACAGAAGTTTATAGACAGAAAATCATGCAAGAGAGCTATGGAAACTAAGCAAGAACAGATCTAAACATGAAAACACAACTGATATCAACTTTTCCAACTCAAAATCTAACACTAGCAATTGCATTGGAAGGCAAAAACAGTGCTTTTGTGGCAACAAGTGTGCCTTGGTCTCAATTCATGGTCCCCAGGAGGGAGAAATGAGATCAACGATTGCTTGGTAGCATTTTTATGGATCTTTTCTGTTACCAGACTGTCAAATCAACCTGAAGCATGAACAACTATCTTAATCATAAAAAACAACCTAAGTGATAAAGCAAGATTTTAACCTAAATAATAAAAATTATTCTATGAATGCAAGAAAAACACATAAAAGTACAAAAAGGAGGTACTAGACACTTGGGTTGGGCCCAATCCCAAGAGCTACAGCCTCCTAAGAAATATCAGAGCTGGTGGAAAGCTGGATTTATCTTCATTGATCAAAAAATAATAGTTACATACCAAAAACTGTCTACAAGAAGAAGCTCGAAAATGTGTTGATACAGGGCTGCACTAAAGTGAAAAAATAGACTAACAAATGACTAAACTACTAAGGCTTGAAGCCTTCCTGCTTATGCAAACGAGGACTCCCAACAGTCCTCCTTAATTTTAGGAGCTTGGCTGCTCAAAATTGCAGTTAATCAACCACTTCACTAGACTTTCTCATCTACCCCTTGAAATCATCTTTGGTGGGCTATTGAACTCCGAGCTGATGGTGGAGAACTCAAGGAAGGGGTCATTCAGTGCATGAGACACCCCTCCTACAAATCCTTAGCCTTTTTCCTTCGTATTTGGTTGCCAATCTGCTCATAAATGCCTGATCTTGGTCCAAAAATGTCAAAAATTCTGCAGTAAGCACGTATTAGACTTTTTGGTAAAGTGACTATTCCCATTCTCACAATTAACATAAATATATTCAAAAGCATGCATAAAACTATGGATAATGGTGGATTAAATGAGAATAATAGGCAAAATGAGCCCATATAGTTACGCATTTCCAGGGCTCATCATCACCCACCCGCTGAATGTGTTGCTCATCCTCTGAGCAACTAATCCAATTCATCATCTTTGATTGATTTCACTGCCTCTCTAACATCCCAGGCCTCTGAGGTGATGTCCTCTTCTCTATCATGAAAACCTGCCTTTCTGTCTACTTCCTCCCATTGTCTTTGCTCCTCTTCTTCCTTGACCCCTTCTAACAGCCCTAGCAGTAGTGGAGGGCTGAACTTAAGGCCAATCCAATTAGCTTTCAAGTTTTGCATTGATTTTTTGTATAGGGGTACTCTTCTCATAGCCTCCCTCATTCTGGTTGGGGAGTGGTACTCTCTTATTTTCAGACTATGGGACAATGTGTTCCATCTCCTTGTATAAGCATGAATGCAATTATCACCAAACAGTGTTTCCATGTCTTCAAAGTGAGCAATGGCTTGAGCTTGCCTTTCAACATAGTCAGGTGCGATGTGAGGGTTGTCTGCAAGGTACCGATGGGAATATATAAGAGTTGAGGGATCTTTTGGTTCTGCCCTGATCACAAGTGGCTCATTTAGTTCCCTGGCCATAATCTTCTGAATCTCTACTACCCTCTTTTTCTCATGGCTTAACCAAGAAGCCATGGCCATGAGTTGCAGATCTCCTAATACAGTGTTTGGGTCCCATAGATTCATGTTAGGAAGCACCAAGTTGTGTAAATATAATTCTACTAACTTGGCCTTATCTTCAGCTGAGCTACTGTCACACAATTGCAGAAACTGATTGTAATTCTGAAATGGAGTGGTGCCCCTTTGGGCCAATGTGTTAATTTGAAATTGCAACCATTGGTCTTTAAGATATAATGCATAGGATTTAGCAAGTTGCCTATATTGTAAGGCTTCTACGGCCCAACTAGCCATGCAAGCCATTTGGGCTTCTTTTTCTTGCAACTGCTGTTTTAAAACTTGTATTTCTTTTGCTGCCTAAGACTCCTGTTCCTGCAACAGTTTTTTAGCATCTCCACATTAGCTTGTAGCTCTCCCTCTTTCTGTTGTTTCTCAATTGTTTCCTTGTCTGTTGGAGGGCCTTCTTGCTACTGTTTCCCATCCAAAATGGACAGCCTATCTTCCTTATGGACTTCCTATAGCTGTAACTACGTTTTCAGCAGCTCATTCTCCTCCTATAGTTGGGTTCTTTTGCAGCTTTCTATGTGCCTCACCATGGCCAATTCCCCTCTTAATTCTTTTAGCTTATCCTCCATGTGGCCTATGTCCTCAAATCCTTTAGATTTGGCAATTTGCATCCATGCGTGTGTTCTGATCCTCTCTTTCTCTAATTCGAGAAATAACGGTACAGCAAATTTCTGTGAGATGATTTTCCCACCCTCCAACAAATTGTAATATGAGCCCAAATCAGGCTGAGGGGTAGGTTAAAGTATTTCTTTGGCCTTTCTCTCCCCCTATGACTATTTGGCTACCCTCTCCTCCAATTTCTCAGTCTCTTTTAACTTGGCTAGAGTTTCCTATAGAGATGTTTCAGCTTCAAGTAGAACTGCCTTTGAGTCCATCAACTTGATCTTCTCTTTCCATGTAGAGGTTTTTGGGCTTCCTTTTTCATAGGTTATGGATATCTTGGAAGGACACTCTTCCTTCTTTTTAGTGGGTGAGTCCTCAATGACAATTGGTTCCTTTGATGGTGGTTGGGATTTGCCCACTTTGATCCTTGTGCTTTTCTTGGCTTTAAAGTACATGGAGGTCTACCTTTTTCCTTTTCCTTTTTGTTTTGTAGGTGTGCTTAATGCAGTGAGCACAACTGCTGCTTCCCTTGCCAACATTTCAGGGGATTTCTCTTTCTGTTGATCTTTTCCTTCACTTCCTGTAGAAATCTCTGTGTGCCCTGTTTCTACTTGTGTCCCTAATATCTCAAGGTGTGTCTCCTCTTTCTTTTGCTGGGTGCCTGCCTTGGTTGTGGCAGCTTTCTTTTGGGCTTTCTTGGCCTTTTTCTTTCCAATCTTTGTGCTTTTTCCCTTCTTTGTTTTTGTTGTTTTCTCCTTTTCTGTCTTAGGCTTAGCAGTCTCGTCAAATTCCTCTTTTTTTTCTGTTCTTCCTCTGTTTTTCCCTCTCCTTATATGTCTTGTGCTCCCTCATCAATGTTCTTCTAAATTTATTCAGTTTGCTTCCCCTCATCACTGCTGGATGGGCTGATGTTCTCAGCCAAAGTTATGATGTTATCATCCATGGACATATTTCTGAAGATTTCCCAAGCTATGGGGACAGTATAGTTGTGTAAAGCATCTTCCACCAACAGTTTGATGAGTCCATGCTGGGCTAACTAATCTGGGACTCCTGCATTTAGCTTTGTACCACATTCAATTAAAGACTGAAGGAGGAAATATGGGATATGCTCAGTTTCTTAGCTAGAGGCAAGTCCATCCCATACCTCAATTCATGTAGCAACTTGAAATGATAACCATAGATGATGCTAAACCTCCCTTCATATGTGATATACTTCATTATTTGATAATTTACTTCACTCCAGAGAGGAGGTAAGCTTATTCTTTTGACCCCGTTTTTGTCTTCTACAGGATGCTCCTTAGGCAGAAAAAATGTTTTCTTAGCCACTTGTCCCAATGATTTCTCCTCTTTGCTCCAAGGGAGCCCCAATGGTAAACCTATAGTTCTACTGATGAAATCAGGGGTAAGTTCTAGAGTCAAACCCCTAAAACCAATTGTGGCATGTGTCTTCGAATGTGGTCTTACGGACATAAAAAACTCCTCAGTCACCTCCTCATCATAACCCTGAATTCTATTAAAGAAGGATATCCAGTTTGCTCTGGTGAAAAGGTCCACCACCACAGGGTGTTCATACAATTTGCTAGAGTTTAAGGGTTCTTTCCTCATGAATCCTCCTGACATGGTGTTGAGTTTGTGTTTTAACCAGAAAAGAAAATGCTCAGGTGGGAAGAAAAAAACAGTCAATCACTGAAACAGAGGATAGCTGAATTCGGTTTTTTCTGAACCCAAGGAGGAATTTCTCATGTGATCCTTACAATATCAAACGACAATAATTCCCCTACTTTAAAACTGTTGTCACTCGTAATTTGACTGTCTGTTTATGAAAAGAAAAAAAATTTACAGAACAGAGCATAAGGACACAAGTTCTTTTCTCAGCACATAGATAGATAAGTAAATTTTTCACACACACATAGGCTGGCCTCTACTGCTGCACGTATCTCCCTTACAGGAAAATTTAAAAAATGATGAGGAGATTTCGGATATAGAGAAAAAAACTGGGTAAACTTAGTGAAATATGCAGGCGACTTTCACTTTGTTTCTCAATGCACAGACAGACTTTTACTGTCGTTTTTCAATCTAATGTCGTGTTTGATTCACCACTTTGCACAAACAAATCATGCACATATAAGTTTTCCCGAGCCTACCACGTTTTGAGCTTGAAATTCGACGCAAATTTCAGGTTTTCTTTCTGCAGAGTTGTTCTATGCCTTTCCTGTAGAACCCTTCCTGTAGAAGTCACCCGGCTCCTGTAGAATGAAACTATGCTTCTTGTAGAGTCCGATAGGCGGGAGATTTTTGAAAAATAGGCATAAATCTGGCGGAGGATGATTGGTTAGCTACTGATGCGTACTCCAGTCGAGAAAGTCGTGAGTGCAGACTGAACAAAGGGTGGTGAATGACTTAACTGAGCTGTTTTTTTATCGACAGGCGTGATTCGTGGTGAGTTGATGAGGTGGCCAAACCAAATTGTTGATCCTACGTCATGGTCATAATGTTTCTGCATGTTGTCTGACGGCCATCACCTCCCTTACTCCCGTTATCCGCTGCCACCACTACCAGTCCCAAATATTTCTTCCTGAATGGACATTCCACACATGCTAGCTGCGTATCTGATCAGTAGTTTTGAATTTGACGAAGCTCGTTTGGATTCCACGAAGATGTGTAACTGACCAAGGGTGGCCAGTTAACTAGCCACGATTCCATTCAATCCGAACCATTCCCATAGTCACGTAGCCTTGAAATATGATTCATGTAATTGAGGAATAGGTTTAGGCACTTACATGTGCAGTCGCGACCGTGTTATGCACATTTCAGATTTTGGAACCCATTTCTTCATTGTTGTTGTTGCTTACATTCTGCATGCTCATCCTTGGGCTGTTTTCTGATGTTCACACGTTCAAATAGAGCTCCATGCTTGTTTTATATGCTATACTTTGTTGTCCCTGTCTCTGGAGTATGTCTTTCAAAGGGATCAGCTGCTATAGGAATCCCGTAGGATTTCCTGTAGTTGCTTCTCCTTCTGAAATTCAAGCTAAAAGGAGTAGGGCTACAACTGCTGACGAGGGTCTTGGCTGAAAAGGAATCACAGCTGGAGGGTATCAGGTGTGGTGAGTGAAGAAACTGTTGTTTTGATTTGTCATTAAAATTTTTGTTTGCAGCATGAAAAAAACAGGATTTCTGTGTGTGACTGTGCAGGGACATAAAAACGAGGGTAATGGAGGTGTACAGAGATGTAAAAGGGTGACATATGGTGATGGATGGAGGTAGGGAGGTTTATAGGCCTCATAGACAAATTTCAAACCCTCGGGTCCTCTTCTGAGATCAATTTTGGCTTGTTTGTAGCTTCTACAGGATCCTCCTGTAGAAGATACAGAGCTTCCTGTAGGATGTGGAATTTCGGACCAAATGAGACTAGATCTTGGGAAAGGGTAACGATGATGGAGGAATGGATTGTGAGGGATGCATGCATCCTGGTCATGTCCTCTGTCTTTGTCTTGCACGATCCTCCCAAAACCTGCAATGACCTTCCTGCAACCTGCAATTTATTCAACAAAAATTAGGTTTATTTTTATCTTTTTTCTTCTTTTCCTTTTTTTTTGAGACAGTTGGGGCGCCTCCAGGAGGTTTTCACCCTCACTGTCTGCCCTGGGTGCTTCCAAGAGATTTTCACCCAAGGATCTTTTATTCATTTTTTCTTTCTATTTTTTTTTTCTTCATGGTGTAGGTGGAGTGGAGACAGGGACCTGCTCCATTACCAATACTGATTTTCCAAGAGTCTCAATGAAATCCTGCTTGGAAAGGGTTTTCCTGTAGATTTTCAATTTATGCCCATTGACGAGCATGGGGATGTCTTCTTCATCAATGGTCTAAATAAGGACTGAACCATTATCATTGCATATGTCCACTATATATGGTCCCAGCCATCTTGTCCTCAGCTTGCCCTTGAAATCCTCGTATCTTGAATCATATAGCAGCGCCCAATCCCCTGGCTGAAATTGCTTTTCTTTGAGGTGTCGTTCATGCCATATCTTTCTTTGAAGTTGGACTACCTCTGAGTGGACAAGGGCCTGCATTCTATGTTCATCTAATCCATTCAGCTGAAGCAATCTTTCCTGTTGTGTATGGCTGAGATATAGGTCCAGCTCAGCTGCCAACCTCAATGTGTTATGTTCAAATTCTATGGACAGAAAAGCCTTCTTCCCATAGACCAACTCATAGGGTGCGAAACCTGTTGTAGTTTTCCAAGTAGTGTTATAGGTCCAGGTGGCCTCAACCAAGCGATTTGCCCAATCTTTTCTGATGCTACTCACTACCTTAGTCAAAATCCCTTCCAAAGCTCTGTTAGTAACTTCCACCTGTCCATTTGCTTGCAGATGATAAGGGGTGGAAGTTCTATGCTTAATCTTGTGATGAGTGAGCAAGTCTTCAATCAGGTTAGAGGTAAACTGACTTCCTTGATCTGTGACTAATTCTCTTGGGTAGCCAAAATTGTAGAAGATATTTCCCCTCAAAAATTCAGCTACCTTTTCTTCTGTTGCTGCTTTGATTGCCTTTGTTCCGCCCACTTTGTCAGGTAATCTATGCACACAATGATGTAGGACTTCTGTTTTGAAGGAGAGTTGATAAGACCCACAAAGTCCATGCCCCACTTCTAAAATGGCTCGAAATTCACCTAAGGTTGCAAGGGCATCTCATCCTTTGGAGTAGATTTCCCCATCCTTTGACATCTGTCACATTGGCTGATGTATCTTTTGACATCTTGATGAAGAGTGGGCCAATAGTATCCTGATTGTAGAATTTTGAAGGCAGTTCTCTTTGCTGCAAAGTGGCCTCCACAAGGCCCATCATGACAGGTTAGGAGGATGTCAAAAACTTCCTCCTCCCTCACACACCGCCTCAAAATCTGATCTGGGCCAAGTTTAAAAAGATTGCCCCCAATCCAAGTGAATGGGGCACTTTTGCTCATGATCTTGCTCTTCTCTTTTGACAACAGGTATGGCGGAAACTGTGTTGAAACCAAATAATTTGCTATATTAGAAAACCATGGAGAGAGTATTGAAATAGAAAACAGGTGTTCATCTAGCATTTGATCATCCACCATCCCTTCTTCACCTGCAGGCAAATCTAGTCTAGACAGAAAATCAGCAACAACTTTTTCCTTACCTGACTTATCAACGATGGTCAAATCAAATTGCTGCAATAAAAGTAACCATCTAACGATACGAGCATTTACATCAGGTTTGTTCATCAAATACCTAATTGCAGCATGATTAGTATGCACGAATGTTTGATAGCCAGTGATGTAGTTTCTGAACTTGTTTAGGGAATGGAATACAGCCAGGAGCTCTTTCTTGATTACAGTATAGCTTAACTCTGCCTTGGACAGGTTTTTACTAAAAAAATATATGGCATACGGTAACTTCTCCTAAACTTGTCCTAAGGCTGCTCTTATGGCCTTGTTCAAGGCATCTGTGTGAATGTGGAAAGGTAGGGCCCAATTTGGACCTCTCAAGATTCGGGCAGTTATTAGCTTACCCTTCAAGGCATCCAAAGCCTCTTGACAGTTGTCAGTCCATATGAACTCAGCATATTTTCCCAAAATACCAAACAATGGAGAGGCTAACTTACTGAAATCTTTAATGAATCTTCTATAATATCCTGCTAAGCCTAGAAAACTCCGAACATCTCTTACTTTTTGAGGAGGCAGGACCCTTTGGATGATAGCAATCTTGTTGGGATCCACCTGTAAACCTTGTTGAGAAATTGTATGACCTAGCATGGTCCCTTCAGTCATTAGGAATTCACATTTATCAGGACTGAGGGACAGGTTCATCTCAATACACTTGGCTAAAACTTTCCTCAGGTTAGTCAGAGCTTCTTGGAAGTTAGAACCATAAGGGGTAAAGTCATCCATATAGATTTCCACTAAATCATGAACCAGCTCAGCGAATATACTCAGTACTACTCTCTGGAAAGTGGCAGGAGCATTGCACAACCCAAAGGGAAGGACTCGATAGGCAAAGGTACCCCATGGACAAGTGAAAGTGGTCTTATCTTGGTCTTCTAGGCTGATTTGGATCTGATTGTACCCGCTAAACCCATCTAGGAAGGAAAAGAACTTCTTCCCTGCCAAGCCATCTAACACTTGATCTATGAAAGGCAAAGGGAAATGGTCTGTCTTGGTGGCTTTGGTAAGTTCTCGATAATCTACACAGGTTCTCCACTTCCATTTTTTCTTGGGTACAAGCACCAAAGGAGAAACCCACTCACTGTCAGAGATGGGATAGATGAATCCTACATCTAGCAACTTTTGCAGTTCTTCTTTGACAATGTCCTTAAGGGCTGGATTCATCCTCCTTTGAGGCTGCCTAACCGGTTTACAATCCTCTTTAATATAGATGTGATGGGTGCAAACTAAAGGGCGGACTCCCTTCATCTCCTTATAGCTCCAAGCAAAAGCATCCAAATGGGTGTTCAATAAGCTACACAGCTCTTTCTCCTGAGAGGTGGATAGGGATGAGTTGATCTTCAAGGTTCTTTCAAGGCCAAATTCCACATTCTTAACTCGAAGAGAGATCGGATCAGCCACACAGAGATCAACTAAAGCATTGGCTTGGGTTTCTTCCACCAACTCTTCTAATGACAGCACACTGGGGGATGGATTTTGAATCAAATTCTCAATAAGATCATCCTCGGTTTGAGGACCTCCCCTGGTGGCTTCTACGGTGCACAATGGGGCAGAGTAGACTTCATCCTCATATTCCTCCTCCAACTAGAGAGGTAAGTCATGTTCTAGCAGAGGTTGGGCAAGAGGATATAGGACTAGCTGTTTGGACATATGCCCATTCTTGATGGTCATGCTCCCAGCTCGACAACTGATGTAAGCATCTGCAGTAGCTAACTAAGGCCTTCCCAAGATGAGGGGATACCCAGTGAGTTTTGCCTTTGGCTGAAGGACCAAGAAGTCAGCAGGGTACTCCCAGGAATCAATGGAGACCATGACATCTTCCACAATCCCCTTAGGGGTCACAGTGGAGCGGTCTGCCAACTGCAGTATTGTTGAGGTCTTTCTTCGGTAACTTTGAAGGTTGAGTTTGAGCATAGTGTCCTTGTTCATTACGTTAATGGCAGCCCCTAGATCAATCAAAGTGTGGAGGATTATGGTGCCATTGATATGGACATCGACTACAGGACTCCTAGGGTCCAGATATTTTGGACAGATTACCTGTCTCAACATCAGGTCAGACAGTTGTCCTATGACATTGATAGTTGGGGCATCTCTCTTGCGCCTGCCTGGGTGCCTGAAACACTTCTATTTGATCAGCTTATTGTAGATTGGTACATCTTTTATGGCCTGGAGAAGTGGTATTTTCACACATAACTGTTTAAGTTCTCCCAGAAGTTCAGTTTCTTATGGGTTTGGCTACGTGGTTCCAGTTAGTCTCTCAGGAAAGGGTGGAATGGCTTTGCGTTCACTTTCCTATTTCTCTTCCTCATCCTCCTTAGGAGGAGGTTGGCTATCTGGGAGGACCTTCCCAGATCGTAGGGTGATCTCCTGAATCTCCACAACATAGGTAGGGCATGTTATTTCTCCAATATATACCTGCTAGACTTGTCTGTTATTGGGGTTCGGGTTCGGTTGAGCAGGTATCTGGGGTTGTCTTAGAGGAGCAAGAGGTAAGGGTTGTGGTTAAGTAGGTGGTGGAGGAAAAAGAGCGGGAAGAGAGTTGTATTGGGGCCTCCAACCCTGATGAGGTGCATTCCACTAAGGTTGTGGATGAGTGTGAGAATTAAACGAGTGAGCAGCTAGTTGAGTATGGTATTGAGGAGGATACAACCAAGGAAGGGGTGTGGACCAGGAAGGATAAGCAGGGGGACCCCAAGAAGGCATGGAAGTGGCTTGATTGGGGTTGTAATAAGTCTGAGATGTCCCTTGCATTCCCTGCTGGTAAGGTCTAGGTCCATGTGGCCTCCTTTGGTTCATGAAGTAGAGTGGTTCAGTGGCTCCTTCAGCCCCTTGGTACATAGCTTTAAATCCGGGCAAGGAAGGGCACTGATTTGTAGGATGGTCTTCTTCACAGACAAAACACACTTCTACAGAGTGCAATGGACATTCATTCCTAGGATGCTTTCTGGTGCACCTGGGACAAAAGATGGCCAAAGTCGTCTCAGCTTCCTCTTGCCTCTTTTGGATTCACAAGGTATCCATTTGCATTGCAATGGTCTGTCTCATCTTGCTTTTGAAATCTTCCATCTGATTTGCAAACTTGTTTTTAAGGAATGAACTAGATAAGGGGGTACTGGCTAAGAGTTGACTTCCCCTACCTCTCTTTCTGGTTGCCCTAGAATAGTTTCTAAACACAGTCTTTATGTCATCATAAGGTAGTTGGTAGATGTCTCCTCCAACCAGCAAATGGAGGGTATCTAGAAGGTCTTTAGGGACTTCTCTGAGCAGAACCAACTTCAGAGATTCGAAGTCAAGTGTGCACCTGGCCCAATTATAACTGAGTTGAAACCTCTCTTCATAGTCTTTTAAAGAGTCATCACTTCCCATGGTCATTTGAAAGATTTCTTCTTTTGTATCCTTTGACCTACAGTAGTCCCAGTATTTGTTGTTAAAGGCTTGTTGTATTTGAGCCCAAGTTGTGATACTGTTTCCAGGTAGCCCCATGAACCAGCAGAGTGCTGCATCCTTGAGGGTAGAAGGAAAGAGTTTCAACTTTTGCTCGTCTTCTGCATAGTCATAAGTTCGATAAAGGACAACAAACTCAAATAAGGAGGTATCAGGGTCTTCAGTAGTCAATCCATGGAAGTGAGGTACGGCTGAGGGACTTATGTTTTTCATTTTTGTGTCCCCGTTGGTCTCTCTGATGGGAAAGGTACCTTCTATTCTCTCCCCATTTCCTCTACCGTTTCTGTTTTCAGCCATGGTCTCAAGAGGAATGGTTTCTTGCTCTTCTTCTGTTATAGGATCTTCGTATATCTCTGGAGGTTCACCTATAGGTTCTTTAGGATCACTGCCACCAAAGAAGCGAGAAAGGTGACTCAGTGATGTGGTGGGGGTGTTGGATAGTAGTTTTCTTGAATTGTCTCTATTCCTACGAGGCATGAAATGAAATCTCTTTTTTGGGTGATTTTTGTTGTTTTTTTCTTCTGCTTGTACCTGCAAAACTGAAATGGATTGAACAACAAATTGCAACTAACTAAAATCTATCTTTCTGAAATGAAAATGCAGAATTGAAATGAAAGCAGGAAAGGACTAATCTATTTTGCTAAAATGAAATTGTAGAATTGAAACGAAAGCAGGAAATGACTGATCTATTTTGCTGAAATAAAATTGCAGAATTGAAATGAAAGAAGGAAATGCTAATCTACACTTGCTGAAATGAAATTGTGGAATTGAAATGAAACAACTACTCTACTCTTGCTAAAATAAACTACTTAGCAGAAGGTTGCAGTAGAAAATAGAAGAAAAGCAGTAATCACAAAATACTCTGACGCTTCCCCGGCAACGGCGCCAAAAAGGTGGTGAGCTCCAATATTGCAGCAATGATGCTACAACTCCTGGGACCTCCCTACTTTACTTTTATCAACCCGGTAGTTCGTAACGAACTTGGAAGCGGTGGTGCTATATGCACAAGTACTAGCTCTTACTGCAAATTGTCACTTGATCAGCTGGCACAAGTTCGCTAGGAGCCTAAGCCAACTTATATGAGTTCTTAGAAGAATCTTTTAACTATGATGGATGAAAGCTAACTCAAAAGAGGCTAGTCTACTTGTAGAAAGAAGATGAAAGCTGAAAGGAAACGCAAACCCTAGCAAACCCTAGTTTTACCGACTAACCCTACTTGTGCAAGAAAAGAGATGTAAGCTACTGAAATGGATGCCATTGACTATTGAAAAGGTAAAATGCATGTGTTTAAGCTACTTCTGAAGGTAAACATGGAAAAATCATCTTTTTGTATTTTTGAGTAATTTTATGCAGAATTATTATGCATGTGTTCTAACTATTTTTTACTGTGCAAAGGTTTATTGGTGAAAGGAAATGGAGTGTGTTTTCAGGAGGTTGGGAAGGTGTGGAGAGGACCTAAGGAGTCCCTAGCACCCTTCTGGAGATTTCCACCATGCTCAGATCTCAAAAAATCGCTCGCGTGAACTTCTATAGGAGGCTGCAGGGGATCTACAGGAAATTCTACAGGAACAGGCCGAAAGTGGTTTTTAGAGGATTGATGGTGGAAAAACGGTGGGAAAGTGGAAATGAAGGATGGATAAGGATTTTAAGAGGTGTAGGACCTGGTAAATGAAGCTTGGGAGTGATGAGGATGGTTGGAATTGTTCAAGGATGAAGAAAGAAATGTTGCACAAAAATGTAGAAATTAGGGCAAGTTGGGAAAGTGTGGTGAATGAGTGGAAGAAATCTTGAGTGAAGGACTGGATCAGGTTGTATGATGGAGGAAGGGTAGGTAGGAATTTCTTATAGGTGCTCTGCACACTACTTTCCTAAACTGATCCAAACAAAGACTAAGAAAAACAACGATTTATCTATTTTGACCTAATCTGCCCTAGTGATGAACAAAAGTTTATAGAAAAAAAATCATGCAAGAGAGCTATGGAAACTGGGCAAGAATAGATCTAAACATAAAAACACCTGATATCAATTTTTCCAACTCAAAATGTAACACTAGCAATTGCATTGGAAGGCAAAAACAGTGCTTTTGTGGCAACAAGTGTGCCTTGGTCTCAATTCATGGTCCCCAAGAGGGATAAATGAGATCAAGGACTGCTTGGTAGCCTTTTTATGGATCTTTTCTACTACCAAACTTTCAAATCAACCTAAATCATGAACAACTATCTTAATCATCAAAAACAACCTAAGTGATAAAGCAAGATTTTAACCTAAATAACAGAAATTATTCTATGAATGTAAGAAAAACACATAAAAGTACACAAAGGAGGTACTGGGCACTTGGGTTGGGCCCAACCCCAAGAGCTAAATCCTCCTAAGAAGGATCAGAGCTAGTGCAAACCTGGATTTATCTTCATTGATCAAAAAATAATAGTTACATCCCAAAAACTGTCTACAAGAAGAAGCTCGAAAATGTGTTGATATAGGGCTGCACTAAAGTGCGAAAATAGACTAAAAAATGACTAAACTACTAAGGCTTGAAGCCTTCCTACTTATAAAAATGAGGACTCCCAATAATCCTCCCTAATCTTAGGAGCTTGGCTGCTCAAAACTACAGTTAATCAGCCACTTCACTAGACTTGCTCGACTGCCCCTTGAAATCATCTTTGGTGGGTTGTTGAACTCTGAGCTAATGGTGGAGAACTCGAGGAAGGGGTCATTTAGTGTAGGAGACACCCCTCCTACAAATCCTCAGCCTTGTTCCTTCATATTTGGCTACCAATCTGCTCATAAATGCCTGATCTTGGTCCAAAAATGTCCAAAAATTTGCAATAAGCATGTATTAGACTTTGTGGTAAAGTGACTATTCCCATTCACACAATTAACATAAATATATTCAAAAGCATGCATAAAACTATGGAGAATGGTGGATTAAATGAGAATAATAGGCAAAATGAGCCCATATAGTTACCCATTTCCGGGGCTCATCAGTTGGACGAACACACGAAGCATACCAAGTAGCAAGTGAAGCAGACACATGCACATGCATGAACCATCAAGTGAACACCAAGATCATTGAAGACTCTGTGCACTTTTACATGCGGAGGTGAAGCTATGGTACACCATGAGCACACTCATCACTCAACAACACAAAAACTCGACACGAACAACATAGCCAGCTTGTGCATACTAGTAGTGTCATTTCGAGTTGTGTCATGAGTCACCTCAGCCACATCACTATTTGGGTCATACTTGTGTAATCAATGTAATGTAATGTGGAAGTCCAAGAGACCCACAAATGAAGTTAACGATTCATGTAAGTTGAATAGTCATGTAAGTTGAACAGTCATGAGGGAAGTCGAAGATTCCCAAGGGTCAAGTTCACCCTTGGCTATATATACCCCTCATTTGTACATGCAAAATAAATTTCACCTTGGCTCCTCCCACATAGCCTTGAGAGTTTGTAATATTTTCTTTGAGGAGCGAGTGGTGGCTCCAACGCTCCACTACTTGGGCTAGTGATATATGGTGTACGAATGTGTCTTGGAACTTTCGCTTAACTCAGAAGACTGTCATAGGCCAGCCTGTTTTCACACATGTATTGTATTCATTTGTAAGACTATTCTTTCGACGCTTGTAATGCATGTTGCTTTAACTTGTGCTAAGATAGTTGAACTATTTCAGTTGTATTAGTGCATATGTTGTTGGAAATGTGTTGTATCAGTTGTTATCGTTGTCTCACCCATTTGGACTACTCTACCGGACACTAGACATATTCATTCTTGTAAACTTGTTATAACGACTGTCACACTCGTGTGGACTACTCCACTGGGTGTTGTACGTGCTATCTGTACACTTTGTGTTTGTGATTTTCACATCTGTGTGGACTACAACACCGAAATGTGTGGACTACTCCACCGAAAGCTGTGTAGATCTTGTTGTGTTGTGTGTCTCTACCTAAGTTGGGACTATTCCCTTTTGAATTGAGACTCACTCTCACCCTCTCCCTCTACAGCGAAAGAACTTTGACACAAGTTACACTAAGTACTGATCAGACACACATACCTCGTTGTTTAAAGACTAAGTGAACCACTCTCATGTGTTGATAAGCAAGAGTTAAGACATATCTTTAAGATAATGGAAATTGGGCCATCGTACCGGATGGGACTCCTACACCAAATGGTGTGACATCTAGTTGGGATTTCATACCGGGGAGTTCCCCTTAATGTTGGTGGGTCCAACACCATCAACACACCCACAAAGACTCTCAAATTCTTGAGAACATATGTTTGAGGTATTTGATCAAATTGAGATACGAGGATCACCTGTAGTATACAATTATCAATGGTGTGATAATGAGCTAAAGTCGATCACGTTAGAATCAACTAATTCAAGGGGAAATGATGACTCTGCTTTACTAGTCCAAGATAACCCATCAATGGGGAAAATGGGACCAAGGTACAAAAAACCTCTAGACAATCCCCTAGAATGTATGTGCTGAGTCGATAGGGGAAAGCCTGTTGGAAGCAAAGTATACGATAACCTTTGTGAACCAACACAAGGTATGATACAAGGATGTCAAATGTGGATTGATTGTGACTGAGACATTGATGGATGAGAAGGCCAAGACTTATCTATTGTATGAATATTTTGAAATGTAAAATAACCAACATGACATAATACTCCATGTGTGTAATTCATTATGCATCTTAGGTTGTTTGTCTATCCTTGGATCAATTAAGGTGTATTATGGGCAAGGGTCATGCCATGCAAAATCGACCAAAAAGTGCACAAGGGTCCTATCATGTGGGTCCATAGGGTCATGTCCTATGGTATTACTATAATGGAGTTATCTAGACTAATATACTTTTTGTCTTGTTCTTATAGATTTGAATTTGAACATGTTACTCCCATGGCTTCTAATTTCAATGATAACCTAAGAAAAGTGGGATCGCCTTTTTAGTAGGGGATATTTTTTTAGATTAACACGGGAAAAAAGGCATAATGGAAAAGTTGATGAAAATGGGATTGGTGGAGATCTATCTGCAATGAAGGGAGTGGACTTGGATGTACAATCCTCGCTTTTCATATAAAATAGATGCGGAGAAAATAGGATTTCAAAGTGGAAAACAATTCCACCAAGGAATTGTATTCAAGGGTGCTAAGTGAGATATGTAATGTATGAAATGATGGATGTTAATTGATTTCTATATTGAAGAAAACACCATGCAAAGGACTTGCTCATGATAACTCTATCTCAAGGACTGCTTACACTTGACTCCACTACATCGGCGATTCCATTCATTGATGACTCTGATGTGGAGATTGTCTCTCCCCATACTTGTCCTAGCAGTCGATTCTAGTACTTATTGACACCAACTCTTTTGATCAGTTTTATGTTAGGCTTTTTTTCTTTTTTTCACTCTACCCTCTTCTTAGTATCATCATCCCCTATTTGGGTGTACCACTATCTGATCTACTCTTTTTTTTTTATGAGTTTTAGTTACTTGGATAGATATTGAGTCGTTAGTTGTAAGCTTTGTTTTCAAAATATCAATACATAGTATGATTTGCCCGTATAAGATATAATAATAAGATATAGTAAATGGGTCCATATAAGATATAGTAAATTGGTTAAAAGGTGCAATTTTAACTTGCTTTTTTTTTTACAAGAAGGCATGACTCAATAATGGAGTATTGTGCTATTTTCCTTCTATAAATCACTTGACTTTACAAATTCCATTAGGGGTGAGAGACAGAGGAGTTGGGTTGATTCCCAATGGGGATATCCACTAGTTGAATGGTTTGACGGATTGCTCGTCGACTGATCACAATAGGGGAGGCGGTTGACCCTAAGACTGATAAGGAGATGTGATCACATTATACAAATCATATTATTCAGGGCATGTAAGAGGACGAATTGGGCATTAACAACTAGCGTAGGATGCTAATAACCAATCACTGACTCCCTACTCTCTGCATTAAAGAAAGGTAAGTTGAAAACGAAACTTACATCATAACACCCTCTGTTAAGTGTCTTCTAAGCCACCTGTTCTTGATTCATTCCCAACAAACACTGCCTGCCCTTGGCCTTTCCTTGAAGGAGAGTGAAAGAGAAGCCCGTTCAATTCCTTCAGTTAGATTCCAGCCCTAAGAGACAGACCTTCAAGTACACTATATAATTGAGAAATAAAAAATTGGTATCTCTAATGTGAAGGGAAGAAAGGACACAATAATGTCTATAGTACTGAAGCACTTACCCCAAGCTAATGTAACGATCCACCCTAGGATGCTTAATAATTCAGGGTTACACATGATCGGGAAAGGGAAAACTCCGCATCCGATACTTGGGTTATTCACTCTCCAAGCTCAACAAAAAGAGCTCATTCTTCCTTCACCACATGAACCTATCCACCCTTCTCTCTTCCTCCTAGACAATCTTAGCATCACATCTCTAGGCTAAACCTTTCCAAGTCAATGTCATAGGAAGTAAAAGGAATCTGAACCTCTCCACCTAAAAGTTAGAAATGCCCAGTTCTATCATAGCTAACCGTGTTGGTTCAAGGGTTTAAGACCCTTAAATACCCTAACTGCACTTTGTCTAACATTTTTGGTCCATAGTGCCTATACATCAGATCGGTGACAAATATTGTCCTTAAAAATCATTGTAGGACAATTGTGTCGTGTGGTTGGCTGCACGAAAGAAATGATGCTTCTCTCCTGATGGGTTCATGGTGAACATTACATATTCCATGTTATGCCTTCGGCTTACAAAGGTCACCCTTTGACAAGTCAACCCATTAGCTATACAAACCACCCTAATTTCTCTATTTGCTGAAACAGATTGAGTGGTGTGGCATGACCTAATTTCATTATAGATTTCATAATGGATAAACGAAGTACAAAGCACAACTAGAGTGTGTGTGGGTGTAGAAGAAGAAAATCCTTCTAGGAAATCTTAGAAGTGGGTTAATTCGTATCTTAGGGAGAAAACAGAGATGCAATATCAACAAGCAGTAGTGGTTTATTCAATGGGTTCAGTCGGCATGTACGCCTCCACTCTTATCGTACCTTGTATAAACACAATTACCAATCTACCCCTTCCTTATGCTCTTTAGGAGACACACCTTCCTCACTCATTCTAAGGTCGACCCAGCAATTCCACTATCCCATCCATCTGAGGCAGGTTCCCCAACTTCTATAAGCGGTGTATTTCATCAAAGCCATACTCTCTCTCCCCTTAATCTTTCTATAATAGATCCATTCTTGGTCTAGAAGGAGAACCAATAGAAAGAAGGAAGATAATATAAATGCAAAGGTTAGTGCTTAGTGGGAGCATAGGTGGTGCAGTTGGTGGAAGTATCTTTTTGGATTTCTTCCTCAAAGGAGCAGGTCTAGTCGAAGGCGATGGCTCTAGGACCTGAAGCATGCACATTTATATTTTTGAGATGATGTTGGAGTGCCCTTGAGGTATCCTCCCTCTTGTTGGCTTAGGCCACTGGTTGGTCTCGGTAGCTCGCGTGCTACCTTTCTGGGATTGCGTTCCTGGCCTAAAATCCCTTAATTTCCACTAAAAGAGGTTGCTCGTCCACATCACTAACCTTTAGAGCTAGGAGGCAACTCAAGTAGAGGCACTTGGCATTAGGTCAAACTGCGTCTAGTGATGTATCTCTAAGTTGAACATACTTTAGTTCCTCATAAATGATATATCTAAAGGGATTTTATAAGGGAAAACTCTTAGAATGGAGCAGACGTTTGAAGGAAGTTGCTTCCCCCATATTGACGTAAGGTTGTCTCACTACCTAAAGTGTAGGTAGCTAAAAAGACCTCAAAAGGAGGGGTGTGCTATACGTATGGGGAGAAAATGGGCACAGAACGAGCGTATACTTACTGATTAGGATTTTAGTAATTATTAATAAGGCCAACAAGGAGACTTTATGAGATTCAAAAGCAATTGAATTTGATCCACCAATAGCAGGAGCAGAGCGAGCTAGACCAAAGGCAAGGGAGTAAGCAGTTGAATTGCCAACTTTTGACCGAAGAGAGAGAAGAAAGCATCAAATGCAGGGTTAGGAACAACAAATCCATCGACCTCTATTCCAGATAGATTATAATAACTAGCTGACTTGATTGGAGTTGTTGTAGTAGGAGGAAAGGTGGAGGCTCCAGAGCCATATGTGGAGCTAGCAGCAGCCATTACTTAGCCATTAGGAAAAAACACTTTTGCACTTGGTTATAACTGGCTACTGGATAATTTGAAAAAAAATGAAATTCCTGTAACTGCGTCCCTAAAGACTCTGTAACTCAGTCAAATATGTTTTTCTTTTTATCCCCTCAATCTCGTTGTTAGACTTCCATGTCAATGAAGTAAAATGAATCTTCCATTGAATCTCCAATTGGGAACGGGGAACCCTTGGTAAAATTTTGGTCTGTCAACCTCCCTACTAGTGGGTAAGGCGTACCTGGAGCTTATAAGTGAAAAGGAGGGGAGACACCTCGAAGCACACACATGGAAGACCGCCAAGGCTAGAGAGAATCATGCACGCAAAAGTTCAAGGTATCATGGCCTTTTGTCTATTGGTAATACTAAGCATAAATGGTCATCCATCCACTCCTGATGAAAAGGAGTAAGCGAATAGTCCATTGTTATTCCTAGCTAATACCACACCTAAGTGAAAAGAGACCCCAAAGATCCCACTCCCAATATGATTGAGCCTGTCTGTAGCAAACGAACTATCCAAACCGAACGGGCATAGCTCACTTCATCAAAGCTAGAATAAGGGTGGGACTAACCTCATATAAGGCTATGAATCACGGGCTTACCACGTATTCGTAGAGCTCTCCTTCCCTTCAGTATTCCAGAAACAGATCTATTAGTCATAAGCAACATTTGAGTTGGCATTTGAACGGGGAGCAAGGGTGGGAAAAGCACGAGATAGAAAGGGAAGAAAAACCGGCATGATGATGACTCCTATAGCTAGTTTTTTTGTATCATGACTTTTATGATTGAGATGGGAACAATTTCCCACAATCACATGTGTGCACATGTGTGATGCTAATAAATTGTTTAACAACTATGATTAAAAAAAAAATTACTTATTCCAAATGAAGTCTCCACACCACTCGAATTACTCACGTAGACCAACCCCATAATTCTTAACACCAAAATAGGAAATATCTAAATTATTATCCCAATATAAAAATTATAAAACTTTAAAACAAAAATCCAATACCAATCCTTATCAAAGTTGATTGTTACTAAAAAGATGGATGAACAAGTCCCTTGGTATTGAGTATATGCATAATTGTCTTTTTATCTTTTATAAAAGATAAGGATGGTACTAAAGTGAGAGATGAACCTTTTGTTTTACAAATATGTTAAAGATAACTTGTGATTCTCATGCTTCCATAAATTAAAGAAGAGAATACATGTTGATTGATTATTTGGATGACTTTTTGGTTTTATATATACGTGTGGTGTTGTATATCGTGGTTGCTTCTTATTTTCGCGTACTATTTAAATTGATTCAATAATTCTATTCTAAACGTATTAAATATTTTTTAATATTTTTAGTTTATTTTTAAATTTTAGAGAATTAATAATTTATCAAAATAATTTTAATAATATTTAGATTTGGATTTGTTTAATTATTATTACACATTCTATGTTAATATTTAGATTTGGATTTGTTTAATTATTATCCCACATTCTTTGTTAAGCATTAATAATTTAAATTAGTATTTAATATGAAACTTATAACAGAACGAGGATTAAAAGGTGTTTACACGTAATCATAAGAATGTTTAAAGAGTCTATAAATTAAATTTCATTAAAAATTTAATTACCATCATTAAATATTTAACTATAATTTTAAAAGTTTAAAATATTTAAAAAATAACATATTTAAACTCTCTATTGTAGTGAATTTTTGAATAAAATGTTTTCTTTATTTGATGACAATATTCATATGATTAATCGGGCATAAACATTAGGGGAAAATATGGACAATATTTAATGAATAATAATAATTTATTTAATCGGTTTTTTAAAGAATAATAGGGTAAGAAAAAATTTAAAAAATATATATATTATAAATTTTTTATTATATATATAAATAAAATTTATAGAAAAGTGAATAAATATTAGAATAGTTATTTGTTTTTTTTTCACGCGGTGAGAAAATTATTATAATTGGTTGTAATTTCGAAATGCAAGTTGAATTATCAATGTTATTTAAGGAAAACTACAACACTTGGAATAACTTCTTGGTGGGCTTTTACTCTTGTCAAATGTCTCTAGGTCTTAGGTTGTTAACCTGAAAACCACAACACTTGGAATAACTTGTTGGTGGTCTGTAAAGGGTGGGTTTTTACTCTTGTCAAATACCTCTAGGTCTTAAGTTGTTAACATGTTTCTTTACGGCCTTTCACTCTTGCCAAATGCTTTTAGGTCTTAAATTGTTATTTCTTTACATTCGAAAAAACAAAATCTTAATCAAACAAAAACAATTTTAAAACATACTCCTCGTCCAATAATAAGTAGATTTTAATTTCTCATTACAATAATTAAGATATAATTATGATAATATTATAATAATTATATGGTCCTTTTCAGATTTTTTCTTTTCTCACTAACTTTTTTCCGAAGATTAATATGTGGAGTCGGTGAACTTATATTATTATCTCGGTGTAAGAATATTTGTTTTTTCAACGTTCCTCGTCAGAGTTATTACCAATCACGGCTCTTTACGTTCTAAGTAATTCTTTTTCTTTTCTCACTGATTCTTTTCCGAAGATTAATATGTTGAGTCGGTGAACTTTATTCTTATCTCGTTGTAAGAATATTTGTTTTTTCAACGTTCCTCGTCAGAATTATTACCAATCACGGCTCTTTACGTTTTAAGTAATTCTTTACAACGAATCCTTAATTAAAAAGTAAGATAACCTCATAATAAGATATGTGTGAGTTAAAAGTATTTAAGTTGGGGGTTGGAATTCGGTGAAATTTTTTTTGGAATTTGAAATCATTTTATAATAAATGTGTTATTTAAAAAAAAAAATTGGGTGTTAGAATTTAATAGTATTATTATTATTATTATTTATTTTTAAGGTTATAGTTAAGTTAGATATTAAATTGGTATATAAGATTTTTTATTTATGGGAAAAGGGATCTATCTCTGGGTAGGGATTTGACTGTTAAATCTATGAATGTATATAATTTTGAACTTGTGATCTTTTCGGAGGAAACACGTGCTCTTAACCATTAGGCTTGTTATTATAAAAAAAATTATTTTCGTAATTTTTTATAAAAATGTTGACAGTTGCGTTGTCAACATTTAAGGTTGTAATAAATAGGTTAATTTTCCTAGAGATGTTTTGGAACCCGATATAGTTGGAAAAAAGAAAATATGGATAGCGTTGTTTTCTTATTTCTCTTGTCGGAAATAATACTGAGAGGGGGGGTGAATCAGTATTATCAAGTTATTTTAATAAATCTTCCTTATTTATACTTTGAATTATTTTTGCATGTCAGTACCATAAAATAATGAGCATGAACAAGAAAAACACATAGTCACACCAAAGAACACCAGATATAAGGTGGAAACCCAATGTGGGTGAAAACCACCTGCTGCAATATGTCTCTATCTTCTTTCAAATTAGAAACTCCTTTTACAATGGTTTTGTACTGGTGCAGTCCTTTACCAGTACGCACGCTACAACCTGCAGAGAGCTACAACTCTCTCTCATTTTCCAGTCTCTCCTGGAAGGGAGCTACAACCCCCTACTTCTTTTCTTTCAAGGACCACTTTTCATAAATTTTCAAACTAGATCCATGAACATCAAATGATCATCAAGTACAAGTAAATCACCCAGTCAACTGCAATAACCAGATCAATAGTAACAGTAAACTAAACCCAGAACACCTTATCAACAGAGAAAAGTCAGTCAAATAAATGCCTTAATACAGATACGCGGTTTTTCTTTCTTTGGCCTGCGTGGATCCGCACTTCACCTTCTGCTCCCCTGCGTATACCCGTAGAGAGCCTTCTGCTGCACCGCGTACTCACGCACTGTTTCTTCAATCACGCCGCGTACCTTTACTGTGCCCACGCACCCACTGCTTCTATCGCGCCGCGTACTGCTACTGTAGCCACGCACCCACAGATGCTATCGCGCTGCGTACCTACGCACCTGCGGCTTCTGAAGGGCCGCGTACTTTCACTGTGCCTACGCACTTGAACCTCTGTCGCGCTGCGTACCCACGCACTGCGCCTTCTTCTGCTCTGCGTACCCATGCAGTGCGCCTTCTTCTGCTATGCATACCCACGCACCTGCACTGTTAATCACCTGCGTACCTCTGGTTAGGGCCGAATTGGCAGTCCACCAGTGTGCTACAGATAGTCAGATGCCCAGATCTGATCAATTGCCCGAGAGATCAAGCTTTTAAACCGATAACCCAATATTTCAGATCTTAAGATATTCAATTTTCAAAGGTGTTTTGGCCAAGTGATCTCCTTCCCTATTTATAGTCAAATTAGATCCTATACCATGGGCCAAAACCATAGAAACAAGAACGGCGGGCTAAATACCACGGGCCAAACATAAGAAACCCCACGTGAGCGCGCTTCTCTGCCTTGAAGTAAGTGAACTGGGGGTACGCACCTTCTGAACGGGTGACCTGCGTGTATGGATGCACTTCCTGGCCGACGTAGCTGCGGGTACGCACCTTTTGAACTATTCTCCTGCGTACCTCTTAATTTTCAACATTTTGAGAGCCTGATCAGAGCATTGCCACCTGTATGAGTTGCCATCAAGTACAACACATGAATCATAGAGCCATACCAGAAACACCAAAAACATAATGCCAACATCTCTAACAGGCCAGTTGTCAGCGATTAATTTATTTTGTGAAAATTTGGAATGCTAATTGTGTTGACCACATCAACGTCTACATTTAAAACACGTGTCCCGACTATGATTGAAAGGGTAAAAGTACGTAGGTTAAATCGTGTTTACCAATGTAGTTATTGAAGACCATATGATCGATTGCCTCCGTAGTAAACAAATTTTGATCCGTAATGATGTTTGAAGGTGTGATGCTAAGTTTTAACTTAACACATAATTACATTCGTTGTATTCTAAACCTCATGCCTTGTAAGCAGTTATACGGGTAAATTATCTAAGAGTCCACTTGGCGATTAAAACTGTTTTCACGGCATGGACACAACATCGAATCTCGGGGATAGTATCAACCAGAATGGGAAAGAGAGGCATGTTAGACCGAACTGAACCTAAAGCGTCGAACCTGCTAGATGCCTATCCTAATCTCCTACATTTGTTCCAACAGGTAGGGTGGACTCAGTTTTGCCACCGATGTTCTGACTACCATGATTTGGTAGCCCAATCTTTTGCAACGAGGTTCGATGTCAGCCAGGTATAGGTGGGTGGATTAACGTTTGAGGTTATAGAGCACACAGTTGTTGAAGCCACAACTCTACCCATGGATGGTGACAGGGTTTTTCGCAACCATATTCTAGTAGGCATAGACGTTCTGTCTTTCTTCAAAGAAGAGAACAGAGCAGAGAATTGGAAGGTCGGGGTTCAGAAAAATTGGCTACAAAACAAATGGTATGCTCTCTTGTGGCTTTGCCAACAATATTTTACTTATGAATGATGTTATAATAGGGTCAATTTGTATCATTTTTATTTCTTAGCACATTTGGATGGGCAGATTAAGATTAATCCCTACTTCTACCTGCTGGAAAGCCTCAAACACATGGCTACTAGGTTCAGGGATAGGGTTAACCCTTCATCACACTTTGTCTATCATAAAGCCCTGATTAAGCTTCTAATAGAAATCCATTTAGCTAAGTTAGGGAGGACTTGGAACCATTTCCTTTTCTAGGGAGGGTTCCAACCTCAACTTGCCAGGAGAAAAAGGGGCAAACCCCAAACCATCAGGAGAATGAAGAAAACTCAAACAAAGGTTTCTTCCCAGACACCTATCATTCATGAAGACTCTAAAGCCCCATGTACATCAGTTTCCCCAAAGACTATCAAGGTTTATTAAAGAAAGAGTACTTGGCTTCATAATCCAGAGCCCATACTGTTTCAAGGCCCATAAATCGACATAGTTTCTACTGATGTTTCAACTCTACCCTCAGATAATTCCCTTGCAACCACATTTACTCTTGTTTTAAGGGCAAACAACCATTAATAGAGGAAGGACAAAACACACCACACCTAATATTCTCAGACCAGGTAACATGCACACAAGGCCAACAAACAAGCTACGGTATAAAATCAAGCTTAGAAGTAACCTAGAGTTAGCTAAACAAGTCATTAACATAGATGATGTGCCTTTAAAAGACTTGATCATCAATAAGAAGTCCGTGAAATCTAAGAAGAGGCCTATAGAGTCTAATAATAAGCTTGAAAACCCTAGAGGAAATAAACAGGCTACCAAAGCAAAGCCCATTGAGACTAGACAGAACCATAAGCAAAGATTGGACAAGTTGGATGTGTTACTTGAGGCTGAAATTACCCTCAGCTAACATTCCAGGGTATGGGAAACATTTTTTGTCAACTTGTTTAAAATCAAAACTTAGTTTTCATTTTGTTGAAAGTTGCTTGCCACTTCTGTATGCAATATAAACATCGAGAAGAGTTGACAATACCTTTGTCAACATTTTTTATAAGCATGGCAGTGTGTCTATCATCTATTTCGAACAGGATATGCATACTGGTTATAAAATGAATCCTACAGGAAAATGTCGAGAGCGTGCTTATCAGCAATTTTGCATAAAACAACCACACATATTGATCAACAAAGGAAACCTATAGGAAAGGGTTGGCAGCGTGTCTGTTAGCGATTTTGAGGCGAAATAGAGATGCTGACATATCCATTGTTAGCAATATTCGAAAAGGTTCATCTCCCGACTGTTAGCGATTTTTTCGTAAAACCGCAGAACAACAGAGCACATCCAGGAAAAGTGTTGACAGAGTAGACAAGGGGACCTATTTTGATTGATACGATGATGATAACCTACATAGGGACCTGTTCTATTTTCCAACCAATTAGTTGACCATATCACTTTATTTTTTCCTATAGTTTTCTAAGATTCACTAGATATTTTCTAAGTTTATTTTTCTGCATGAACCTAAAGGATATTTTAAATACCTCAGTATTGTGATTATGAGGATTCTATTATTTTGCAAAATGTAATGTGAAACTCTATAAAGACAGTTTATGAATAATGAAAAATGGTTGGAAATATTTTGAAAAATTACTTGTAGTCTAGATATGTTTGAGCAATCTTAAATGTATTTGCAGTGTTTGATGAGCAACTAGTATAAAACTCATGTGTTTCATTTCCCTATCAGTATTCCTCTGTTATTAATTGTCTCTTTCATGTTTGAAATGTTAGCTTAATGAGATTGGATTTCATGTGATGCTCCTCTCTTAAATTATCAGCCATTAAATACTTGTTATTCTCAGCTCTTATAAGCCTTGCTTTCTCCTTGTCCTCCTTTCTTCTAAATCTCCAAAACAGTCAAAGGACGTGTTAGTCCCGTGCTTTTTGCAAATTTATCATTAGATCTATGATTTCATTTGGTTGATAGCTTGACTCCATTCCCAATGGTAGGTTTTGAGGATCATCCAACCATCTTATACCTAAACCTAAATCTGGCCACCTGAACTCAATTGTGAAAACCTTCTACTACATTGACCATAAAGTAGTTGAGTTTTACGAAGAGATCCCCCTCTGGGTTGAAGGGCCATATTTCAACCTAAAAGTGGTTTGAGGTTACCTTAGGGTTTCTCCATGTAGTCAGGGTTTTCTCTAAGTGATAACATTTTGGTGTTGTTGCCGGGGATGAAAATAATATTTTTCCCCTAACGATTTTATTGTTAAAAATCATATCTCTTAGAGCAAACAAATATTTTTGTATTATCATGGCTACAAGTAGTTTTCTCTAGTGACTCCACTTTATCATCTAAAGCTTTCTTACTATCGAAATACGGGCTATACAGGTGTCTATACTCGGAGGAATCCTGATCTGAATTGACCATCATTTTTGTCAAGTTCGGAAAAGATATTCAAAAAGAAAACTTCCAAGAAATCGGGTAAGATTATAGAACGATATAATTCATTACCTACGAAGATTGAAGCTGTTGAAGATTTGCAATTTGATGAAAAGTTCGAAAATTCCATGTTTAGATCTAAATCTGAAAGTTATCTTTCAGATACTGTTTTAGATTCGACAGTTTTCAAGACTGTTGTTAATGATCCTTTTATCCCAGAAATAGAATCGTTACCACAATATCAAGAAATCTGGTCCCATTTTCAGGATTTAGAATGTAGAATTCAAGAACTTCAAGCTTTTGAAGCTAGAGCTGCAAAGTTTCCATATTCTATTCCAGTATTTTCAGTTACAAATACACCTCCATTTTCTACTGGATCTCATAGTCCTGAGCCATCAGCTTCTGTTAAAAGGCCTTTGTTCCCTTTTACACCTGCTTTCTAAATTCCTATTGTAACTACACCTAGCATAATGGTTGCTAGATATGCTCCTTTTAACCTTCAAGGTTTGTTGCATGATCTCCCTACAAATTATGGACAATGTCTTATTCAATTTGATGGTATGAATATTATACATCTTAGTAGCATGTAGACAAGCTCAAAGATTTCATAGATCTGGAGGAAGTTGACCACGAAGATGTTGTTATCACTCAGGTTGTTCCCAAAAGTTGTAAGAAAGGGAATACGGCCGAGGTAACCACAGACCAATCTTTTAGATACAAATTCTAGCCAATCTGCATCCAGAGAGGGCTCTCTTTTTATGATTTAGCTTTGTTTTTTAAGATTTTAGGCTAGTTATGAGATACAAGGGTTTTTTGTTTTGAAGTAGTTAGGCAACAGCCCGCAGAGCGCGGACTGAGGTCTCACATGAAGTAGTATGGGAGGATGCTAAAACCAGGTTTTCGTACCCTGGAGATGTCTAATGAATTTAAGTGGTCCGTGGTTCGACCCTGCACGCACGTCACTACGCGCACTTACCCGTACCTCACAACCTGAGATGATGCCTTCATGCAGCCCTACTCGGGGGCTGAACGTTGTTATTACCTAAGTTCTTACTAGTATTCCACTGTTAGTTTATTAACTTAGCCTACTTGTATGTTTAAGTTATACTTAGCAATATAAATCATTCATAAAAGTGAACACAACAAATAAACAATATAATTGCAATTTATATCAAACAGGTAACAACCCAAGAACAAATACACAGAGTTAAGATAATACTTCTCTTTATTATTATCTTCCTCAGTTACAGACTTGACTCCACCCTGCGCACTCAGTTGTAGGGGTCCGCGCACTTAGCTGCGAACTACTAGGCCTCTGCACACTCAGCTACAGAGCCATCTCCTACTCTACAACCCAAGATACACTTGGACACTTAGACCCTTGCTCTTCGCTTCTACTTTCTTTGTTACCTCCCTTTTACACTTAAAGCCTCGCTTTATTTATATAATCCCATGGTCCACGGACCATGGGAAGGCCAACATTACATTACAAGACTAGGGTGGAAAACCCCGTGACTCTATCATACATTTCGCACTCCGCGCCCGTAATTTGTGGAGACTTTACAACAAGATTAAGTCAAAACTTGGGCTTTAATCCCCAAAACATGCCTTAGGGGGATTCCATGCCCAATGGAGCCCTTATTTGCTTGCGCAATTCCTGAGAAAATTAGGCCCCTATTATTTAAGAATTTCCTCCTAAATGCTTGAGCAATTCCCAGGGATTGATCACCTGACCAATACTCTAAACTGTAAACTAAATCTAGTATATAATTAATTGTAAACTGCCTTGGAATCTCCACCACAACTAAGGAACTTGAATTCCTTGCATAAATGAGCTAATTTAGTTGCATGCATTAGTTAACTAGATGATCTTTAAGATATATTGTTGTCCCACTACTCAACTGACCATGCACTAGTTCTTTTAATTGTTAGAACTAGTTTAACTTATTACAACTGAAATTAACTCAACCTAGGCTCCTAAAATTTAGGAATCACTACATACAACTAAACTTCATGCCCCTAACTCGAATTAATTGAGCTAGACTCCTATGAAATGGGAATTAAAACATTCAAAATGAACTTGAACTCATTAACTTGAATTGAGTGTTCTGAACTGAGTGACAAGGGCCATGTCACCTCAGTTAACTCCTCCAAGTTGTATGTTGATGTGGAATTTCGAATTTCCTTCGGTTCATTAAGGAAAAATCAAATTTTGTTGCATTTTTCAACACTCCCTCTTAGCAAGAAAGGGATTATCAACTACCCCAATCCTACACTTGTGGAATGTACTGCATACAACACCTCTCACTGTTGTTGTTTTTATTGCAACATCTGCAACTAAGAAGCATAAAAAAAGTTGAATCAATTGTGTCTACAACTATCTACTACGAAAATTGTGCTGCTATTGACTCTATTACTAATCCTCTTGCTTTATTGTCAACACTCTTTCGCACTCCTCATTATTTGACTGAAATTGATCCTCCTACTGCTAAATACTGTTGGCCCCTGTAGCAAGGTAATGATCCATGAGGAGAACACCTCAATGGACCTTGCCCAAATTTCTACAAATTTGGGACTAAGGATCTACATCGCCCCACCTCACTCCTGGAGGTATAGTTTCATCCATGGTGAAATCTGATCTACTCATACTGTTGTTTCTACTGCTCTATTGCTGCTTCCGCACTACTGCTGCAACCATTGCAATAATGACTATGATCTCCCCAAGACCTGAAGTACTAGCTTCAATAGGGTTGCTCCCTCTGAAACTAGACTTCCTCTGAGTTTTGATCTCCTTGTGGGAAATCTCGCTGCTCCTCAATCTACCAATATCAATGATCACGACTCCTTTTTTTGTTTCTAAACATTGGCTCATTGATCTCCCCAATGACAGCCTTCTCGCTCCATTAAGAAGTCTGCTCATTGGGTCTTCTAGATCTGCCCTGTACTAGGGCTCCATAACTCTACCTCCTAGTAGCTCACTATTTCTTCAATGATCATTGTACAGTAGGAATTCAATGGCTGGTTCTAATGTGAATCATGTTCTGATACCATGTAGAAATTATGGTGTAGATTTGCAACTACTCATGAATTTTTAATCAAAATCACAAGACACAAAGCTACTCTACTGCTCTACGGAAAGTAATTCACAATTTAGAACAAAAATTTTAGACATGCAATAAGAGATCACACACATGCAAATAGTATTTTTCCGAGGGAAAGCAAATTGCTAAAAACCTCAACTCACACTTGCATTACTTTGATGAATAAAGATGTATTACAATTGATTTGTTCAACTCAACACAACCTACAAGTGCATAACCTATCTCTCTGCTCAATGAGAAGCTCTAACCCAAACTTAGTCAAAATTTTCCTCTACTTGAGCCCCTATTTGCTTGCACAATTCCAGAGGAAATTAGGCCCCTATTATTTAGGAATTTCCTCCAAAATGCTTGTGCAATTCCCAGGGATTGATCACCTAACCAATACTCTAAATTGTACGCTCAATATACTATATAATTAATTTTACACTTCCTTGGAATCTCCACCACATCTGAGGAATCAAATTCCTTGCATGCATGAGCTAATTTAGTTGCATGCATCAATTAATTGGATTATCTTTGAGTTAGACTATTGCCCCACTACTCAACTGACCATGCACTAGTTCTACTAACTATTAGAACTAGTTTAACTTATTACAACTGAAATTAACTCAACCTAGGCTCCTAAAATTTAGGAATCACTACATACAACTGAACTTCATGCCCCTAACTCAAATTAACTGAGCTAGACTCCTATAAAATAGGAATCAACACATGCAAACTGAAATTCAACTCATTAACTCAAATTGAGTGTTCTTAACTAAGTGACAAGGGCCATGTCACCTCAATTAACTCTTCCAAGTTGTTTGTTGATGTGGAATTTCGAATTTTCTCAGTTTGATTAAGGAAAAATCAAATTGAGAGTTTCTTGATGAATTTTTCAACAACAAACATATGTATTCAAATGTGCATTTGAAGAGAGGGGTTTCATAAGATTATCACCTTTTTTAACAACATTTGAAATAAATTTAAATCCATATATAAAATCATTTTTGTATGCATATTTTTTACATAATAAAAGTCCAAAACCCCATTCGAGCTTGAAATCGTGGGCTCTAAAAAACAAATAACCTCCCACATCCATTCGGAGGGAGGAAAAAATACGCTCAATCAACCAATAAATTTTTGGCACAAGACAAATTCCACCAGCCTTAAACAAGATCTTATATATTGGGTTTCTTATATATATATGTGTGTGTGTGTGTGTGTGTGTGATTAACATTTTAAATGAAATTAAATGCCCCTTTAAATGGAAACAATGTCTTGCACACATACTTTAACCCTTTGAGACCCAAAATTAATCAAATTTTGTCAATTAACCCTGTAATTAAATCCATTAACCTGTATTGTGCCTTTCTAGGCCCCTATTTTTTTATTCTAATGTGCAATTACACCATCCTCATCCTTGGGGCTTCCACCAAACAGCTGGAAAACAATATGCAATTCTTAAACTTTACCCCCAAATTTTGCCCAATAAATCCCAAAGACCATCAAAGTTTGACCTGTTGCTCCCTTTAACTATGCTAGAAATCCTCCTGCAGTATCTGCTTTTGAATTTATAGAGATCTCTATCATTTCCACCATAACCACTTTTGTCAAACACATGGTGGATAGCCTGTAATCAAATACACACACAGAGAGAGAGAGATAACATTTTAAATGAAATTAAATGCCCCTTTAAATGGAAACAATGTCTTGCACACAAACTTTAGCCCTTCAAGGCCCAAAATTAATCAAATCTTTCCAATTAACCCTATAATTAAATACATTAACCTGTATTGTGCCTTTCTAGGCCCCTATTTTTTTATTCTAATTTGGAATTACACCATCCTCATCCCTGGGCCTTCCACCAAACAGTTGGAAAACAATATACAACTCTTATACTTTACCCCCAAATTTGGCCCAATAAATCCCAAATACCATCAAACTTTGACCTGTTTCTCCCTTTAACTATGCTAGAAATCCTCCTGCAGTTTCTGCTTTTGAATTTATAGAGATCTCTATCATTTCCACCACAACCACTTTGATCAAACATATGGTGGATAGCCTGTAATTTTTAGCCCAATTTAGGCTCAGTGTTGTAACTAGGCTCTAATACCATTTGTAATGTCCTCGTCTTCCAACCAGGAAACACTACCTCACCCAAACCCAAATTTTACACCACTAAATCCATCATTTATCTTGTGGAAGCTTAATATTCATAATTACTATTACCCTGAGCTATGACAGAGCCCACTCTGTCTCGCACATATACTACCCTTATTTCAACCCTAGCATCAAATTTGTCAACAAAGAAAATACCCAACTATATATATATATATATATATATATATATATATATATATATATATATATATATATATATATATATATATATATATATATATATATATATATATATATATATATACACACACACATATACAAAACTCAAAGAGTTGGGGTTTATACTTATGGTTATTGCACCCAATTAGGGTTTAGGTATACAACAAAATTGTTCTTAAATATATTCATAGCTAGATACACTCATTATACACAACCCTTACAAATTTTAGAATCATACACACATAAAATACTTATTCATCATTGGAACAATTAAATGTACATATAAACCATACTTGTGAATTACACAACTGAATTAACGAAGAATTAACTCAAAACCCCAATTAGGGTTCATAGTAAAATTTTCCATAACTACTGTTGAGAACCCTTACATGCATGGCACAACCAAAACACACAATTATGCAAAACCATGGCATTGAACTCTGACCAAGGTTTCAGGCACAATATTATACATAAGCATAAATTACAAAAAAGTATAAGAGTACTTATCTGAGTAAAATGTCTGATTAGCTACGGGTTCTCCATATTTCACCATACATGGAGAGCGCGTGGTTCATAAATTTCAACCATGAGTCACACCCGAGTGGGGGTTGTAACTCCACGAGTGATAGGAAAAACTGATATTAAATTGATAACCATGGTCGAGGTATCAACCCCAACAACCATATCATCAACCTCTCTCTCTCTCTCTCTCTCTCTCTCTCTCTCTCTCTCTCTCTCTCTCTCTATATATATATATATATATATATATATATATATATATATTCCCTGCGCCTATGCCATCAATCATGGCGCCTTATAATCCCCTAGGAAAACCAACCATATCATCATCAACCTTTGTGCTCTACATTCCCTGTACCTGTTCCCACCAACCAAGGTGCCTTATGTCCAACCAGGAACTTCTCAGCAATAAGGTTCTGCTTCCCTCATACCAACACCCACCAACCAGGTGCCTTACAACCTTCTAAGAAGCTCTCCTCCCATCATGGTATGATGGAGTGATACAATGCATTGTACTATCATCATTGCCACCTGATGCCTCGCCCCTTCACTACACACACACACACACACACACTTTTCCTCTGCATGGCTACTTTTGCCATGTGGCACCTATTTGGGCCACGTGGGTCCCTAGGTGTCTTCAACACCGATAATTGTCACTATCATCTTCCCCGTGTCCATGGTGTGCATGCCCCTCATACTCTTACCGTGGAGTGTGCTCCACAACCAACCTTTTTATTATTATTATTTATTTATTATTAAATATATAAATTACATCACTAGTTCAACATGGTATTAACAAACCAAGCCTTTCGTCCACGTAACTAATATCGACACATATTCCCAAGCACATGGGCCCCACAACATAAATACAACATATCTGTATGGGAATGAAAGTCGCATATCATAAACACATAAGCACGCAGGCCCACAATATACATTTGGCTTACCATCCTAACAACAATGTACATACCATTACATCATAAATGGGAGAGGGTATTACATAGGTTGTGAACAATAGGAGATTTGAGAGAATCAATCTTATGCATTACAACTAATGGGATTCCCTTCACCAATAAATAGCATCATAGGCTATCCCACTTCCCTCTAATGCTATAATGCAAGTTGGCCAGGAAAATATCTTATGTTGGAAGCTAGTAAATCTCAATTGTAGCAATTACAAGCATTCACAACAAAGGTTTTACTCATACAATCATAATAAATAAAGTTATGGAAACAACATACCTATGGGCACAATGCAATATTAACACTAAAAAATAACATATTGACAATATCTCAACATACATAAATGGCCTAGCAATATATTAACATGGTAGTATTCTCTTCCATGGGTTAGCATATCAACATCCCAACACATTTATTAGTGTATGTGCATGGTCTCTTAGCATACTTGAATGGAAACATCCTATATAGTCAACCCACCAACAAATGTACCCCCCCGCAATAAGGAGAGATTGAATGAATTATTATTCCCAAAGGTGGAATAATTTCCTTCCTAGTGTAGAAATTAGGTTGTAGATTTGCAACTTCTCATGAATTTTTAATCAAAATCACAAGACAAAAACCTACACTACTACTTTGCAGACATTAGTTCACAATTTAGAACAAAAATATCAGACATTGAAGAAGAAATAACACACATGAAACAATTATTTTTATATGGGGAAAGCAATCTATTAAAAACCCCAATGCTTACTTGCATCAATCCAATGAATATAGATGTATTACAATTGCTTTGCTTAGCTAAACTCACCCAACAAGTGCACAACCTATCTCTTTGCTCACTAAAGGTCTCTAACTCAGAATTAGTCAATTTTTGCCTCAACTTGAGCTCTTATTTCCTTGCGTTGTTCCTTGAGGAATTAGCCCCTATTATTTAGGAAATTCCCTCAATTGAATTGCACAATTCCTTTAGGCTAATCATTTGACTGCATGCAACACTTGTACACTCAAGACTAGTCTACAACTAATGTTACATTGCCGTGGAATCTCCACTTCAACTGGGTAACTCGAATTCTCTGCATGCATTAGCTATTTTAGGTTGATTGATCAATTAACTGGATGATCATTGAGTTTGACTAGCATCCCACTGTTTAACCAATATTCCACTAATTCCTCCAAAAGTTGGAACTAGTTTAACTGAAAACAACCTGAAATAATTGACCCTGATAACTACAAATTAGCAATCACACATGCATAATTGAACTATAACTCCTCCAACTCGAACTTACTGAGTAAATTGGGTGACACAAGCCATGTCACACAAGTTAACATCATCCAAGTTGTATGTTGATGTGGAAATTCAAATTTTTTCAATTTAGTGAATGCAAAATCAATTTGAGAATTTCTTGTTGCATTTTTCAACACTCCATCTTAGCAAGAAAGGGATCATCAACCACCTCTATCCTATACCTGTGGAACTCGAACTTCCCTCTTGACAAGACCTTTGTCAAAATATCATCATCTTGTTCGTCTGTTGGAATGTATTGCAATAACATTATCTGCCTATGCACATATCTCCTAAATAGTGATACTAGATATCTATATGTTTGGATCAATCCTCAAAAATAGGATTTTCAGAAAGATTGATGCAACTCTAATTATCACAGTAGATCACAGTTGGATCCATAATCTGACCAAACAATCCAAAAAGTATCTTTCTCATCTATATCGCCTCACATGTTGCTTGACTGGCAACCATGTATTCTGCTTCTACCAAGCTAAGTGCAAAAAATATTTTCTTCCTATTGTATCAGGAAAAAATTATGGACCCAACACTAAAAATTCCACCTGATGTACTCTTTCGTTCTAATGGACTCCTCGCCCATTCTGCATATTTAAAGCCACATAACTTCACTCCCTTTGTCTATTTGTACCATAGTCCAAACTGGGTAGTTCCTTTGAGGTACTGTAGAACATGCTTAACTGCCCTCCAAAATAACTTAGTTGGCCTAACCATAACTTAGCTTAGCTGGTTGACTGCATAACACATATATGGTCATGTGTTCACAAGATACATTAGTGAACCCACCAACTACTAGTAAACAATAGCATCCACTTCCTCACCTGAAGTGACATCCTCTTTCCTCCAGTTGGTCGCTAGAGGTGTCTCCATGGGTTTGCAACTATCCATGTGGAACCTCTGAAGTATCTCATTAGCATACTTTCCCTGAGAGACAAACAGTTCCCACCACCTTGCCATGTTTCCAATCTGAGGAAGTAGTGCATGAGACCCATGTCCTTCATTTCAAACTCTCTTGCAAGGTCCTCCTTGCAAGATTTGATTAGCTGCTCATCACCAATTAAAATCAAGTCATTAACATATAAGAAAATAATCAACCATTTACCTTCTACATAGATGCAATAGAGGTTTGCATCCACTTCATTTTTGGTGAAGCCCAAACCAGTGATATAGCTATTGATCCTAGTGTACCAAGCCCAAGGTGCTTGCTTAAGACCGTACAACGCTCTCTTGAGTCTGCACACATGAGACTCCTGATAAAAAGTCCCGAAACCTTCTAGTTGCTTGATATACACCTCGTCCTCAATAACTCCATTGAGGAACGATATTTTCACATCCATCTGGTGTATCTTCCACCCCATCTGTGCAGCAAGAGAAATAATCAATCTGATGGATGAGTGCCTTGCTACAAGAGCAAAGGTCTCCTCGTAGTCAATCCCATTAACTTGAGAGTACTCGTTGGCCACAAATCTGGCCTTGTACCTTTCTATGCTTCCATCTGCTACATTCTTTACTTTGAAGATCCATATTGAACCCACAACTGGTTTATCCACTAGTCTTGGGATCACTTTCCAAATATTGTTCTTTAGAATGGATTCGTATTCCTCCACCATTGCATCAACCCATACATGTTTCTCTACTTCTTCCTCGAAAGAGGATGAATCAGTTTCTATAAGCTCAGTCATTAGATCCATGTAGCCAGTGTACCGATCTAGTTACATTCTCTGTCTGCATTGATTTGAAGGAGCACCCACATTCTCCCTCGCATCCTGCACATGTCTTTCAACTTCCCTAGTACTTTTCCTTCCTCCTCTAGATGGTTCTGCTTGAGTGACTATCTCCACTCTCTGCTCCTCAATTTGTGGCTACTCCACAACATCTTGAGGTTCCTCCTTCGGAGCTAAAATCTATTCTTCTAGTGGGATCTAAAGCTCCCTCTCAAGAGAGAACCACATCACTTTGTCTTCATCAAATTTTACATCCCTTCACACAAATGTCATTTTGAGGGATGGCCAATACACACGTTAGTTTTGGGGAGTGTCTTTGTAACCCAAAAATACCCCCAATTTTGTTGTCATCTCTAGCTTCTTCCTTGATTCTTTGGAGAAATGGAAGTAAACAAAGGCTCCAAAAATCCTAAAGTATGACACATCAATCTTTCTCCCTAAGAAGTCATCTTCTGATGCAATCATGCCAAGAATTCGATGAGGAATCTGGTTCTACAAATAGACTGTTGTGTTGCATGCTTCAACCCACAAATGTAGAGGAAGGCCTTGGTCATGCGACATTGCCCTCGCTACTCCCACAAAGCTATGATTCTTTCTCCTAGCCACCCCACTCTATTGTGGGTTGTGGGGTACTATGAACTCTCATCGAATGCCTTCTTTTGCATAGAAATTTTTAAATTAATTCAACATGTACTCACCTCCATTATCGCTCCTGAGAGCCTTAACCTTCTTGCCCATTTCTTTCTCAACTAGTGCCTAGAATTCTATGAAATTGGAGAATGTCTCATCCTTCTTCCGTATGAAGAAGATCCAACACTTTCATGAGAAGTCATCAATAAAAATGACAAAATATTTGTGCCTGGCAGTGGAGGCTGTCAAGAAATGTCCACAAACATCAAAGTGGATCATTTCAAGGACTACATGTGCTTTGTTGTCCTAATCATGGAAGGTTGCTTTTGTGTACTTCCCCAAAGTACATCCTTTGCACACATCCTGCTACTTAAGTGCTCCTTTTGGGAGGCCTATGGTTATCTGATGCATGATCTTCAAAGTGCCATGATGCAAATGGCCAAGTCTTCTATGCCAAAGTTCACTGACATCACATCTCTGCACCTTCTCCGCCTTTGTACTCAATGCAACATAATCCTCCACATCTGGCTTGTACATTTTCTTCACAAAAACCTCGATCTGCTTCACCTATCCCATGGCCATGTGTCTCAGGAATTCCTTTCCTTTGTTGAAGATCACATCATAACCACAGTCTTCCAAAAATGCAATAGGGACGAGATTTTTCTTTAGGCCCAGAACGAACATGACATCCTTAAGCCTGAGGGGGGAAATCGACTTCCTCTGGAAGGTGACTGTACCAATCCCAGTCACACTATACCTTATGTCGTCCCCCATCTCAATGTGCATCTGCAAATATTTCTCCTCTAGGCCAATGAAAAAATATCTATTTATCGTCATGTGGAATGATGCACTTGAGTCCCAGTACCACACGCTCCCCCATCACTGTGCTAGCCATGCATGCAATGATGGTAAATTCAAGCTCGAATTGTGAAGCCAAAGCTTCACATACTGCTCCTCCTGAGGTCTTCTTTCTTTCCTTCTTGTGTGGACACTTCGTGACATACTGCCTGAATTCATGACAATGGAAGCATTTAATTTTTGACAAATCTTTATTCTTGCCCCTTGATTTGATTTTGGTTTGGATTGGGATTTCTTCCCTTTTCCCTTCTTTTCCTTTCTAGCCAATGCAATGTTTTCTTCATCCTTGCCCTTGGATGAAGTCCCATCTCTGGTATTTCTCCTTATTTCTTCCTATACCAAATCAAACCATAAGCGCTCCCAACTGGATAGTTTATCCTTCCCATTCCATGAATCTTGATAATTATGCCAGTTCTCTGGAAGGCCTGGAAGAGATAAGGTTACCAAATATTCTTCAGGGACATTAACATTGACCCTGCCAAGTTCATCATGACATTGTGTAAACTTGCTCAGATACTTCAAAATTGTGTCATTCTTTTGCATCTTGATACTTCAAAGTTTATCCTTAAGTGTCAGCTTCCTGTGGTCACTACTATTCTCGAACAATTCTATCAGTTCTTTCCACATCGCGAATGGAGTTTCTTTTTTGTGGAGATTCAAGACAATATGATCCCATACTTCCTCTAAGATTATTCTCCTCTCCTTGGCCACATCTTTCTTCCACTGAGCAAGGTTATGGGCATCTATGCTTGACGTTTTGCAACATCTGTCTTGATGTATTCTAGCAATCCATTGTCATCCAATACTACCTCCATGTGGTCCTTCCATGCAACAAAATTAGAGGTTCCTTCCAAGGCATACTCTAGCCTTAGTCCATTGAAGGCCATCTTCTTAGCTCTGAAGAAATCCTGCTACACTGATATTCAAATTCGAACCTCTGAGAAACAACTTTGAATTTCCTACTCTAATGTGAATCCAACTCCGATACCATGTAGAAATTAGGTTGTATATTTGCAACTGCTCATGAAGTTTTAATCAAAATCACAAGACACAAACCTACACTACTTCTCTGCAGACATTAATTCACAATTTAGAACAAAAATATCAGACATGCAAGAAGAAATAACACACATGCAACAAGTATTTTTATTCAGGGAAAGCAATCTGCTAAAAACCCCAATGCCTACTTGCATTAATCAAATGAATATAGATGTATTACAATTACTTTGTTCAACTGAGCTCACCTTGCAAGTGTACAACCTATTTCTTTGCTCACTGAAGGCCTTTGAACCAGAATTAGTCAATTTTTTCCTTGGCTTGAGCTCCTATTTCCTTGTGTTGTTCCTTGAGGAATTAGCCCCTATTATTTAGGAAATTCCCTCAATTGAATTGCGCAATTCCTTTAGGTTGATCATCTGACTACGTGCAACACATGTACACACAACACTAGTCTACAACTGATGTTACACTAGCTTGGAAAATCCACCTCAACTGGGTAACTCAAATTCTTTGCATGCACTAGATATTTTGGGCTGATTGATTAGTTATGATGGATGATCACTGAGTCTTACTAGAGTCCCATTGCTTAACTGACCTTCCACTAGTTCCTCCAAAAGTTGGAACTAGTTTAACTGAAAACAACCTAAAATAATTGACCTTGATTGCTATAAATTTGAAATCACACATGAAGAACTGGACTCTAACTCCTCCAACTTGGATTTACTGAGTAAACTAGGTGACACAAGCCATGCCACACAAGTTAACATCATCCAAGTTGTATGCTGATGTGGAAATTCATTTTTTCTCAATTTAATCAAGTCAAAATCAAATTGAGAATTTCTTGCTGCATTTTTCAACACCTAGGGCTTACATGAGTATACGACTTGCATGAAGACTATGTACCCTTTTCATAAAGTTTCAGAAATAAACATAAAGAAAAAAATATAATGAGATATGAAGACTTGGGAGCTAAACACTTGACAACCTCAATAAAATATTATTTTATTGACCACCTCCTATTTCTCCTCTCATTGTTTCATTTCTTTCATGAAGCTCCTAATGAGATATATCCCTAAGTGCACCCTTTTATATTGCTATTACTATTTTATATAAATTCCAAATTAATCAAAATTAAATCACTTACCCATTTACGTCATACTTACTCGTCATGTTCAAGCTCATAGAGGGTAGTACACAGAAGAACAAAACATAACTTAGGAGAAAAATATGCTTGAGGAAGTCACCTATAATGTACTTTCTATTGATGATGAAAATACAAGGATAATTGGGCCTCAAAGTTTTGATTAAATAACTAAGAAAAATAGCGGCGTAAATTTATGCAAGTTGAAATGGATTCAATCAAGAATAAACAAACATAGAATTTAGTGGAGTTACCTACATACAAGGAGATGATATGATTGAATGCAAATGGATCTACAACACAATATAAATTTTCATAGTATAATGACAAAACATAAAATATCTCTAGTAACAAAAGATTATGGACATAAAGAGGGCATTAATTATGAATATACATCTACTCTAGTTTTGAAGACGAATATAACTTAAAAATGGTGACACTTGTTATGCAATTAAAATGGGAAATGCATTAAAAAAAATGAAAAAATTAATAATGAATGCATGGATATATGAGGAAGTCTACATGGAGTGACTACTTGCACTTGTGGACCTTGGAAAGATAATTTAGTGTTTAAGTTGTCTTGAGAATCTCTTTATGATTTGAAGAAAGCATAAAGGGCATTTGACATGAGGATTGATGAATACTTCAAAGAAGTTGGGTTCCTAAAAAACAATTTATATAATTTATATATGAATTTACATGTGAAAAGTATTTATAGTAAAAATTTATTAATCAATGTAGATTTATCTTAACCCTATATTTATCAAGCTTTGAGAAGGATACAATCTCTCTAGTGCAAACTCTTTTAGAAGAAAGGTTTTCACCTTGAGAGATTTGATCCCTCTTTGCGCTTGATAGATTTGGGGTTAAGATGGATCTACATTAGTTCTTCCTATGTTTATGTGTGTTTCACATGTATCAACTCCATATTAACCATAGAAGAAATTGCACCTCCTTTATTTTGAGGAATACACTAATAAAATGTTTTAACCATAAGAATTTTTTTTTCATTTCAAATGCATTATATAATATATGCATAGTTAACATTGAAGTGTTTTGTTTATGGTTTGTTTTTCTGTTATTAATATATTTTTAAATACATGTTTCCCTTATGCTAGGAAGTCTTTGTGCGCATGTGTGTTATAATTAAAAAATCATGCACTCAATTTCACTAGCTAGGGTGCTCAACACTAAAAAATGGCATGTGTAAGTGTATAGTGAATGTTGGAAAATGTCACAAATCAAGAAAAAACCAAAGGCTCTTAAGATTTCCATTTAAAAAATTAATCCACACAAATTTATCTCAGTATTTCTACTCAGATAACTAAAATTGTTTCTTTGATAGTTGCACATATTCCTATAAGTAATATATTAGCAATCCACGGGCCAAATCAAATTAAATTGACAACCACCAGCTGAAAGGACAAGGTCAGGTAGCTTAATCTTAAGCCACTATGCCATTAAAGTGGCATGAAGGAGCCTCTAAAGGACTCCCCTTGTCTCCCACTAGCTCACTCGAGGATCAAATCTCATTAATGAGCTAAGGGGAGGCAAGGCATGGGCTTTAGCCTATAAATATTATTGGATTTGGGACTAAAAAAAACATAAGCTCAAGCAAAGTTATGCTGCCAAATTGTATAGCAAATTAGTATTCCTTTGTGTTCAGAGAGCTCAACATTGAGAACTCCCATAAGACTTCTTTAAGGAAATATCATTCTTGCAAGGAGAGGGCAAAGGGACCTTCCTTTAGGAGAGTCATAGGGTCCATTGCCCTATCAACTCCCTTTAGTGTCTTTGGTGTAATTTTGTAACTCTTTTCAAGAAGAAATAAAAATAATTCTTTCTTCCCTACCTCTTTTGTTATCTTCTTTTGTTTTCTTTGTTATTTCATTGTAACTAATGATCTTGTTTAGATTTAGTTTCTTTGTTCATTTATTTATGTGTTTTTCTTGCTAATCATCTGCTTGTTCGCTCTATGCAGGGAATGACAACCTTGTAATAGATTGGATTTTGGTACACTATTGCTAGACCAAAAGACAAATCTCTCTCTCTCTCTCTCTCTCTCTCTCTCTCTCTCTCTCTCTATATATATATATATATATATAATTGCTTATTATTATTATTATTATTATGTGGCAACATGTGCGTCTTATTCCATAATAAAAATTGAATGAATTACACATTCTTCTCATTGAGAAGTATTTTTTTTCTCCAATTATTCTCTCTCTCTCTCTATATATATATACAACTGAAAATGAGCATTGAAATATATAATCACATGTCAACTCACAAAAGGAATTACATATCTCCTTCATATTAGGTTGTAATAACAATAATGATTTTAATTAAAACTAATTAATGCATACTCGTTTTTTATTATAGCCTACATCGTTTTCAGTTTAGAAGGAATTACGCATCTCCCTCATACTGAGTTGTAGAATGTGCCGCTTGTCCCAATAACTATTTTATTTTATTTATTTATTAAATTGTTGTAGTATGTAGCATCAAAATTGAAGTTAAAGCAAGACCAATGACACACACTTAAAATGAGATATTTTGGACTGTTTTATATTATTGCCTTGGAATTGATGTTTAAAAAAAACTAGAGAGGAATTTTGATACTCAGTCTGAATATTAGATTTCATTCATATGACTTCATCACAAAGTTCTTTATGGTAGATTATACAAATACAACACACAGTGGATCTTGACATGAAACTCATGAAATATTGAGTAGTGAAATTAGTTAACACAACCTTACATAAAAGACTGGCAGAGAACCTAATCTATATAAGCATTACTTGACTTAACATCGAGTATGATTTTGATGTGGTTTGAAGATGCATGGAATGTTTTATTAAAAGTTTTTGGAAGACATTTAAAAGAATATTAAGGTATATGAAAGGTAGACTTAGTTGGAGAATAAAATATTCCCTTAAGAATAATGATTCAACATTAGTAGGTTTTATAGATACTAACTAAATTAGAAGATAACATTTTTTTATGACTAGTGGAATTGGTAGTTGGGACTATCTCATACTCACATGATACATGGTCGATTTCATCTGCTACCCCCTATAGGTTGTAAGTGGCTGTATAAACCTAAGATAAATGCAGATGGGAGTGTAGAAAAATTCAAAGCTAGACTGGTAGCAAAGGGTTATTCACAGCAAGAAGGCATAGATTTCGATGACACCTTTGCCCCTGTAGCTAAATTAAATACAATCAGAATGCTAATTTCGTTAGCAACAAAACATAAATGGAAGCTACACCAGCTAGATGTTAAGTCTGCATTTCTGAATGGAGAATTAAAGGAAGAAATTTATTTAGTACAGCCTCCTGGTTTTGTGAAAAAGGGGCAGAAGCAAGAAGGCCAAGGAATTCACTTGTATGGTATTGAGGATAACGAATCATGGATAGCAAAGCCAGCTTCTGAGATGGAATCAGAACAAATTTTGTCTAGATATGGAAGTCAGACAATGTCTAGATTTGGCAGCCAACTTGAGCCTCAAGCATTATACCCTTTAATGGACCCTACAGTGGCTCTCATTGGAAGTTTCCAGCATCCACATCCTCAAAATATTAATGAGCCTGATCAATCTGGTAACAATGGTGAATATTCACGGTGGGATGAAGAGAATCAAGCAGATCATCATGATGCTGAAGGTGATGAAGAAATTGCGAGCAATATGGAGGAGTCAATGCCTACTACTCCCTTGTTACAACATGATTCGGGACTTGATATGGCTAACAGTAATCAGGCTGATAGTCTAAGGACTCCTTTACTCTCCCAAACCAACTCAGAGCGGAAGAAGTTGGCGGTCTTGAAATTGGTCATTACTTTTGTCATATTAAATCTGAGTCTAATGGACTGGTTATCCGTCGTTGTATTTTCTTCGATGGCCAAGAGAGTTTTTCCCTTGAATCACATGCCTTCAGACGGTCAGCTAGAAGCGACCCTCCTAATCGAGCGACTGTTTTGCACGGGCGATACGAATATTGCCGAGGGTTTGAAGAAAGGCATGAATAAAATGTTGATTCGCTCCGACTGTGGTGAGATTGTTTTTAAAATAGTTTTCTAAAGTCATCGCTGGGCAAAGATAGAGAAATTTGATATTTTGTCAACCTGAAAGTTTATTTTTTATGTCTTGGAATCATGGATAATATTATTGAGCCTTATTGAGCCTAGCTAACTCAATGTAGGTAAAGTTGTTTCGTTAGAATTCATGACTCTAACAAATGACAGGATAAGCATGGAGTTCCAAGAATTTATTTGACAAAGATGCCCAAGATGTGAACAATGAACAGATGAGGTAAAGGAGCAGCGACAACGTTTATGGTGGACAACAAAGTAGATGTTTGTTTGAATTAGTGTGGTTTGTGGAATAGACTCCCTAGCATGTTATAAACAAGTCCAGTTGTTGTAATGGTCATTGTATGTACCCAAAAACTCCAAAATGTTGAATGAAATGTAAGCCTTTTAAAGGTATTTGAAAGTTCGTGGTGATCTTAAAACCACTTTGTAATGGATTGCCTGTGTGGCTGGTTGGTGGTGAGCCAGAAACCATCCATAGAACCTTAGTGGCTACAGAATTTGCTCGAAGGTGGCACATTTAAGTTCCGGATTTGCCCGGGGGTGGTAGATCGGACTTGCCCGGTGGTGGCAGAGCCTTAGTGGCTACAGGATTTTCCCGGTGGTGGCAGATTGGACTTGCCCGGTGGTGGCAGATCGGACTTGCCCGGTGGTGGCATATTGAAGTTGGCGGATTTGCCCGGTGGTGGCATATTGAAGTTGGCGGATTTGCCCAGTGGTGGCAGATCGGACTTGCCCGGTGGTGGCATATTGAAGTTGGCAGATTTGCCCGGTGGTGGCAGATCGGACTTGCCCGGTGGTGGCATATTGCCTGAGTGGCTAACGTGTACACGGGAGCTTTGTGCTCGTAAGAGCAGGTGGACTGCAGTAACACCTGGCTCACGGTCTCAGATATTGGTGTGTCTGAGCATAAGAGGGTTGGTGCACTTTTCTATCTGACAGTTGCGTCGAAAGGCGCAATCAACGCAACTGTTTGCGATTATTATTTGGACATGAATATTTGGCTTAGAAAGGCACTGATCTCTCTTTGTTTTTGGGAAGTTCTGCACATGCAATTCACCCGATGGTGGTGGATTTGTAGGTACATATATGCAGTGATAATGGTCGACAAAATCATGTATGCACAAGGACTAGCGGTTGCAACGGTTGGTACCCATACATTCCAGTGGATGGTTGCTCTTTTATGGACGTCGACATATTTTTTTGTTATGTTTGACCACAACCAAACTTTGTGAATCACTATCATGACAAGTAGTCATTAAGGGGGGGAGTTAGAAATAATTAATTCCTACTTGTCTATGGTTGTAATTTTCTATTTGAGGAGTTTGTTCCTACATAATAGGAATAAGCTAGAATATAGTTTCTCCTAGTTTAGTGTGTGGTTGAGAGAATCTCTCAACCACACTACTATACGTCTAAGATAGCATTCCTATCTTGAGACTTTTGTTTGTATAAATATGTGTGTAATTTCCTTATTCAAATTAATAGAATATATTATTGAGTGTCTATAATTTTATCTTATAACCACCAAGTGCGATAAGAAGAAACACACATTTTTTTTTGTCTTTAATACAATCTAAATATGAGGGTATAATAAATACATATTTGAGAGGGTTTTGATGAGATTATGATTAACAAACATTTACTTAGTGTAGGATAAACCTACAATTATCTTTATTGATAATCCTATATTTATTTAGTTGGTAAATAATGCAATAAAGAGATAAGTAAAAAATGTACAATTGTCTTTATTGATAACTTTGAAAAGTAAATCTATAAGGAGATAAGTAAAAAATATGATTAATAAAAAGTTTTCTTCTTTTGCCTCCAAAAGTATTTACCCTTAACGATGAAATCATTATCTTGAATTGTATTAGTTCTTTTAAAGTTGGTTTTATTAATAAAATTTTCATTTTGAGGCCCATTTTTTTACCTCAAAATTCCCTTCATGTGTCTTTCTTCAATGTCACAATTGGTATCCTAAATAGAATGTGCATAAGCTTCAAAAGAAGCAATTTTTTACTATAATTAAGATGTATGGCATGATACATCTAAGCTTGGAATAAACTCCTTCCACCTTTCCCTCCCATGGAAAGAACAAAGTACCTTACCACCTAGAGTTATGGGATGATAATGCTTGAAATTGGATCTTTGTGCCATAAAGAACTGAATATTTTGGATTATATGCTCATTGTACAACCTATTGAATTAACTCTACTCCCTCTCTTCTAACCCTTGAAATGACATCTCAAACAAATTTGTCTTGCACAAATGAATTGATTCCCCACCAACTAGGTATATTCCTTAGTGTGATTACCCTTCCTTTTTATATCCTCATCATTATTACTTAATAAGATAGGCAAGAAAGTCATTAGGTTGCTCAATTTGTTGAGATATCCTTCCTTTTGTCCATCTCAATTTCCACAATATTATTACTAATTAATATACCTCTATATACAACTTCTACTATTAACATAGGAGCAATCTCCCATAACAATCCCTCCCTTATTTATGCTAATAAGATCTTTCACAACTAGAATCTCACCATTCAAAATTATTCATCCTCACTAAAGTCTCCAAAAAAGTCCCGAAACTATTGACATTGGTTCCATCTCATTATCCTCAACATCAAACAATGAAATGTCTGATCCTAAATTTAAATAAAACATCATAATTTTATTTAAATAAAATAAAGATGGAAACCCGAATGCAATATTTCAACATATAATTTATACAAAATGCAAAAATGAGTGAACTTTTAAAATTGGTATGAATATTAAAAAAATTCAATTTATTAAAAATATTTAAGCATTATTTTATTATAACAACATAGTAAGTAACCTGTCATAATGCCTTGTAAACTAGGTTACACATTATAAATTTATAATAACAACATAGTAAGCTACCTGTCCTATGACATTTAATGCCTTGTAAACTAGGTTACAAATTATAAAATGCAAAGGTATGACAAAATAATAAGCAACCTGTCAAGGGCATTTAATGCCTTGTAAACTAGGTTACACACTATAAAACGCAAAGTTGTATTTTAAATATGAAAGTGTTCAATCTAATTAACTTAGAAACATCAAATACCCTATAATATAGTGCTTATTGCTCCTATCTTATCATAATAAGATAGGTATAATGAACTGGCACACCAAATGGAAATAATATGTAGAGATGCCATTTCCTCATTAAAGTGTAGAAAGTTGATCCTTATTAAAAGATGGATGGACAAGTCCATTGGTATTGATTCTGCGAGTCATTTTCTTTCTCTTTTTTAATGAAAGATAATAAAATGGGGCCTTCGTTCTAAAATTGTGAAAGATAACATGTGACTCTAAGGTTTCGAAATGGTTAAAGACAAGAATACGTGTTCCATGATTATTTGGATGACTTTGTTTTTGTTTTTAAGAAATAAATGTGGTGTTGTACACCCTGGTTGCTTCTTATTTTCATGTGCTTCCATCTTTGAATTATTAAATAATGTTATTTTAAATGTTGATTAAATATCGTTTTTAGGTATAAAAATATAATTAATAAGAATTTTATATATATATATTTATATATTTATATATATTTATTATAAGTTTGGTAAGACTATATTTTCATTATGTTTAATATATCAATTAATAGGGGTATGAAAGATTTCACATCAAGGAGTGCTTTAAGAGAGCACTCTATCATGGTGGTCCATCCAAAATTTCATGGACTTTTTATTACACATTTAAGATTAAGAGTTAACTGATAAAGTAAGATATAATTTTATTTTATATTTTCAATTCAATAATATAATTTAGGTGATAAAGCGATTTTTTATTAATGTTGAGAGATCTTTCAGTAAAAATCACAAAAAAAAACTTTAAGTCCACGGGTTTCAAACTATCTAGTGTGGTTCATCTTTAAAACAAGCTGAAGAACCAAATCATAACATTAGATTAAATAGATAAAAAGAGATAAACTACACTACAAAATGTGTTTTCTAATATATAAATAGATTTAAAACCCTTAAAAATGATTAGAACACTTAAATCTTGCAAATTAAACCATTTAAATTTACAATTATAAGAAATCTTTCCTAATTTCCGAAGAAAATTAACTTCAAAAATTTATTTTAAAATATAAATTTTTAATAATTAAAGTATATTGTAAGTTGATATTATAAGTAATCTTTTATAATTTTTAACAAAATTAACTTTAAAAGCAAATTTAAAATATAAATTTTTAATAATTAAAGTATATTGTAAGTTGATATTATAAGTAATCTTTTATAATTTTTTAACAAAATTAACTTTAAAAGCAAATTTAAAATATAAATTTTTAATAATTAAAGTATATTGTAAGTTGATATTTAAGGAAACACATAATTTACTAAAAGTTAAAATATTTCAAAGTACATGTATGAGAATCTTTATTCAAGGAAATATCTATTTTTTCAATTAAATCTAAATAAAAAAATACATTTAATTTAAGGCATAATCTAACTTATAAACGAAATGTCTTTTTCTGAGACCAATTTTTTGATTAATTTAATCAAAATCCCATAAGGATTTTTTAAAACTTGAGTTTAAATTGTTTAATCGGTTCTATAGACTATTTTAAATCTGCTGGAGGTTAAAAATTTCCTTCACGTATAATTCAGTGCCCTAGAGATTTTTAAGGTGCTGAATCCATTTATAAATTTAAAAATATATTTTAAACAACAAAAAAATCTTAAAATTATATTGTCAAATTTTTATTTATAAATTTAAAATCTAAATTTAAAAATATAAAATATACTTTAACTAAAAAATAGTTAAAACCGCATTACAATTGTACTATCTATTATAATTGGACCCTTCAATACAATATAAATTTTACATCATGGCAAATATTTGCGTTATCAATCGGGCGAAACTGTTGTGGAGATTTTTCGTAACGGAAAAAACATGATCATCGTCTTTTACAAGTTATAACCCTTCATTAAAAAAATGTTAAAAGAGTAATAGTTTCTATATAAAAATTTATAAAATTTACATAAATGATATGATATTATAATTATATTTTATTAAAAAAATATTTAAAAATAGTTTATTTATAGTGTAATTTTTTTGTGTAGTAGAATTTGATGGAAAATTTGAGGTAAATTCTTGATTTGTGCTATTTAAACTGGTTTTTAGACATTTTATATATAAATTCAACACACTGAAAAATCCCTAAAGTGAGATTATCCATTAAATTTATGATTTCAATAAATTCCTTAAAAAAAAACAAAAAACACTTACTTGTGATTTTAATAAATTCCTTAAAAAACAAAAAACACTTGGTAAAAAAACTTCCAAAAATTTTAGATAAAAACAAAATAAACTTACCACAAAATATTTATTAAAAAATGAACCAACCACATTTTTTTTCAGAAAGAAAAGCAATATATTATATTGAGTCAATATATACATCATGTTCTGTGATAACAGAAAGAAGATCTCCTGACATTGGTGACCACTGTTGAAAACAGATATGACAAATATGACAAATAGCTGATAGACACCGTATGTTACTCTAAAAGTTTTTTGATTTGGTTTTGGTAATTTTTTCATAGCATTATTAATTTTAAGGTGTGTGTTTTTTTGTTTTTGTTTTTCACTAAATATTTTTTAAAGATTAATTTGTTAGTTGGTGAACATTATCTTCATCCGAATTATTATATATCACGTCTCTAATTCTTTAAAATAAATCAAATTACATCTTTTAATAGAGAAATTGGTCGTATGTCTCTTTACATTTTACGTAATGCAATTATTAATTCTTTAAATTAAGTTAAGTGACATTCCTTATTTGAGAAATTACTAACCATATAGGATTTTAAAAAGATGATCTTTATTTAAATGGTCAAAACAGTTTCAAAATAAAAATATTATATAATTTTTGAATTAAATATTTTTAATTACTAGAATTTGATAATATAAAAGCCGAAAATTCCATGATTAAAATTTTAACAATTAGATCCTTGATTCTATTTAATATTAATGAAATCTTCCATCATCTCATATTTATAAAATTTAAAATTAAAATTATATTCTATTTTATTTTATGTTTTCATTAAATTATTCATAAAAACCAGAATAAATGGCTTACAACATTAAAATTTGGAAAAAAAAAAAAAAAAAAACCTTTAATAAAAAGCTGAAATGGAGATGTTACCAATCAAACTTGTACGATCATCTCATTACTGCTCACATCTTTAACCTTACCGATCAAACTTGTACAATCATCTCATTACTGCTCACATAGTTAATTGTGTTTATCATGTCACCCACTTTTTCTTTCGTTTTCTAATTTTAATATAAGTGTTCCTCCATTTGCAAACAAGTAACCCGTTGATCTTTGCCAAATGATTACTCAGCTATTGATCGAATAATATAATGCAGGATTGAATCACAGATATGATTTGGTTGAGAACAGAAGAATAATAATCGAGTAGTGTGGGGACAGAACATGTCCAGATGCCTGTCAGTGGCATTGTGGAAATATCTCAAAGTTGAAAAACAAACAAAAACCGTCAGCCAGCTTCCAAAACAACAGGGAAAAACAGTAGGTGGCACTGTTAGACAAGAAGTTTCAAAAGATTGGCTCAGTTGGAGCCATCTGTGAGAAGGAATTAAGCTCATTGTGGAGGGGTGGCTTTGAAAGAGGCTCCATGAATGATGCTGAACAAGGATCAGCAGCACTCTAAGGCTATTTCAGAGATGGGTTCCTCTACACAGGTCAGAAAATTGTTGGTTTTTCGTAAGTGTGCAACTTCTGTAATATGTTTGTGTGGTTAGAGTTAAATTATCTGTCTAATTAATTTTTGTTTTTGGGTTCTTAATTTTAGATGGTGTTTGTCTGTAGAGCATCAGAACTGAATGGCAGCCATGACTGCCCTAATTATTTTGTTTTTGGGTTCTTAATTTTATGTAGTATTGGTCTGTAGAGCAGCAGAATTGGATGGCATGGCAGCCGTGACTACCCGATAAATGTCTAGTGGGTTCACCAAGTCTAGATATGACTTTTGTTTCCTGTGAAATGTTTGACTTTCATACTAGTTAGGCTTGCTTGATATTTGATATTGGGTCAGGAAGTTTTTATGGGCTTTTGGCCTGTGCAGTACCAGAAGAAGGTATCAAATATGTATGATTGATATGTTCTTGTTAGGAAGTTTTAGTTTATAGAATTCCATAATTAATGCCAGGCATGTCTGCTTGACATTGTCTCGTTGTGTTTTTAAAGTACAGAAATAAGGAATTCAGCCTGTATGAAACAGAAAAATTACAGTCCTGTCAATTTTTCTTTCAATAAGTTGATCATGGAGAGTTCCCAAAATGGAGGAAGTGGCCAGATCCAGATAGAGGAATACAGATCCTCCGAAATATCCCCCAATTTAAACAAACAGACAATTGGGTCATTTTCTGGTATGTCTTCTCAGAAAGGACTCTTAGAAGGCAGTGGGCAGTTAGGAAGTGTAAAGGATAAAGCACAAGCACCGAAGAAGCATAAGAGATCATTTTTTAAATACTTCATTAAGCCTCCCAGAAGATCAGGGTTTCCGAAGCTAGGGTCGCCGGCTCTTCTTGTTTCGCCTTCCGCAACATTTCAAAGGATAGCCAATGAAAGAGACGTGATATCGCGATCTACGCCAACTCCAGCGCCGGCGAAGCCTTTTCGTGGTCTCAAGGATGGCGTTAAAGTCCCTTTTGTTGGGGAAATCAGGTGGGTATTTTTGAAGGAAGCAGTGAAAGAATGGCTGCGAAATCCGAAGAATTTGGCACTGTTAATATGGGGTATTGCCGTGGCAGTATCTGGAGCTATTCTTTTTTTGGTTCTGGTTGGCTTTCTTAACAGGGCCGTGCCTAAAAAGAGTGAGAGGGATGCCTGGTTTGAGGTCAATAATCAAATTCTAAATGCGCTTTTTACCATGATGTGCCTTTATCTACACCCACAGCGTTGTTATCATCTTTTACTTCTCATTAGATGGAAACCAGAGGACATTGTCAATCTTAGAAAGGTCTACTGTAAAAATGAGACTTACAAACCTCATGAGTGGGCACACATGATGGTAGTTGTGCTACTTCTGCAAATAAATTGTTTTGCGCAGTATGCGCTCTGTGGTCTGAATTGGGGCTATAAGAGATCACAGCGTCCGGCTATTGGAGTGGGTTTGTGCGTTTCTGTTGCAATAGGCGCCCCTGCTGCAGCTGGTCTTTATCTTATCCTGAGTCCTCTTGGGAAAGATTACGAAGCCGAAGGTGATTCGGAGACTACGGTTATAAGTATCACTGATGCAGATGCAGATGCAGATGTTACTAGGATAGATGATAACTCTGTGAAAAACAAATCTACATACGCGCGGCTTGAGAAGAAATACTCTCTTCTTAGAAGAGGTAGTAAAAGAATGGAACCTAAACCAGAATGGCAGGGAGGTCTATTTGACTGCTGGAGTGATCCTTCTGTTGCATTTTTTTCAACATTTTGTGGGTTCTGTGTTTTTGGGTGGAATATGGATAGACTGGGGTTTGGGAACATGTATGTGCACATAGTGACCTTCATTTTGTTGTGCATGGCCCCTTATTGGATCTTCACCTTGGCTGCTGTCAATATTGATAATGAGAATATTCGGGAAGGTCTTGGTATCACTGGGATCATTCTTTGCGTGTTTGGGCTTCTGTACGGTGGGTTTTGGAGGATTCAGATGCGGAAGAGGTTTGGCTTACCTGGAAATGGCTGCTGTTGTGGGCAGCCTAATGTGACAGATCTAATGCAGTGGCTTTTCTGCGGTGTTTGTTCTCTCTGTCAGGAGGTTCGCACTGGAAATTTCTATGAGGTCTGTGAGGATAAACTCTATTCTAAAAAATATCTTGGCCAAGATTCACAAGACCTGAGAGATGCTTCACCGAGTTTGGCTCCGTTGGGTCATGAACCAGGATCACCAGCTTTGAATTCACCCTCTTGGGTCAAATCAGACATGTCACCAAATTTGAATGGTCAAGCTTCAGTTGCGCCAGTTTTGAGTCCAATGCATTATTCCATTGAAAACTCTCTTCCTCCACAGGGTATGCCCCTTGTGCGGGAAGGGTCGACATTTCCTTTGTCTAACTTTCTTTCAGCGGAAACTCATATTACGATTTCTCCAGAGTCAGAATCAGAGGATGCACATAACGTAGCGGCTCAAACAGAAAATCTAAAGAGGGACGGCTATCCAATGAATGCACCCATTCCCCAGAGCCTGGAAAAATAAGAACAGGGCATTAACGCAATCATACTCCTATGGTTGATGGCTGGAAGGTTAGATTGAATTACCCTGGAAACTTGTCCAGTATTAAGATGCATCTAGACATGGACTTGTCCTGTAGCTTTCTGCAGTGCCCATTGTTACAGTTTACACTTCAGGTTTGGTTGATTCTTTTCTTTATTTGATACAGTGGTTAGATAGAAATGTTCATTGGCATTGTTCTTTAGTCCATGAAACCTTACCTTACTTAGAAGGGGTTGATTGGTGCAGGAACAACATTTCGAGCTTTACAGATCATCCATCCGTCTTTTATGTTGCTCCACGGACTGTAAAAGTAAGAACTATGAGATAAGAGCAGTCAACAGTTCCTCACTGATGTATATTTGCCTGCAAATACGCAGAATATGAGATTCTGATTTTTAACTGTGTTGATGCAATTTAATTTTGCTTTCTCATCTAAATTATCTGACTGAATCCTCTGTAGTGAGTTAGTAATATATTTTGGGACAAATTGCATTACCTGTACTGAACCAGATTCTAACATGGAATATTGCCCGTGTATGGTTTGCATTTATGTTCTGTACATTCAAATTTACATGATTTATGGTTCTATGGACAAACCTGGATAGTTCTTTCTAATTCTTGATCACTATGTGGATCCAATACATTGAACTTGGAGCATTGCTGACAAATGAAGAGGATTTTAAATGAAAAATTATGCCTTCATCTGATCTACTACCTAAGATTTATTTTATTTACTTGTTCTAGGGTTAATTAGGGTTTATTTAGAGAAAATTCATACATTTTTAGGATTAATTGTTTTGGATATTATTGTCCTAGGTTAGGGTTTGTTTCCAATTAATTGGGAAAGCAAAAGCGTCATTTTACTTGCATTTACCAGCCTTAGTTTAGTGCTAACGTCTGGGGTTTATGGTGCTGATATATGCCTTCTAACCATAGAAAATTTGTTGTGATTTATTCTCTTACTCATTATTGTGGTCCTCATTTTACACTTTTTTATCATAGGTTCCAGGGCTAGTTTTATTGCTGTTATAAATTATTGTATTGCTTTAATTTCTGATCTAAAGAGCTAGTTCATGACAGCCAAGTGTAATTTCTAGACAAGGATGAGCTGGTCTGGTGATTCTCTACCCCAGACTCCGTTTCAATGCAATGCAATGTTTGTTAACAGATCGGCCTGATGGAATCTAATGGCAGTGGAAACCACTTTGGAAAATCAAGTCCCCACTAAAAGCATGAAGCAAGGATCTTCATGTGGCTGGCCATATAGAACAAGGCCCTACTCTGTGTAAGTACTGATGTTCCTTATACAAGCTGGATGAGGAAGCTATAGGAGATCATCTTGCCCATATTCTTCCCGTGTGGGCTGGAATGGATAGCATGATATGGGTAGGAGGTGCTGGGCAAGGCGAAACTAAAGCAGCAAGTTTTACACAGTGGCAGTAGAAGCCAGATTTAAAAGAGTTCAAAGCTTTACTCTTGATATTCTCATTGGGAATTTGGTTTGCAAGGAACGTTGACGCTTTTGAAGGGAGATTCATCCCACCTTTCCAGTGTGCATCCCAGCACAGATTTATATTTGCTAGTTATATAACTCTTCCCAAAGCAATGCCTGAGAGGCAGCCTTTTCACGATTTTGACGGAGCAAGCCAAGGATCTCCTCCCAAATATAAAGCAAGTGGCATAATTTTCTTTTAAATGACACCCACTTTTTCAGGGTCAAGGCCAGATTGGGAGAGGAATTTGACAGTTATGCTGAGCTCCTTGCTTTGAAATTGCTTATTAATATACGTTGTAAAAAGGGGTTCAAGCGTCAGATTTTTGGTGGTAATAAATTGGATAAGGGTGAATTTACGGTGGGGAAATGGTCTTAATTGGTGGGGAAATGGTGTTAATTCTGATTTTTGATGAGTTAAAAGGTCGATTTCTGACTCCATTTCTTTTTTCATCATGCCTACAGAGAACTCAACTCTGAAATTGATCTCTGGTGACTCACATGGTGGTAATAATTTGGATGAAGGATGAATTTAGAATGGGGAACTCAACTCTGAAATTGATCTCTGGTGACTCACATGGTGGTAATAATTTGGATGAAGGATGAATTTAGAATGGGGATCTGGTCTGAATTCAATCTCTGGTGACTCAATTGATGGTAATAATTTGGATGAAGGGTGAATTTAGAATGGGGAAGTTAAAAGGTCAATTTCTGTTTTTAACTCCATTTCCTTTTTAACAAATCATGTTTACGGAAAACTCAACTCTGAAACTGATGTCTTTCTAAAGCAGAACTACAGATTTTCGTAGCTGGTCTGTTTTAGAAATTAAGGATGGGCAAGCTATTTCAAAATGCATCCTTTCAGTCTTGTAACTCACAGTAGCTAGAAGTCGCTTCCAAATTGGTCCTTATCCTCTGTTATATATACTCGTGGTCAAAAGCTCCTGATATTATTTAATGGCTCATGTTTGACAGCTTACCTTTGTTACAAGATGAATGCCATATGCCGGGAGAGTTGTCATTTCTCTTTTTCAAAAAGTATCCTTTTCTTTGGATGTTATATCATGGGGATGTTAATGTGATTTTGATGAGATTTTTGAACCTGTTTTGAGAATTTGTGATTTCTGTGACCAATATTAGGATCACACTGTAGGCTCTCTTTGGACAGATCTTGAGCCTACTCAGGGACATAAAATTATAGCAGGGAATGCAGGGAATACTCTTGAAATGCTTTGTGCATATGCAGAAAGTATTGTGTATATGCAGAAAGTAAAGCTAAGCTATTTTAACATTTGACCATTTATTCATGGAGCAGATTTACTAATTAATAGTTGGTCCTTATTAAGGAACTTCAATGAGCTTCAATGAGGATGACACGCCTTCCATCTCTCACTACACTGTTAATGCCCACTTTGGCCTAGGAGATAATATTTCACCACATTTCTAACTTCATAGGGCAAGGAAAAAATTACATCTCTTCTTTCCTAAGAGCTTAAACCCAATGCCTGGTTGCATGATATTGTTCATGCTACTGATGATCTCCATAATCATTTGACAATCTTTTTGTCCAAAATGATATTGTTCACGCTACCTACCGATAATTTCCATAATCATTTGACAATCTTATTGTCCAAAATCATTTCTTTGTTGAATCATTTCTTTGTTGAAGGCGCAAGATAAGATTCATATATTTTCTTGATTTTCCAAATATTTTAAAAATGATCAAAAGATATATATTTTAAAATCAAATTTGATTTTCTAAATATTTTGAAAATATCAGAAAATTTTTGATGGGAAATCTTTTTCTTTACAATGAATTTAATGCACAGACACAGACAGACAAATATGATGTCTTTACAAATGAATCTCATCTCTTTTATTATAAATAGGATTCTCTTTTATTGTAAATAGGATTTTTTATTATAAATAAGAGATTCTCTTTTATTATAAATAGGATTCTCTTTTATTGTAAATAGGATTTTATCTCTTTTATTATAAATAGGATTCTCTTTTATTGTAAATAGGATTTTTTATTATAAATAAGAGATTCTCTTTTATTATAAATAGGATTCTCTTTTATTGTAAATAGGATTTTTTATTATAAATAAGATAGGTCTTTATAAGTGAATCTTATCTCTTTTTATTTTATTATAAATAGGAGAATATGAAAATATTTTTTTTTTATTATAAATGAATTTAATGCAAAGACAAATATGATGTCTATACAAATGAATCTGATTTATTTTATTTTCTATTTTTTTATTTTAATCTTATTTATTTTATTTTCTATTTTTTTTTTCCTTCGTTGGTGAAGGAATAAGACAAGATTCATATTTTTTTTGATTTTCTAAATATTTTAAAAATATCAAAATATATATATTTTTTGTTTTCTAAATATTTTAAAAAGATGGAAAGTAAAATTTTGATTTTTTAAATATTTTGAAAATATCAAATGGAAAATCTTTTTCTTTATCATAAATTTAATCCAAAGACAAATATGATGTTTATCTTTTTCTTTATCATAAATTTAATCCAAAGACAAATATGATGTTTATACAAATGAATCTCCATCTCTTTTATTATAAATAGGAGTCTTTTATTATAAATAGGAGAATAGGAGACAAAGCCACATGATGTAACCTATCAGTTGGTCAATTTAGTCATAATAAATAAAGTAATAATAAATGCTTATTAGAGTTTTAACATAGTACTCATTTTTTAAAAATGTTTTGTCTTTAAAGTTTGTAATTGAGATTGTGTCTTCAACTTAATCATAATAAATAAAGTAATAATAAATTCTTATTAGAGTTTTAATATAGTTCTCATTTTTGAAAAATGTTTTGCCTTTAAAGTTTGTAATTGAGATTATGTTTTCATGAACCCTTCATTTTTTTCCATTTAGCATTTTTTTCCATTTAGCTTTTTCAAAATGCATGTTCTTCCACTGATTTTAGCTTTTCAAAAGGCATGTTCTTCCACTTGATTAAGTACTCGATAATGGTTCTATTCTAAAGTGATATAGAATGATTTTAACTTTTCAAAAGGCATGTTCTTCCACTTGATTAAGTACTCGATAATGGTTCTATTCTAAAGAGTGATATAGAATGATTTTAACTTTTCAAAAGGCATGTTCTTCCACTTGATTAAGTACTCGATAATGGTTCTATTCTAAAGTGATATAGAACGCTGATCTATAACTTTTTCTAATCCAAGATCAATTTTCATTCTTTATACAATTTTAGAAGTTTTGTTTGCACTAGCATAATTTATCTCAAAATCTTTTTTTAGACAATATACATCTTATGAATGTGGGAACACAAATCTAACTGATATGCCACTTGTCCAATCCTATGAATAATCTTGTAGATTTCCATTAAATTTTTTAGCTATGTTTTTTTTTTCTTTTTTTTGCTTGAATATAGATTGTTTGTAAGGTTGTAGTCTCAAAAATACCCAATCAATTTTCTCAAATTGTTCTTCATTTACATGTTGATTTGCTTCTTGTTTTGCGCTATTTGAAGGTTTTACTTGAGAATTGTTAAAGTTTCTAGTCTTTTCTATTTGTAACTCTATTGGATATACTTTGGTCTTATCTTGCAAAAAGTATGAGATACTAGGAGATGTATATCCATAAATGACCTCAAATGGGGACATTTTAGTAGATGTATGATAGGTAGAATTATATGACCATTCTGCCAAAAGTAACAACTTCATCCATTGAGTTTTCTTATCTAAATCATAACATCGTAGATAACTCTCTAAACATGTGTTAACTATTTTTATTTGACCCTTTGTTTGTGAATAAAACTTTGAACTGATATCTAGTGTTATTCCACTCATTTTTCCTAATCCTTTTAAAAAGTTAATGAATTTTGGGTCTCTTTCACTTACTATTACGTTCGGAAAACCATGAAGTTTATGAACTTCTTTCATGAACAATTTTGTTGCTTGGCTTGTTATATATGTACTTTGAATTCCAAAAATGTGCATATGTTGTGAGTCTATCAACAAGCACAAAAATGACGCCCTTGCCTTGAAATTTTGGTAACCTTGAGATGAAGTCTATTGATATCTCTTCCATCTTTGATTAAGTATGTGTAATGGCAAAAGTAGCCTTGGAAATTTCATTGTCTCCCCTTTATTTTTTTGGAAAACTTGACAGTTTTTTACAAGTTTTTGAATATCTTTCTTTATTCATTAAAAAAAAATGATCTTTTGATATGTTTTAAGAAAACTTGCATGTCCTGTATCTTGGATCGAAGAGTCATGTAATTCTCTTAATATTTGTTGCCTCAACTATGATTAAGGGTATAAAAACATTCTACCCTTGTATACTAAAGTATATCTCCCCTCCACTCATAATGCTCCATATAGTTCATCCCTTCATCCATTGTGTTTTTTGTTTAGTACTGTTGTCAATTTGCCATTTATGGTGAGCTTTTGCTAGCCACTTATGGATAGAATGTGTATTAGAATATGAACTTGAGGTTTCTTTTATTTTATAAAGAACATTTGCTACTACTTTGTCCTTCCATTTTTTGTAGATTATTTCAAAATCAAACCCTTGTGCTTTTGCTACTCTTCTAATGACAATATTTGCTCCAAAAAGTACTTTAGGATATCATGGTTTGTCTTGACTTTAATGTTCTCCTAATGAGACACTGTCATCATTTTTTATTGCATGTAAAATTGCTTCTATTTCTACTACACGTTGATTTCACCAAGTCTTTTCCCTTGAATTGTTTGCTTTCAAAAACCAATAGTCTTCCTTTTGTGTCAATATTTATCTAATTTCTTGTTCTGATGCATCATGTTTTTTTGTGAGTGTTTTACAAAATAGGCATTGCCAATACTGGTATAGAAGACATGCGCTTGATTTTAAAGTAAGATACCACTATATCAAAATAAGAAAAGAAACCATTCCAAAAATAACTTTTAGAACACAAATAGTACTATGAGTTCTTGGTCATGCCTTTAGGGTTGACTAATGCTTCTACTTTTCGAAGCCTTATGATCAAATTTTTTGACCCCATCTTGAAAAAATTGTGTTGGTTTTCTTTGATGATATACTTATCTATAGAAAATAATAGGAAGACCACATTAACCATGTGGAGAAAGTTCTACAAATTCTTGAGAACAATTAAATGTATGTAAAAATATCCAAATGTCCTTGTGGGAAACAAGAACTAGAGTATTTGGGTCATATTGTTTCAAAGGAAGGAGTTAAAGTGGATCCTCAAAAGATCCAATCCATTACAAAATGACATTTTCTCAAGAACATCAAGAGGATTTTTGGGACTTGAAAGATATTATTAAAAATTTGTTAAAAATTATGCACACATTACAAACCCACTCACATCTCTCTTGAAGAACAAAAAAATTTGTATGGAATGATAAGACTGCTTTGACATTCCATTTAACTTTCATAAAATAAAGCTTAACCACAACTCCCTTGCTACCCTTTCTATTTTATGATAGTTGATGGCTTGAGAAGGTTTGGATTTTAACTCTTTGCCATTCATATTGTATTCCTCTCAATTCAATCTCATGAATAATTCATTGTAGTTTGTAGAAATTTTACCTAATGTTCACAACCATTGAATCCATAGAACATCTACACCTCCAATGGGAATGGCATACATTGGGCTTTCCAAATTATATTCTCCCATACTTAGTTTAATGTGGTGGCATTTTTCCCATGCTTAATAGCTTGGATATACCAAGCTATTGAGACACTTTGCTAATATTTTATCAATGAAGTGATAGTTACTTCCTCAGTGAATAAGCGCCATGACCTTTTGCTTCTTAATGTAACTTACAATCTTCAAGGTTTGAGGTGATGACAAACTTGCCAATGCATGCATAGATATTTCACACATGGATAAATCAATATTGTGCACAATTTCAACTTCTATGTATGCTTTTTTAAGTTGACAAGTTCTTTTTAATTTCATTGTGTAGATGTTTCCATTTTCTCTCTATCATTAGTTTTCAAGGTGAACACTTTTGTTTCTTGGCATTTATGCTCTTTTGATCCTTTGTTGTTACAATCAAATGCTATACATTTTGCTCTTATTTCCTTTATTCTCTTCTGTGATATTCAAGTAGGTTGAGTTAGGGTTGTCTTATGAATTCAAACAATATTTTCTCATGCATATGGTCCACCACTAGACTTGTTTGTAGCGTTATTCTTGGCTTGAATATGACTATTCAATTGCATAGCTTCCATAATATTTTCACGATGTTATAGGAAAAGCTCATGTTTAATGTCTTATTTTAATCCAGCCATGTAAGCTTCCAACAAATGTTCATCACTTATGTTATCCATCCTTGTGGCCAATACTCAAAATTTTGAATTTTAATTTTCAATATCACCTAAGTACTTGATTCTTGTCAATTGACTGAAGTAGTCTTGTTCCCAAACATTTCCATATTGTGCTTCTAAGTCTATTGTAAATAAAACCAAAGTATAAGAATAAAAATAAGGCTTTCTTTTAACTACCCATTTAGACCATTGATAGCGTTATATTTCAAAATTCGAAGTTGTTATGTGAATCGTTTGTTTATCATCTATAATATTATGCAGTTCAAAAATATTTATTTATTTGTTTCACCTAGGTAAAGATATTTGTTCCTTCAAACTTATTTAATTCAACCTCGAGAAAGTTCATACTGTTTGGAGACAATCCATAAGTAACTCCACTATTTAGAGTTAAATCTTTCTGACAAATGCTTATTTTAGAAACTTTAACAACATGGATATTACCTTTATTTTCATGAATCACTTCAAATATTATCAATTCTAGGGAGCCTTTCATATAGGGCTTGTATGATCTTATGTTCCAATTTTCCATCTTTTTCTCCATTTCCTTATTTTCATCCATCTTTTGTTTCAATCATTCCACCATTTTTTTTTTGTTTTTTTGTTTTCGTTTTTTCCATATCCTATTTAATTGATTCTTGTATTTGTGAAAATTCAACCTTTCTTAATAGAGTGTCAATTATTTTCTTAATTTGAATATCTAAATTGAATACTTGATGTTGAATGTCTTCTATTTCTTCATGAGTCATGATTGAGTTTTCTAGAAGTTTAATTGGTGAAGTAACTCTTGGGTGTTTCTTTGGAGCCATGTGAGAAAAATAATGCTCCTCTTTTATCTCTTTATCACAACTATGGTGAACTCACTGGAGAAAGTTATTGGTTCTAAGGAAAAGGAGTGTTAGGTGCTCTAGTTGTTTGATATACATGTGGGGTTCAATAGTAGTGCTTGGCTCAATCGTGCCCTTAGTTGTACTACTCAACTACCTAGGCACTAAAGATTGGCCTCACCAAACATTGTTTTCAATGTACTATAACAACTAGGTGTTGAAAATTGCAACAAGAAATTCTCAATTTGATTTTTCCTTGATCAAATTGATAAAATTTAAATTTTCACATCAACAAACAACTTGAATGATGTTAACTTGTGTGACATGGCTTGTGTCACCCAGTTTACTCAGTAAATTCGAGTTGGAGGAGTTAGAGTTCAATTTTGCATGTGTGATTGCTGATTTGTAACAATCAAAGCCAATTATTTCATTTCCAGTTAAACTAGTTCCAACTGTTGGAGGAAGGGTCAAGTTAAGTGGTGGGACTTCAGTCAAACTTAATGATCATCCAGTAACTGATCAATCATCCCAAAATAGCTAGTGCATTAAGAGAATTCGAGTTACCTAGTTGAGGTGGGGATTCCAAGGCAGTGTAACATCGTTAGTAGACTAGTCTTGAGTGTACAGGTGTTGCATGCGGTCAAATAATCAGCCTAAGGAATTGCACAATTTAATTAGAGGAATTTCCTAAATAATAGGGGTTAATTCCTCAAGGAACAACACAAGGAAGTATGAGCTCAAGACGAGGCAAAATTTAACCTAGTTTGGGTCAGAGGCTTTCAATGAGGAAAGAAATAAATTGTGCACTTGCAGGGTGAGATCAGTTGCGCAAAGAAATTGTTATACATCTCTATTCATTTGATTAATGCAAGCAAGCATTGGGTTTTTTAGCAAATTTATTTCCCCAAATAAAAATACTTGTTGCATGTGTGTTATTTCTTCTTGCATGTTTGAGGTTTTTGTTATAAATTTTGAATTAATGTCCTCAAAGCAGTAGAGTAGGTTTGTGTCTTGTGATTTTGATTAAAAATTCATGAGTAATTGCAAATATACAACCTAATTTCTACATGGTATCAAAGCAGGATTCACATTAAAACAAAAAATTCGAAGTCGTTTCTCAGAGGTTCGAATTTGAAGATCAGTGGACTAAGGCTAGAGTATACCTTGGAAGGCACCTCAAATTTTGTTGCATGGAAGGATCACATGGAGACAATATTGAATGACAATGGATAGCTAGAATACTTCAAGATAGATGTTGCAAAACCTCAAGCATTTGATATCCAGAACCTTGCTCAGTGGAAGAAAGATGTAGCCAAGGTGAGGAGAATAATCTTGGAGGGAGTACGTGATCATATTTTCTCAAATCTCCATGGAAAAGAAACTTCATTCACAAAGTGGAAAGCATTGAGAAAATTGTTTGAGAATAGTAGTGACCATAGGAAGTTGGCACTCAAGGATAAACCTCAAAGTATCAAGATGCAGAAGAATGACACAATTCTGCAATATCCGAGCAAGTTTACACAAGGTCATGATGAACTTGGTGGGCTTGGTGTTAATGTCCCTAAAGAAGACTTGGTAATCCTAACCCTTTTGGGCCTTCCCAAGAGCTGACATAATTATCAAGATTCGGTGAACGAGAAGGAGAAGCTACCAAATTGGGAGTGCTTATTGTCCGATTTGGTACAAGAGGAAATAAGGTGGAATACTAGAGATGGGGCCTCATCCAAGGGTGGCGATGAAGAAAAAATTGCAATGGATAGAAAGGAAAAGAAGGGAAAAGGGAAGAAATCCCACTCCAAACCAGAATTCAGTCAAGGGGACAAGAAGAAAGATTTGTCAAAAATTAAATGCTTCAATTTTCTTGAATTCGGTCACTATGCCATAAAGTGTCCACACAATAAGGAAATAAAACAAGACCTTAGGAGGAGTAGTAGGTGAAGCTTTGGCTTCACAGTTCAAGCTTGAATTTACCCTCATTGCATGCATGGCCAGTACAGTGATGGGGAGCGTATGGTACTTGGACTCAGGTGCGTTGTTCCACAAGACAGGGAATAGAGACTTTTTTAGTGACTTGGAAGAAAAATATTTGCAGATACACATTGAGATGGGCGATGATGGAAGTAGAGCATGACCAGGATTGGTACAGTCACCTTTTAGAGGGATTTGGTCTCCCCCCTTAGGCTCAAGGATGTCATGTTCATTTTGGTCCTAAAGAGAAATCTCATCTCTGTTGTAGTTTTGGAAGACTGTGGTTGTGATGTGATCTTCAACAAAGGAAAGGAATTCTCGAGACACATATCCATAGGATAGGTGAAACAGATCAGGGTTTGTGTGAAAAACTTGTACAAGGTAGATGTGGAGGATTGTGGTGCATTGAGCACAAATGTGGATAAGGTGCAAAGCCGCGATGTCGATGGGATTTGGCATAGAAGACTTGACCATTTGCATCATGACACTTTGAAGATCATGCAACAGATAACCATATGCCTCCCCAAAAGATCACTTGAGAAACAAGATGTATGCAAAGGATGTACCTTGGGGAAGTACACAAAATCCACATTCCATGATCGGGACAAGAAAGCACATGCAGTGCTTGAAAGGATCCAAGGCTGATATCTGTGGACCTTTCTTGACAGCCTCCATTGCCAAGCACAAATATTTTTTCATTTTTATTCATGACTTCGCATAGAAGTGTTGGATCTTCCTCATGTGGAAGAAGGATGAGATATTCTCCTAGTTCGTAGAATTCAAGACACTAATTGAGAAAGAAATAGGTAAGAAGGTGAAAGCTCTCAGGAGTGATAATGGAGGTGAGTATGTGGCGAATGAATTTAAAAATTCATGTGCAAAAGAAGGCATTTGACAAGAGTTGATAGCACCCCACAACCCACAGTAGAATGGGGTGGCTAAGAGGAAGAACCATAACATTGTGGGAGCAACGAAGGCGATGTTGTTGGATTAACGCCTACCTCTACATTTGTGGGTTGAGGCATGCAACACAACAATTTATTTGCATAATCAGACTCCTCATTAAATTCTGGGCATGATTACAATGGAGGAGGCTTTTTCAAGGAGAAAGCTAGATGTGTCACACTTCAGGGTTTTTGGAGCCTCTATTTGCTACCATGTATCCAAAGTATTAAGGAAGAAGCTAGAGCCAACAACAGAATTGGGGTTATTTGTGGGTTACACAAAAACTCCCCACAACTACCATGTGTACTTGCCATCCCTCATAATTACAGTTGTGTGAAGGGATGTAAATTTTGATGAAGACAAAGCAATGTGGTGCTCTCTTGAGAGGGAGCTTTAGATCCCACTAGAAGAGGAGCTTATAGCTCCAAAGAAGGAGCCTCAAGAAGTTGTGGAGCAGACAAAAATTGAGGAACAAAGAGTGGAAATAGCCACTCAAGTAGAACCATCCAGAGAAGGTAGAAAAAGGACCAGGGAAGTTGAGAGACTTGTGCAGGATGCGAGGGAGAATGTGGGTGCTCCTTCAAATCAGTGTAGGCAGAGAAGGTCACTAGATTAGTACATTGGCTACATGACTCTAATGAATGAGATTGTAGAGAGTGAGCCAACCTTCTTTGAGGAAAGAATAGAGAAACTTGTGTGGGATGATGCAATGGTGGATGAATATGAAGCCATTATAAAGAACAATGTTTGGGAAGTGGTCCCAAGACCAACATACAAATCAATTGTGGGTTCGATATGGATCTTCAAGGTAAAACATGCAGCAGACGAAAGCATAGAAAAGTTCAAGGCCAGATTTTTTGCCAAGGGGCACTCTCAACTTGAGGGGATTGACTATGAGGATACCTTCACTCCTGTAGCAAAGATGGGGTGGAAGATCCAGCATATGGATGTAAAAACAACATTCCTCAATGGAGTTATTGAGGAGGTGTATATCAAGCAACCAGAAGGATTTGAGACTTTTGATCGGGAGTCTCATGTCTGCATACTCAAGTGAGTGTTGTTCGGTCTCAAGCAAGTGCCCCGGGCTTGGTACACCAGGATCAATAGCTATCTCACCAATTTGGGCTTCACCAAAAGTGAAGTGGATGAAAACCTCTATTATATCTTGAGAGAAGTTAATTTTTTTTATTATTGTCTTATATGTTGATGATTTGATTTTAACTGGTGATGAGAAACTGATCAGATCTTGCAAAGATGACCTTGCAAGAGAGTTTGAAATGAAGGACATGGGTCTCATGTACTAATTCCTCGAATTGGAAGTATGGAAAGGTGATTGGGAATTGTTTGTCTCTCAGGGCAAGTATTCCATCAAGATACTTCAAAGGTTCCACATGGATAGTTGCAAACCCATGGAGACACCTCTAGCAACTAACTAGAGGAAAGAGGATGCCACTTCATGTGAGGAAGTGGATGATACTATTTACCAACAGTTTGTGGATTCACTAATGTATCTTGTGAACACATGACCAAATATGTGTTATGCAGTCAATTAGCTGAGCCAAGCTATGGTTAGGCCAACTAAATTATTTTGGGGGGCAGATAAGCATGTTCTATGGTACCTCAGAGGCACTACCCAATTTGGACTATGATACAGATGGATAGAGGGAGTGAAGTTATGTGGCTTCACAAATGCAGATTGGGTCCATTAGACCAAAATAGTACATCAGGTGAAATTTTCAATGTTGGGTCTACAACAGTTTCTTGGTACAACAGGAAGGAAATATTTGTGGCACTCAGCTCAATAGAAGAAGAATACATGGCTTCCAGTGAAGCAACATGTGAGGCGATCGGGATGAGAAAGATACTTGTTGGATTTTCGGGTCAGATGATGGATCCAACTGTGATCTACTATGATAATCAAAGTTGCATCAAGATATCTGAAAATCCTATTTTTCACGATCGATCCAAGCATATATATATATATATATATATATATATATATATATATATATATATATGGTATCACCATTTATGGGATTGAGTGCAGAGGTAGATAATGTTGTTGTAGTACATTCTAACAAATGAACAAGATGTTGACATTTTGACAAAGGGATTGTCAAGAGGGAAGTTTGAGTTCCAAAAGTGCAAGATAGCGGTGGTTGACAATCCCTTTCTTGCTGAGAGGGAATGTTGAAAAGTGCAACAAGAAATTCTCAATTTGATTTTGCCTTTGATCAAATTGAGAAAATTCAAATTTTCAATTTAGCAAAAAACTTGGATGATGTTAAAATTGTGTGACATGGATTGTGTCACCCAATTTATTTAGTAAATTCAAGTTGGAGGAATTAGAGTTCATTTTTGCGTGTGTGATTTCTAATTTGTAGCAATCAAGGTCAGTTATCTCAGGTTGTTTTTAGTTAAACTAGTTCCAACTATTGGAGGAACTAGTGGAGGGTCAAGTTAAGCAATGGGGCTTCAGTCAAACTCAATGATCATCTAGTTAACTGATTAATCAACCCAAAATAGCTAGTGCATGCAGAGAATTCGAGTTACCCAGTTGAGGTGGAGATTCCAAGGCAGTGTAATATCAGTAGTAGACTAGTCTTGAGTGTACAGGTGTTGCATGCAATCAAATAATCAACCTAAGGAATTGCACAATTCAATTAGAGGAATTTACTAAATAATAGGGGATAATTCCTCAAGGAACAACGCAAGGAAATAGGATCTTAAGACGAGGCAAAATTTGACTAAGTCTAGGTCAGAGGCCTTTAGTGAGTAGAGAGATAGATTGTACATTTGCAGGGTGATCTCAGGTGAGAAAAGAAATTGTAATACATCTCTATTCATTTGATTAATGCAAGCAAGCATTGGGTTTTTTAGCAGATTTATTTCCCCAGATAAAAATACTTGTTGCATGTGTGTTATTTCTTCTTGCATGTCTAATATTTTTGTTCTAAATTGTGAATTAATTTTTGCAAATCCATAGAGTAGGTTTGTGTCTTGTGATTTTGATTAAAACTTCATGAGAAGTTACAAATCTATAGCGTAATTTTTACACTAAGGGGCTGATTAGTTTATCTAACACTGGTTTTAGGATACCTAGCAGAATTACTATATATGCAAAGGTATGTAGAAGTTATATTTTCTATAAATGTATTCTTTGATGCAATACTACTTAAATATTTACTAAGAGGGGTTATAGGGAATTCCAACTAGGGGACACCATGTATAGTTTCTGCAAGTATTATCCCCCAACCTTAGTTTTACCTATGAAACAAAAAATTGTTGTGTTATTTAAAGACATCAAAATATGTTTCTAAAAAATATTTAAAAATGGGCTTACTAACCCTAGAAAAGGCTCTTAAAATTACTAAAAAATAACTAGTAAAAAACCCGAACTTCCACAAGATATATATCATAAAATATAACAAGTCAAAATGATTCTTTTTCTCCACGTAATTTGTTGTGTCATCTCAATATTCTAAAATTTTCTAAGTCTAAAACTTCACCAAAAAAATTTATAGTGAAAATTATAAGATGACTCTCAAGTCTGATTTCAAGATTAGTCACAAACTCTATCTTCCATAGACTATATCTTTCAAAGCATAACAAACCATAACCTGAAATTTTCACCATCTATACTATGATTTTTTTCATCAGCGGCCACAAAATTTTACTGCCTTAAAGTTCCCAGAAAAATAGTTATAGTGAAAATTCCAAGATGAGTTGCTTAAAACTGATTTCAGGTTTAGTCACAAACTCTATTTTCCATAGGATATATCTATGAAAGTATAATGAACTAAAACTTGAACTTTTAATGGTTTGTACCTTGACATTTTGCCTCAAGGTACTCAAATATTCATTATTTAAAATTTTCCAGAAAATAAGTTATAGTGAAAATTCCAAGATTGTTGGGGGATGCTGGAGTGGGAGGGGTCTTAATTGGTCCCGATGAAAAAATGTTTTCCTAATTCGCATGGGGAATTGGAACTGCCACCAATAATCAAGTTGAATATTTTTCCCTATGGAAGGGATTGCAAATTTCCAAGGATTGCAAAGTTCCCGAAATAAATGTCTTTGGGGATTCGATGCTTGTTGTCCGAAAATTCACAAAAACTAAGAAATTTATTAACAAAGAGTCAGCGACAACAAGTCAAAGAATTCTATCCTTAGTGTCAGGATTTGAAGAGGTGAATTTCTTCTACATTCTCTGCCACCTAAATTCAGAGGCTGATAAACTTGCCAAAATGGGTGCCATGATGAGCAAAGGAGAAATAGAGTTTAATCAACAAAGGGATTATACACCAATTCCATATCATGCTAAATCTAACTATAAAAATGATGCCTTAGCTTGAATCTCGGTGGATGACGAAAAACATTTCAACAGTGGATTGTTGGGCCCTCCTTTTCCATCCAAATTCTCCCCACCACCAACTTTGGAATCCTAACATGCCATACAAGTGTTTTTTGGTGGAGTATAGGTGGTCACGTCCCATGGTTTCATCCATAAACAACAATCATATGTATTTAATGGGCATGCGGCTCGGGCCTTTACATGCTCAGAGATTTAAGGTGTCCAAATCATTTCAACAGGGAATGAAGTTAATTCCCCTGTCCTGAGACATCCCTCCTCCACAATTTCTCTACGTTAGAGGCTCAATAATGAAGAATCAAGTATTTTCATGACAGGTTGGCCCGTGCTAGGACCTAGACAATTTCTATATAGTAATACCTCATGCCTTTCTTTTTTAGCAATGGGATTTGGTCGATGCTCTCAGTATATTGGATGGGCATTCTCCTATGCCTCTCTTGGTTAATTCTTGTTGAATGACAAGTTTGTAGTTCAGTATGACCGACATTTCGGATCACCAAGGAAATTCAAAGTCTGTAGATGTGGTTGACAGAATGTTAGATGCCTCTCAGGCTCTGTTGGTTTCAATCCATAAGTTGGAGGACAGGGTAGAGCGACAAATATGCTCTTTCAATATTTTCCTTGAGGAAAAACTACTTTCTCATCACGCGGAAATGGAGGATTCACTAGATGGTGTTAAGGAGGAAATTCACCTCCTCGCTGAACAAGTGGCTGCACTGGAGGTTTCGTCGGTAACAACTGTTGGTGTGACGTTTGGTGGCAATGTATCAGGAGCACTGCTGGGTTGTTGAAGAGTTGGAGTTAGAGTCTAAGAGGACCCGAAGAAGGAGTACACAGTGTTGGGTGACTTTAGTTTGGTCTCATAGTGCTTTGGTTTTTCGCGGTTGGCTCTGTTATCTCCCATGTAATAACCATGATTTTTGTAAATGTAAATAGCTGCTTGGAAATTTCTGTTGAATCTATAGTAGTATTTTTTTTTTTTTTTTTGGGGTATAATTTGGTTTGTAACTCCAAAGGATAGTAAACTTTTAGTTTACAATGACAAAGTCATGTTTTTGGTATGTGATAGAAGATGTAAGGGTTTTGGGCCTTCTCCTCATTTTTTTTAATATAAATACCTATATCTATTTCTTAAAAAAAAATCCAAGATGGTTGAATTTCCTTGAAATTATGCAATTGTTGTGATAAGCAATATAAAACTAACTTCATTGCACCAAGACACAAAATTTCTCAACACTAGATAAATAACGAACTAAAAACATAGATACAAAAACACATCACACAAATATTGACACAATAATTTTTCTTGGGAAAACCAATTGGGAAAACCCTCTCCTTGTTGTGGTATTTATTGACTAAGAAAATAGATCAAATACAAAGCAATTTGTCTCTTGAGAACAAACTTGTTCTCCTGCTGATCTAGCTTGGACTTTCCCTATTGTCCTTTGATCCCAACTCCTAAAACCTAGTGCACTTGTGATTTCCTATTACTTGGGACACAAGCTCTTTGCGCTCTCCACAAACAACGCTCTCTCACAACATGTGAGCTCTATCTTGTCACAAAATTTTGTGCACAAAACAATTCATGAATCCTTGTGCCTTTTCCCTCCTCTTTATAGATTTGATCCATGCTAAAATTGGAAAAGTACAAATTTAGAACTTGAGTTGTGATTGACAAGTTAACTGAGTCGAACTGGTTCTCTCCCCAATCATCACCAGAGTTATAATTCGTCCTTCCTTCAATCACTAACTGAAGTCCCAACTCGTCCTACACTGAACTTGTAACTACAAATCAATCCCGTAGTTAAACTGAAGAAGGCTCTATGTAACTGGAGCTCCAACACTACACATGAACTCTAGATGAGTATTCCCATAAACTAGAAATAACTCATCGTAACTAAATTCTAACTCATGAGGAAAACTCGAGGTCTTCACAGGCTAAGGCACAAAATAGAAGACCTTTCTTGCTACATTTCAACACTCCCTCTTAGCGAGGAAGGTGCTTCTAGAAGAACCTCTTCCATCGAGATCTGTTTTCAACACCACCACATTCTCTGTTGTTGTAGCTTCTCCCTCTGAACTAGAAGACATCCTTACTTTCTCTTGTAGGATTTGATATGAAGACATGTTCTTTCCATCCATGCTTTGTGAGTCCATCACTTTAGTAATAAGTGCCATGTACTTGTGTACCTCTATGGTTGCTTCCTCTGGCTGAAGGTGATACTGGGAGATCCAACTCTCTCTTGATATGCATTAAACAAATCCTTTTCCTACTTGGCTTGAACTACCCCTATATTTGGAGTCTCTAATTGAGTGGTTTCCTCCACTCACCCTGGGATAAGTCTTCCTCCTCATGCTAGTCGGTCCAACTTCGAACTAGATGAGACTCCATCTTGAGATCCCTATCATGTGCTTGCTCAACCATCACTGCTCTATTCTAATATCTTCTTGCCTTGTTGCTCACTATTGTGCCTGTATCTACATGGAACTTGTAGATATTCTTCATCCTCATACTTATTTACTTCTTACATCCAGAAGCTAAGTGCTAGAGGTACACCTTACCTTTATTGAAGATGGCATCATAACCTTTGTCCTCAAGGGTAGCTATTGAAACAAGATTATGCTTTGAACATAAAGGACATCCCTAAGCTAAAGAGGATTACCTGACACCCCCTGAAAACTGATAGTACCAACTCCTCGAGCTACATACATTCCATCATCTCCTAGCTCAACCTGAAACTACATGTCCTTATCTTTTAGGCGGATGAAATTATTCTTGTTCCTCATCATGTGGAAGGATGCTCCTGAATCAATATACCATACACTGTTGTCTGATGAGTTTTCCATGTAAGTTATCAATGAGAAATATTTCTCGAACTAGGCATAAAATGCATCTACCTCCACTGATGCAGTTACATGATCCTTATTGGACTCCTTCTTCCGCTTATGACACTTAGTGGCATAGGGTCCGAAATTATGGCAATGGAAGCACTTGATTTTTCTTAGATCCTTCTTCTTGCCCTTCTAACTGGACTCAGCCACTCCTTGTCCATCCTTTCCTTTGGACTTACTACTCTTGCCTTATGGGGAAATGTTCTCCTAGTCCTCCGTCTTCATCGATCTACCATCTCTAGTCCCTTTCTGGATATCTTCTTCAACGCAGTCAATCCATGGCCTTTCCCAAGTGGGAATTTTCTCTACCATTTACTGCATCTTGGAAACCATACCAAGAGTTGTGAAGTCCTAGAAGAGAAAAACTCAGAAGTTCATGCTCTGGTACAGTCACACCCACACCACCCAACTCATCTTTTACCTATGTGACCTTGATAAATATGTGACGATGGGCTCTCCAATCCTCATCTAGATACCCATTAGTTTCTCCTTAAGATAAATCTTCCTGGTATCATTAATACTTTGATATAGATAAAAAATAGATTTGAACATCTCAAAAGTTATCTTCTTATCATGGATATGAGGAACTATATGATTTTTGACCCCTTTTAGAACAATCCTCCTTGCCTTGATATAATTCTTCGTATGTTGGGTCAACTGTTTGGGATCTTGTGGTGGTGGTATAGTGTTCTTGATAAACTCCCACACCCCATTATCCTCCAATACTATCATGATCATCCCTTTCCAGGGAATGAAGTTAAAGGCTCCCTCTAAATAGTGGTTTAATCTCAACCCTTGGAATTCCATCCTGCTTACCCAGAGATCTCTCCTCCACAAACTGATCTTTGTCCTTGAAAAGAACTATACTTTAGGACACATATAGCAACTTCTAACAGTCCTCCAATTCTATACTTCAACTGCTAACCAAAACTTTGTTCATAAGACTTATGAACAACCTTCCACCCAACACTCCTCTTCCTTGAAAAACACTGCCACTATCCCATTTCAACAAACTTGGTTCAGTGAGAAACCTCAATACAATACTGATCTTAACTTCTATACACGTCCACAGGAAACTCGGCCAATGTTCCAATGGTGCTACACAACTCGTATGCACAGAAGTCGCCCACAAAACCCTTACCAAAATGTGGTCAAACTTCCTCCTTCATCTTGCACAGAATATGATAGAAGAGACAAAAGAAAAACACGTCTTCCTACTCCTTATTTAGCTCAGATCCCAAGGAATGCAACTCCTTTAACTTTGTTTTCTCTTGAGAGTAAATGCTTGTGTGGATGTGATGGTATTTATACAAATTTGCGCTCTGATACCATGTTGAATTTCCTTGAAATTTTGTAACTACTATGGTGAACAATCTTAAACTAACTTCATTGCACCAAGACAACAAATTTCTCAACACCAGATAAGTAGTGGAATAAAAACATAGATATAAATACACCACACAAATATTGACACAATATTGTTTACTGGGAAAACCATCTCCTTGATGTGGTATTTATTTACTAAGAAAATAGATCAAATACAAATCAATCTATCTCTTGAGAACAAACTTGTTCTCTTATTGATCTAGCTTTTACTTGTCCTATTTTCCATTGATACCGGCTCCTAAAACCAAGCGCACTTGTGATATCCTATTACTTAGGACAAAAGCTCTCTTCACTCTCCATAAAAAGGGCTCTCTCACAACCTGTGAGCTCTGTCTTGTCACAAACCTTTGTCCACAAAACAATTCATGATTCATTGTGCCTTTGTCCTCCTCTTTACAAATTTTATCCATGCCAAAATTGGACAAGTAGAAATTTAGAACTTGACTCTGTGATTGACAAGTTATTTGAGTTGAATTTGTTCTCTCTCCAATGATAAATGGAGTTATAACTCCTCCTTCCTTCAATAAATAACTGAAGTCCCAACTCATCCTAAACTGAACTCATAACTGGTAACCAATCCTATAGTTAAATTGAAGAAGGCTCCACGTAACTGGAGCTCCTTGAACACTATGCAGGAACTCTAGATGATTATTATCATAAATTGGATTAACTCATCCTAATTGAAGTCTAACTCATGAGAACAACTCGAGGTCTTCATTGGCTAAGGAACAAGACATAAGACCTTGCTCGCTACATTTTCAACACTTCCTCTTAGAGAGGAAGGTGCTTCTGGAAGAGCCTCTTCCACCGAATCTGTCTTCAACACCACCACATTCTCTGTTGTTTCATATGCTCCCTCTAAACTAGAAGGCATCCCTACTTTCTCCTATGAAATCCGATATGAAGACTTGTTCTTTTCAACCATGCTTTGCAAGTCCATCACTTCAGTCTTAAGTGCCATGTACCTTGTGTACCTCTGTGGATGCTTCCTCTAGCTAAAGGTGATATTAGAAGATCCAACTCTCTCCTAATATTCGTTAAACAAATCGTTTTCCCCCTTGGCTTGAATTCTCCCTATACTAAGAGTCACTAAGTGAGTGTCTACATCTACTCGCATTGGGCTAAGCTCTTCCTCATCCTGCTAGTCAATCCAACTCTGAACTAGCCGAAACTCAAACTGAGATACCGATTGAGACTCCATCTTGAGAGATTTATCCTACTCTTGCTCAACCATCACTTCTCTATTCTGGGAACTTCCTGCCCTGCTGCTCAAGATTGTGCATGTCTCTACCTGGATTTTTTAGAGATTCTTCATCCTCACACCTATCAACTTCTTACATCCAAAGGCTAAGTGCTAGAGGTACACCTTACCTCTCTTGAAGATGACATCATAACCCTTGTACTTAAGGGTAGCTACTGAAACAAGATTCTACTTTAATCCTGGAACATAGAGGACATCTATGAGATGAAGAGGATTACCTTACTCCCTCTAAAAACTCACTGTACCAAATCCTCTAGTTGCATACAAGCCATCATCTCCTAGATCAATTTGAAACTACATGTCCTTCTCCTTAAGGTGGCTGAAATTATTCTTGTTCCGGGTCATGTGGAAGGATGCTCTTGAATCAATATACCATACACTTTTCTCTACCAGGCTTGCCATGTAAGTTATTAAGGAGAAATATTTCTCAAATTGGATAGAAAATGCATCTACCTCCATTGATGCAGTTACATGATGGTTTGTTGGCCCTCAATTTTTGTCAATTTTTCTTATTACAAATCCACTTAATTTCCATGATATTCCACCTTACATCATCCATATATTCCACCTTACATCATCCATATATTCCTTATTTTTACCTTATTATGCATATTCAGGTAAATAAATTATGTTTTTCAATTTTTAGATATTTGTGCAAAAATTGGGTTTTAAAAATATTTTTGGACAGAACTAAAAATTCCTGTAATAGCTCCATTAAAGTGATATATGCACGACACCTGGGCATGAGATGAATACATATTTGGAAAGATTAGGAACCACAAATAGATGAAAAGCTATTGGCTCAGTCAAAATGAGCAAATACATGCCCGATCAACGCTGGTCAAACTTGACCTGTCACCCATAAATCCTTATTAAAAAGGGGCAGTTTTAGGATTTTTTGGAATTTTTCCAGATTTCTTGTAACTAATGGATGGCTTCGACCTGATGAAGTGGGATAACATTAATGATGGTTGTTTAAGACTTTTTAGCTTATATGGTTATTATTTTGCCTATTTAAAGAGATGCATTCATAGTTAGACTATGTAGAAAAACTTATTATTTTGAGATAATTGAAGACAAAGGTTTTGTTTCATGATTTCTTTGTGTTTACTAGAGTGAATGAGTTGCTGTAGCTGAGTATTTTAGTAGTGTACCAATAAGGTTTGAGGGCCCCCATACCAATCTAAGTACTCTTTGTTGTATGATGTTCATAATTGTGCATATGCTAGTTTAATTCTCCATGTTTATTATATTCATTTGCTGTAAATATTTGTAAATACCTTTAATGTGAATTCATTTTATGGAATGTATTAAGTGAAGATTGGTTCCTTTTAATGATTAGCTTGAATGTGGAAGGATAACCAGGTCTCTTTAAAAGAGTCTCTTCTCCATGAGTTAGGACTAAGATTGAACAAGCTTCACTTCTTTCAAGATTAGATTAAGTTCTTAGGCTTTCATTACATTCTTTTGTGCTTACTTAGATCATGACAATGTCATTATAGAATTGTTGAGGGAGGACAACTAGGTCTCTTTAAAAGAGCCTCTTCCTTGTTTTTCTAAAATAGTATAATTTCATTTACCAAAAATGCATGCTTTTATGAAATAGACTTAAATGTTTTTTATTAGTTATGTAGAATGATTTATATTTGTAATATGCACTTTTGTTCTCATAACTAATTTCTATATTAGTTTTTATCCAAAAATCCATAAATTGTGGTTTGCTTCTAAGATTACCAACTTGGATTGATAGTAAAATACATGTCTTAATTTACACAATAAATTGAGCTGACATTTTTGACGCGTTGACGGGGAAGCAAATTTTGGATATAACTAATTAGGAATATTAAAAAAAAACATTAAAAAAAACATAGATAAATTTTTTCATTATGGTCATTTATGCCTAGATATAGAGATGAAAATGGTAGATACATAAAACAAGCCCCCCCAACTACTAAACCATTGGTAGAAGCAGCTTTGCCTTCATTTGAATTAACTATACCAATTGCTGGAAAACCAACTTTGGAAGAGCTAGAGGAAAAACAACATTTAGGACAAAGGTTAACCCTTGTTTAAAGACAAACTTTGTTAGCTTATGAAGTGAAAAGAAGACAAAAAAACACAGAAATACCTTCCATAGGAAAACAAAGAGAAATAAGAAAACCAATTGATTAACCTATTCTTGAACAAATAGATCAACCTATCTTTGAGTACATAGAACAAGTTGAATCTCAAATTTCTATTGAAACAGTTGAAACTACTGAAAAAGACATGGCAGAAGAAGGGCAAGGATCTACCATCCTCACTGCAGAACAAAGGTTACAATATGAAAAACAACAAAAAGAATGGCAAAGAAGAGAAGAAGAGACAAGAAGAGAAGCATAAAGGAAAATAGAAGAAGATATCAAAAGAGAATATGATCATACAAGGAGACAAGATGAAGAAGCTACTTTTGGATTTCCAATTGTAGACACTAGAGAAATTCTAGGAGAAGAAGTAAAAATGAAGGATATCCCACCTTCAGTTTTACCAAATTTCTATGGAATGTCTACCGAAGATCTTGATTCATTCATGTTAGAATTTGATATCTTATGTAGAACTTATGGTTATAATGATGATACACATAAGCTTCGTCTTTTTCCTGCTACTCTTAAAGCAGATGCCTTAAAATGGTTTATGGGATTATGAGAACACTCTATTACTTCTTGGGAAGAAATGAAGATTTTTTTTTTTAAGAAATATCAAGCCTATTGTAGACCTAGAAATTCAAAAGAAGATATTTTTAGAATTTCTCAACAAGAAGATGAGAGTTTGGAGGAATATTTGGAATGATTCCTTTACAACTTGCAAAAATCCAAACAACATTCTCTAAATCCTGATACCATTAGAAAATTTTTTCTTAAAAGAATACGAGATGAGTATCTTTATATTTTGAATGTGAAGGGTAAAGGAGATATTTCATACATACCCTTTGATGAAATATATGAACTATGTCAAAATTACTCTACAGGTAGATCCAAAACAGGAAAAAGAGATGTAGCTTCTAGAGCTTCTAAATCTACAATAGGAAGAGTGACAAGAGTAGAAATAGAGTGTTTGTTAGAAAACTTTAAAATATATCTTTTGAATACCTTAGGAACACAAGTTGATGTATTAAAAGAAAAGAAGAAAAAAAGAAGAAGAAGAACAAACAATGTCAATATTTTGTCCTAAGTGTAGGAAGAAGCATTTTTTACGATAATGTCCTTTGGATAATATACATGTTTGTGGACTATGTACAAAAAATCATGTTACAGATGATTCTTCAACATTAAAAGAGTTGCGAGCAAGTCAAATAGAATAAACTCAAGGATTTTATTATATGGCACCAAGAAGAGCTTGAAAACCACGTTTTGCAGGTACATCTCAACAGTTTTGTAAACAAATTCCCCAAAATTTTCAATATCAGAATTCACGGAATACTCCTATGCCATGGTAGGCTTGGTCTCCTGAGCAAAACCAAAACCAATCTTCACAAAATTGGCGAGGATATGCTTATGGATTCCAACCTCCTCAACAATTTTACCCTCAACAATATCAATCTTATCCATCATATCAACATCCATATCCTCAACAATCATTTCCATATCAACAATTCCGGAAATCCACTCAATCAAATCCATTTACACAACAATCAATGCATGCACTAACTCAACCTCAACAGCTCCAGCTGCCTTCTAATCAACCACCACCCAGACCAACTCAATTACCATCTCATCCAATAGCAAATCCGAGTAATAGAGTGGAAAGGCCAGCATATAATATGGAAGAAACAACATTATTTCGTACATATTCTATTCTTTCTATTCAAGATATCCACTTGAGGTCTGGAAAAGCACTACAAAAAGATTCTCCCCCAACCATAGAAGAACAAATTGAAGAAGCAGAACAATATGAAAGATCTAATCCAAGGAATCAAATTCAGAAAAATAAAACAATTATGACTCAAACACCACCTTTCCTAGAAAGGTTAATGGATCATAAACTATCAATTTCATTCTTGAATTTGATATTACAGAATGCTTATGTCAAACTTCTTTTGTTGCAAGCTATCAAGGAAATTCCAATTTACAGAAACACAATAAAGGAATTATGCATTAAGCAAACTGGTAGAAAGAAAAGAGATCCACCCACAATTGAATTCATTGGTAAATTAGCTAGTCTCATGTCAACAATTGAAAAATATATTGATCCTAGGATACCTATGGTTACCATTCCAATCAATAATTTTTCAGTTCCTAAAACTTTAATTGATCTAAGAGCTGCTATAAATGTTATGACAACATAAACTATGAAGTATTTAAAATTACCAAACATCTGACCTACTACTACAATTTTAGAACTAGCAGATAGATCTAAAGTTGTACCGGAAGGAATACTTGAGGATATCATTGTTTCTTTAGATTCATGGGAATTCCCTATAGACTTTTTGATCTTGCAACCAAAAACAAATCTAGGAGGCCATCCTTTAATTCTTGGCAGACCATGGGTTGCCACAGCAGATGCCTTCATTGGATGTAGATCATGAAGCATGATCATAACACATGGAGATGAAAGGAAACATGTTACACTCTATCCTCCTGCTCAATCTCCTTATTTACTTTCATGTCTTGATGATGAACACGAAAATACTCAGCCTATTTTAAGCATTAATCAAGCCTTTAATTTTAGAGAAGAGGAAGAAAATGAGGATTTAATAGACCTTTTTATCTCAGAACCTGATATTTCTGAGCAGCTAAGAATAACACAATATGAAGCTGCAAATCATCTTTTAAATCAATGTTTTTAGGAAAACTGTACTATTAAATTATTGTAAAATTCATTTGAAAGCATTTTTCCCGTCAACTCAATTACCAATTCTTAAATAAAAACTGTTGAAATCAATCCAGGAAAGAACTTAAATATTGGTAATAATATTCAATCATCACAAGAACAACAGGTAATTGCATTATTACAAAAATATTTAAAAGCTTTTGCTTGGGATTATATAGACATGCAAGGAATTCATCCAAAGACATGTATTCACCATATATATACTGATGATCATATCAAACTAGTGAGACAACCACAAAGAATAATGAATCCTATGATGAAAGAAATAATGAAAGAGGACTTGTAAAAAGTGTTACCAGTAGGATTCATCTATCCTATTACAGATAGTCAATGGGTTTCACCCTTACTAGTTGCAGTGCCAAAAAAAATGCAAAATTGAGAATATGTGTAGACTATAGAGAACTGAATAAAGCCACATTGAAAGATCACTTCCCATTACCATTCATTGACCAAGTACTAGATTCATTAGCTGGAAAGAAATTATTTTATTTTCTTGATGGATTTAGTGGATACAATCAGATTAAGATAGCATTAGAGGACCAGGATAAAACCACATTTACTTGTCCATGGGGAACATATGCATATAACGTTTTTCCCTTTGGGTTATGTAATGCACCTACTACTTTTCAAAGAGTAGTCCTTGTAATCTTTGCTGATCTAATCCATGAATGTGTAGAAGTTTACATGGATGATTTTACTATATATGGAGATACATTTGATGATTGTTTGAATAATCTCGAAAAAGTTTTAAAGAGATGCATAGAGACAAACCTATTCCTCAGTAGTGAGAAATGTTTTATGACGTTAATTGAAGGGATAGTGTTGGGACACCACATTTCTTCTTCTGGAATCAAGGTAGACCCAACAAAAATACAAGTTATTGTAAACTTAATGCCACCAAAAACACAGAAAGAAGTAAGAAGTTTCCTGGGATATGCAGGCTGCTACAAAATATTCATTGAAAACTCCAGTAAGATAGCTTTACCCTTGTTTAAATTACTTGCAAAAGACATTGAGTTTAAATGGACTACAAATTGTCAAAATTCATTTGAAAAATTGAAAGAAAAATTGTCTATTGCACCCATTCTCAGAGGACCAAATTGGTCATTACCATTCCATATATCTACTGATGCATCAGAAACAGAAATAGGAGCATCTCTAGAACAAAAAGAAAATCAGTTTGACTATTACATCTATTTTATAAGCAAAAATTTAACTCCGGCAAAATTAAACTACAGAGTAACTGAAAAAGAAATGCTAGATGTTGTCCATGCAGTCAATAAATTTAGGAATTATATAACAGGTTATCAAGTATTTGTCCATACAGATCATTCAACTATTAAATATCTAATGAACAAAAAAATTACTAATGGCAGAATTACTAGATGGCTATTATTAATGCAAGAATTTAATATCACTGTTTTAGATCAACCAGGGAGGGATAACCAAGTAGCATACTTTTTATTAAGACTTCATTCTTCTGATGATCTTACACATGTGTCATATAACTTCCCTAATGAGCATCTATTTGCTATAACAAGTAAAACCCCATGGTTTGCAAATATAGCTAATTATATATCATCTGGAATATTACCATCACATTTCACTAGCAAGCAGAAAAAGAAAATAATTAGAGACAGTGCAAGATACACTTGGATTAATGGAGATCTTTTCTATACAGGACCTGATCTTATAATTAGGAAATGTATAAGAGAAGATGAAATTATTGATATTCTAAAAGCATGTCATGACGAACCATGTGGTGGTCATTTTGTAGGGAAGAGGAAATCATACAAGGTCTTAAATCAAGGCTATTATTGGCCATCACTATTCAAAGATTCAAAGACTTATAATAAAAGATGTGATAGCTTCCAAAGAATAGGTAGACCTGTAGTTTCAGATGAAATTAAATTGAAGCCACAAATACTGATAGAGCCATTTAAACAATGGGCTCTTGACTTTGTGGGTCCTATCAGCCCACCATCAAATGGTAAGAAGTACATCCTAGTATGTACTGATTGCGTAAGAAAATGGGCGGTGGCTAAAGCATTGAGCAAAGCAAAAGAAACTGCAATAGTTACTTTTCTTTATCAAGAAATATTTGTAAGATATGGAGTTCCAAGGCAGAGTGTCACAGATCAAGGGACATAGTTCACCTCCAAGCTTGTTTGAGACTTGACTGAGAAATACAAGATTAAGCATAGAAAATCAACTCCATACCACCCACAAGAAAATGGAAAAGTTGAATCAACAAACAAAGTACTTGAGAATATTATGACAAAAATAGTGAACATGCATAAAAAATATTGGTCAGAGAAGCTAAATGAAGCACTATGGGCTTATAGGATAACATGGAAAAACACTACTAGATTTAGCCCCTATCAACTTGTTTATGGAAAATAAGTCTTGTTACCAATTTAATTTGAGATCCCTACATATAAACTTGTAGCAGAATTGGGATTGGACCTGACAGAAGCACAACAACATAGGATCATGCAACTCAATGAACTAGATGAGATGAGATAAAAAGCCATGGAACATACATCTCTAGTTCAACAACAGAGGAAAAAATGGCATGAAAAACTCATTAAAAACAATATATTTCATAAAGGAGACTGGGCACTATTTTTGAATTTAAGTTCAAAGATTTCAAAGCAAAATTTACTACTCATTGGCTTGGGCCATATGAAATAGAAGAAATATTTGACAATGGAGCAGTAAGGATAAAGACAATTGATGAAGAAACAAATTCTTTTATGGTTAATGGCCATAGACTAAAAGTTTATCATAAGCCTATAAATAAAGAAGACTTTTTGAAAACAGTTTTAGAAGACAATGATATAGAAGTATTGGAAAATCATAGCAATATGCCTTCCCTGCTTCCAGAAAATAAAAAAAGTTGAAAAATAATAAAAGAGTTTGGTTGTGAAAATCCAGGATACTGGCACAATACAAACTCTAAATAATATCGGAAAACCAACATGTTTGGCCAATATGAATTCTTTTTCATGTTTTTTCTTTCCATTTTTGTTTTTACAGTATCATTCTCCAAAACTTAAAAGACTTGAGGACAAGTTTGAAAATAAGCAAGGGGGCAAGATTCACAATAAATCAACAAACCATGCAATGGGATATTAGGCAGTTGTTTATCAGAAGAGACCTGAAATAAACATCATCAAAAAGTATCAGAAGGGACCTGAAACAACATTGCAGAAGGAACCTGAAACATTATTCAAAAAAACATTGCAGAAGGGACCCGAAACATTATTCAAAAGTACATTGCAGAAGGGACCTAAATCAACATCAGATGCAAAAACATGAAACAACATCAGATGCAAAAACATGAAACAACATCAAGTAGATACAAGGTTCTACATTCCATCAGAATTTATCCTTGAAGAAAAAGAGTCAAGTATGGACGAGATAGCAAAGGTTATCATCAACAAACAATGAGACGACACTGAGCTATTAGGCGAAAGAAGAAATATTGTAAGTAAAAAAAAAAATTCTTAAAACCTTTGATTTTTTTTTTTTTTTGGAATTGTTAAAACTAATTTAACTTGGATATGCATCCTACCACATTTCATCATAGTCCTACATTAACCCCATATACTCCTTCATTCATACTATATTTATCCTAACTACATCACCACATAAAACATTACATTCATTATCCTACCCTACATTTCATTATAGTCCTACATTAACCCCATATACTCCTTCGTTATCCTTCAACATAAACATAAGCATTTTTGATCAAAAATTGAGGCTCAAAATTTTTGCCCATAAGGAATTTTTGCTTGCCTACAAAAACAAAAAGGGTTAGTATCATTATAAAAATATTTGATTTAAAATGACCTAAAACTATGGTCATTTTAAAATCAACTACATACAATTGCAAACATGCAGAATATGATGGTGTTTTCAATGAGAAATGAGCGAAACTATAGTGGTGCTTACAAAACTATGATAAATGAATATGATGGTGCTTACAAAATATAGTGGGTGTTTAAAAAATGAACATAGTAGAACGTGGGTAGTGCAAGCATTATGGTGACAAGACAGACATACAAATCCGTGAATGGAAGAGTGTACATGAAGCAGAGAACGCATTCAAGACTGTGACACGTAGGCAACCATGAGAATGTAGGACAAAGTATGAGTTGGGAGCAGTAAAACGATCAAAATACGTTCAAACAAACAAAACTCTGTTATACTATATTTCACCATTATAGCATAAACCGAGCTCTGTGTAAGTATCTCTTCCGCCATCATAGCAAAAAATTGAGCTCAGAAGATGAGAGTAACACTGTGCATTTACATAGTGTAAGGAGAAACCCTCATAGAAGAAGAAAACATGAAAAGAAAACATGCAAAGAAAACACGAAAATTGAAGAGAAGTCTGCGTAAGACAGAGAAGCCAGAACAAAGAGGTTTGTGAAGCCCTGAATAGAGAAGGGAGTGCATAAGAAATAACCAAGGAGGTTAAAGAGTCCATGGAGAAATAAGGAAAGATATATTGGTTTTAACAAGTAGATTGAAGGCCGATATTATCTTTGCGCCAAGTTGACCGTGCTTCCCAACAAACTCCAGGAATTCTGCAAGAGAAGAGGTAAGAGCCAAATCCCGGGTTTCTATCAGCAATTAAACGAATTCCAAGGGTAGTTAAGCTCGAGATATTGGTTAAGATGTGTCATTTTATGAGGGAGAAAGACTTCAGTTGTCAATTTGAAAACTCTACCACCATTAAACAGACCATGCCACCTGTGTCGTGAATGAATCTTCAAAGATGTTGAAAGGAGTTCTAATTAAAATGACACTGTTTAAACACAGGAAAACGAGTTATTAACTCAGAGACATTCACAAGTTTTCTTCCAGTTCAGGTATCCCATTTCGAATTCCCTCACGCATATTTGTGAAATTACTATATTTTAAAAATGCAGAGTCTTATTTTTCATATGCACAGTGAGCATTTCTAGACAAACAAAGAAGGGAATTTCATAAGAAAACTTGGGAGAACAGAGATTGAAGCATGAGTTTAGAAGTAATAAAACATTGATAAGATGTTTTTGATATCTTTTACATAGTGAGATTTTTTTTTAAAGAGCAGTGGACTCCTTTTAACAACAGAACATAGGAAATTGAAAAGGATTCAAGCAAGAGAATAATTTCATTTTTTTCAAAGAACTTCAAAGATCAGGTAAGCTTATTTGCCATGATAATTATCCATGAATAAAAATTGCATGAATAAGAAGACAAAGGTATATATATACATGTATTTTTGTTTATGATGAGGATGTTAACTGTCCAAGGATACATTAATTGGTATACAAAGCACATGGCAACCAGAATTGAGCCAAATGAATTCAAGATAGAGAACTGGGGGAAAGAAAGAATATAAAAATTGTATCATGTAGGATTGATAGGGTTTCTTCATAAATTTAATGGGCATAATGACAAGATTACAAAAGAATTCATAAATCATTATGAACAGGGACAAACAAAAGTGGGTGACCTCTCCATACCACTAAACCCAAAATTTCTTTCCCAAGCTCTAGATATTCCCTTAACAGGAGAAGAATACCACAAAGGATTACATTTCAAAGAGAAAGGTTGGACATTCTTCTTAGAAAAACAGAGAAAATGATGTTTTGATAGATCAAAAGGAATTCAAAGGGAATGGTTCAGGGAGCCTTGGTATGAATTATTTCTAATCATTCAGAGATATTTCACTTGTGACAATAGGCACAACCTAGTTTATCTTTACCACATTAGGCTACTTCAACACATAAAGGGAGAATCCAAGATTAATCTACCCTATTTCTTCTCAAGAAGCTTGATCAAAATGATAGAGGGTGTTAAAAATAAAACTGAAGTAAAAGAGGGACATATTTATCATCAAGGGCTCATTAAAATACTTGTAGAACATAAGGTGAGAAGGAAGGGATTGATTTGGAAAGAATTTTTGGTTCAACATCATATTGAGGAGAAAACAACAGAAGAAAAAATTGAACAAATGCATGTTACTAGGAGCATCATGAACTCTTCTATGTATCCTAAGACTTGATCTAAGAAGAAACATGATAGTGACATGATTGAGAAAGAAAGATCCTTCCTATTTGTTCCCATAAGTCCTAGGAAGAAAATGAAAGAAGAGCCAAGTGAGAAAGAAAAAGACCAGGAGGTAGAAATTGTTGAAGCTCCAACAACATCAAAATAAGTTAACGAGATATTGCAAAGAAGGGAAAGGGAAGTTCAAGAAGAGCCTTTGGAAAAAGATTCCTACTTTGAGCATGCATGGATAGGAACCACTTCATCACATTCATTTTCCAAGGAGACTATAGGAGAAGAAAGAGAGCTACAACAATAAGAACACCTCAAGAAGATAGAAGAGTTGACAAGGGAGTTGGAAGTCAACAAGATTTTCAAAAGGCATTTGAAGAAAGAGAATAAGATGTACAAACAAAACAATAAAAATATAATCAAAGAAAATGAAAATTTGAATAAGAAAAATGATAAGCTTGAAACATGAACATCCCGATCTATAAACAAGCTTACAGGTGGCTCAATGAAAAGAACACATGGAAATACAAATAAGAGAGACAGAAGGTAAAAGATGTCATCTATAAAGCAGGGGAGCATGAAGGCATTAACATTTTAATTTAAGATGCACAATAGGATGCTACAGGTATAGGTACAAGTTCACCAGGGACATCAACACTCAAAATATCAAAGAGAAGAAAGCAAACATGAGGACATGCTTGAAGATCAACAAGGGGGGGATGTTGGCCCTCAATTTTGGTCAATTTTGCTTATTAAAAATCCACTTAATTTCCATCATATTCCACCTTACATCATCCATATATGCCTTATTTTGACCTTATTATTCATATTCAGGTAAATAAATTATGTTTTTCAATTTTTAGATATTTTTGTAAAAATTGGGTTTTAAGAGTATTTTTGGACAGAACTAAAAATTCCCGTAATAGCTCCATTAAAGTGATATATGCATCACACCTGGGCATGATTTGAATACATATTTGGAAATATTAGGAACCATGGATGGATGAACAACTATTGGCTTGGTCAAAATGAGCAAATACAAGCCCGGTCAACGCTGGTCAAACTTGACATGTCACCTAGAAATCCCTATTAAAAAGGGGCAGTTTTAGGATTTTTTTTCCAGATTTCTTGTAACTAATAGATGGATTCGACCTGATGAAGTGGGATAACATTAATTATGGTTGTTTAAGACTTTTTAGCTTATATGGTTATTATTTTGCCTATTTAAAGAGAGGCATTCATAGTTAGACTATGTAGAAAAACTTATTATTTTGAGATAATTGAAGACAGAGCTTTTGTTTCATGATTTCTTTGTGTTTTCTGGAGTGAATGAGTTTTTTTAGTTGAGTATTTTAGCAATGTACCAGCAATGTTGGAGGGCCCCCATACCAAGCTAAGTACGCTTTGTTGTATGATCTTCATATTTGTGCATATGCTAGTTTAATTCTCCATGTTTATTATATTCATTTGCTGTAAATATTTGTAAATATATTTAATGTGAATTCATTTTATGGAATGTGTTAAGTGAAGATTGCTTCCTTTTAGTGATTAGCTTGAATGTGGAAGGACAACTAGGTCTCTTTAAAAGAGCCTATTCTCTGTGAGCTAGGACTAAGATTGAACAAGCTTCACTTCTTTCAAGCTTTCTTAGATTAAATTCTTATGATTTCATTACATTCATTTGTGCTTACATAGATATTGGAAATGTCATTATAGAATTGTTGAGGGAGGAAAACCAGGTCTCTTTAAAAGAGCCTCTTCCTTGTTTTTCTAAAATAGTCTAATTTCATTGACCAATAATGCATGATTTTATGAAATAGACTTAAATGTTTTTTCTTAGTTATGTAGAATGATTTCTATTTGTAATATGCACTTCTATTCTCATAACTACTTTCTATATTAGTTCTTATCCAAAAATCCACAAATTGTGGTTTTCTTCTAAGATTACCAACCCGAATTGATAGTAAAATACATGTCTTAATTTACACAATAAATTGAGCTGACATGGTTATTGGACTCCTTCTTCTGCTTAGGAAACTTAGCGGCATAATGTCAAAAATCATGGCAATGAAAGCACTTGATCTTTCTTAGATCCATCTTCTTTCCCTTCTAACTAGACTTAGCCAATCCTTGGCCTTCCTTTCCCTTGGTGTTGCTACTGTTTCCTGTTAGGGAAAATTTGTTCTTGTCCTTTGTCTTCATCGATCTACCATCTTTGGTACCTCTTCAGATCTCTTCTTGAATGCAGTTAGACCATAGCCTTTCCTAACTGGGAAAATTCTCTCTTCCAGTTACTGCATCTTGGAAACTATACCAAGACTTGTGAAGACCTAGAAGAGAAAAACTCACAAGGTCATGCTCTGGTACAATCATGCCCATGCCACCCAAATCATTGCATACCCGAGTGAACCTTGAAAAATATGTGACGATGGGATTTCCAACGCTCATCTAGATACCCCTTATCTTCTCATTAAGAGCAAGCTTCCTAGAATCACTAGTACTCTGATATAGATCTAAAATAGTTTTGAACATCTCAAAAGCTATCTTCTTGTCATGGATATGAGGAATTATATATTCTTTGAGCCCTTCTAGAATAATCTTCCTTGCCTTGATATCATACTTAGTATGTTGGGTGAACTATTAGGGATCTTGTGGTGGCAGTATAACGTTCTTGACAAACTCTCCCACCCCACTATCCTCCATTACTATCATGATCCTCCCTTTCCATGGAAAAAAGTTAGAGACTTCCTATAAATAGTGGTCTAATATCAACCCTTGGAACGTTGTCCTACTTAACCAGAGAGTTATCATCCATAAACATACCTCTATCCTCCATGAATATGATTAATTATGCTCTTCAAAAAACTGCCCTCTTAACTGCCTTGTAGTAATTCAGAATAACTGTACTTTAGGACACATATAACAACTTCTAATAGTCCTCCAATTTTGTGCTTAAGCTGCTAACCAAAACTCTGTTCATAAGACTTATGAGAAACCATCCACCCAACACTCCTCTTCCTTGAAAAACACGGCCACTAACCCCTTTCAAAAAACTCAGTTCAGTGAGAAAATTCAATCCAATATTGATCTTAACTTTTGTACATGTCCATAGGAAACTCGACCAATGTTCTAGTGGTGCTACACAAGTCATATGCATAGAAGTCACCCACAAAACCCTTACTAAAACACGGTTAAATTTCCTCCTTTGTCTTGCATATAATATGAGACAAGAGATAAAAACAAAACACGTCTTCCCTTCTCTTTATCTAGTTCGGACCTTGAGGATTGTGGCTCCTTTGCCTCTGTTTTCTCTTGAGAGGAATTTCTCTTGTGGATATGTTGGTCCTTATATGAATTTTTCTCTTGAGAACAAACTTGTTCTCCCACTAATATAGCTTGGACTTGCCCCGTTTTCCCTTGATCCCATCTCCTAAAACCTAGCACACTTGTGATCTCCTATCACTTAGGACACAAGCTCTCCATGCTCTCAAAAAACAAGGCTCTCTCACAATATATGAGCCCTATGTTTTCACGAACCTTTGTGCACAAAAAAATTCATGATTCCTTGTGTCTTTTTCCTCCTCTTCATAGATTCAATCCATGCTAAAGTTGGACTAGTACAAATTAGAACTTGAGTTGTGATTGGAAAGTTAACTGAGTCAAAATGGTTCTCTCCAATCATCACTGGAGTTATATATCATCCTTCCTTCAATCAATAAATAAAGTCCCAAATCATCCTAAACTGAACTTGTAATTGCCAACCAATCTTGTAGTTAAACTGAAGAACGCCCCACATAACTCGAGATCCAACACTACGCATGAAATCTAGATGATTATTGCCATAGACTAGAAATAAGTCATCCTAACTGAAGTCTAACTCATGAGGACAACTTGAGGTCTTCATTGGCTAAGGCACAAACCAAAAGACCTTGATCACTACATTTTTCAACAAAAATGTCTTCATTGAAGAAGCAAAACCCTAGGATCATAGGTTTGATACCAAATGTTATGAATCAAATGCCATAAAATTGATTAAAAGCTAATGAATACAATCCACTTAGAGGGGGAAACCTTCTTTTACAATGATTCAATTACAAGAGAAATTATGATTTTTTGTAAATGAATCTTCTTTATTATGAATAGGAGATAAATTGACATAATGTAACCTACCACTAGGCCGACATATGCATAAAAAATAAAATAATAATGAATGTCTATTAGGACTTTAACATAGGATCCATAGTGCCTTAACAATTCACATCCTTGATATATTCATCATTCCAAGTGTTTCTTTAAAAAAATCATTTCTTAGAACTTGTGTTATATGGGTATGTGGATGGAAATATATAAATCCCATCCATGTCCTCATCTATCTATAACCCTCTTTCCTTTGTGATTTTATTTAGCCATTCACTGGCCTTAATAACAAAGGAGTGACCCTTATGTCATTTGGATACATAGATTAAAATACATAGGTTCCATCCATGTGCTCATCTATCCTTAGATCAACTTTTTATCATGTCATTTTTTTTGCAATTCTTGGGCCTTAAGCTAAATAAAAGAGGATTGATGAATTTTGTAGTTTATGATGTGAGTTTTGTAGTTGTATGTAACATACTTAATACTCCCTATGCTATGTTGAGGATATGGATTACTTTTTGAAAACAACAAATTTAATTCCAATTGGTTACTCTAATACCTTTACCTATATAACTATTACTAATCAATTAACACATGTAGGAAAACAATGCATGCTTACACAAAAATAATTAAGTTTTAATCACATCATAAATTATATGTGTAGACTTATACAAATAACATTAGACAAATTAAAAGTAATAAAATCCATGACATAAACATTATTAATTCAACACAATTCATAGGTAAATTCATGAACACAACTTTCTGGAAATTGTCCACCAACTTGTTGTAAAGAAGAATGTTTCATCCAACCATAGGGTCTTCTCTACACCATTTTTCTCTACAATAGAGGCAACCTTAGAGTTTAGATTATGAATCCATAATGAAGAATTCTGCTTATAGTTGAATTTATTTGTCTTCACACAATCCAATTCTCAGGTTCATAGTCCATTCTCTACATATAACAAACTCAATCCATATCTCTCTTTTCCCATCAACATGTACAACCCAAAGAATGAGATCCCATTCTTTGGTTAATAGTTCCTTTGGGTATCCCATTTTTCCTTGAGGGTTATATCTTAGGTTGGCAAGGATATGCCATTATTGGAATTCCAGGGAATACTAGCTATAGCTAAATTTACTCAATAACAACAACTATCATACCATACAATCCTAATTCTCTCATATTTCATAACAGTACATTTCTTTAACTTGATTATAGTAAATGTATGGTTGCTTTAGTTTAGGGAGTAATTCTCCAAAATTTATCCTACAAATTGGTATTTTTAGTTTCCATCGAATTCAAAGATATTAGTTATTCGAAGAGAGTTCAAACTATCATTCCAATGTGATTTACCATTTGTTTGTTGATTTTCCATATATTGTACCCTAGATTTGGTCTATGTCTAGACTTGATCATAAACATAATGAAGGTAACCAACTAAAAGCAATTTGCACAGCAGAAATATAACAATAGTGAAATCAACAATAGTACAAAAGAATATATGAACCTAAATTTCATTTCTCATTAGTCCATCAATAAGAAAACATTAGGGCTCCTGTAACAAGGATCATGGCCCTTCATAAACCTTGATACAAACTAGTATACATATTATACAGTAAAATATACAATATGTCCTTTGACTGATATAGGGCTTGAGATATGATCCTTTAGATCTTAAATCTACCCAATGATACAAATGCATACCTGAGCTAGTTCCTTCTACTCAAGGTCCTTGGAAACCAGTCCCTCTCCATTCATGCTTCAACTTCTTGATCTACTGGATCTACTTCTTCAAATAAAAAATTTGACTTTCTTCTTGCTACTACATCTTCCATAAGGCAGGTATGCGGTTATGTCCTTTTCCTCCCTCTCTCCACAAGTGAATTTCCTTCTCCACTTGTTTGTCTAGGCCTTTCCTTTGGCCTCCTATTTATAGTTTTACTTTTGGGTTATTTGGGGAAACCTTGGTCGTTTAAGGTTTTTTCCACTCAACCCTTTAACCATAAATTAGAATAAGTAATTAATTAACTTGGGTCCAAATCCACAACTTTGTGTCAAAAACCCAACCACTTGGGCAACTTGCCCAACTTACTCACTCTTGGTGGGTTTCCTTCTCGGAAATACCTTATGATCTACCCAAATTCCAACAATCCCTCTTAATGAGGAAGGTATTTCCTTCACACCATTAAATATCTACTCCATAGATTTCCTTGCATACCCATTACTATCCTCACATGATTCATGACTTTCCTTTGCATGGACATGTCTGCCCTCACATATGCCACATATTCTTTTGTACTTGGCCAAGATTTATATTTCATGATGCATGACTTTCCTTGCATGAATCATGAATTTTCCTTGCACCACGATGAGTGTTCTTGGATGGTTCATGATTGTCCTTGCATGGGATGAAAACTCCACTCTTTTTTGAACTTTAATATTTAGACTTCCATTGGGAAACTAATGTTACTTTTCAGCCTCCTTCTGAGCCTACACAATCTCCATTGGCTCAATTTTCCTTCCCTCTTGGAAAGTGATGCTATTGAACTTGTATCCTTCCAAAGTCAATCCCAATCTATGGTTGAACACTACATCTAATAGACACTAGACCACCGCAGCTCAACTTTTCAAGCGATCTCATCCTCCTAGGTCAAACACCTCATGTGCACATGGCTCCTCTACCAGATGTGAAACTTTGCAACCAATGAAGATACAATCTCACGATCAATCTGCCATCCACACAAAGTTATCTCATCCATGAGAAATCACGTTCTCTATTGAAACTCCTGCTACAAATGAAAAGACCTCCTTTCTATATATAGGAGTCTAAGGGGTCATAACATAATCAGAGTCGACATAAAAATAATAATGTAAGGGCACAAAATAACAATAGTGGGCTTCTATGGGGCACAATAGTAACAATATGGGCACTACATGGGTACATCAATATAATAAGTGGGTTTTACTAATAACAATAAGGGGTTACACTAGTAGTATAGGGGCCTAACATGCCCCTCTCCTTCAAAAAGCGTTGTCCTCAACGCTTGAGTAGTTCTTGATGCTTCTGTATAAAAATTCTTGTCCTCGCATGTGGAATCTTCAGCAGGTAAGTTCTTCCACTTGATGAGATACTCTGAAATTGATCGATTTCGTAGCCATCGGGTTCTTGTTTCTGTGACTGCTCCAGGTTCCAATATGATTTTTCCTTCCTCTTCAATTTTAGGCAATATTGTTTGAATTGGGATCTTTTGCAACTTTTGAATAAGTGGCCATACTTCTTCGTCCTTCTTCCATTCATCTCCTGCTTCGTTTATCCAATCTAGTTGGATAATAGAAATAGCACAAAGTAATGCTTCCACATCCTTATCCTTGAAGAGTCTTCCCATTCGGTAAGGTCACCATTTTTTAAGTGCATGTAGTATTGCCAACATTTCCTTCTCATAAATAGCGTGCTTGAGATGTAGCAGTAAAAATACCCAATCACCTACATCAAAACATTTTTCACTACGATGTTGATCTACCTGTTGTTTCATTTGATTTTGCACGGAAGTGGCCTTATCCTTTAAAAGTTGGAGAACTTGTTGTTGATGCTCGATGTGATCTTTCACTTCTTGAACCTTTTTCTTCTTGATATGTCCTTATATCTCTAGAGTTTGAGGAGTGGTAATTTCTTCCAATCATTTACAAGATATGGTCAGATTCATTTCTTGATGCTCGATGTGATCTTTCACTTCTTGAACATTTTTCTTCTTGATATGTCCTTCTATCTTGATAGTTTGAGGAGTGGTAATTTCGAACAATGAATTAGAAGATATGGTTGGATTCATTTCTTCTTTCTCGATGTGATCTTTCACTTCTTGCACCTTTTTCTTCTTGATATGTCCTTCTATCTTGAGAGTTTGAGGAGTGGTAATTCTTGCCAATGCTTTACAAGATATGGTCTGATTCATTTCTTCTTTCTCCAGGGTGGGGTCCTGGCGTATATCTTCTTATTTTGATGTTTCTTGATCCTTTTCTTCCTCTTCTTCATATTCTATGTAAAATAATTTCTTCTTAGCACACTTATGACCTTTAGTGCATTTGCTATCACAATTGTAACAAAGCCCTTTTTCTCTTTTTTCTTCCAATTGTTGTGGTGTAACCCTTGTAGGTTGTGGAAGGCTAGGAGAAACAACACTTCCATCTTTACAGTTGTGAGGGGTACGCTTCCTAGTTTCCATAATTTTGCTTTCCACTATGTCACAAAGCCCTTTTACTCTTTCCAATTGTTGTGGTGTTGCTCTAAAGAAGGTGTTGCTCTTTGTATCCTCATAATGTGCTATCATTTCCTCCATGAAAATTGACCACGTAACAAGTTGTTTACGAGAACAAAGCCCTTCGTACCATAAAAATTGATCTGGTTCTAAATATGAAGATGCAATACATACCTTTTGTAACAGTTTTACACCATGTAGATCAAAATATTGCTCCATCTGAAGTATCCAATTTACCGGATCCTTGCCATCAAACTTCCTCATCTTGCTTTTTCTTGATTTTAGGAGCTCGACCTTGAAACGACTGTAACTCTGTACTTTCAGATCTTTAAGTTCTGAAATTGTGACCTATAGTAGCCCTCTATGTCCTCTTTCCAATGCCACCAATCTGATCCAAATTGTATTCTCTAAGAAAGAGTTATGCACAATCTCCCAAGATGACCTGATTATAGACCTTTCCAGAAGAGCGAAATTGTATGAAGTGCCACGTGTCACTGTTTTGACCTTTGGATCTGAAAAATGCATACAAGAAACTACAGTCCGTCCTCTTTCTGTACCTTCTTATGAAATTTCAATATGACCCCCAGAGAGAAAGTTATGATGATTTTCCCCAGGTCACCTATTTGGAATGTAATTCAGGAGTCTGCAAAAAGACAAACTTCCTCAGATCATATCTCCGCAAATATAGCGCGAAAAGCTCTGAAATTCGGACCTGAGGTTCAGCGCAATTTCGTCTCAAATGGGTTGTTTTTGAAACTTCTAAAACGTCACAGAAAAAAAGTTATAGAGAAAATGCCACGATAACCTGTTTGGAGCAGCGAAACCCTAGAATCCAAAGCTCTGATACCAAATGCTATGGAACCAGCTCAAGAAAAGATAGAAAAGATAGATCAACGCCTTAGAATTCAGCCTCTTCGAGGGGGCAACCTCCTTTACATTACATAAATGAATAATTCTTGGATGATACAAATGAAAATACCTCCTTTCTATATATAGGAGTCTAAGGGGTCATAACATAATCAGAGCCGACATAACAATAATAATGTAAGGGCACAATAATAACAATAGTGGGCTTCTATGGGGCACAATAGTAACAATATGGGCACTACATGGGTACATCAATATAATAAGTGGGTTTTACTAATAACAATAAGGGGTTACACTAGTAGTATAGGGGCCTAACATGTGCCACATATTCTTTTGTACTTGGCCAAGATTTATCTTGCATGATGCATGACTTTCCTTGCATGAATCATGAATTTTCCTTGCACCACGATGAGTGTTCTTGGATGGTTCATGATTGTCCTTGCATGGGATGAAAACTCCACTCTTTTTTGAACTTTAATATTTAGACTTCCATTGGGAAACTGATGTTACTTTGCAGCCTCCTTCTGAGCCTACACAACCTCCATTGGCTCAATTTTCCTTCCCTCTTGGAAAGTGATGCTATTGAACTTGTATCCTTCCAAAGTCAATCCCAATCTATGGTTGAACACTACATCTAATAGACACTAGACCACTGCAGCTCAACTTTTCAAGCGATCTCATCCTCCTAGGTCAAACACCTCATGTGCACATGGCTCCTCTCCCAGATGTGAAACTTTGCAACCAATGAAGATACAATCTCACGATCAATCTGCCATCCACACAAAGTTATATCATCCATGAGAAATCACGTTCTCTATTGAAACTCCTGCTCCATGTCTAGCAGTTTCATAGCTCCCTCTTAAGATACTTCTTGTGCACACTCTAATCCACCTTCTCTTCAAAATAAATCTGATACCATGTTAATTTTTCATGGGCCCTAGATCTGTTCTGTGTCTAGACTTGATCATAAACACATTGAAGGTACCCAACTAAAATCACTTTTCACAATGGAAATATAAAAATAGTGAAATAAACAACAATACACAAGAATATGTGATCCAAAATATCGTTTCTCATTAGTCCATCAATAAGAAAACATTAGGGCTCCTATAACAGGGATCACCCTTCATAAATGTTCATATAAGCTAGTATACATAGAATCTAGTAAAATACACAATATGTGCTTTAACTAATATAGGGCTTGAGATATGGTCCTTTAGATATTCAATCTACCCAATGAGACAAATGCATACCTGAGTTAGTGCATTCAACTCAAGGTCCTTGGATTGTTGCTATCCTTGGAAACAAGTCCCTCTCCAATCATGCTACATATTCTTGATCTCCTAGATCTATGTCTTTAGATCACAAATTTGACTTTGTTCTCGCAGATCTAACATTTCAACACTCAGATATGACTTTCTTCTTGCAGATTTGACCTTCTAGCACTCAAATCAGACTTTCTTCTTGCTACTACATCTCCTCTAAGGTAGATATGCGCTGGGTCCTTTAGCCTCTCTCTCTCCACAATTAAAATTCCTTTTGCACTTGTGTGTCTAGGCCTTTTCTTTGGCCTCCTATTCATAGTCTACCCTTTGGGTTATTTGGGGAATCATTGGTCCTTTATGGTTTTTCCCACTCAACCCTTTAACCACAACTTAGAATAAAGAATTAATTGAATCGGGTCCAAACCCACAAGTTTGGGTCAAAACCCAAACCAATTTGGTAACTTTCCCAACCAAATCAATTTTGATGGGTTTCCTCCTCTCAGAAATACCTTCCGAGCTACCCAAATTCCAACATTGTTGGCAACTTGAATTCAAGGACATTGGTAATTTAACCATTGAGATTTATTTTGAACTCAAACTTTCTCCCATCAAGTAATGTTTCCACATCTTCAATGCATGAACTATTACAATGTGTTCTAAGTCATGCACGACATAATTATTTTTATGTTCCTCAAGCTAATTAGATTCATAACATATCACATCTCTATTTTGAGTAAGGACTCCGCAAAGTCCCTCTTTGCAAGTATTCACACATAACACAAAATCTTCATTTGGATCAATAATCTTAAGAATGAGTGCACTAGTAAGCAATTTCCATTAGAAGTGTTTATTCACACTTTGGTGTCCATTCAAATTTACTTTTCTTCTTTTCTAAGAATGTAATGGGATTAACAATCTTAGAGAGTCCTTTTATCAATCTCTTGTATTTTCTAGTAAGCCCCATGAATGACCTTACATTGATAGTTATTATGTGTACACCATCTTCTAATAGCTTCAATCTTCTCTAGAGATATTGCTATTTATTCTTTAGAGTTAATGTGCCACAAGTAATGAATATGCCTATGATAAAAGGAAAAATTGCTTAACTTAACATAAAATTAGTTATCTTTTAACACTTGTACTACTAACTTGATGTGGTGTTTCTGCTTATCCTCTCACTTTGAATAAAAATGTCACCTAAGAATGCAATGACAAACTTATCCATGTAATTTCTAAATATTCTATTAAATATGTACATAAAGGTAGTTGGTGTATTTGTTAGTGCAAATGGCATCACTACAAATTAATAGTGTCCATAGTTGATTTGAAAGTTATTTCACCAAGATCTTGATCCTTTATACTTATATGGTGGGAGCTTGATTTCAAATCTATCTTTAAAAATATCTTTGCTCTTCTAAGATGATCGAATAGGTCATCCATTATTGGTAAATGCTATTTTTTTCTCATAATGACCTTCTTAAATGATCTAAACTTAATGTAGAGTCACAAAGTTCCATATTTATCTTTTACAAAGAGAACAAGAGCTCATCAAGGAGAGACTGCTGTATTTACCTCTTCTTTAACAATTATTTTAATTACAATTGCAATTACTTCAATTTGAGTGTACTCATTCTATAGGAAGTCTTAGATACTAGAGCAACTTCAGGGATCAAATCAATAAAAAAATTAATATTTAATTATGGTGGTATCCCTGATGTTTCTCAAATTCATTCATATACTCCTATGATTTTTAAAATTTCACAAAAGTTGAGTTTATGCTCTTTCATAATTCTTCCACTTGTTTTTCATACAACTAACACCTTTTCTTGAAACATCTCTTCAACTATAAAGATGAAATACTCCTTATAAAAATTGGATTAGGTATGGATTTCATTGTCCTTTTCATTCCTTCTCCATCAAGACAAGTGATTTTAATATGGCAATGTAAGAAAGTGTGATATGTATCTAGTTTTTGCATTCCAATAAGAACATCATATCAACCAAGTGATATTGTGTTTAAGTCTATAACAATGCTGACACCAACCATGATTTCTCATGTTTAATTCTCTATAAATGAAATCCTTTGACCAAACTAAGGGTGATGGAATAATGAATTGCTCCCGAATCAATTAAAATTGCAACAAGGTGATTAAAATTTTTACTTTAAACCTCAATTATGTTTGAATGATGATCTTCTTGTTGATTTTTTAGGGTGACATATATTCTTGGGATGTTTTTTCCCATATATTCCATTGTAGTTTCCTCTTGGTTATGGTGCACATTCATCATTCTACCTTACTTTTGAGGGGAATTTATGTGAAAATTATCTCCTTGACATACCTAGTATTTGATTGCTTCCTTACTCTTTTCCCAAGGATCTTTCCATCCTAGACCCACTTTGAGTTCGCTAGCTTTACTGATATGTATGCAAATTATTCTTGAATAACTACTAAAATTTGGAATCTCAACTAAAAGAGATGACGCATGAATACCACACCTCTAATATATATCCCTCCCATGTAGCACGCATAGCTCCAATTTTGTAAGAGATCCATAACTAAAGAAAAATACAAAAGAGAGATCCTCAATCAACTATACCCAACAATTAAAACACGAGAACACTAATGGATGAGGGTAGTTAGAAAGAGCCAAAAAATTGGGACATGGATATCGATGACATAGACTTACAAATAATTGTAGAAGGATATCAAATTAAATACTTGCAATCCATTCTAGGTGAACAAATTCAAAGACTGCACCAATCCCTAGAGTGTAGGAAGAAAATTCTTAAATATGGTCTAATATCTACAAGTAAAAACTCCAGATTAGGAATTTCCATCAATAAATTAAAATCCCTTAAAAATAAATCCTTAAGTAAAAAGAATAGGAGGAAAAACCAATATACAATTGCTACAGTAAATAGGGGATCTCTTGGTTAACTTTGGCTAGAATTCCTTGATAAAAGATTCCTTCTCTCCCATCACTCACCATTCCTAATGAAATTCATTTCTTGGAATATTAGAGGTGCGTATGATAATAGTAAATAAAGTCTCTTATGCAACATACTAAACTTTCAATCTCCAAATATCCTCATGTTATAAGAAACCAATTGTTTAGTGAACACCTTAAAATCTCATTTGATAAATTTTGGAAAAAAAATGCATTGATGGCCTTGAACTCCATAGGAATGGTAGGGGCAATTTCTATAATCAGGGACCCCAATACCACTCTACTAAACAAATACTTTTCTACCAATCACAATATTTCATCCTTGTTCAAATTCATTGGAAGCTTAGAAGAAGGGCTCATCACTAAAGTTTACGAGTCACATTGAACCCTTGAGAAATTGGACTTGAGAAACCCTGTAGGAAAAAAAGGGAGGCATGAGGTTCTTAGAAGCTAACACAAAGAATTTTTGTTCCTTATTTTAGGACCTCCATCTTAAATATATTAAAACTATAATTTTTTTTTTCACATGGAATAATAAGTTAGGAGAAGCCCACCAAATTTCTAGTAGGCTTGATCGCTTTTTGACCTCTTAATCCCTCCTCCTAAAGGATCAGATTATAGAAGCCTCCATTCTTCCTGTTGATGAGCCTCATCATTGGGTAATTATATGGGACTTAACTCACCTCCTAGCTTGGTCAAATCAACTCTTCTCACAACTTATTACATGTTTTGATTATATCTTGTTTAATGAGATGAGTTAAAGTGAGATATTATGCCTAGTGGACTAATATGCATTAAATGCAGGTTTGGAAGAGAAAATCAAGGAATTTTGGCAAGAATAAGGTTTGAAACTCGAATGGGACAAGGGAGAGAGATTGTAGGATGTACATACTCCTCATTTACTTCTCCCCCACTCGAATATTTCTCCATTAATCACACCAGATTGGAGTGCAAGCAGCCATGTCATGAAGATCAAAAGGTAGCCGAATAAGTGATAGACAAAGAGTTAGTTCATCTCTATTTTGGGAGCCAAGCCTCCCTAAATTTAAGGAAGTTGTTGGAGACTTCAGTTGTATAAGTATAGAGGCCTAGAGCCTCATTAGGATTCAAATTTTTGTTGCAAAAACACTAGTTATTTTCAAGCTCCACACTTACATTGATGTAATTTTCTCTTTTGATAATGAAAATGAGGTTTTTCTTGATCTAGCATTGAGTTGACTCACAGGGATGAAGCTCTTGGGTTAGGGCCCAGCCCTAGCAGCAAAGGCTCCTCTTATTGTATATGTATGCTTAGCTTAGTTTCATAGGTTCATGGTTAAATTTGTCTCTAGAAGTATTTGATTGCAAGTGTTGTGGATTTGATTAGTTGATTATTAGTTTGCTTCCATTTGTGCTTTACTTCAGTAGTAGGGTAGAAGAGATAAAAGGAGCACCACAAATTTGTAAATGGGTGTCTTGGCCTCACTTATTCCCTCAGGGATCATGATCTGAGGAAAATACCCTTAACCAGCCCCAAAAAGACAGATTTCCATTTCTTCAAAAGATTTAGAGTTTACTGTACTTAAACTAGCATTTGATCATTTTTGCAAGTGTAGGATTTAGTTTCCATCTCTTCCATCTTTAGTATTTTAGTAGATCTCATCCATGATTCCATTATGTTCAACAATTTTCTTCATGCATGAAGTAGACAGCTAGTCCATTAAATTTTGCTCTTCTAGCTTGTTAGAATTCTTCTTGTTTACATGAATTTGTGGAAATTATAAATGTTTGATGCAGAGCAGGTGCTTAAAATATATAAGGGGATCTCATATTAGGCAACCACCTCCCAAATTCATCCATTCATAGTCATCCCTTTCTTTCACCAAGATCTTCACCAATCTCATCATTTTACATAGAAATTCCTCCAAGCATGTTGAGCGAATCCAACCATCTCCTAACCTTGGTATTGAGTTCTGAGTGATCTTGGGCATTTTATCACTCCATTCCACCCATCCACCACCTTCCCTAAGCCTTCCATCACCTCTAGCAACCATCATTTTTCTCTCGGTTGTATCCTATAGAAATACAGGGAATCCTGTAGGTTTCTAGTACATCTTGTAGGTTTTTCTGTAGTGGATTGTTTTGAGGCCAAATTGAGGTAAAACCTCTAGGAAGCCACACCAAGTCACCCAAGGGTCTCACAAATCTTCCAATCATCTCCTAAACCTCCCAACCATCGACCATCATTGCTAAACCACCTACCACATCACCAAAAGATATTAGCGTTTACACTTCACTTTCTAGAAAAGGAATAAAAAGAACAATTATTTTTTTTATTTAAGTCCTTTACATGCACAGTAGTGATGCTTGATGTCTTGAACTTCCATGCTTTAAATAGTAGCATTTCATACATGTTGGTTTGGAATTTTTGTAAAGCATAGTTTCTCAATAGTTAGTTAGAGAAGGGTGTGTTTTAGCATAGGATTTCAGTCATTTTCCTTAATTACAGTAGATAAACTTTCTCCTAGAGTAGATCTCTTTTTCTTTCATCAACAATCAAGCTTCTTTTGAATCCTTATAATTCTGGCTTGAAAAACCCAGCTGAATAGTGACAAAAGGCAGAACCATTGCTTTTACTTGTGTATACAACACTGTCACCTCCAAGTTTGTACGAACCCCGGGTTGATAAATTAAAGCTAGTAGCTCTAGTAGTTGTAGCATTCTTGCTGCAATACTGGTGCACATCACTTTTTGGCGAGGTTGCCGGGGAGGTGTCTAAGTACTATGTGATTACTGCTTTCCTTCTTCTATTTCTTGTTTCTAATATTCTACTCTTAGTTTCATTTCTACAAAAGTAATTTAGTTTTCTTCTTTTTCATTCTGCATTCTTTTCTTTCCTTTCCATTTTGCAAGTTAGATTTCAATCAAGTAGTTAATATTTTCATTCAGTCAATAGTTTTCATTCAGTTTGCAATTTCAATTCTACAATCACTTTCAAGTTTGAAAAAAATCACAAAACTAAACAAGAACATTTATTTTCATGCCTCATAGGAATAGGGATAACTTAGGGAAATTTTTGCCAAATACCCCATTGCTTCCTACAACCAACCTTCCCTCTTCTTCGGTGGCTGTGAAATGGAGGAACCGTTAGGTAAGCAACCAAACATATTTGAAGAACCTATAGGGGAAGAAGAAGAAGAAGGAGAACCCATTCCTACTGAACCTATGGTTGAAAATAGAAATGACAAGGGAAATAGAGAAAGAGTTGAGGTTTCCTTCCCCATCAGGGAGACCAATGGGGATACTAAGATGAAAAATATAAGCCCTTCTGCCCTTCCTCATTTCCATGGCCTAAGCACAGAAGTCCCAGCCAATTTCTTATTTGAGTTTGATGTCATGTTCCGAACGTATAGATACAAATGATGAGAATAAGTTGAAACTATTTCCATCCACTCTCAAGGATGCAGATTTGCGCTAGTTCATGGGTTTACCTGGAGATAGCATTACAACTTGGGCTCAGATGCAGCAAGTCTTCAACAACAAGTATCAAGACTACTGTAGGTCTAAAGACACTAAAGAGGAAAAATTTAGGATGACCTTAGGCAATGATGAAACCCTAGAGGATTGTGAAGAAAGATTCCAACTTAGCTACAAAAGGGCCAGGTGCACACTTGACCCTAAGTCACTGAAGCTGGTCTTGCTTAGAGGAGTAAGGGAAGTCCTTCTGGATACCCTACACTTGTTAGTAGGAGGGGATATTGTTGGCTACGTGGGGCCTAACCCAGGTTTAGCTAAGAAAATCCCGGTACTACTGGCCCTTTCGGCAACAGTGCGCGGAGCGCAGACTAAGGTCTCACCCCAAGTAGTATGGGAGGGTGCTGGAACCAGGTTTCTGCACCCTGGGGATGTCTGATATGGGCAATAGGTACACGATTCAACCCTCGCGTTTACTAGCTTACGTGCACCAACAGGCTCTGTGCGTCTTGTGGGACTGCCTTCGGGCATATCCAACTGCAGTGCGACCAATATTAATTACCCAAGTCTTCCTTAGTTAGGTTATGTTCATTAATCACTTAGAAAGTTTTCATACATACATACATATAAGTGCGCGCATATAGATAACCAGATATCATTAACACTGAACATCAAAATATAGATCTACAAAACAGATGCACAATATGCCGAATCAACTTAGCTTTATTAATGATACTTTTCAAGTTTAGTTCAATACAGACCTGACTCCACCTTGTGCACTCAACTGCAGGGGTCCACGCACTCAGCTGCAGACTCTACTAGGCCTCTGCGCACTCAATTGCAGAGCCTTTACCTACTACTATGACTCAATACCTTCAGATCCACTTCTATCCTCTAACCATGCCTTCACATCTATCTATTACTTTTCAAAAACTCAGAACTGTCTTTACACTTAGAGCCTTGCTCTATTTATACAATCCCATGGTCCATGGACCATGGGTAGGCCGACACAATTTACATTCAATTACATTATTTTAGGGCAGACAACCTTATGAATCATCCTAAACTTTCGCACTCTGCGCTCGCATTTTGCGGAGTCTTTACATTATGTTGACCAAAACTCGGGCTTTAAGCCCCAAAAACAAGCTATGGGGGGATCCGCTGCCCAACAAGCCCCCAACACAATCATCATGACTCGTCTCGAGTCACTCTTCTGGTGCAATGATCTTGGCATGAAGTCCATCCAGGAGGTCATGTGCGGCTTGGGTGTCCGTAGCACACTGTTTGGTTGTTTGTTGTATCCGCTGTACACATAGCTCTGAACCTTTGTGAGTAGGGTCACCTTTCTGTCCAACCGTATATAGTTCCTACATCTGTGCCAACTTCCCTTCAATGGTAATTGTAATTGTGAACGCTTCATTGATCCATGGTTGGATGCGTTCTTTAAGCAGGGATTCTTTCTGGCGCGCGACATCTAATTGGTCCTTCAATGCCCTTGCCTACTGTAATCTGGCGAGTCATTGAGTAAGGGCAACCATCTGCACGGTGCCCCAAACACTGTCATACTCCTACTGCAACTTGCGCGCCTCGGTCTCTAGGCGCTGCAGATTCGGGTCTTCTTGCAGGTGCGTAAGCATGGTGAGTGCTTGCTCCAACAGCCTGGTGCAATCCTATGTTGCCTGGTCAATTTGTTCCAACCCCATTTGGTTAGCGTGGGCACACTTCTCTCTGACTTCTACGGGTGTGTAGGGCTGTGCTTTCAACCGCAGCTCAATGATCTGTAGGTTCAGCTCCAACTGAACCTTTGTCGTTTCCTCTCGGGCCTCGCGGACTCTAACCGCTAATCTATATACCCGTTCTGCTACTAGGAGCTCTGTCGGCACGGACAAATTTGGAACGTTCCTACATGCATCTTCTATAGCCTGTTCCAGCCTGCAAGCCTGTGCAACCAACTCATCCCGCTAGATGCTGAGCTATTCCATGTTGATTTTCTATTCATGCAAGACCTGGATCGCTTGACCTTCCTAGGCACGGAGCTCTGTGATGACCCCATCCTGTAGCTGGCATATAATTTTGCATCATAGGGTGGCCAAGTTCAAGCCGACGCCTTTCATGCTGCTCATCGCAGCCCGGTCACCCTCGCTTGTTATTGCTAGCACGCCTTCGGGTAAGATGAAGGTGTTGCCCATACGGGCGCGTAGCGTCTGTTCGGCCTCGGCAGTTCCTGCTGTGACATACTAGGCCATTGTGCCTATTTGGGGGTGCTGTACCTATAAACCTTGTAGCTGCATGCTGAGCACCCCCAACATAGTGTTTTTCTCCATCCGTAATCCTTGGAGTGCATCCTCTGTGACCTCACGAATCGTTTTGCTGATATCCAATAGATCACCTTCTGTGAGCGTGATTGGGTCGACGGACGTCTTTGTGGCTTTTCCCTTCTTTCGGGGAGCTATTTTCTTAGGCCCGCACGACCGCTTGAGTTGGTTCAATGTGGAACCAAGGTCTGCGCGTTCCTCGGTCTTGTCCCCTTCCCCGGTCTGCTGCCCCGTGGACATCTCCTGGCCCTCCTCAGGCTCTCTGGTTGGTGCGGTTGTGGTCTCTGCCATCTGCATTGCTGCTGCTGCATCAACTGCCTTCTGTTGTGTGGCTGCTTTTTGTTCCTGGCGCCTTCTCTCAGCCAGCTGCGTGATGCGCAGCTTGGTGTCCTTCTTTCTTTGCTGAGCTGCGACCTTCTCCATTTCTGCCAAGTCCGGGGTGTGCCACTCCAGAGGCCATGACTCCATTACTGCGAAGATTGCATCATCTGTTGCGATGAACGGAAGCTTCACCCACTTTCATGCTAGGTCCTTGTGTGCCCGGATATACATGTTATGCATATCTACCTTGAATTCTGCCGCGCTTTGTAAGTTTTTATGAACTGTAGGGAACAAGTGTGGCTTGCGGTTGATCCATGTTTGGATGCTCACCTCCATCAACACCCAGAACACCTTTATCTCGTGAATATTCTGTGCGTCTTTTCTAGCCCAGAGCGAGGTGTACCTCACGGCTTCGGGCAGGTCACCCTCAATAGTGGGAAACTAGCTATCCTCCGGCAGCTCCCCTGTAACCAATAGGATGGATAAGAGTAGCCATGCATAGTGGAAGGTCTTACCCTACTCCTGGGCCTCCCTACAGTTCGTCAAGAACTCATTGCAGAGGAACCGCGCCCAGTTGAACTAGACCCCCTCTGCATTGCTCTGCTAATGTAATCACAAGCGTTGGTACTTCGTCGGTGCGACATTTCCTCATTAGCTTGCTGGCCAGTAGCTGGGTGGCTACGCGCACCCCTTGGTCTTTAATGCTCGCTATTGCGTACACTTACTTTCTCTTTTCTAGTTTATACTTGGCCTTCATAGATTCTACGAGGGCCAAGTCGCTGCTTTCTCCTACTATGGCTGCGGGGTAGTTTCCTTTGACTGGTAGTCGAGAAATTCGGTGGATTAGATCGACCGTGATAGGAATCGACTCCTCCAACCAAAGATACCCATTATGCACTAGGCACAGCAGCGGCCTGATGACAAAAATGGTGATGGGCACGCGGTGGTAGTGGGGTATCCATCGCAGATGGACTAACCCAACCCTCTCCATGCCGCGCAACCATTTCTGCTTCATTAACTTCTCCGCGGCCAATTGTGGGAACTTCACATTGTTCACGAGGTCCCAATCTTTGAACTTCATAGTAGGTACTCATCCCAACGGCAGACCTTCAAACCTTATATCATCGGGGAGGAGCGGGGTCTGGAGCGCACTCTTCGTAGCCCCCAGGTCCTTCGGTACCTTGGATTTCCCCTTCCATGGGGGGATGTAAAGAGGTAACTTTGTCACGGAAGGCATTTGGGAGACATCCTCTGCCTCATCATCTTGCACCTAAATTTGGGTGATCAGGGCTTGCAAGTCTTCCTCCTCCTCCTCTATTTCATTGGTGACGGCTTTTCCATTCTCTGCCATTGACAATTTTTCGAACCGTGGGTTTCTTGGGGATACATGGACTAGCCCCATCGTTTTCTTATCTTTCTGTGGCTGCGGTGTGCGTGGTGATTTTGGAACTTCTAGCGTAGCTGCTGCCTCTCTAGGCTCCTCATGGGCCATACGGGGTTCTGCGGTAACTTCGGCGAATCACACTCTTGTTCTAGCAGCCGTCATTGTGTCTACACTTGAGGATGGTAAGAGTACGTAGTGCTCAATGTTCAGTACTTTCTCAACTCTCACACAACCAAGTGTTTCCTTGTGGCTGGTCCTAGGGTTTTATAACGTCTTTTGAATTTGAATTCGACTCTTCCCCCCACTTCTGAGTCATTAATGCCTTCTTGGTGGCAGATCATCCCAAATCTAGCTCTTAATTCGTGTCTTAATTGTCCGCTACCCACTCCTTTTTGCTTTAAATTGAACCTCTTGTCATGAACAGTGACACTAATGGTCACCTCCCAGCCTACCCGTGCAGTAGCGCAGCCCCCTATGCGCGGCCATGACCCCTATGACATACCGATCCTGCATGCAATCTCTGTATCGTGTAGCTCCCATACAGACAAATTTATAGTCCCGTGCTCTCTTTCAACTGTTGGGAGCGCCGAGACTGTGCTCTCCATGGATAGTTAGGTGGTCACACCACTTATGCGAGGCTTCACTCTACCTTCCAGCCCGGTCTGCGAGCACCCCTCAATTTGTTGGCATTATGACACAGATTTGGTGCTATGACACAGGTGTTGTCCTTGATGGCAACTCACTTAGATGACAGATCACAGTTCAGGCTCTTAGAATGAAGGAAAAGAGATATACGTAGGTTCCCTTTGACTAAGATGCGTATACATGTGGGTTAGAAGTCCATAAGGCGTGTATGTGTATACACCCACTTCCATGCAAGGCAAAGCACGTACATGTTGGAAAACTTGGTTCTGGTCCATGGTATTTGGTCCCTGGTATTTTGACCTGTGGTATTGATCCAAGGTATCTTGATCGAAGTGTTGACTCCAGGTATTTGGTCCAAGGTATTGCTTCTAAGTGGTTTTGGACCATGGTATTGAGTAAGGCCTAAGACTATAAAAGGAGGAGGAGATAATTAGGCAAAGACTCTCAAGCATTGAATATCTAATGAAGAGCAAGATCCAGAATACTGGTGATTGGGTTATGGTGCATAGCTGGATCTAAATCAAGGAGGAACCTGAGCGCTAGAATAAGGATAAGTTCTATTGATGGGTCAAGGTCTTAAGGCTTGATGAGAAGTATCTTTGTGTGATTTTGATCTTTTATATTTGGTGCATGTCTTGATCTGTAAATTTGATAATCTAGGTATAACTGATGTCTGAATAGTTGAAAAGGGTAAATTATCTTTTATAGATATGTACGCAGGTTCAGTATAGAAAAGGCACATATACACGCTGGTGCGGTAATTCAAAACAGTGTATACGCAGGTTTCCCTTCATATAACAGCGTATGCACGCAGGTTCGACATATTGAAGTAACGCACGTCTCATAAAATATGTTTTAGCTACTTCTGTTTACTGTTGCAGTTTTCTAGGTTCTGGTACTGTTATTGTATTCTGGTTACAACATTCAGAGAAGTGATTGTTTGATTCAATGTTGGTTAGTACAAGGGAGACTGATTGATGCAGATATATTTTGATGTTTGTTTGATGCTATTGATGGATCCAGTCTAAAAATTTATGAAACGTGGTCACTGGAAGAAAAGAGAAGGTTGTAGCCTTCTGTAGGTCAGCACCTACGTACTAGTACATCAACTAGTACAAGAGCTAAGGGGGTTGTAGCTCCCTTCCAGAAGAAGCTGAAGAATGAGAGAAGGTTGTAGCCTTTTGCAGGTCAAAGCCTGCATACTAGTATAAGACTGCACCAGTACAGAAATATTGTAAAAAGAAGTTTCTTATTAAAAGAAGATAGAGACGAATTGCAGTAGGTGGTTTTCACCCACATTGGGTTTCCACCTTATATCTTGTGTTCATGTGTGTGATTGCCTGTATTGTTTACTATACTTGATTATTGATTTATGGTTCTGATACACAGATTGAGATCAACTAACTAAATTATAAGTCTGTAAGATATACATGGTTTTCTCTAAACACAGTTGAGTATATACGCAGGTTGAATTAATAGAAGTAGCGTATATCAATCTATTTATGGAAATGAAAAATTGTTAAATTTATAATACTAATTCACCCCCCCCACTCTCAGTATTATTTCCAGCAATTGGTATTAGAGCAGGTCCTTCAAAAGAAGCTTAATCGCTTGAAGAAAGATCTATCATCATGAGCAACTACGAAAAAGAGGCATCCATCAAGCCACCAATTTTTGATGGGAGCAACTTCGTCTATTGGAAGGTAAGAATCACAACCTATCTTCAATCTCTTGGAACAAAAGTTTGGGATATCGTGGAAGGAGGATACACATTTCCAACAGTGACTTCTATAGATACGGCAGGTAAAAAGTAGTATGAAACAAATGCAAAGGCTGTCAATACTCTATTGGGGAGTCTATCACAATCAGAATTCGTCAAGGTTATGCAGCTCAAAACCGCCAAAGAAATATGGGACAAGATCATTCTAAGCTATGAAGGAGACGATCAGGTAAAATGTGCAAAACTACAATCTCTCATAATTCAATATGAAACTCTCAAAATGCACAATGATGAAAGTGTAGCTAATTATTTCCTACGTATAGATGAGATTGTTAATCGCATGAGAAACTTGGGTGAAGAGATAAATGAAGTTACTTTAGTTGAAAAGGTTCTAAGATCCTTGTCTTCTAAGTTTGAATCAAAAGTTTCTGCCATAGAAGAAAAGTAGAATCTTCAGAGTATTACTATATCACAGTTGCACGGAATCCTAACTGCTTTCGAAATGAGAAAAGGGGGTCCATCAGACATGAGAAAAGCCACATTCAAAGCTTCAGGAAAAGGAGAATACAATGAGTCAGGACATACGTCAGAAGGAGAGGAAGATTCAAATTTTGTCAAGAACCTTCAACGGGGTTCTAGAAGATTCAGAGGTAAGTTACCTTTCAAATGCTTTGCTTGAGGAAGAGTCAGTCACTATGTAGCCAAATTTTCTCATAAAGATAAGCTTGATAAAGTTAAGGAACCATTTAAATGGAATTGAAAACAAAGCGTAAGTAAGAAGAGCTATTATACACATGAAGATAGTGATGGATTTTCAAATAGTGATGAAGATGAACATGGTAATGATTATAGACTTTTGATGGCTTTTGAAGATGATGATTTCTTGGATGCTATAGATGAAGATGGTCTCTATGAAGAAATTTCTAAACTTAAAATCTGTTTAGAAGAAAAGTGTATGATTATAGATACTCTGACATTCCAACTTGTTGAAAGGGAAAAACACAATGAAAAGTGAGAATGTGAAATTGTGGGACTTAGAAAAGATATTGAGAAAACAAAAGCTCTTAATCTTAGATTTGCTAAAGGATCTAAAACTTTAGATGAGATTATCAAAGTGCAGCATTCTCCTCTAATAAAGACAAGTCTTGGATATAATGAAGAAGCATCTCAAGCTCAGAAGCCATCCACATCCAAAAGTTATCTTGATGCAGCAAGGAGAAGTAAACAGGTTGACAATCGTCAGCAAAGGCATAAAGCGGATCACCAGGTAAATCGAGGTCAATTTACTTCAAGGATGAACAAAAGCTACAACATACCGCAAGTAAATCATTCCCAATTTTCTTCAAGAATGAATGTCAATGGAAACTACAATCACCTGGTCAATAGATTTGATAATCGCAGGAATTTATTTAATGGCCAATGTTTCTCATGTCATAACTTTGGACACAAAGCTGCTCAATGTGTTGCCTACAACACCATCATGACTAGAGAAGCACAAAATCAAAGGAGTGTGACAGGACCTACAATAATTTTTCTGCTCTTGAAAATGTAATAGAATGCTCTATTTGTAACAACTTCGGTCATGAAGATTCTAAATGTAGGAGTAAGTTTTGGCAAACATCTCAGGAGGAGCAAGCTTCATTGGGTCCCAAAACATGGAGAAAGAAAGAACCACAAACAGAAAGATTTGGTATAGCCTTATATGCGTAAGGACAGGAAAATCAGTGGTACATCGACAGTATATGCTTGAAACATATGACAGGTGATAAAGAAAAACTTCAGTCATATAGTGCCTTAGAAAAGGAAAGGAAGGTCTCATTTGGAAATCACACCGCTGCACTCATAAAAGGTAAAGGCTCTGTTCTTTTAAAAGAAAAGGTCAAAGCTGGAAATGTTATGTTTGTTGATGGCTTAAAGCATAATCTATTGAGTGTTAGTCAAATGTGTGATCAAGGAAATGAGGTAGTATTTCGATCAAATGGATGTATTGTTCGTGAGCTTGATACAGGAGAAACAATGATCAAAGGCATAAGAACTCCAAATAATTTATACATACTCAAGGGAGGAAAACAACAATGCTATCTAAGCAAAAATGATGAACACTGGCTATGGCACAGAAGATTGGGGCATCTAAGCTTCCCTCAGATAAGGAAAGCATGCAAATATCAGGCTGTTCGTGATCTTCCTGACATTAGAATTCCAAACAATACAATATGCAAATCATGTCAGTTTGGTAAGCAAACCAGAACACATTTCCCTGAGAAGGAAGGATCAGCTAGTAAGCCACTTGAACTTGTCCATACTAATTTATGTGGTCCATCAAGGAAAAAGTCACCTCGTGGAGAAGAATACTTTATATTGTTCATTGACGACTTTTCCAGGATGTGTTGGATAGGACTTCTGAAGCATAAAGACGAAGCTTTCGAAAAGTTCAAAGCTTTCAAAGCCTTGGTTGAAAATGAATCAGATCGCAAAATCAAATGCCTCAGGTCTGATCAAGGAGGGGAATTTACCTTAGATGAATTTTTTTACTTTTGTGAAGAACATGGAATAAGAAGGGAATTATCTACTGCAAGGACTCCTTAGCAAAATGGAGTGGTAGAAAGGATGAACAGAACGGTTCAACAAATGGCTTGTGCTATGCTTGATGAGTCTGGAACTCCTGCAACCTTCTGGGGTGAAGCTGCATTTGTTGCCGTTACTATTCTCAACAAAACAAATGTCTGGGTAAACAACACTCAAACTCCTCATGAACTTTGGTATGGTAAGACTCCTACTGTAAAATACTTCAAAGTTTTTGGAAGCAAATGTTACATCAAAAGGACTGATGAAAAGCTTGGCAAGTTTGAACCTAGAGCAGATGAAGGTATTCTCCTTTGTTACTCTTCTTGAAGTAAAGGATATAAGTGTTACAATAAAAGACTTGGAAAAATTGTTGAAAGTATTAATGTGGTGGTTGATGAAGCAGGCAACAATCCAAAGCAGGTAAAATCTGAAGATTTTGGAGATGATGAGGACTATCCTTCAACATCAAATTAGACTAATGCTGAAGAAGAAACCTATGAGGCACCAGAAGAACAGATAAGGGTAGAAGAAAAGACTCCATCCAGGTACGTCTAGAAGAATCATCCAGAGACTCAAATTTTGGGGCAGAAAGAGGCAGGTGTACTGATATGGTAATCACCCTATGAGTGACCTCAGTGAAGATTTATTAAACAAAAGGTATTATAGACTCATGTGCTGGTGTGTGTTCTGTGTTATTGAAACAACGGATCGATCAGATTCCCAATACACAGAAAATAAATGGAAAGACAGCAGAGAAATACAGTAAGCAACACAAAGACACAAACAATTTTTAATAAGGAGTTCACCCTATCCTCCAGGGCTATGTCTCCGGTCTAGCTTCAGTGGTGGCCTTGTTTTATTATGTCTTTGAGTAGAGAAATTACAATATAGGGACTCAATATGAGTTCTCCTGAAGCAGATTTTGCTTGGCAGGGTGGTTCTTGGATTCCCCAAGCCACTCGGAGTACACAGACTCTTGTTCTTCCTACCAGCTCTATGACCCTCAGTCTACAGTGGAAAGAGCCAACTGTGATGCTCAATCTGGATAGATTCCTCTATGGGAAGGCTTGATACTTCAAGCTCTTTGGTGCTCGATGCTGCCTATGGTCAGCTTGGCCCTCTGTCTCCTCTGCTTGGCTTTACTGCTCTCTGTGCTCAGTCCTCCTCTCAGGGTTCATTGTTCACTGTCTCTCTTGGTCGCTTGGACTCTTCGATCTGAATCTCTCTTTTGATCTCTCGTTCACTGTCTCTGTTCATGGCTTTAGCCATTCGACCTCCATGCCTGTTTGTTTCCTCTCCCGCCTGCGTCGCTTCGCCTGTCATCTGCGTGCTTGGAATTCCCTGTTCGGCGTCAGCATGAACGCTCGGAAGTAGCCACGTGTCTCCACCTAACTGGTGCCAGCATACTTCGTCGGTTCGTTTCTCCCGTTACGCCACGTATGCGTTCTTTCTCCACCGTGGCGGTCAACGGACTCCAAATCTCTTCAGAATTCGGTTTAATCCCTTGTCGATTCCGCTTCTGTCTATCGGACGCAATCTCAGCCGTCCGATCTGGGCTCCTCCAGATCCAACGTCATTCGCACGTCGAGCGCGGTTGACTTGCTCGACCAATAACGCGCGATCACGGTGGTTTTTCTCTCTCCTTCGCTACCACGCATCGATTGTTGAGGGTGCTTGCTTTGTTTCTTTCCAAAACCTCTTACCGTTCAAGGGCACCCTGGGTAAAACCGCCAGTTTCCAGGTCGTGGGTCCCACCTTCGTACGATGGCACTTTTTCGCTTTTCCGCCCACGGTCCTCTGGCTCCCAATGTGACCAAGTGCTTAAGCCCTACCATTTCAGCCCTGTTTGCCCAGCGATGCGTGTTAGCGCTAACGTGCATCAAAAATCAGCTCTTTTTCCCGATCCGAGGCTCCCAGGGGCTATTTTGACCTCCTGCACAGTCTCCATGGGCCTCGGTTAGCATGCTTTGACCGAGGTCCTTGTCGTTCTGCGCTGGCTGCCACGGCCAATGGTTCAGGGTGTTTTCGATTGCTGTTTTGGATTTCATTTGAGATTTGTTCGACCTGTTTTAGTCACGGTTCTATGACAGTTGTTTATGGATCCGATTCGGATCATGTACAAACATGAAGAACTATTACAGAAGCTTCAAGCTATCTAGCATTGCTCTCCTCCGTCGAACCATGAAATATAAGTGAAGCATGCAAAGATGAATGCTGGGTCAAGGCCATGAATGAAGAACTTGAGCAGATTGAAAAGAATAACACGTGGGAAGTGGTTCCTAGAACTAATGATAAAAATGTCATAGGGACCAAATGGATATTAAAAAACAAGCTGAATGAAAATGGAGATGTCATTAGAAACAAGGCCAGACTTGTTTGTAAAGGGTATGCTCAAAAAGAAGGTATAGACTTTGAAGAAAATTTTGCCCCGATTTCCATACTTGAAGCCATAAGAATGTTCCTTGCTCTTTCTAGCTTTCAAAAGTCCAAAGTATATCAAATGGATGTGAAATCTGCCTTTCTAAATGGAGACTTATAAGAAGAAGTGTATATTGAGCAACCAGATGGATTTATCCTTGGAAATGATCCAAAACTTGTATGCAGACTCAGAAAGGCTCTCTATGGTCTTAAACAAGCTCCAAGGGCTTGGTATTATCGTTTGTACAAATACCTTCATCAACAAGGTTTTTTAAAAGGATCAGCAGATAGCAATATATATATAAAAATTGACAATGGTAAATTGATAATACTTGTAGTGTATGTTGATGATATCATCTTTGGTAGCAATGAAGAAGCCATGAGTCAAAACTTTGCTTATGATGCAGAAATAATTTGAAATGTCCCTGCTTGGTGAGCTCACATATTTTCTTGGTTTACAAGTCCAACAAAACAAAGATGGTATCTGTCTATCACAAACCAAGTACCTCAAGCAGATCTTGAAGAAATATGGCATGGAAGATTCGAAACCAGTTTGTACCCCTATGGTGACAAGATGCAGCCTCAGTGCAAATGATGAATCCGCAGCAGTACATCAACCAACCTATAGATCCATGATTGGTAGTCTGCTCTATCTAATAGGTACCCGACCAAACATCATGCATGCAGTGGGAATAGTTGGAAGATTCTAGGCAAATCCAAAAGAAGCACACCTTCAGGCAGTTAAAAGGATTTTCAAATATCTTCAAGAAACACAAAACTATGGCTTATGGTATCCTAGAGATACAGATCTCACACTTCATGCATATACAGATGCAGATTGGGCAGGAAGCGTGGATGACAAAAAAAGCACTAGTGGTGGTGCATTCTTTATGGGTTCTAGATTAGTATCTTGGTTCAACAAGAAACAATGTTCAATTGCATTATCTACAGCTGAAGCAGAATATGTGGTTGCTGCATCTTGCTGCACACAACTCCTTTGGATGATGCAAACATTGCAAGACATTCAAATTATTTGTACTCCACCCATCTCCATTCTATGTGATAATGCAAGTGCAATCATCATTTCAAAGAATCCTGTCATGCATTCCAAGACCAAGCACATACCTATCAAATATCATTTTCTTCGGGAACAAATGCTTGAACAAAAGGTCAAATTGGAATATGTCCCCTCCAAGGAACAGGTTACTGATATATTCACTAAACCACTGCCCAGAGAGACATTTGAATACCTCAGACAGAAGCTGGGAGTAGTTGATGCATCATCTTGCTATTGACACTTATCTATTTTAGAGAACAGTGGTTGTACGCGAGTTTCATGAAGTGTATCTACGTACATACGCCAGTTTCTGTGGATACAGTCTTGTATATGTTGGTTTGAAGAATATCAGTGGGCCATACTTAGGATAAAAAGAGTCTGATGTGGGTCTGATCATCTGGCACAGGTTTAGGGGGAGCATATACTTCTAATAGTGCACTGTTGGCATTACCTTAGAAGATCTTGGTACAACTTCACAGTTGTTTTTGATTTAGGTGGAACAGGTGCAGAGGGAGATCATGGTTGCTGGTCTGGATGGTGATTGACAGATGCTGCTGATGATAGTTGCTGATGATTATCATAGTCTTAGATATTTGGTCTCCATGTCATGTATTTCTTTTATTATCAAGGTCATGTAACAACCTATTTTGTTTCCCCACTATGCCTGGGATGGATGATGTAATATTCTTGTTTTATCATGTATAAATTTTTGGTATATCCCCACGTGGTTGGGTGGATGAGTCAATTTTGGTATATCCCCACTTAGTTGGGAGATGGATGTATGTATGAGTCTTTGGTGATAGGAAGGCCATTTATGATGTATAGAGTTATGTTATTTCTTGTAGAACATCTTTTTGTAGACCTTGCCTATGGTCAAGGGGAGCATAGACAACAAAGCAGAGCAGAGATTTCAGCATGTACTCAGGGGGAGCATAACCCTTTGCCCTTGATGACAAAGGGGGAGAATGAATTTGAGCGACTTGGGGTTGCCATCAAGTCCAAAGGGGGAGATTGTTGGCATTATGACACAGGTTTGGTGCTATGACACAGGTGTTGTCCTTGATGGCAACTCACTCAAATGACAGATCACAATTCAGGCTCTCAGAATGAAGGAAAAGAGATATACGCAGGTTCCATTTGACCAAGACATGTATACACATGGGTTAGAAGTCCATAAGGCACGTATGCATATACATGCACTTCCACGCAAGGAAAAGCATGTACATGTTGGAAAACTTCGTTTTGGTTTGTGGTATTTGGTCCCTGGTATTTTGACCCATGGTATTGATCCAAGGTATCTTGACCGAAGTGTTGACTCTAGGTATTTGGTCCAAGGTGTTGCTTCTAAGTGGTTTTGGACCATGGTATTGAGTAACGCCTAAGACTATAAAAGGAGGAGGAGATCATTAGGAAAAGACTCTCAAGTATTGAATATCTAATGAAGAGAAAGATCTAGAATAATGGTGATTGGGTTATGGTGCATAGCTAGATCTGAATCAAGGAGGAACCTGAGCACTAGAAGAAGGATAATTTTTATTGACGGGTCAAGATCTTAAGGCTTGATGAGAAGTATCTTTGTGTGATTTTGATCTTTTATATTTGGTGCATGTCTTGATCTGTAAATCTGATAATCTGGGTATAACTGATGTCTGAATAGTTGAAAAGGGTAAATTATCTTTTACAGATCTGTACACAGGTTTAGTATAGAAAAGGCGCGTATACACGCTGGTGCGGTAATTCAAAACAACGTATACGCAGGTTTCCCTTCATATAACAACGTATGCATGCAAGTTTGACATATTGAAGTAGCGTATGTCTCATAAAATATGTTTTAGCTACTTCTGTTTACTGTTGCAGTGTTCTAGGTTCTGGTTGGGTTTTGGCACTGTTACTGTATTCTGGTTACAACATTCAGAGAAGTGATTGTTTGATTCAGTGTTGGTTAGTACAAGGGAGACTGATTGATGCAGATATATTTTGATGTTTGATTGATGCTATTGATGGATCTAGTTTGAAAATTTATGAAACATGGTCCCTGGAAGAAAAGAGAAGGTTGTAGCCGTCTGTAGGTTAGAAACTATGTACTAGTACATCAGCTAGTACAAGAGCTAAGGGGGTTGTAGCTCCCTTCTAGGAGAAGATGGAGAACGAGAGAAGGTTGTAGCCTTTTGCAGGTAGAAGCCTGCGTACTGGTATAAGACTGCACCAGTACAAAAATATTGTAAAAATAAGTTTCTTATTAAAAGAAGATAGAGACGAATTGCAGCAGGTGGTTTTCACCCACATTGGGTTTCCACCTTATATCTTGTGTTCATGTGTGTGATTGCCTGTACTGTTTACTGCACTTGATTACTGTTTTATGGTTCTAATACACAGATTAAGATCAGCTAACTAAATTATAAGTCTGTAAGATATACGCGATTTTCTCTAAACACAGTTGCGTATATATGCAGGTTGAATTAACAGAAGTAGCGTATATCAATCTATTTATGGAAATGAAAAATTGTTAAATTTATAATACTAATTCACCCCCCCTCAGTATTATTTCCAACCCTGCGCACAATCTTCGTATCGTGCAGCTCCCATACATACTCGTTTATAGTCCCGCGCTCTCTTTCAGCTGTTGGGAGCACCGAGACTATGCTCTCCACGGATAGTTAGGTGATCGCACCACCTATGCGAAGCTTCACTCTACCTTCCAGCCCAGTTCGCGGGCACCCCTCAATTACCCTTGCGTCCGTTAGTGCGTCACGTTCTTCCTTGTATGGTGCACTCCCCTGTTCACTTTGTCTAGTAAGGTGCAGTCATAGCCATGGTAGCAGGGCCTCAAATTCTTCTAATGCAGTGTATGGTTGGCTATATCTTGGCCTATCGTGTTTAGTTTCTCGGTGCATCATGCTTGTGCGATTTTGGTTTCCAGTTTGTTTATTTCTTCGTCTAGTAACATGCTTTTCTTTCCCAGCCGTACCTGATCTTCATCGAGTTTTCAAAGTTTCAAGTTCCCTCGCCGAATGGCTTCCTGTAACTGCATAATTCCTCTACTCGGGTCCTCGCGTACTGTCCCAACTGTGGGTGCTATTGTATAAGGATTCTTCTCTGCCCTTATGGTCTCGTCTCTTCTCTTCAAAGTTGGAATCATTTCCGCACTCAGGTTTTTGCTCATGGCCCTATAGGTCCATCGAACCGTTGGTACACATGGTCCCAATCAGTTTGTCTCGCCTGGTGAACTCTGCTCATGATTCTGCATAGCCGTTTGAATGCTTCGATGTGTAATATTTGTGGTGTGCGTCACTTTTCCTGCTGCTACGTCTGGTTCCAATTTTCGATCCTTATTCTAGGGTGTGCTTGCACATCACACGTCTGTACCCATCGACACAGGTGGGCATGCAAGCTGCTTCGTCCTGGCTGCCCGGCTCTCGTTTGATGCTAGGGGCTTCCAAACCGTAAGTGCATCCACCTTCTACATTCGTGCCAGTTTACAATGGTCTCCTGATGTGTACTCCACCATCATGCGGGTGTTGCGTGCAATGCCCATTCCAGTGCACCGTACCGCTGCTCTTCCGGTACTGCACTTTCAAATTTGTCCAGGAATTCATCCACCGTTGTCACTCCATAATATGTTGGCAGTTCCCTGGCCTCTATCATCATGCAACACAGTGATCTAATCATCATGTTGCAATTCAATGTTGTCACTTTGTGCAACCAGTTCTGCCAGCGCTCTACTTCTTCATCTGAATCCGAAGTATAGGAGCTGTCACGCTCCCACGAGATTCTCCCATCTGCAGTTGGGTTCACCCGATCCTAGTCCCACACTGTTATCTAGTAACTACAATCCAGCTCATCGTCGCGCACTGGTTCAGTGTAGCACGCTGGGACTACTATGCGTAGGGACTTTTTCTCGAATATCATTTTTCGCTCCTTCAGGTTGATGACTCGATTCATATCAGTGGCCCAATCTTTCCCTAGGAATGCAGGATAGGGATTGCTGTCATCGACAATCTCTATTATTTCAAAGTCTGTTTGTGTGCTCGCGCCTTCGATATCAACTATTACCCCTTGCGACCTCCCCATGGGCAAAATCTTTTGTTGGTTTGCCATTCATAATTGAATAGGGGACCACTGCAATGCAGGCCTGCCCATGCATTCCCATGTTTACTTTGGTAACACAATCGCGTCTGATCCCAGATCTAGGATGACCCGAACCATTTCGTACTCACCAATCTGCATCGTCAATCTCATTTCCCTCCCGATGTGTAATGCATGCTTTCCTAGTTTTCAGACTATGCGTGGTTCCCCTGACCCTGCGCACCTGGTGATCAACTCTTGTAGTCCCTTAACTACCTTATTTTCGTGCAATAGTTTCATGCATGTCTCCAAAAAGGTAGTGAGCATGGAAGGATCCATTCTTGCCTCTAGTTGATCCTTACTACTTGAAGTGGAGGCCTCCGTGAAGCTCTTCGTAGCTTCCATGAATGTCTCCTTTGCACGTTCTAAGTCAAACTCAGGTTCCTTTGCGGTAGCCTTACAAACCCATGTATCCTCCTCAGGTTGCTTCCCATGGGTTGGATAGTTAATAATGCAAATTTACAGGTTACAAGGAAGTGCTTATTCAAGTTTGCCATTACCAAAAACTTCATTGATGAAGTTGAGTTAGATGTAGTTACACTTGACATCTCAGGAATCATTTTGGGAAGTCCTTATTTGTATGATAGGAAAGAAATATTTTATCGCCATGAGAAAAAATATTTGTTTCTCAAGAATGGGGTGGAGTATATTGTGAGATCCCATTGCAAAAAGTTAAACATTTCTTTGGTTAATGCAGGGAAAATGGAGAGACTAGTAAATGCAAGTAAAAATTTTGTGCTTCTCATGATCAAGAAAAAGAATGACATTGATTATGAACTTTTTGAAGGTTGTGATGAAAAATTAAAATTTGATTTGTTTGATGTGGTAAGCAAGCACGACGAGATGTTTCAGTAACCAAAGGGGTTACCTCCCAAGAGGGGAATTCAACATGAGATACAGCCGCAGTAGAATGTTCCACTTCCAAAAATTGATATGTATCGCATGGAAATTATGGAGAGCATGGAAATCAAGAAGCAAATTCAAGAATTAATTAAAAAAGGTATCATACGCCCATCTACTTCACCATGTGGGTCACCCATTGTCTTGGTGCCAAAGAAGGATGAGACTTGGTGCATGTGTGTGGATTTCCGTGCACTAAACAAAATAATGGTAAATAATCATTATCCACTCCCAAGAATTGATGATTTTATTGATCAATTGAGGTATGTATATTATTTCACTAATTTATAATTATGAAGTGGTTATCATCAAGTTAGAATAGTTGAAGAGGACATTTGGACCACATTTAGAACTAACCAAGGATTGTTTGAGTGGCTTGTTATGCCTTTCAGTCTTACAACTACTCCAACTAATTTCATGAGAGTTATGAATGATGTATCGAGACCGTTTTTAGATGATTTTGTCATTGTTTACTTAGGTGATATTCTCATATTCCACAAATCCAAAGATGAACATGTCATGCATGCGAACAAGGTACTTGATGTCTTGAGAGAAGATCAGTGGTTTTTAAAGATGTCAAAGTGTGAATTTGGCAAGACTTCTTTAGTGTATTTGGGACACATTGTTGGAGGAGGTGAGATGAAGATAGAACCCTCTAAGGTTGAGGTCATTCTAAATTGGCCCAAGCCCAATACAGTTACAGAGGTAAGAAGCTTTCTAGGGGCAACACAATATTGGAGGAAATTTATTGCTAATTTTTCTTCCATTGCAACACCACTACATGCATTGACTAGTGTCAAGAAAGTCTTCCATTGGGGAGATGTACAACAAAAAGCATTTGATGCTTTAAAGCAAAAGATTAGTTCAACACCAGTATTAGCTCTTCTGGATCTTAGACAGCCATTTGAGATTCAAACAGATGCTAGTGATTATGCCATGGGAGCAGTTCTTATGAAACATGGTAAGCCAATTTCATTTCATTATGAAATTTTTAATGGTGACGTCACTAACTATCCCACTTATGAAAAACAACTTTAGACATTAGTATAAAGTGTCAAAAAATGGAAACACTACTTGATGGGGGAGGGAGACCATTATCCATACGGACCATCAACCATTGAAGTACTTACAGTCACAGTCAAAGTTGCAGCAATCACGACACTTCAGATGGATGGGCTTTCTACAAAAATTTCATTTGGTTATAAAGTACAAAAATGGAATCTACAATAAGGGATAAAGAAACGGTATAATAAGGGAGGTACACACTTCGTTGATCGTTGGACACTTTGATGTAGGCAAGATAGTAGTGAATCTCCAAAGGTATTTTTATTGGCCACACATGTTTGATAATGTATCTCGTTTCATTAGAGGATGTTCTTTGTGTGAAACAAGTAAGCCTAGCAATAAGAAATTAGGATTGTACACTCCACTTCCGGTACCTTCACATCCATGGGAGAGTATCTCATTGGATTTTGTAGGAGGTCTTCCATTGTCAAGGAAAGGTCATGATTACTTGTATGTAGTTGTAGATAGGTTCAGAAAGATGTGTGTTCTAACAGCATGTAAAAATAAAATTACCACTGAACAAACAGCTCAGCTTTTCTTCCAAAACATTTGGGTTCATTTTGGTCTTCCTACTTCCATTGTAAGTGATCGATATTCTCGATTTGTTGGGAATTTTCGGTCAAATTGTGGGACATGATGGACACTAAGTTGAAGAAGAGTACAAGCTTTCATCCACAAACAGATGTAAAAACCAAGGTGGTCAACAGGACAATCATTTATCTTCTTAGATGATATTGCAGCAAACATCCCAAGTTGTGGGATGAATAGTTGCATTACATACATGCATACAACAGGTAAAATCATTCTTCCACAAACACATTGCCATTTGAGGCATGTTTTGGGTACCTTCCAAGATCACCATTGGACTTCATCTTTGAGAAAGATGTCACCATCGATGGTCATAGTGACATCGATAAGGAAAGGAAGTTCATAGAGAAAATTCAGTTGATACATCACACAATGCAGGAACAACTGGAAAAGAGTCAAAGAAGCTACAAGGCAAGGCATGAAAAACACCATGTCGATCGTAAATTTCAAGTTGGCAAAAAAGTTTGGTTATATATTAGCAAAGAGATACTTCAAGGGGAAGGTAAAAATCTTAAGCCAATCCATTATGGTCCTTTTAAAATTCTGGAAAAGATTGGTAACAATGCATTTAAGCTATATTTGCCTCGTTATATGAAAATATACTCTATTGTTAATGTTGAGAATTTGATATTGTTTAAGCCTCCTTTGATTCATGATCAAGGACATCATGTTCAGCTACCATCAATAGATGATTTCTCACCAAAATACCTTGATGAACTTCAGCAAGATCTCATACTTGACAAAAGAACTAGAACTTCGAACAGAGGGAATGTTAAATACCTTAGAGTGGGACTCAAGGGACGAAAGCCTTCTAAAGCCAAATGGTTGCAGATCGAGAAGGTGAGGGAGTTGTGACCTCACTTGCTGAACAATTGATAATAACTTTTGGGGTCCAAAAGGCTTCGAGCGGGGAGGAATGATTAGGTGCTCAGTATTTAGCTCAAAAATAAAAGTTCTGAGAATCACTCGAAACCTGAATGACCGCATCCTTCTCGGCGAAATGATCCCAATGCAACTTGTTTCACTGAAAACCGAGCTCGTATGAGGAAGATATCGCGTTCTGTCTGCTTTGCCAAACAAAGGAATTTTTGAAAAAAAATGTACAGTCACTGCATAGTTAGTAGTGTGTACTTTTGACGTGGCAGGTGATTGTGCAAAGTCAATGGTGGTCAATGGTCCAATCAAGTTACGTTAAGTGTCGTGTTGAGGTTGGTTTGCAGGTGTGGTGACGTGGCATGATTTTATTGGTTCAGGAATGAACCAATAAGGAGGGGACAAGTGGCAAGCTCGGAGACCGCCACGTGTCCCTCCCCAAAGGACCGGTGGACAAATGGTGCGTAATGTAAAATTTTGGGCAGGTCGACGGAGTCAAACCACGACCTCGCCCTAACAAACTCCAAGACATACCATTACACCACACTTCAAGTTATTAACGATGTATGCTCACCGTTTATATTTGATATGTAACGTGTTTGCAGTTGGGGGTTATGAGGGAGCCAACCCACAGGCCAACCCCCTCCATGTGAACACTCCATTTGGCTATGGTTACAGTTAACCAACAGGTGGCCAACGTTACCATAACTGCTAGCTTAACTGACGAAAAAACCACAACATGTGTCCGTTATCCCTTAAACTTCCAGACTAACATTTTTTCATAAATGCACAATTATTGCGTTAATCTAGTTTAACACTAATTAAACATGTTTAACAATGAATTAAAATGGAGTTTAGTTCAGCATCATGTTTAGAGGTACCTCCAAAATTAGTGGGACTAACTGGAGTTCCTCCAGTTTTAGTGGAGGTTTACTAGGGAAAACTGTTTTGACCATAACTTGGGGAACATTCGACCAATTTGAGATGAGGGAAAGGTGTTCCTAGTTGATTTGGTTGTTCTGAGCACATTGAAGTAGGTTTCAGGAGTAGTAGAGCATTGTAAACAACATTCCCCCCCCATATTGAGCTAATACACAGGCCCAATCCATGGAAGCTGGATCAAGGAGATGTAGCCCAGGAGGGGTGAACTCCATCAAAACACTATGTTAAGTGTTCATTTTGATGGTTTGTTGTCTATTTGATTTCTGTTGTTCAACACTTGATTTTCATGTTATTTTGCTCATGAACTTAACATAAAACTTGATAAAATTTATCTTTTATTAAGTAATGAATCCATACAGGTGAGGATAGTTCTAAATAGAGGAGGAATGACTTGTTATAGAGTTTTATGAACCCAATGTTTCAGACTACCAAGTGAGTCCATCATCAGGGGATGCGGCAATAGCATGGTAACACATGTATTTAAATTAAACATATAGTCGTAATAACTCATATTTAAACAGTTAGAAAATAATCAATACGAATCATATATAAAATTATAAGGAATCAATTAAACAAGTTAGTTAATTAAGTAAACAAATTAATTAATTAATGGATTGTACAAATTAATTAATTAATTAACAATTAATTAATCAATTAAACAACTAATTGATTAATTAAACATATAAATCAAATAATTGGTTATTTCATAACTAATCATTTGATAATATTAAAATAAATTAAAATCATAACTTATTAATTATAATAGCATGGTAACACGTGTATTAAAATAAACATATAGTCCTTTTGACTTAGTTATTGGAGAATCCACAGTAAGAACCATTTTCTGCCAACGTTTCAAATCCCAACCGGGATCCATCATCAGGACAACTTGAATGCTTGATAGAAGAAGAGCTTAATTGAGAGATTAAATAGTAATGAGGAGAGTAAATTGAGATGAATGTCGGCTCTCTTTTTTTTGAATAATAATTTTTGATTAATTTTTGATATGAATGATGAGTTAATTAATTGATTTAAATTAATATAAATTATTATTATGTTGATCATTATCATAATTAAAATTAATATTAATATTAATTTTAATTAATTAATTATAATATTTTAATAATTAGTTACTTTTAATTTAATATGATAATTATTATTAATATTAATTGTGATAATTATTATTATTATTATTATTAATATAATAATACTTAGTATTATAATTAATAATAATAATTAGTATTAATAATATTAATATTGATCATAATTAATATTAATAATATTACTCCCAGTATATTGTATTAATATTTAATATTTATTATATATAATATATGTTAGTACAATTTTTATTATTAATATTTTTTTTAAGAATTAGTTACCTTTAATTTAATAAAGTAGTTATTATTAATATTAATTGCAAATATTATTATTATTATTATTATTAATTATTATTATTAATATAATAGTTAATAATAATAATTAGTATTAATAATATTAATATTGATCATAATTAATATTAATAATATTAATCCTAGAATATTGTATTAATATTTAATATTAATAATATTAATCTTAGAATATTGTATTTAATATTCTTAATATTTATTATATATAAAATATTTGTTAGTGCAATTTTTTATTATGATTGTTATAAAATAGAATTATTATTAATAGTACACTTTTTTATTATGATTGTTTTTTTTTTCTCGATTAAGACTAATTCTATTAAGGAAAAATATTGTACAAGAGGCTACATTCCAGAGAAGCAAAAAACCGGCAACCGGAAATGATAAGACTATCAACCTCGGTTCCGGAGAAGGAAATAAGCAGGCATGGAGCTACAACGAGTCATTGGTGATCTAAAGGAGCAGTGATTCCTACCCTGAAAGGGTAGAGGGATCAACACGAATCTTTTTACCTTTCCTTTTTTTGACTTCAACCCAACCATTTTGGGGTGGATGAGCAATAATAACTTGAAGATTGGGTATCTCCCCAGGAGAACCTTCCTTTTCTGAATCAGAGGAGGAGGACAGATGGACACGTTTCTGAGCAATGGCTGAGTCAGTGGAAGGCGCCAGACCATCTGTGGGAGGGGCCTCGAAATGAGGCGATTGAAGCTGCTCTTCATCACTATCTTCATCTTCAGAGCTGGAGGAGTCAGAATTCTCGACAGGAGGAGGAGAACAAGGAGCCCATCGTTTAGCCTTGGGCTTGGAGACGTTGGCCATGTTCTTTCTTGCTGGGCGAGATGGGCATGTATTCTGCAAATGCCCAGATTGGTGGCAATGTCGGCACCGAAAAGCAGTATTCTCGTAGTCCAGTGTCTGGGTCCATACGAAGTCGTTAATCTTGAGATTGATTTGTTCTGGAAGTCCTTTGCTCAGATCTAATTCTACACATATTCTTGCATACGAGTAGAGACCTTTGGATTCCCGCCAAAGATCACCATTAAGGAAGCTGCCCAAGGTGTCTCCTATGGCTCTGAAGACTCGAGTACTCCATAGATGGGCAGGCAAGTTTGGAAGCCGGATCCATACAGGCGTCTTAGTAATGACTGCGGAAGCCGGGTCAAAATCTGGGAACCAAGGAGTCAAGAATAGTCCTGCAGTTCCCATGAACCAAGGGCCTTCTTCTAAGGCCTTTTCATAGTGCTTACTATTATCAAATAAAACAATGAAATAACCTTTGGAGCAAAAGAAGATCTTACAGTGATGTGTCCAGTTTGCATGGATCCATGCATAAAGATCCTGGGATCGCGGCCACAAACCATTGAATCTGCATATGATGGCTCTTTCTGCAAAATTTTGAAGATGGGAAGCCAATTCATCATGCCTGAGTTCAATAAAGGGAACTTCTTCAGCCTTGTCAACCAAGAAGGCCTTAGATTTAGGGGCTTCCGGGGGTTTGGGGATCTCAGAGTGAACAACATCTTTGTATGAGAAGGGCCGAGAGGAGGAAGACTGTCCCGCTGCGCCTCCTCTCAAACGGAGGGCTACCACTACAGAGCTGTTCCTAGAAATGCTGTATGCAGATAGGGAAAAAGGGTCTTCAAGTTGTTTACCTTGAAAGAGGAGTCGCTGACTGCCTGAAGGGATCCCTATTCTGCTCTCTAGATTCAGTTTGAGATCCTGCACCAGATCTGAAGGGCTAACCCAATGCATGATAGTGCCGCCTGTAGGCTGAGAGATCTGGATCTGGAAGATGTCAGGTGAGGGCTTTGAGCTCCCTTGATCAGATCTGCCATGGCCCTTTCCCATCCAGGGGGACAGATCTGCAAGATCTTGGCCAGGAAGAGAATAGAGCTCTGGATCTGGCCAGAGCGTGGGCTGTTCTTCCCTCTGGGTGACCGGATCTGGCTGATCTTTGCCAGATCTGAAGCCAAGACTGTGCTTTGGAGGGCGCGTGTTTTCCCCAGATCTTAACAAGGACCAGGCTAACTTTGAGATCTCCTGCTCAGGTTTGTGGCCACATCGCATGGTTAGCTGTCCGGTCGAGGCCAAAGTGGCGTGTGCAGATCTGCTGTGAGGGCATAATAAACCCGCACTGAGCTTGCCGCGGCTACCCCAAATGCTGTATTGGAGTGTTTCTTGACGGATTTCTGCAAGATCCTGCTTCGTTTTAGCTTGAATGTAGAGTTTATTACGAGCCAGGACATGGGCCGCCTGTCCTTCAAAGCCGTCATGAGCACCGAGAGAGGCCCTAACCTGGGCGGCCGAAGGCGAAGACGAAGATCGCAAACCCTGCGCTGCTGCTGCTTCCATCGTTCCGTCCCACTCTTAAAGAAAGGAAAATGTATTGACCAAAGTTGTATTATATATTCAATAAGCTTGGATTTGATAATTATTTTTCTTTTAGTCTTTTTATTATGATTGTTATAAAATAGAATTATTATTAATAAATTTTGATATTTTATGAATAGTATTATTAGTGTAATGTATTAATATTAAAATCAACTAAAATGATTTAAAATGTATTGATATTAATAATAATTATTATTATATTAAAATTGATATTATAATATTAAGAATCAATATAAATAGTTAACAATTAATAATTAATAAATAATTAGTGTTAATGATTGATAAATATATCAAAACCTAATAATTAATATTGAAAATTAAAATAGTAATTTTTTCAGTTTTATAAATAGTTTAATTAATTAATGATAATAGTAATAGTCATTATCATAATTAATATTGTAAAAGTTTAATTAAGTACTAATTATTATTATTATTATAATACTTAAATTATTAAAGCGAGGTTACTAACTTACTAAAATTAGAAAAAGTTGCCCGGGGGGGAAGAGGAAATTCTACCACATAATGCTAAACCTAAGAAGTATTGGTGACCGTAATTTCTCTGATTAGGGGAAGCCAGCTTCCACTAATCTCCATACCATTGTCTCTGTTGAGATTATGCGGGTGTTTGATAATTTCAAGAGCTTCTCTGATCTTTCACCTATGATGTTGTTCTTCCCTAGCGATAATTGAGGCGCTTCCCAAGCAAACATGGTGCTTAGTTTTTGAGGAGTGTTCTGCCAGGGCGGAAGTACGAGACCTTTCATTCTTAATATCAGCTCCATGTTCCTTGAGTCTGGTCTGTAGGGAGTGACCTGTTTCACCAATGTAGCTTTTTCCACATGAGCAATCAATTTTATAGACTCCCTTAAGTTGATGTCTATCAATACTATCCTTGATAGATCTCATACCTTGCCTAATAGTTCCAGGTGCTGAGAATTGCGTGCTTATGTTTTTCTTCCTTAGGATTTTAGCAATCTTATCTGTAACTCCATGAATATAAGGTAGAAAAACCCTACCACACTGAGGTTGATCTCGGGCCTTAGGTTCATGAGATAACATCCTTTTCTCGGCTTTCTATATTTCTCTTTTAATCTCATTTTCTTTGTAGCCTATACTCTTAAAGGTTGAGACTAAATGCTTCTTTTCTTCATTCAGATGTTCAGCCTCAGAAATTCAAAGGGCCCTAATAGCAAGAGCGTTTAGAACACCAAATTTCTGGGCTCGGTGATGGTGGGAATTAGCGTGGAGGTAGTTTTCTGTATGGGTCGATTCCATGAAAACCTTATGCCCTAGGGAGCCATCCTCTTTCTTGATGATGAGAACGTCTAAAAATGGGATGCTCATGTTTTCTTCAAGCTCCATAGTAAATTTTATTTCTGAAGAGATGGAATTTAGGTGAATAAAAAACTTGTCAAGCTTTGTTTTACCATGAGTCCATTTTATATTGGTATCATCGACGAATCGCTTCCACCAAGCTGGCTTCAAAGGGTAAGATTCCAAGGCCTTCTTTTCAAAGTATTCCATGTATAAGTTGGCCACGATTGGTGAAAGGGGGGATCCCATTGCCACTCCAGATGTCTGCTCATAATATATTCCTTGGAAGGTGAAAACCGTTGATCGCAAGTAGATTTTGGCCAATCTTGCAGTTCCTGGATCAGTAACATCTTTTATAACCTGAATGGCTTCATCAAGGATGTCATCACGTTCTATCTTCTCATTCTTAATGAGATTCACAAAGTCACGGGAGTCTTTAATGAAAGAATCAGTATTTCTGACAAGGGGCTTGAGAGAGCCGACATTCATCTCAATTTACTCTCCTCATTACTATTTAATCTCTCAATTTAGCTCTTCTTCTATCAAGCATTCAAGTTGTCCTGATGATGGATCCCAGTTGGGATTTGAAACATTGGCAGAAAATGGTTCTTACTGTGGATTCTCCGATAACTAAGTCAAAGGAAATAAACCACAGAGGTCTTAAATCCAAACATATAGTCCTTATAACTCATATTAAACAGTTAGAAGGTAAACAATAGGAATCATATATAAAATCGTAGGGAATTAATTAAACAAGTTAGTTAATTAATTCAACAAATTAATTAATTAGTTAAACAAATTAATTAGTTAATTTGTTTAATTAATTAATTACTCAAAAAAATTAATTAATTAATTAAACAATTAATTAATTAATTAAACAATTAATTAATTAAACAAACAAACAAATTGATTAATTAAAATGATTAAAAGAAAAAAAATTATATTAACAAACTTTGTGGAGATTGGCCGACCCAATTTCTTAGATTAACTCCTTCATAACCTATATATATATATATATATATATATATATATATATATATATATATATATATATATATATATATATATATATATATAACTTAAAATATGGCTCTTGGATACATCATGAATATCTATTGTTGCATCCCCTGATGATGGACTCACTTGGTAGTCTGAAACGTTAGGTTCATAAAACTCTATAATAGTTCATTCCTCCTCTATTAAAAAAATTTATCTGTTTTCATTCACAAACACCATAAGGGAACCTATGCACATGAAGCAATTGACAAGCATTTGTTTATAAATCTGAGGTTGAAATTAGCACAGAAAAATTAACATTCAATAACAGATAAGAAAATTCCATAGTTGAAGTTCGCAGACTATGATTTTAATCATAGGAGGAAATATCCACAGTTCAGACTAGACATATACTTGAAATAGGTGCACTACCCTGAGAATGGTGTGACGAGGTTAGAACTACAACAATGGGCAGTTGGATTGGCTCAGTCGGGACTACTGAACATGTTGAATGTGCTGCACTTCGGCAAAAGTACAGGGAGAACAACCTGTGTGCGACAACTGCTCATGCTGGTGCACTATGGATGCTTGTGGATGGGAAAGAGGATTCTTATAGACCAAATGCTCATATGGAGAGTCACAATATTTCTGTATCAAGGGTGGAACCCCACAGAAGAATTTGTTGGGAAAGATCAAGATAGGGCGATAACAGAGAACATGAAGAAGAAGTTTGGACTGAAAAAAGGGAAATGAGGGTATGACATGAACTCTGTCAGTAAGTAGGGAGTTCGTTTCGTAGAACATATACTGGCTGATAAGATTATGAGGAAGTGTTGGCCTAATGAAGTCCTTGCATTGGTGGTTTCATTAGTTGTGCAATGTGCTAATGGGGTTTAGTACAATTGGGTCGCATATCTATGCCACAAGTTTTTGGACGACTACAACGAGGTCCAGGAGAAAGGTACTAAATTTCATTATGCATGGTTAATTTTAACAATTGCAATGCTAACATGGAGAGAGCCGAAGGATTCACAGTTCCCTTGGTAGCTTTAGATGTTTGTGAAGCCGCACGGTATACCTTGCTATGGTATACCACTAAACCGTTGTGAGCATAGGAGAACATGATGTTTTTTTGTGTTATATCATATCGACTTACACATGTTGGTGAACCAACACCCTCACCTTTCACCGAGCCTATATGAGCAATATAGATCTGTTGTGAAGTTTAAGTCTGATTTCCACAAAGTTTATATATAAGCTCGCAGATACGCAAAAAAGAAATGGCATCCCCTACCATATTTAGTAACAAAATATGATCTCCTAGCATAGGTACAAAAATGGCCCATCAAATTAATGACTGCGTTGGAGACATAAGCACAAGATAGTTCGATAGAGGAGGACATATCACAACATGGGGAAACTAGTGGAAAAGATAAGGATGAGAATGAGTCAGAGCTAGAGGAGCAACACGATGAGGGTCACCAGGATCCTCCTGAAGGGAACAAAAAATCCAAAAAGGTAGAGACAGAACTAGCTATCGCAAAGAAAATGAAGGAAGACATAGAAGCTGCCACAAGAACTAAAAAGAATTAAAAAGCAGGCAAGACCAAGGATATAACACCAGTGATCCTCACTGAGGTTGACTTGGATCAGATTGGAGATAAAATTCAGGAGGCAAAAACAGAATCGTGGAATAAGTTATAAGATCGCTATGACGCACTTCTAACAGGTGTTGAGGAGCACATGACAAAACTTAAAATATTGGCACAAACAATTAAACAACCAGCGCAGGTAGTAGAGAAGATTGAAGAGGAAAAGCGAGTAGAGCTTACACTTGCAGCGCAGATAGCACCAATACCTGTCAGAGATTTGCAGTTTGACTCCATCGAGGTACAACATGAGGTCAAGGGGTGGAAGCGCATGAATATGAACATCGCAACAATACCACTTCAAATATTACACAAGTTGCACCAAGAGATAATATATGAGTTGAAACTGTGTGAACAACACACCTCGCAGTTGAACATTTAGGTAGAAAAAGAGCGAGCTTCGTTGCAACGAAAGATTGGCCAGGCGATCCAGGAGAGGGATCGGGAAAAATAGCAGCAACAAAAGTTTAAGGAAGTGGTCTAATCCACATGCAGTGAAGTTTCGGCCTTGATGTCTTAGAAGAAGAACTAGTGGAGGACAAGGTTGCAAAGCTTGACCTTGGAGTAAAAGGATATAAGGAAAGATCATTGAAGTACAATTTTCATATGATATGAAGATCGGTGAGTTGCATATGAAGCTACATCCAACCACACCACACGAAGAGTAGGATCAGAGGGAGACCGACCTAAAGGATGCAATGGCTGACATCTCTGCAATAGTGGCAAATTGTCAGAATCTTTTAGATGAGAGATTACAGATTTGGACTTTGGTGCAGGAAGATCCAAATATGTAGAAACTACAAGAAGATATTCAGCAGAAGAAGCAAGAGATGGAAGAGGTTTGGGCAACTCCAAAGACCCTACCAATCTCATAGAATCTCGCCAAGATCAATGAGGAAATACCCTCCAAAAGAAGATAGAATAGATGAGGAAGGAAGAGCAGGTTTTGACAGAGAGAACTCAGCCATGGCAGGATGAGTCTCTCCAACTGTCACAAGCAGTGGATGAGAAGCTTCAAGAGCTTTGACAGAGAGAGGCAACAATATTGCAAAAAACTACGGAACCTGCCACAAAATCACTATTGGATGAAGTACGCAGTGAAGAGAAGCAATTCACAGAGATTCTGCAGTAGTTCAATAGTGCCTACAATAGTATTGCAGAAAAGATCAGAGGCAAAGCGGCTGAGTGACTCGGGACGAGTCACATGTGAGTGTTGGGGCCCTATTGGGAGCAACCCAACTTGACCTAGATTTTGGCAAAGATTCCACATTTTATGGGGCGGAGCACACAGTGGACCGTACAGCGAAGCGCACAATAGAGCAATGGAATGCGAAGTGGAATGCGCAGTAGAATACTTGGAATACACCACGCAATGTAAGGGCTTTGGGGTGGGTTGAAGCCCTTCCTTTTTGTAAAAGCACACTATTTTTTGTAAAGAATTAATGGTTTTGGACCATAGTTTCTTGTTTTAGGGAGTCCATGGTATTTGGACCATGGTATTGTAATGATGTAACCCTCAGATGTAATAGTATATATAGGGAAAAATAATAAGAAGAGAATCATCGAATTGATCCAGATCAATGTTTATGGTTGTATTATTGTGATTTATATTTTTGTGGTGAAGAAGAGGCTCTACAGCTGAGTGCGTAGAGGCCTAAGTCTGCAGCTTAGTGCGCAGATAGCCTATAGCTTAGTGTGCAGGCCAAGAACTATTTTTTGTAGATAGATTGATTATATAAGCAATAGTTTTTATGGATGTAGCCCCACATTGGGGTGAACCATGGTAATTTGGTGTCTTCATGTGTATATTTTCTTAGTATCTATTTTAGAGTTGCATTATTACAAGTGCATTTGATTTCAGCACAATGTTGGTTTATGGTTTATATGATATGCTTAAGCGATTAATGTAATATGGAAAAGTGATTTATGAATGTTAAGAATAAAAGAACATAATAATACTACATCTCCACATCCTTCAAGGCTACAAAAACCTGGTTCTGTATCCTCCCATAGTCACTTCGGGTGAGACTGCGATCTGCTTGCAAGTGTTTTCCGAAAGGGCCAGTGATTGTGGGTCTTGTTGGTGCACAATATAGATAGAACCTGGGTTAGCCCAAACCATAACAACCATAACATCAATACATACAATTTTTACTCCTAAGGTAACAGGAAACTAAGGAAGGATCCCTAAGTGTTTAGTAATTCTTTTGTTAAAAGTTAACAGATTCAGAGTGTCAGACACAAGCTGTCGGGAACCAAAAGCTTGCCAATCAGTGGAGGATAAAATACTAATATAATCTCCCTCATCTATAACAGTGTGATGGATATTCTTATCATAAGCCTTTACCATGATCTTAAGAGGCATGTAAGAAGGGAGAAAAGGTTCTGTCAATCGAATCCAATAAAAGGAAATGACTTGTTTTCTTGGAGGCGGTTTCGTGGTAATGGGGGAAATGCCCCCTTGTTCGGTAGAATACGAAGAAACAATAAGAACTTGAGAGGTATGATCCTCACTCTCTACAGGAAAAGTACGATCAAATGAAGGTGGAATTGGGTCAACCATTTTCTCAACCAATGGTTGGTTAGGAACAAACTCATGGGATTCATGTTCAGAGAGAGTGCGATTGATTGGATTCAGATTTTGATCAATCACTTTGATTAATTAGTGGAGGATTGGGAGAAATATTTCGATAACCATCTAGAAGACAAGGTTGAGAAGTTGTAAGGTTTTCCAACACTTTTGAGGCTTCATCCATATAGGGATAATGTTGAATAGGATGATTCACTTCACATAACTTATAGGGAAATTTTACTTTACCCTTTTTCCCATGGACCTTACTATCACTAGTTGAAGGTTTATCACTAACATGATCTCCAGAAGTTGATGTGAGCCTATAGACCACACTTCTAATATCTTGGGAATACTAGGATAATCTCTAAGAAGGTGATCACCCTTACATAACATGCATGGGAATTTAACTGTGAGGGGATGATTGGAAGGTTCCTCCATACTAGTTGCATGGGTAGCAATGGTTGCTTGGTTGGACCCATGCTTATCTTGCTTCTTCTTCTTAGCTTCCTGTTACACTGAAAAATGTCACCATGACTATTTACAGTTAGTATGGCTCAATCAACAGTCATGCTACCCTCTTAGGCAAGTCTTATGCCTCTGCTATCCATCTCAAACTCAAAGAAGAGAGAAAGTCTTGTAAAAAATGTGTTTATCTCTGGGGACGCAGGTTCTCTCAAGCCTTACCTGCGGGGACGCTCACAATGTTCACAAAGTCTGCGTCCTTGGACGCTCTGTATGTTAAGGGACAGGTGCGTCCTTCTGTAAAAGGCAAAATGCGCAAGTTTCATCTTAAAAAAGTTACTTGTGGTTACTTCTAGAACTTTCTAGAGGTCGGTTTGATGAAATGGATGCGCCTCTAGTTGGTTCATGTATCCCTATTAAGGAGGAACTTATCCCATCAATAAGGGAGCTATCCCACCCAAAGAGGGGGATTATCCCATTGATGGTGGACCTGAATAACCTCTTTACAGCACTATAAATAAAGGCATTGAGCCAGAAGGAGAGGAGGTTGAAAGCTATAGATTTCTAAGGGTAAATGCTGCAGGAATTAGGACTCCCATTTAGAAGCTTGTGAGGAGAGATTGCCATCTTTGCTTGTTCTATTTGGAAGTGGGTGAGCTTTGTCAAAGTAGAGGAAGACTCTTGTGGACCCTGGAAGGAGCTTGCACAACACCAAGGCTTAGGTTGTAATGGTTCCTTTTGATTACCTTTAATGCAAATTGGTCCATTCTTCTCAATAACTTGTTGTTTATGGGTTATTTCATGTACTCCTTGGTCTATATGTTGAATATGCTTTGTTTTATGTTATAATCAGGTGCTATTTAATTGTTTGACTGTTGGTGATTGCAGGTTTTGGAGAAAAGGAGGAGCTCATCCAGATCAACAAAGCTTGGACTTCTACAACAGCGTTTGGACAAAGGTAAGAACGAAACACTTGATTTCTCATATCATAATGTATGTTTAGAGAAGGATAGTTCTAGTTTGTCTTGTTTGTCATTAGAATGTCTTAGACTTCTAGGAAGGTCGGTTGTGTCCGCACTCTTGACTGATTCCGTGTGACAAATTGGCGACTCCGCTGGGGATTCCATTGATGAGAAAAGTCTTTTCCTTTATGTGAACTTTGCTTTGAGAAAATTGGTTTATTTTTCTGGTTTTGGCTCTGTGATTCTGTCTCTGGGTGGGTTAGCTTAGGATTAGTTTTATTTTGGTTTTTCTTGAGTTTTTCAGTAGGACGCACCCTCTGAGTGCTGCATAGTGCGTCCCTGGACGCACTGTTGCTTGTGCACAGTGCGGGCCCGCACCTGTTCTAAAGGGTTGCCTGCGTCCCCTGCTAAAATTTGAGAAAATTCCATTTTTTTTTGCATTTTTGCTCTTAGTTTTTGTTTTTTCTTAGTTTTTACTGCCCAGATTCACTAGTTACCTGCCATAAATCTTCACCTAAGCTTGTTTCATTGGCATTCCTGCTTTAAGCTTTCATCAATTGGGTGTTTTGAGTCTTTTTTTTTGAGAAATTCTTAATTTGATTTCCTTTGAGTGTTTTTATTTGATCTTTGGAACTCTCACCCAATTTTCTCGACTTGCACTTGATTGGTTCTTGGATTACATTAGAATCATCTTGTGTTTGGGAATTCTCTTGCATAGATCACATTTGCATAATTAGAATTCTCATTTTCAGAATATGAATGAAAAATGTGCATAGATTACATTTGCATACTTTTCAAGTGAATTGTGCTTAGATTACCATTACATAGTTTACATTCTGAAAAATCAATCGTAGATTTAGATCAGCTTTCTTTGATTTGAATTTACACAAAAATAAAGATAAAAAAAATGGTTTGGAATTGATTTGCATTAGTTTTTCTTGATGAAATTAGTGCATTAGAGAATTTGTTATATTTTCTCTATCAATATTTTGCATTGTTGGAAGTGAATGGAAACTCTCTCCTTACTTTAGTTAGGATTCATCGAATTGAAAAGATTACATTATCATATTCGATTGCATTCAGTTGAGTCGGGTCATAACACCATTGGTTTCATCTCCATTTACCCCTTTGAGTAATAACAGCCTTAATAACACAGCGCTTAATTAAAATTCATCTAGTAATTTTTACATTTCTAGGGCTCTGAAGCACCAACATAGCTTAGGCTAGTGTCTTGGAGTAGGTGAGTACTTAACTCTCCAAGACAGTAAAACCAAACAAGTAGCTGATCTTGTGATAGAATCAAATCCAATTGTTACATTTACACTCTGGGAAAGCTCCTCTTAAAGGAGAAGCACGAGCTCGTGTCCGAACCAGTGAGGGGATCCATCCTCCCTCGTTGGGAACGACGCCAGACAGTACGTATTACAAACGGTAAACCTCGGATTAACCATTGTCGAGGAGCCAGGGGTCACTTATCGGTAAACCTTGGATTACTGTCAAGGAGCCGGTAAGGGGATTGAGCTTGCTACTCTGCCCTTGCGTGCTGTCGGAGTTTAGACTGTTCCCCCAGGTGTACTTGTGGCCGTTGGTAACCTTAGTGACCATAATCTCTAGGATTCTACCCAAGGTGACGGTGGAGGGAAGGTCCCACTGTACCTGGAGCAGACGTCGGCTATACTCACTTGGATTTTCTGGGGGGTTCACTTCACTCGAGACGGTTAAAGTGGAGGAACTTGGTCCAGTCTATTCATTAAGCAGGTTGTCGGGGTAACTGTTCCACCCACTATTTCTGTACTGGATTCTGCGAGGTTGGGCTTCATCACCAACTAGTGTTTTCGGTCCGGAGAGCTTACTGTTTGTGTGTGGTTTGACTCCTAGATTTGATAGCGCGTGTTAATTTGTTTGTTTTTACTTTTAGAGACCATAGGTGTGAATTGTGAATTTTAATTGTTAGGTGTGAATTGTGAATTGTTAATTTTAGTTTTAAATTGTTAATAAAATTCACTGAAGTTGAATATAATGGCAAATGTTCCGGAATTTATCAACCTAGGAACCCCTCCTAACGAGAATCCTAGTACTTTTCCTTACTTTGGAAATGTTGGTCCTCCTTATATGGCTACTTTGTCATTACCTGGATTTACAATAGGTTTACCGATATGGTTATTTTCAACTTCGTTGGCCCAAAATACTCAAATTGTTCCACCTCAACCGGATGCTTCACCTCAACAGAGTTCACCATCTCAACATCACCAACCTTCTGTTGACCCTTTACCCTCTTCGCCTAATTTTTCTTCCTCCATTTCTTCCTCTTCGCCTGGTAAAAGCCTTGATGCTAGTAACCAGGAGTCTAAGAAGAAGAAGAAAGGGAAGAAGAAGAAGAAGAAGAAGCAAGCTAAGAAAGAAGTCAACCAACCAACCACGGCTGTAAGTGTTAGTTGTGTTGAGGAAAATTCCGACATGCATCGTAAACCCAAATACCCTTGCAGGCTTTGTAAGGGTGACCACTTCCTTGTCAATTGTCCTGGCATTCCAAAGGTCTTGGAAGTATGGTCAGAAAAATTTCATCAACTTTCCGTTGATCCATCAACCAGTGATAGTCAGGTTCCTGGGAAAAAGGGTAAAGTTAGGTTTCCTTGTAAGTTATGCAAAGGGAGTCATCAAACTCACATTTGCCCTCACATGGATGAAGCCTCAACATTGTTGGAAAAACTTACTGTTCCACAGCAAGAATTTCCAACTGGTTAACGTAAACTTTCTCCCAACCTACCGTCAACTGACGGAGTGATTGATCTAAATTCAAGTACAGTCAATCACACTCTTCCATTGGAGAGTGAAACTCATGTCACTCAGGTTGATGATCGATTAGTTGATCAAGTGGTCGATTCAATTTCACATTCGGTCGATCCCACTTTCCATTTAGAGAGTGAACTTCATACCGCTCAGGTTCTTCTTGTTACATCAGATTCTTCTATGTCGGGGGGCACTTCACCTGTTTCCATAGAACCCCCTCCAAGCACTGAGGTCTTTTCCTTTGATTGGAATAGACTGACAGAACCTCGTCTTCCTTCCTCCATCCCTTTCCAAATCATTGTCAAGGCTGGTGGTAGGGACATACATCGTACTCAGGTAGATGAAGGTGCTTCTGTCAGTATTTTATCCTCAACTGTTTGGAAAGCTTTGGGTTCCCCTCAGCTTGCGCCTATTACGTAGAATCTGAAAGCTTTTAACAGAACCATCAGTGAACCTTTAGGGATTTTTCCTAAGTTTTCTATTACCTTGGAAGGTAAAACTGTCTGTATTGATCTTATGGTAGTTCGAGGTCCCTTGGATTTCAATTTACTCCTTGGGCGAGACTATGTTTATGCAATGAAAGCTGTCGTATCGACACTCTTTCGCGTGATGTCTTTCCCTCACAATGGCAGTATTGTGAGTGTAGACTAGCTTTCGTTCCCTAGTCTTATCTCAACTACCAATAATATGACACCCCTAAATGTTCCTGATTCTAAAGTGGTATCTACCCTGCCACGGGTTAATTATGTGGCAACTGGTCCCATGTTTTCAGTTACCGATGTAAGTGAGCCTCTCACTGTTGATTTAGATCCGGTAATTGACATGGAAAACTCTATGGGATTATTTGAACACGATGTTCTTATCCCTTTTGAGTCCCTTGACGTGTGTTCCTTCCAAAAAACTATTCTTCCTTCGGATGAAGACCTTTTGGAAGCCATGATCAAGGTGTGTCCATTGACATGTCTTTCTTCTAGTTGGAAGCCATGATCAATGTTGCGAGGATAGTTTTTTCTTGTATCAACCTCGTTAAAAAATGAAACTTGATGTAGTGAGGAAAGTTCCTTTTACTGTGTCAACCTCATTAAAACATGAATCAGTGCGTAGCAAGGATAGTTTTTTCCTGTATCAACCTCGTTAAAAAATGAAACAGGCTAGTGCGAGGAAAGTTCCTTTTACTGTGTCAACCTCGTTAAAAAATGAATCAGTGTGTACGAGGATAGTTTTTTCCTGTATCAACCTCGTTAAAAAATGAAACAGGCTAGCGTGAGGATAGTTTCTTCTAGTCTCAACCTCGTTAAAAAATGAAACTGGAAGTTACGAGCATAGTTCCTTATCTTGTGTCAAGCTCGTTTAAAAAATGAAACAAGGGTTCCGAGGAAAGTTCCTTTTACTGTGTCGACCTCGTTAAAAAATGAATCAGTGTGGGTGAGGATAGTTTCTTCTAGTCTCAACCTCGTTAAAAAATGAAACTGGAGGTCATGAGCACAGTTCCTTGTCTTGTGTCAAGCTCATTAAACAATGAAACAAGGAGTAACGAGGATAGTTTTTCCTGTATCAACCTCGTTAAAAAATGAAATAGGCTAGCATGAGGACAGTTCTTTTACTGAGTCAACCTCATTAAAAAATGAATCAGCTAGATTTTAGGATATGTAGGTAGATTGTAGAAAGTAGGGTTTGAGGACAGTTCCTGTTACTGAGTCAACCTCATTAAAAAATGAATCAGGTTTGAGGATAGTTCCTGTTACTGAGTCAACCTCGTTAAAAAATGAATCAGGTATGAGGATAGTTCTTTTCTTGTGTCAACCTCCTTAAAAATGAAACAACTCCCTTTTCAAGTTAAATATTGAAAGTAAACCTTCATTTCATCCAGCCGGTTGAATGCAATGAAGCCTGGGGGGCATGTACCTCGCTTTGCATCATTATGCTGGGGGCATGCGAACTTTTTGAGCATAGTTCCTTATCTTGTGTCAAGCTTGTTAAAAAATGAAACAAGGATAGGTTAGATAGGTAGATTTTAGAGAGTAGTCATGAGCATAGTTCCTTGTCTTGTGTCAAGCTCATTAAAAAATGAAACAAGGATCATGAGCATAGTTCCTTGTCTTGTGTCAAGCTCGTTAAAAAATGAATCAAGGTTTTTAGAATAGAGTTTTTTGTTAGGTAGATTGTAGAAAGTAGTTCTGAGCATAGTTCCTTATCTTGTGTCACGCTCGTTTAAAAAATGAAACAAGGGTTTTGAGGATAGTTCTTTTCCTGTGTCAACCTCACTAAAAAATGAAACAACTCCCACAAGTCTTTCCAAGATCTTGAAAGTAAAGCTTCATTCCATCCACCTCATTGAATGCAATGAAGCTTGGGGGGCATGTACCTTGGTTTGCATCTTTATGCTGGGGGCATGTGAACTTATAACAAGCATAGTTTTTCGTTTCAAGCTTGCATAAACATGAAACTGAATCCGAGCATAGTTCTTTTCCTGTGTCAAGCTCGTTAAAAAATGAAACAAATCCTCCTCTAATTGAGTCAAGAGATTGACTAGATCTCGTAAATGTTAAGTGTTTAGGTTAGTTATTTCAATTTTTTGCATAATTTTCTTACAGTTTTAGGTCAAGTCTTTCAAATGATCTCGTACTTGAACCTTCATTTCATCCTACTGGTTGAATGAAATGAAGCTGGGGGGGCATGCGCTCTAGCAGTTACGCTTAGGGGGCATGAAGCATAGTTTTTCTCTGTTTCAAGCTTTTGTAAAAATGAAACCTATCTTGAGTCAATTTTAGTTATTTTCAAGACTCGTTAAACTCATGAAAATACCGAGATTATTTTGCTATCTTTCATTCTCGTAAAACAAATGAAAATGCCGAGTTCTTTCCGTCTTTTCCTACTCGTAAATTAAATTGAAAGTCAGCCATATGAGTACATTTTTATCATTTTTTTCGAACTCGTTAAAACTTACGAAAAAGTGAAAACCATGAGTACATTTTTATCCCTTTTTCGAACTCGTTGAAACTTACGAAAAAGTGAAACCTTGGAGTTCTCTTTTAAGCCCTTTTCAGACTCCTAAAACATGAAAAGATTACCGAGCGTTTCTTTTACACTCGTTAAAACGGAATTAAAAGACGGTCCCCTTATAGCTCTTTTCTGACCGTAAAATCAGGAAAAGATTGCCGGGTTTTTGTCGTTTCAAACTCGATACGGAAATAAAACGACGTGTCCTTGATCGCTTTTTACTTTTTAGGTCAGTGGCACTAATTATGAAAGTACTCCTTGGTCGCAAGATCAAGCGGTTCCCCCAGGTATTATTTTATACTTTTTCGGGCTTGAGGGACACAAATGTACGAAAAAGTTCAACGTGGAGTCTCCTTTAGTTTTTTCAGACTCTCTGAAATTGAAAAACGCCGAGTTTCTCCTATACTGGGCTCGTTAAACTTTTACAGTAGAGGACCTGTTCAATTACAAACAGGAACGAACCACTCCTTCCTAGGGTTCGAATTTAAACTAGGTTGGACTCATCCGAAGGATGAGCTTATAATCAAGCATATGTTATCCTCCTCAAGCTTGTTAAAAATAAAGAGGTACTTGCCAGAAATGGTGGGGGAAAAGAGAGAAGAATGAACCTGTTTGTTACCTTTTGTCTCAAAAGAAACTTTATTACCACTCTTGAACACGACACTTTTTCATTCACCTGGGTTGGGAAATCTTTTACCTCACAGTTGATCAAACCACTTTGAAAGTCTTTAACCGGGTTCCGGGGATTAACTTTGAGTTATTCGTCACCAAGCCATCTGTCGTGTCGTTATGTGTTCAAGAGGTCTGCAAGCAAAACTTTCATCTGCAAAATACTTGTCATCCATTTGACCATCCCTGAGTCAGTCCTTACAACAACATTTCTTCAACTTGAACAATGATTTCGTGTTGCGGGCTTGCCTGCAACGGGTCGCTTTCTATCGACATCGACACATTATCTAGAAACATGACTTAGGAATCGACAGTACCTTGAATTCTGCATGCATCAATGGTAGGTTTCTCGCCTTTGACGTCAGTTTACATCATTGACTTTCGATCAAAGGATTCCGTGAAGTGTTCGACATCAAAACATCTATTCATATTTCACGGGTTGTGCTTGGTACTTTGAGAACCATTGACATTACTGGTGGTCTCTCTCACGCTTGTTAACAGTTTACATCATCGACTGGTAATCAAGTGGTTTCTAACATGTTCGACATCAAATCATTTAATCACATGGCTAGAATCGTACCAATTCGGGAAGTAGAAGTGAAGACCCTGGATCTAGTTTCTACCATCCAGGCTGCGAGGAGTTTTGTATTCATTATCTATGTAGACTAATTATAAACAGATGGCTGCGTCCATACTGTGTCTACAAAAGTCTATAAAAATGATGTACTGCAAGATCATTCCTGTATCAGAGTAGTTAGTCCATTAGTTAAAGTTTTGAATCTGAGTATGGGAATGCCTACCTCAGTGATGATATAATCTTATACATGTATTTTGTGTTGAAAATTGCAGGTTCCAACCAGGTCATCCACAAGACAATCCTTGAAATGATAAAGCGCTTCACCCTTCCTAGAATTACAAAACCCTAATCTATTCTAGGCTTCGCACTTTAGGGGGCAACCTGTTACACTAAAAAATGTCACCATGACTATTTACAGTTAGTATGGCTCAATCAACAGTCATGCTACCCTCTTAGGCAAGTCTTATGCCTCTGCTATCCATCTCAAACTCAAAGAAGAGAGAAAGTCTTGTAAAAAATGTGTTTATCTCTGGGGACGCAGGTTCTCTCAAGCCTTACCTGCGGGGACGCTCACAATGTTCACAAAGTCTGCGTCCTTGGACGCTCTGTATGTTAAGGGACATGTGCGTCCTTCTGTAAAAAGGCAAAATGCACAAGTTTCATCTTAAAAAAGTTACTTGTGGTTACTTCTAGAACTTTCTAGAGGTCGGTTTGATGAAATGGATGCGCCTCCAGTTGGTTCATGTATCCCTATTAAGGAGGAACTTATCCCATCAATAAGGGAGCTATCCCACCCAAAGAGGGGGATTATCCCATTGATGGTGGACCTGAATAACCTCTTTATAGCACTATAAATAAAGGCATTGAGCTAGAAGGAGAGGAGGTTGAAAGCTATAGATTTCTAAGGGTAAATGCTGCAGGAATTAGGACTCCCATTTAGAAGCTTGTGAGGAGAGATTGCCATCTTTGCTTGTTCTATTTGGAAGTGGGTGAGCTTTGTCAAAGTAGAGGAAGACTCTTGTGGACCCTGGAAGGAGCTTGCACAACACCAAGGCTCAGGTTGTAATGGTTCCTTTTGATTACCTTTAATGCAAATTGGTCCATTCTTCTCAATAACTTGTTGTTTATGGGTTATTTCATGTACTCCTTGGTCTATATGATGAATATGCTTTGTTTTATGTTATAATCAGGTGCTATTTAATTGTTTGACTGTTGGTGATTGCAGGTTTTGGAGAAAAGGAGGAGCTCATCCAGATCAACAAAGCTTGGACTTCTACAACAGCGTTTGGACAAAGGTAAGAACGAAACACTTGATTTCTCATATCATAATGTATGTTTAGAGAAGGATAGTTCTAGTTTGTCTTGTTTGTCATTAGAATGTCTTAGACTTCTAGGAAGGTCGGTTGTGTCCGCACTCTTGACTGATTCTGTGTGACACTTCCTGGTTACTAGAATCAAGACTTTCACCAGGCGAAGAGGAAGAAAAGGATGAAGAAACAACCGGTGAAGAAGGAAAAGGGTCAACTTTAGGATCAACTTGAGGTTGATATTTTTCTGGAGGAGGAGACCTAGGTTGAGAAGTAGTTTGGACATTCAAAAACATGGTGGTCGAAAACAACCAAATTGGCAAACCAATGGTAAATCGAGGAAGGGACACTGTTGCCATATAAGGAGCACCAATATTTCCAAAAGAAGTAAAAGGACTAGGATTCCTTTCAGAGGGGTTTCCTTAACTAGTGGAATCAAGAACTGTTTCCATTAGTCTCAATCTAATATCTACTAAGGAGTTGTTCCACAGTAAGGATGTTGTTCCGCGGTCAATTAATTGATTTTAGAATTTAACAACATAAAATAAAACAAAGGGGTAAACTATGAAAAAGGTTTTTCCAAGCAACCGTGAACTACAATATACACCTTGGAGAACCAAGAACTTAACGTATGTGAAAGAAATCTCCCCAAATGCTATGTTCGGTGTATCATGGTTTACAAGGCGGCTGATTCGGTTACCTATGGATGGATAGCAACCTAGGGTGGACTTCTAAAATATACTCGATGGTACGTGGAAGTGCAGTCCGTAGTAGTGCTGTCTAATTCTAGCCGTTTGATGAGAGTGTTCACATATACTTAAAATGTGTGGAAAGCCATCCAATATACCCCGAGGTATGCGGAGAACATTCTAATACAGTTACGTACATGGAATGGGATATCACCCCCAGAATGCAATGCTGGAAAAATTGACAGCTCCTACGTTTAAAGACGCTGGAACACTTCTTTAGCCTAGACTTCTATGTGTGTCATTAAGTTTCAAATTCTCCTTAGTTTAATTCAATAAATTTTAATGTTTATCTTCAATTAAGTTTCAGTTTTGGGGCTCGACGCAAATTTCACCTGAATGTCCTAAAATGAAAACTAGCATGAGGAAACAAAATCTTTCTCATCTAGTGAAAAATTATCTAAGAAAGGGAAGAGAGAAAATAATATGCATCAAACAATATTCAAAGAAAAATTTCCTTTTAATGAAACTGTTCCAATGTTGATGCATACAGAAAACCCTAAATGGTTGTTGGCTTAGGGGGTCCTGACCCAGGTTCAGAGTTAGTTGCACCAACCAACAAATCCCTACACTACCGGCCCTTTTGGCAACAACCTGTGTAGCACAGGATGTAGTCTCACCCGAAGCAATATGGGGGGATGCTAGAACCAATTTTCTGCATCGAGAGACTAGTGTGATGTCTTTTAGCACCATAGATCTGCCATCATGCAGATTGATAAGCCCTTAGGGATTGGTACTGCAACTCTATTAAAAAAACCTTCAAACCTTCACGAAGGTCTACGATCAACCTTTGCGGACCCTTAACAGTAGATTTATCCACTTACACACATCAAAGAACAACCCTAAATTAGTGTTCACGCAGATCTACTTAAGTTATTTAGTAAACATAACAGAATTCATCAGAGTCTTCACGAAAGTACTTAATATGCATTGTGAACATTTATTAAGACTTATTCAAGAGAATCACGCATTGTTATCTCAATATTCAACAAACACATTATTCATCAATAGCATATAGCATAAACATAAGTAAACAGAGATAAAAGAGATATACACAAGAATTATTCGGTAACTTTCTTTATTGATATTCAGTTCAGATTTACAAACTCAAAACTACCCTATGCACTTGGTTGCAGGGGTCCACGCACCCAGGTGCGGACTCTACCTAGTTCTCTATGCACTCAGCTGCAGAGCCTCTCTCCTCCTATCTGACCCACTTCTCTGTGCTATCACTTCTCTTCTATTGACCCATTACATCCATATCTAACATAACACAATATCTCTAACTTAGACTCTCTAAGGCACACTTATTTATAGCCTTTAGCATACAATCCCTTGGTCTGTGGACCATGGGTGGACCTCAAAACGGACTCAAAATTTACATAAAAAAGGGGCTAAACCCCTTTTGAATCCTAATCATCTATGCACTCCGCATCCACAAATTGTGGAGACTTTACATTACTTACAAAAATGTGTCTACACTTGGGTTATTTTAACCCCAAAATTGACCCAGGGACCCCATCCCAACATGCCCAATATTAGCCTCCTATTACAATAGGTTTCATATTTCATGATTGACAGTGGAAATGCCAAATATGTCATCTTTTCATGCTGCGAGGTTCCATATTTCCAAGAAGTTCTATTTTGAAGAATCATACCATTTTTGGAGAGTTTTACAGTTAAGGGAAAGCCACACAGCTTAATCTTGGCTTCCTTAGGTTTAAATTGCTTGTTTTAGAAGATAGAGAATGAATATCTGTCCAAACTGTTTAATCTTGGCAGATTTGTAGATAGGTAGAGAATCTTGGGCGCTCAATAGCTTAATCTGAGCCCCTGGATGCAATAAGGGTATATTTAGATAGGAGGATAGCCAAAAGAAAAGTTGAAAAGCTGGGTTTGCTAGTTCAAGTGCACCCAAACCAAAAAGAAGAAAAAATGTTAGGTAAGTAGGCTGGGTAAGTAGTTTTGAGGTTGCAGAATGAATAAGTGTGATCAATTTTGTATTTCAAAGTGTTATTTTACTTCAGATCACAAGTGCAAGGCAATTTTCCCTTGGAGCAGCTCAAGCGAGGCATGATTAACTTCCCTTTCTTCCTTTCCCCCAAATCATTCACTAACTTCCCCTAAAGATGTTAAGATCTGCTTAATATCTTTAAAAATTCATCATATTCCATAGCATTTGCCTAAGTAAAGATCTGCTTTGCTTAAGGATGCTTATATTTCTTATACAGGTCCTGTTTCCCCTTTAAAGCCTAAGATTTCTATCCTTAGCGCTTTCTTCACAAAATTCATATTAACTCCTAACTCTATTATGTAAATCCCTCCTTATTTCCCCTTCCCATACTAAAAATATAGTAAAAATCCCCATTATTTACATATCCCCTCCTCTGGTTGAAATATAACCATAAATATTGCTTGGGAATTACTAAGTTTACTTGAAACTTAGTAAGAACCCTCATTTTTCTCAAAAACCATCTTCCTAAGGTGTTTGGACTCCTTCGAAAACACAAAAACCCCCTTTAAATCCTATTAGACCCCTTCCGATGCATTAAGGACCCTTCCTAAAGCTTAAAAATCTTTATCCGATGCACTAAAACCCATCACCGATTAACAAAACATTCCTCCGATTCGTATCCCCCTCCCTTCGACGCGATATCGCTGTCGGAGGTGGAAATGACTTTGTTGGCCCATATATATTCACGCTCCGATGGCAAACCGCCGATCGCGACTTCGCGATCGGCAGTCACAAGGTTTCTGTACCTATATATATATATATATGCCCCCCTCTCATCCGCCGATGCGATATTGCTATCGCACCTGAAAGCATATCGCATCGCGATCCACTCATTATCGCAATTGCATCATTTATCCATATATACCTCCGCTTCCCCGTAAAACTTGGTTATATTGCAAAACTTAAGTTTTACCGCTAACCTCATTTTACCTCAATATATGGCATTTCCGTAATATTTCCCATTTTCGCGCAGCCGCATGCCTTATCGCTTTTTCGATATCGGTGATTGCTCCCATCGCATCGCATATATAAAAGCCATCGCCCCCTGTCCCCGCCGATTGCCGATCGCTGATTTAATCGCTGCCGTCCTATCAAGCCCCCAGATCTAACGGCGCATATCATGTCGCAACCCCCATTTCGCTATCGCTTATATAAGAGGCTTCGACCCATTGCCCTTCGCCGATGCGATATTCCGAATCATCCTCAACCGTTCGATCCGCTCTCCTCAAACCGCCTTCTGTCTCTCCGCCCCTGACGTCAGCGCCACGTCGCCGACGTCACCTCCATGTCACCCTGCCGCACCTGGGACCCGCCAATGACATCATATTGACGTCATCACAGAAAAAGCGCAAAGGGTGAGAATTGCACCAAAGAATGCCTGAAACAAGAAACAGAGGCAGTTTTCATTGCGCGATTAGCGGTTGGCGCTAATCGCGCATTGCTAAGAAAAATTGCTCAAAATGGAGGGCTTGCTATCGCTCGGCTACCTGCAAAGCCCAAAAAACGCAAATTAAAAGCCAGCCTCAACCCAGCACAGTTATCAGGTTGCATTCCTCCGCCATTATTTGACAGGATTTCTTCATGTATGTTCATATTCAATCGGTCAGCGCCGATAGCATTCTAGAGGCCACGAAAAGCATTTGCAACAGTTATTTTTGCCTTGAAAGGGCAGAAAAGGGGCGATTTGACAGTTTCAAGCATATCAAGGGAGAGAAAGTGGCCCGATTCAAGTGTTAAAGAGTATCAGAGGAAAGATAAAGCCCAGATTAAATTAAAGAGTATCAATGAAGCGGCAAAGAGTATCAGATCAGCAATATCAAAGCAGGTGAACATTAAAGGCCTCCATCCAAGTCAAAGAAGCAGTAAAGGCCATTCAAAGCTCATCAGATCAAGATTAGTGCACATTAAAGCCACCTAAAAGCAGCAGAACCACCTAAGAGGTACAGATAAAAGACAAGGCACAGTTATTGCAGAAACACTGCACCGAGGCACCAAGGACACCATATTAACTCATTTTGATACAGCTGCCTCCAGCGCAGCTCAAATAAATATCTTCTTGCATTAATTTCAGGACAATATTAGGTTAAAGAACTCATTTCCCTCAGATCTGTTTAAGATCTGTTGTAATAGATATTTTTGGATATTTTCTCTATATAAACCACCCTAATTCATTGTTTAAAGGGTTGGTTGGTTGATAATCCTCATTCTAGACTTGCGCTGTATACTTTGAGAGCTCTATAATCAAAGACTGCTGGAATGCTTTGGATGAAGAACTGTCTGTTGTGTTATTTAATGGCCAAAGAGTGACTGTGGAATTCCTGTGCTACTACATGGCTCAATAAGTGTTTTCTTACCTCTGTTTACAGTTTATACATGTTTACACCACCATTGTGTTACCATCTAAATAGAAAAAAATAAGAATAGCTTAGGCTTTGCTTGATTGCACTCTATGCTCAGTTCTTGTTATTTCTATATGTTTTCTTCAGAAATGGTTATGAATATGCATACTTAAATGATCATGTTTACCCTGTTTCTTTCACATATGACTGTTATTTATGAATTCTTGACTGCTCCTAGACAAACTTTCATTCACCTTCCCTCTCTGTTAGTTAATGAAATATTCTTAGTTGCCTTTCATCTCTGACCTTCATTCCATCTTTATTCCAGCTTGATATTGTTCTATGTGTAGCTATCCTACTCTGTATTCCTCTTGTGACCAAGAAAACGCAACAGCAAGCCCTAATCCATGACTCCATGCCCAATGGTTTGAACTTCTCACACTATGCATCCCAACTTTGCTTGAAAACATCATCCTTCCCACCAAATTCAAAATAAAAACCTGTACATCATAACTAGCCTAAAATTACACCAAAACAAAGCTAAATTTTAAAGAGAGAGCCCTCTCCCGCTGCAGGTAGGCTAGGACCTGCAACCCAAAGATTGGTTTGTGGTTACCTCGGCCGTATCCCTTAAGGAGCCAAGGGACAACCTGAGTGATAACATCATTGGCGACTCCACTGGGGAGTGAATGAATTGTTGCAATCACTGTCTGTTCCTCAAAGCTACAGATGAAGCCTAAATGTCAGCCAGGAAGCCTTTGAAACTGTTCTTGCTTTGCATCTACAGGAGTAAATAAAAGCTGCTTCAGCCAATCTTCATGCAAGTTTTAAGCGATAGATAGATGTGCCAAAAATTTGATTACTTCCTTTCTAAATTCCAAAAATTTCTTAGAAAAATACCAAAAACAAATTTGGAAGCTGGCTCCAAAGAAGAAAACACGTAATACTAGGTCAAATCCAGACCCAAATCCACCAACGGTTTTTGAAAATCCCAATTTAATCTCTAGAAACCTTAGCAAACAAAAAGAAGAAGAGTTTGCTGATTCTAGTCCTGAAACAGTTCAACCAAGCTATTTTCCAACCCCTGTTAAAGTGTTGTTTCGTTCAACCCCTACTTCCCCTTGTTCGTCATCCACCTCTCCAAGCACCTTTTCCACACCTCCATTCACTGTGCATACTACCACTACCACCAATGTTATTATAGCTGTTCCAGCTGTTCCAGTCGTTCCACTTATCCCTGTAAATATGGCTAACAAATATGCACCTTTACAGTTACCTGCAAATCCAGGGGCTATGCCTCAGGATTATCAAACCAAAGTCACATATTTTGATGGTACTAGTTCTGGCACAGCCCTGCAACATACCAAGAAAATGCAGGACTTTTTTGAGAGTTATGAAATAGATGATGATAGTGTAAGAATGAAGATTTTTGTCCAAAGTTTAACGGGAGATGTAAGGCCCTGGTTTAGAGCTCTTCCTGTAAATTCCATAGTTGACCCAAAGGCCCTTTACCAAACATTTCTTAACAGATGGGAGAAGAAGAAGGACCCTCTGCATATATTATCTGAGTATGACACTATCAAAAGAGGCCCTCAAGAAGCTGTCTTAGACTATTGTGCCAGGTTTAACAATGTTTACAACGCTATTCCACAAAACCTTAGACCTCCACCTGATCTTGCTTTATACAAATTTCTTGATGGATTTGATTCAGACATGGCTTATCAGTTAAGGGAAAGAACCCCTCAAACCTTAGCAGACATGCAGAATGTAGCTATTAGTGTGGAGGCAAATCTGATTGCCAAGCGAAATAGAGCAACAACTGAGAGAAGAACCACTTTTAAAGATGAACCTTCAGCCTTTGAGCAAAAATTGGACATAATCATCAAAGGTATGGACAGCTTTGAAAATAGAATGGGAACTATTGAAAGAAAAGCCTCATGGGAAGGACAACAAAACAATCCTATCAGGAATCCAAACTTTAGAAAAAATCAGAACCCAAACGTTGGAAGGGCAAGTCCTGAACATGATATAAGATCTCCTTTTCATGAAAACTATGCTGAAGCATCCACATCTAGTGAGCAGACAGAGGACACTCACATAAACTTGATGGGTTTGAAAAGTGAACAACAAGTATTTCTAACCCAAGAAGACCAAGATGACCATGATATAAATCAATTTTAGACCAAGTCTAGAGAGTCATTTGACTTCAAACAAGGCTATGATTCAGCTGTATGCGAAGTCCATAAACAATACAAATTGAGAACAAGAACCATTGATGTGCCTGATCCCATCAAGCCAAAGGATGCTAAGCAGCCTAAGAAAGTAAAAGACAAGGCCGCTATCACAGAACCTACTGATAAAACAGACCCAAAATTAAAATAAGTGACCATAGAGGATGTATCTGACATGCAACCCTCTAATAACCAGCCTTTTGTATCCTTTCCCTCAAAAGACAATGTAAATAGCACTCCTCAAAGCCTTCCCAAAACAGAACAATCTTAAGAAATCTCTGATAACCAAGAGAAGATCACTGAAGATACAATTGAAAAGGGAAATCTGCCAGTCACAATAATAAAACACAGTCAGAAAAACCTTTTGATTTAGAAGCAGAAATTGGTAAATTAAAGATATCTATTCCTCTCTCTGAGCTTGCCAAACATGATGTGTACAGACAGCAAATCAAAAGATCACTGCAAATTCTAGAGAACAGGGATGATGTTAATGTCTTAGATGATCAACCTGAATTACTTTTGGGTCCTGAAGTCAATGGTAAATCAGGACATGGAGCCGTTCTACCCTTTTATGTCAGTTTGCACATTCATGATAAAGTGTTGCACAATGCTATGTTTGATTCAGGTGCTTCACACAATCTAATGCCAAAAGCTGTAATGGAGAAGCTAAACCTTGATGTCACTAGACCCTACAAAGACTTATTCTCATTTGATTCTATTCAGGTCAAGTGTTTAGGCTTAATCAAAGAACTTTGTGTGTCTTTAGTCCAATTTCCCAACAAAACGATCCTAATGGACGTGGTGGTTGCTGACATTCCACCAAAGTATGGCATGATCTTATGGGAGAAAAACTCCAAGGATCTCTCCAACTAGACCTCTCCTATGCCACTATTTCAGTCTTTGGGCAACCAAAGAGACTGTATAGAGAAACACTGATGAAGTATGTGGTAAGTAGTGAGGAAAAACCCCAAAACTTTCCCATTTACTCAATCCATTCTGATATGGATTCATTTATATTGTTCAATGATGATAGCCGCCCTCCCACTGATGAGAAGCCTTTGCCTTTAGAACAAGAAACATGCATCAGTCAAGAGTCGGTTGCCCATACCCGTGAAACTGTTAAAACAATTAGTGCAACCAGCATACAAGAAGAACCACATGAAGCACAAAACCTAGGTCCGCAACTCTTAATACTAACCACAAGCAAGAAATCACATGGTATTTAGAATTTGATGGTTCTGTTAATAAACTAGGAGCAGGGGCAGGAATATGGATTCACAATACACATAACAGCCATGCAGAGGGTCATGCTTACAGACTAAACTTCAAATGCACCAACAACATGGCAGAGTATGAGGCTCTCCTTTTAGGCCTTAAAATGCTCAAAGCTCTAGGAGCTGCAAAAGTGTCCATTCTAGGTGACTCCGATTTGATCATTCAATAGATAAAAGGTAACTTTGTTACTAATGACAATAGGCTAAGAGCTTATAGGTCTGCTGCCACAGAAATACTCAATTCCTTTACCAAATCCAAGCTTGCTAAGATTTCTAGAAGCCATAACATGCATGCTCATAGTCTAGCTACTTTTGCTAGAACTTGCAAGCTGCCCTTTGAGCCCAATCACCACTTTACTGCTGAGATAAAGCACAGGCCTACTGTCCCTAACAATATCAAATATTGGCAAGTGTTTGAGGATGATGCTCAAATCAACAATTTTCTTACCTTACAGCAAGAATTCTCAAGCTTAAACATTGATGAAGATGCCATGGATGACCCACAACCGTAAATGAGCCAAAATGAGCAAAGTATAACAACTGAAGTAGCAAATCAAATGCCGCACCCAACCATTTTTGATGAGAAAAACATGCAAGAGCTGAAGCAAATGAAATTAGATGAAATAGCTGAAGCAGAGGCCGAAGTGATTGATTTAAAAGACAATTTTCTACCTGCTGGCCTTACTCCATTAGAAGACATATTTAATTCAAACGATGTCCCCAAAAAGCCAAAGATGCAGTCCTTAAACGCTGCTGTGGAAGACTGTAATATTGGGACAGCAAAGAAGCCCAAAATGATTAAACTGTCCAAGTCTTTGCCTCCCGATCAAAAACCAAAATATGTTGATTTATTTAAAGAGTTTCAAGATGTATTTGCCTGGAGTTATGAGGACCCTAAGTCCTATGACACCTCTGTTATTCAACATACCATTCCCTTAAAGCCAAATCAAAAGCCCTTCAAACAGAAACTGAGGAGAATCAATCCTGTGCTTCTCCCTTTGATTGAGAAAGAAGTGAAAAGAATGTTTGAGGCTGGTATCGTAGCACCCATTAGATTTTTAGAATGGGTATCCAATCTTGTTCCCACAAGGAAGAAAACAGGGGAGATTAGACTATGTGTGGACTTAAGAAATCTGAACCAAGTCTCCCTTAAAGATCACTACCCACTGCCAAAAATGGACCACATTCTACAAAGAGTAGTGGGGTCTTCAAGAATTTCTTTGCTAGATGGCTTTTCAGGTTTTAATTAAATACTTGTTCACCCAGATGACTAGGACAAGACAACCTTTATAACACCGTGGGGAACCTTTAAATATGTGAAAATGCCTTTTGGAATAAAGAATGCAGGTGCTACCTTTCAAAGGGCCATGGACATTGGATTTTCCAAGGAAATCCAAGATTTCCTAGTGGTTTACCTTGATGACCTTACTCCTTTCTCAAAATTTGATCAAGAGCAAAGGCAAGTGTTCCTAACCTGTAGGAAATATGGCATTTCCTTAAATCCTAAGAAATCTCTCTTCGGCCTAGAAGAAGGCAAATTACTAGGCCATATCATTTCAAAAGATGGAATTAGAATAGATTCGGAAAGAATCCAAGCCATTTTGCAAATCCCTTATCCGAGAAACATCAAAGAATTGCAAGCATTCCTAGGAAAGATCAATTTCCTAAGGAGATTTATCCCAAACCTGGCCGAGCTGATAAGAATGCTAAATAAAATGTTAAAGAAGGATTCCAAGGTAAAATGGACTTTAGAGGCCAAGCAAGCCTTCGAGGGCATAAAATCTACCTTAACCCAAGCCCCAGTCCTCACAAGTCCTGAATTTGATAAGGATTTCATCATTTTTTCATTTGCATCTGAACACACCATTGCTGTTGTCCTTTTGTAGAAATATGATCAGGGAAATGAAAATCCAATTGCATTTTTCAGCCGAGCCCTTAGAGATGCACCCTTGAAGTACTAAATCATGGAGAAGCAAGCCTATGCCCTTGTTAAAGCAATCAAAGATTTCTGAGTTTACATTTTATATTCAGATGTGATTGCTTATGTGCCAAATGCTGTTGTAAAAGACATATTAACTCAAGAGGGCATAGAAGGCAAAAGAGGCAAATGGATTGCCAATATCCTAGAATATGACATTGAGATAAAACCCACCAAGCTGATAAAGGGACAAGGTTTAACCAAACTGATGTCCGAAACAAATTTTCAAGCCTTAGACATTAATCAACTAGACAATGAACAGGAGTTGGCGACTCCACAGATCAGTGAAGCTTTTTTGCAATCCCCATGGTATGCTGATATATGTTTTATATTGTTAAACCTGTGTGCTCCTCCATGGTTGTCCAGAACCAAAAAGAGATTTTTAAAGATGAAAGCATCAAAGTTTTGTGTCTTAGATAGTGCCCTGTTTTGGAAAAATCATGAAGGAATATTGATGAATTGTCTAACTATAAATGAAACTGACAGTGTCATGAAAGAATTTCATGCAGGGGACTGTGGAGGGAAATTATATTGGAAGTCCACTACTGATAAGGTACTAGGGGCTGGTTTCTATTGGCCCTCTTTGTTTACTGATGTGAGAAAGTTTGCTGTTTCATGCCACAAATGCCAAATATTTGAAGGCAAAAGAAAGCTTCTTCCCTTGCCCCTTAAGCCCATTTCAACCGAGAAGCCTTTTCAACAATGGGGTCTTGACTTCATTGGAGAAATCCATCCATCCACTTCTGGCCAGCATAAGTGGATTCTAACAGCCACAGATTGCTTTACCAAGTGGATTGAAGCCATCCCATGTAGGCAAGCCAATGACTCCACCATCATCCAATTCCTTGAAACCAACATTTTGTCTAGATTTGGCTGTCCTGAGAAGATCATTACAGATAATGCTGCTGCCTTCAAATCCAAGAAAATGATCAGTTTTTTCCACAAATTCCACATTACCTTAGGTCACTCCACAGCCTATTACCCTCAAGGGAATGGCTTGGCTGAATCATCCAACAAGAGTCTGATTAACATCATTAAGAAAGTCTTGGAGGAGAACAAGAAGAACTGGCACAAAAAGCTTGTAAATGCCCTATGGGCAGATAGATTGTCAACCAAGAGATCCATTGAGATGAGCCCATACGAGCTAGTCTATGGCATGGAGGCCAAGTTCCCCTCTTCTTTGGGAATCTCTGTTATCAAATTGCTGCAAGATATTTAGGTAGAGCCAAATGATATCCAAAGAAGAATAAACCAAACCATCCATTTGCAGCAAACAAGAGAGCAAGTGTACGACAGAGCTCAGATTTTACAAGAGAAGCTCAAGAAAATGTTTGACAAAAGAACCAAGGCTGAGGATTTCTACATAGGCAACAAAGTCTTAAGATGGCATTCAAGAAGAGAGGACAAAGGAAAGCATGGCAAGTTTGATTTCCTATGGAAAGGCCCCTTTATTATTTCTGCTATTCAAGGCAACAATACATATTTTCTGAAGAGTTTGGATGGCAGCACAGCTGAAGAAGGCCCTGTCAATGGCCAAATGCTAAAGCACTATCATGATCCCTTTTGTTGAATGCAACACAGCTCTGTATACTATTTGTACATTAATATTTGTATTTTCAACACTTTTTCTTATAGCAGGCCAATAAGAGGGAACAACGCAGCAAATTTTGAAGTAAATATCAAAGAAAGCTCTATTTCAGATCTCTGTTTTTGAAATAATTCAAAAGAAGTGCTCAAGCAAATTTCAATATGTTTACAAGCACCCAAAAGGCAAGAAGCAGAGCTGTAATTTTTTCTGCAATTCAGCTTAAAAGGATACTGCATATCAGCTTATAAAAATTCAGTCAATAGCATCAAGGGAAGGAGATTTTCAGATTACAGCAACAGTTGAAGATCAAGGCATTCTGACCTGCTGTTCTTGGCTTTTCATCTAGAAAAGCCATCCCCAAGTGGAGCCACTATTAGCCTCCTATTACAATAGGTTTCATATTTCATGATTCACAGTGGAAATGCCAAATATGTCATCTTTTCATGCTGCAAGGTTCCATATTTCCAAGAAGTTCCATTTTGAAGAATCATACCATTTTTGGAGAGTTTTATAGTTAAGGGAAAGCCACACAGCTTAATCTTGGCTTCCTTAGGTTTAAATTGCTTGTTTTAAAAGATAGAGAATGAATATCTGTCCAAACTGTTTAATCTTGGCAGATTTGTAGATAGGTAGAGAATCTTGGGCGCTCAACAGCTTAATCTGAGCCCCTGGATGCAATAAGGGTATATTTAGATAGGAGGATAGCCAAAAGAAAAGTTGAAAAGCTGGGTTTGCTAGTTCAAGTGCACCCAAACCAAAAAGAAGAAAATATGTTAGGTAAGTAGGCTGGGTAAGTAGTTTTGAGGTTGCAGAATGAATAAGTGTGATCAATTTTGTATTTCAAAGTGTTATTTTACTTCAGATCACAATTGCAAGGCAATTTTCCCTTGGAGCATCTCAAGCGAGGCATGATTAACTTCCCTTTATTCCTTTCCCCCCAAATCATTCACTAACTTCCCCTAAAGATGTTAAGATCTGCTTAAATATCTTTAAAAACTCATCATATTCCATAGCATTTGCCTAAGTAAATATTTGCTTTGCTTAAGGATGCTTATATTTCTTATACAGGTCCTGTTTCCCCTTTAAAGCCTAAGATTTCTATCCTTAGCGCTTTCTTCACAAGATTCATATTAACTCCTAACTCTATTATGTAAATCCCTCCTTATTTCCCCTTCCCATACTAAAAATATAGTAAAAATCCCCATTATTTACATATTCCCTCCTCTAGTTGAAATATAACCATAAATATTTCTTGGGAATTACTAAGTTTACTTGAAACCTAGTAAGAACCCTCATTTTGCTCACAAACCATCTTCCTAAGGTGTTTGGACTCCTTCGAAAACACAAAAACCACCTTTAAATGCTATCAGACCCCTTCCGATGCATTAAGGACCCTTCCTAAAGCTTAAAAATCTTCATCCGATGCACTAAAACCCATCGCCGATTAACAAAACATTCCTCCGATCCGTATCCCCCTCCCTCCGACGTGATATCGCTGTCGGAGGTGGCAATGACTTTGTTGGCCCATATATATTCACGCTCCGATGGCAAACCGTCGATCGCGACTTCGCGATCGGCAGTCGCAAGGTTTCTGTACCTATATATATATGCCCCCCTCTCATCCGCCGATGCGATATTGCTATCGCACCCGAAAGCATATCGCATCGCGATCCACTCATTATCGCAATCGCATCATTTATCCATATATACCTCCACTTCCCCGTAAAACTTGGTTATATTGCAAAACTTAAGTTTTACTGCTAACCTCATTTTACCTCAATATATGGCATTTCCGCAATATTTCCCATTTTCGCGCAGCCGCATGCCTTATCGCTTTTTCGACATCGGCGATTGCTCCCATCGCATCGCATATATAAAAGCCATCGGCCCTTGTCCCCGCCGATCGCCGATCGCCGATTTAATCGTTGCCGTCCTATCAAGCCCCCAGATCTAACGACCCATATCATGTCGCAACCCCCATTTCGCTATTGCTTATATAAGAGGCTTCGACCCATTGCCCTTCGCCGATGCGATATTCCGAATCATCCTCAACCTTCCGATCCGCTCTCCTCAAACCACCTTTTGTCTCTCCGCCCCTGACGTCAGTGCCACGTCGCCGCTCACGTCACCCTGCCGCACCCGGGACCCGCTAATGACGTCATGCTGACATCATCACAAAAAAAGCGCAAAGGGCGAGAATTGCGTCAAAGAATGCCTGAAACAAGAAACAGAGGCAGTTTTCGATGCACGATTAGCGCTTGGCGCTAATCGCACATCGATAAGAAAAATTGCTCAAAATGGAGGGCTTGCTATCGCTCGGCTACCTGCAAAGCCCAAAAAACGTAAATTAAAAGCCAGCCTCAGCCCAGCATAGTTATCAGGTTGCATTGCTCCGCCATTATTTGACAGGATTTCTTCATGTATGTTCATATTCACTCGGCCAGTTCTGATAGCATTCTAGAGGCCACGAAAAGCATTTGCAACAATTATTTTTGCCTTGAAAGGGAAGAAAAGGGGCGATTTGACAATTTCAAGCATATCAAGGGAGAGAAAGTGGCCCGATTCAAGTGTTAAAGAGTATCAGAGGAAAGATAAAGCCCAGATTTAATTAAAGAGTATCAGTGAAGCGACAAAGAGTATCAGATCGGCAATATCAAAGCAAGTGAACATTAAAGGCATCCATCCAAGTCAAAGAAGCAGTAAAGGCCATTCAAAGCTCATCAGATCGAGATTAGTGCACATTAAAGCCACCTAAAAGCAGCAGAACCGCCTAAGAGGTACAAATAAAAGACAAGGCACAATTATTACAGAAACACTGCACCGAGCCACCAAGGACACCATATTAACTCATTTTGATACAGCTGCCTCCAGCGCAGCTCAAATAAATATCTTCTTGCATTAATTTCAGGACAATATTAGGTTAAAGAACTCATTTCCCTCAGATCTGTTTAAGATCTGCTGTAATAGATATTTTTGGATATTTTCTCTATATAAACCACCCTAATTCATTGTTTAAAGGGTTGGTTGGTTGATAATCCTCATTCTAGACTTGCGCTGTATACTTTGAGAGCTCTGTAATCAAAGACTGCTGGAATGCTTTGGATGAAGAACTATCTGTTGTGTTATTTAATGGCCAAAGAGTGACTGTGGAATTCCTGTGCTACTACATGGCTCAATAAGTGTTTTCTTACCTCTGTTTACAGTTTATATATGTTTACACCACCATTGTGTTACCATCTAAATAGCAAGAAAGAAGAATAGCTTAGGCTTTGCTTGACTGCACTCTATGCTCAGTTCTTGTTATTTCTATATGTTTTCTTCAGAAATGGTTATGAATATGCATACTTAAATGATCATGTTTACCCTGTTTCTTTCACATATGACTGTTATTTAGGAATTCTTGACTGCTCTTAGACAGACTTTCATTCACCTTCCCTCTCTGTTAGTTAATGAAAGATTCTTAGTTTCCTTTCATCTCTGACCTTCATTCCATCTTTATTCCAGCTTGATCTTGTTATATTTGTAGCTATCCTACTCTGTATTCCTCTTGTGACCAAGAAAACGCAACAGCAAGCCCTAATCCATGACTCCATGCCCAATGGTTTGAACTTCTCACACTATGCATCCCAACTCTGCTTGAAAACATCATCCTTCCCACCAAATTCAAAACAAAAATCTGTACATCATAACTAGCCTAAAATTACACCAAAACAAAGCTAAATTTTAAAGAGAGAGCCCTCTCTGACTGCAGGTAGGCTAGGACCTGCAGCCCAAAGATTGGTTTGTGGTTACCTCGGCCGTATCCCTTAAGGAGCCAAGGGACAACCTGAGTGATAACACCCACAACACAATGATCGTGACTCACCCTCGAGTCACTCAGCTGGTGCTGCGATATTGCTGTGAAGATCCCCCTGTTCCACCTGGATTACTACAACCTCGGCAGTGCTCTGCGTAGTTGCCTGCTTGACTTTCTCCACTAATTTTTCTGTAGCTGGTCCCTCTACAACCAGCGTAATTATCTGATGTGTCTTTTGCAAGCCTTTAAGATTGTCTTGGATGGTGGTCATGACTTGATAAGCCTCTTCCAACCATGGTTTCAACCTGGCCTTTATCAAGGCCTCCTTCTTCTCTGCTTCCTCTACCTGCGCTAGGAGTTGCTTTCCCTCCTGTAATTTATCTAGGCACTGTGTTGGTGTAATGGAGCACATCGTTGCCTAACTTCGTCATACTGTCATTGCAGCTCCCTTACTTCCATATTCACTGTCTGCAGGTTCGGATCCTCCTGCATATTTTTCACCAACTCTATTTCTTTCTCAAATAATGCCGAATAGTCAACGACTGTGGCATCAAGAGTGGCCATTCCTTCTTTGATTGCGTCTCCACATTGCTCTCGGACATCGGGCGGAGTCGTGGGATGAAAATTTAACTTTAGCTCTGTGATCTTCATATTGAGTTCAAAATGAACTTGGCCAACCTCGGCTTTGGCTTCATGCACACCAATGGCTAATTTTATGATCTTCATTTTTGGCTGTGCATCCTCAGGGATATGAAGCTCAGGCACTATCCTGCATACCTCTGCGACTTCTGACTAGGGTCGTGAACTCTGTGCCTGCAGGGCCTCCTTTTCCTTTAAGGTCTGTGTCTTTTATGTGAACATATACTCTTTGTTCACTCTGTACTCGCTGATGAGGTTGAGAGTGGTCGGCTCCCGAGCTCTCAATTCTTCTGTCACCCTTGCATGCAGCGCGTGGAGGATCTCATTGGGGAGTGCTACTATGTTCAGTGCGATGTTATTGATTGTGCTTAGGATGATGTGATCATCGGATGACTCCGCATAAAGGGACCCACTTATCAATGCAATAGTCCTAAGGTCTAGGGTCCTTACCAACTTGGCTGCTTGGCTCATCCCAAGTGCCAAGCTTGCTTGTTCAGCGCTCGCTTATCCAGTGCCCACCTTTGTTCTGTTTTCCTGGATCTGCAGCTCACGCAGATCCTTTTGGATGCTCCCCATTGTCTGCATATATTTCTGTTCAAAATGTTGAAGAACTTCAGTCGTGGTATCCCTAATTTTATACCTAATCTCATTAAGATCACCCTCTATCAAGACCATGGGATCACCCTGCGACTTGTTTGATTTCTGCTTCTTCCTTGTTCCTCCCGACTGCTCCTTGCCACATCGCTTCGGAATAAATGGGGTTCTTTGCCTCTCATGTCCGCCGCCTTGCCTTGAAAGTTCCTCCTCCTCTATCTCTGGTGAAGGTGACTTGTCACTCTTTTGTGATTCACGCTGCTCCTGTTCTGCCTACTCATTGGCAGCGCACTCTTCCTCCACCCGAGCCTTCGCTGTAGCTTCCTTATTTTAATTCTCTGCAAGTGTGCATGCAACTTTCTTAGCTACCTCCTTTCTATTCTGTGTTGCAGAACTGCTCGCACCCTTACTTGTTCTAGCATCTATATCTGAGGGGGCGTGCTACTCTACAGGCCATTTTGCTATCACCTCCTTCACATCTGTTTCCATCACCAAGTATGGCAAGTCATGCCATTTCTGTTGTGGATCCTTTCGCACTTGAATGTACACTCTGTGGAAGTTAGCCTTGAATGTCATGTAGGGTGACAACTGCATGTACAAGGTTTGGGACAACCTCGAACACTGGTTAATGGCCATGTAGAGACTCGATTCCATCAGGAACAAAAATATTTTCATCTCTGTGATCCGCGTGGGGTCCTTCGTAGCCCATAAGGAAGTGAATTACGCTACCTCCGGCAATCCTTCCTCAAACAGAGGAAACTGGCTGTCCTCCGACAATGCCCATTTGACAATTACAATGGACAACAACAACCAAGCATAGTGAAATGACTTGGTTTCATCTTTGGCCTCATGGTTGTTCGTGAGGAATTCCTGGCACAAGTATCTGGATCAATTGAATTGTACACCCTTTGTGCACTGGGTAGCCAGGAAAACTACAGGAACTTGAACTTCATTCGTGCGACATTTCCTCATCACCTTCCCTGCTAATATCTGTGTGGCCAATTGAACTGCGGGGTTTAAGATAGATAGAATTGAGTACCCGCATGACTTACTTACCAGTTTGTAATATTTCTTCATTCTTTCTGCAAGGTCCTTCTTCCCCGTCTTTTCGCCAAACTCCTTGGCCAGATTCAGTCCTTTGTATGGAAGGTGCGTGATTCTGTGGATTAACATGTCAGTGATGGGGATAGGCCCTCCCAGTCATAGGCACCCATTGTGTACCAATGAGAGTAGCTGGCACACACAAATTGGTTTAATTGGTGTGCGTTGATAATGGGGCACCCACAACAGATTAAGTAACCCCGAGTTCTCCACACCTTAGACCCATTGCACTGTCTCTATTGTGGTAACACCTGACTTCACGTAGTAGACGCGCTTCATGTACTTATCTGTCAATAAGTGTGGAAACCTAGCATGATCTGCAAGGTCCCAATCCTCCATTTTTAACAGTAGGATGCACACGAGCCACAAGCCTTCAAAGGGAAACTTCTTAGGCAGCAGGGGCATGGAAATGGTAAACTTCTCCGAATCTGGGTCCTTTGTGATCTTCGCCTTTCCCTTCTATAGAGGGATATAGTCAGGTGGCTTCGATATAGGTTTCAGTCCCTCAACGTCAATATCTTCCATTCCCTGGCCTTCTTCCGCCTCCGGGTCCATGACTTTCTCCAGCTGCTTTTTTGTCTTTTGTTTCTGCGCTGTAGAATGCTTCCTGGGGGACTCGCACACCAGTACTAGCTTTTTATGCTTATCCTTTTTTGGTTGAACTGTTTGATTTTATTTGGTAGGGGTAGGCTTCAGCCTAGGCAACCTCGGTGTCGTAGGCACAGGAGCTGGAGGCTAGATCGCCACCAATACTCATGGTTTTTTCAAGGCTTGGTCCAAGAATATTTTCTAGAATGAACCTTTGATTTAGCTCAGATAACTTAGCAAACACATGGCTTATGACTAAATCCTCCAAATATGATCGGTTCATAAGCGACATACATCAAATCTCACTAGCAATTTTGAGAGCGCAAAGTGTTCTTTGTTGGACTCGCACACATAATTTATAGGTGTTTTTGAATTCAAATCCAATGGTTCCCCCCACATTTTGATAATTAGTGTTGTTTTGGCATCAGATCTTCAAAGATTTTTGCCTTAAATTCCACCAACCCACTCCTCTTAACCATCTCCTGGCTGTCAAGTCATGAACATTGACTCTTGTTATCACTCCACTCTCCTAGGTTATAGATTAGAGATGCCTGGTAACATATAATCTTCAATATTGTTCTCTGAACTATTGAAATAAATGATGGTTTGGATCAAGTTGGATAACCATTTCAGCTCTGTTTTCACTCAAGGCATGCATGAACACTATCATATATACAAGGATTTAGATCACTACAATAATTTATAAATTTAGTGGATAGATGGAGAATACTGAGTATACCAACAGATTGCATACATAAACATAAATGAATGGCTAGCTACAAGTAGCATAAGAGAATACTGACTGTACTGGTAGATGCATGTATGACCACATATGGATGGCTAGCTATAGGAAACAAAGAAGCTTGCAAATATAATTTATCAAAACATAGATAATATGACAATTATCTGGCCTTAGACACAAGGAAAACATGAACAAACTGTTCAAGTGCAAACATAGAACAACAAACAGAAATATCTGGATCATGAGGCACAATACTTGAATGGTTCATGAGGCACAATACTTGCTAAGGTTTTGCAAATGGGGTAGCAAGCTAAGTGGGCTTGATTGTGGGGAAAAACTCCACAGTTAAGCGCGCTTGAGCCAGAGGAGTTCTGGGATGGGTGACCTCCTGGGAAGTCCTGGTTACCGGGTGCAAGCCCCGGAAGTGATGATTGATGCTATGTGATTCGTTCTCCACATTTCACTAGTTTCAATCTCACTTCTTCACCCCTGTGAGCATCACCCGATGCAATGAGTGCTAAGTGAACTATTCAAAAATCACGAGAAATTAGTCAGTTACGACTACCTCTCATGGAAATGGTCATACGTTTGAATGACTTACTTAACGCAGTTGAATCCCAAAAATGATATCTAATATAATGCACTGCGTAAATCCCCCATACTTAAATTCAAAAAGAGTCAAGGGATCTCTACTTGAATGGTTCATGAGGCACAATACTTGCTAAGGTTTTGCAAATGGGGTAGCAAGCTAAGTGGGCTTGATTGTGGGGAAAAACTCCACAGTTAAGCGCGCTTGAGCCAGAGGAGTTCTGGGATGGGTGACCTCCTGGGAAGTCCTGGTTACCGGGTGCAAGCCCCGGAAGTGATGATTGATGCTATGTGATTCGTTCTCCACATTTCACTAGTTTCAATCTCACTTCTTCACCCCTGTGAGCATCACCCGATGCAATGAGTGCTAAGTGAACTATTCAAAAATCACGAGAAATTAGTCAGTTACGACTACCTCTCATGGAAATGGTCATACGTTTGAATGACTTACTTAACGCAGTTGAATCCCAAAAATGATATCTAATATAATGCACTGCGTAAATCCCCCATACTTAAATTCAAAAAGAGTCAAGGGATCTCTACTTGAATGATTCATGAGGCACAATACTTGCTAAGGTTTTGCAAATGGGGTAGCAAGCTAAGTGGGCTTGATTGTGGGGAAAAACTCCACAGTTAAGCGCGCTTGAGCCAGAGGAGTTCTGGGATGGGTGACCTCCTGGGAAGTCCTGGTTACCGGGTGCAAGCCCCGGAAGTGATGATTGATGCTATGTGATTCGTTCTCCACATTTCACTAGTTTCAATCTCACTTCTTCACCCCTGTGAGCATCACCCGATGCAATGAGTGCTAAGTGAACTATTCAAAAATCACGAGAAATTAGTCAGTTACGACTACCTCTCATGGAAATGGTCATACGTTTGAATGACTTACTTAACGCAGTTGAATCCCAAAAATGATATCTAATATAATGCACTGCGTAAATCCCCCATACTTAAATTCAAAAAGAGTCAAGGGATCTCTACTTGAATGGTTCATGAGGCACAATACTTGCTAAGGTTTTGCAAATGGGGTAGCAAGCTAAGTGGGCTTGATTGTGGGGAAAAACTCCACAGTTAAGCGCGCTTGAGCCAGAGGAGTTCTGGGATGGGTGACCTCCTGGGAAGTCCTGGTTACCGGGTGCAAGCCCCGGAAGTGATGATTGATGCTATGTGATTCGTTCTCCACATTTCACTAGTTTCAATCTCACTTCTTCACCCCTGTGAGCATCACCCGATGCAATGAGTGCTAAGTGAACTATTCAAAAATCACGAGAAATTAGTCAGTTACGACTACCTCTCATGGAAATGGTCATACGTTTGAATGACTTACTTAACGCAGTTGAATCCCAAAAATGATATCTAATATAATGCACTGCGTAAATCCCCCATACTTAGAATGGACATTGTCATGCGAAAAGAGTCGTTAGTGCGGACACAACCGACCTCCCTAGAAGCAAAAGCTTTCTAGTGACAAACAAGACAAAGAAAGCTACTTTTCTCTAAACATGCATTGCAAATACAAGTAATCAGGGGATCTTTAACATACCTCTAGTCCAATGCTTTGTAGTAGTCCAGCCTCGCCGATCCGGATGAGCTCCTCCTTCTCTTCGAAACCTGCATTCACTAACAAGCCAAAAGATTAAATAGCACCTGATAAACTCATAAAACAATACATATCTATCATATAGACCAAGGAGTATATGAAACAAACCATGAATAACAATCTGTTGAGAAAAATAAGTTCATTTGCATTAAAAGGTAACAAAAGGAACCATTACAACCTGAGCCTTTGTGTTGTGCAAGTCCCTCCTAGGGTCCGACAAGAGTTTTCCTTTACTTTGATCAGCTCACCCACTCTCAAATAAGGCTAGGAAAGGATGGGAATCTCTCCTCTCAAGCTTTACAAGGGAGTCCTAATTCCAGCAGCATCTACCCTTAGGAATGTTCAGCTTTCAACCTCCCCTCCCTTTGGCCCAATGCCTGTATTTATAGTGCTCTAGAGGAAGTTATTCAGGTCCACCATCAATGGGATAAGCCCCTCTTTGGATGGGATAGCTCCCCTCTTGATGGGATAAGTTCATCTTTGGTAGGGATACATGAACCATCTGGAGGCGCTTCATACACGTCAAATAAGCTTCTAGAATGCTCTAGAAATGACCACAAGTAACTTTTTTGGAGTGAAACTTGCGCCTTTTGACCTTTACAGGAGTACGCACCCTCTCCTTTACAGACAGAGCGTACAAGTACGCAGGTATTGTGAACTTGGGGTGCGTACACGCAGGTAAGGCTAAGAGAAACTGCGTACCCATAGATATATAGATTTTTAATGACTTTCTCTCTTTCTTGGAGTTTGACATGGAGAGCAGAGGTATGAGGCCTGCCAAGGAGGATAGTATGACAGTTGATGGAGCCATACTAACTGCAAATAGTCATGGTGACAAATTTTAGTGCAACAGATTGCCCCCTAAAGTGCGAAGCCTGAAGTAGATTAGGGTTTCATATTTTCTAGGAAGGGTGAAGTACTTTATCATTTCAAGGATTATCTTGTGGAGAGCCCAGTCGGAACCTGCAAGTATTCAACACAAAATACATATATATGATCATATCATCGCTGAGGTAGGCATTCCCATACTCAGATTGAAAACTTTAACTAATTGACTATCTACTGCTCTGATACAGGAATGATTTTGCAGTACATCATAATCATAGACTTTTGTAGACACAGTATGGACGCAGCCATCTGTTTATAGTTAGTCTACTGTATAATGAATACAAAACTCCTCGCAGCCTGGATGGTGGAAACTAGATCCAGGGTCTTCATTTCTACTTCCCGAAAAGGTACGATTCTATCCATGCGAATAAATGAGTTGATGTCGAACATGGTAGAACTTGATTACCAATCGATGATGTAAACTGTTAACAAGCGTGAGAGAGACCACCAGTGATGTCAATGGTTCTCAAATTACCCAGTACAATCCATGAGATGTGAATGAATGAGTTGATGTCGAACATTTCACGGAATCCTTCGATCGAAAGTCAATGATGTAAACTGTCGTCAAAGGCGAGAAACCTGCCATTGATGCATGCAGACTCCAAGGTACTGACGATTCCTAGGTCATCTTTCTAGATAATGAGCTGATGTCGATAGAAAGCGACCCGTTGCAGGCAGGCCCACAACATGAAATCATAGATCAAGTTGAAGAAATGTAGCTGTAAGGACTGACTCAGGGATGGTCAAAATGAATGACGAGTATTTTGCAGATGAATGTTTATTGCAAAGACCTCTTGAACACATAACGACACGACAGATGGCTTGGTGACATTTGACCCAAAGTTAATACCCGGCTAAAGACTTTCAATGTGTTTGATCAACTGTGAGGCAAAGGATTTCCCAACCCAGGTGAATGAAAGTGTTGTGTTCAAGAGTGGTAATAAGGCTTCTTTTGAGATAAAGGATAACAAATGGGCTCATTTTTCTCTCTTTTCCCCCACCATTTCTGGCAAGTACCTCTTTATTTTTTACAAGCTTGAGGAGGATAACATATGCTTGATTATAAGCTCATCCTTCGGATGAGTCCAACTTAGTTTTGATTCGAACCCTAAGAAGGAGTGGTCCGTTCCTGTTTGTAATCGAACAGGTCCTTTACTGTGAAATTTTAACGAGTCCAGTATAGGAGAAACTCGGCGTTTTTCATTTTTAGAGAGTCTGAAAAAACTTAAGAAGACTCTAGGTTGAACTTTTTCGTAAAGTTGTGTCTCCCAAGCCCGAAAAAGTATAAAATAATACTTGAGAGAACCGCTTGATCTTGCGACCAAGGAGTACTTTCATGATTAGTGTCTTTGACCTGAAAAGTAAAAAGCGATCAAGGACACGTCGTTTTATTTCCAGTATCGAATTTGAAACGACAAAAATCCGGCAATCTTTTCCTGTTTTTACGGTCAGAAAAGGGCTATAAGGGGACCGTCTTTTAATTCCGTTTTAACGAGTGTAAAAGAAACGCTCGACAATATTTTCATGTTTTAGGAGTCTGAAAAGGGCTTAAAAGAGAACTCCAATGTGTCACTTTTTCGTAAGTTTTAACGAGTTCGAAAAAATGATAAAAATGTACTCATGGCCGACTTTCAATTTAATTTATGAGCAGGAAAAGACGGAAAGAACTCGGCATTTTCATTTGTTTTACGAGAATGAAAAATAGAAAAATAATCTCGGGATTTTCATGAGTTTAACGAGTCTTGAAAATAACTGAAATTGACTCGAGATAGGTTTCATTTTTACAAAAGCTTGAAATAGAGAAAAACTATGCTTTCAAAGTAGTTTCATTTTTACACAAGCTTGAAACAGAGAGAAAACTGTGCTTGATGCCCCCTAAGCGTAACTGCTAGAGCGCATGCCCCCCAACTTCATTTCATTCAACCAGTTGGATGAAATGAAGGTTGAGTTACGAGATCATTTGAAAGACTCGACCTAAAACTGTAAGTAAATTATGCAAAAAACTGAAATAACTAACCTAAATATACAACTTAACATTTATGAGATCTAGTCAAACTCTCTACTCAAGTAGAGGAGGATTTGTTTCATTTTTTAACGAGCTTGACACAGGAAAAGAACTATGCTCGGATTCGGTTTCATGTTTACGCAAGCTTGAAATGAAAAACTATGCTTGTTATAAGTTCACATGCCCCCAACATAATGACGCAAAACGAGGTACATGCCCCCAAGCTTCATTGCATTCAATGAGGTGGATGGAATGAAGCTTTACTTTCAAGATCTTGGAAAGACTTGTGGGAGCTGTTTCATTTTTTAGTGAGGTTGACACAGGAAACGAACTATCCTCAAAACCCTTGTTTCATTTTTTAAACGAGCTTGACACAAGATAAGGAACTATGCTCATAACTACTCTCTACAATCTACCTAACAAAAAACTCTACTCTAAAAACCTTGATTCATTTTTTAACGAGCTTGACATAAGACAAGGAACTACGCTCTAAAATCCTTGTTTCATTTTTTAATGAGCTTGACACAAGACAAGGAACTATGCTCATGACTACTCTCTATAACCTACCTACATATCCTAAAATCTACCTGATTCATTTTTAAATGAGGTTGACTCAGTAAAAGAACTATCCTCATACTAGCCTGTTTCATTTTTTAACGAGGTTGATACAGGAAAAAAAAAAACTATCCTCGTACACACTGTTTCATTTTTTAACGAGGTTGACACAGTAAAAGGAACTTTCCTCACACAGACTGATTCATTTTTTAACGAGGTTGACACAGTAAAAGGAACTTTCCTCACACAGACTGATTCATTTTTTAACGAGGTTGACACAGTAAAAGGAACTTTCCTCACTCACTGATCATGGCTTCCAACTGGAAGAAAGACATGTCAATGGACACACCTTGATCATGGCTTCCAAGAGGTTTTCATCAGAAGGAAGAATACTTCTCTGGAAGGAACACATGTCAAGGGACTCAAAAGGGATAAGAACATCGTGTTCAAGTAATCCCATAGAGTTTTCCATGTCAATTACCGGATCTAAATCAAAGGAAGATGAGCAAACAGTGAGAGGCTCACTTACATCGGTAACTGAAAACATGGGACCAGTAGCCACATAATTAACCCGTGGCAGGGTAGATACCACTTTAGAATCAGGAATATTTAGGGGTGTCATATTATTGGTAGTTGAAACAAGACTAGGGAACGAAAGCTGGTCTATAGTCACAATACTGCCATTGTGAGGGAAAGACATCACGCGAAAGAGTGTCGATACGACAGCTTTCATTGCATAAACATAGTCTCGCCCAAGGAGTAAATTGAAATCCAAGGGACCTCGAACTACCATAAGATCAATACAGACAGTTTTACCTTCCAAGGTAATAGAGAACTTAGGAAGGATCCCTAAAGGTTCACTAATGGTTCTGTTAAAAGCTTTCAGATTCTGCGTAATAGGCGCAAGCTGAGGGGAACCCAAAGCTTTCCAAACAGTTGAGGATAAAATACTAACAGAAGCACCTTCATCTACCTGAGTACGATGTATGTCCCTACCACCAGCCTTGACAATGATTTGGAAAGGGATGGAGGAAGGAAGACGAGGTTCTGTTAGTCTATTCCAATCAAAGGAAAAGACCTCAGTACTTGGAGGGGGTTCTGTAGAAACAGGTGAAATGCCCCCCGGCATAGAAGAATCTGATGTAACAAGAAGAACCTGAGCGGTATGAAGTTCACTCTCTAAAGGGAAAGTGGGATCGAACGAATGTGAAATTGAATCGACCACTTGATCAACTAATGGATCATCAACCTGAGTGACATGAGTTTCACTCTCCAATGGAATAGTGTGATTGACTGTACTTGAATTTAGATCAATCACTCCGTCAGTTGACGGTAGGTTGGGAGAATGTTTACGGTAACCAGTTGGAAATTCTTGCTGTGGAACAGTAAGGTTTTCCAACAATGTTGAGGCTTCATCCATGTGAGGGCAAATGTGAGTTTGATGACTCCCTTTGCATAACTTACAAGGAAACCTAACTTTACCCTTTTTACCAGGAACCTGACTATCACTGGTTGATGGATCAATGGAAAGTTGATGAGATTTTGCTGACCATACTTCCAAGACCTTTGGAATACCAGGACAATTGACAAGGAAGTGGTCACCCTTACAAAGCCTGCAAGGGTATTTGGGTTTACGATGCATGTCGGAGTTTTCCTCAACACAACTAACACTTACAGTCGTGGTTGGTTGGTTGACTTCTTTCTTATCTTGCTTCTTCTTCTTCTTCTTCTTCTTCCCTTTCTTCTTCTTCTTAACCTCCTGGTTACTAGCATCAAGGCTTTTACCAGGCGAAGAGGAAGAAATGGAGGAAGAAAAATTAGGCGAAGAAGGTAAAGGGTCAACAGAAGGTTGGTGTTGTTGAGATGGTGAACTCTGTTGAGGTGAAGCATCCGATTGAGGTGGAACAATTGGAGTATTTTGGGCCAACGAAGTTGAAAATAACCATATCGGTAAACCTATTGTAAATCCAGGTAATGACAAAGTAGCCATATAAGGAGGACCAACATTTCCAAAGTAAGGAAAAGTACTAGGATTCTCGTTAGGAGGGGTTCCTAGGTTGGTAAATTCCGGAACATTTGCCATTATATTCAACTTCAGTGAATTTTATTAACAATTTAAAACTAAAATTAAAAATTCACAATTCACACCTAACAATTAAAATTCACAATTCACACCTATGGTCTCTAAAAGTAAAAACAAACAAATTAACACGCACTATCAAATCTAGGAGTCAAACCATACACAAACAGTAACCTTCCGGACCGAAAACACTAGTTGGTGATGAAACCCAACATCGCCGAATTCAGTACAGAAGTGGTGGGTGGAACAGTTACCCCGGCAACCTGCTTAATGAATAGACTGGACCAAGTTCCTCCACTTTAACCGTCTCGAGTGAAGTGAACCCCCCAGAAAATCCAAGTGAGTCTAGCCGACGTCTGCTCCAGGTACAGTGGGATCTTCCCTCCACTGTCACCTTGGGTAGAACCCTAAAGATAATGGTCACTAAGGTTACCAACAGCAACAAATATACCTGGGGGAACAGTCTACGACCCGATAGCACGCAAGGGCAGAGTATCAAGCTCAATCCCCTTGCCGGCTCCTTGACAATAATCCAAGGTTTACCGACAAGTGACCCTTGGCTCCTCGACAATGGTTAATCCGAGGTTTACCGTTTGTAGTACGTGCGTATCTGGCGTCTTTCCCAATGAAGGAGGATTGATCCCCTCAGTGGTTCGGACACGGTCTCGTGCTTCTCCTTTAAGAGGAGCTTTCCCAGAGCATAAATGTAACTACTGGATTTATCCTACCACAAGATGAGCTACTTGTTTGGTTTTACTGTCTTGGAGAGTTAATTACTCTCCTACTCCAAGACACTAGCCTGATCTATATTGGTGTTTCAGAGCCCTAGAAATGTAAAAATTACTAGATGAATTTTAATTAAGCGCTGTGTTATTAAGGCTGTTATTACGTAAATGGGTAAATGGATATGAAACCAATGGTGTTATGACCCAACTCAACTGAATGCAATCGAATATGATAATGTAATCTTTGCAATTCGATGAATCCTAACTAAAGTAAGGAGAGAGTTTCCATTCACTTCCAACAATGCAAAAATTGATCACTAAGAGAAAATATAACAAATTCTCTAATGCACTAATTTTATCAAGAAAAACTAATGCAAATCAATTCCAAACCATTTTTTTTATTTTTATTTTTGTGTAAATTCAAATCAAAGAAAGCTGATCTAAATCTACGATTGATTTTTCAGAATGTAAACTATGCAATGGTAATCTAAGCACAATTCACTTGAAAAGTATGCAAATGTAATCTATGCACATTTTTCATTCATATTCTGAAAATGAGAATTCTAATTATGCAAATGTGATCTATGCAAGAGAATTCTCAAACACAAGACGATTCTAATGTAATCTAAGAACCAATCAAGTGCAAGTCGAGAAAATTGGGTGAGAGTTCCAAAGATCAAAAAATAAAAACACTCAAAGGCGATTAACACTCATACACAATAGATGCAAAATTGTGAAAAGACTGAGACAAACCTCCAAGTAATGACCAAAGGAAATCAAATTAAGAATTTCTCAAAAAAGAGACTTAAAACACCCAATTGATGAAAGCTGAAAGTAGGAATGCCAATGGAATTAACCAAGGAAAGTTTCTGACAGGTAACCAGTGGATCTGGGCATCAAAAACAAGCTATAAACAAAATCTAAAAGACAAAAAGAAGAAAATTGAAATTTTCTTAATTTTGACAGGGTACGTAGGCGACCTGTTTGCACAGGTGTGGGTACGCTCTGTGCACAAAGCTACAGTGCGTACAGGTATGCACTATGCTCAACTTAGAGGCTGCGTACTTCTAGCAAAACAAAGAAAACCTAAAATCTAATTTAACCCTAAGCTAGCCCACCCAAAAACACAGTCAGACAGCCAAAAACCAGAAAACAAAAGACTTTTCTCAGATCAAAATTTCATACAAAGGAAAAAACATTCACATCAATGGATTCCCCAGCGGAGTCGCCATTTTGTCATGCGGAAAGAGTTGTTAGTGCGGACACAACCGACCTCCCTAGAAGCAAAAGCTTTCTAGTGACAAACAAGACAAATAAAGCTACTTTTCTCTAAACATGCATTGCAAATACAAGTAATCAGGGGATCTTTAACATACCTCTAGTCCAACGCTTTGTAGTAGTCCAGCCTCGCCGATCTGGATGAGCTCCTCCTTCTCTTTGAAACCTGCATTCACTAACAAGCCAAAAGATTAAATAGCACCTGATAAACTCATAAAACAATACATATCTATCATATAGACCAAGGAGTATATGAAACAAGCCATGAATAACAATCTGTTGAGAAAAATAAGTTCATTTGCATTAAAAGGTAACAAAAGGAACCATTACAACCTGAGCCTTGGTGTTGTGCAAGTCCCTCCTAGGGTCCAGCAAGAGTTTTCCTTTACTTTGATCAGCTCACCCACTCTCAAATAAGGCTAGGAAAGGATGGGAATCTCTCCTCTCAAGCTTTACAAGGGAGTCCTAATTCCAGCAGCATCTACCCTTAGGAATGTTCAGCTTTCAACCTCCCCTCCCTTTGGCCCAATGCCTGTATTTATAGTGCTCTAGAGGAAGTTATTCAGGTCCACCATCAATGGGATAAGCCCCTCTTTGGATGGGATAGCTCCCCTCTTGATGGGATAAGTTCCTCTTTGGTAGGGATACATGAACCATCTGGAGGCGCTTCATACACGTCAAACAAGCTTCTAGAATGCTCTAGAAATGACCACAAGTAACTTTTTTGGAGTGAAACTTGCGCCTTTTGACCTTTACAGGAGTACGCACCCTCTCCTTTACAGACAGAGCGTACAAGTACGCAGGTATTGTGAACTTTGGGTGCGTACACGCAGGCAAGGCTAAGAGAAACTGCGTACCCAGAGATATATAGATTTTTAATGACTTTCTCTCTTTCTTGGAGTTTGACATGGAGAGCAGAGGTATGAGGCTTGCCAAGGAGGATAGTATGAAAGTTGATGGAGCCATACTAACTGCAAATAGTCATGGTGACAAATTTTAGTGTAACAGACATTGAAGTTATAATGGAAAAAAAAGCTTATATTGCTAGAATGAAGATTAGAAGCTTGAAGAAACATAGGAGGAATAATCTCCAGAATTTGAACCCCTATTACATCTTACTTTCAGCTATTTATAACCTGTTTACAATGCTCCTGAGCTCTGTTATATGGTGGAATGGGTCTTCAGGCCTTTGTTTTTCCCTTTAAACTGCAAACAATCACTGTTTCTATTATAAACAATGAAAACCTGCAACAATGATAAATCTCACCCATCAATGTTCATTTCGAACTTCAAAAGTCCTAAAATATGGTTTAATTGTCTATTGGGTCTGGCCTTGTCGCCATCGAAAGTCACAAAAGGCCTACTCCTGTGTATTTCCCTTATATTATGAAATATGCAAAAACACTGAAAAATGCATGAAAATGGGTTTGGCGGACTTTAGATATTATCTATTTCACTTCCCAGACCCTTTCAGGTCTGGGACTCATCGCAATCGCTGCTGGCCAATGCTCCCTTCGTATTTTTGTTATATAACAAAAATACATGAAAAACATTAAAAATTGGGCTTTTGCGGACTTGAAAACATATATATTTTGCTTCCCAAAACCCATTGGGTCTGGGTTCCATCGCTATCGCACTGCCCCTATTTCCCTTTGTATTTCGTTATATAAAGTAATACACGGAAGATACATTAAAAAGTGCTTGGGCGCGGACTTCAAAATTTATGAACTCCCAACTATAATGCCGTCGGGTCTGGCTTATCGGGTCACCCATATGTATGTGCATAGGCCCTGCTCATGGTATATTTCCAATGAGATATCAGCGATGCGATAAATCATAATCGCGCATCGCTCACTCCCCGAGTCCTTTATATAACATAGCATATTCTCCCCGTTGATGTGACCCACCAATCTGATCATCGGCGATCGCTAATCGACGGTGTCATGTGCCCAACTTTAAACTGTCCCTTCCGCTCGGCCTATTGCGATTAGCTGCTTAGATATGGGCCGTTGATCAACTAGATCTAACGACTATTGTTAATTCCTCTATTTAAGCCTACGATTGTGTGTTTTTTCATGGTTTTCAAGAGTTTTTGCCTCTCGATAATGTATTTCCACCCTTCCAAGGGCTCTCCTCTTGTGTTGATTTTGATCATTGGATGATCTTTAAGAAAAAATTGAATATTTCAAGAGCATTAATGGATCCATTGGCATAACTTTAAGCAAATTTGGAGACTTTAAGAGCCTATATGGATCCATTTGTGTTGCCTTTTGCCAGCAAGGCTAACACTGGCTCCTTCTGGGGATGAAATCCTCCCTGTGAGGTTTCAAGGATCACAGATCAATGCCTTTCCTGAAAAAACAAAGTCAAATCTTCCTTCTATTGTTCCGTTGGGCATGGAGTCTATTTTGTAATGAAATAAAAATGAGAAAAACATATTTACAATGACAAGGCTTTAAAGCCTTAAACGAAATAAAGTTTCAAGAACCGCCAATTTATTGAGCTACCAAAAGTATCTCCTTCTTCTAGACTGTGCAGAATGAATGTATTTTTCTGCTGAATTTGAGTGATGACAAACAGACTTGTCCATAAGGAGTCAAGATTGCCATGATTACCTCTCTTTTCCTTAAATGCATCCCATTTAAGCACCCAATCACCAACTTGAAAATTGTCCACTTTTTCCTTCCTGTCAAAGGTTTCTTTGATTTTCTTCTAATGAGCTTTTGAATTCTCAACTAGCTGCTCTCTGATTTGCTATAGTTCAACCAGGTTATTCATTCTTCTTACCATGTCATTCTATTCATATTGTTCTTCTTGCAAGAACTTAGCCACAGGGAGAATCAACTAGATGGGGAAAACAACATCAGTGCCATAAACCAGTTTGAATGGAGAATTCACTATGGACATTTTGATGGTAACTATGTCAGCCCATAGTGCAAACTTCAACTTGGAATCCCAACTCTTTTTGTTGTCCTCTAATAGTTTTTTGATTACCCTTACCAGACTCTTGTTAGATGATTTTGCTAGGCCATTGCCTTGAGGATAATATGAGGTAGAATGCACCACTTGAATGCCCATGGATTTAGTCATGTCCATCAATTCTTTTGCCTTGAAAGCTGCTGCATTATCAGTGACTAGTTTGGTTGGGCAACCAAATCTAGTGAAAATATTCTCGTTCAAGAACTTTATGACAACTTGATGATTGGCATTCTTGGTGGGTATAGCCTCAATCCACTTGGTGAAATAATCAGTGGCTACCAAGATCCATTTGTGTTGGCCACTAGAATGTGGGTTGATCTCACCTATAAAGTCCAAGCCCCACTGCTGGAAGGGACCATTGACATGTATTGGCTTCAAGGGTAGAGATTTTAGCTGCTATCTTCCTGGAAACCTCTGACACTTGTCACAAGCTTTTACAAAAGAAAACACAGTAGAGAACAGAGTAGGCCAATAATATCCATCCCTCAAGATTTTGTGAGCTGTGGTTTTCCAATAATGATGCACTCCATAGATGCTAGAATGGAATTGGTGTATGACTTCCACAGATTGTTCTTTATCTAGACACCTTAAGAGGATTCCTGATGGGTCTTTCTAATAAAACAGATTTTTATTAATGCAAAATTTGGATGATATGAGTTTAATGGCATGAGCTAGGCTTGAGCTAAGCCCTGGAGGGACTTCTAGCTTTTGCAAAAAATGAACTATGCTGTAATACCATTCACATGTGGCTAGATTTTCAGCCAAAGACTGATTCTGCTTTTGCTCTTCTACTGCTCCCTCTGTCTGCTCATCATTTGAATTTAGACCCATGGAATTTATGTCTAACAATCTGTAGTTTTCTTCAGCCATAAGTTTAGCCAAGCCCTGGCTTTTGACAAGCTTAGTGGGCTTCACCTCTATGTTAAACTCTATGAATTTTGCAATCCATTTAGCTCTCTTCCCATCAATATCTAGCTGAGATAAGACATCTTTTACTGAGGCTGAAGGTACACATGCAACTACTTTGGAATGCAAAATCTAAATTCTAAATTCCTTTAAAGACTTTATGAGAGCATAAGCTTGTTTTTCAATAGGGTCATACCTTAGTTCAACATCCCTTAAAGTTTTGTTGAAAAATGGCACGAGGTGCTCTATGCCTTCATCATTTTTATGCAATAGAACTACTGCCAATGTATCATAAGGGGCAAAAGAGAAGATACAAAACTCCTTAGTGTAATTTGGGCTGATTAGAGTGGGAGCTTCCATGATAGCTTGCTTGATGGCTTCAAAAGAGCTTCTTGAAGCATTTGTCCATTTTATTTCTGATCCTTTCTTTAGCATGGTAGTGATGTGCTTTACAAGCTCTGCAAAGTTTGGAATGAACCTCCCTACGAAGTTAATCTTACCCAGGAAGGATTGAATGTGCCTTTTTGACCTTGGGATGGACAATGTTTGAATGGCTTGAACCCTTGCTGGATCAATCTTCACACCTTTACTAGAAATAGTATGTCCCAAAAGTTTGCCTTCTTCTAGAGAAAACTGTGACTTCTTTGGGTTCACTGAAATTCCAAACTGTTTGCACTTTAGGAAGACCTTCTTCAAATGCTGTAAATGGTCTTTGTGGCTGCTGGAGAAGACTGTTATGTCATCAAGATAAATAAGGACAAACTTGTCCTTCTCTCCCACAAAGGCTATGTCCATGGCCCTCTGAAAAGTAGCCCTAGCATTCATCAGTCCGAAAGGCATCTTTGAGTACATGAAAGTGCCCCAAGGAGTAGTGAAGGTGGTCTTTTCCTGATCTTCTGGATGTACAACAACCTAATTGTAACCTAAAAATCCATCTAAGAAAGACATGACTCTAGGCCCTGAAACTCTTTGCAGCAAGTGTTCCATCATAGGCAGGGGGTAGTTATCTTTTTTAGAGCACTTGTTCAGATTTATGAAGTCAACACGAAGCCTGATTTCTCCATTTTTCTTTCTCACTACCACAAGGTTAGCTATCCATTTTGAATACCTTAGGGGAACTATAATTTTGGCATCCTAGCTTCTTAATCTCTTTCTCAATCAAAGGCAATAAGAGAGGGTTGATAGGTCTTAATTTCTGCCTAAAAGGGGTAGTGTTCTTTTCCAATGGGATCTTGTGCTAAATGATGTTTGTATAATAGGTTTTAAGATTCCTAGGAAAAACAATCAGCGAATTGCTTCATGAGGATGCAATACTCGGAATTCTGGGCAAAAGACAAATGAGTCGATAGATTGATGAATTTCGGATGGGTTGGGCTCCCTATATTATGTTTACAGATAGTGGACTCATTTTCTATTTTGGTTAGCTTATAGGGCACATTGTTATGATCGAAAAGCTTCTCTAGAGGCACCAATCCTTTTGGTATGTGATTACTAAGCAGTTGGACGATGCTTCCTCGGCCAATCTTGCTTTTTAGCTTGGACTGGCCACATTTTTCCATGGTTTCATTTTCTTGGTCGATCTGCATTTCCGCAAATTCCTCAACGACTTGTAAAAACCGGTTAATATCCTCATCATCTTCAAAAAATCTCCAATATTTGACATTGTTAGGCAGATACGGTTAGTATTTTACCTGAACTTCATATGTCAATTTAGGAGGCAAAGGAGTAATAAACATGCTAGCAGGCATAGTAAGGGAATCGGAAAGCTGGTTCTTCATTCTTGGAATATAAGAAATGCTGAAATCATTAAAAGAATCCTTGAGCCTCCATACCTCATCTCTGTATGCCTTCAGCCTTGGATTCTTTGCTTGGAATGCTTTATTTACCTACTGAATGATGAGGTCTGCATCGCCAAACACTTTCAGGCCTTTGATACCCATTTCTTTAGTAGCGCTTAAGCTCAGAATCAAAGCTTCGTACTCTGCTATGTTGTTTGTGATCTAAAAGGTTAATTTGAAAGATAAATGAATGTATTCCTATGTTGGGGACACAAGGACTACACCTGCCCCTGCAGCTTCTTTAGGGCAAGCTCCATCAAAGAACATGTCCCAAATATGTGGGCCTTCTTGCTTAGAGATCTGGAAAACTGGTTTCTTGAGTTGCATGGAGGCCAACTGGGACTCTTCAATATGAAGAATACATGCTCCAAAATCAGTGTCAACAGCATAGATGGGATGATTAGTAGGGTACTTCTCATTGCTGATGATATAAGCCAACTATGCCTCTCTGTATAATCTCTTGCTCTCACCTCCAAAAACTAGGACAATAGCATAGGATAGATCATTTTGTAATGATCCACCTAGTCTCTTGATCCAACCTCTGGAAAGTAACATGCCAAAATTGGGAGGTACATCTGCTACCACAATATCCATCATCATGCTTTTCATAGGCAGCTGAGACAAAGTGATGGCTAGGTCCTTGATTAATCCTAGACACTTCACTTTTCTAGAGTTAAGAGAGAACAGGTCATGATAAGGCTTGGTGATGTCAATACCCAACTCATCCATTACAGCCTTGGGCATTAGGTTATGTTTGGCTCCAGTGTCCAAAAGGTAGTTGTGAAGGATTTTTTCATGAATAGTCAAAGAGACATAGAATGATGGGGAGCTGTCTTCACAATTTTCAATCATTGGGATGAGAATAATAGCTGGCTTGTCATCTTGCAGATTTACATGGTCAGTGGAGGCTTGGATGGCTTTAGGCTCAAGGGCCTCAAGGATGGATCTTTTGAAGGACTCATTCTTCACTAGTTCAATCAGAGGCATAGGTATTCTTAGCTTCTGAATTTCTGGTTGAAAATAGAAAGGAGAAGGAGACTTGTGAAGGCCTCTTACCTCATGAGCTGGAGCTTTGAGAATGATGAGATCAACTGCTGGTTGTTTTTTCTTATTAGCTTGTTGTACTGCAGGGAAAACAACTTTTTGAACAGGAGTTTCCTTGGCATTATTTATCTTGGACCTCAAGTTATATCTTTGCTGATCTACAGTTTGTAGAATAGCTTTACCATCACATTCTTGGCTGATGTGGTCATTGCATAATGAATTTTCATAGGCAGCTAAGGTCAAAAAGGAAGCATTGCCTTTGTCTTCCAGACAATGGATCTCATCATCTTCTTCAAACTTCTCTTCTTCCATGGCTGCATTTTGAAAAGGAGCCTTCATCCTTTGGTCTTCATTAGCATCTTTGTTTCTTTGCAAAATTTGCAACTGCTCATTAGTTCTTCTATATGGATTTGGATTTGGATTTCTAGGAGCAAAGGTATTAGGCACTCTTCCTTTCCCTGGAGATTTCAAAGGCTAATGACTTGATCATTTTGGTCATTTTATTTATCTTAGGATCAGAGGATGATGAAGACTTGCCCCTCTATCTTCTTCTATCAACATTTCCCTTGAGCCTCTCTATAGCCATGATGTTTGATTCCACTTCCAAGGCTGCATCCTGCATGTTAGCCAGAGTAGCACATTGCCTCTCTCTTAACAGTAGGCAAAAGTCAGAATCAAAAGCACTGGCATAAGTGAGTTTAGCAGAGGTAGTAGTGGGTTTAACTTCAACTGGTATCTTGCTGTACATATGGTTAAACCTCTTATTAGGATTAGACAGCAACTCACCATTTTCCCTCTTTAAGTTCCCAAACTTAGTGTGGTAGTAGAGGAGATCCTTCTTATCCCCCAAATGCTTTAGGAATGCATCATCTAAAGCTTCAATATCTGCTATAGATCTTGGGGTTAGTTCTCTGAACCATTTTCTAGCCTCTCCATCTAGGCTTTGGACAAAGACTCTCATCCACACATCATCTTGACTAATGCCCAGATTATTAGCATAGATATAGAATGACTCAAGATGTTCTTCAGCAGTAACACCTTCAGTCCCAATGAACTTAGGCCTATATTTATGATATTCTCCAGTATGCATGGCATTCAAAGGAGTGGGAAGTATTAGAGGTCAATACATAGCAGCTATGATTCTTTCCATTTTGGTAGGTGCTTGTGAACCTGCCATAGCTGTGGTGGCTAAAAGAGTACCAGCAGTCTCAATGATATAGGGTTGAGGAGTGACTGACAGGACTAAAGGAGTATGATGGATAGGAGGTGAGGTTTCCTCTGGGCTTAAAGCAAAAGGAGAACCTAAAGAATAAGGAGCTTTATGAATCTTTGCGAGTTTTTCTTCACTGCTAGTATTAGATGCTATACTCTCAACATGTATTTGTGCTATTACAGGCCATTCTTGAAGAGATATAGGAGATTGTTTAGGTTTACCTGAACCCGATGCTCCTTTCTGCAATACCCTTCTCTCTTTGGTGATTTTTTCAGGGTCAGGTACTGGGTCAGCTTGTAGCTTTTGAGGATTTCTCTGAGTATGCCTCACAAACTGAGCCAGAACTATGAAGTGGAGTTGCCAAGAGGTTTAGCCTCCAGTAGAGTCACCAAATAGATGATTACAACCAAAAAAAGTGCCCAAACTTTGTCTATCATCAAAGTTGGATCTATGTCGTTTCCCAGGGAAGCTAAGCTTTAGTTTCCTCTTCCCGATAGTGGCACCAATTATGTTATCACTCTAGGAAACTCTCCTAGGTTGTAGATCAGAGATGCCTGGTAAAATATAATCTTCAATATTGTTCTATGAACTATTGGAATAAATGATGGTTTGGATCAAGTTAGATAACCATTTCAACTCTGTTTTCACTCAAGGCATGCATGAACGTTCTCACCAATACAAGGCTTTAGACCACTAATGCTCAATAATTTATAAATTCAGTGGATAGATGGAGGATACTGACTATACCAGCAGATTGCATACATAAACATAAATGAATGGCTAGCTACAGGTAGCAAAAGAGAACACTGGTTGTACTGGCAGATGCATGTATGACCACATAAGGATGACTAGCTACAGGTAGCAAAGAAGCTTGCAAATCTAATTTATCAAAGCAGAGATAAGATGATAGTTATCTGGCCTTATACAAAAAGAAAACATGAACAAACTGTTTAGGTGCAAGCATAGAACAACAAAGAGAATGGACATTGAACATATAATGGAAAAAGAAGATTATATTGCTAGAATGAAGATGAGAAGCTTGAAGGAACAGAGGAGGAATAATCTCCAGAAGTTGAACCCCTATTACATCTTACTTTCAGCTATTTATAGCCTGTTTATAATTCTCCTGAGCTCTATTATATGGTGGAATGGGTCTTCAGGCCTTTGCTTTTCCCTTTAAACCGCAAATAATGACTGTTTCTGTTATAAATAGTGAAAACGCTGCAACACTGATAAATATTGCCCATCACTGTTCATTTTAGACTTCAAAAGTCCTAAAATATGGTTTAATTGTCTATTGGGTCTGGCCTTGTCGCCATCGCAAGTCACAAAAGGCCTGCTTTTTTGTATTTCCCTTATATTATGACATATGCGAAAACACTGAAAAATGCATGAAAATGGGTTTGGCGGACTTAAGATATTATCTATTTCACTTCTCGAACCCTTTTGGGTGTGGGACTCATCGCAATCATTGCTAGCCAATGCTCCCTTTATATTTTTGTTATATAACAGAAATACACGAAAACATTGAAAATTGGGCTTTTGCGGACTTGAAAACATATATATTTTGCTTCCCGAAACCCATCAGGTCCGGGTTCCATCGCTATCGCACTGCCCCTGTTTCCCTTTGTATTTCGTTATATAACGAAATACACGGAAAATACATTAAAAATTGCTTGGGCACGGACTTCAAAATTTATGAACTCCCAACTATAATGCTGTCAGGTCTGACTCATTGGGTCGCCGATATGTATGTGCATAGGCCCCGCTTATGGTATATTACCGATGCGATATCAGCGATGCGATAAATCGCAATCGCGCATCGCTCACTCCTCGGGTCCTTTATATAACATAGCATATGCTCCCCGCCGATGTAACCCGCCGATCCGATCATTGGTGATCACTGATCGGCAGTGTCATGCGCCGAACTTTAAATTGTCCCTTCTGCTCGGCTGATTGCGATTATCCACTTAGATCTGGGCCATTGATCAGCTAGATCTAATCGCTGCTGTTCATTCCTCTGTTTAAGACTGCAATTGTGTGTTTTTTCATGGTTTTCAAGCGTTTTTTCCTCCCAATAGTGTATTTCCGCCCTTCTAAGGGCTCTCCTCTTGCGTTGATTTTGATCATTGGACGATCTTCAAGTAAAAATTAAAGATTTCAAGAGCATTAATGGATCCATTAGCATAATTTTAAGCAAATTTGGAGACTTTAAGAGCCTATATGTATCCATTTGTGTTGCCTTTTTCTAGCAAGGCCAACAACTCCAACAGTCACTTTTTTGCTGTATTGCGTGACACCTCCCTCTATTGCACAACTTCCTAGGTTTCAACTTCATTATTTTCCACGCAAGCCACCCACTGCGTAGTCCTCCAAACCTAGTAGTGTAGTTTATAGCCCGCGCTACATTGCAATTGCCTGGAGCACTAAGATTTTCTTGCCGCCATATAGTAATTGCATAGGATCCCCTGTATACAACTTCAATCTTCTCCCATTCATTCTTCCTGGAAAAGGTTCTCCATTAAGCTTCACTAGCTGAGCTGCACCTCCATCTATAATTTCTTTGATAACATATGGCCCTAGCCAATGCATCAATAATTTTCCCAGAAATTTAGTGAACTTAATATCATATAACAAGACAAGATCGTTTACCTTGAAAGTGCGAATCTTGATGTGGCGATCATGCCATGCCTTTTTGCGTTCCTTCTATACTTGCTAATGAAATCCTGCCAAAAATTGATCCTCTTCGACCTCCATCAGTTGTGCGAGTCGTTCCTCCAAGGCCTCACGATATGCCATACCTATGAGAGCCGCTATGCGTAGGCTAGGCACAATATACTCCATTGGCATTATAGCTTCGACACCATATACCAATCTGAACAACATTTTCCCTGTTAGCTTCTTATAAGTAGTTCTATAGGCCCATAGCACTACAGGTACACACACATCCAAGTCATGTCGTTGTGCGTTGCAGATTTTGTCAACGCATTCTCAAAAATCTTATTGAAGGCTTCAATGGTTCCATTGGCCTATGGGTGATATGGAGTACTCTTCTGATGGTAGACCTGGTGTTGTGGGGAAAAGTATCCGACACGGAATGACCCTATCCCACTCTAAGGGTGATAGTTCCTTAGCAACAGTCAAAGCAAAGCTATCTAAGATTACTTCTTTATGACATGCAAAAGAGGAAAGGAAGAGATCCACTTACCGATGTCTTGCACAAATGGTCGATCCAATCTTCTCTCTTTGCCGCTTGCTCCCAGCTCCTTGTCTTCTCACAGGCCCAGCTACACAAGATCCTGCAAACAAGACGAGAAAAGGAAACTACAAGAAGCATGCATTCATAATTGATTCAAGGATTAGCATAAATCAAATACGCAAGTAAGACAATACATCATTGAAACACATGCGAATAGAAGAACCTCAAATGCTTTATTAATGGAAGAAAGTAAGGTTCAGGCGGTGATACAACCATAAGAGGCCCAATCCAGCATCACCTTCCCGACGGAAAGAAATCTCCTCTTCACCTCCCTCAAGAAATCACCCAATACTCTCAACTGTAAACCAACAACAATTCTTTGCACAAAATTCCGGCCTCCAGATCCCATGGGATGAGATCCTTATATAGAGTTTTGGAGTGAAGATAAGTCAGCTTGATGTGTGACTGTTTTCCTCTTCAACCCCAGTTGTTCTTTAGTTCTTGAGTCCACTCGGAGATTCTACCTTCCATTTGGAGTTTTAGAACCTCTTTACTCATCATTAGGCGAATCTTCTGATCCAAGTGTCAATTTGGAAGCTTCCTGAGCACTGGCACATTGAGGAAAGATTCCTCCACATGTCCAAACTCGCTCAGCGTAGGTAGCCTTTGATGAAGTTGACATTCAGTGCAGGTACACCATGGAGCAGTTGACATTCAGCGCAGATGCTCAGTGGAGCAGCTGCTTTGATCCAAAATTGACCTGTTTTTGAGTGTTTTTCAGTGGAGAACTGATCTGAAGTGCTGTGGTTTGCTGACCTTGTTCCTCTAGGGGTAGGAAAAACATGTTTAGGGACTTTGGATCCCTTAGATTATTGACATTTCATGCTCTATGTTGTAAGGCACAAAAATGTCTATAACAGTTGCCCCCTAAAGTATGAGGTCGTTTATCGGGTGAAATGCTTTATTAGGAGGATCCGAAGTTCATTCAATCGTCGGGAGGTGACCTGTAACAAAATACAATACAATACATTATTTTTCATACTGCTTTCATGATCTAGCTGATGCGGGCATTTCCCATGCTCAGCTTTATAAATACATTTTCTGTACATAAACAGACGATCGTCTAATAGTAGACTGATAATTCTCTGCTTAAATTATCATCCTTTTAGTAGGATGATCATCTGCTGCACATGTCTATGTCTTTATCTCCTGAATATATATCGCAGCCCGGATGGATGAAACTAGATCCGGGGTCTTCAAACTTGTCCGATCTTCACTCTAAGTACAGGTCGATCCATGTGAGAATTTCTTGGAGTCGAACATGGAAAGACATCGCTTGATTACCAGTCAATAATGTAAACTGTTAACAAGCGCGAGAGGAATCACCGATAATGATGATGACCCTAAAGGTACTACAGCACAATTCACGTGGCATGAATATAGGATTTGGCGTCGAACACCACGCAAAGTCTCCCGGTCGAAGGTCATTAATGTATACCTGTCGCCGGAAGTGAGAAACTTGCCATTGAGGCATGCAAGCTTCAAAGTACTGAGGGGGTGTCCCTAGATCAACTTCTTGGATAATGAGTTGATGTCGACAAGAAGAGATCTGTCAAAGGAGGGCCTTAATGAATCCCACATCAGTGACACGGAACGAAGCTAGTAATTGTGATGATGGTGAAAACGATTTGTGAAATATGATCCAGGGTGGCGGTCATGAAAGGATGAAAGATGATGTATGGCAGTGGATGGGACCCGGTTGACACTCTCTGAATGACATCTCTTGAACATATAACGACACTGATGTGATGGATTGGTAGCATTACCCCAAATGTGGATGGTATGGCGAGACCATGGTGAAGGGACCAGTGAATGAAAACAACCCAACCTGATGTTTTTACGGAGGCAAAAGTGTCATGTTCAAGAGCGACTTGCTACCATTAAGCTTTGAGGTTCTCCCAATTTTTCCCCAGTCATTTCTGACCAGTACCTCTTTATTTTTGTCAAGCTTGAGGAGGATAACATATGCTTGTTCTATAACCTGCCCTTCGGGCAAGCCCATCGCTATGTTTTAACGAGCCTAGCGATAGGGAAACTCGTTCTCGTCTAATGACAAGTTTGTCGCTATTCAATATTTTTAACGAGCCCAACGACAAAGACAACTCGGTCCTTTTCATTTTTAGAGAGTCTAAAAAGGGTACATAAAGTTAACTCCAAAGGTCCTTTTTTGTCATCTAATCCCTTAAGTCCGAAAAAGTATAAAACAATACAGAAGGGATGAATGTTCGATAGCTTTATCGAGCCGAACTAGACAAGTGCTCGATCTTTTTGTGCAATAATCCCTCAGGTCCAAAAAGATTAAAATCTAGAGGAGGGATAGCTCTTCCGGTCCTTTTAACGAGTTGGAAGGCCAAAACTCGGCAAACTTTTCATATTTTACGAGTCAGTGAAAAGAGCTCAAAGAAGACTCGTATTTTGAGGAACGAGTGATAAACAGGGATAGCAGCAGATTCCAGGTACAGGTTGGAATTTTCCAATCACGGCAGTGTCACAAGGATGGCTAGGTGAAATCACTCTTTGCAGCTGTTCCTCAAAATTGGTAAACAATCAAGTGGATGTGAATGATTGGCCAAATGACGAGTGGAGGTGACGGTGCAAACACGACCAAGGTTTTTATGGCTGATGAATTTACGGTCTCAAATGGTTATTTACCGGTTCATTTTTCTTGATGAGCTTGAACTCTGGGGGAAGCTTGCTCACATGTGCATTTATTTTTTTAACGAGCATGAACTCTTGCTAAAACTGCTCGGTTTTGCGTTTATTTTTTAACGAGCATGAACTTTGCCAAACTGCTCATGTTGCGTTTATTTTTTAACGAGCATGAACTTTGCCAAAACTGCTCGTTTTTTACCAGTCATAAAGTAGGAAGGTCTCCTGGTAGGTTGCTCGCTATTTTTTAAGGAGCTTCATCTCGCTATGCTTTGCTCCATATACTCTCTTTATGCAAGCTGGGTATCGACTTATCCTACGGGTTAGAGGGGTTAGATCTACCTAAAAACTAAAAAGTCGCCCGTGCTTGCATTCCAAGAGGTTTGCATGCCCCCAGGTATAAAGTCTAATTTCAAGGTCGCCCCTACTTTTCCGTTAAAAACTCTTGTTTTCAACGGGTGAGGCCTACCTCTTTCAGGTTACCCAAAGATTGTTCCGTTAATCTTTCAAACAAAACATTTCTTCGGCTATGCCTACTAAAGATAGACAATGGTGAGTAACGGGCCCCCGTCCTCCCACATAACTTTAACAAAAGAATCTTTTTCCAGAACAACCCCATTCCTAACTGCCCCTTCTTCTTCATGAGAGCCGGACTTTCTTGCCGGCTCTTACTCTTACGAAGATGAAGGAGGGGACGGGGTACGGACTAGTCATATTCTCCCGCGGAAATTCTACTTTACACCCAAGGTTTTTTCTGACCCCAGCAGACCAGGATGCATGCCCCCTGGGTTCCGGCCCTACTTTCCCGAATCACTCGCACTCATCAGGAAGAAGAACCGGAGGTAGAGACCTTTCTTGATCGAAAAGACCATTCAGGATAGGTATGTGACTATTTGCGATGCGTGATCCCGGAAATGAAAGTTGGTCTACGAGTTTGACCATTCTTCCTTCGTATGGAAAACACATTATTCGAATGAGTGAGGAGACTATTGCTTCCATGCAATATATGTAGTCTCGTCCAAGGAGTAGGTTATAATCCAAGGGTCCTTGGACGACCATCAAATTCATCTTGACAGCCTTCCCTTTCAATGTAATAGGCACATTAGGTAGAATCCCTAATGGTCAACTGGTTCCTTTGTCAAAACCCGAGAGATTCCTTATCTCAGGCAAAAGCGCCGGGCAACCCAGTGCTTTCCAAGCAATAGAGGACAGGATACTCACAGATGCCCCTTCATCAACGATAGTTCCAGCCATCACCATTTTGTATATTTGGACTATAATTCTAAATGGTATACTGGCTGGCAACCGGGGTCTGCCTAGTTGGTTCCAATCAAAGGACACAACCAGGTTGCTTGGTGGTGGGACCGAATGTACAGCCGGATATGATCCTGACGATGCTCCTTCCTGCGGTAAAGGAGTGGGCGCATTGCCCTGATGCTCATCAGAATCGGTGTTGATGAAAAGAATCTAGATGGTGTCATCCTTACTCTCTTCGGTGAGGGTGTCAGCCGAAGATGAATCTTCAGTGACGGTGTCATTTGAAGACGAAACTTCTGAAGGGAGAACCGGGTCAACTGCCATTTCGACCTTTGGACTTTCGTCCGGTCCGGATTCAGTAGGTTCATTTTCAGTGACTGGCGCTTCAGCTGGCCCCACGAGCGGGGCAGCTGTATTTTCAACCAACGAAGGACTTGGCGCGAGTTTTTGATATCCAGGAGGAAGTAGCAACGGTGCAACTGGTTGATCTTCCAAAACTCTCTTTGCTTCGTCTAAAAAGGGACAACGGTGGAGGGTGTGATTGCCTTCATACAGTTCGCAGGGGAATCTCATTCCCCTTCGTCGTCTAGAACCTTCACTTTCGCTGATCGATGGTAAGCATTCAACCTCGCTGTCAGAGGTTGATGCTTTCGAACTGTGCAAACGAGGGGACCAGTCCCTTAGTATTCGGGGAATACTGGGACAATCACGGTGGAAGTGGTCTCCTTCACATATGACACATGGCGCCTTAGGCCCGGTCTGTGCTGTGTGTGGATTTTGGTTAGATGTCTTTTGCTTGCCCCCAACCGCCTTTGGCTCCTTCTGCTTCTTTTCCTTCTTCTTCTTCTCCTTTTTCTTCTCTATGGGAGCTCGGCTTTCGGCGGCTCGACCTTTCGAAGAGGAAGGATCGGAATCCTTCTTCTTCTCTATGGGAGCTCGGCTTTCGGCGGCTCGACCCTTCGAAGAGGAAGGATCGGAGGAAGATCTGTAAGAAGCGGAAGGTTGGAGGGCAGCTCTAGACTGGTCTAACTGTTGACTCGACTGTTCAGGAACCGTGGTGGTCTGAACTACAGTGGTTGAGAATAGCCAAACTGGCAGGCCAATTGTTAGTCCTGGAAGCGACAACGTGGCCATGTGGGGCGCACCAACTTCTCCCCAAGAGGAGAAAGGGCTAGGGTTCCCATCATGTGGAATCCCTTGGTTGGTGTGTTCCATGTTCTCAACCTCAAGATCAACGCAGGAATAAGGGGTGATTATGTTCCGTTTAGAATGAATTTTATATGACGATGCTTTAGACACAACTTACTTTTTCACTTTTTAAGAGTCGAGAAAAAGCTAAAGATGACTCTAGTCTCCTTCGATGTATTAACGAGCCCGAAGTGACAAATGCTCGGATGGACTTTTTCAGTTATAGAGTTTGAAAAAGGCCAAAAGAAACTACTCTGGAGTTCTAGGCAGAGGGTGTGCCAAACCTTTCGCGAAACCACAGAATACGTTTTACGGTACGAGTGGTCGATCTTCGTGAATGCTGTGTTCACTGCATCGCGATCAGTAGGGCGACCGACACGGCTTCCTATGGATAAAGGCTTTGTTCCTATAGGGGTCTCCCAATATACGCGACGGTACGCGGGAGCACAAATCCGTATTAGTGCTATCGTCCCTCAGGAGGAATCACCCACCTTCATAGAGATCGACAGTCACTATGTTTAACGACGCCGGAACACGTCTCTACCTAGACCTCTACTGTGTTTCGTTATGTTTCAAAGCGTTGTTATGTAAATTCAGTTCGTTTTAGGTTGATCTTGCTTAGTAGTTTGCCTTTATGGATCACCACGTGATGTATGATACAACTCCTAAATGCAGTCTAAGAATGATAAGCAAGCTTTTTCAATTCTTTCAACTTATGAAAATCTTAACTACTGAGGGAAAAGAAAGACATCATCTTTTCGAACAGATCATAGAGCACACACTGATGCACTTTTCCTAAGTCGACATGCAAACTGTCAAAATGCACATGCACAATGCAAGTATTTCTTTTCTTCTTCCTTAATGTTGATGTATTACAAAAAGAAAGCTGTTGTATGATTTCGAATTCAATTTCAAGCGAAAATAAACAAGCTTTTGTCCAATAATCAAAAGAACACCTTAAGATTCACTCATTTCAACACAAGAAATACTGAAATCCGAACCATATAACGAAAGCAAATGCTCAAGCAGCTATGAACAGCAATAAACTAGCTCTTAGAATCACAACGACACTTTATCACAGGTCTAGATCCAAGAGGCCACAGCAAGACTAGTTCACTTTCGCTATGGGAAACTGTAAATGAAAGTAAGAAATACAATAAGAACAATCACGGTTTCTTCACACAACCGAGGCGGAATGATGGCAAAGAAAGATAGTTTCAGATGGGTATACCGGTTGACAACAGGGTGCAAAAACAATACTGAAAACTGGGCAACAGAAGGCAGGGAACCCCAGTTGCACAATGCAAAACTGGTTCAGCGCAGGTAGAACACTGTCAATCTGACATTCAGCGCAGGTAGCCCCTTCGGGACCTGCGTTGCAGCGCAAGTAGCCTTCACTGCAGCTGCACTGAAGAGAAAACTCTCGTCTCTCTCTGGTTCCGGGTCACAGATTGCTCAAAAATCAACTGTTTTTGGGCCAAATCAGAGGCTATCAATCAAGTATACACTAGAGGATGATTAAAGGAAGATGAACACTATCACAAAGAGCTAATAAGAGTCCTTGTGGATCAGCTCTTCAAATCATAAACATGCCCAGAACTGAGCTAGAGTAGCTGCCCTCTACTTTGCCTTCGAATGATTCGAATGCAGTTCGATTCGGTACTCCCTTTGTTTAGGAAATGAATAGCAAGAAACACAAGCTACCAACAAGACACGATCCCCAGTGGAGTCGCCAGTCTGTTGTGGGGAAAAGTATCCGACACGGAATGACCCTATCCCACTCTAAGGGTGATAGTTCCTTAGCAACAGTCAAAGCAAAGCTATCTAAGATTACTTCTTTATGACATGCAAAAGAGGAAAGGAAGAGATCCACTTACCGATGTCTTGCGCAAATGGTCGATCCAATATTCTCTCTTTGCCGCTTGCTCCCATCTCCTTGTCTTCTCACGGGCCCAGCTACACAAGATCCTGCAAACAAGACGAGAAAAGGAAACCACAAGAAGCATGCATTCATAATTGATTCAAGGATTAGCATAAATCAAATACGCAAGTAAGACAATACATCATTGAAACACATGCGAATAGAAGAACCTCAAATGCTTTATTAATGGAAGAAAGTAAGGTTAAGGCGGTGATACAACCATAAGAGGCCCAATCCAGCATCACCTTCCCGACGGAAAGAAATCTCCTCTTCACCTCCCTCAAGCAATCACCCAATACTCTCAACTGTAAACCAACAGCAATTCTTTGCACAAAATTCCAGCCTCCAGATCCCATGGGATGAGATCCTTATATAGAGTTTTGGAGTGAAGATAAGTCAGCTTGATGTGTGACTGTTGTCCTCTTCAACCCCAGTTGTTCTTTAGTTCTTGAGTCCACTCGGAGATTCTACCTTCCATTTGGAGTTTTAGAACCTCTTTACTCATCATTAGGCGAATCTTCTGATCCAAGTGTCAATTTGGAAGCTTCCTGAGCACTGGCACATTGAGGAAAGATTCCTCCACATGTCCAAACTCACTCAGCGCAGGTAGCCTTTGATGAAGTTGACATTCAGCGCAGGTACACCATGGAGCAGTTGACATTCAGCGCAGATGCTCAGTGGAGCAGCTGCTTTGATCCAAAATTGACCTGTTTTTGAGTGTTTTTCAGTGGAGAACTGATCTGAAGTGCTGTGGCTTGCTGACCTTGTTCCTCTAGGGGTAGGAACAACATGTTTAGGGACTTTGGATCCCTTAGATTATTGACATTTCATGCTCTATGCTATAAGGCACAAAAATGTCTATAACACCTGGAATTCTTCAGTCAGCACGCTGATTGTTTCGTTCAGAAAGTGCGTACCTCTGTCGCTCATCAACACTTTCGGGTAGCCAAATCTGGTTAGGACATACTCAAACAAAAAATTTGCTATCATAGCCCCTGTACAATCATTAACTGGATGTGCTTCAGCCCATATGGTTAGATATTCTGTCACAGTGATGATATAGTGTGCACTGGTCTTCTTTCCTAGGGCTGAATTGGTCCAACAAAATCAATCACCCATTTCTCAAAGGGCTGCAAAGAAATTTGAGGTTGAAATGTAAATTCATCCCTTTGCAATGGTCTGCCCGTTCTTTGACATGCATCGCATGCCTTACAATATGCCTTGGAATCCTTGTGCAATGTTGGCCACCATAGACCTGCGCGCAAAATATTCTGCACAGTTGCCTTTCCTCCATAATGACCTCCAGCAACTCCCCCATGAGCTTCAACAAGAATGTTATTCCTCTCAAAATCTGGCACATATCTTCACAATATTTCATCTGCACCCATCTTATACAAATGTCCCACAATAACTAAAAAAATTGTCACACGTAGTACAATTTCCTTCTTTTGTTGACTTGTATACCTTTCTGATGCCATCCCCATAGTCAAGAAGTGAATGATATCTGCGAAATTATTGTTTGCTATGTGCATCGCAAAGAGTTGTGCATCTGGAAACCCTTCCTCCAGATTATTGGGTTCCTCTCTTGTTTTGATCCGCGATAGATGGTTAGGTCCCAGATTTAACCTCCCTGGCTTCAAAATTACTTCAAATTCATACTCCTGGAATAGTAGAAACCATTTGTAGATATTCCCCCCCAACATGGGCTTATTGACCAGGTATTTCAAAGCAAAATGATCCGTGTATATCTTGAAATCCCCTCCTAACAAATGGTGCCTGAATTTCTGCAGCACATATACCATGCCCAATCCTTCGCACTCATTCATTGAGTAATTCTTCTCGGCCTTCGATAATTTCCTATCTTGTGAAGGCTATAGGATGGTCCATTCCTCCTTCACTGGCCTGTATTAAAAATGCACCGAACGCAATGCAAGAGGCATCCACATGTACATGAAATACCTTTTTCCTATCAGGGAATACCAAGATCGGCATGGTGACCATCTTTTCTTTCAATACGTCTAAGCTGCGTGACATTCTTTGTCCCAACAGAATGTTGCGTCCTTCTTCAAAAGTTTCTCCATGGGCACGGTGACGAGCCCCAAAAATGGATAATTATATGGGCTCATTCAACATCATAATTCGACTTAATCCACCATTCTCATTAGTTTATTGCATGTTTTTGATTATATTTATGCTAATAGAGTGAATTGGGTTAGTCATTATGCCAACAAGTCTAATGTGTGCTTTGTGTAGTCTTTTTGGTCAATTTGGAGACAAAATCAAAGGTTTTAATGAGCACTTGGCAGCCAAATTCGTGGGAGAACAAGGGAGAGGGTTTGTAGGAAGGTGTCCCCTTCATTTATGGGCCCTTACCTCGAATTCTCCACCATTAGCTCGGAGTTCAAGGGCCACCAAATCAATCATCACAAGGGCAGTCGAGCAAGTGCTAGTAAAAGTGCTGTTAACTACAAGTTTTGGCAGCCGAGTTCCTAAAGTTTAGGAGGACTGTTGGGGTCCTCAATTTGTATAAATAAGAAGGCTTAAGGCCTCATTTTGGTTAGCCAGTAGTTAGTCACTTTGTAGGTAGGAGGTAGCTAGTTTGTAGTTCGATTTTAGTCAGTAGATTAGCTTTGAATTTCAGCACATTTTCAAGCTTTCCCTTGTGGACAATTTTTGATGTAACTCTTATTTTCTTGCTCAATAAAGATGAATCCAGCTTTGCACTAGCTCTAAATCTCTCTTAGGAGGCTGTAGCTCTTGGGGTTGGGCCCATCTCAAGTGCCCAGTATCTCCTTTGTTTACTTTCATGTGTCTTTGCTGCATTCTTAGAATAAAATCTGCTATTTAGATTTAAATCTTGGTTTGTTATTTAGGTTGCTTTTTATGGTTAAAGTAGCTTTTCATGTTCAGATTTAGTTGACAGATTAGTAATAGGGAATATCTCCAGAAAAAGGCCATCAAGCACCTCTGATCTCACCTCTCCCTCAGTGGGATCGTGAGCTGGGACAAAGGTGACATTGCTGCCAACAAAAACGCTGTTTTGCTTTGTCATGCAATTCTTAGTGTTGGAATCCTCATTTGCAGATGCTGATATTAGTAGTGTTTAAATGCTTCAGTTGATGATTGCTTAGTTTCATAAGTTATTTCATGCATTTCATTTCGAATAAACTGTTGTTCATTTCCTTTTGCTGTTACTTAGGTCAGAATAGAGTAAAGTAACTAGGTCATAGGTTTTATAAGTGTTTGTTTGTTCAGTTTGAAAAACCACTTGCAGAGTACCTGTTACCCTTCTTTATCTGCCCATACTCCATCCAACCTACCTGCTTCATCCTTCACTTAGAACCCTTACCTTACATTTGCCTCATTCGCTTACTTTGCCATGATTCTCATCTTCTTGTGCAACATCGTTTCATCCCTCCTTGAACAAATCTCACCATCTGCGCCACTCCTCAACTCCATCCTCCAAGTCTTGAACTCCCCTACACCCCTATTTCACCTCCATACTCATTCCTCCACCTTTTTCCCTCCATCCATGCTCCAAAATCCCATTTCTGAACATCCTGTAGAAAATCACAGAACATCCTGTAGAAATTCCAGAACATCTTGTAGAACCCCTGCAGACTTCCTGTAGAAGCTCACGAATGAGGTTTCTTGATGGCCAAACTCTGTGAAACTATCTAGAAGGGTGTTAGGGACCCCTTAGGCCCTCTCTGAACCTTCTCGACCTCTTCCAAGCATTTCCTCTCGCCAATCCACCTCTGCACAGTAAAAAACAGTTAAATTGCATGCATGATAATTGTGACAACTTATTCAAAAATACAAAAAGATGGTTCTTTCAGATTTGACTATAAAAGTAGCTTAGACACATGCATTTCATCTTCTTAGGAGTCAATGGCATCTCTCCCAGTAGCTTGCATCCTCTTTCTTGCATTAGTAGAGCTAGCTGGTAAAATTAGGGTTTGCTAGGGTTTGCATTTCCTTTCAGCTTTTCAGTTTCTTTCTCAAGTAGATTAGCCTCCTTTGAGTTAGCTTTCGTCCATCAGTTAAAAAGCTTCTTCTAAGAGCTCATAGAAGTTGGATTAAGCTCCTAGCGGACTTGTGCAAGCTGATCAAGTGATAGCTGCGACAAGAGCTAGTACTTGTGCATACAACACCGTCGCTTCCAAGTTTGTTACGAACTACCGGGTTGATAAAATTAAAGAAGGGAGTTCCAAGAGTTGCAACATTATTGCTGCAATATTGGGGCTCACCACACGGTAATTTGAGCATATGCTTTGATAAATTTTCTGTAATATCCCATATGTCCCAGTGTCACGTGCAACTGCTTAACATTCCTCAGGGTCTCCAGATTCACTATCACCACAATATTGGCTAGGTCCACCATCAATCCTTGCTTGCACACAACATGACCCAACAAGATTCCAAAGGGAACACAAAATAGGCATTTCTTCAAATTCAGTGAAATCTAATATCTGCGACATGTATCCAACATCAGGCGTAGACTTGCTACATGGCACTTTACTAATCTAAACACTGTCCAGTCATCAAAGTATACTTCCAGGAATTTATGAATGAACTCCTTGAACGAAAAAATGACTACGCGAGAAAATATCGCAGTCTCATTCTTGAGTCCAAATGGCATCACAGTGTATTGAAAATAACTCCATTCTGTCACAAAGGTCATTTTTCTCCTATCCTCAGGTGCGATCTTAATCTGATGATATCTTGAAAACCCATTAGTGAATGAGTAGGCCTCCTTCCCTCCAACATTTGTCTAATACTTCATCAGTAAATAGCATCGGGAATGGGTTGTGAACACATGCATCATTAAGCTTTCGCAGATCTACACAAATCCTTATCTCACCCTTCTGTTTCTTCTCCTGAATGACCATTGGGTTTACCCAATCAGATTCTTCAATCGGTTTAATGCCCGCCTCCAACATCTTAGACAAGTCCTGGCGAACCTTTTCCTTGTACTTAGGATTAAGGTGATATGGTCTTTTCCTAACTAGCTTCGCATCCAACTTCAGGGAATCTTCATAATGCCCAAATCTCCAATTATGCCCTTCAAATCTAAAAACTCCATGGGGAAGAGATCCTGGTATTCATGGAGTAACTTGGCAACTTTATCCACAGTAGTGTCATCCCAATAATCTCCAATCCTTACAAACTTCGGTTCTGCTTCAGTGCCAATATTTACTTGATTTGTTTTTAACGACGTAGTGATTTTTGTGTTATCTATTTGTGGGCCCTCAACTTCACGATTCCCTTCTACCTTTGGAATGTTAATTCATCCTCCTCTTCAACAGTCACATTATAACGTTCCCACGCATGGCGCAGCTGGGTGCTCCAATTTGGTTGGACCCACTCCATAAGTTCTGGCAGCGTTTTGAGGATAACTACCTTAATCTCCTGTAGAGCTTCATCGATGCTTGCGAAGCTGTCTTCAAAACTAAAGGTCAATAATAACCCTTCCCTTAATACATTCCACTCCGCAGTGCCATGGCAGAGCTCCGTTTCCAGATAACAGTTCATGGGAATTGTGTCCAAAGTATGGAAAAATGTGTGTACCAACTATGGCTGCGGTTCTATCCCCCATGCTTTAGTCCATTTTTCTGGATGATTGCACAGATCATCCTTCCCTCTATATTTCTCAGTCAATCTAGTGTTAGGCTGCCCAAACCATAACCTCATCATTCTTCTGTAATCTTGCCATCCATCAAAGCTATCCTTGTGCATACCCCATGATCGTGCGTGCGTAGCGCGCAATGCCAAATCTAATGCTTGGAAGCAGTGATCCTAAGGGACTTCATGCTAAAACACATCAAAAAACTTATCCACGTCAGTTAGACCATCATAATAGGGTAAGTTATTTACCTCCGATGAAACACAGTGCAATGATTTCGTCATCATTTTGCAGCACAGTGTAGATACTTCATGTAAGCGATTCTGCCAATGCTTCAATTCTTCATCTGAATCAGAGGTACATGAACGCTCCCGGTCCCATGCAATTCATCCATCTACCATTGGATTGATCCAGTACTGGTCTCACTCTGTTATTTTGTAGGTTTGGTCCAGTTCATCATCAATTTCTTCATAATCACAGACTGGTTTAGTGTAGCACGCCCCTTCTGCAGGGTCCAACCATACTACAACTCAAAGCGATTTCTTTTCAAATAACATTGTCCTCTTTTTTAGATTGATGACCCAGTTCATGTCAATGGCCTAGTCAATTCCCATGATTACGGGGTATGGATTACTATCATCAACGATCTCTATCACCTCAAAGTCAGCCATCGCACTTGCACCTTCTATATCAACAATTACTCCATATAATCTCCCCATAGGGATGATTTTCTATTGTTTCACCATTCTGGAATGAATACGAGACCATTGCAGTGCAGGTCTCGCCATTCTTTCCTAGGTTTTCTTTGTAAATACGTTCGCATCTGACCCCAAGTCCAAGATGACTTGGTCCATCTCATAATCTCCTATCTGCGTGGTGAGCCTCATCTCGCACCCTATTCTTGCCTTGTGTTTGCCAATTTTTCTGACCACCCGATGTCCATTAGGGACCTTTTCTTTGCTGGTGCATTTGTTTATCAACTCCTACAAGCCTTCCATGACTTTCACAACAGTTTTATGCAAGTCTTCAAAAATGGAGTAAGCATATAGGGGTCAACCTATGCAAGCGTGCTGGTTTCTTACACCTTGTCCTAGTTTCCTGAGGTGGATGCCTCAACAAAGCTTTTCTTGGCCTCCATAAATGTTTCCTTAGCATGCTCCAGATCAAAGCCAACTTCCTTCTCTAGGGCATTGCGGACCCATCTGTCCTCTTCAAGCTATTTACTCTTATCATCACCAATTGTTATTCCACTTCTCAACACTATATTCACACTTTTATCTTCCTTGCAGGGATCAACCCTCATCATTTGTAAGTTCTGTGTAGGTTGCTGAGGTTGCCATTCTTTTCTTGCATTTTAGCTATCAACACAGGGAATTATTCTATAGTATGGTCAAATTGGCTATAGTATTAACATGACAAGCGTGTCTGATTCTAGTAGTCTCACGCATAGTGCCCCAACATTCTACAGTTGTAGTAGATGAGCTGACCATGGCCTCTACCAGGTCCTCCTCCTCCTCAGTCTCATCCTTGTCCCTGATATCCTCCGTGCGTTCCTCTAGTGCCCAGCTCTGGAGGCCAAGTTTCTACTTGCATCTGGTATGTAGGTGTTCTTTCCATCACCAGTTCATAGCTTCAAAAGTGGCACTCATCGTGGACCACCAATTTGCATAAGTTGTAAAACAACTACTAGGGTGTCTGGAAGAAATTTTGAAGTAAATGACAATTATCCATCGCATGTTGTTCAACAACCTAAAAAATAACGCACCATATTGCAACCCCCATGCTCGGTCCTGCTGGAGATTATGGATTTAGGGGAATTGGTCCCTCTCCTGTAATATAGTTCATGAATATGGGACAATGGTCTTGATCGTGGCCTTGTCTCTTACACTTCAGACAATAGACTTTCGTGTGCACCTCTAGTTTAGTCTCCTTGTCTTTCTGCAAGCTCTGCAGTTCTAAGTAGAGGCTTTATAACTGAGATTGAATCTATTGTACCCCCAAGTTTGCATCCTGAATAAGCATTGCATGCAACCTCATCGCGATTTCCAAAGATTCCGCCTGTGTTCCTATCTTCTGTTGTGATAGAGAAATCCTCAAGTGGGGCAGAAGCAAAGCTATAAACCATTCGCAATGCTGACTATCTGTGAGCTACACGTTAGCTTCTTGAATCTATCACTTCAGCCTTTGATCTAATTCCCAAGGCATCTCATCGACCCTCATCACGATTTCCTTAAATCCAACTACTGACTGTGAGTTAGACTTAGGCTTACTAAATTCCTTATTTAAAGCAACCTTAATTTCTATTAACGATGGGAGAGGATTATCAGAATAGTACTTAATATACCAAGTCAGCGCATGATCCTGCAGAGCGGTAACCAATTGTACCTTCTTTATATTGTCATCAGTAATCTGTTGTGTTGTCCACACAACATTTGCAACAAACCAAAACTTCTTTGTGTCTTCACTCCCTATGCCTTTGAAAATTGACAACTTCATGGTGTTCTCCATGTTGGATGGTGGTGGTGGTGGTGGAGGTGGAGGTGTGGGCGAAGGTGTATGCGGTGGAGGTGGAGGAGGAGGTGGAGTGGGTGAATGATTTACTCTAGGAATCCACTAAGTGATTAGTTGAACAACACTTCATGGTGGAGTTCGTTTAGCCCCTTCGTCATCACTTAAAGGAGGTCCAATCAATGGACTATACTTCACTCCCATTCCTTCACAGTTTCTAAAGAGTCTTCTACTTCGCGTAGCTTTGAACATCAAGGCAATGGCATAACCCATTTTTCACACAACAACATTTTAATCCAAGTATTCAAAGATCTTAAATACTTAACTCATGGTCCTTTGAAAAATATTCACTCTTCTTCGCTATAGCTAACTAAGGTATCAACTTCAAATTCTATAAAAAATCCTCCTATAATTCGATTGAGCCAATGATTGACAACCTGCATGATATTGTTCTCAGAAGCTTCCAGTCGTCGCACTATCTTTAGAGTCCACGCTATTGGATTATCGAGCTTCCACCTTCCTTGAGTGTCTGTCACTTTAGCCAAATGCTCATACAGTTCAATGGGGAAGGTGCATAAGAAGATCTCATGTATCTCTATATGCAGATACATGTTCAACCATTATTCTTTTGACAAGCACAAATTCCTGTTTTCTTATGCCACGAACTCATGAATTTTATGATCCAACCACTTTTCAATTTCTTTCTTGGTCAGATTCCAGTGATGTGACATCACACATATCCTTCAAGCAAATCCTGGTCTTGGCAATAGAACCATTTGTTGGCCTAGGGGGTCCTGAACTAGGGTCAGAGTTAGTTGTGCCAACCAAAAAATCCTTACACCACTGGCCCTTTCAGTAACAACCCACGTAGCATAGGCTGCAATCTCACCCAAAGTAGTATGGGGGGATGCTAGAACCAAGTCTCTGCATCCATAGACTAGTGTGATGTCTTTTAGCACCTTGGATCTACCTTCACGCAAATCGATAAGCCCTTAGGGCTTGGTACTGCAACTCTGTTAAAATGACCTTCAAACCTTCGTGAAGGTCAACGATCAGCCTTTGCGGACCCTTAACAGTCGATTTATCCACTTACACACATAGGAAAACAACCCTAAATTAGTGTTCACACAGATCTACTTAAGCTATTTAGTAAACATAACAGAATTCATCAGAGTCTTCGCAAAAGTACTTAACATGCATTGCGAACATTTATGAAGACTTATTCAAAAGAATCACGCATCGTTAGCTCAATATTCCACAAACACGTTATTCATCAACATCATATAGCACAAACAAAAGTAAACGAAGATAAAACATATATACATAGGAATTCTTCGATAACTTTCTTTATTGATCTTCAGTTCAGATTTACAGACTCAAAACTACCCTATGCACTCAGCTGCAGGGGTCCATGCACTCAGCCACAGACTATACCTAGGCCTCTATGCACTTAGCTAGAGAGCCTTTATCCTCCTATCAGACCCACTTCTCTGCACCATTACTTCTCTTCTATTGACCCATTACACCCATATCTAACATAACATGATATCTCTGACTTTCCTTAGACTCTCGAAGACACACTTATTTATAGCCTTTAGCATACAATCCCATGGTCCTTGGACCATGGGTGGATCTCAAAACTGACTCAAAATTTACATAAACAAGGGGTTAAAACCCCTTTGACTCCTAATCATCTATGCTCTCCATATCCACAAATCACGGAGACTTTACATTACTTACAAAAATGTGTCCAAACTTGGGTTATTTTAACCCCAAAACTGACCTAGGGGACCCCATCCCAATAATGGCAATGCAAAGATTTTTCTTTTCAAACCACTTAATTTTTGAAAATGATGAAAACTAAGATGCAAAGTTTAATCATTGATTTAAACAAACTTTTCAGAATGATGGATAAAACATCAATTCATTTAAGCGCGCAATGATCAAACAAAATTAGTTTGCAAATGACCTAATGATAAGAGTAAAGGAAAATATAAACAAATCCTTACCAAAGGCTCTAAAAAACAAAATAAAACCAAATGGAGGCTTCATAAAGACCACAAGACACTCAAATTCCCAAGGAAGAGCAGTTGGAAGAAGGATGATCAGTGAGAAAATCAAGAGAGGAAAATTTGTGCATGAATAGGGGCTAATATAGGTGCAAAGGAGGCATATGTGCTTTGCAATGCAGGCATATAGAATTCTCAACTGGGGTGCAATGCTCTATCTCTAGACCAGAGTGTGTGTGAGTCAAGGGATGGAAAGTTTCGACACAAAAATTGTAATTGAAACTTAGTTAAGGGTCTGATCGAGGTCCGGGTGTGACAAAGGACCCTTCCAAGACCTTTTACTTTCGTGATGTGTTAAATTTCATTTTTAAAAGAACATAAACGAATACATGTGCATGCTATAAAGAAGGAGGACATGAAAATCACCAGCAAATGAAAACTCAAAGATGTTGATAACGAAGTTTGTCTAGGAGGGACTACGTCTTTGGGCCCCGGTGTCAAGATGGTGTAGGCCACTGCATTAAGTGCTGTCAATAGTGATTATGTACATAGAGGTGATGTCACTATCATACAAGGAAAAATCCCTCACTCAAGAGTGGCTCCAAGAGATGTTCTGTTACAGGAACTCTCAATAAAAAAGGACTCCTATTAGTATGACACAAACTCATGTATGATGAGCATCCCACCAACATGGCATAACAGGGATCTCAATGCAAACATGCATGATGACAATATGAGGATCCCATCAACATACAACAAAGGGATCTCAAAACACAACATGACAAATCATGGCAACAAGTACATCACATAGACGATTCTGCATCACATCAAGCAAGGAATCATAAAAATGAGTAAGAAACATGATCCCACATCAAACATCAAGCAAGGACCTGTGTAACACAATGTATAGAAAAAGAAGTACATGAACACTGCATATACCTCACAACCAAGGGCCATCTGAAGAAGCGGATGTCAAGCTGCTAAAGCTGTTCGTGCCCTTGATCTCATGGCATCAATCACATGGAAATGGTTACTCGCACATAAATGCTGACACCTGCATTCCACTTAGAAAAGTGGCTAGAAAATAAAATGAGAAAATGAAAAATCTGAATGCACCATCAGATTTGTGGTGTCGAATAGTGCAAAATCGACTGTCAAATTTCTGAATTCTGAGAAATTGAGAATTTGGGGCTCAAGGAATCTTTTAGATTCCCCCTAGATTCCTCAAAGATTCTGCTCCATGGGTGGACTAGAAATATGCAACTCAAAAGGTGAATCTGACCTCGCCATTGTGATCCCTACGGAAAACTGTGAAAAATGACTATAAACTTGACTATATTCTGACATGGAGAAAAATCACCTCGGGAAAATTCCATGGATCATGGTTCCGCTCCCTGTTTCTGCAGCAGTCATGGTTCCACCCTTATACTGAAAATGGCCAAAAAATTTAGAACTCTGATGGATACACGAACAACGTCATTGCGTTTGTGGTGTCGAGAAGTGCTGAAACCATATAAAATTTGTCAAAATCTGACAAAATGAAATTTCATCCCTCCTGCAAAATGCTCCCTCAAACTGCATGCCAAGATTATACCTCCTCTGTCTCGAAATCCATGCCCGCTCGTGGTTTGTCCATCTGCCTTGAAATATGTGCACACTCCTCTGCTGGGCGCACTAATTACCTGAGTTTAAATGATAGATAGGTGGCAGATTTCTCAATAATGTAATTGGCGCAGTTGTTTGAAGATTCGTTTATTATGGAGGAGGTCGCGTAGTCAAACCCCGCCTCCTCCCTTTTTTACACAACGAAATGTTAAAATTTAAAATTAGTTCGGGCTGGGCCCGCCTTGGGTGGCCCACCCACTCCACCTACCCAGTTCGTTTTCTTATTAAGGCGGAAGGGTTGGGTCTGCGCCCCAAGGGCCAACCCACCTTTCCCTTGTAGTTTCAATAATGTCGTAGGATGTGGGGAGGGGTCAGGAGTAATGGCCCACCCCCCTGAGATTACATAATTTTTTTATAAGGTTTTGGTTGAATGGTTGGGGGGATGGTGGGGTTGGTGGCCCCCACCCCTTTTTTTTATATGTTTGATTTTGTTTTATTAAAAACAATATGCCAATTTTAAAAATTTTGTTTTTAAGGCGTAGGAGTCTTTTTAACGAGGCCATGATTTCGCTCGAAATCAGGCCGGAGTTGGTTGGATTCCGTCCCCGGAAAAGTGAAAATTGTGTCCTCCTTAAACCTGCCCAGTCATCAAAAAGGCAACCCAACTTTGACTGCCTCTATCTCCTTCATTGGGACTCGGATTGACGGACCATTCACACCACCGTAATCAGGACAAAGAGATCTACACTCTGGTCTTGGTTTGATCATAATCCAAACACTTTGATTTTTTGAGCTTTCCTGACTCCTCTTTGTCTTGTGTGTGTCTCTGGAGCCACTTGGATCAATCCTCCCCACTAAGGAGCTTTTGGTCCTCCAAAAGAATGAACAATGATTTGCAACTTCTTTTTACCCTATCTACATCACAAGCATCCTGAAAAGGTCTTGCTTCCATCTCCTTCACCTTTGTTCTTCGGAGCCTTAAGCAATGAGATGACACCTGCTACCTCTGCAACCTGTAGTACATTGTTTTGAAAAGTACATGCTTGACTTTCATGACCAAATAATGACCCAAATGTCCCACACTTGCCACAATTTTATAACACATATTCGGTGGTCAAGTTTACATCAAGATGGACGCAATACCCCAACTACGACAACAAGGCCAATATATCATTGTTGCTTCAACAAGCAACGAAAAACACATCATCATTGGAACACATGATTTACAAAGATAAGGCCAAACATTATTTTCTTTGAAAAGTAATGGAAACGCGACATCACTTTTCACAGTTTAACATGCGACACAAAATAAGACCAGACATCATTGTTGCTGAACAAGTGATGGAAAACACATCATCACTTTTACATCTTAAAATGCAACAAATGATTTACAAAAGTATGACCATGAAATGCTAACATGTCTAGAAACCATTTTTCACTTATCAAGGTGAACGGGTCGCCTCCTTGTCACACATTCAATGGTCGAAAAACTGCTTCACCTGGTTCATGCATCGACACTTTGTCATCAAGGCACTGCTCTAGATGGAGCCTCCAACAAGTGGCTCTTTGATGACCACTTCTATTGCAATGACTACAATAGGTTTTCTTCCTCCAGATCTATTTAACATGTTTCTTTACCTACTGTTGAGAGGGTTTTTCACGCCTCATCCTTTTGTGTGCTACCATTCTTTTCCAACACTTAAAAAATGTATGGTTATGTAATCCACAAAATGTACATGTTTTTTGATGCCATGTTTTACGCTCATCATTAACAACATGATTATAATTGAAATGACCATTCAAATATTGAAATTGGTTATACCTTTCTTTTCCGCCTTTGGTGTAAGTATGGCTACGAGAGCTTGCCTCAGCTCTTTCCTTGTAATGGAAATTGCCATGGGAGGATGGTGATGTGTTCCCATCATTCTCTTTCCTCGAATATTTCAACGATGTCTCGGAAGAATATGACACCTTCGAGCATTCTCCTTTGGTGTATCTTGAGCCTACAAATTGAGATCTCTGCCCAACCTCCAATGGTTGAGTTATGCCTTGGCTATTGACACCAAGTTCTTCTTCCTTGTTGTGCTTCGTCCTGGTAAGGAGCCTCATGTTTATCCCTATAATTGGGATCTCCAAATCTCCAATAGAAATCATACTATGTGACGATGAAACTGAAAGGAAGCCAACATATTTTACCTCCTCTTTCGGTTTGGAAAGAATTGATGAGGGTTTCTCATCATCTGTTGTTGGTGGTTCACTAATTGTCTCAGTGCATTCCCCAACTTCCTTTCTGACATATCCAAGTCTTGTTCGACAGGGTAATTCCTCTACTTTGATGGGATTGACAATGCCTTGGCCATTAACGCCCAAGCCTTTTCCTTCATACCCCATTTTCTTCAATAGTTTGGAGCCAATTCCTGTGGTATGATTTTCAAAAATAGTGAAATCATCACCAGGAAACAGGGAAAATTTTAAGAACCCCCCCTAAATTTATAAATATAATAAATGGGCGAATATCCATGGTATATAGGAAAAATGGAAGGCGGTTTTATCAATAATATAATATGTATATATAATTTTTTGGCGAATCTCTCACCAGGCATAGCGAATATTTTACTCAATTATAAAATCTTGTAAGATCTTGGCGAGTCTTTCACTAAATAATAAAACTTTGTAAAGTCCTAGTGAATCTTAGCATAGGTTACATGTTGGTTTAATTCCCCCATTTAAATAGGCTACATTCCAGGTGAATACCATGGGTCAATACCATGTGCCATTTTTATTTTTATTAATTCTAATATTAGGGTTAATAATGGTTTTTTGCATGGTATTAATAACAATCTAGTCCATGGTATTTGTCCCATAGTATTTTGGCCATAGGTTTCACCTAAATAGAACCCATTTTTTGAGTGTTCGTAAATATAAGGTGACTTATGGAGTAAATATAAAAAAAAGTTTTATTTGTTTACCATACCTCTCGTTTATTTATATTTTTATTAATTTACCATACCTCTTTTACAAATATGGTATTTGTCCCATAGGATTCACTTAAATATAACCTCTTTCTTGAGCCTTCATAAATAGAACGAGGGTTATGGACTAAATATAAAAAGAGGTTTTATTTATTTACGATACATCTAGTTTATTTATATTTTTATTTATTTACCATACCTTTTGAGTAAGTATAAAAAGACGTTTTATTTATTTACCATACCTCCACTTTACTTATATTTTTATTTGTTTACACCCTTACATGTATATAAGGTGACTTATGGAGTAAATATAAAAAATGTTTTATTTATTTACCATACCTCCCATTTATTTATATTTTTATTAATTTACCATACCTCTTTTATAAATATGGTATTTGGCCCATAGGATTCATTTAAATAAAACCTATTCTTGAAAATGGGCGAATGGATTCACTTAAATAAAACCTATTCTTGAAAATGGGCAAAGGGAAGGTTGTAAGTCCTAGTTTCAAGGGCTAAATTTACCTTTTTTACCCTCTCCCTTAAAATAAGGTCGGCTATTTGAGGTGATTTGTAAAAATGTACTATGATACAAAATATTCGCCCACTAAAAATTTAAAACCCCTTAATTTCGCCAAAGGGCGAAAATTCGCCCCTAAAATTATCCTTGCCAGGAAACATACATGAAGATGGAGAACTACTTTTTACCTCACATGGGTCACCCTACAGCTTTTCCAAGGCCTCGTCCTTTGGTTGCAGCTATTGTACAAAACTATGTTTCTCCTCTTTCTCTTCATGTAGAAGCATCTTCAATTCAGCGTTCTCTCTTTGAAGATTTTGGTTGTTGTGCTTTAGTTCTTCCAGGGCCTCTTTCGTGGCTCACAACTGAAGTTGCAATTGCTCCTTTTCCTCTGTCTCTTTCTGTAGAGTTTGATACATGATTTCCACCCTTTTGGAAATTTTGAGCATGGTCTCGTACATTTCTTTTTCATCCTCTGTAGCTGCACGTTCCATTGTTCACACTGCAATTCACATTAACACAAACACTGCTCTGCTACCATTTTATCTAGGTCCAAGTGTGACAAAGGACCCTTCCAAGACCTTTTACTTTCTTGATGTGTTAAATTTCATTTTTAAAAGAACATAAATGAATACATGTGCATGCTATAAAGAAGAGGAACATGAAAATCATCAGCACATGAAAACTCAAAGACATTGATAACGGAGTTCGTCCAGGAGGGACTACGTCTTTGGGCCCCGGTGTCAAGATGGTGTAGGCTTTTGCATTAAGTGCTGTCAATAGTGATGATGTACATAGAGATGATGTCGCTATCATACAAGGAAAATTCCCTCATGCGAGAGTGGCTCCAAGAGATGTTCTGTTACAAGAACTCTCAATAAAAAAGGACTCCTATCAGTATGACACAAATTCATGTATGATGAGCATCCCACCAACATGGCATAACAGGGATCTCAATGCAAACATGCATGACGACAATATGAGGATCCCATCAACATACAACAAAGGGATCTCAAAACACAACATTACAAATCATGGCAACAAGTACATCACATAGACGATTCCACATCACATCAAGCAAGGAATCATAAAAACGAGTAAGAAACAGGATCCCACATCAAACATCAAGAAAGGACCTGTCCAACACAATGCATAGCAAAAGAAGTACATGAACACTACATATACCTCACAACCAAGGGCCATTTGAAGAAGCGGATGTCAAGCTACTGAAGCTGTTCATGCCCTTGATATCATGGCATCAATCGCATGGAAATGGTTGCTCGCACATAAATGGTGACACCTGCATTCCACTTAGAAAATTGGCTAGAAAATAAAATGAGAAAAAGAAAAACCTGAATGCACCATCAGATTTGTGGCGTCAAACAGTGCAAAATCGACTGTCAAATTTCTGAATTCTGAGAAATTAAGAATTTGGGGCTTAAGGAATCTTTTAGATTCCCCCTAGATTCCTCAAAGATTATGCTCCATGGGTGGACTGGAAATATGCAACTCAAAAGGTGAATTTTACCTCACCATTGCGATACCTATGGAGAACCGTGGAAAATGACTATAAACTTGACTATATTTCGACATGGAGAAAAATTACCTCCTCGAGAAAATTCCATGTATCATGGTTTCGCTCCCTATTTCTGTAGCAATCATGGTTCCACCCTCATACTGAAAATGGCTGAAAGATTCAGAACTGTGATGGAGACACGAACAACGCCATTTCATTCATGGCGTCGAGAAGTACTGAAACCATATAAAATTTCTCAAAATCTGACAAGATGAAATTTCACCCGTCTTGCAAAATGCTACCTCAAACTGTGTGCCAAGATTCTGCCGCCTCTATCTAGAAATCTTTTCCCTCTCCTGGTTCCTCCATCTGCCTCTAACTACATCTACGCTCCTCTAGATGATCTGAGTTTAAATGATAGACATGTGGCAGATTTCTCAATAATGTCCTTGGTGCAATTGGTTAAAGATTTGTTTATTATGGAGGAGGTCGGGCGGTCAAACCCCGTCTCCTCCCTTTTTTACACAACGAAATGTTAAAATTTAAAATAGTTCGGGCTGGGCCCACCTTGGGCGGCCTGCCCACTCCACCTACATGGGTCGTTTTCTTATTAAGGTGGAAGGGTTGGGTTCGCACCCCAAGGGCTGGCCCACAATTCCCTTGTCATTTCAATAATGCGTGGGATGTGGGGGGGGTCAGGGGTAATTGCCCGCCCCTCTGGAATTACATAATTTTTTTTATAAGGTTTGGGTTGAATGGTTGGGGGAGTGGCAGGGTTGGTGGCCCCCACCCCCTTTTTTATATATATTTTTTTGTTTTATTAAAAACAATATGCCATTTTAAAAATTATGTTTTTAATGCGTAGGAGTCTTTTTAACAAGGCCACGATTTCACCCAGAATTTGGCTAGAGTTTGCTGGATTCCGTCTGCTAGAAAAGTGAAAATTGTGTCCTTGTTAAACCTGCCCAATCATCAAAAAGTCAACCCAACTTTGACTGCCTCTATCTCCTTCATCCGGACTCGGATTGACGAACCATTCACACCACCGCGATCAGGATGACAAGATCTATGCTCTAGTACTAGTTTAAGCATAATCCAAACACTTTGATTTTTTGAGCTTCCTGAGTCCTCTTTGTCCTATGTGTCTCTGGAGCCACCTGGATCAGGGTCTTCCTAGGTCTATTCTTGACTGAATAAGAAAATAAAGGTATGAAGAAGAGGTAAGACAAGAATAATTGACAAAGAAACCACCAAGGGAACACACCCTTCCCAGAGGAGTTTCCAATTTTTTAAATGAAATCCACAATTGCGGACATAAGTATCTTCGCTAGGCTTGGTGGGTTGACCTAGAACAATAGAAAGACAAATAAGTTGATGTTTTCCTTAAAGAAAATAGATAATGGGATGAAGCCTACCTGTAATATGTTGTATGCTTCGCTCCTTACCTGGCTTGTATGCTCCAATCCTAGCTCTCATCAATATAATTAGAACCTTCACAATCAAACAACATGAACCAACGATCTACGAGATCTATGTAGCATCATCTAATCACTTTATTTAGTAGACCAACATGGTATTGAAATACATGAAATCATGATATCATATAGGAAAACAAATAACTCTTTGCATTAATAGAAATGGAGTGAGTTACAAGCAAAAATAGGTGTTGATCTTGTAGAAGAGCTCCTCTAAGTTGTCTTGTCCTTTCCTTGCCACAAAGTGCATCTCTAGTCACCCTAATGCTTGGAATAATATCTCTCACATCACCAACATAAGGGTAGAATCAATCTCCAAAATCCAACCACCACCAACCAGGTGCTTGTGGAATGAGGTAAATATATAGTTGAGGGAGATAATTCATGAATTCTTATCCTTTTACCAATCTAGGCTTGAGATCCACTCTTGATGGGATGATGAGCTCATGGGATAATGAATGAAAACTACAAGGTAGGATAGGATAAGATTCAAGACTTTTATCCAAGGTAAATAGTTACAACAGATCTTAGAAGCTTCTGGAAGAGGAAGCTTTGGGATTCCTTTTTGTTTTCCCGAATTTATAGAATTAACACACCTCCAAGACTGATAAACTTATAGTTGATCAATGTAGATCCAAAGTAGGAAATCCTAGTGGTCAAAGCTCACCAATGGGGGGCTAGGGTGCATTGGTCCTAAAAATCACTGAAATGAGGCAGTTTCAGGTATAAACTCAGGGATATGAGAGATGTATACTTAGGGATTTTTGTAGGGAGGATGAGAAAGTGTTCAAAGGATGTGAATGATCCTATTTGAAGGCCTATTGACCAGATATGACAAAATGGCTTATAACACATTGTTAAGCTTGTTTCTCTAGAACACAAGCCCATCACTCTATGACGTGCATGCTTATAACATCAGTATTATAGGTACTAACCCCAAGATACCTTGAGCCCATTATTACTCAGAATACTAATCCTTACATAAATGAGTCCCTCATTTCCATACCAATGTTCAACCATTGCCATGGATGTAATATAGTCCAAATAGAGCTTATAAACATGTTTTTTTACTAGGAACTAGACATGCCAAATAATGGCTAACATTTCTTTGCATGTTAAGAACAACAATAATACACCACACCCCAATTGGGTGTAGAAAAACACTAACTAGATGATAAAACATATAGTGAAGCATAAAGGAAATCAACAAATTCAAACCACTAAATAAGCTTGGCCATGCCAATGATAATATCCACACATTATAAATTAATTATGTAACCCATAGTAGTATCAACAATTAAACAATGAGAACATTCACAATCACATCTCATTAAGGACAACCAATAATAATACCATTCCTACATAAACAATGTTGATACCACCATTTTTAATATACATAACAACATCATTTCACATTCATTATGTAATAGAATACAAGAGTCTACACTTATCTGCATAGCTTAATGGCTGATAATTGAGGGAGTTACTTCCACTCTCCACCCAACCATAGGTCAACTGCACTACAATCTTTCTTGTAGTTGACCTCCCCCAAGCCTGATTCAGAGTTTGAGTAAGTGCTCAAGGGAATTAATATCGATGCCAATTAATATATCACACAAGAATCCAGATACTACCCCGCCTCCAAAACCTTGTTCATGTTTATATCCCCTAGTGTCTCCACTTGTTTTCCTAGGAATCTAAAGCACACTAATATCCATCTTCTATTCCCATAGATATTGAAAACACGCACAAAGATTTCACTCTACAAAGTAGGGGTCTAGAGTACATTGATTTTCCACCTGCATAACTCAGTAGAGCTCTGTTGCACTGTTTAACAACCCCCCATTTTAATATATTATAAATTTCCTATGAAATTTATTATATTAAAATAGGGACCCTTCAATTTAAAAAAAATAATCTTATAATCAAATTTAATACATAGGCTTTTTAATTAAAACCCAATTATTAAACCATGATTATCCCAAAAAACCAAATTAAATAGCCCCCGGAACAAAGAATTATTCTTAGGCTTTAAAAAACCTTAAATAATAAACAATAGGGGTTATTTGATTTAAAAAAACAAAATAGTCAGAGTTCTAATTCCCAAAGGTTTTATTCTTTATAATCCCCGACTCAACTTCCTCGTAAACTCTGACTTATCCTAAAGGAAAAGACTTCTCCGCATCGCAAATAATACAAAGTTTCAAAGGCTCAATACCCCTTCGCCATTATCCATTGTGATTGTGATTAGACCAGACCCAACAAGATTACCCATTACAATTCTATGATTTCCCCATGTCCGCGGCTATCGCAATAAACCATAGAAATTAAGTCTCATACCTTAAAGAATTGCGATATGCAATAAAGCTCGGACTTGACGGGATTATAAATCCAATTCATAAAATCCCGCGTCTACAGGCTATTGAAAAATTTTAAACTATTAAGTCCATACTCCTGCTGAATGCCAATTGCGAAATGTGATTAAACCCAGACCGGACGTGATTATAAAATCTAATCCATAAATCCCCGCGTTCGAAGCTATCACAGTTTCAAAAAGTCCATGCCCCGCTACACAACACCGATCGCGATATGCGATGTAACCGGACCCGCTAGAATTATACAATGAAATTAAATTAAATATCAAGTGCGCAATCACAAAGTTCCAAGAGTCATGCCTCATTTGAATTGTGATTGTGATATCCTTCCTCATGCCGATTGTGATATGATGTCATCTGTGATGTCATCCACCACGTCATCCTCCACGTCACCATTCCACATGGATCTGCCACGTCATAGTGACATCATACCGTCCCGCATATCACAAATTGCAAGTCTCCTAGCCAACTATTATCATCTACCACTCCATAATTGCGATTGTGATCTGCGATCAAGCCCCGGACCCAATAGGATTATAAATTCCATTTCATAACTTCCCTGCATCCCTTGCTATCACAAAAGCCATGGGAGTTAAACCATTCCTCCTCTACCCATTCCGATCACGATTTGGTCTTATTTGGATTTTCTTATATTTCAATAAGGATTCTCCCTGTTTGAAATATGACGATAATTCATACCCTGACTCCAAAGGGATTGCAATATGTTTTAAAGAAATCCCCCTTTGGATTTTATTTAGACTACTCCTGGCCTAGAAAGTAATTCTGATTTGCCGTAAAGTCTAACTTGTCTTGTCACAGGCCTCAGTCCACATTCCTCTCCATGATGGTTGTGTTTAGAATTTATTACAACTCCACGTTTTTTCTGATTTCTTGCAAAAGTGATTTGTTTCAAATAAAACTCGCTTATCAGTTTCACTCATTTCCAACTTATCGATTCCTATTTTTCTTATTCAAGTTCATGACATAGGAAGACCACTGTGTTGATAAGTGGCAGTTCAGTTCAAAAAGATAGAAAAACATCCATAGAATTAGATGGAACAACCAACGCTGATGAAACAGAAAATCACTTTTAAAACATTGCTACCAAGAAACTGTTTTTCTTTAACCATATTGAATGGATCTGTTTAAATGCCCTCAACGCTCTACAAAATTATTTAAGATTACTTGTTGTATGAAATAAAGGTCCTAAATTTTATGAAGAAAGGCTTACGAAAGCTCTCACTATTGTACTTTCATCCTTCTCTCAATAGAACGACTGGAACATTGTTTAGGAATTTTCATAATGAATTTTGAGAATTTGCATCACTGTACTCCTGGAATCATCTTTGTAAGAAGGAATAAACTACTGCTATTTCTTTTATGAGCTGAGCAACATGCATCTAGTATTTCTATCACTGTACCTATGTTTTGTTCATAAAAAAATAGTGAATTTATCTTTTCAGATTGCTTATTACATGGTATTTAAAGAATAATGTTACATGTATTAATTTTTTATCATGCTGCCATTGATATTTTTTTTTACATGTTAAGGAATTTTCTTTGATATTTTGAATGCGATATGAGTTACACACATTATTTTGATTAACTATTTAATCAAAGTAACCATCTTGAAACATTTTCATTTCCATTGGTGTTTGAGCAATCTATATTGTCATTTACTAAGGGAAATCATTATATATCGTATCCAGATAAATGTTAAACAAATCCTGGGTAATAGATTAGATTAATGCATATGTTTTCCATTTAATTAATTACTGAAAATACATCTATTTCAATTCACTATAAACATTACACATCCATTCAATAACGTTTCATTGGGAAACTGGTCCCAGTATCCCCAGTCAAAGCCACTACCTAAACAGAAAAGGATTTGTCTTAAGGTCCTGACTAGGTGGTTTTTCCCTGATGTTGAAGAAAATATTTTCGAGGCCTCAATATTTTTTGGTGCTAGAAGGAGGGCTTGTAGACTATGAATTTCAAGTGAGTCCAATCCAAGTCAAAAGGCCATTCCAAGAGTCATTCTCCCTCCAAATCTTCTACAACTTCTAGATACTCTCTAGAATCTCCTATTTTTAGATAAGGAGTTGTACAATATCCTCCCAGTTGTACAATCTCCTCCCAAGTCTCCTAGAATACTTCCTGAGGTAATCCCTGTGGATTATACTCTAGAATCACCAAAAATTACATCTTTGATAAAGAAATTGGAATACGTCCCCATTTTAGTAGAAAATCCTGAATCATCTGAAGTTTCTGAAGGATGTATAACTTCTATATTTCAAGGAACTGGTGTTTAACTCTATCCCGAAGTGAAAAAGCTTGGAATCTCACCATTTGAATTTCCACTTCAATCCCACTGAACGAAAACTTCTACATCATATTCCCAAACATCTACTAGTAATATTACCTCATTCTCTCATTCACCAACAACTCCATTTCTTCCTTTTTTCATTTCCTTTCTCTCTACTGTTCACTTAATCTATTTCCATTTCCTCTACACAAACAACTAGTGTTGCCTCAAGCAGTACTATCATAGCTACTAGTTCGTCTTTCATCACATCCACCTCCCCAACTGTTACAGTGTCAACTAGACCATGGTCCAACCCGGGAGCTGTTCAAATGCCAACACCACTTCATCCTCTACCAAAACATTCTGAAAGATGGATTCCCAAATTCAATCCTGATGATGGGTTACCTACTGAAGAGCACCTTCATAAATATTTTATAGCCATCAATCTTAATGAGGTAGATGAAGAATACATTGTTCTTATTTTATTCCCGTACACTCTTACAGGATCAACAGGGTCTTGGTACTTCTTATTACCATCCAATTCTATTACTGGTTGGGATATTTTCGAAGAACCCTTTTTGACTAAATTTGGTGATGATCGCTCAATTGCATCTCTTATCAATGACCTTTCCAATTTAAAAATGAATTTAGGGGAAAATATAAAAGGTTTCAATTCCATATTTAATAAATTGTTAAATAAAGTCCTAGCTAATTCTAGACTTGGTGTCGATGTACAAATTGAATGGTATATTTCATCTCTTCCTTCTAATGTAGGAATTTTTGTAGATAGAGCTAATAAAAATACCTTGGTAGAAAACATGAAAGAAGTTGTGTCTATAGAGAAGGGGATAAATTCTCTAGAAAAGAAAAAAGATCAGGAAGACAGAAAATTAAAAAGAGTTACATTTAAGGATGAAGCTAAAAAGAAAGCACCTAAAGATCCCTTTGATCTTGAAGGCTTACAACAAGTCCTTAAAACTTTGTCTAACGAGATGGTAGAGATAAAAAAACAAGTAGTTGAATCTTCTTCCAAAAAACCTTTTAGAACATTCAGAAGAAATCATCCACCTAATCCACAACCTCCAAACACGATCTCTAATGTAGAAACTGATGATGAAGATGAGGAGGAAGCAACATTTTTTGTTGATGAATCCCAAGATGAACAAATAGCCGAGTTAAATGGAATGTGGGAATATATTCTTCCTATTTCTGATAGTGAAAATGAATATGAAGCATTACCTATTAGCACAAGAAGTAAAGGTCCAGTTGATCCTATAAAACCAATTAAAAAATAGAAACCTTCAACTTCCATTGCTAAGGATAAAATTGTTGTTAAAAAATCCACTTCCACTTCCCCCTAAGTAATTATGTCTTCATCCAATTCTCCATCTTCACCCAGAACCTTAGTAGTTTCAGATACTATTGAGTACAACATAGTTGAGGATATGAAGAAAATAAAAGAAAACATTTCCCTCCATGAAATCACTAAACTCAAACAACAACAAAAGTTTTTATTGAAATAATTTAACGTAGTACCTGCTTCTCCTCTTCCTATTGCTATAGTATCCAAAGCTTCTAACAGAATGGGAAAACCTCCTGGTCATTCATTATTCGATTCCTCTGATGCTATTCTGATAGGTGACAAGTCTAACTCACATACCCCTCCTTTTCTTTTGACTTTTGAAATATTTAATAAAAATGTACATAACTGCTTGGTAGATTCAGAGACTTCTTCGAATATCATGGCGTATTCAGTTTGTCTGAAATTAGACATATCACCCCAGAAAACTACAGTTCACATTTTGAAACTCGATAGGAAATAGTCAAAGTCATAGGAGAAATGAATTCAGTTCTTATTAGATTATCTTCGAATCCTAAAGTCTGTCAAATAATTGATATACTTGTTGCTGATATCCCAGATTTCTATGGTTTAATTCTTAGTAGAGATTGGTCAAAAAAACTACACGGTTCTTTTTCCACTGATAGGTCTCACTTATGGATCCCATTTAATGGAAAGCCAAATCAAATTAGAATCAACTGAGAAAAACACATGAAGCATTCAATAACAAATTTCGAAGGTGAAAATGAGGCAGTGGCATTTAATAACAACATTCTTGGAAACTACTCTACTGAATCATTTTTTGATAATTTTAAAGCACAACGTCACCATTTCTGTAACTTCTCAAACTGAAATTTTTTCACAGACAGACTTTCCGAAAGGTGTAAATATGCTAGAAAAACCATTAGTTAATTATTTATTTTGGACATTGTATTTCGATGGGTTGAAATCAAGTGATGGTGCAGGAGCAGGTTGCATATTGATTAATCCTGAAGGTGTGAAGACAATGCTGACTTGTGGATTGGAATTCAAATGCACAAATAATATTGTAGAATATGAAGCATTGGTCCAAGGTATGTACAAAGCAATTAGACATTAAATGCCTTCAAGTTTATGGAGATTCAGAAATTGTAATTAAACAAGTAAGAAACACGATGCATTGTATCTCTACACACTTGAAGCATTATCTTTCTTTGGTTCATTCTGTCACTTCACATTTTTTAGCGTTTAACATTTCTGCTATTCCTATGATTCAAAATGTCAGCGTTGACCTTCTTGCTAATGTTGCATCAAAACTGATCCTATCCAAAGATTACAGTCTTGATAGATTTTCTGTAGAATTAATCTTTAGACCATCCATCCCTGATAATATCACCAATTGACGGGTATTTGATGATGATGAAGACATTTTAAGCTTCTTCACTTCTTAAAAATCATACGATGACCAAATAATTGATGAAGATGAACATGGAAATCAATTAAAATAGAAAGTAGAGGATAATCACATACCCAAATATGTAGTTAAACTTGTGGATCTATATGATTTAAAAGGAAAATTTAAAAGAGTTACTAGTTCAAAACTGCAGAGTTCAACTTTAAGATTTGAATTAATAAATCTTGGGACAAATCTTAAACATAAGAACATCAATTTAGGCCTTGGTCTCTCGTCTGAAGAAAGATTATCCTTCATTCATTTGTTAAAAAAATATAAGGATGTCTTTGCTTGGAGTTACGAAGATCTCAAAACATTCGACACTTCTATCATTCAACATACAATTCTGATGATATCTAATGATAAACCTATCCAACAAAAATTAATGAAAATTCATCCAAACTTAGAAAATCAAATCAAAACAGAATTGAATAAACTCCTTAAGACTAAAATCATTTTTCCTGTTAGGCATTCAAGGTGGGTTTCCAACTTGGTACTTGTTAGGAAGAAAAATGGTGATATCCGCATTTGTATAGATTTTAGGAATCTTAATAAGGCCAGTCAAAAGGATAATTTCCCTTTACCCACTATCGAACAGATTTTACAATCAGTCGCTGGTTTCAAACTTATGTCTTTCCTTGATGGTTTCTCAGGATACAATTAAATCATGGTCCAACCAGATGATAGGCTAAAGACTACTTTCAGAACCAAATGGGGAACTTATGCATACCAAAAAATGCCATTCAGTTTAATAAATGCAGGGGCCACTTTCCAACGAGCCATGGATATAACTTTCAAAGGTCTGCTAAATAAAACAGTTTTTGTTTATTTAGATGAAATTACTGTTTATTCAAAGAACATAAATAATCATTTCCAGGACTTAAAACAATTTTTTGAACGCTATAGAAAAAATGGGATCTCATTAAATCCGAAAAAGGCTTTTTTTCACTCTTAGTGAAGGGAAACTTTTAGGATTCATTATGTCAAAAAATGGAATTTACATTGACCCTGATAGAATAAAGGAAATTTCAGAAATTTCTCCACCATATAACAAAAAAAGCATGCAATCATTTTTTGGACAGATGAATTTTGTCAAAAGGTTTGTCTCTGATTTCTCACAAATCATTTTTCCATTACAACAAATGATTAAGAAAGACACAATTTTTAAATGGGGTCATCATGAAAAGCAAGCATTCAATTTAATCAAACAGGAAATTATCGATGATCCTTCTTTAAATACACTGAATTTCTTTGATCATTTCATCTTATACATTTTTTATTCTTCAGCGTCTTATGCCATTGTTTTGACACAAATTAATAATCAGAAAATTGAAGCACCCATCTCATTTTTCAGTTCAATATTTTAGGGTGTTGAATTGAATTGTTCAGAAGTAGAAAAAAAGCATTTGATGTATATAAATATGTAAAGCATTTTAGACCTTTTCTTTTAAAAACACACACGAAAGTAATATTCCCATTCCCAGTAGTGAGGCAATTACTAATGCAGAAAGAATTAGAATAAAAGAGAGAAAATTGGGTAAAAACTCTACAAGAATATGATACTGAAATAAAACCAACCAAAATTGTTAGAGGGCAAGGTTTTTGCAAGCTTCTTACAAGAGAATCCAACATACCAGCCAAAGGGGACACAGGTAACAATGAACACATTTATGAGGTAAGTGTAAGTGATGTTGATTCCCAATACGTTGATCTAATTTTTTACTTGAAAAATGGATATGCTCCTCCCGAACTCAATTATAAAAGAAAAATAGCTTTAAGATTAAAAACAAGTCATTATGAGATTGTGAATAACATGTTATTTATGAGAAACTATGATTCCATATTTTTAAGATTCTTAGAAAAGTTTAAATCACAAACAGTTTTGCAGGAACTTCACGATGGACCAACAGGTGGAAATTTTGGAGGAGATACTACTGCACACAAAATCTTACATGCTGGATCCTACTAGCCTACTCTCTTCAAAGATACCCATGCATACGTAAGAAAATGCAAAACATGCCAAACTTCTTCTGGAAGACAAAGGAAACCAACCTTGCCTCTGCAGTCGGTCAACATCGAACAACCTTTCTGTTGTGGCCACCAACAACCCCCCTATTTGTTTGGTATTAGCAATAACACCAAGCAAATGGGGACCCTTAATAAAAAATCCAAAAAAAAAAAAAACATTTTATGAAAATTTTTGTATTTCAACTCCTTAAAGCTGTATCGCATCGCGAGAAGAGAATAAAACGTTTCTTATGAGCATAATAAACTGCGAAGAAGCGACGCAAAATCCATCGCATCGCATACATTATTAAGCGCTCTTAAAAGAAAAATCTTAAGAAACCTTCGACAGCCGATATGCGACGTCGCATATCGCAACATCGCATAAGCAGCACACAATGATTGAATGACTAAGCGCGATCTGCGGTCTGCGATCTGCGATGAGTGCGATTTGCGATAAATGCGATCATAAACTTCTGCGATGACACATCTTGACGACGCGATCCGCGATGTTGCGATGCGAGTCGTATAAATCACCCATCGCAAATTTTCCTTGGCGCAGTATTCAAGGAAAGCTGTCCGTAAACCAAAATTGGGCGCGTGCCTTAAAAGAAATTAATGATTGTACGCCAAAGTATTCAAGAAGGACAGTTGTGTGTTTTTCGAAGAGTCAGTTCGTTATGAGTGTCATGATTATGCATTCATAAGAGCTTAAAGCTTTCATGTCAATCTTTATTATCGTTATTATTTTCCTTTGCGTAAACTGTAAGACAGGAAATAACATGAAGCAATGTGCAGGAAACATCTAAGGAAAAGGGGAAAGCGTCAATGCTTGGAGAACAGAGAAGAGATCCCTTCAGAGACGGATGCCGCATGCAACAGGACCACAGATTCCAGAGTATCACTCAACAGATGCTGATGTCAATAGGCCATCCAAAACTCAGAGTCAAAGGCGCACAAAAGCAGCACGTTTACAAAAGATCCTGAAGCTTATGGGTAAAGAAAAAAGAAAAAGACGCTAAACAAGGAAAATGCACCAGAAAAGCCTGGAACAGAAAATGGAGGCAGTTTTCGATGCAGAAAATTGTTTAGAGAGCAAAGTCCCTAACTTATTCAGTCATTCGCAAGGCCGGAAACCGAAATAGCAAAAGCAGAATCAGTTTGAGAGAAATTTGGGTTATTACCAAGTATACACGCAGTGAATACACCCAACCAGAGGAAGATTCTCGAAAATATCTTCTAGTTTACCAGAAAGTGGTGCCAGCGCTTGTTATTTCTATTTTCATAGCTCAAACGAAAGCAGAAGGCGACCAACCGACTCTTCCCAGGCGAATGTTGCATGCTTGCAGCACTAAGGAGCAAATACAGAAATGGTTAGGAATTAGATTCAATTTTTAGAAATAGTTTTGTTTTAGCAGAAGGGCGGTCATTTAAAACCGTATCCTAAATTTATGTAATTAAGTTAATTAGTTAGCAGTATTTAAACCCTTCTCATGCATTTGGAGAAGGGTCCAGAAATTTGTCAAAAAACTTGTCCTCAGAACATGCACTTTTGCACCCTCGGAGGGGGTTTTGATGAATGGATGGATCAAGGTTTATTAATGTTTGCATTTGATATCTGCTACTGATGTTGCACTTCTGTACTCTTAGTAGATGTTAGAGCAAGGAGAGATAAATCATTGTTGCTTGAAGCTTATGAGTGGAACCAGTCATAAATGGTACTTTTATCTCTTGACTGTTTCTGTTTATATTCTTAAAGTGATATACAGTTTTTAGTTGTTTATATGTTACTGCATGAATGAATGAGTTACCATTTGGCACTTTTGTATGGTGGAGTCATTTATTTATGTCTGATATATGAATAACTTATTATGCGATATGCTGTTCACAACTGTTTTGCCTAACTTTTTATGCAAAGTGGTTTATCTTAATTGATTTCTATTCTTATGATAGCTGAATGATCTTTATTACCAGTTATTGTTTGAAATCTCTTTAGATCACATAATAGAGGAAATTCACCTCGGTTTAGCGTAGATTAGATGTGTTGTTTCTCATTAGATTACAATAGCATAGAGTTAGCTTAGAAGTTTGAATTAAATTAGCTTAAAGTAATCTTAGATCAGCATCATCCAACTCTACACACATACACACCCTTAAATTGGGAAACTGGTCCCATTATCCCCAGTCGGACCCGCTATACCAAACGGATAAGGAGCTGCCAACCAAGGTCTGGACCGGGTGGGTATCCCCCTTGTTGTCGACCCGATTTTCGGGGCTTCAACATATTTGGCGCTAGAAGGAGGGCCCGAACTATGAATGGCACCTAAATCAAAATCTAAATACCATTCTGAGAGTAAATCGCCCTCATCAACTCCCCCGACTTCCCCAGTACGTTTAAATCCAGAGTCGGAAGTCGCTCAAGTATTAACTGCTGCTACATACCCTAATATTTCTGACCAATCTACCATTGAATCCCCTGAAGTTCAAACTCTGATTCGCAAACTCCAGGGATTTACTATTTTTACACAGAGGTCTGATAAACCTAAAAGCAGCGTGACTTCGCAGTACAATCCTGCTCATCCCCTGACCAGATTAAAGAGTGAAAAATTTGGCATCCAACCAACTGAATTCCCTCTCCCCACTAGGAAAAGAGCAAGGAAAACACCAACAGAGTCTGACAGTGAGACTCTTTCATCTACATCGTCCATTTCAACTCCCTCACCGCGAAGTCAGCCACCCACATCTCCATTCCAAACCACTCATCCATCTTCCACAACCCCTCTTCTTCAATCATCTAAGATCATAATATCTTCATCTTCCCAGCCTCAGGGATCATCCTCTGCACTTTCATTTACCAGCAGCTCAACGATGGCCCAGTCTCCATGGAACAATCCTGGGGCAGTTTTAATGCCTCCACCCCTGAGCCAAATACCGGCCCATCCTGAGAAATGGCTACCCAAATTCAATCCAGAAGCAGGCATACTAGCTGAAGAGCACATTAAAAATTTCATGCTTTCTGTAAATCTCAATGGAGTTACCAACGAGGATACTGTTGTCCGGCTTTTTCCCTATACAATGCAAGGAACAGCCGGGTCATGGTACTTTTCATTACCTTCCGGGTCTATCACAAGTTGGGAAATTTTTCAAAGTCAATTCCTTACCAAGTTTGGTGATGACAGATCAACGGCAATGTTAATCAATGACCTATCCAATCTTAAAGCCGAGGCTAGAGAAGCCATCAAAGGTTTCAATTTACGGTTCAATAAAATCCTCAACAAAATTCCCACTGCTTCCCAACCCAGTGAAGAAGTACGATGTGAATGGTATATTACAGCCTTACTATCAAACTTAGCAATCTTCGTGGATAGGGCAAATAAAACAACCTTAGTTGAAAACCTGACAGAGGCGATAGCAGTGGAGAAACGCGTAGTAGCCCTGGAAAAGAGATCTGCGATAGAGGAACGCAAATCTAAAAAAGTCACCTTCAAGGAAGACTCCAAGAAGAAACAAACGAAAGATCCTTTTGATTTGGAAGGATTGCAAAAAGTATCAAAGACCATGTCCAATGAGATGATTGACATAAAAAAACAAGTAGCAGAAAGTTCTTCAAAAAATCCCTACAGAGCTTTTAAAAGAGGCCCTTCAATGGATGTGAAACCACCCAACGCTATCTCAAATGTCGAATCCGAAGAAGAGGAAGAAGAAGAGAGTACCACTGAAGGGCAGACCGATGACGAAGAAGTTTTGGAACTACAAGGAATGTGGGATTTCATCCTCCCACAAGAAGAAGATCAAGAAGCATTTCCGGTTAGCACACGAAGCAAAAATCAACTTGATCCTCCCCAAACTGCCCCTAAGCAGAAGGGGGCAAGCCCTGCAACAAAAGATAAAGTCGCAACAAAGAAAATGACTACTAAAGCGACCCAATCTAGCCCAGTCCAACCAGATCAAACACCTCCATCAAGAACACTGATAGTGTCAGATGAAATGGAATACAATATTATTGATGACATGAAAAAGACTAGGGCTAATATCACTCTTTATGAATTGAGAAAATTGAAACATCAACAGAAGATAATGATGAAAGAATTACATGCCGTGCCTACTACATCTTTGCCTACAGCTGTAGCTTCCCACAACACGGGAAGACCTCCAACCAACACGATCAATAAGATGGATCCAAATGACATCGCCTTGATTGGAGGAAGATCAAGGTCTCACACTCCCCCTTTTCTTCTCACTTATGAAATTTTCAATAAAAATGTGCACAATTGTTTGGTAGATTCTGGTGCTTCAACGAATATTTTACCCAGATCAATATGTGCCAAGTTGAATGTTCAACCACAAAAATCCGCAGTGCGCATAGTTCAGCTTGATCGATCTCAAGTCGAAGTGATTGGTGAACTTAATCAAGTGACCATAAGATTGTTGTCTAACCTGAAGGTATGTCAGGTTATTGACATTCTAGTAGCTGATATCCCAGAATTCTATGGCTTGATTCTTAGCAGGGATTGGTCCGAAAAACTCCATGGATACTTCTCAACCGACTGGTCGCACATGTGGTTACCCTACAATGGTAAACCGAATCAAATAAAGGTTGAACGAGAGTTACACCAGAAGTACATAGTGACAGAATTGGAGGGAGAAAATGAAGCAATAGCATATAACAGCAGTATCATAGGCAATTACTCGGTAGATTCTTTCCTCGACAATTTCAATGCTCATACATCACCTTACTTAGAAAATTCAGTTTTGTCCCAAGTCGAAATTTTTTCCCAAACTGATAATTCAAAGTGTGTTAATTTTTTAGATAAACCTGTAAATACATCTTTGTTTTGGAAATTATATTTTGATGGCTCTAAATCTAACGAAGGAGCAGGAGCAGGATGCGTTCTGATTAGTCCACAAGGAAATAAGACCATGCTTACGTGCAGACTTGAATTCGATTGCACAAACAATACAGCAGAATATGAGGCCTTGGTGCAAGGCCTATACAAAGCAATCGGGCTGAACGTCAAGTATCTTCAAGTCTTCGGAGACTCTGAGATTGTCGTCAAACAGGTATGTAACACCATACATTGCCTATCGGGTCATTTGAAACACTATCAATCTTTAGTACAAGATCTAACTGAGCATTTTATAGCATTCAATATTTCGTCAATCCCAAGACTCCAAAACGTGAGCGCAGACCTTTTAGCTAACGTAGCCTCTAGACTTATTCCCTCCGTAGATTTTAGTCCGGATAGATTCTCAATAGAATTAATCTTTACACCGTCCATCCCTGACAACATTACAAATTGGAGAGTATTCAATGACGATCCTGATATTGTTAATTTCCTCACCTCTGAAGGATCCTACTCCAATCAAATAATTGACGAAGACCATCATGATCGAAAAATACAACAAGATAGCACTGATAATGCTATACCTAAATCGGTTGTTAATTAGTTGGAAGACTTATACGATTTGAAAATTCGGTTTAAAAGGTCTACCAATTCGAAGCTCTACAGTTCAACTCTGAACTACGAATTAGTAAACCTAGGAACCGATGATAAACCACAAAACGTTAATCTGGGCCACGACCTAGCCCCTGAAGAAAAACTAGCGTATATTCGTCTTTTGAGACAATACAAAAATGTTTTTGCCTGGAACTACGATGAGCTGAAGACATATGACACTTCTATCATTCAACATACTATCCCTATGATTGACAACGAAAAGCCTGTCCAACAGAAACTCAGAAAAATCCACCCCAATTTAGAAAATCAGATAAAAACTGAGCTAAATAAGTTATTAAAAGCCAGAATAATTTTCCCCGTCAGACATTCCAAATGGGTCTCCAATATGGTACCTGTTAGAAAGAAAAACGGAGACATTAGAATCTGCATCGATTTTCGGAATCTCAACAAAGCCTGTCAAAAAGACAATTTTCCCCTCCCACCTATGGAGCAGATATTACAGGCAGTAGCAGGCTCAGAACTAATGTCTTTTTTGGATGGATTTTCAGGATACAATCAGGTGCTGGTACATCCCGATGATCAGTTAAAAACCACATTCCGAACTAAATGGGGCACATATGCATATCGGAAGATGCCATTTGGTTTGATCAATGTCGGCGCTACATTTCAAAGAGCCATGGACATCGCATTCAAGGGTTTAGTCAATAAATCTGTAGTAATTTATTTGGATGATATAACAGTGTATTCCAAGCAGCGAAGCGATCATCTCAAAGGCTTGAAACAAATCTTTCAACGATGTTTAAGGTATGGGATTTCACTTAACCCAAAGAAATCTTTTTTCGCATTAAGTGAAGGAAAACTTCTAGGATTCATAGTGTCAAAATCTGGTATTCACATTGAGCCTGACAGAATCAAAGAAATTTCTGAAATATCCCTACCTCATAACAAAAAAGCCATGCAATCTTTCCTTGGTCAAATCAATTTCGTGAAGAGATTTGCCCCAGATTTTTCACGAATTGTTTCTCCTTTGCAAACCATGATTAAAAAGAATTCAAATTTTAAATGGGGTCAAGATGAGCATGAAGCATTCAACCTGATCAAACAAGCTATCATTAACGCTCCATCTTTAGCAACCCCGAATTTTTCAGAATCTTTTATCTTATACACATTTGCCTCAGAGAAATCATATGCCATGATTCTAACTCAAACAAATCAAGAGAAAGCGGAAGCTCCAATCGCATTTTTTAGCTCGAATTTACAAGGTGCTGAACTCAACTATTCAGACGTGGAGAAACAGGCATATGCTGTTTTCAAAGCGGTCAAATATTTCAAACCTTTCTTACTTAAAACCCATACTAAGGTCATAGTACTGTTTCCAGCAGTAAGAAATCTTCTAATACAGAAGGATGTGGGTGAAAAAAGAGCAAATTGGATCACTGCTTTACAAGAATACGACCTTGAGATCAAACCAACAAGAATTGTGAGAGGTCAAGGCTTCTGCAAAATGTTGGCTGGAGCATCGCAAATTTTTGAAAATTCATCTGAAGAGGTACAAATGTATGAGGTAAGCCTAAACGATGCAGAATCATTATATGCTGACATCATTTATTATCTTAAGAATGGGTATGCTCCATCACACCTGGATCACACCAAGAAAAGAGCTCTGAGATTGAAAGCTAAACAATATCATCTCATAAATGATGTTCTGTTTAAAAAGAATTACGATTCTGTTCTTCTTAGGTGTCTTGAGAAAACTGAAGCTGAAAAGGTTTTGCAGGAACTCCACGATGGACCAACAGGCGGACACTATGCTGGAGACGCTACTGCACATAAAATCTTACGTGCAGGATATTATTGACCCACGTTGTTCAAAGACTCACACAGTTACGTGAGGAAATGTCAAGTCTGTCAAACTACTGCGGGGAGACAAAAGAAACCATCCATGCCACTATAGCCGGTAAACATCGAGCAACCATTCAGTCAGTGGGGCTTGGACATAATAGGTGAGATCGTTCCTCACTCTTCTAAGCAGCATAGATACATCCTCACGGTAACAGATTATTTTACTAAATGGGTAGAAGCAGTTCCTCTCAAGACAGTTAATTCTGAAAACATCATTGAATTCATAGATCAATTTATAATCACTAGGTTTGGATTGCCAACGGCTCTAATGTTTGATAATGCCTCATACTTTTCTGGGAATGCAATGACTGAGTTTGCACTTAAAAGAGGGTTGAAACTGAAATATTCGGTCAACTACTATCCGCAAGGTAATGGATTGGCTGAGTCAACAAATAAAAACCTAATCAGGATTATTAAAAGAACAGTTGACCAGAACCAAAAGAATTGGCACAAAGCTTTGGTAAATGCTTTATGGGCAGATAGAATAACGAAGAAAGCTTCAATCGGCACTTCTCCCTTTAATTTAGTTTATGGGAAAGAAGTGGTTCTTCCAACTCACTTAGTCATCCCCTCTTTGTCTTTAGTACAATACATCGATGAAGTATCTACTTCCTCCATACAACTAAGACAAATGGAAATAATTAAATTAGAAGAACAACGAGAACAAGCTAAGAAAACCCATGCTCATCACCAAGCGCTAATAAAATCCTCTTTTGACTCTAGCATAATGACCAGAAATTTTTTTCAGATGGGAGATTTAGTTTTGAAATGGGATAGGGCTCATGAAGAAAAGGGCAAACATACAAAATTTCAGAAGATGTGGCTTGGTCCTTTTCAGATTGTAGAAGTCATAGGCCCATCAATGTTTGTGTTGCAGGATTTAGCAGGTAGAAGGGATTCTTTGCCTGTTAATGGACAAATCCTTAAAATATATTTTCCATAGAAGATTACTCTTCTATTCTATAGGATAGTTTTAGTTTTTCTTTTTCTTTTTCCATAATAAAACCAGTTGTAGATGGTTACTACAGGGGCTCACGAAAAAGACACCAATTCTCTATCAGATTTTGATTTTTTTTTCGCTTGTACAAGTAGTAAAATTTTCGAAAAATCTGATCTTTATTATTGACAGATAGAGTTAACTTTAGCCTAGATATGATACTAGTTTCAACTTCAAAAAATTTGATGAAAGCAACCTTTAGCGAAGAAATTGTTTTATATCAGCACAATGAAAGGTATCAATAAAAAAATAAATATTCTCTATAAAACTGCTGTTTTCAAACTCTATTATTGTCGTCCAGAGCTTTCTTAAGGAAAAACAATGACTTCCTCCCTGCTAAAGAAAATCGCAGCATTCAGAGGAACAATCCGAGAAAACACTATATCTCAAAGAATAAGAGGTCTCATCACGAGCCAGCTTATCATGATCACAGATATTATAACTTGCTGACTTTGCCAATACTGTCCACCAAAATAGGGCAACGGCTCAAGATTGTTGCAATCAAAAGACAAGGGGTCTCATCACGAGCCAGCTTGTTCAGCAAAAGTGTAAATCAAGTGAATGACTGTGTCATAATTTGGCCACCAAACCAAGACATTGTTCTTTAGAGAATAAAAAAGGAAAAAGTGTCAAAATGGGTTTTTCTCTGAAAAGTTGTAAATAGCCTTAAGCAGGATAAAGGATCATTGCTGGGTAACAGGTAACCCTGTCGAGGCTATGGACGCCTGCTGGCAGCAGAGGCTCTACCTACAACAAATGAGCATATTTTAAAAGCTAGCACACAGAGAAGACCTTATTTTATCTTTAAAAGACCAAGTAATGGCTGATGTAAATGCAAGGACTAAGCTTGAGGAAGCAAACAATTGAAATAGGAAAAGGTTGAAACAAAATATCATTGATAGGATAAGGCATAATGTACTCTATCTATCCATAACAAAATTTAGACTTATGAAAATTTTTCTGCTTTGGAAGTTAAAATTGAATAGAAAAGCAGAGATAACTGGTTCTTCCCAGTGAATCGCCATTGTTGTGGCCATCAACAACCCCCCTATTTGTTTGGTATTAGCAATAACACCAAGAAAATGGGGACCCTTAATAAAAAATCCAAAAAAAAAAAAACATTTTATGAAAATTTTTGTATTTCAACTCCTTAAAGCTGTATCGCATCGCGAGAAGAGAATAAAATGTTTTCTTATGAGCATAATAAATTGCGAAGAAGCGACGCAAAATCCATCGCATCGCATACATTATGAAGCGCTCTTAAAAGAAAATCTTAAGAAACCTCCGACGGCCGATATGCGACGTCGCATATCGCAACATCACGTAAGCAGCACATAATGATTGAATGACTAAACGCGATCTGCGATGAGTGCGATTTGCGATAAATGCGATCATAAACTTCTGCGATGACACATCTTGACGACGCGATCCGCGATGCTGCGATGCGAGTCGCAAAAATCACCCATCGCAAATTTTCCTCGGCGCATTATTCAAGGAAAGCTGTCTGTAAACCAAAATTGGGCACGCGCCTTAAAATAAATTAATGATTGTACGCCAAAGTATTCAAGAAGGACAGTTGTGTGTTTTTCGAAGAGTCAGTTCGTTATGAGTGTCATGATTATGCATTCATAAGATCTTAAAGCTTTCATGTCAATCTTTATTATCATTACTATTTTCCTTTGCGTAAACTGTAAGACAGGAAATAACATGAAGCAATGTGCAGGAAACATCTAAGGAAAAGGGGAAAGCGTCAATGCTCGGAGAACAGAGAAGAGATCCCTTCAAAGACGGATGCCGCATGCAATAGGACCACAGATTCCAGAGTATCACTCAACAGATGCTGATGTCAATAGGCCATCCAAAACTCAGAGTCAAAGGCGCACAAAAGCAGCATGTTTACAAAAGATCCTGAAGCTTATGGGTAAAGCAAAAAGAAAAAGACGCTAAAGAAGGAAAACGCACCAGAAAAGCCCGGAACAGAAAACGGAGGTAGTTTTCGATGCAGAAAATTGTTCAGAGAGCAAAGTCCCTAACTTATTCAGTGATTCGCAAGGCTGGAAACTGAAATAGCAAAAGCAGAATCAGTTTGAGAGAAATTTGGGTTATTACCAAGTATACACGCAGTGAATACACCCAGCCAGAGGAAGATTCTTGAAAATATCTTCTAGTTTACTAGAAAGTGGTGCCAACGCTTGTTATTTCTATTTTCATAGCTCAAACGGAAGTAGAAGGCGACCAGCCGACTCTTCCAAGGCGAATGTTGCATGCTTGCAGCACTAAGGAGCAAATACAGAAATGGTTAGGAATTAGATTCAATTTTTAGAAATAGTTTTGTTTTAGCAGAAGGGCGGTCATTTAAAACTGTATCCTATATTTATGTAATTAAGTTAATTAGTTAGCAGTATTTAAACCCCTCTCATGCATTTGGAGAAGGGTCCAGAAATTTGTCAAAAAACTTGTCCTCAGAACATGCACTTTTGCACCCTCGGAGGGGGTTTTGATGAATGGATGGATCAAGGTTTATTAATGTTTGCATTTGATTTCTGCTACTGATGTTGTACTTCTGTACTCTTAGTAGATGTTAGAGCAAGGAGAGATCAATCATTGTTGCTTGAAGCTTATGAGTGGAACCAGTCATAAATGGTACTTTTATCTCTTGACTGTTTCTGTTTATATTCTTAAAGTGATATACAGTTTTTAGTTGTTTATATGTTACTGCATGAATGTATGAGTTACCATTTGGCACTTTTGTATGGTGGAGTCATTTATTTATGTCTGATATATGAATAACTTATTATGCGATATGCTGTTCACAACTGTTTTGCCTAAATTTTTATGCAAAGTGGTTTATCTTAATTGATTTCTATTCTTATGATAGCTGAATGATCTTTATTACCAGTTATTGTTTGAAATCTCTTTAGATCGCATAATAGAAGAAATTCACCCCGGGTTAGCGTAGATTAGATGTGTTGTTTCTCATTAGATTACAATAGCATAGAGTTAGTTTAGAAGTTTGAATTAAATTAGCTTAAAGTACTCTTAGATCAGCATCATCCAACTCTACACACACACACACCCTTAAATTGGGAAACTGGTCCCATTATCCCCAGTCGGACCCGCTATACCAAACGGATAAGGAGCTGCCAACCAAGGTCCGGACCGGGTGGGTATCCCCCTTGTTGTCGACCCGATTTTCGGGGCTTCAACACTTTCGAACAATGGGGACTAGACATCATAGGTGAGATTGTTCCTCTTTCTTCTAAACAACATAGATATATTCTGACTGCTACATATTACTTCACTAAGTGGGTGGAAGAAATTCCACTAAAGGTAGTCAATTCTCAATCATTTATTTAATTTATTGATCAATTTATCATTACAAGATTTGGTTTTCCTTCTACACTTATATTTGATAATGCATCTTATTTTTCGGGTACTAGTATGATTGAATTTTCAATTAGGAGAGGTTTTAAACTCAAATATTTTACTAATTACTATCCCAGGGAAACGGTTTGGCAGAATCCACTAATAAAAATATCCTTATAATGATCAAAAGAATTGTAGATCAAAATCGAAGAAACTGGCACAAATCTTTAATATTTTCTCTATGGGTTGATAGGATAACTCAAAAGGCCTCTATAGGCACTTTGCCATTTAACCTAATCTATGGGAAGGAAGCCATTATTCCATCACATTTAGCTCTTCCTTCATTAGCCTTAGTTCAATTGATTGATGAAACACCTTCTTCTTCATTGCAATTAAGAAATTCACAAATCCTAAAACTAGAAGAAGAAAGGGAAAAGGCCAAACTCACACACACAAAACATCAACAGATGGTGAAAGATTCTTTTGATGCAAGTTCAATCACACAAAGATCCTTCCAAGTTGGAGATCTAGTTCTCAAGTGGGACAAAGCACACGAAGAAAAAGGGAAACATACCAAATTTAAAAAATTATGGCTTGATCCATTTCAGATTCTTTAACAAATAAGCCCATCTACATTTATACTTCAAGATTTATCAGGAAAGAGAGATTCTCTCCCTGTAAATGGGCTCATCTTAAAGAAATTTTTTTCGTAGGTATTTTCATACAAAAAAAAAAGAATAAAGAATAAAATATGTAAAAAAGCACTCCCATTATACATCCCGCTGCAATTTATTTTCCTTTTATAGATTTTGTTAATAAAATGTTGAATAGTACTCTATTGACTTTTCAAACATCTCTTGAAGTTATTTTTATTTTTCATTTTGAAGGTAGGAATTTTTAAGAAGTGATTACCAAAATTGAAAATTAGATAAAAATTATAAAACTCTGAAAATCTTTTCCACTAAGTTGTAAAATCTTTAAAAAACCTCAAAAAATTATATCCTTTTACTCTAGTTTTAGTAAAAAAGGTTATCCTTAAAAAGTAAAGATCGTCTTACGACTTTAGAACTTTCAACTCAGATTTTTCATCCAAAACTCTTAAGGAGTAAATAGTCCTCCCCATCCATTAGAAAGGGACTTTTTAGAGTGTAATTCTAAAATATAATAAATCTAAAAAGATAAGAGGTCTCATCACGGGTCTGCTTACCATGTTCATAGGGAACCAATTAAACTGACATTACCACACTGAACTTAAAATCAAGGTAATGGCTTACAATTTTTAATTATAAGACAAGGGGTCTCATCACGAGCCAGCTTGATCAGTTTGATTATTACTGGTGAATGAAATTATCGTTATCTAGCCACCAAACTAGGACAATGGCTTTTAGCAAAAAAAAAAAATAGAAAATAAAAATCTACCTCTAATTATTTCACTATTAAATGGATGGGACATTGGATTGTTGTTGGTTAAAAGGTAACTCTGTTGAGGTTATGAATGCCTGCTAGAAGAAGTGGCTCTACCTGTGACAAACGAGTACATTACAAACTGAGTCGTAAAAGGCCCCCTAATTTATTTTTATAAACTGATTAATAACTGATCCAAGTAAATAGGTGTTTTTCATTCACAAAAGGTTTTTAAAAGAAATTGAAATTTAATGAGTTTTATAGTCAGAGTAATTTTATTTATCTAAATGTTTTGGAAAGTAGTTTCCACTTCTTAGATGGTTTTCATTGAATCTTTGAAGAAATACTTTATTCATTTATCATAGATAACTAGTTCTTCTAGTGAATCACCAATTGTTGTACTGTTCAACAACCCCTCATTTTAACATATTATAAATTTTATATGAAATTTATTATATTAAAATAGGGACCCTTCAATTCAAAAAAAAATAATCTTATAATCAAAGTTTAATACTTAGGATTTTTAATTAAAACCCAAGTATTAAACCTTGATTATCCCAAAAAACCAAAATAAATAGCCCCTGGAACCAAGACTTATTCTTAGGCTTTAAAAAACCTTAAATAATAAACAATAGGGGTTATTTGATTAAAAAAACAAAATAGTCGGAGTTATAATTCCCAAAGGTTTTATTCTTTATAATCTCTGACTCACAACTTCCCCGTAAACTCCGACTTATCCTAAAGGAAAATACTTCCCCGCATTGCAAATAATACAAAGTTTCAAAGGCTCAAGACCCCTAAGCCATTATCCATTGTGATTGCAATTAGATTGGACCCAATGAGATTTTCCATTACAATTCTATGATTTCCCCACATCTGCGGTTATCAAAATAAACCAAAAAACTTAAGTCTCATACCTTAAATAATTGTGATATGCGATAAAGCCCAGACTCGACGAGATTATAAAATCCAATCCATAAAATATTGCGTCTGCAGGTTATCACAAAAGTTTAAAAGCTTAAGTCCATACTCATGTCGAACGCCGATTGCGATATGTGATTAAACCCTGACCCGACAGGATTATAAAATCCAATCCATAAATCCCCGCGTTCGAAGCTATTGCAGTTTCCAAAAGTCCATGCCCTGCTACACAACGCCGATTGCGATATGCAATGTAACCAGACCCGCTGGAATTATACAATGCAATTAAATTAAATATCGTGTCCGTGCAATCGTAAGGTTCCAAGAGTCATGCCTAATTTGAATTGTGATTGCGATATCCTTCCTCATGCCGATTGTGATATGACGTCATCCTCCACATCACCATTCCACATGGATCTGCCACCTCATAGTGATGTCACCATGACGTCATCCCATCCTGCATATCACAAATCGCAAGTCTCCCAACGTACTCTTATCATCTTCCACTCCATAATTGAAATTGCGATATTACTTAGTATTGTGATCTGTGATCAAGCCCTGAACCCGATAGGATTATAGATGCAATTTCATAAATTCCCCATGTCCACAGCTATCGTAAAAGCCACAAGACTTAAAACATTCCTCCTCTACCAATTTTGATCATGATTTGGTCTTATTTGGATTTTCGTATATTTTAATAGGGATTCTCCCTATTTGAAATATGACGATATTTCATACCCCGATTCCGAAGTGATTGTGATATGTTTTAAAGAAAGCCCCCTTTGGATTTTATTTATACTACTCCTGACCTAGAAAGAAATTGAGATTTATCATAAAGTTCGATTTGTCTTGTCATAGACCTCACTCCGCATTCCTCTCCATGATGGTTGTGTTCGAAATTTATTACAACTCTACGTTTTTCTTGATTTCCCACAAAAGTGATTTGTTTAAAATAAAACTCACTTCTCAGTTTCATTCATTTCCAGCTTATCGATTCCTATTTTTCTTGTTCAGGTTCATAACAGATGAAGACAACTATGCTGATAAGTGGCAGTTCAGTTCAAACAGATAGAAAAACATCCAGAGAATTCAATGGAGCAAACAAAGATGAAGAAGAAATCAAATCACTTTCAAAACATTGCTACCAAAAAACAGTTTTTCTTTAAGTGTATTGAAGGGATCTGTTTAAATTCCCTCAATGCTTTGCACAATAGGTTTAGTTGTTTTCTGCTATTTCAGCTTACTTGTTGTATGAAATAAGGGTCCTGAATTTTATGAAGAAAGCCTTATGAAAGTTGGCACTATTATACTTTCATCTTTTTCTCAATAGAATGACAGGAACATTGTTTAGAATTTTCATAAATAATTTTGAGAAGTTGCATTACTGTACTCCTAGAATCATCTTTGTAAGAAGGAATAAATTGCTGATATTTAGTTTATGAGTTGAGCAATGTGCATTTGGTATTTCTATCGTTGTACCTATATTTTTTTCATAAAAAAATAGTGAATTTATCCTTTTAGATGGCTTATTACATGGTATTTAAAGAACAATGTTACATGCATTAATTTCTGATCATGCTGCCATTGATATTTTTTTTACATGTTAAGTAATTTGCTTTGATATTTTGAATGTGATATGATCTATACACATTATTTTGATTAAATATTTAATCAAAGTAATCATCTTGAAATATTTTCATTTCCATTGGTGTTTGAGCAATATATATTGTCATTTACTAAGGAAAATCATTATAGATTGCATCCAAATAAATGTTAAAAAAATCCTGGGTTATAGAGTAGATTAATGCATATGTTTTCCATTTAATTCATTACTGCAAATCCATCTATTTCACTTCACTATAATCATTACACATCCATTCAGTAACTTTTCATTGAGAAACTGGTCCCATTATCCCCAGTCGAAGACACTATCTAAACGAAAAAGGAGTTGTCTTAAGGTCCAGACTGGGTGGTTTTTCCCCTATGTTGAAGCAATGATTTTTGAGGCCTCAACAGGCTCTAAAAAACAGAATGTCTCCTCTTGTTCACCTATTCAACCATGCTTCCTAACTTGCTCCCACTCCAATGTCAAAGCTTGTTATATAATTCTTCCTTTTATTCTGCAAGTTCACTTGCAAATCTCTGTATTCCTAACCTAAAATGCAACACACACAACACACTACCCATGTTTGTGAACTTTTCCAACATTCCACCATGCTTGATTCCTGCATGTAGGTCAGTCTTCACATATCACATTGTTGTCTATAAACTCATGCAAATGATCCCCTCCATTCTTTCCCATCGATTCCTCCTTTCCCTCTGAATCCATCATGGCCCTTACATGTTGACCACATAACACATCCCACGAGGAAATATAGAGGGGGCATGGGCTTGTACTCCACTTAGGAAGCTCATACTCCACCTCCCTTCTTGCCATCGAGGCCATTAAAACCTAGTCAGAAAGATGGTGGCCATTAAATGAAAATATTTGAATTAACCAATTTCACAAGAAACTCCTCCTCAAAACCTTTGAATTTGTGTCCACTCCTCACAACTAGTCATTGTGTTTACATTTCCACATTTTTTACATTAATTATAATTCACAAGGATAATTACAAGGGGATTGAAAAAGGGATATCACAAACCCTACCCCTTGAGAGGAACACCGTCCCCGGTGCTCTATACAGAACATGATTTTAACCATGCTCTATGCCGAGCACAAAATTTCATAGTGTTTTTTTACTAAATAACGAATTCAACAATATTCTATGTCGAATATAAGGTTCAAAGTGAGTTTCATATACACAAGCTCTCTATATTAATTTCTATTTATATTTACATTTGCTTAACCAATAAAAAAAAGGTGGGTATGATATCCTTATCTCTTTAACCATCTCCCAAGTGGCCTCATTTGGTCCAAAGTGACTCCATTTCACCTTGATTTGGTTGATTACCTAATTCTGAAGCATGATTTTCCTCCGATCCAGAATACACAAGGGCTCTAGCTGGAATTCTCCCTCGGATTCCACCTGTATCATAGACCAATAATAACATTATTAACATCATGTACATACATTTTAAGTAAATATATATGGAAAACATTATGAGCCTTAACTGCGAGAGGCAAGACCAATTTGTAGGCCACTGGCCCCACTCTTTCTAAAATCTGAAATGGCCCACAAAAAAATGGTGCCAACTTGGCACAAGACCCAATCCTTAAGGAAACATTCATTAATCTGATTCGAAGGTAAACATGCTCCCCCACTTGGATTTCCTTATGCATCCTCTTTAAATCTACGTATCTCCCCTTCCTATATAAAGCTATCTTCAATTGTTTCCTAATAGCAATTACTTCGTATCCCATTTCCTTCAAGATATTTGGCTTGAAATGCACTTTTTTCACTAGATCATTCCAAAGTATAGGTGTGTTTCATTTCTTGCCATAAAGAGCCTTGAATGGAATCATTCTTAATGAATCTTGGTACCCACTGTTATATGCGAATTCTACCATTTAAGGTAGAAACTCTTACCACCTCTTTGGCTTATGCATGACATACATTCTCAACATATCATCTAGCACTCTGTTAAATCTTTAAACCTTTCCATCCATTTGAGGATGATACGTTGTGCTAAATTATAACTCTGTCTCAAAAACAACAAACAAAAAATTCCAAAACTTGGAGGTGAACTTAGCATCCCTACTCGAGATGATTTTCTTGGGTACACTGTGCAATATCACAATTTGCTTTATGAAAATCTAAGTAATGTTTCTTGCTTGGTGAGTATATCTAATAGCCACAAAGTGATCTACCTTGATTAACTTGTCCACCACCACCATTATGGCATCATGCTGCCTAGGTTCCCTTTGCAACCTTGTCATAAAGTCTGTTGAGCCTCATTGTTGTTTCCTTTTTTAGACCTTTTTCACTCATTTCACCTGATTTTGAACACCATAATCACTCCATGGGCATCAAATAACAAGAATAATGGCATCGGAGGTATATACTTGTATTGTCTTTCATAAACTCATAATGTTCCTTATTGTTAATCTAATATTTGTTTCAGATACCGAAACAGGGTGATTCTGCAGCTAACATTTGATTCTGCAGCTAAGCTCATGGTTTGATAGGTTCCAGAGCGCTAGATGGAGTGAGAAATATATGGGAAGGTGGATAAATATGTGTACAAGGATTTCCTCCTATCTACATGAACCAGATCAACGAAGGAAGCTTCTAGTCATGCAGTTAAAGGAAAAGTCAACTCTGTTAGCTAAATCAAGTGAGCGAGAAACGATATGCGCGCCTCACCATTTTTTTCTTTGTCAAATAGAAAATCGTGAGCAGATCTCATGATATTATCTTTTATGTTTAATTGTAGTATTTTGTTATCGAAGTTAAAGCTTTGAACATTTATGATATGGGCTTATAAAAGACCTCATAGCAGATAATTTACAGTGACTTATATTATGTGACAATGATAATTAAAAACTTTGTTTTTGATTCAACTACAAGATATCCTTCTTATTTCAATGTGTGGCTGAGTGTTGATTTCAATTCGCAACCATATTCTTGTGGAGGGCCCCCTCAAGTAGTCAGGTTTTTAAATTTATTTGTTATTTTCTTCATTAGAATTTCTGCTTAACTCAATTCATTAGTTGTTTTTTATTAAGTAAATACATCTATTAAAATGTTTTCTTTGTACTGATCTTAGATTTCATAACACGATTTGAATGATAAGTTTGGAATATGGATTGAATCTAGCAGTAGTGAAATTGATAAGATTTTGTACTTAGAATAGGATTGGTTTTATAAAACAGAGGATTTGTTTTTAGTTTGTATTCATAGTTGATTTATAAATTCAAGAGAATGTGATTCTTTTCAAGGAAGGTTTTGATTTATTCTAATTTTTCCATGCAAAGAGTGCGTTGTATTAATTCACGTTTATTACAAAATAGAGTGATAGATGTGCAATAGAATTTGAAGAGTTTCATAAATTGAGTCTTATTTTTTAATTTTTTATTAAGTGTGAGATTGATTGTCTAGATTAAGAGTTTGATTATTATCTTTTTGAGTTTTATTGCTTAGACATCATTTTTATAAGAATGTGCTCATCTTTCATAGGATTAATCTCAATAATGAATTCAATCATATGCATTTCAATTTGAATAATTAAAGGCTGATTATATATAGTGCACTTACACTTCGTTAGTTTAATGGTCCTGGTCGATAATTCATGTAACAATTTAAGACAATTAAATTGACAAACAAAGTCCATTGAAATGACTTCTCACTTCAATTCAGGAATGGGGATTGGATATAGAAAGCCCGTTGGATCTCGACACTCCGCCTTCACTTTTTGTCACTCTAAGAATTTAGAAATGTACTCAACCATATCCCTTTCCATGCCTAGCCAGTAATACATATTTTTCATAGTTTTTATCATTTTTTGATAACCTAGATGACCAAAATATGGTGTTTTATGAAACTCATCAGAAATGAACTTCTTCAAGTTTCTCATGCAAGATATATACCACTTTCCCTTGAACTTGAATAGTCCACCCTTGGTGAGACAGAAGTTCTTACTCATTATTCCATTTGGATCGTACTGCAAGTGTTCTTTTATTTGTTGGTAGTGCTAATATTGTTGCATTTGCTCTTTAATATTTTCTGGAATGTCAACTTCACAATGACTTACAACTGCTACATGAAATACCTATAATCTTCTACTGAGTGCATCAACTACCTTGTTTTTCTTTCCCTTGATGTATTTGATTTCAAAATCAAACTCACTGATCAAGGCTAGTTGTCTGGCCCGCCTTGCATTTAGCTTGGGTTGATAAAACATATATCTCAATCCTCCATGATCTGACATCAATACAAATTTTCTTTCGCAGAGATAATGCCTACACATTTTGAATGCATGGACTATTTCCACTAACTCTATGTCATAAGTAACATAATTTTACACATGCTCATTTATCTTTTTTGACTCATAATAAACCACTTTCCCTTCTTGCATAGGGAATCCACCAAGCCCATCCTTGTAGGCAAAATATTTCTCTATATCTTTTATCCTCAATATTAGTGCATGTGCGAGAAAATATTTCAATTGCTCAAAACTAGCTTGACATTCTAGTGTCCATTGGAATTTAATTCCTTTTTCTTGCAACTCTATGATTGGATGTCCAATCCTTGATAAATTCCAGATAAATATTTGGTAAGAACCCACCAAACCCATGAAGGATCTGAACTCTATCATGTGTTGAGGAGTAGGCCACTTCATAATGGCTTTAATATTCTCTTGATCTACAACTACTCCTTTAGAGACAACATGTACCAAATACTGAACTTCTGACTAGAAAAATTCACTCTTTCTAAATTTGGCATAAAGCTTGTGCTCTCTTAGCGATTATAATACTATTGCTAGATGATTTTCATGTTGCTTGGTTTTTGAATAAACCAAGATGTAATTGACAAAGACCAACAAAAACTTGTCCAAATGCAGAATTAAAACATTATTGATTAAACACATGAATGTTGTTGGGGTGTTTGTGAGTACAATTGCCACTACCGTAAATTCATAGTTCCCATATTTGGTTCTAAATGTTGTTTTATGAATTTCTTCATGCTTGATGCATACCTAATAGTACCAATATCTCAAATCAATCTTCAAAAAGATTTAAATCCTCTCAATTGGTGAAATATATCAACAATCCTTGGAAAAGGAAATATGTTCTTGATTGTGGATTTATTGAGGTGTTTATAATCAATAAACAACCTCAATGTTCCATCCTTCTTATTCACAAATAATACAGGAGCTCCCTTGGGTGATATAATGGGTTTGATATATCCTTTGTCCAACATTTCTTTTAATTGCAATTGCAACTCTACCAACTCTGGCATCCTCATTTGGTGTGGATCTTTGGATACTATCACTAATCTCGATAGTAGTTCAATTGAAAATTTGATTTCCCTCCTTGGTGGAAATATTGGGTTCTCTTTGGGAAAAACATCACTGAATTGATATATTATTGGGTTCTCTTTGACTCTATCCTTGTTAGCATCCAATTCAATAATCATGAACAACAAAAAATTCACACCCCTTCCTGCTACACTTCTTCAACTATCACACAATTATTTTCCTAACTGTTACAGGTTTTCTCTTTCCTTACAATGTCACCTTTTCCCTTGTTTCATTGAGACATTAAATTGACTTTCTAAAGCAATAGACCTAGGTCCTATGCTTTGCTAACTAGTCCATCCCAACTAGGACATCATATGAGCCCAATGGTAACAAGTTTCAATTTGTAGTTGTGGGCATGGTGTTTATAATAACTAGGAATGACTTCACAAAATTCTCAACTCATTTCTTAGTCCTGATGGCTAGAGGAACCAACCAAGTGATTTCATGTGCTGTTCTCTGCAATGCATACTTTTCTACAACTTGTGGACTTATGTAACTGAAATTTGATCTAGGGTTAATCAAAATTGAAACAAACTGGTTAATGACAGTTCCTTGCATTTTGATCATTAAGGCTTGGTGATTGACTGTTTATTACCAACACTACATAGATGTGCAGTATGCTCCAAGACACATCATTTACTATCACCACTTCTTGCACAATGTACCGTCTCAAGATATTCTTCTATCACCGAGGAAAACCTTTCTTCCTGTGATTTTCTCCACAAGTCCAACACTTCATAGCTTCCCCTTTAAAAGCCTTGATTTCCTCTCCTATAGGCTAAGAGAACTGATCTCTACTAGTAGTAGTGAATCTCTGCTTAAATTCACCCCTGATGGGAGTGGTATAATTCACATTCCTCCCCCTAGGCTATTATCTTGCAAATTTATACCACTTTCCTTTAAAGTTGGGCTTTCCTTCTACCACCTTCCTTTAAAGTTGGGCTTTCCTTTTTCTTTCTTGTCAGTATGGAACTCAGTCCCATGCTTCAACTGTTCATAGAAATGATTCATCTTTCAGATGGCATATTCTAAGGTTTTAGTCTCATTAAATTATATTCAGTCCCTTAATGCTTGTGGCAACCCATCGAGATACTTCATAATCTTTTCCTTTTCATCCTTGAGGTAAGGCACATATCTAAACAACTCAAGGAATATAGGTGTGTATTCATTAGTTGTCAACTCCCCTAACTTGTGCTCATAAAATTCTTTGGCCTTGCTATCATAATACCTTTTATATAGGTACTTCTTCCTCAAATATCCTCCAAGACAAATCTTCCTCTTGAATTTTCTTGACTTTATTTAGGTCTTCACACTAGATATCAACTCTGCCCTTCAAGTTGAAGATGGATACTCTTGCTTTCATGTTCTTAGAGTAATTGCGTACTCATAATATTTCTTCATTTCTAGAAATCATGCGTATGCTCACTCTACCTTCTTCACCTCTACATCAAATATAGGAGGTTTTTCCTTCTTAAAAATTTCCAACATCAAATATTTTCCTCTCCTTTTCTACTGATAGTGCCTTTTGGTGGAAGCACTAGACAATTTCTTATGACTATTTGTTCTTCTCCTTGGAGTACTAAGTGGTGTACCACCTCTCATCATGTCTTCACTTGTTTGTCTATACCTCTTCCTAGACCTGCTACCTTTTGCGCCATCATCCTTTCAATTCATTCCTTCCAGGTCCTAAGGGACTTTTCTTGCCATTACTCCTTCCTAGGTGGTTAGTGTTAGAAAATAAATGTGTTTATATATTAAGATTGATTCTCCTCACTTGATAACTACTTGTGATATTTGTTGGATTTTTATTACTTAGTTTTCTTCTTCATCAAGCAATTACCAAAACATGAAGATCATAAAGACACAAAGAACACAATATATAGGCTCCAAGCTAGGAAAAAACCCCATAATTGGAGAAAACCTAAACAATCCTCTTTTTTTGAATCAGATCAAAATCATACCTCCAAGACCCAAAGACTAAACATCCTCCAATCACCAAGTCAACCCTCCAAAATTATTCTTCAATCACTTCAATTTTTTCCCAAGTCAGTGATAGTTAAAACTTACAAATTCTTCTTCAAATCAATGTTTCAATCCCTGCTTCAAGTCTTAAATTCACACTTGTAATCATCATCTCTGCGACTCGCATAGAAACCCCAACATAGTTGCACATGTGGTCAAAATATTTCAGAAGCATTATTTTTCTTCCTTGAGTTGATCTTCTTCCCTTGGCCTTCACTTTGATTTCCTTCTTCTTTTATGCACAGATAAACTTCCTTGTCATGTCTCCAAATGAGGATGTAGTATTTCTTATATATAGTCATCCAGGAGAGTGAAAAGGTGCGTCAAAAAAGCTGACTTATCATGATAGGGTCGACTTGGTGTTGGAGGACAAAATGCCAAAAATTAATATTTTTCTTTTGTTACCAATAGTGAAAATAGGACTTTAATATATTAAAAATATTTTTATTGACTCAACAATTCCTAGAAGCACGAAGAAAATGCTTAACCTATACTTGAGCATCATTAGGGGAATTTTGAGGTCTAAAATGGGCCACCTAAGGATATTATAAAATAATAGTGCAAATAATAAAATAATATTAGCTTACATCATCAAATTTTAGAGGGAAAAAAGAAAAAACTATTTTTTCAACTTATCTCCCTATGGGTTTACTCAATTTTCGAGTGGAAACACTCGTTAGATGCATAATTTGATTCTTCATCCAAGGAGTACCCATGTTGCATACTTTTGATGGACCCTGCTACATGAAAAAATGTGATTGCAATAATTTTTTCCATGTATTTCTCATTTTTCGTGTAGCAGGGTCCATCGAAAGTATGAAACATGGGTATTCCTTGGATGAAGAATTAAATTTTTCATTCGAGTACTCCTACTAGAAACTTAAGTAAAACCTTAGGGAGATAAGTTGAAAAGACGAGTTGAAAAAATAGTTTTATTATTTTTTAATCTTTTTACTTTTTTACTCCAAAAATGGTGAATCATCCTCCATGGTTAGCATCATCATCTTGAGTCCTGTTGGTTCTTATAACGTTTATTTTGGTTGTACATTTTTCTTAGGAGGCCAATTTTAGACCTCAAAATTCCCGTAATGGAAACCCATGCTTGAACAAATAAATTCTTTTTCTTTATTTACATAAAATACAAATATATATGGAGACCGAACCTAGTTACTTTTCCAACACTCCCTCTTAATTAGGGAGGTATTCATAGTGACTCAAAAAATCTATCTCAAATTGAAATATTCACATAATAATGGATACAAATTAATAAGCATAAATGATGACAACATCATCATAGCCAAAATTGTCACATTACTAAGGCCTTGATAAGTACACTCTATCTCTCCATAACATCAAAGAAAAATGTTGGGAGTCATTCTATGGGACACCACACCACCTCACCGAGGTACATACTCCACCTAGGATACCCTAAGTATGTTCACCAGAGCATTCTTTATCCAAGTCCATGTACATGACTTAGGATCTCCATCCTAATCTATCAAAATACAGTACTCAAGATTTTTTTTTCCAAGATGTTTATCCAATCCATCATAGTACCTAACACAAGGAGAACCAATGTCCAATATTACTCCCTTTCAACCTGAGAGGAGAAATCCAAGCTTACTCCCTCTCAAACAAGGAGAGTGCATCAACAAGACTCATCTTGTGTTGGAAGTACTCATAATTCCCTTACATTACCTACCTGAAATTGTTGTAGCTTCCTCAACCAAACCTCTTATCACTGAGTTTTCTCATCTTGCAACTTCTTCAACTAGGTCTTCAAATCTACCTCCTAAAAATTCATGATATTGTACTTGAGGTCTTCATCAACTACATCTTGAACTGTGTCTAACACTACTTCCTACACTGAACAACTTCCTGCCTTGAAGATAGTCCATCACATAGTTCCTTCACCTGGTTGATTACATTATAAGGTTATCTAATTTATTGTTCAACCAACCTTGAACACAACTTGGATGACCTTTCCAATAAGTCTCTATCATTCAATGCAACTCATAGACTCAAATAATTATGCCCTTTAGCTACTATTTTCATCTTTCCAAAATATCCAACTCTCAAGGTCTTCAAATAAACCTTCTTATCAGTCTTCAAACTGCTTCTAGATGATTTTCCTTGGGGCTTTTATACACAACCCTCTAACTATCCTATTGTTTCTTCAAATTGACAGTCCTTAGGGGGATAATCAAGTTTCCTTTGAATAGTATCTTGGTTGCTCCAAGATTACTATCATAAGGTTTTCGAGGCACAACCCACTTGATAGTGAATGTCCACTACTTCAATGTCCCTAGGATTTTCACAATTCTACCCATACAATAGTGAACCAACTCTTGCGCTCACTATACAAATAGTTTCTTCAAGTCTTCCCTCTATAAAATCTCAGTTTTGAGTCTGCACCCATTAGAGAAATTTTGAGGTATAAAATGGGCCTCCTTAGGAATATTATAAAATAATAGTAAAAATAATAAAATAAGATTAGATTAACTCATCAAGGTTTGGAGGGAAAAACAGAAAAATACTACTTTTTTCAATTTGTATTTTCAACCTATCTCCCTATCATTTTACTCAAATTTCGAGTGGGAGCACTCGTTGGATTCACAATTTAATTTTTCATCCAAGAAGTCCCCTTGTTGCATACTTTCAATGAACCCTACTAGACGAAAAATGTGAAATACATGAAAAAACATGATTGCAATCACATTTTTCATGTGGGACATTGAAAGTATGCAACATGGGTACTCCTTGGATGAAAAATTAAATTTCGCATCCAATGAGGCTCTCGCTCGAAATTTGCGTAAAATAGTAGGGAGATAAGTTGAAAATACGAGTTGAAAAAGTAGTTTTTTTTTCATACTTTTTACTCCAAAAATGGTGAATCATCTGCCATGGTTGACATCATCATATTGAATCCTATTGGTTCTTACAAAGTTTATTTTTGTTGTAAATTTTTGTTTTAAGGCCCTTTTTTGACCTCAAATTTCTCCAATGATTTAACCCTGTCTAGGGCTTCCTTGGATTTGCAAAAGAAAATAAAAAATTCTCACCAAAGGACCTTCTAAATGTTTAGTTTCCATAGAGAGATGTCACCTTCTTTTGGAATGCATGCTAGGCAATTCAACCTCCAAAACAATCCCTTACTTTTACTTGCAATTTCATAGAAGTCTCGTTCCTTCTTGAATGTGAGAATCCTCTTTTTGCCTAGAAACAACTATCTAGACTTTAGCCAAATTTCATATTCAGATCTATACTTATGGAATACAAAGAACATCGACTTTCTTTCTTCCAACAATCACAATATGCTCCAAAAATCTATCCAATCTTGGACCTTATATCCACCAGCAAACATCATCATACAATTCATTCAACACACCTTCATTATCTGCCTTCTACTACCTCTTAAAGTCTCGACCTACGCTAGAATCTAAAGTCTGACATCGCACTGGATAGGGCTTATGTCTTCCATAATTCTTCCCTGAAAATTTCGCAAATTATCCTCAATATATCCTCCTCTTCCATGTTGTATCTAGGCCTTATTTCGCACTATAGTTCTAGTTTGATCATACCTTAGACCAACCCTAGACTAAGGCTTGATCCCTCCACTACCAACATAGAAAAGTTTGGCCTAGTTTTAGAGAAATTTACATCATAAAGACTGCACAAACATGCCCAGAATGCACCTTCTTCCTTCATTTCTAGTTATTACCTACTTGGCCTAATAGTCACAAGAATAAAACACATCAAACAGACCCTCTCATCGACTTCATTAGGATTTATGTATCTGCGACTCAATCGAAGAGATGATATTCTTTCAAACTTTGTTCTGTAGCAACCCATATCTACCTTCTAATGTAGGTTTAGAGATGTTTCATATTTCTCATCCATTGTTTCCCAAATCTAGCCTGAATTGTTTTCCTTCAATCCTCCATCTACAATGCGCACTATAGCACATCAAATCATTGTTTAACAAAATCTTAGTCAATTTTTCCATAGATTGTGTTCACTGTATAAATTCTTTATACGCTTCAAATAACTATTGTGTATATTGATCATATTTCAATGCCTCTATCACACACTTCATTCCTCTGATATTAAGTGTATCAAGCTTCATTTTGATCCCACAAAGGTACACAAGGAGTGAGATAAAATCAACAAGCCATTTGGAGTGTGTGCATTGTGTGATGCCCAGGTATTTGTTAAGAGATGCCCAATAATCCATCCAAATTACTGATGATGGGAGCTATAGGAAAGTGAGTCATATGATCCAATATATTTATTTATGTCATTCTCTCACATTTGCAAGCTAGTGGCATATCGGGCCACATATGGTATGCAAGTTATTTCCTTAGTCGAGTGATAAGTGAGCCTTTGAACATTTCCAAGTTTATAAGCATGCTACAAATTTTTTCGTACAAATTACAAAGGGATATGAATGAGCCACAATGAGCCTATAACACATGCCATCAGTTACTGTAGAGATTCCATATTTATGAAGGAATATGCAACCCTTTGGCCAGTTTCCATTGATTTACAAATTTCATTCATGTCGAACCATAGTGATCACTGCGAGTGATAGGATGGTAAAACTGAGATCTTCGTCCTTCATTAGTTTTCAAAGTATTATAGCTATCATGTCTCATCAATCACTATATAGATCATTTTCACATTACAGAGATGAAATATGAGTCATAGACAAACTATGTCAACGATAGATGCAATTGACCGACTCACAAGATTGTAGCCTTCTTAGAATAGAATATGTGAGTCATTATATTTGTAGCGAGACTATTGCAGATATATGAGAATTATATGATCACCATAATACATAGAGGTAATGCAAGCTACAGATAATCTGAGAAGTTTCCACAATCATTGTTCATCATAGGGAAAGACAAGTGGCCACATAACCAACATAATGTGATCTCCAAACCTCCTTCAAACCACCTTAGCTTTGAAACCATGTTGGAAAATCAATGTATTTATATATTAAGACTGATTCTCCTTAATTGATAATTACTTGTGATATTTGTTTTCTTTTTATTACTTAGTTTTTCTTCTTCATCAAGAAATTACCAAAACATGAAGATCAACAAAGACACAAAGAACACAAGATATTGTAGGTTTTAACCCCGTACAGAAATTACCTGCATACGAATTCTAAAACAAAGAAAATAAACAATGCGAGAGCATAACACATAAAAAACATATACACAGAGATTTCCCCTGGATCCCAAAACCGGGACTACCAGCTTGATTTTCCATTATGTTCCTTTCAATGTTATAATGCATATTTATACATGCCGAAGCATCCAATACCATGGACCAAAAACCATCGGGTCCAAAAACATGTGCGAAAATCATGCACAAAACCATAGGTGGGTCCGCCCATCCTAACATAGGGTCCAAAACCAAATTTTTCGGGGCGTTGCCCCGAACCCCATAAAGTGGGGTTACGGGTACACCTCAAATCCCCTATGACCCTCCACTACAAAAACGATGCAACGAAGGGGGGCTCCGCCCCCCGCCCACCCCCAACCCCCTAGTTAACTAAGTGGGCTAGTTGTGGAAAGAATATAACACAACCCAACATAACTCCAAATAGGTTAAACACATACCCACTTGTAGATATTCTTTGATCCAGATCTCCAGCCCAGTCTAGATCAACAAAGCCATGAATATCCAACATTCTGTCCAATCTTGATCTTCCTTGGTAGCACAAACCATAATCGCTAGTGCCACGCAAATACTTGAAAACCTGCTTCACTGTTGTCCAGTGCTCCTTCCCAAGTTTTGACATAAACCTGCTCAATACTCCCAGTGCATGTGCAATGTCTGGTCTAGTACAGACCATTGCATACATTAGGTTATCGTTTGCACTTACATATGGAACACGAGACATGTCCTCTTCCTCTTCTTCTGTCTTGGGACACTATTCAACAGATAACCTCACACCTACAGGAATAGGAACCTTCACCGGTTTACTATCCTACATATTAAACCTCTGCAGTATTGTCTCGACATACTTCCTCTAGTTTAACCAGAGCTTCCTCTTTGCCCGATATCTTTTAATTTCCATGCCCAAAATATATTTTGCAGCACCAATATCTTTCATGTCGAATTTGGAGGACAATTGGGTCTTCAAATCTGGATAATTTCTTTGTCATTTCCAACTAGCAACATATCATCCACATATAAGACAAGATAAATAACATGGTCACCAATTAATTTAAAATGCACATAGTGATCTTCTGTGCTTCTAGTGAAGCCAAGTCCCCGTATAAATGTATCAAATTTCTAATACCACATCCTTGGTGACTATTTTAACCCATACAGAGACTTCTTTAACTTGCATACCAGTTCTTTCTTACCCTTCACAGCAAAGCCTTCAGGTTGCTTCATGTATATTTCCTCTTCCACATCCCTGTGAGGAAATTCTGTCTTCACATCCATCTGTTCTACCTCAAAATCAAAAGCATCAGCAACAGATAAAAGTAATCTAATAGAAGTTACCTTGGGAACAGGAGAAAAATTATCACCAAAATCAATTCCCGTTACCTGGGAATAACCTTTTGCTACCAATCGAGCTTTGTATTTCTCCACCTTTTCTTCTGCATTTGTATTCTTCTTGAACACCCATTTGCTGCCAAAGGGTTTCCTTCCAGCTGGTAACTCCACCAGATCCCAAGCCTCATTTTTGTGCAAAGATGCCATTTCATCAACCATGGCCTCTTTCCAGAGTTTGCCATCCTTTGAATCTACTGCTTCCTTCATAGTTTTGGGATCATCGTCAGTAATAGATAAAGCAAAATTTAAACATAAAGTAGATGGACAATACCTTTCTAGCCGCCTTCTTTCTCGATCTGATCTTCTCACACCCGGAGTTTGTGGCTCTTCATCTTCTGATTCCTCCTCTGTTGTAGAGTCTGATTCTTCCTCCTTAAGCTCAAACTCTATCTTCACAGGTTCCTTTCGTTGGACTTCATGTTTAATAACATCTTTTACCTCTCTAAACACCACATCTTGGCTGTACACAACCTTCCGTGTGACTGGGTTCCAAAGCTTATAACCCTTTAAACCATCCTTATACCCAATAAAGATGCACTTTTCAGGTTTACTATCCAACTTGGTTTGTTTCTCCTTTGGAACATGTACATATGCATCACATCCAAATACCCTCAGATGTGAAAGAGAGGGCTTCTTACCAATCCATGCCTCTTGTGGAGTCTTATCCTCCAACGCTGATGAAGGTGACTTGTTGACCAGGCAACATGCAGCATCCATCGCCTCTGCCCAGAATTCCTGTCCTAACCCGGCACCACTGAGCTTGATTCTTGTCCTTTCCATCAATGTCTTATTCATTCTTTTTGCAACTCCATTTTGTTGAGGTGTATATGGAGTAGTCTTCTGTCATGCTATACCACACTTCTTACAGAATTCTTCAAATTCCTTGCTGCAAAACTCTCCACCATTATCTGTCCTCAGCACCTTTATCTTCTTCTCTGTCTGATTTTCCACGAGAGCCTTAAATTCTTTAAACCTATCAAAGGCTTCAGATTTCTTCTTAAGGAAATATATCCATGTATTCCTTGAGAAGTCATCTATAAATGATACATAGTACACAGACTTACCCAGTGATGGAACCTTCACAGGTCCAAACACATCACTGTGCACAAGTTCTAATATCTGTTTTTCCCTCTTACTACCAGAGGGGAAACTCACCCAATTATGCTTCCCATATACACAATTTTCACAAAAATCAAAATCCAGATAGTTATTACTCATACCTTCTACCATACCTTTACCATGAAGTATTCGAAGGCCCTTCTCTCCAACATGTCCAAGCCTTTGATGCCACAACATGGTCTTCTCTCCAAAGACCACTAGATTTTCTGCTCCACTTTCAGGAACCATAGAACTGTTGCACCCATCAATAACAGTGCTACCTTGCACCTTGTATAGAGTTCCAATTTGAACTCCCTGCATCAATAATAGTGCTCCCTGAACCATTTTGCAGGTATCCTTCTTGAACACTGTTTTTACACCTACATCATCTAGCTTGCTTACAGAAATAAGATTTCTGTCTAATGCAGGAATATGCAGAACACCCAGAAGCGTTCTAACCCTTCCACCTTGCAACTTCAACTTTACTTTTCCGCAACCAATGATTCTAGCCTTCGTATCATCCCCTAAGAAGACATCACCACCATCATATTTCTCATACTCGCAGAACCACTCTCTATGGGGAGTGAAGTGAAAGGATGCACATGAGTCAATCAACCATGCCTCATGATCTATATGTGTACTTGAAGAAGCCAAATACATATCCCCACCTTCATATGAGGTGGTTTTCGCCTCTGCAGAAGAAGCATCATCAGATCCCTTTCCTTTATTAGGAGCTTTAGATTTACAGTCCCTTTTGTAGTGCCCTTCCTTTTCGCATTTCTAGCACACCACCTTTACAGGTTTTCCTGGAGATTTATATCTCCCTCTAGATTTAGATCTCCCACTCAATGACTTATTTTTGTTTCTGTTCTGGGACCATCCTTGTACAGACAAGGCTTCACCATTTTGGCTCTCCATATTTTTCCATCTCATCTCCTCCGTCAGCAAGGATGAAACTATTTCATCAAACTGCAAGGCAGTTGCATTGCTACCTATTGCAATAACCAGACTATCCCACGAATCTGGTAGAGAACACAACAAACTGATGCACTTATCTTCATCTGAAATTTTAATATCAACAGATGCTAACTAACTTACCACAGTATTAAATGAGTTCAGATGCTCTATCATCGAGTCTCCATATTTCATCCTTAGGTTATACAACTTTTTCCGCGGGAACAGTTTATTCACCAGAGACTTAGATTGGTACAAAGTCCATAACTTGTCCCACAAAGCCTTCGTCGTAGCTTCCCTTGATACATTCAGCAATACTGAATCTGAGACACACAATCATGTTGTGCTCTTTGCCTTCCGATCCAACTTCTTCCATTCTTCATCAGACACTCCTATTGGTTTAGTACTAGGATCTACCGCGATCCACTGATATTTATCCACCAATAGATCCTCCATCTTGAGTTTCCACAACTCAAAACTCTGACCATTAAATTTATCGATCTCTATCTTTCCACCGCTCGCCATCTTCTTTCACCACCAGAATCGATCTCACAGATCTCCCATTGAACAGGGTCTACCATAGGCCCGAGCGAAACCCATCAACAACAAAGGCGTCCCCCTGAAACCAAAATAGCTCTGATACCAAATGTAGGTTTTAACCCTGTACAGAAATTACCTGCATATGAATTCTAAAACAGAGAAAATAAACAATGCGAGAGCATAACACATAAACCACATATACATAGAAATTTTCCCCTGGATCCCAAAACCGAGACTACCAACTTGATTTTTCATTATGTTCCTTTCAATGTTATAATACATATTTATACATGCCGAAGCATCCAATACCATGGACCGAAAACCATCACGTCCAAAAACATGTGCAAAAATCATGCACAAAACCATAGGTGGGTCCACCCATCCTAACATAAGGTCCAAAACCAAAATTTTCCAGGGCGTTGCCCTGGATCCCATAAAGTGGGGTTACAAGTACACCTCAAACCCCCTGTGACCCCCCCGCTACAAAACCGACGCAACGAAGGGGGGCTCCGCCCCCCCTCTAACCCCCCGGTTAACTACGTGGGCTAGTCATGGAAAGAATATAACACAACCCAACAGATATAGGCTCCAAGCTAGGGAAAAACCCCACAATTGGGGAAAACCCGAACATTCCTCTTCTTATTGAATTAGATGAAAATGAGACCTCCAAGATCCAAAGACTAAACCTCCTCCAATCACCAAGTCAACCCTCCAAAAGTCTTCTTCACTCAAGTCAATGATGGTAAAAAAATACAAATTCTACTTCCACTCAATGTTTTGGCCCTCTGCTTCAAGTATTCAATTCAGACCTATAATAATCAACTCTACAACTTGCACAAGAACCCTAACATACTTGCACGTGTGAGAAAAACGTTTCAGAAGTCTTATTTTTTTTTTCTTGAGTTTCTCTTCTTCCCTTGGCCTTCACTTTGATTTCATTGTTCTCTTATGCACAAATCAAACTTCCTTGTCATGTCTTCAAATGAGTATGAATTCTTCCTTATATATATTGCTTTAGGAAAGAAAAAATGTGCATCAATAAATCCAACTTATCATGGCAAGGCCAACTTGGCGTTTGCGGACAAAATGACACAAAAATTAATCTTTTTCTTTTGTTATAAAGAGTCCAAATGGGACTTTAATATGTGAAAAATATTCTTCTTGAATCAACAATCACTAGAAGCATGAAGAACATGCTTAACATAGACTTAAGCATGAAATTGATGCTCAAACAAATAAAATTCTTTTTCTTTATTTACATTGAATACAAATTGATATGAAGACCAAACCTAGTTAGTTTTCCAATAGTTGGCACCAATATCATGTTGCCTCTTCCTTTTCTATGATCTAGAATATGTTGGAATTCCCTTCTTCCTACTTCTCCTAAGCCACAAGAAGCCTTTCATTTCCTGCGTTATAAATTCTTAGCTGAACTCTTATAATTCTAAGGGTGTTCATCCAAAAACAAGAGTCTTCCTCCATACTCTTTCTTGCCAACTAATTCTTCTTCCTAGTATTGGTGACATTTATTAGGGTTGTGCCACACCATTTTTCGACTCCACCCTTATTCCCTTGTTATTCTTTGATGTTCCTGCTCATGCCCCAGTTATTCAGAGATGATACTGCACTTGGACCACATTTCCTAGTGGAAACACATTTCACCCAACACATGGTAGTTGATCTGAGGCCCAGAGGAGGTTATGTCTTTTCTAGGGATATATGGGAGGGCAATTGTCATATTCTAGCCCTCATTGATGGAGCATCGACTTTATTTTGAGCCATTTGGAGACCCATGAGACCCATTTGGAGCCCCAAATCTCAAATAGGGGTTCCATATATGTTTTGCAACATAAGGAGGGTATGACTCTCTTTATCATGATTTTTGAGACCCTCCCCCAAATTTCTAGCACAAGAGGCCTCAACGCTTGCCTTGGAGATCTCTTTGCATGCATGACATCAACCCTACGTGGGTTAGAGAAATAAAAAATAATAAGTATTTGATAAGTTATCTTGGTTGTCTTATAAACAAGGGTATTGCACATCATTTGTTATGTTTAGGGGATTACACTTTAGGAATTCGAACTCATAAGTCTTGTATAAATCAGATAGGTTCTCTCTCATTTCAAATAATCATTTTTTAATTTATTTTCAACCTAGGAGAAGAATTCAGACTTGCAATTTCTGGATGTTTTTTGGAAATTTTGGATGATTTATGATGTTTGGAAGATTTTGTTATCTTTCTTGGAGCTTCTATTTGGCATTTTTATGGAAGGATATGTTCTTCACTATCTTGTATGTGCTCTTTATTAATGATTTTTTGATTTTATTAAAGTCTAATACATGGAATATTGTCTCATGATTATTAATGATCCCTAATTGTTGAAATATTGCCTAAAATTTGTAACAATTGGGAAATTTTGCATGTATTACTCATGGATAGTGAATGAATGAATTATCCTAGTGGATGTACTGCATTTTCATCCTTGAAACTTCATTAACAAGTGTCATCAAAGTATAAATATCTAAAGGTGTATTGAAGCTACTTCCATTTATGGTAGAAAAGTTTCTTCCTTTAGGTCTCCTTGAAGAGTATGTTAGCACTCAGAATGAACCTCAAGGTTGAGAAGAGGCAATTCTGAGGTAACCACAGACCAAGCTTTCGATCTGCAATCTAGCCCTACTAGACTAGAGAGGGATCTCTCTTTGCCAACAAAACGTGGTTGCAATAAGTGAACCTTAGGCTAGCTATGAAGTACGGGGATTTGATTGAAAGTTGTGGGTCAAAAACAACAAGAGAAGGGACCATTGGGCTATGGAATCGAGGCCAGTTTCTGCCAGCAAACTTGGGGCAAAATAAGCACAATGTTTAGTTAGATTAAAGATATAATGAGAGAAGAAAAGAGGAAAAAGGCCATTGCCCTATAGGAATCAATCATGGGATGGATCTACAGTGGAAACTTTAGAAGAAAGAGAAGCATAAGGTTACTCAATAGAGCATCTAACAGAGGATGGATTCTGAAAAGATAACCACTACATTAAACAACATAATCATTGTGAAAGGAGCATCGTGCATGGATGGATTCCTAACACTTCCCTTAGAGAATGTTGTAACGAAATTAGCAGAAAAAAACAAAGCATGGAAATGAATTTACAGGAAAAACATGTTGCACATTAAACACCGTGATGGATCCCAAATCTAAAGGGCAGAAACTGCTCCATTAAAAATAATATTCAGAAAAAACTTTACACAGTCCAAAGCAGCTTTCCTCTACTGAAAAATTCAAACCCTTTACACTCTGAAATTCATAAAATATATACAATTAGCTCATCCCTGTACTAAGGGAGTTGAGCTCAACCATCTCCCTAAAGATAGAAACAGTTACATTAAATTTGGACCGAATTTCTGAAAATAGGGGTCAAATATGAACTCGTATCTCTTGAACCATAACACCTGTTACAAAACTAAAAGAGGTTTTTGTAGATAAGGTCATGTTTGAGAAAAACCTCTCTCAAATTTTTGAAATTCGTTTCCAGTTGCTCGGAATATGTGCCACAAAATAATCTCTAAAACAGGAAATCATTAAATATTTAAATATGTAAAAATACGCTGTAAAGATCTAGTCAAATATTCCAATTCACAACACTTGTGAATAAAATGAAAGAGGTTTTTGTTATATGGCTCGTGGTTGAAAAAATCCTCTGGTTTCTCAAAATTACTTTCCATATGTTGTAAAATGGCGCTGCACTACAATGACTAAAATAGTAAAACAAATGTAAAACAAATGCAAATTTTGTTTTGTTTTAATGTAGGCTTCAAATATCATTGCATATCTCCCACATAGTAACACCTATGCATAAAATGAAGGAGGATTTTGTTATTGGGTATGTGATTGACAAAACCTCTTTCACTTTTGTAAAATTCATGTCCATTACTTCAGAAATTGATTTTGTAGTAAACTTGTCCCTGTGTGCAGCAAATGACCTCAAAACATGCATAACCAAGAATCAATCATTCATTTCGATCATATCTTCTGATCCAGGAATCAGTTTCGGGCATGAAATATACCGTTGGAAAACTCTTTCCAAGCTGCTTCTGATGAACATAATGAGGATATGATTTGCACTAAAACTCATGTGCAAAACATCTCTGAAAACCAGACATAGTAAGAGCCCATTTTGATCCCTAGTGACAGGTTGCGAATACTGGAACTAACATTGGCCTTATTGGGGATGGCAGCTCCGTGGAGGTGTCAAGAACACCATAGACCAAGTGCCTAGTTGATTGGGCCAATACGGTCAAAAACTTACAACCAAACTGAACACTAAAAATCACACACTACAAACTGTAAACTAGATGCTGAAGGATGTCTGTCCAGCAAGCTTATTACACATTTATCCTACACTAATCTACTGCAAAATCACTGAATCAAGTGATACTAAAGTGCCAAATCAACAAATCAAGCAACTATAGCAATGATGATGCTTGGCAGTGCTTGAAACAAAACATAAATGTAAATGCTGACAACCATACATGCACAAAATGTGTGTGGCTGTGTAAAAGGAAATCTGGCTTGTTATTCAAACTGAATTTGTTTTTCATATATGTCACAACAGGATCAAAGAAACTAGACTTTGTTTGTTGCCCCAACTCCTCAATATATGCTTCTAGCTGCAAACTGTCAATGCAAACATCTATGGGCAGCCCTATTGTTTCTTGTTTTGAAGGAGGGAGAGTTTCCAAGAACCTTTTGGGATCTCGGAATTCATATGAATTAATTTGAACATCTATATACTCAATCTCCTTCTCAAAATTTTCAACCATTAACTCAAAGAAACCAGTTTTACCATTAAGAGGAAACTTTAGAGATCTCAAACATTGAAGCACGATAATGAAAAATACCTCATCTATTTCAATAACCACTAACTGATCTCTAAATTCTTTGAAAACTTCACAACGCACAGGGTTTGCCACATACCCTACCATATTATTTTAGTACATGAATGGATCAGTGAGCACTGGAATCTCTGGATTGAGTTGGAGTCACCAGGTGAATGTTTCAGCCTTCATATGTGTCTGATCATTGTCCACCATTAGTAACCATATCTGCAACTTGAATGATCTTTCCTGGAGAAGATCTGTCACATTGTCCCCGGAAACAGCGCCAATATGTTAGCACTTAGAATGAACCTCAAAGCTGAGAAGAGATAATTCTGAGGTAACCACAAACCAAGCTTTCGATCTGGCATCTAGTCCTACCAGACCAGAGAGGGCTCTCTCTTTTCCAACAAAACGTGGCTACAATAAGTGAATCTTAGGCTAGCTATGAAGTATGGGGATTTGATTGAAAGTTGTGGGTTGAAAACATCAAGAGAAGGGACCATTGGGCTATGGAATCGAGGCTAGTTTCTGCTAGCAAACTTGGGGCAAAGTAAGTACAATGTTTAGCCAGATTAAAAATATAATGAGAGAAGAAAAGAGGAAAAATACCACTACCCTGTAGGCATCAATTAGCAGATGGATCTATAGTGGCAACTTTAGAAGAAAGAGAAGCATAGGGTTACTCAACAGAGCATCTAACAGAAGATGGATTCTGAAAAGATAACCATAATCATTGTGAAAGGAGCATCATGCGTGGATGAATTCCTAACACTTCCCTTAGAGAATGCTGTAATGAAGTTAGCAGAAAAAAAAAAGCATGGAAATGAATTTACAAGAAAAACATGCTGCACATTAAACACCGTGATGGATCCCAAATCTAAAGGGCAGAAACTGCTCCATTAAAAATAATATTTAGAAAAAACTTTACACAGTCTAAAGCAGCTTTCGTCTGCTAAAAAATTTGAACCCTTTACACTCTTAAATTCATAAAATATATACAATTAGCTCATCCCTTGACTAAGGGAGTTGAGCTCAACCATCTCCCTAAAGATAGAAACAGTTACATTAAATTTGGACCAAATTTCTGAAAATAGGGGTCAAATATGAACTCGTATCTCTTGAACCATAACACCTATTACAAAACGGAAAGAGGTTTTTCTAGATAAGGTTATTTTTGAGAAAAAACTCTCTCAAAGTTTGGAAATTCTTTTCCAGTTTCTCAGAATCTGTGCCACAAAATAATCTCTAAAACATGAAATCATTAAATATTTAAATCTGTAACAATAGGCTGTAAATATCTAGTCAAATATTCCAATTCACAACACCTGTGAATAAATTGAAAGAGGTTTTTGTTATATGGCTCGTGGTTGATAAAAGCCTCCTTGGGTTTTTCAAAATTACTTTCCATATGTTGTACAATGGTTCCGCACCACAATGACTAAAATAGTAAAACAAATGTAAAACGAATGCAAAATTTGTTTTGTTTTAATGTAGGCTTCAAATATCACTGCATATCTCCCACATAGTAACACCTGTGCATAAAATGAAGGAGGTTGTCGTTATTAGGTATGTGATTGACAAAAATCTCTTTCACTTTTGTAAAATTCATGTCCATTACTTCAGAAACTAATTTTTTAGTAAACTTGTCCCTGTGTGCAGCAAATGACCTCAAAACATGCGTAACCAAGAATCAATCATTCATTTCGATCATATCTTCTGATCCAGGAACTGGTTTCGGGCGTGCAATATACCATTGGAAAGCTCTTTCTGAGCCACTTCTAATGAAAATACTTAGGATATTATTTGAAATAAAACTCATGTGAAAAACATCTCTAAAAACCAGACATAGAAAGAGCCCATTTTGATCCCTGGTGACAGGCTGCGAAGACTAGAACTAATAGAGTAGATTATCTATATTGAAATATTTCATGACTCCTAACCTATCAATGCCAAGCAATAGTCTAGAATCCTTGGTGATCACTTTAAACTTGAATATTATCTTTATTTTAACCTTCTATTTTTCATCCCTTTAAGGATAGGGAGGCTCCCTAGGGCTTGGTGTGAAATCCTTTAGAGGGAGGCATTTTGAATTTCTCTTGGATAATATTCTTCCTTTGTGTGTCCTCTAGTGATCCTCAAGGTTTGGTGGACTTCCCATGGTGGAATCTTTGGAAATTTGATTCCCTAGCAATCACATCAAGAGGGAACCCTAGAAGCTAATCCTTTAGCTAGGAATTTATTTGAAGGCTTTTTCTTTAGTAATTGTTTAAGTAAATCATTATTTCCCTTTTCTCTTGTTTACCTTGACCTTGGATGCACTGATAACTCGACCCTAGGTCTTGTGTAGAGTCTTTTCAAAGATTATTTTCATGGAAATCCTTACTAGCTTCTCCCAAAGCTCGCACATTTGTTGAACCTTCCATTGAATGAGCCACCTTCCCTCACTTCAAACCCACCATAGATAAACATCTATAAAAAGTGAGTAATAATAGGACTTCTCTCATCAGTGAAAATCCTAGAAGAGTAGGGGACATAGGCTGTGGTGAAAATGGGCCTCTGTCCCAAGTGTTGTTGTGCCCTCTAGCTTTTCCCTATTTACAAGGCCTGCTAGTTTGTGCATCAACATTTTTGGCATCGCTGCCGGGGACATGTGACATGTATTTTGTTCCTATACAAAATCAATGATATATCCTTTTGGAAACTATATTGGAAGAATGAATCCCTATTTATTCATTCAACTTCAAAGTTAATGTTTGTAGGGTGAAGCAAGCATCTCTTAAGGCATTTAAAGTTCACCCTAGTGAATCCATATTTTAAATCTTATGAAAATTTGCATGGCAATAAATGGCTCACTGGAAAGGTCTATTTGATATGTATCAAGATCATAATCCTTGATCCAATGATCATGATTTCACTAGTAGCCAAAAGGAGTTTGATGCCTCTCTTAGTGAATCTCTTGGGAGCCATGAAGTTGAGAAGCCTTCCTAATGCCATGAAAGGGGGTTGATGTTCTTCCCAATATATGATGATTATACTCCACCTTGTTCCTTCTTTGATAATCAGGATGATGTGATTCTAGATGTGTATGAGAAATCTATCTCTTCATTTCAAGAGGAGGATATGTTTGAGCTTGCTATTCATCGAAATTTTATGAGCTTGGTCGTTGAGTTCTACATATTCTCATTGCAAGAAGGGTTGCATGAGTTAGACTCGTTTTTTCCCTCCTCATCCATCACCTTTGATGCATGGTCCTCAAATGTTCCCACCCCCAACCCTTACCATTCATAGAGAAAATATTGCAATGGGAAAAGTGATATTTGGGTCCCCTGCCTCATAATGGTTCATGAGGGAAATTGTTTATATATTGATCTAATAATATGTTGGTTATATTGGCTATATGATTACACTTAGCGTTTGCATAATGTAACATGAATGGTAGAGTAGGATGCATTTCATATTGATTTCTACATATCTAACATCATCATATCATGTTATCATACTAGATTATATGCATTTAGATTAGACATGCATTTGAAGTAGATTTTATTTCATGTCTGGTTTATTGTTATTTAATGAAAACATGGGTGATCAAAGTACATTGAGGATACATGCTTCCTTTTTTTACTTGTCTGCGATGTGCAGGTAATAGGTATATGGTTCTAGATGATTTATGGTGTTCTCATGACCTCCCTGTTTGAGTACATGGTATGTGCATTCTACTGAGAGCTCATGTCCCAGTTGGAGCCATATGTTACCCACCACCAATGGGTGACCCCATAGGAGAAATTTATTTCTCTCCTAGATTTGGCTTTAGACGACAGCCAACAACTCCTTGCATCCACATGATATCTTTGACGCACTACCATTCTCCGCCACCTGAGTGAACCATTACGTATAGTCGCTCATCTGTCATGATCATATGTTTGAAGGTGTGCCATCCAATCCCAAAGGTATGATTTTACATTATATTGGGTATTTATGATTTTTTTTTATTAGGCACACTTGGGTATGAATTATTGGGAGACTTGGAAGAAGGAGAATCTTTGAATATACTTTTGCTCCCTTACCTTAAATGTGAGGTTAATCTTGAATCCTAGTCCCGTGGGATCTCCTTTATTGGTTATTAAATTTAGGAGTGTCACTACATGCAAAACCATAATTTTGGTTGCATGGTCCCCTTTCTCGATACCATATAACTCACTCACCCCCACTCATTATAAGCCCTTTTCAAATTTTCCCTATCTAGGTCCACATTTGTCCATTGGGCCCATAAGGTGTTAGTTTCCCCTCCCCCTATTCCACACCTTGGGTCAGGTCTTGAATGACGCCTTGAAGGTTCATGCAACTAAAAAAAAGAAGACAAAAGCATAATATGGCCACATACAATAGGAAATGTGCCACAAAATGAAAAAGATGGACAAGACAATAAAATTAAGCACAGAGGAAAAATCCAAACATGAGATCTACCCCCTATTATTATGGCTATCACCCTGGTTCCTAGGGCCCCTATGAGTGCTCCCCTGGATCATTAAGGAACCCATGTGTTATAGGACTATTTGGGCACATCACTCTCGACATTCAGATCAATACAATTAGGGCTCATCAAACCCTAATTCAGTTGTTACATGCCCTAGACAAGCCAACTCATTGAATGCTTCCTTCTGTGAAAGTTTCCTGGCCTGAAGCCTTCCTGAAATGCCTCCTTGGGACACCAGCATAGACCAAGCCTTGAGGCAATGCACTGTAGAGTAGGTAGGCCCACTATGGCCTACACTACAGTGCACTTAGGCCCTCTTTGACCCGCGCTGGGCGAGATTGAGCAAAATTTGCATAGGGTTTAGGGAATATTCCTTCATTCTAGATGATTCTAGAAGGATCCCATCTCTTATATCCTCCTATGAGCTCGAAATTAGATAGGCTAAGGATCCATTAACCTCTTATCCTCTCATCCCTTGCTCCATGGAAACTAACTCCAATTTTGGAAGGCCATTAAATACCCTAATTTATGACAAAACCACCTCCATTTCCTATAAATTGAGCACTCATCATAGTGATCAAGGGGCTAGAATCTGAAGTTTGTAAGGAAATTCTATTGCTTTGAGAATTGAGTTCATGTCAAGCAATGTTATGCAGCTGGAATGGTGTGATTTTTGTTGAAGATAATGGAGAATATCCTAAAATAGGTAGAGTTGGTTCACGTAGCCTCAGGATAGGAATTAGTTTCTATTTCTTATGATTTTGTTCTAACTTCCCTAAAACCATGTATTCTATTTAATGTGTAATGTTGATGAACAATGTAGAGCGTTATGCAGAGCCAGACTCTCTTGGTTCAGACTCTCTTTCGTAGAGCTGACCAGTGCATTTTGTTTTCTTTAATACAAACATTGCCATTTTTATCATGGTATCAGAGCGTTAGGGCTGAGGAGCCTCTACGCTGGTTGGTGGGTGGTTCTTTGAACCGAAATCATCGCAGGCTTTGAGTGTATAGCCGTGATGATCACTATTAAATCGTCGCAAGTTTTGAGTGTATAACCGCGACGATCACTATTACACTTCCTGAATATTTCATTTTTTAATCGTTGCACTTTTCATGTGTACAGCCGCTACGGTCACGGAAAATTGATGAAAAACAACAACAGTCTCTGAAATTGGTCATATTTCAGCGATTAGTCTCGGATATTGGGCAAATATCAGCGATGGTTATGACTAGTCTCGGAAAATTGGTGTTTATCAGCGACTAGCCTCGGATAATGGGAAAATATCAACGACGATCGTGTAAATCAAAGAAATTACAAAGGGAGCCAAGAACAAGGTTGTAGCTGTCAGAGAAGCTGAGTGGGGAAGCCAAGAACAAGGCTGTAGCTGAAAACAAGAGGTTTTCTGGAGGCTGAGAAGAAAGCCACGGTGATCTGCACGTGTGTTGCGAGATCAAACAACAGTGAGCTGTCTATATCACAAATCTGGGGTAAATTTAACATTTTTTACGTGTCACATTTTTTTTTATAACCAAGATGAATAACAATAATTCTAAATCATGCATGAACGAGCATAACAAGCTTGATGGTTCCAATTATGCAAATTGGAAGTTTAAGATGCAGACTCTGCTAGAAGCACAGAGTGCTTGGATGATTGTGAATGGGGATGAGCCGAGGCTCGTGGCTGGATTAGCATCGGTCCAAGATTGGGATAAATGAGAAAGCAGAGCAAGGACAATGTTAAAGATGTCAGTGAAATACTGTATTATACTGCATATCAAAGAAGGTAAGTCAGCTAATGAGATCTGGGGAATTTTGAAGGAATTGTACGAGATTAGAAATTCAAATCGTCTTTTGTTCCTCAAGAGTAAGATCCTGTCCATGAAGATGGAGGAGAATGAAACGATTGCTTCATTTGTAGCAAGGATCAAGGATCTGAAAACCAAATTATCAGATATTGGTCATACAATGGACGACACAGATCTTGTGACCATTACAATGAATGGTGTCACTGATGATTATCAGATGTTCATCACTGGGATCAATGCCAGATAGAAGATCCCACACTTTGAAGAGTTGACAGGTATACTGAGGCGGGAAGAAGAGAGGAGATCGAATCTGAAGCCCCAGAGTGCCGATCTTGCATTGGTGGCGAGGAAGAACTTCTACAAAGGGAAAGGAGGTCCATAATGGCAAAACGGAGCAAGTTCACATAAACAGCCAAATCTGACTCAAGGTATGCATCCAAATAAAAACTACTCTGAAACAAAATGCTTTTATCGCGGAAAATTGGGTCATATCGCCAGGGAATGTAGGAAAAAGAAGTATCATGAAGAATAGCAGAAGTCAAAGAGACATGCAGGTCATCTCGCGAATAGTGACCAGGTGCAGAATTTGAGATTGTTCATGGCAGATCATGATGAAAATGTTGATGTAGACATTTGGTATGTAGATTCAGGAGCGTCAACACACATGACAGGGAACAAGCATTGGCTGGAGGATTTTAAAGAGATCATTGAAGGCACACATATTTACCTAGGAGATGACAAAAGCCATCAAATCAAAGGATGTGAGAAAGTTTTTGTCATTCTACCTTATGGTAATATTAAACAAATTTACAATGTAATGTATGTGCCTGGCATAAAAAAGAACTTGATTTTTGTATCAATGATTACAAATCAAGATTTGAAAGTTGAATTTTTAAAATCTAATTGCTACATTAAGGATCTGCTAGATGGTATGAAGACAATTGCTCTGGAAATCCGGACAGGAGGACTGTACAAGTTGGATGTGAGACTTGCACTAGTTCGAGCATTGACAACAACGAGCTTGACTACAGAAAAGCTTTGGCACCAGAGATTCGGCCACATCAATTACAATGATTGCGATGCTTGTACTTTAGGAAAAATGCATAGAGAAGAATTCCCTGTTAGAATAGAAAAGAAACAGAGGGATATACTGGAGTTAGTGCACACAGACCTTTCTGGTCCCAAGCAGACAAAATCATTAGGAGGTGCAGTGTATTTCCTATTGTACGAAGTTTTCTTGGGTGTATTTCTTAAGTAAGAAGAGTCATACATTCGAATACTTTAAGCAGTTTAAAAATATGGTTGAAAGACAAACATGGAAATAGATAAAAATTCTCCTTTCTGATTAAGGGGAGAATATAGGAAAGATGAGCTGATCAGAGATTATAAAGGTCATGGAATTTTGCAGCAGTTTACAGTACCCCATACTCCACATCAGAATGGAGTAACAGAAAGGAAGAATAGAACTCTGGTGGAATGTGCGAGAAGTACGCTGAAAGGTAAGAATCTTTCAAATGGTTTTTGGGCTGAAGTAGTGAGTATAGCAGTTTACTTAAAAAATAGGTGTCCTACAAGAAGTCTTGAGTTTAAAACTCCTTTTGAAGCTTTGTATGGATATAAGCCTGCAGTAAAACACTTAAGAATATTTGGATGTAAAGCATTTGCCCACATACCCAAGGAAGATAGAAATAAATTAGACTCAAAAGCCATTAGATGCACTTTTATAGGGTATTGTTCGTCATATAAAGCATACAGATTATTTAATCCCTCTACTCACAAGATATTTGTTAGTAGAGATGTTAAATTCCATGAGCAGGATGTGAAGAAATTGATGAGCACTATGATGGATGGGACATTCCATACTTTGAGGAAGAAGAAGCAGAGAACAATCAGGGTCAGCAGCAAACAAAGGCAGAGGAGGAACAACAATAGCAGCAACAACTACAACAGCAGCAGCAACAACAACAGCAACAACAGTAGCAGTAGCAACAACAACAACGACAAAAACAACAACAACAGCAACAACAACAGCAACAGGAAGAAATAAGGTTTGAAACCACCACCCCACCACTCAGGAGATCAGGTAGGAAAGCTCAAATGCCTACAAGATAAATGGAAAATTCATTTATAACTAGTATGATGAATGTTGTTGAATCGTCTAGTTATAAAGAAGAAAATGAAAGTAATGAATGGAAAATAGCCACGGAACAGGAATATGATTCAATAATTAGAAACAACACTTGGGAATTGGTAGAACTTCCTAGAGGAAAACAGGTCATAGGTTGAAAATGGTTATATAAACCAAAAATCAATGCAGATGGAACTATAGAAAAACTGAAAGCTAGGTTGGTTGCAAAGGGGTACACACAAAAAGAAGGGATAGATTATGAAGAAACCTTCACCCTTGTAGCTAAATTTAATACCATCAGAATGTTAATTGCCTTAGCTACTAAGAAACATGGATGATGCATCAACTAGATGTAAAGTTTGCATTTCTGAATGGGGAACTGAAAGAACAGGTTTATTTAGAGCAACCGGAAGGGTTTGTCTAGAAGGGAAAAGAACATTTAGTTTGTAGGTTGAAGAAAGCACTCTATGGATTAAAACAAGCTCCCAGGTCATGATATGAGAAAATCAATTCATTTTGCCGCAAGATGGCTATATTAGAAGCAAGAATGACCCTAATCTTAACACCATGAAAGATGAACAAGGGTGCGTAGTGCTGATTTCATTATATGTAGATGATTTGATAACTACAGGTGATGCTATAGATCTAATTGATGAAATCAAGCAGCAGATGTCACAGATGTTTGAGATGAAGCATCTTGGTGAACTCAGATACTGTTTAGGTCTCGAGATCTGGAGAGATTCAGGTCAAACATTTCTATCTCAAGCAAAGTATGTCAAAGACCTATCAGAGAAGTTTAGAATGGATCAATGTAAGTCTACACCAGTACCATTGCAGCAGAACATCAAATTGCAGTGTGAGGATGGCTCAAAAGCAGCGGATGTAACACTTTATAGATAGCTGGTTGGGAGTCAGATCTACCTAACCACCACTAGACTTGATTTGGCTTATGCAGTTAGCGTGTTAAGCAAATTTATGTCTAAGCCACTTGAAAGCCATTGGAATGCAGCGAAGAATGTTTTGAGGTATCTAGAAGGTACTGTAGATTATGGAATTATTTACACTGACTCTTTTGATGTTAGACTGGCAGGATTTGCAGATTCAGATTGGGTAGGAAATGTAGATGATCACAGATCTATAATAGGTTATGCATTCAGTCTTGGATCCGGGGTGATCACTTGGAGTAGCAAGAAGCAAAACAAAATCTCCTTGTCCTCAGTAGAAGCAAAGTATCAAGCCATGTGTGCAGCAATGTGTGAGGTAGTTTGGTTGCAGAGACTTCTACAGGATGTTGGGGAAGAACAGATAGCCGAAACAATAATCAGATGTGACAATCAAAGTTCAATCAAGCTGGCCAACAATCCTGTGTTTCACAAAAACATGCAACATATTGATACTCAATTCCATTTTGTAAGGGAGAAAGTGCAATCTAAAGAAATTCATCTGGAATATTGTAATACATGTGATAATTTTGCAGACATTTTCACTAAGCCCCTTGGAAAAGTAAAATTTCAAATGTTTAGGAAGATGTTAGGCATATATGTGAACCCATTCTCCATTAAGGGGGAGTGTTGAAGATAATGGAGAATATCCTAAAATAGGTAGAGTTGGTTCATGTAGCCTCAGGATAGGAATTAGTTTCTATTTCTTAGGATGTTGTTCTAACTTCCCTAAAACTATGTATTCTATTTAATGTGTAATGTTGATGAACAATGTAGAGCATTCTGCAAATCCAGACTCTCCTATTTCAGACTCTCTTTCGTAGAGCTGACCAGTGGGTTTTATTTTCATTAATACAAACATTCCCATTTTTATCACTTTTGATGTGGCAAGGGTTGAACTGAAGTTGGAGGAGTGGCACGAGATCGAACTATATTGGGTGATACTCTTCCTTCTACATTAATAAAGAGCTTATTCCTTTTCTCATATGATTTTTCATATCTGTGATGATTATGTGTTTCAATGTATTCGATTCCATTGTTTTATAGTAGATAGATCATGTATGCTTTGATGGTTTCTTGTTTCTGTTTCTCTTGATACAAGTACCTTTTGAGCGGATTTAGTTCAAGTGGGAGCAACGAGAATGATTTGAAAGAGATCAAGGAAGCGAAAGACTACAAGTAAGTTCCTTCATCTCATCTATCTTCTATAAGAAAAGGTTAAACTACTTTCTTTATGTTGTCCTATGTGTAGTCACCCACCTAGGGAAAATGTGTTTATCCATAGATGAAAATTCCATATAACAAATTGGCAATCGTACTGGGGAATTAATGTCATTCTTGGTGGCTTACCCTCATCATATTACATCGTAGTAGACTTTGATTGATTTCATTGATCTTATTTCAGCCTTTTTGAAGTGTTTTTAGTAAAACATTTGTGCTTGAATGTCTCCTATTTGGCCTCTCTGGCACTAGTGCAGTCTTGGTCAGGGGACAATGCACTGCAGAGCACCCTTGGCTTAGAGATAGTGCTCTGAAATGCAGTCTCTCTCACTGAAACCTACGTTGATCCCCATCAAGTCAAAAAACCCGCCTTTGGCTCGGTTTTTTCGAAATTTGCTTCTAAAATGGTTTGCTGAAATATCAATATTCTCTATGGTTCTGAAATCAATTTGAATTTATTCTCCTAGCCCTACTTTGACATAGTGTTTATTAAGTGATTTCTTTATCATTATCAATTCATTTTCAAAGTTAGTTTATATCAATTAGTCTTTTCTGAAAAGGAAGTGTTGTAAAGTCTTCATTTCTTTGAAAAGGAAATTGTCATAAAGTATTCGTTTCTTGCAAAAAGTATTGATTGGTTGTTTTTGCATCTAGTTCCTATTGTTCATCTAAACACTAAAGGGACTGAAAAGAAAAATGTGCATTATGCATTTAGAGGTTTGTGTGTGCTTGTAGGAATAGTATAGGGAAAGTTTCATTAGATGTGCTCTTTTCTCTTTGATTAAACATTCTGATTGCTCTATCCCTTGTAGTTAAGGTTTTCATTGTTCAAATCAAATGAAAAGAATGTTTCTCATCATATTTGCATTCTAGGAATTTCAAAGACATCACGCGGTGAACCTGAAAGACAAACTCCTAAAAAAGATCAACTTAAAAGTTATCTCAATTAACCTAATGGAGAATTGTAACTTAACACATAACATTTAGAGGTTCTAGGCTAGAGACGTGTTCCGACGTCGTAAAACATAGTAGTTGTCGTTAATTATCTATGATACATTCCGAGTGTGATACCTCATTCCACGTATGCAAGTATATCGTAGCTCGTCCACGTACCTTCAGGTGTATAGGGTGGTGTTATAGTACGAAAAGTATAAAGGAATGTTCTCATTGTGTGGTTTCGCATTAGAAAACGCTAACACGGATTGGGCCTCCATGTAATTTCAGGTATATTTGGGAGGACTACATTAGGTTTTTATCCATGCATAGGTAACCAAGTCGGCCGCCTTGTACACTGTGATACACCGAACATAGCATTCGGGGAGATTTCCTGCACGTATGTTAAGCCCTTGGTTTACTGAGGCAGTATATAGTAGCTCACAGTTACTTGGTAATCCTTTTGCCTAGATTATCCCTCTTTTGTTTTGTTATGTTATTTTTATTAAAATAAAATTAATTGACCGCAGATAAGATACTCCACATCACTCCTTATTTGATCTTAGGTTGAGACATATGGCAACAACCTCGGAGTACACTGATCAAGGAATTTCTTTTTATGGGAATCTTAGTCCTTTTCCTCCTTTCATAAATATTGGTGCTCCATATATGGCTACATTATCCCTTCCGGGATTTACGATTGGCTTGCCAGTATGGTTGTTTTCAACCTCCTTGGTTCAAAATGTCATGATTTCTCTACAATCGAGTACTCCTCCACCTCAACAAAATCAAACTCCACTTGACCCTAAAGTTGACCCTTTACCTTCATCGGTTGTTTCTTCCTCCCCTTCTTCCTCTTCACCTAGTGAAAGTATTGACATTAGTAACCAGGTGGCTAAGAAGAAGAAGAAAGGGAAGAAGAAGAAGAAGAAGAAAATTAAACAAGGGGGAAACCAAGAGACCATTGCTTCGAATGAAATTTCTGATGAGAAACCATCTGATAAGCCTCACAAACTTCGATATCCTTGCAAACTTTGTATGGGAGACCATCTTCTTCGAAATTGTTCTGGTATTCCTCAGATCTGAGAAGAATGGTCTTCTCGTTCACTCCATCCTATGTCATCAACTTTTGGAGATCATGCTGGTGACACACCATCAAATAGTGGTAGTAAAGTTCATGGAAAGAAGGGTAAATTTAAGTTTCCCTGTAGGTTATGCAAAGGGAATCACACCATTCACCTTTGTCCCTATCTGGATGAAGCCCAAAAAGTGTTAGATAACCATCCTGCTTCTTTGAAACGAATTCCATCTAGTTACAGGAGACTCTCCCTTAATCCTTCACTAGTTGATGAAGTGATTGACCCAAATCAACCGTCAGTCAAACCCACTCTCCCTGAATGTGAATCCCATGAGTCTATACTTAACCAATCACAAGTCGAGGAGACAGTTGACCCGATTTCACCTTTAGTTAATCGTACCTTTCCGATAGAGAGTGAGTATGATACCACTCAGGTTCTTTTCATTTCTTTAGATTCCAATGAGCTTGGAGGAAACCATCCTGTTCCATTAAGACAGGAGGAAAATCCTCCCATTATTGTAACTCAAGGGGGTAATTCTCCCATTCTTACAGTACCCCCTCCAAGTAGTCTGGTCACTCCTTTGATTGTAATCGACTGGTAGGATGTTGTATTCCTTCTTATGTGCCTTTCCAGATCATAGTAAAGGTTTATAATATGATTATATCTATCACTATTATAGATGAAGGTGAATCTAAGTATCTTTTCCTCCATTGCTTGGCAGACACTCGTTTCACCGCCACTTGTTCTTGTTACCCAGAATCTGTTGGATTTTAACAGAGGAACCAATCAAACCATTAGGGATCCTTCCTCAGTTGCCTATTACTTTGGGAGGAAAAATTGTTTATCTCAATGTGATGGTAGTCCCATGCCCTTTAGATTACAATTTACTTCTTGGGCGCGACTATGTTTATGATATGGGAGATATTGTTTCAACACTCTTTAAAGTGATGTGTTTCCCAAATGAAGGCAGAATTGTCACCATTGACCAACTTTCATTCCCGGTCCAAATATGGTTTCCTGTCAACCATCTTCCCTAAATGGTCCTTTTGTCCCAATGGTATCTTCCCCGCCACGGGTCAATTATGTGGCAACTCGTTCCATGCCTACATCAACTGACGATCAATTCCGTAATGTTGTGCATTATGTATAGGGGGCATTGGAACCAGATATCTCTAATGGATTCCTTGCTACATATCCCTTCTAGAGCATTGTTCTCCCATCCGATGAGAACCTCTTGGAATTCATGACCTCTTATGGGTTGTGATCAAGGAATATGAGCATAGTTCCTTGTCTTGTGTCAAGCTCGTTAAAAAATGAAACAAGGAATACGAGGATAGATCCTGGTCTTGTGTTATCCTCGTTAAAAAATGAAATAAAAGGTATGAGGATAGTTCCTAGTCTTATGTCAACCTTGTTAAAAAAAATAAACAAAGGGTATGAGCAGAGTTCCTTGTCTTGTGTCAAGCTCGTTAAAAAATGAAACAAGGAATACGAGGATAGTTCCTGGTCTTGTGTCAACCTCGTTACAAAATGAAACAAAGGGTATGAGGATAGTTCCTAGTCTTGTGTCAACCTTGTTAAAAAAAGAAACAAAGTATGAGCATAGTTCCTTGTCTTGTGTCAAGCTAGTTAAAAAATGAAACAAGGAATATGAGTAGAGTTCCTTATCTTGTGTCAAGCTCATTAAAAAATGAAACAAGGTCCCCTGGAGCAAAGTTCCAATTCGAGTCTTTGATTAGATCTTGTAAAATCACAGTCGAGTCTTTCAGTTGATCTCGTAAATGAACCTTCATTCCATCCACCTGATAGCCACAAGTAGTCTAGTTAGGTGAATGCAATGAAGCTTGAGGGGCATGCACCTAAAATCAAGTCATCATGCTGGGGGCATGTAAACCAATCTCAGGTATAGTTTTTCATTTCAAGCTTGTGTAAACATGAAACTGAATCCAAGCATAGTTCCCTATGGTTCAAGCTTGTGTAAAAAATGAACCCAACTTGTGTAAAAATAAAACTAAATCCAAGCATAGTTTTTCGTTTCAATTGTGTGTAAACATGAAACTGAATCCAAGCATAGTTACATATGGTTCAAGTTTGTGTAAAAATGAACCCATCTCCATTTTAACCCTCATGATTTCCATTCTATCAGCCTCTCCTGTCAGATGAGCCTTGGTTTTTCTCCTTCCATCATCACCATATTCTTGGCCAATCATACACTTTCACTTGGTCGTTTTACCCTTTTTGAGGAACATTTGTAATGGGTGGTCTTATTAACCAGCCTCTTCACATAAATCAACATGTTTTGAGAAGTTCCAACATCACCAGAACCAGTTGCTATCCTAGACACCACTCATTCCTCTAAGTGGAGTCCTCTTTAAGCTCTTTTTAGACTCTCGAAATATGAAAAGATTGTTGAGCGCTTGTCCTTTTCATCTCGTTAATGAATTGGAAATGACATCTACTCAGTATAAGTTTAACCCTTTCCGAGACTGAGATAGATTATTTACAAAAAAGGAATACGTTGATCGAACGTGGTCAATAGGTTCTCTCTTGTAATATTTTACATTTTTTTGGACTTGCGAGACAAATTTATGAAAAAGAATCTGTGGAGTTTTATTTTTGTCCCTTTTCAAACTCTCTAAACATGAAAAGGACCGAGTTCTCATTTAACATCAAATAGCGACAAACTTGTCCATCATGACAAGACCGAGTTTCACCTTCGCTAGGCTCGTTAAAACATCACATAGCGATGGATTCACCCGATGGGTGGAATTATACTACAAGCATATGTTATCATTATCAAGCTTGTTAAAAAATAAAGAGGTATTGGTTAGCAATGACTAGGGAAAATGGGAAAAGGGATAAATCACTTTATGGTATCAATTCGCTCTTGAACATGACACTTTCACTTCATCTCCGTGACTATTTGGGTTGGGTTATTTGCTTGATGGTTATCATACCTATGGTTTATCACACAATCCATCACTTTGGTTTTGGGTCAATGTTAAAAATTCATTCAGTGTCGCCGACTTGTTCAAGAGAAGTCACTCAGTAAAACTCATCCTTTTCAATAGTCATAAACCTTCATTTTCATGACCTCAATTCTTGAACCTTGTATCGTCAGTCACATTCCTTCTCCAAAATCATTACACTCATTTCGTGTCGTTGGTGTGGGATACATCAAGGTCCTCCTACGATGAGTCGCTTCTTGTCGACATCAACACATTATCCAAGAAGTTGACTTAGAAACCTCCTTTTAGTACCTTGGAGCTTGCATACATCAATGGAAAGTTTCTCGGTTCCAACGATAGGTTGACATCATTGGCTGTTGACTGAAAGACTTTGTATGGTGTTCAACATCAAAACATCTATTCATGCCATGTAAAATGTACTGCAATACCTTGAGAATCATTATCATTATTAATGATCTCTCTCGCGTCTGGTAACGGCTTACATCATTGGCTGGTAATCAGATGGTGTCTTCCCATGTTCAACTTCACATCATATATTCACATGGTTAGATTTGTACTTGACCAAACAATTGAACGATATAAAAGACCCCAGATCTAGTTTCATCCATCCGGGCTACGATTTTAGGAGAGTACTAAATCATCTATACGATGGCTTTACATAGTTGGTCATTCCGTTATGGGTTTATATCTATAGATGACTATTTATGTACATGTAATGTAAGTTTATATGTTGAGTATGGGTATGCCTTCCCTCAATAATTAATGAAAAATTCAAAATATCATGATGTTATGTATTGTAATCGATGCAGGTCACCGTCCGCTTCAGTTCCTCTCCATCACAGCGTAAAGCATATCACTGGACATTATTATTTTCGACTTCATGCTTTAGGGGGCAACTGTTATAGGTCTATTTTGGCACATCACTCTCGACATTCAGATCAGTACAATTAGGGCTCATCAAACCCTAATTCAGTTGTTACATGCCCTAGACAAGTCAACTCATTGAATGCTTCCTTCTATGAAATTTTTCTGGCCTGAAGCCTTCCTGAAATGCCTCCTTGGGACACCAACACAGCCCAAGCCTTGAGACAGTGCACTACAGAGCAGGCAAGCCCACTGTGGCCTGCACTATAGTGCACTTAGGCCCTCTTTGACCTGCATTGGGTGCGATTCAGTGAATAGGGTTATGGAAATATTCCTTCATTCTAGATGATTCTAGAAGGATCCCATCTCTTATCTCCTCCTATGAACTCAAAATTGGATAGGCTAAGGATCCATTAATCTCCTATCCTCTCATCCTTGCTCCATGGAAACTAAATCCAAGTTTGGAAGGCCATTCAATACCCTCATTTATGACAAAACCACCTCCATTTCCTATAAATTGAGCACTCATCACAGTGATCAAGGGGATAGAATCTGAAGTTTGTAAGGAAATTTTGTTGGTTTGAGAATTGAGTTCATGTCAAGCAATGTTATGTTGCTGGAATGGTGTGCTTTTGATGTGGCGAGGGTTGAACTGAAGCTGGAGGAGTGGCATAAGATCAAACTGTATTGGGTGATACTCTTCCTTCTACATTAATAAAGAGCTTATTCCTTTTCTCATGTGATTGTTCATAATCTATGATGATTACGTGTTTCAATGTATTTGATTCCATTATTTTATAGTAGATAGATCATGTATGATTTGATCGTTTCTTGTTTCTGTTTCTGTTAATACAGGTACATTTTGAGCGGATTTAGTTCAAGTGGGAGTGACAGGAACGATTCAAAAGAGATCAAGGAAGTGAAAGACTACAAGTAAGTTCCTTCATCTCATCTATCTTCTATAAGAAAATGTTAAAATACTTTCTTTCTATTGTTCTATGTGTAGTCACCCACCTAGGGAAAATGTGTTTATCCGTAGATGCAAATTCCATATAACACCATGAATGTCCCAACCCCGGTTGGGCGATGAACTTCCCCACCTTAAGGGGGTAATAACTTCTATATATTACACAATCATGTTCTCATACCCTTAAGCCCGGAGTAGTAAAATGTATAAAATTCAATAAAAGACAAAAAATAAATTAAAAAGGGGTGGAAAAAAAGGTCAATGTAACTGATGTACCACAATTTCTCCCTCCTACATTCATATACCCAAGGTGTGGGATTTCCTCATCATAGCTACCCCTATAGCATGACATGTGGCTTGGATCTTACCCTTTGTCCCTACCTTTTTCCATCATTATTTCACATGACACATGGCATTTTAAGGGTGTACCTTGGACTTGTCATTCCCTTAGTGTTTGAAACCACCTAATAGGGTACTTAATTAACCAGTCCTACCTAGGGAGGTAACAATAGTACATGTTCAAAGCCTCAAATTTGGAAGAGAAACCAACTATGAAGTATCCGCTTCTGCCCTTGATTAGCAAGCTTGTTTATTGAATTGCACTTATGAATCATTGTATTGGAAGGTGAGGAGACACATTGGATATTATACATGATTATAGGTTGGTTTTCATCTTGGACTTGGCCTCCCTATATGGGACAAAGCCCTCTAGAGGATCACATTAGCATTTGTAGGGTGGCCGTTAAGAGCCATGGACCTCCATCCATGCAGAGACTTCTTTCGCACCACCATTTTATTTCTCGTGCCCCAGTTATTCAAATATGATGATGCACTTGGACCACATTGCCCAACTGACTACACATTGGACTCGACACGTGTGTTATAGAAATTTTTGGGCACTGCAACCCCAATCATACATGTCCATAAACCAAGGGCTCCTAAGTCCCTAAAAGTGTTGCTTCACACCCTAAAGAAACAAGGTTAGCTGATTACATCATCTACCAGAAGTTCTCCACAGAAAAATGCTCATAACTAGTCAAAGCTGGACCATACAGACTGCCCAGTGCAGAGGGTGCGATGCATCTCACCTGCTCAGTGAAAAGGGTGCGATGCATACTGGAAATCCCTTCTGTAGGGTGCGATGGGCGAGAGTAGACAAATGGTAGAGACAGTTTGCAAGGTGGATCGTCATGGAATCTTCCAGAAACTTCTCCTGTGACACTTGCCTCTCTGAATTCGCCCAGGGATGAGTAAGAGATCATCAATCTCCAAGTGGAATCAAGAACTATCAGAGAGAGGACACTAATCAAAATCCCAGAAGCTGACTCACCCCCCTGCAATCATCTATATATGGATCCCTCATCCCAGAGATCCAGGGGCTGGAATTTTGTATCTTGTAAGGAAGCGCTGTTGGTTTCTTAGTGCAACATCATAGTGTTGGGTGATCTAAGCTTTTCATGAGGTGAAGAAGGGCTTTCATGCTAGGTGGATGACACTGGGTCAGAACAATTGGTTGTAATCCTCTTTGCTATTCTTGATATTAATAAATCTATTCAAGTTTTCCTCTACATTCTTGTATGTTTGATGATATATGCATTTGTGCAGTCAATATATATCTGGTCCTATATTGTTTATGATTGTAGATCTCTGTTCTTCGATAGTATTATGCTGCTTTGATCCCACAAGTGCTCTTTGAAGATGGGTAGACGAAGGAAAAGTGGCAAGGATCTGTCAGAAGGGAGAGGAACTAAGAAAGGAACCAAGTGCAAGGCTGAGGTTGGTGTCCTTTGTTCCCCTCTTATCTACTTCTCATAAAGGAAAGCGAAAGCAGTTTTAATTTGTTTGTTTCTAAGATAGCTACCAGTCTTAGTGGGACTAGCAGCTCCGAGTGGCCACTAGATTTCTTGATAACAACATGGAAGTTGATCCAAGGCCCATAGGAGGTTATGTCTTTTCTATGGGAATATGTCATATTCTATCCCTCATTGATGGAACATCGACTTGATTTTTAGCTATTTGGATACCCATGAGACCCATTTGGAACCCCAAGACCCAAATAAGTGTTCTAGAGATGCTTTGCAACTTAAGGAGGGTACCATCCTCTTTATCATGATTTTTGAGAATTTCTACCATAAGAGGCCTCAACGTTTGCCTTGGAGAGATCTTTGCATGCACGACATCATCCCTATGTGGGTTGAGATAGATAAACTAATAATTATTTGATAATTTATCCATTGTTTGCTTGTAACCAAGGGTCTTGCACATCATTTGTTAAGTTTAGGGGTTTGCACTTTAGGAATTTGAATGCAAAAGCCTTGCATAAATAAGAGAGGTTCTCTCTCATTTAAAAATCAATTTTTGGATTTTTGGCCTAGGAAAAGGATTCAAACCTACAATTTATGGATGGTTTTTGGAGATTTTGGATGAATTTTGATGTTTGGATAATTTCACTATATTTCTGGGAGCTTCTATTTATCATTGTTATGTATGGATATGTTCTTCACTATCTTGTAAGTGCTCTTTATTGATGAAGTTATGATTTTATTAATTTCTAATGCATGGAATATTGTCTCATGGTAATTAATGTCCCGTAATTAATAAAATATTGTCTAAAATTTGTAACTATTGGGAAATTTTTCATATATTACTCGTAGATAGTGAATCAATGAATGTTCCTATGGGATTTATCACATTTGCATCCTTGAAACTCCATTAACAAGTGCCATCAAAGTATAAATATCTAAAGGTGTATTGAAGTTACTTCCTTTAGGTATCCTTGAAGAGAAAAGTATCTATATTGAAATATTTCATGATTCCTAACCTCCCAATGGCTAGGCACTAGTCTGGAATCCTTGGTAATCACTTTAAAATCCAAGATTATCTTTATTTTCACCTTCTATTTTCCATACCTTTAAGGATAGGGAGGCTCCCTAGGGCTTGGTGTGAAATCCTTTAGAGGGAGGAATTTTGAATCTCTCTTAGATAATATTCTTCCTTTGTGTCTCCTCTAGAAATCCTAAAGTTTTGGGGGACTTCCCATGATGGAATCTCCAGAAATTTGATGCCCTAGCAATCACATCAAGAGGGAAACCTAGAAGCTAATCCTTCAACTTAGGGATTTCTTTGAAAGCATTTTCTTTAGTACTTGTTGAAGTAAATAATTAATTTCCTTTTCTCTTGTATACCTTGAACTTGGATGCACTCATATCTTGTCATATATCTCGACCCTAGGTCTCATGTAGACTCTTTTCAAAGGGATTTTTCATGGAAAGCCTTGCTAGCTTCTCCCAAAGTTCAGACATTTGTTGAAACATCCATTGAATGAGCTACCTTACCTCAATTCAAACACACCATAGATACACATCTATCATAAGTGAGTAATATTGAGACTCCTCCCGTCAGTGACAATACAAAAAGAGTAGGGGACTTAGGTTGTTGTGATAGTGGGCCTCTATATAGTATACCTAGGGGGGATAATATGGGGTACAAAGGGAGGTACCCAAGGGAATAATGTAATAATGGGACGGGCCATAGTAATAAATAAGGTGGTTAACCCATATCATGTAAAGGACCATAAGAAGTTAACAATAATGGAATAAGCCCATGGTATTAGATAGATGATATTAAGGGAACCACGATATGACCCATGGTATTGTATGTATGAGGCCTATATAGAGGCTAGAGACTCCCCGTTGAGAGGTGTCAAGGAATATTGTATGAACAGGCTTATGACTTGTGGAGTGCTTTCCTTCCTTAAGGAGTGAATGTATGATGTTTCCCTACCTTAAGGGTTTTATTAATAAAGTGAATCATTTCTATCTATTTCGATCTTTTTATTCTTGGGTTTATTTCTATTTCTCATATATTTTCAGGTCAGATCTATAACAAGTAGTATTTTTGCAGGAACTTTCTGGGGCAGCAAGTTTGCAGATCAGATCTGTATGTTTTGGGGAAAAATATGAAAAATCTAATTGCATATCTGGATTATTTGTGAAAAAATACCCAAGTTGAAAAAAAAATTGGCCGAATCGGAGTTCGGATAAAGGAGATCTTGTTGACTTAAAAATTAGTGCTGTTGCAGACATTTTTTGGGGCAGCAAGTTTGTGGCGTAGATTTGTACGTTTTGATGCAAACTCTGCAGAATCTAATTGTAGATCTGGGTTATTTGTGACAAAATACCCAAATTCAAAAAAAAATCAGTCGAATCGGAGTCCGGATGAGGGAGATATCGCTGATTTAAAATCAGCTATTTTTTCATAATTTTTGGTGATAGCGGGAGAGTTGCAGCGTGGATCTGAAATTCCAGTGCCTAGATCGGGATTTCTATCACATGGGAAGATGTAGAATGGTTTTCCATTTCCGAAAACATGTCATAATAGGGATTCTGAGCAATATTGACTGAATTGTGGTCATTTCAAATTTTTTCCACATAAGCGATTTGTTTTCAAAAACCCTCTTCATGACTTATAATAGTACATTTTTTACAGGAAAATATAATAGGTCTTCTATTGAAAATTTTATAGCACATCTTAAGTTTGACTTCCCAAGGTGTTGGAAGGAAAAAATAGGGTATTATTTGAAAGATGAGGCTGCTATATGGTGGAAATCACTTGACAGTGAGATTCTGAAGTTATGTCGTGCTGACGAAATTGAAGAACTACTTTTGGACAAATGGTCTCATACTAGAAAGGAGGAAACCAAAAAACCTAGCAAAGATTTTATTTTTGCAGGAAAGAAGGAAACCAAGAAACCTAAAGGGTTATTTTCTGCTGGTATCTCCTTATTGCAGGTTCATGGATTGATTCAGAAGGAGAAGATCATTGTGTCTATAAATCCTAGTTGCAAGCATAATTTTATTAATGTTAATTTGGCAAAAAAATTGCAAGTTCCAGCAAAACACATTGAAAACACACACGTTGATAATGGGGATGTTCAAGTTTATAAAGATTTGAAGCTTTCTATGGATAAGTATGTGTTGCATTGTGACTTTTATACTTCAGATATGGATAACATGGATGTTGTTTTGGGATATCCTTGGATGGAATCTGTGGGTACTGTCAATATTAATGTGCAGAAGAAATTCCTAAAGCTCTGGTATAAAAAGAAGAAAATTACATTGTAGGATATTTCCATTAAGACCCAAGTAGAAGATGTTCCAGGGACTGACACATCAGATGATGAGCCCTTGATGGTCGACAACCAAACACAAACATCAAACCAGGTACAAGTAGAGTCCAAGGAAGCTGAAGTAGAAAATATTACAGGTACAAAATTATACATCAGATGAGGAATCAGTGGTTGAAGTAATATTGGAAGATAAGCAACAACAAAGATGCCACAACATGTACCAGCTACCTATCAGGCTCCATTAGGTGGTGAATTAAAGAAAAAGACACCGTGGGTTAAAATTTCAGCATATCACCACCCAAATCACCCCACAAGAAAACAACCAACAAGATGGAAACAAATTAGCCACAAGGACAACAACCTCGGCATGACCGATAGAGAGGAGTGACGATCCACACAAAAGAGCCACGACAGTCAGCTTCCATCTCAAGCGAGCGAGGCACTCGCTAGATCAATGTTCCAACTTTCTTTGGGATGGCTAGATGCACGTGCATGGTACCAGTGGACTACTCTTTTGAGTAGATCTTATTATTTGTGTTCTTACCATGTTTTAGGGACAAAACATGTTAAGGGGGGGTGGAATGTAGTATACCTAGGGGGATAATATGGGGTACAAAGGGAGGTACCCAAGGCAATAATGTAATAATGGGATGAGCCATAGTAATAAATAAGGTGGTTAACCCATATCATGTAAGGGACCACAAGTAGTTAACAATAATGTAATAATCCCATGGTATTAGATAGATGGTATTGAGGGAACCATGGTAATGACCCATGGTATTGTATGTATGAGGCCTATATAGAGGTTAGAGACTCCCCATTGAGAGGTGTCAAGGAATATTGTATGAACAGGCTTATGGCTTGTGGAGTGCTCTCCTTCCTTAAGTAGTGAATGTATGGTTTTGCCCTACCTTAAGGGTTTGATTAATAAAGTGAATCATTTCTATCTATTTTGATCTTGTTATTCTTGGGTTTATTTCTATTTCTCATATATTTTCAGGTCAGATCTATAACACTCTATCCCAAGTGTTGTTGTGCCCTCTAGGTTTTGTCTATTTACAAGGCCTGCTAGTTTGTGCAGCGAAAGTTTTGGCGTTGTTGCTGGGGAAATGAGACATGTGTCTTATTCCTATACAACATCATTGATAGATATGTTAGGTGGCTCGATTGGAAGAATGAAGCCCTAGTTCTTCATTGAACTTCAAAGTTAATGTTTGTAGGGTGAAGCGAGAATCTCTCAAGGCATTTCAAGCTCACCCTGGCGACTCCATATTTTAAATCTTATGAAAATTTGGATGGAAATAAATAGTTCACTCGAAAGGCCTATTTTATATGTATCAAGATGATGATCCTTGATCCAATGATCATGATGTCATTAGTAGCCAAGAGGATTTTGATGCCCCTCTTAGTGAATCTCTTGGGAGCCATGAAGTTGAGAAGCCTTCCCAATGCCTTGAAAGGGGGTTGTGGTTCTTCCAAATATATGATGATTATACCCCACTTTGATCCTTCCTTGATAATCAAGATGATGTGATTGTGGATGTGTATGAGTAATCTATCTCTTTAAGCCAAGAGGAGGATATTCTCAAGCTTTCTATTCATCAAAAGTTTATGAGCTTGGTCATTGAGTTCTCCATATTCTCATTGCAAGAAAGGTTGCACGATTTGTACTCCTATTTTCCTTCCTAATACATGACCCTTGATGCATGGTCCTCAAATGTTCCCACCCCTCACCCTTACCATTCATCAAGAAAATATTGCAATAGGAAAAGTGATATTGTGTCCCCTGATTCATGATGGTTCATGAGGGAAAGTGTTTTTATATTGATGTAATAATATGCTAGTTACATTGGCTATATGATTACACTTAGTGTTTTCATAATGTAACATGCATGGTAGAGTAGGATGCATTGCATATTGATTTCTTCATAGCTAAGATCATCATATCATGTTATCATACTAGATTAGATACAGTTAGATTAGACGTGCATTTAAAGTTGATTTTATTTCATATCCAATTTGTTGTTATTTGATGAAAACATGGGCGATCAAAGTACGCCCAAGGCACATGTTGCTTTTGTTTGGTTGTTTGTGATGTTTTGGTAATAGGTCTACGATTATAGAGTATTTTTGGTGTTCTCATGACCTCCTCATTAGAGTTTATGGTCCGTGTACTCTGTTGAGAGCTCATGTCCTAGTTGGACCTAGATGTTACCCACCACTTGTTGGTCATGCCATAGGAGAATTTTTCTTCTCAATTTTTCTTCAACTGATAGCCAACATTTTCTTTCATCCACTTGATAGATTTGATGTGCTACCATTCTCCACCACCTAATCCATCCATTGTGTACCCTCGGTCATCTATCATGATTATGTTTGAAGGTGAGCCATCCAATCCCAAAGGTATGATTTTTCGTTATGTAATTGGGTATTTATGCTTGCTTTTCATGGGCACACTTGGGTATGGATTATTGGGAGACTTGGAAGGAGGGTCTTTGATTGTATTCATGTTCCCTTACCTTAACTCAGGGGTTAATCATGAATCCTAGTCCTGTGGGGTCTACATGGGAAACCATGATTTTTGTTGCGTGATCTCACCTCCCAATACCATATAACTCATCCCCCCCCCCAACAACTCATTACAAGCCCTTTTCACATTTTCCTTATATGGGTCCACATTTGTCCATTGGGTCCATAAGGTATTAGATTCCCCCCCCCCCCCTTGTCCACACCTTGGTTCAGGTTTGGAATGATGCCTCGAAGGTTGATCCAGCAAAAGAAAATTACAAAAGAATAATATGGCCACATACAATAGGAAATGTACCACAAAATGCGAAAGATGGTGAGGATAATATAATTTAACATCTGGGTAAAATCCAAACATGAGCTCTAACCTCTATCATTATGGAAATCACCCTGGTTCCTAGGGCCGCTATGAGTGCCCCCTTGCATCATTAAGGAACCCATGAATGTCCAAACCCCTGGTGGGTGATGAACTGCCCCACCTTAAGGGGTTAATCACTGTTGTATCTTACACAATCTTGATCTCATCCCCTTGAGCCCTGAGCAGTAAAATGAAGAAAAATAAATAAAAGGAAAAAGGAAAATGAAGAGAGGTGGAGAAACAAAGGTCGGGGTAACTCATGTACCATTATTTATCCCTTTTGCATTCAAATACATAAGGTGTGGGATGTCCTCATCATAGCTATCCTTGTACCATGACATGTGGCTTGGAGCCTACCCTTTGTCCACACTATGTTTCACCATTATTTCACATGACACCTACCATTTGAAGGGTGTACCTTAGACCTGTCATTCCCTTAGACGATGAAACCACATAATAGGGTCCTTCATTAACCACTCCTACCTAGGAAGGTAACACTAGTACATGTTCAAAGCCCCAAATTTGGAACAAAAACCCACTGTGAAGTGTCCACTTTTGCCCTTGATTAGCAAATTGTTTACTCAATTGCACTAATGAATCATTGTAGTGGAAGGTGAGGAGATGCATTGGATCTCATGCATTATTGTAGGTAGGTTTTCATCTTGGACTTTGCCTCCCCATATGGGACCAAACCTTCCAGAGGATCACATTGGCATTTGTTGGATGAGTGTTGAGATCCATGGACCTCCATCCATGCAGAGCATTTATTTCCACACCATGGCCTTCTTTAGCAGCACCATTTGCTTGTTTGTGCCATAGTTATTAAGAGATGATGATGCACTTGGACCACATTGCCCAGCTGGCTACACATTGAACCCAGCACGTGGCAGTTGATCAGAGGCCCATAGGAGGTTATGTATTTTCTAGGGAGACATGGGAGGGCATATGTCATCTTCTAGCCCTCATTGATGGAGCATTGACTTAATTTTGACCCATTTGGAGACTCATGAGACCCATTTGGAGCCCTAAGGCCCAAATAGGGGTTTTAGAGATGCTTTATAGCATAAGGAGGGTACCACCCTCTCTATCGTTATTTCTTAGGCCCTTTGCCAAATTTATAGCACAAGAGGCCTCAACGCTTGACATGGAGAGCTATTTTCATGCATGTCGTCAACCCTATGTGGGTTAGAGAGAGATAAAATAATAATTATTTGATTAGTTATCTTGGATGTCTTGTAACCAAGGGTCTTGCACATCATTTGCTATGTTTAGGGGCTTGCACTTTAGGAATTTGAACTCATAAGTTTTGTATAAATAAGAGAGGTTCTCTCTCATTTCAAATCATATTTTTTTGGACTTTTGGCCTAGGAAAAGAATTTAGACTTGCAATATTTGGATGGTTTTTAGATATTTTGGATGAATTTTGATGTTTGGATAATTTAGCTATCTTTATTGGAGCTTCCATTTGGCATTGTTATGGATGGATATTTTCTTCACTATCTTTTCAGTGCTCTTTATTGATGAATTTCTCATTTTATTAATGTCTAATGCATGGAATATTGTCTAATGGTTATTAATGTGCCCTAATTGATGAAATATTCTCTACAATTTGTAACTATTGGCAAATTTTGTATGTATCACTCATAGATAGTGAATGAATGAATGTTCCTAGGGAGTTATTGCATTTGCATCCTTGAAACTCCATTAACAAGTGTCATCAAAGTATAAATATATAAAGGTGTATTGAAGTTGCTTCCATTTAGGCTAGCGAAGCTGGTTCCTTTAGGTCTCCTTAAAGAGTGAAGTATCTATATTGAAATCTTTCATGACTCCTAACCTCCCAATGGGCAGGAAATAATAAGTAATCCTTTGTGATCATTCTAAAATTGAAGATTATCTTTCAATTCACCTTTTTTTCATCCCTTTAAGGATGAGGAGGCTCCCTAAAGCTTAGTGTGAAATCCTTTAGAAGGAGGAATTTTGAATTTTTCTTGGATAATATTCTCCCTTTCTGTCTCCTCTAGTGATCCTCAAGTTTTGGTGGACTTCCCACAATGGAATTTCTGGAAATTTGATGCCCTAGCAATCGCATTGAGAGGGAACCTAGAAGCTAATCCTTCAACTTAGGGATTTCTTTGAAGGAATTTTCTTTCGTACTTGTTGAAGTAAATCATTAATTTTCTTTTCTCTTATCTACCTTGACCTTGGATGCACTCATATCTCGTCATATATCTCGACCCTAGGTCTTGTGTAGACTCTTTTCAAAGGGATTGTTTGTGCATTTGTTGAACCTTCCATTGAATGAGCCACCTTCCATCACTTCAAACCAACCATAGATAAACATCTATCACAAGTGAGTAATACTAAGACTACTCCAATCGGTGAAAATTCGAGAACATTAGGGGACTTAGCTTGTGGTGGTAGTGGGGCTATGTCCCAAGTGTTATTGTTCCCTCTAAATTTTGGTTATTTAGATGTCCCGCTAGTTTATGTAGCAATAGGAACTTTTAGGTTGAAATTTCCTCTAATGTATCCATTCCTCGACAACAACTTCCTCCTCCTGCGGAGACCTATATCTATTTTTTGAGACATACATATTTCCTCCTATTAATGGGGAAAAATTTCTATCACACCCCACACTACACATCAATAGCGCCATCTCCATACTAGGGAGAACCCTCTGGCACATCTCTACAACACAAGAGAATTCAATAGTAAGTAACAGGTAACTTTTCATGTCACGCCTTCTCTGAAATCTATGCCTTATAACTTATAGTTTCTCCTTTATACATTATTACGATTGTTTATCCAAAACACAAGCTCATTACCCTACAACGCATAATCAAGATTATAGGGACTAGCCCCAGACTTCCTTGGAGCCCAATATTACTCAGACTACCGATCCTTATAGAAATGAGTCCCTCATTTCGATTCTAAACCTCAACCATTTCCATGGATGTAATCTAGTCAAAATAGAGCTTATAAACATGCCCTTTTACCAGGAATTGGACAAGCCAAACAATGGCTAACATTTCTCCGCATGTTAAGAACATTAGCAACACACCACACTCAAACTGGGTGCAACACAACACCATCAACCTAATGATAAGACATATAATGCAACATGAAATCCATAAAAAAAATGAAAACCAAAAAATAACCTTTGCCATGCCAACGATAAGATCCACACATTATAAATTAACTATGTAACCTAGAGTAGTATCAACAATCAAACCATGAAAACATTCACAATTACATCTCATTAAGGATGACCGGAAATATTGCCATTCCTACATAAGCAGTGCATATACTACCATTTTTATTATCCATAACAACATCATTTCACATTCACCATGCAATAGAATACAAGCGAGTACACTTACCTGTATAACTTAATGATTGGAAACTGAGGGAGGGACTTCAACTCTCCACCCTACCGTAGGCCAACTACACTACAAAAATTCTTACATATGACAAGAACCAAGTAAGATTCAGAGTCTAAGGAGAAAGTTCTCAAAAGAATTAAAATCCATGCCAATCAATAGATGATACAGGAATCCAGAGACTACTCCACCTCCACCACCTTGTTCGGGATTATATCACCCAATGCCTTCAGCTATTCAACCAGGAATGCATATCACACTAATTCCCATCTACTAATCTCGTAGATATAGAAAACACACATGGATTGTTTCCTCTACAAACCAGGGGTCTAGAGTACATTGAGTTTCCACTTGTGCAATATGGTAGGGCTTCAAAACACATAATATCTCCACCTATTCACCTCTTGAACAACACTTCCTAACATGCTCCCACTCTAGCACCAACGCTTGTTCCAAAATTCTTCCATTTATTCTACAAGTTCACTTGTGGATCCTTGTATGACTAACCTGACATACATTACCCACAACACACTACCCATGTCTATGAACTTTACCAAAATTCCACCATGCTTGATTCTTGCATACAATTTGCTACTCACATATCACAATACTATCTCTAAAATCATGCGAATGAACCTCTCCCTTCTTTCCCCTTGAATCCTCCTTTTCCATTGACCCCGTTGTGGCCCTTGCAATTCTGAACACACAATGAAATCCACACGGAAATATAAAGGGTGTATATTCTTGTCCTCTGCTCAGGAAGCCCATATTCCACCTCCCTTCTTGACATGTCGACCATTAAAACCTAGTCAAAAAGTCAGTGGCCATTAAATAAACAACTTTGACTTAACCAATTTCATAAGCAACCCCTCCTCAAAACCTCTGATTATGTGTCCACTCCTTGCAACCAATCACTGTGCTTACATTTCCACAATATTTACATGAATTAAAATTCACAAGAATAATTACAAGGGGATATAAAAAGGGCTATCACAACTATCATATGAATGTATCTCTTCTCAGCATGATAGGTCACTGACAATAACACACTATCTACGGGTTTGATAAGCCCTTTATCACATAGGCGCTGTAAACATTATGTGATTAATCACATTTTGATTCTCATATACTAAATGACATCACAAAAATAAATGCATTGGGATTGCAATTTAAAATGTTAATATTGGTGTTATGTAAAACACTCACACAATATTGGTTATGCATTGAGTGAAAGGGTATGAAACTATTATATCTCCAATGGACATGATATATTGTAAACATATTATACAAGATGGTGGCAAAACAAGGTTTTAATGGTATGTTCAACGTGGTATATTACTTTATGTGGCTATTCGCTTTGATGTATAACATTATTTTATGTTTATAAATGGTTGTTTTGATTCACAACATAGTGATATGTTATATGGTCCATCGTTTTGATTTATCAACAAATACGTAGTAAGGAATATGGATGGTAGTTCACTAACTATGGGAAGCATATTTATTGCACTAAATTTGAAGGCACACTCAAAACTTTAACCATGCTACGGTAGTTGGTGATTACAATTTTTTCTAAAACATGGAAACCTCTCATAAGGGGTGGCTATTATCATAGTCATCTCTTCCACCATCAGTAACACTTTTCATCTCCCTACGCCAATGTGCCGTCCCCTTGGCTCATTCTAAAGATGCCTGCTCATAAAAATTGAGCCAAGTTTCACATTCAAGAAAAATAAAGGCCGTAAGATTGTCTCTAAAGGCTTTCTGAGCAACAAATTTTGCATAATATATGTTTTACTTGTAAATCCCATTGATGAAAAGAAAATTCAAAAGGTTATTGTCACAATCAGCAAAAAAATCAAAGCTCAAGATAGGATGCTCTCTTCACTCTTTTTCATATTGTCTTTGACATGCTTACCTCTATATGCACTTACATGATTTTCATTTAATTTCATGCTTATATTTTTATGACTTACAAAACACGTTATATGTTTGGCATGACCATGCATTCATCACATTGTTTGGACCAACTTTCTATCATATTTTAATCACATGCTCATGTTCATTCGACTCTTCTGTCATTATAGTCAAAATAAATATTTTTCTGCCATGCTTTCATATGTGCTAAGTTATATGAGGTTGCAATGAAATCTAATGACAACTCAATTAAATTCCTTATCACATCTCATATATTTATAATCATATTTGGCTTACCGATTGTTTTTATTTTATTTTAATTTTTTTATGCTGTGGTTCACGGACACCCTGGTTAGCGAGTGGCGCTACGTCCACAGAAAAATCTGGGCTGACCGACCCAGAAGGGAATCTAGCCCCGCGCTCAACTGTCATAGTCAAAATAAATATTTTTCTGCCATGCTTTCATATGTGCTAAGTTATATGAGGTTGCAATGAAATCTAATGACAATAAACTTAATTTAATTCCCTATCACATCTCATATATTTATAATCATATTTGGCTTACCGATTGTTTTTATTTTATTTTAGTTTTTTTATGTTGTGGTTCACGGACACCCTGGTTAACGGGTGGCGCTACGTCCACAGAAAAATCTGGGCTGACCGACCTAGAAGGGAATCTAGCCCCGCGCTCAACTTGCCGATGGCGAGGCACTAATTTTGACCAACTGAGCTAACCCTTGGGGCTGGCTTACCGATTGTTTTATATATAACAGGGGCAATATGGTACATTCTTTCCACAATACCATATACCATATCTTCTTTGTACAATTAATGATGTTATGATGCTACTTCAAACAAGTTGCTCAAACATAAACATGTGTTCCCTCTTGTTTCCAACTTTACTCTATCATCAAACTCATTTTATTTACAATATTTTTCTTGATTGCATGTTCAAAACTCCCTTCCCTCATGTAATTTCTTATCCCCTATGTGTGTTTTAAAGACACCCAAAAAATTATGTCAAACATGATATCGTATATTTCATTTCTTTTTTGATTTCTCATCTCGTGCTTGAGGTAAATTATTTTATAACATATTTGATGAGCTCTAGTATTGCATCAAAGATGTTGCAACTGCCAAGGCTCTCAACTTAAATTATCAACCCGCGGTTTGTATAAACATAGAGGTGACACTGTTATATGCAGAGTAGGTTAAGTTCTACTCATGTCACCCTCAGTCATTGCATTTGATCAAGGCATGCATAGACCACTCCTTTAGCTAACTACAAAGATAATTTCTATGGAAACGTATCATAATTGCAGAAAAAGAAAGTACCATTCATTAAATGTAGAGGCTACTTGTAATTGCAAGAAAGGAAAAAGCTACACTAGTTATAGAAATAAACAATGCTACTCTATTTGTAAACTAATCAAATCAATGTTCTACTTGCATGAATCATTAATCTAATTGCAAATTTCTTGAGAAGAAGAAATTCAGTCTACAACACATGGCTAGGGGATTCAAAAAACTAAGTCTAATCTACTTGTTGTTTTGTGTTTGCAGAGGATGAAGGATAGGTTTGGAGTGGTCCTGGAGTCTCCCTAATCATGGAATCAAAGCCTGGGGGCCATTATTCAACTTCAAAATGAAAAAGTAAAGATCCTAGGGAAAATCTAGCTGAATTCAGATAGTGCTACAGGGTGCTATGCGAGGCTTTGTTTTACTACAGGAGTGCCTTGTTCTGTTGTAGGAGTGGATCCAAGAGATTTCTAAGGGAAAAGAAGGTGTTATAAAGGTGAAGGAAGGTGGATGAGGATGAATGAAGGATGTGTGAGGTATTTTTCCAAGCTTAGTGCCCCTTAGAGGCCTATATTGCACAAATGTTCATGCCCACGGTGTCCTTCACTGGCCTTGAAAAGATTATCGTAGTGGCAGATCTTGAGAGTAGTATGTTGTGTCTAGGGGAAGAATGAAGATATCTAAGTTGATTTGGATGAGTGTGCCAAGCCCTGCAAGCCACTATCATCCTATGTAGACTAGAAATCAAGAACATACATCTACTAATCAATATTGCAGAAAAATTAATCAAAGTGGAAAGGATCAGTTGAATTTTATTTCTTCAAGATCTATTCTATCCTTTCAACATGCATCTAATCTATTTTCCAAATAATGTTACTAACTTCTAAGGTGCATAAACCAAGCATGCAAAATAATTTCAATCCAACCTAGCAATTTCCAAGAAATCATAAACACATGTTTTTGCCTTGTTGTTGTATACTTTTCAACCACACTTCCCATAAGAGAGGTGGTGATTAAACATACAACTATAATTTTTGCAAGATAATGCCTATTTAAACAAGGAAAGAAATACAATGAATTGAACAAGAACAAGGAAAAAATACATGAGAGGGACTAAAGACTCCGAGTTAGGCCCTAACTGAAGGTTCCAACCCTCTTCAGCTAACTCAAATGCAAATCAATAAAGGACCTATCATTAACTAAAAATAGAGTGCAAATACATAGTCTCAAAATGAAGACAATAGTCTCAAGTACTCAACCTTCAATAACTCTTCCTAGCTCAAAACGTTTTGAATCCTAATGAGCCCTTAGGATTGTTTATTTATACAAAAAGTGACTAAGGGGCATCTCTCTTGAAAGGAGGACTACTTCCCTCCAAAATATCAAAATTGGTGGATTTGGTTCCCTTGGATCTTCACGTGCACTTGAGTTCCTCAAATACTAATGAACTTTGAGTTGTTGGTGAGGAATATTGGGACTCAAGTCAAGTTGGAGAGTTAATGTAGTGGACAAGCCTCCTATATTCTCTCTAAATGCCTCCAATGTGTCCCTGCATAGTAAATATCTCTAAAAATTCTTCTTTTGCCTACATATTAACCAAATTATGCCATGAAATATGACAAGCACCCTTTAGTCTTCCTATTAAGGACATTACAGCTACAAAATGTAAATTAATACAAGAAAAAGATATTTTAAGGGCTGGAGGATAGCACAATGGGCCTCAAAATATACCTATTGATGGGACCCATCATCACCCCCATATTGAAGGTGTTTCTCACTCTCTGAGAAACTCACTCACTAATATGAAGTTCATTCATGGCCCTGGTGACCTCTTTGAAATCCCAAGGCATGTCATATGGTTTCCCTTCCTATGGATAAAATCCTACAGTTGCTTGTATGTCTTCCCACTCTTTTCTTTATTCTACCTAGTCTCTTCTCTCCTGTAGGTCAACCATTGAGGGTGGACTGAGTTTGAGCCCTATCCAATTGATCTTTAATCTTTGAATGATCCTTTTGTAAAGTGGGGTTTTCTCCAAGGAATTCCTTAGTCTTTTAGGAGAGTGATATTCTCTGATTTTCAAACTATGAGGAAGATCATGCCATCTCCTTTGGCAAGCCTGCAAGCTCTCAATCCCCAACAACCTAAAGGTGTCCTTGAAATGGAGGATAACTTGTTCTTGTGTTTCCATGTACCAAGGATCCAATTAGGGATCAATGGAGATGAGGCTGTGGTTACTGATGACATCCTTGGGGCTCACTAACTCTGCTATGATGTACAAATGTTCACTTTCCTCCTTGTTCATTACCCTCTTCACTTCTTCAACCCTTGTTTATTCATGGGTCAGCCAAGAGGATAGTGGCATTAGTTTCATGTCCCCCAATCTTGATTTGGGGTCCAAAAATTTCATGTTTTTGAGGATCATATTGTGCATATATAACTCAACCATTTTAGCTTTATCCTTAGTACTTACCTTCTAACAAAAGTTAACGAACTTCTTGTAATCTTGGAATGGTACAGAGACATATTATGCTAATGTATTTATGTGGAATCACAACCACTCCTCCTTGAGGAAGATGCCATGGGGCTTGGATGGTTGTTTGCATTGTATGGCTTCCATGGACAAAACTTCCATGGTGGCAAGTTGTACCTGCTTTTCTTGTAGCTTCTCCTTTAGTCTCTGACTTTCTAATTGCATTTATTCTCTCATGCTTGACTCTCTCAATCTTAGGTCATCCATTTCTCTCCCAATTTGCTCCATTTCTCCTCTATAATACCCACATCCTCTACTTTCTTTGATTTTTCAATCTACATCCATATCTGAGTTCTGCCCCTCTCTCTTTCCAATTCGAATAAGAGGGGTCCTGCAAATTTCTCGGATATAATCATTCCTCCCTAAACAAATTTTTAGTATGATCCAAGGTCAGATTGTGGTTTAGGCTCCTTGATTTCTTGGAGACCTTCTTCTTCCCTTCTTTTCTGTGGCTGCCCTTCCATGTAGCATTTTCTGTTGCTCCTGTAGCAAATCTCCTCCTTCCTGTAGCAGTCATTTTTTTTCTTGTAGCTCCTATGCTTTCTCATGTAGCTTTTATGCCTTGTCCTATAGCTAACTAGCTTATGGTTTGAGCTTCTTAGATGTAACTACTCTAGTGGTGGGTCTCCTTATTGGTGGAAAAGTTTGTTTACCCTTGACTTTAGGGGAGGTGAACTCCTCAATTTTCCCTTCAATGGGTCCCAATTCTCCTCCTTGGCTGGCTGAATCATTAATTTTTATTGGAACAGTTGAAGGAGATTGAGGTTTCCCTCATTTTATCACATTCCTCTTTCTTTTCTTAAAGTACAAGGGGATTGCCTTGGGCCCTTCTCTTGAGCTTGATAGGGGTGCTATGTGTGGCCAAGGTAGAAACCACCTCTTGTTCCGTGTTGCCTGGTGAGAGGATTATTTGTTTCACCTATATTCTAACCTTTTGAGATCTAGAGGTCTCCTCAGGGGCCTCTTCTCCTTCTTTCCTACCTCCAACACTGGATTTTGGTGTCTCTTCTTGCTGCATTGAGGTAAGGGCTTGTGTCTCAATGAAGGCCTCCCTATCCATGTCCACAAAGTCAGCCCACAACATAGGGTTCTTGAGGTGGCTTAAGGCATCCATGACAATGAGCTTGATGAGGCCATGATGGGCAATGTGTTGGTGCTTCCCTTCCCTCACTTTCTGGCTCATTTCAATGATGGACTGTAAGAGGAAATGTGGAACACTAAGCCTATTTGGAATTGGTAACTTTGTCTAGAACCTTAGCTCATAGAGAAACCTAAATTGATAGGCATACACAATGCTCAACCTCCCCTCACAAGATATGTACTTGAGGATGTGATAGGCTACTTCATCCCAAGGGTAAGGGAGGCTCTCTCTTCTCACTCCATTTTTGTCTTCAACATGTTTCTTTTTATGGAGGAAGAAGTTTTTCTTGGTTGTGACATTTACTATCTTATCCTCTTTTCCCCATCGAACTCCTAAGGGTATGGTGGTCAATCTAATGATGATTTCTACGTTCATATGGATGGAAAGTCCCTTAACAACAATGGCAGCACTTGTTGAAAATAGCAACAAGAAATGAGAAAAATATCACTCCTATAAATAGCAGTTCAACCAGCGTTGAACATAGCAACAAGGAATGAAAAAATGGAAGTGCTAAAATTAACATTCTATAAATAGCATTTCAGGATATCTTCCTATTTTAGTTAGTCCCTGAACTAAAATAGTGAAGTAAAATTTGAATTTGATCTTAGCAGCTATTTGTAAAATAATTAATTAATTCACCATGAGTTAATTAGTTGTAGAAAATCAAACATGAAGTCTATGTGGGGACATGCAACAATTTCTCCATTAATTGAGGAATTTATCCATCAGTTAAAGAGATAATGATGAGTTGTAATATTGAGTTGTAATTAGTTGGCTCAGTTAACTGAGTCAAGTCCGATTAGATTAATTCAAACAATTTGTTGAATTAATTGTGAGTTCAGTTAGTTAATTCTTGCATGCATGTAACTGCTGCACTTTAGATAACTGAATATTCTGTCATAAATAACTCATGCATGTCAGTTCAGACATAAACCCAGTTGAGATCAGAGGAAGGGACAATGTACTATTAGTTGGAGGATTTTTCCTATATAGGAAACTCATCCATGCAGAAGGAATTATCTCCTTTAGGTTTGTGTAGTTATTTCTAAGCCAAGTGAGTTGTGTGAGGTGGGAATTCACACAAGTGGAAGCACTAGACCCCAAGAAAAATTGCACAATGAAATAGGAGGCTTGGAGCGCTTCAGGAGGACACGCAAAGAGAGCATGATAGCTTGTGAGCTGATTCTTTTTGTAACTTGAACAATATTTCCACTTGTATGATAATACAGAGATTGGGGTTTTAGGCTGAGGCTTTCCCTGAGTTATTTCTTCTGTGTTATGTGTGATTGATTTCTCATTCTCAGTTATATGTGTTCTCTTGATCTTGCTCAATTCGATTAAGCTTCCGCAAAGTGTTGTAGAAGTAGATCTTGTATTGTGTTTTAGTATATTGCATAATCTATTGATCTATAGTGGGAATTTCTACATCACTATCTTCCCCCTGAGAATTGAGGGCCATGGGAAACTCATGGGCTACCTCATCATCATACCCCTTTAACTGATCAAAGAACCCCATCCACTGATGTCTCAGAAAAATGTCTCTAACAGGAGGATGTTGATGGATTCTTTTAGTGTCTAAATGCTCTCTTCAATTGGACCACAACACCCCCCCCTCCCCCCATGGTTCCTACTACCTATTCCTTGAATTATTTGAATGGAATTGTTCAAAGTTTCTCTTTGAGTAGTCTAGGGTGCAAGGGTAGAGATAGGGTGGCTGATGATTTTTTTGGGTGAGAGAAGGAGAGAGATGATACCCTTTTACTTTAGTGAAAAACTCCCTCTGCTCTTTTCTTTCCTTTCTGATGTGAGAAAATGAATTTTTCAAAGGAATTGACTCTTACAAGGGTTTTCTACAGGATTCATGTAGCAAGTAGAATTATTTATGAAATTGTATGGAAAGTGAGGAGGGAGGATGCCACTTACCCTTTTCAAGATGAATCCTTCATGTTCATGGGGGTTTGAGGAAAATTCTTGGTGTTTTGGGCTCCTTTTCTCCCCTTAGTTCAATCCTATAACACCTCCTCTATGTTCTTGTAGCAATTCAGGCACTCTTGTAGTAGTGGTGTTTAGTCATGTAGCTCCTGTAGAAGAAGTCTATGGATCTTCTATAACACCTTATGTAGCCTCTAGTAGCATCTAACTTGACCTACGATTTTTTGGTGGGATCTTCTAACTATTTTTGGGAATGAGCATTAGTACGAGTGAAATCGAGCCTTGTCCTTTTATTCTTTTTGTGGTAATGGCTTGGCACACTTGGTGACTTGGCCTTTGCCCATATTGTCCTCTTTGAACTATTGTCCCCACTCATGATTATCAATCCCACTTATTTTACTTTTCCATGTTGCATGGATGGCTGAGTAGACTACATTTTACTAATCGAAGGTGGTCAAGTTTACTAGCCACCTCTAGCCCCTAAAAACTCTATTCTCGCTCATTAACCCACTTTTTACCATTATACGCATAGGGAAGAGGTGAAGGGTGTCATACCAAATCCTACCTATGATGTTGAGTTACTAGAGATGCATGCATGTTGTTGTTGTACTAATGGTCAATCAATTGTCCTCTAGAGGTGTTTTCATCCATTTTCTTGCTTGTGCACAAGTCCTTATTAAACAAAACATTGTGATGATGTATTTGACTGAAACAATCTCTCTTTTATGTAGGTCTTTTCCAGTGTTTGATTTGATGCATGGAGTGGATTGATGACCTTACAACTACTCCTTAGGGATGGTGTGACTTATCTAAGCCTCATGGATGGCCTCTTGGTACCTCGAGGTGGCCAAATCTTCATTTTGTAGATGCAACAATTCGTTGCTCAAGATTTGGTTGGATATTTGTAGGATATTACATGAGTAGACTCTTTCTTGTAACAGTTACACAGTTCTTCCCCAAGACCTCTTACTGCATGCAAGGCCTTTGATAAACCATGACGAGCCTAAGGAGAGTCACAAAATCTTATGGTGTTGGTGAAAGTGTGAAAAAGAGTGACAACAAAGTCCTTTTCTACGTTTTCTTCATGGTCATAGGTGGAATATTGAGGATGGAATTGGATGAATGGAGTGGAGGAGAGGTGAAGGGAGTTGAGTGGGCCCCTCTTAACATTTTCCTAAGGAAAAACATGACTTTTGGTCCCATTTTCTATGTGGATCTCAATCACGTAACATTTTGGGTTGATCTTGTAACAATTAATGATAGTCCTGTAACAGTTCATGAAAGTCCTGTAGCAGTGATGGGTTGAGGAAACATTGGTGCAGTTGCTTGTTAAGTGATGGATAGAGGTAGGGAGGTGGATGAATGATGATGAAAGTGTAGTGGTTGGGCTAGGGGGATGGAGAAATGGACTGTGGACTCTGTTCCTTCAACTGCTACTTTCTTGATTGTCTAGAGTCCTGTAAAAGAAAAATGTTAGCAAAATTTATGTAAGGACTCATCCTTGTGTGTATGTGTGTGTGTTTTGAGACATTTCGACTGCCTCTGGAAATTTTTTCAACCTACATGTCTTCCCTAGGTTCCTTAGAGAAGTTTTTCACCTGGGGATATTTTCATCATATTTTTTTTTTTTTTTCTCTTGGGTTTCCTCATGGACGTTTTCAACCCTAGAGTTGGCCTTAGCTGCCTCAATGGAGGTTTTCATCGAGGCCCTTTATTTCTTTTTTTCTTTCTTCATAAGCTTTTTGGACTGAAGTTTTTGATCCCCCTAATCATATTCATCTCCTTTCTAATTGAACTAATAAACTCTTCTTTGGACAGGGATCTCTTGTACAACTCCAACCTATAACCATCAACAGGAAAGGTATAACCATTAACAGGAAATGGGACACCATCCTCATCAATTGTTTGGATTTGGACATACCCATTCTCATGACATTTTCCCACTAAGTATGGGCCCAAACATATTGTCATTAATTTTCCTTTGAAATCCTTGAATCTTAAATCATACAGAAGTGCCCAATCGCCTTCTTGAAAAACTCTCTCCCTAATGTGTTTGTCATGCCAAATCTCCCTCTGTAGATGGACAACCTCAGTGTGTAGGAGAGCATGTAATATAAATTCATCTAAACCATTGAGTTGGAGAAACCTCTCTTGTTGTGCTGCAGTGAGGTCCAAGTCTAACTGAGCTGCCATCCTTAGGGTATTATATTCAAATTCAATGGACAACATGGCCTTCTTCTCATAGATTAATTCAAATGGGGTAAATCTAGTGGTAGTATTCCAAGTGGTATTGTAGGCCCAAGTGGATTCTATAAGTATGGCTGCCCAATCATTTCTACTACTGCTAACAACCTTGGTTAGAATTTTCTCCAAGGCTTTGTTTGTGACCTCCACTTGCCCAATTTCATGAGGGTGATAGGAAGTGGATGTCTTGTGCTTGATGTGGTGCTGCTTGATGATGTCTTCGATCAGATTTGAGGTGAATTGTTTCCCTTGATAGATTACCAACTCCATGGGAAATAAAAACTTGTATAAAATATTCTCCCTCAGAAACTCAACCACCTTCTACCTAGTTGATGCCTTGACTTCCTTTGTTTCAACCCATTTAGTTAGGTAATAAGTGCACACAATGATATTCTTCTTTTGTCCTGATGGGGGATCAATGTGCCCATTGAAGTCCATGCCCCATTTCTCAAATGGCTCTAGATTCACTTGAGGTCGCAATGCAATTTCATCCTTAGGTGTGGGATTACCCATCCTTTAGCATTGATCATACCTGATGGTGTACCTTCATGCGTCTTGATGTAAAGTGGGCTAGTAGTAACCAACTTGTAGAAATTTGAAGGTTTTTCTTTTAGAATCAAAATGGCCTCCACAAGGTTCATCATGTCATGCTAAGAGGATGTCAAATACCTCCTCTTCTCTCACACACCTTCTCAAAATCTGATCTGGTCCTAACTTGATAATATTTCCCCAAAACCAATTGAATGGGGAACTTTTCCTAATGATCTAGCTTTTCTCCTTGGAATATAGATTAGGAGGGAACCTCCCAACAACCAACTAGTTTGATATATCATAAAACCAAAGAGATATCACCAAGATGGAAAAGAGGTGTTCATCTGGGAGTTGATCATCTACTATCTCCTTATTCTCTACAGGTAAGGTCAGTCTTGACAAGAAATATGAAACCACATTCTCTTTCCCTGGTTTGCCAATAATAATCAAATCAAATTTCCTCAATAATAACAACCATATAATTATTCTAGCATTGACATTAGGTTTATTCACTAAATACTTAATGGATGCATGACTAGTGTGGACAAATTTTGATATCCAATGATGTAGTGCCTAAAATTTTTAAAAAATTATACCACATCTAAGAGTTCTTTCTCAATGATGGTGTAGTTTAGCTCAGTTTTAGAAAGGTTCTTACAAATGAAATAGATAACATAGGGAAATTTATGTTCCACTTGTCCTAAGGCTTCCCCTACAACTTTACCTGATGCATCTGTGTGTATATGGAAAGGTAATTCCAAATTGGGACCCCTAAGGATGGGTATAGTGGCTAACTTTTCTTTTAGAACTTCAAAGGCCTCTTGGCATTTTTCTGTCCAACATAACTCTGAATCTTTAGCCAATAGTCCAAACAAGGGTGAAGCCAATTTACTAAAGTATTTAATGAACCTTCTATAATACCTAGCCAATCCATGGAATCTCCTGACATATCTTTGCATTTGAGGGATAGGGACCCTTTTAATGATGGAAAATTTATTGGGATCAACCTGTATCCCTTCCTTGGATATGGAATTTCCTAGGACAATCCCTGCATTCATAAAAAAATCACATTTTTCGAGACTTAATGAAAGATTCATCTCAACGCATTTGTTTAAGATTTCACATAGGTTAGAAACATATTTCCTAGAATTCACAACCATATAGAGTGAATTCATCCATGCATATCTCAATAATTTCATGAACAATGTCAACAAAGATACTCAAAACTTCCCTCTAGAAGGTGGTAGGGGAATTACACAAACCGAATGGAAGGACCCTTTAGGAAAGGGTACCCCAAGGGCATGTTAATTTAGTCTTGTCTTAGACCTCAGGGCTGAATAATATCTGGTTGTACCCACTAAACCCATCTAGGAAGGAAAAGAATCGCTTCCTTGCAATTCCATCCATGACTTGGTCAATAAAAGGAAAAGGGAAGTGGTCCTTTTTTTGTAGCCTTGTATAGTTCTCGATAATCAACATGGGGTATATAAACCCTGCATCTAATAGCTTATGTAATTCCTCTTTCACAATGTCCTTAAGAGCTGGGTTCATCCTTCTCTAGGGTTGGAGCATAGACCTTCATCCTTCTTTGATGTAGATATGAAGAGTACAAACTAAGGGATGCACACCTTTCATATATTTACAGTACCAAGCAAAAAAATATAGGTGTTACCTCAACACATTGCATAATTTTTCTTCCTACTCAACAAAGAGAGAGGAGTGATCTTTATAGTTCTGGATGGTCTAATATCTACAACCTTGGCATGCTATAGGTTATGGTCAATAGAGAAAAAATCATTCCAAGGGTTACTCTCAAATTCCTTCATCAATTCATCAACTATCATGGAAGTGGGAGGTTGATTATGTAAGATATGTTCAATAAGGTCATCTTCATCAAGTTCCCCCTCCATAACAGTGTCTAGTGGAGATGGGGTAGATGGATGCTTGATAACTTTCTTCCTCTTCCTCATCCTCTAACCACAAGGGAAAGTCATGCTCAATAGAAGGTTGAGTAGGAGGGTACAACACAATATGTTTTGATAGATGCCCATTCTTGATGGTCATGTTCCTAGCCCTGCAACTAATGTAGGCATCAGCAATGGACAACCAAGGTCTTCCTAGGATGAAAGGGTAGCCATTAAACTTGGTTTTGGGTTGGAGGACAAGAAAATCCATGGGGTACTCCCATGATTCAATGGACACCATTACATCCTCAGTAACTCCCTTAGGAGTTATCGTGGATCTGTTTGCAAGTTGCAGTATTGTAGTGGTCTTCCTCAAGTCCCCTTGGAGGTTGAGCATGAGCATGGTTTCCTTGGTTGTAACATTTATTGCATCCCTAATGACAATTAAGGTATTAGGGACCATAATTATACATATATGCACATCCACTGCTGAGATACCAGGGTCAAAATACTTTGGGGAGATCACCCTCCCAAGCACTAGATCAAATAGCTGCCCAACAACATTGATAGTGGAGGTATCTCTTCTTCTTCTCCCAGATATTTTGAAACAATCTTCCTTGATAAGCTTGTTGTAAATGGGGACATCTTTGATGGCCTAGAGAAGGGGTATTTTGACACACAAAATATTCAATTCTCCCAGAAGTTATGCCTCTTTTGGGGTGTGATGCTTAGGTTGGATCAACCTCTCATGGTAAGGAGGTGCAATGACTTGAGGGGAACTTTCTTCCTTCTCTTCTTCAATCTCTTTAGGTGGAGAAGGTGGGTGAGAATATGGAAGTACCTTCCCAGACTGAAGGTTGATCTCTTGTATTTCCATAACATAAGCAGGATAGTATGTCTCCCCACTGTACACCTATTGTGCCTGCATATTGTTTGGGTTCAGATTGGGTTGAGCAGGCAGTTGAGGTTGCTTAGGTGGGTTATGATGAGGAAGATGTGGTTGAGGTGTGGTGGAGGAATTAAAGCAGGAGGTTGGGTTGTTTGAAGCCTCCACCCTTGTGAGGAATTGCCCCATTGAGGAGATTAAGGTGGATATGGCTGGAAAGGAGGGTTGATAGGTTGAGGAGGATATTGAGGAGTATAAGGCCAAGGAGAGGGGATAGGACATGATGGCTAAGGGGAATGGTACCAAGACTGGAAAAGTGCATTATGATTTGGATTATAAGGGGGATAATGTGTACCTTGCATTCCCTATTGATATGGATGGGGGCCTTAGGGCCTCCTTTGGTTAATGAAGAAAAGTTTCTCTGAACCACCTTCTACCCCTAGGTATACAATTTTTAGGCCTAGTAGAGATGGAAATTTGTCTATTGCATGGTTTTCTTCATAGATAGAGAAAATTTCTATAACATTCATTGGGAACTTATTTCTAGGATGTCTCTTTGAGCGTCTAAGGTAAAAGATAACTAGTGCTCTTTCTGCTTCCTCTTGCTTCATTTTGATATTCATAGTATCCATATGTAGGGAAAAGGTTTGCAACATTTCACTCTTGAAGTCCTCCAACATAATTTTGATGTTATGTTTGATGGTTCATGCAGAGGGAGATGAACTAACCAAGCCTTGGCTAGACCTACCCTTTTTCCTAACAGCCTAGAGTGATTCTTGAATACTGTCTTGATGTCATCATAAGGTAACTGGTAGATGTCCCCTCTAGACAACATGTTGGGGGTCTCCATTACATCCCCCCTTATCCCTTAGAGAAGAAATAGCTTGAGTGACTCAGGGTCAAGGGTATAGTTAACTCTCCTATAATTGAGTTGGAAGCTTTGCTCATAGTCTTCTAAGGATTCATGTAGTCCTAGAGTCATCCCAAAGATTTCTTCCTTTGTTTCTTTGAACCTATAATAATATTTATAATTCTCATTAAAGGATTGCTACATTTGGGCCCAGGTAGTGATGCTATCTCTAGGTAAGCCCATAAACCAACGCAAAGTTGCGTCTTTAAAGGTGGATCGAAATGACTTCAACTTTTGTTCACCAAAGGTATAATCATAGGTCCTACAGACAATAGAAAATTCAAACATGAAGGTGTTGGGGTCTTAAGAGGTTAGACCATGGAAATTTGGAAGGGAAACATGAATTATATTCTTAATTTTGGCATCCCCATTGGTTTCTTGAATAAGAAAAGTCTCATTCTATCTATTTTCAGCCATGGTGTGGGTAGGCAAGGTGGGTTATTATTCTCCTATGGGTTCCTCAAAAATTTCAAGTTCCTCACCTAGAGGGTTTTCTAACTCCCTTACAGTTGGAGAGGGAAGTCCATAGTCACCAAAGAAGAATGATGGTTGGCTTATTGAAGGGGTGGGGGTTTTTGGTAGGAATTTCCCTTGATTATCCCTACTCCTACGAGGCATGAAAGAAATAACTCTATTTTTTCTCTTTTTTGTTTTTGTTTTTTTTTTTTATTATCTTTTTTCGTTTTTGGAGCTTTCAAACCAATTATACTAATGCACAAAAAAAAGAAAAGAAACAAGCAACTTCTAAGTAGAAATAAAACCTTCTTGGACACATCCCCATCAATGATGCAAAAAAGTGATGAGCTTTGGTATTGCATCAAGGATGTTACAACTCCCAATGCTCTCAACTTAAATTATCAACCTGGTGTTTTTACAAACTTAGAAGTGACAATGCTATATGCACAGTAGGTTAATTTTTACTCATGTCACCCTCAGTCATTGAATCAGATCAAGGCATGCACATACCACTCTTTTAGCTAACTACAAAGACAACTATGAAAATATATCATAATTGCAAGCATATGAACATTATTCTAAATACAAAAATGAAAGTACCATTCATTAGATGTAGAGGCTACTTGTAACTACAAGAAAGGAAAATGATACACTAATTGCATAAATAAATCATGATACTCTGTTTGTAAACTAATCAAATCAATGTTCTATTTGCATTAATTTTTTAATCTAATTTCAAATTGCTTGAGAAGAAGAAATTCAGTCTACAACACATGACTAGGGTTTTTTTTTTTTTTTTTTTGAGGAAAAACCTGTGAACAGATTTGAAACCAACGTTTCAGACTAGCTTAGTGAGCCCATCATCAGGGCAATGAGATTTGTTTTTGAGAAGAGAGAGCGTGAAAATTACGGAGCTTATTAATAGTTATTTGAAAAATATTGATGTTGTCTTCATTAGTAGTCGGCTTATGAATGGTATTTTAATTACTACTTATTTCATTTATTTATTTAGATAGCTATTTATTATATTTATTAATATTTATTTATTTAGTTATAATTTTATTATATTATTCTTTATTTATATATATATAATTTATTATTTAAATTTCAAATAAAAAAAACTCTATTATTATTATTATTATTATTATTATTATTATTATTTATTGATTTATTTTATTTATTTATTATAAATAAAAAATAATTTAATAAATACCTATTTATTTAGATAGGTATTTATTTTATTTATTATATATTATTATTGTTAATTTATTTGGTTATAAATTTTATATAATTTATTATTTATATTTTTAATAAAATAAATCTATTACTTATATATTATTATTTTTAATAAGTACATATTTGTTTAGATAGATATTTATTATATATTATTATTATTTATATATTTAGTTATAATTTTATTATATTATTGTTTATATATATATATAGAGTTTGTTATTTAACTTTCAAATAAAATAAATTTATTATTATCATTGTTATTATTTATTATTTATTTTTATTTATTTATTTATTATAAATGAATAAAATTAAATTAATAAATACCTATTTAATTAGATAGGTTTTTATTATATTTATTATATATTATTATTATTTATTTATTTGGTTATAATTTTATTATATTATTGTTTATTTATTTATTATAAATAAATAAAAATAATTTAATAAATACCTATTTATTTAGATAGGTATTTATTATATATTATTATTGATTATTTATTTGGTTATAATTTTATTATATAATTGTTTATATATATCTATATATATATATATATATAATTTATTATTTATATTTAAAATAAATTTATTATTTATATATTATTATTTATAATGAATACCTATTTGTTTAGATAGGTATTTGTTATATTTATTATATATTATTATTATTTATATATTTGGTTATAATTTTATTATATTATTGTTTATTTATATATAGTTTATTATTTAAATTACACATAAAATAAATCTAATATTTATTTGTTATTATTTTTATTATTATTATTATTTATTAATTTATTAATTATTTTTATTTATTTATTATAAGTGAATAAAAATAAATTAATAAATACCTATTTATTCAGATAGGTTTTAATTATATTTATTATATATTATTATTGTTTAATTATTTGATTGTAATTTTATTATATTATATTATATATATATATATATATATATATATATATATATTTGTTATTTAAATTTCAAATAAAATAAATCTATTATTTATTTTTATTTTTATTATTATTATTATTATTATTATTATTATTATTAATTTATTTTTATTTATTTATTATTATTATTATAATTATTATTTATTATTATTATTATTATTATTAATTTATTTTTATTTTTTATTATTATTATTATTATTATAATTATTATTTATTATTATTATTATTATTATTATTATTATTATATATTTATTAATTATTATGATTATTGCTTTTTTATTTTATTTAATAGGGGTTTCCAGGTATCACTTAACTTTAGACCGTCGTCTCTATTCATATTATTGGAGGATTTTTCGATTTCAATTGCTTCTTTTACTCTTCTTTTTAAATAATGGTCTTCTTTATGAATTAATTTTGCTTGTTCCATGGAAATATAATGTGAGGAGGAACAAGCATGCTCAGCAAGCCCATATTTTTCTGACCTATTTCTTGAGATGTCATTAATATGCTCTTTTAGCCTAATGCCAAAGGATCTCCCTGTTTCACCTATATATACTTTGCCACAAGAGCAAGGAATTGAGTATACCCCTTTGTGATTTTTTGGGTCAATAAGGTCCTTGGCAGAATCTAGCATGTTTTTGATGGTGTTAGGGGGTGTGAAGGCAACCATAATGTTATGCTTGGTGAGAATTCTAGCGATTTTGTCAGTGGTTCCTTTAATATAGGGTAAGGAGATTCTAGGGTTTTCCAGAGTCTTCCTTTTTTGGTTATTGGTTGTGGATTCTTTGAATATCTTTTGGATAATGTTTTTCTGATAGCCATTGTTGATGAAGACTTTGCAGAGATGGTTAAGTTCTTCTTCTAAATGATCAAGGTCAGAGATTCTTGAAGCTCTGGTAGCTAGGGTTTTGATGACTCCTACTTTTTGCTTCGGATGGTGGTGGGAATTAGAGTGAAGATATTTGTCAGTGTGAGTTTGTTTTCTGAAGACCTGGTGGCTTAGTTTGCCATTTTTCTTGGTAAGGAGGACATCTAGGAAGGGGAGCTGGTTGTCTTTTTCAATCTCAATAGTGAATTTTATGTGTTCTGAGAGACTGTTTAAGTGGGATAAGAATTCATTAAGTTTATCTAAACCATGTCTCCATTTAGCGAAAATATCATCTACATATCTTTTCCACTCATCAGGTGTAAAGGGGAAAGATTTAAGGGCCATTTGTTCAAAATGTTCCATATATAAATTGGCAATCAGAGGAGATAAAGGAGAACCCATGGCAACTCCATGGGTTTGCTCATAGATTTTACCTTTGAAGCTAAAGTATGAAGATTTTAGGCAGATGTCTACTAGATCTACAGTTTCATGGTCTGTAATATTCTTTAAAACTTCTATGGCTTTATCTACAGGAATCATAGTGTAGAGAGACACTACGTCAAAGCTAACTAGGAGATCATTGTCACTGATTTCTAGGTTTTTAATCCATTCTATGAAAGAGGCAGAATCTTTGATATAAGAGGGAGTGTTACCTGATAAAGGTCTAAGCTTGTTTGCAAGGTATTTTGCTAACCAATAAGTAGGTGATCCTATGGTGTTCACAATGGGTCTGAGAGGAATTCCAGATTTATGGATTTTGGGAACTCCATAAATTCTAGGGATGATGGCACTATTTGGTATTAATCTGTTCTTAGTAGTAGAGTAAAAAAAAAAACTAAGTCTAATCTACTAGGGGATTCAAAAAAACTAAGTCTAATCTACTTGATTTTTTGTGTTTGCGGAGGATGAAGGACAGATTTGGAGTGCTCTTGGAGTCTCCCTAATCATGGAATCAAATTTTGGGGGCTATTATTCAACTTCAAAATGCAAAATTTAAGATCCTAGGGGAAATCTGGCTGAATTTGAATAGTGCTACAAGAGGCTCTGTTTTTCTATAGGAGCACCCTGTTCTAATATAGGAGTGGGTTGAGAGATTTATGAGGGAAAATAAGGTGTTCTGAAGGTGAAGGAAGGCGTATGAGGATGAATGAAGGAAGTGTGAGGCCTTTTTCCAAGCGTAGTGCCCCCTTAGAGGCCTATCTTGCACAAATGTTCATGCACATGGTGTCCTTCACTGGCCTTGAAAAGATGATCTCGGTGGAATAGATTGAGAGTAGTATGAGGTGTCCAAGGGGAGAATGGATATGTCTTAGTGGATGTGGATGAGTGTTCCAACCCCTACAAGCTACTAGTAGCCTCTGTAGACTAGAAATCAAGAACATACATCTACTAATCAATATTGCAGTAAAATTAATCAAAGTGGAAAGGATGAGTTGAATTTTATTTCTTCAAGATCTATTCTATCCTACAACATGCATCTAATATATTTTCCAAATCATGTTGCTAACTCCTAAGGTACATAAACCAAGCATGCAAAATAATTTCAATCCAACCTAACAATTTCCAAGAAATCATAAACACATATTTTTTCCTTGTTGTTGTAGACTTTTCAACCACACATTCCCACAAGAGAGGTGGTGATCAAACCTACAACTACAATTTTTTCAATATAATTCCTACTTAAACAAGGAAATAAATACAATGAATTGAACAATAATAAGGAAAGAATACATGAGAGGGACTAAAGCCTCTGGGTTGGGCCCTAACCCAAGGGTTCCAACCCTCTTAAGCTAACTTAGATGTAGATCAACAAAGGACCTTTCATTAATATAAAATAGAGTGCAAATACATAGTCTCAAAATGAAGATAACAGTCTCAAGTACTTGGCCTTCAATAACTCTTCCTAGCTCAAAAAGTTTGAATCCTAATGAGCCCTTAGGATTGTTTATTTATAAAAAAAGTAACTGAGGGGCATCTCCCTTGAGAGGAGGATTGCTTCCCTCCAAAATCTTGAAATTGGTGGATATAGCTCCCTTGGATCTTCACATGCACTTTAGTTCCTCGGCTACCAGTGGATTTTGAGCTGTTGATGAGAAATCTTGGGACTCAAGTCGAGTTGGAGAGTTAATGTAGTGGACAAGCCTCCTATATTCTCTCTAAATGCCTCCAACGTGCCCATGCATAGTAAATATCTCCAAAAATGCTTCTTTTTCCTGCATATTAACCACATTAGGCCATGAAATATGACAAGCACCCTTTAGGCTTTGTATTAAGCACATTATTGCTACAAAATGTAAATTAATGCGAGAAAAGGACAGTTTAAGGGCCGAAGGATAGCACAATGGGTTTCAAAATATACTTATTGATGAAACCCATCAATATTTCTCCTTGATTACACATATAATTAATTTCTTTAATAGCGCATCTCAGGGAAACTCAACAAGTACAAGGACAAGGAAAACATGAAGAAGAAAGACACATGGTTAGTCCTTGCAGACCCCCTGAGTTGGCATATGTTGTTTGAGTATATTTTATCATTATGTTTTTGCTTGACTTTATTTGGACATATTTCAAGTTATGGTACACTATTATATTTTTGGGACAACATATTAATTTTAGACGATACTATATATTTTGATGGCATTGCGAGTGAGAGGCACAATGGTGAATTTATATGGTTTTTTATGTGATGATGGATGATATTCAATATGCATGCTTTTATGGCATATTTAATGATGATATTATTTTATGATGTCTTCTATATACTTTATTCATACTCATGAGAGTCACAAGGATTTAAAGAATTTTTGATAAAAGAAGGCATTGTTGGTGATCCAAAAATGGATATTAAATTAAGGAGAAAAGGTATTATAGACTCATGTGCAGGAATGCCTATATTATTTAGTGCAATGGATCGAAAAGATTGCGAATAATACAAACATTTAAAAGTAAAAAAACATAACAGACACACACATCAACACAACAAATAATCAAGGAGTTCACTAGACTTCCTGGCTATATCTCGTGGTCCAGCTTTCAGTATTGACTTCTATATTATGTCTTCAAGAACAAAGTTTATAGGTGTGAGTTCAATCAAAGCCATAACACAACAAACACTGATATTACATAGGGATTTCACTCGAAAACCTCGAGTCTAAAGAGTGCACAGACTCTCCCTCTTAGTGCCTCTGATCAACTATTTGTAGCTGTCCGTTTTCTCTGACTCTCTGTCTCCCCTTTGTCTCTGGCCTCCCCCTTTGTGTTGCCATTGAATGGCTTTTAAGCCTATTGGCACTATCTGTTCAGCTCCATTCTCAGGCTTTCTAGCTCTTGGCCACTGTCTATTCAAATCCCTATTGAGCGTTAAACAATCATTGCAAAATGCTCTAAGGTATGGTGGCCACCTGTTTTCAAACGGAAAGGACTAGCGTGGGTGAAAATACCAAAGAATCGCTTCTCTATTCACACAGAGAAATACACAAGAAATACTCTAAAAATAGTGGAAAATACGACCAATATGGACTTCAAATGATATTGAATTCGACCTATAATCCTATCGGGTCCATTGTTTTATCATTGTTGTAAGTCGCAGCACTCAATGGCCAAGGTCTCGGAAATACCAAGAAATACATAGAAAACATAGAAATCCTGACAAAAGCTTTACATGAAAACTCAAATTTTATAAAGTTGCATCTATAAACCCTTTCGGGTCTGATCAAATCACAATCGCAAGTCACATTGGCATAGCCCCTTTATATTGTTGCAATCCCATTCCTCCGCCAATCGTCGATCGCCGATATCGGCCCATTGCATATCGCATGACCTACAACCCTATTGGCATCACCCCTTTGCATTGTTCCGATGCGATATATCGTAATTGCATATCGCCGATCGATATCGTACCTCAACCCTTTACTATGCTTTGGGTCCTTCCGCTTTGGTTCATTGCGATGTGACAAGTCACAAATCGCATATCATTGAGTCTTCGGCTTGTGGTAAGTCCTCCCCTTTGGTTCTTTGAGATGCGATATTGTTCTGTCTTCTCCACTGTTGATCTGCGCACCCGATCAATGGTCCATATAACATTGTTGATCGTAATTTGCTTGAGGCAGAGGTCACTACACCGCTGGCTTTCTTCGATTCGATTCAATCTTGTTTGTTGATCCCATAGATCCAACAGCTCTAGGGAATTAAGGCTGCGCTTCTCCACTTTCACTTTAACTTGGGTTTTCCATCTTTCTTTCACTGTTTCTCCAGCATACTTTGTTTTATAACTCCGTCGGGTCTTTTCTTTATTAACATATTTGAAGACTTAGACTTAGAGGTTTTATTCAAGATCCATTTTGGATCACGCCTTCCCACTGAAAATCTTTTGGACCACCAAAAGTTAGGTTTTAGCATTCGAGCAAGTGAGGATACAATTCCCTCACTTGTATAACTTCTATCCATCGTTCTTTGCTTGGAGTTGAACCTTTGAGTCCTACTCTCAGGTACTCAACATCCCCTTGACATGTAGTTCTTACCTTCCTGTCCAAAACTGTGTCCTCTTGTAACTCATTGAGATACTCAGGCAAAAAATCCCCAATAGAAGGCAACTGACTTTGCTCTTTAGGATCTTTAATCAATGAAGGTTCATACAATCTCAAGTTTTCTACATTAACGACTGAATAGATCTGCATATAAACTGGAAAATCAAGGCGAAAAGCATTTTCACCAATTTTATCAAGTATCTTGAAAGGTTCATACCTTATTGGTTTTAGCTTCTTACCTTCACCCTGCATTTTTTCTTTGCTGATGTACAGCCAGACTTGATCACCAACTTGAAAACTATGCTCAACTTGATGCTTGTCATCTCTTGCCTTGTACTTGGCTTGACTTCCTTCCAGCTGTTCTTGTACTGCCTGGTGAATTTCCTAGATTTGTTCAATGAACTTGGTTGCTTTTTCCACATCACTATGTCCATCAACTGCTATGTCTTTACCAAAGACAAAATCCAAGGGAAACTTTGGCATAAAACCAAAACAAGTCTCAAAAGGAGATCTCTGAGTAGAAGAGTGCTTGGCACAGTTGTAAGCATGCTGCACATAACACAAATGTTCATCCCAAAGCTTGGGATGCTTGTTGCAATAACCTCTAAGAAACTAGATTACTGTCCTGTTGACCACTTCTGTCTAACCATCTATCTGTGGATGAAATGTTGTGCTATTCTTCAACTTGGTTTCCATCAACAACCATAAACTTGACCAAAACTTTCCAACAAATCGATAATCTCGATCAGATACAATAGAAGTTGGTAACCCAAAATGAACCCATTCATTCTGAAAGAACAACTTTTTTGTTTGTTCAGCTGTAACCTACTTGTTACATGGTATCAAAATACACATTTTACTAAACCTACCAGCAACAACATACAAATAATCATGACCTTTCCTAGATTTTAGCAATCCCCCAAAAAAATCCATGGAAACACTTTCCCAAGTACGAGAAGGAATTGGAAGTGGAGTGTACAAGTCTAATTTCGATTATTGGGCTTGCTTGTAGCACACATAGTACACCCTTTGATATATCTAGAAACTGTCTCATGCATTCTTTGCCAATAACAGAACCTTTGCAATTGTGCAGCTATTTTACTTACACCAAACTGACCTGATATGAGAGAAGTATGTGCTTCTCGGATTATGTTAACTCTTTCAGTTTGTGGAATGCATAACTTTCCCAAATGATATAAGAGTTGGTCCTTTACATAATAATCCAATTCTTCTGCTTGCTTGCCATGACTTAAAGTTGCATATACATCTTTAAAATCTACATCTTGAGCATATTGTTCAATGTAACTTTCATGCATTACTGAGTTATGCTTAAGTATAGTAGATGCATTTATGATTGGTCTTGACAACATATTTGCAACCTTATTGTGTATGCCTTTCTTATATTTGATGAAAAGATGAAATTGCTATAGAAAACCCATCCACCTATAATGTCTTGATTGTTGCAATTTAGTTTGTGAGTGCAAATATTGAAGTGGTTGATGATCTGTATGTATGATTATTTCTTTACCCATTAGGTAATGTTTCCAATTTTTCACACTTTGTACTAATGCATACAATTATTTATCATATGTGGGATAATTAACTACTGCAGAAGTAAATGTCTTAGAATGATTGCATATGTGTTTTTCATGTTTCATCAACACTGCTCCCATGGCATAGTCACTGGCATCTGTCTCAATCTCAAATGGATGTTGAAGATCTGGAAGTGCTAGCATTGGTGCTGTATTGATTTTCTCTTTTAAGGTGTCCAAGGCTTTCTACTGTTTGCCTCCCCACTTAAACACCTGTTTCAATCCTGTTAAAGCATGTAATGGAGCTGCAATCAAAGAAAAGTTAGCAATAAACTTTCTCCAGTATTGTGCTGCCCCTAGGAATCTCCTAAAATCTGTAGCAGATTTGGGTTTAGGCCAGTTCACAATGACTTCAACCTTAGAGGGATCTATCTTCAATTCACCACCCCCTACAATATAACCCAAATATTTTAAAGATGTTCTACCAAAATCACATTTTGACAGTTTTACATATAGATTTTCTCTTTTTAAAACATCTAAAGTCTGCTTCACATGCTTTACATGGTCTTCCCATGTCTTACTAAAACCAAGAATGTCATCTAAATAAACAATTACAAAATCATCAATAAATGGTCTGAGTACATCATTCATAACTCTCATAAATGTAGCAGGAGAATTAGTTAAGCCAAAAGGCATAACCAACCATTCATACAGTCCTTGCTTTGTCTTGAAAGTAGTCTTCCATGCATCCTGTTCTGCAACTCTGACCTGATGATAACCACTTCACAAGTCTAACTTATAAAAGTAACCTACTTCTTTTAATTGATCTAGTAAATCATCAATACGAGGAAGAGGATAACCATTCTTGATCATTATTTTATTTAGTGCTCTATAATCAATGCACATTCTCCACGAACCATCTTTCTTTCTCACCAGCATGATTGGAGGTCCACATGGTGATGTGCTTGGTCATATAAACCCTTTATTGAGAAACTCCTATACCTGCTTCTTTATCTCTGCATTCTCTAAAGTTGACAACCTGTACATTCCAATGTTAGGTAATGGAGCATCTTGTTGCAATTAAATATCATGTATTATTTCCTGCTTGGGTGGCAGACCTTTTGGTTCTGGAAATAGAACATCATATTCTGAAACAAATTTAACTAAATCAGCTTTTTGTTTAGAATCACAACCTTCAAATGCATTGGATTTTTCAGGATCCTTTGCCTTTGCAACCGTTAGTAAAAGTTGCTTACTTGAATTCACAATTCTTTTCATTTGTCCTAAGTTTATGAGAGAATAGTTACCTTTGAGTGTATGAGCTCTTACAATAAATTCTACTCCATCTTTAGTGAGTTGATACTTATTCTTAGCTCTATAGAAAATAGCTTTCCTATCTTACAAGTATGGACTTCCCAAAACAATACCACATATATCCACTGGAGCTATATCTAACTCAACCTCATCTACAAATGTTGATCCAATAGAAAACCTAAGTTTACATTGTCTCATTACTTGTAGCTTTGTTTTATCACACACCCAACCTAATGGATATGGCTTCTCATGAGGTTTTGTTTGTAATCCCAACTTCTTTACAATTGTTTTAGAAATCAAATTTACTTGTGATCTACTATCAAACAAAGTATCAATCTTATTATGCTTGGAAATCACTCTAATACGAAAAAGTTCATTTCTTTCCCTCTCATTATTTTCATTATCAACAGATTGTGCAAAATTACTTGTGGATGCTTCAGAATCTTTACCTTTAATACCTGTGGCTGTAACTATTGTTTCATCGCTTGAATCTGATCCCAAGTCCTGCTGAATAGCAGCAACATTCTTTCTCTCCTTACCACCGAACTTCTTAGGTTTCCGTTCTGGATGCAAAAACCAGCAGTGTGCCTCATCGTGTCCTTCTTTCTTGCAATGAGTGCATGAAGGTTTATCCTTCTTTACAATGTTTGCTTTCCTCTCCTTCCATTTCAGTTTCTTCATTTCCTTTATCTTGCTTACAGAATATTTAGATGATCCCCCAACCTTTGGGTTTACATTCTCACTTCTAGCTTCTAAATGTGTAGCTTGAACTGATACATCATCTAAGCTAGTGGGATTAAGCATGAGAATAATATGCTTTAAATAGCTATGAAGACCACCTATATACTTCAATAAAGTCTCAGGTGAGTCTAATGATATATCTAGAGTTAAAGCTCTCTTTCTGAATTCCTGAGTATAACTTTGTACACTTTGATCCTTCAACTGACGAAGAGTTTTCCAACTCATCATTGCCTGTTGCATGTAAGCTAAAGGATAAAATTGCTTTTTGATAGCAGAAACAAATTCATTCCAGGTAGAAATGATTTTACCAGGTTTTTGCAGATCAGCTTGTGTCTTGCCTTCCCACCATACTAGTGCAGTTCCTCCAAGTCGAACGCTAACCAGCTGAATCTTCTTCCTTTCTGAATCAACATTCTGTACCCTGCAATATAAACTAATTTGTCTTATCAAATTATCTAGCTTTTCTGCATTGATTTCTCCATCATAAATTGGCAAATCAAACTTCACATCTAATTTGATTAAGGAAGTTTTCTTCTTCTTCTCAGAAGAGCTAGAAGATGATGAGGATGATGATGGTGATGATGGAGGAGATGGTGGAGGAGACATTTCCCCTTTCCCTTTTCCTTCTGGAGGGGCAACTAGAAAAGGTTCCTTTGCTCCTTTGTCTGGTTTGGGTGTTGCAGTGCTTTCACCTCGACCCTTCTTAAACTCTAGATACATCTCTTCCACCATAGCTCGGATTGTCATAAAACTTTCTATAAATTGAGATTCTGATCCCAATGGAGCTTCTTCTGCCATTCTCCTCTGGGAATAGGCTCTTCCAATCTCTGGATTAGCCACAACAAGTTCTCCTTCTCCTAGTCTGAGCTTTAATTTGGTTAACATTCAAAATCTAGCAAAAGCTTGTTTAACCTTAACAAAACCAAAACCAAATGCTCTGATACCACTTGATCCGATAATGGATATTAGATTAAGTAGAAAAGGTATTACAGACTCATGTGTAGGAATGCATATATTATTTAGTGCAATGGATCGAAAATATTGCGAATAATATAGACATTTAACAGTTAGAAAACATAACAGACACACATATCAACACAACAAATAATCAAGGAGTTCACCAGAATTCTTGGCTACATCTCCTGGTCCAGCTTCCAGTGTCGACCTCTATACTATGTCTTCAAGAACAGAGTTTATAAGTGTGAGCTCAATTAGAGCCATAACACAACAAACAATGATATTACACAGGGATTTCACTCAAAAACCTCGAGTCTAAAGAGTGCACAGACTCTCCCTCTTAGTGCCTCTAATCAACTATTCATAGTTGTGCTTTTTCTCTGAATCTCTGTCTCTCCTCTATCTCTGGCCTCCCCCTTTGTGCTGCCATTGAGTGGATTTTAAGCCTATCGGCGTTGTCTGTTCAGCTCCATTCTCGAGCTTTCTGGCTCCTAGCTTCTGTTCATTCAAATCCATGTTGAGCGTTAAACAACCATTGCAAAACGCTCTAAGGTATGGTGGCCACATGTTTTCAAATGGAAAGGACCAACGTGGGTGAAAATCCTAAAGAATCACTTCTCTATTCACATAGAGAAATACACAAGAAATACTCTAAAAACAGTGGAAAATCTGACCAAGTCGGACTTCAAATGTTATTGAATTCGACCTATAATCCCATTGGTTCCATTGTTTTATTACTGTCGTAAGTCACAACGCTCAATGGCCAAGGTCCCAGAAATACCAAGAAATACAAAGAAAACATAGAAATCCCGACAAAAGTTTTACACCGGAACTCAAATTTTATAAAGCCGCATCTATAAACCCTTTCAGGTTTGCCTTGATTGCAATCGAAAGTCACATTTGCATAGCCCCTTTGTATTGTTGTGATCCCATTCCTTTGTCGATCGTCGATCGTTGATATTGGTGCCATCGATCCATCGCATATTGCATGACCCGCGGTCCTATTGGCATCACCCCTTTGCATTGTTGCAATGCGATATATTGCAATCACATATCACTGATCGCTATCGCACCTCAGCCCTTTACTATGCTTCGAGTCCTTCCCCTTTGGTTCATTGCGATGCGATAAGTCACAAATCACATATTGCTGAGTCTTCGGCCTACAGTAAGTCCTCCCCTTTGGTTCTTTGCGATGCGATATTGTCCTGTCTTCTCCACCATTGATCTGCATGCCTGATCAATGGTCCATATAGCATCACTGATTGCAATTCACTTGAGGCAGAGGTCAATACTCCACTGGCTTTCTTTGATGCGATTCAATCTCGTCCATTGATCCTATAGATCCAACGGCTCTGGGGCATTAAGGCTGCACTTCTCTGCTTTCACTCTAACTTGGGTTTTCCATCATTCTTTCAATCTTTCTCCGCCATACTTTGTTTTATAACTTCGTTGGGTCTTTCCTTTGTTAACATAGTTGAAGACTTAGACTTAGAGGTTTTATTCAAGATCCATTTTGGATCATTTGGGACCCCACTTACTAGCTAAAATTAAATTAAAATATGCCTTGTAGATGACCCTCTCCCAAATTTTAAAATAAAAATGGTTAACTTAATGAAAGAAGATTAGTTCTAAAACAATTACCTTCTCCAAATGTCGAAGGAGAATATAAAATCAGCTAGAGGGCATGGAAGGGAGAAGTAGAAAATAAGAGTGAGGAGAGGTATGCTTAAATTTTAATAGTTTTTATTTCCCGTGATAAATTATTTTCATAAGTACTATGGATTACCTATTTTGGCTGACAATAAAATCATTCAAGAAATGATAAGGAGGAAACAAGCACATCATTCATGGATTAATTTGTTCAGGTTGTTCAATTTTTACCACATTATTTGTGATGTTAGAAAGTCTGATATATTTCATATCAGTGCTAATTGGTGCACCTTTTGCAGAAATATTTGTTGATTCAATCTTATTAGAGGGGTACAAACCTTCTTAGATAATTACCTTATTTTTTTTTTGGTATTCAGTTTCCTATGTATGAGCCTATTACATCTTAGGCATCTAGAATAAATTTTGGCCAATATTTTCGTAAAAATATTCCATAATAGTTTGTTGTACTTGCATATTTTTATGAAAAAATTTATTTTGCATGCATCTCTAAATTTTTATGCTTTATTGTCTAAATCTTATGTGTAGAATTGTTGGCATATGCTACTAAAGTTGTGAATTCAAATGTGTCATTTTCATTATATTCACACGATCTTGTGGCCGATGAAATACAATTATAAATATGCTAAATTTATTTTATAAATTTGTTTATTGCTCTAAATTTTGATCATCTATATAGTGTACCTATTGTGTAAATTTTTTCTTTAATTTCATTTACTTTTTTTACATATTTCGTTTTTGTTGTTTTAGCTTATTGTACATAATTAGAATTAGTAAACATAGGGCATTAAGAACTGAACTATGTTCCATTATCTCACCCACCCTATGAAATTTGAGCGTATTGTCAGAAAAGCATATAAAATTCTCTCTTCAATACCATACATCTTAAATCAATTTCTTAGAGCCAAAACTTGGTGGAAATGTTTAAACAAATAAGGGGGGGTTTGGAGTCATCTCTGGAGACATAAATATGCCAAAATTCAGGCTTCCCAAGACTAGATTCACCATAATGTTTCTCTACTAGCTCACTAATATGTAACAAACATGTCAAAGTAAATCCATCCTCCAATAGCACAACTTTTGGGATATTTAAAATGGTGATTCAACCCTCTTTTGGGAGGACTCGTGGAAACAACAACCCCTTATCAAAACTCTCCCCAACATGTTCCTCAAAAGAATTTATATACTACCGAACAAGGACACTATATTAAGGACTATTGGATGACTCACCAAGAACAAAAAAATGATGGCTCTGTCTAGATCACCTCCCTCTCAAGAATAAAGGATCTCTTCATGCCTTTTATGTTGAGCTTGCATAGTGAAAAATATAATACTCTCTCAAACTTGACAAACTTATATGGGGATATGGATTGAAGGGTGTCTTCAATGTTTTAGAATCCTACAACCTTATAGCCAATCATCAGGACATAACAGAAGATCCAATATGGGAGAAAATATAGAAACTCAACCTTTGACCCAAAATATAGACTTTTCCACTGTAAAATTATGCCTTGGGATGAGCTATGCGAAAGATGTTACTCTAGACTAGCCTACTCAATCATGTCCAAATAATAAGGGGAATTTTTGGAACATATTTTTAACTCATGTCCATGCCATGCCCTTTTGGATCAAGGGGATTTAAGCTTCAGACAGGTTGATAGAGATAGATCTTGTATCCATCTCACCATCTCAAATTGGAAAGGGAACAACTTCCACAATTTCATTTCTAATAAGACTTGGTAGCTCTTCCATGGCTTCATATTAGGAGATATTTGGAAGGAAACAAATAGGTGCATCTTTAAAACTACCGAAGTTCAACCTTCTCACATTTGGAGAAGGATCTATTGCAACGTCATCGACACTCTTCTTACCTAGAAATATAAAGACGAGGATCTCAAATGCAACTCCTTGGAGCTTAAAATCCTTAGCAACTAGGATTCTCACATTTCTCTTCTTATGATCACCCAACCCCCTCTCCTTGCTCCTCACTCTTCCCAAACCTCTTTGTCTCCCTCACCTCCCATGTCCCATATGTAGAAAAATCAATATGGTAACTAATTAAAGTGATTTCTCTTAACTTGATAGTTTCTTGTGATGTTATTTTACTTCTTAGATTAGATTATTTTTTTTCTTGTAATTATTATGTTATTTATCATCAAACAACTACCAAAAACATGAATATCATCAAAGACAAATGGACACCAGATGTAGGCTACAATCCAGGGCCAAAACCTCTCCTAGAGAGGAAAACCCAAAAGAATCTCTTCTCTTCTTATGGACACAATTCAAATGAGAATTCCAAGACTCAAGACCTTTGACCAAGACACCCTCCAAGCACCAAGTCAACCTTCCAACAAAGTCCTTGTAATAAGTCAAATCCTCCCAAAGTCAATGAAGGTCAACATCTTTCAAATCAGCCCTAGATCAACTCTCAGTCCTACAATTTCATACGTTTAGACTTGCAAGTTCTTCAAAACTTTGGACTTGTAACTTTCAGCTTCCTACAGCAGAATAGTAACCCTAATTTCCTTTCATATGTGAACATAAATGACCAAAAAATTGTCTTCTCTTCTTTGTTAGTGTTTGCTTCTTGTTTCCTTTCATTTTTCTTGATTTCTCTCTTCCTTCTTCTTCAGATCGAACTTATATATGTGTATCCCAAATGAGGTCGAAGTCCTTCTATTTATATGCTTTTGGTGGGGTCGAATTACCCCTCACTGGGCCGAATTCTCTTAGACAGGTCAACTTGGTCTTGGAGGGTTACTTTGACACTTTAGACACAAAAATACATTTTATTTCTTGTTACAAGTTTCCCAATAGGGTCTTACAAATATGACAATGACTTCTTTGACTCATGACATTAATTCTTTTGACTTAACCAACCCTAGAAGCATGAAGAACATGCTTGACCTAGAAAGACCACTTGACTTGAGCATGAAACCCATGCTTATAAAAATCATAATAATAATATTTTATTTCTTCTTTTTCTTTTACATCAAATATACAATATCAAGAGTACATGAATCATTATGAATACTAAACCTAGTTACATATTTCAACACTTCCTCTTAACTAGTGAGGTATTCATAATATCTCAACCAATATAAGGAATACCTCAATTTGAAATGTTCCAAGAAGAGTACAACAACATATGAAATTCTAGATACCATCAAGGCCAAAATATACTAATGTATCAATCTAGGTGTCATTAAGGCTACCTGCCAAGATACCAAATTAATAGGGATTAAGGTGTCATCAAGGCATATTGCCACTATAGGTACCATCAGGCTACAAACCTGGTATCAATCCAATTGTATATAATACCATATAGGACTTCATGCCAAGATACCAACCCTCATATGGATATAGGTATCATCAAGTTGAATATATCAACACTAAAATGGAGCTCCATATCATCAAGACCAAGATACCCTCCCACACAGGGATATAGACATTATCAAGGGAAAACTATAACTAAAATCTCAATACTAACTAGGCCAAGATATCCTCCCAAGTACCATCATATGAGCACGCAGCCTAAGGTACTCATCTCTCTCTATCAACCAAATCAGAGATATCCACCAATCAAGCATGCTTATCAAATATTCAAACTTCTTAGGGAGATATTAACACTTCGGCTACTTGTTCATCTATCTCAACATAATGTAGCTCCATGACCCCGACCAATATCATACTTCCAATATAATTGTTCTTATTATCAATTTTTAGCATAAAATACAGGTTTTACAACCATTTTGATGTTTCTTAGGTCATCACAATATCCAAACAAATCTTGACAGAAGCTTCCTTTTCCAACTTCTCAAGCAACACCAAACTCGTCCTTAGCACTTCTCAAATAAACCAAGTCTTTTTCACATCTCATCAAAATATCCGCTTCCTAGAATTTAGAAAAACTCTTTGAGATCCTCTAATCCCTCATTGAATTTCCTGGTTTGATTCCTTCCCATGTTAAAAAATCGACTAACAAGGTAGTTGACCATTTGGCCAATGAAGGTGTCACCCTCTCTAAAATGAACCTATCTTTCAATTCGCGAAATTTAAATAAACTTTTCATCAGAACCATCTAGAAAAATGTCGCTTATGTAGATCAAGATCCACCAAATAAGGTACTTGGAAATGTTATGAGATAGGTGAATGGAACAAGGCCTTCCCTGTCAACTTCTAGTTTTCGTTATGATAGGACCTTGAGAGTGGCTTCCATGAGAACTAATGAAGACTCCATGAATAGAATAGTTATACAAACTATGGGGCCTGTGTAGGTTGAAGAAGGTGTTGACATGGTGCTTTCATGGCATAGTAAGGAAATGGTGAAACTCACACCGATCATCATGATGAATCAACAAGGACACAACTAGATACATTTATGGAAGATTCCTTTGTTTCCTTGACCTCTTTTCTTGATAATGTTGGAAAATAATGGAATTTGCTTGAGGTTAATGGGGAAAGCAAACCCTAACTTTCCTTCTTAGCATTTCCATCTCTTATCCCTCTATCTGTGTTTCCATTTCGAGTTTTAGTTTGATAATTAGACCTTTGTTTGTTATCTTCTTAGCATTATGGGTTGTCGTTCGACCTGCCATTGTATTGAACCAACACATAATTTGATGTGCTTTTAGTGTATCTTGTGTATCTTCAAGCCACTCCAGCTAGTCTGGACAAACGGGTAAAGAAAAATGACCAATGTTTCTTATTCTCTACTTGCAAAAGAGGAAGTTGAGGCCATCATTGGTGACTTTCTCCTACACTCAATTTCAATTCACACAAGGAAAACTAAATTCCATCAAAAAGTGCAGCTTTACTAGGACGTAAAAGCTTTTGTGGGTTTCCCATTCCCTTCTTAGGATGATGTTTAAAAAAATATGTGTGACCATGTAGAATTGATAAAGAAGTAGAATATAATCCTACTCATGTTGATCTCTTGGCTAATGAAAAACATGGTGAAAAAATTCAAGTGGAAACTACTCCTAGTACATTAAAGGCATCCCTAGTTGTGCTATGTTCATCTTCATAGAAGTAGGTTGTAGCATTCATTTTTAATTTTTTATTTTAGCATGGTTCCTTCTCTTCATTATCAGTTTTTTGGTAAACAATGTAACTAATTTTACATGCTCAGTTTCCTTAATGGTAGGCACTCTTCAGTTTTTAGTTTATTTTTCCTTTTAAACTTTGAAGCCTAGTTTCCTTTTATGGGTAGGTCAAACTGGCATTTTGCCTTACATTTAGCAGACATTCTCAGTGCCTTTTCTACTTAGTTAACCTTGGATAGTAGACTAATAAATAGTGTGTTGAACCTAGTTGATATATTCAATCATTTGTAATTATGTATAATGCTATAAATATTTAATGAAATGGATACTCTTACTTACCAATTCCTATAAAATTCTTCTTCTATTTTCCCATGGTCATATTTCCTAACTTGATTCCAAAACAATTATACATCTTCTTGCCATACCAGTGCTTAGGAATATATTGTTGTTGGAAATACTTCTTGAATTTCTTCTAAGAAATCCTCCTTTCATCAATGCATTTAACATGCTTGAGTTGATCACACCAAATAAAAATATTTGCTTAACATGCAATTGAATGTACTTTATTATTTTCAATGCGTAGACTCTGACATACTCTCCTATTTTATTTTCACCATAAAAGCATGGTAGCTTGATATTTCTAAGCTCTCCTAGTAAATGGTTTTTCTCATACCTTCTTCTTTGACCTCTAAATGGGGACAGTTTTAATTTGCTTTAAGATTCTTTAAATGCATATGGATTACTTGTTGAATGTTCCAATGAGTAATGATGCCTTTGAATTTTGGTAGGACTTCTTGAGTGTTGAAGGCTTTCATAGTTTTCTCTTCTTGAATGGACTTTGCCTCCTTCCTCATATTTTAAACTTAATACATTACATTTTCTTTTGAAAAATGATTTAATCTTTGGGGTGGTTGAATATTCTATTTATTTTTCTTCTATTGAGCTTTCAACACTCTCGCATTATCGACTCTATAACACTACAACTCCATCTTCGAGATCCTTATCTTTTATACTAACTCTAGCAATTCCATTATCATGTTATGCTCATTAGGTTCCATGTCTTCTATGTTGATGTATAAGCCTCTTATTTTTTATGAATTTAAGGTCCTTTTCCATTTTCCATATCTCCTCTTCAACAATATTCTTCAATTCTACTCATTACTTGTGGCAGATCTAACTTTGCAAGAAGTGTGCATGCTAATAAAACTATTTGACACATCTCAATCCTAGGTCTATGGCATTTTCTTTCAAATGTTAGTAAAGATTAAAATTCATTGTTGGAAATAATACTGAGAGGGGGGGGGGGGGGGGGGGGGGGGGGGGGGGGGGGGGGGGGGGGGGGTGTTGAATCAGTATTATCAAATCAATATAACTTTTTCATTTCCATATTTAGATTCATATATGCTAATTCGGTTAAGGAAAACCGCATGTATACGCAACTTTGTTTAATGTAACAAGCGTATATCCAGTAAACTTATGATTCAGTTAGTTGATCCTTCGTGAGTGCATCAAAACATTATTAACCATATGAACAGTAAACAAGAGAAGTAAAATAGAATAGATCATCACACACAAGAAACACACATGAACACCATGATATAAGGTGGAAACCCAATGTGGGTGAAAACCACCTGCTGCAAGTCGTCTCAATCTTCTTTTAATAAGAAACTTCTTTTTACAATATTTCTGTATTGGTGTAGTCTTATACCAGTACACATGCTTCTACCTGCCGAAGGCTACAACCTTCTCTTGTTCTCCATCTTCCCCTGGAAGGGAGCTACAATCCCCTTAGCTCTTGTACTAGCCGATCCATTTACTAGTACGTAGGTGCTGGCCTACTGAATGCTCCAACCTTTACTCGTTTTCCAGGTACCATGTTTCATAAATTTTTAGACTAGATACTCCTGAAGCACAACACCATAATCTAAAGGTCACGTTTCATCCAATTTTCATAATAGACCCATCAACAACATTGAAGCACAAAATTAACCATCACAACAATACACCCATCAACTACACCTGCATCATCAATCTCTGAATCACCCAATACTGAAACACTGAAACCCTGTCAACAACACAGTCACTAGAACACAAAACAGACAACAGAACTCTGCAACAATAACTAGATCCAACTGCAACTTCAATTATCATATCTCATAATGTATACGCTACTATGAAGAACCAAACCCACATACATACGTGCTTTCACCAAAGCCAACCCGTGTATAGATCTGCAAATATTTACTCATAACTTTGTGGCTGTTTCAGACATCAGTCATACCCAGATCATAACATTCATACAATAAAACATGCGTCAATAATTTAGATCTAGTCTATCCATAATCAAACCATATAATGATAAACATTCCAAGCCTTAAGATCCTGATCCATCCTTAGATCTTGTTCTTCATCAACCGTTGAGATTCCTCCTTAGCTTAGATCAAGCAATGCTTCATGAACCCATAACCTGGATACTGGATCTCATACTTCATCAGATATTCAAGACTTTCTCCATGCCTTTGCCTAATGATCTTCTTCTCCTTTTATAGTCTTAGGCATTACTCAATAACATGGTCCAAAACCATTGAGAACCAATACTAAGGACCCAATACCTGGGTTCAACACTTCGGACACAATACCAAGGACCAAAACCATAGGTCTAAATACCACGGACCCAAAAATAAGCTTTCCCACATGTACGTGCTTTTTTGTGCATGAAAGTGCGTGCATACGCATATGTGACCTTTGATCAGCAATTCTGCATGAAAGTGCATGCATACGCATATGTGACTTTTGATTAGCAATTCTGTGTGTATATGTGCCTTTGTATATAGTGAACCTGTGTGTATAACATGCGTGTATACCCTACTTAATATATAGCGAACCTGCGTATATACGCGACTTGGTACATAGTGAACCTGCGTATAACCTACATATGTACACGACTTGGTATATAGTGAACCTGCATATATACTCTTCTTTCTTCATTATTTGTAGTCTGATCATCAATTCTTTGCTACTGACCTATTGCACTACGATCTGTCATCTGTGTGAGTTGTCATCAAGGACAACACTTGTATCATAATGCCAACAATCTCCCCCTTTGGACTTGATGGAAAAGCTAACTTGCCATACTAAGAACTGTCAACTTAATGAGTCGTCATTGTACATTATATCTGAGCTGATTCCTTTGATCTGTCCTGCATCCCATGTGTTCTATCACATTTGATCTCTCTTCTGTATATTCATCTAGTTATGTATAAGTGAGATGTTTTGCTACAAGTGGGTTTCCATCAAGTACAACACATGCATCATAATGCCAACAATCTCCCCCTTTGGACTTGATGGAAAAAACCATACCAAGTCACTCTCCCCCTTTGACATCAAGGGCAAAGGGTGAACCAAGATATTCTCTTCCTTGATATACATTCCGCTGTCCATACTCCCCCTGAGTACCTGTTGAAATCGCTGATTGAGCTCCCCCTTTGTATATGCCAAGATGTACCAATCTGTCCATTCTCCCTCCGAGTACATGCTGAAATCTCTGCTCTACTGAAGAGTGTTGTTCATGCTCCCCCTGACTGTAAGCAAGGTCTGCAAAAAGATGTTCTACAAGAAGAACATGAATCTATCATAAATGACCTTCCTATCACCAAAGACTCAAACATACATCCATCTCCCAACCAAGTGGGGATATACCAATATTAACTCATCCACCCACCCAAGTGGGGATACCAATTGTTTATACGTGACTGAAATACTACATCATCTTTCCCATGCATAGTGGGGTTACAAATTACATCATATGACCAAAAGGGATTCATCAAATGACTATAATAGATAGAGAAAAACTATCATGAGTCTTGATATGACCTTTACATGACATTTATAACACAGACCAAACATCTAAATAAGATCATTATAGTCATCAGCAACTATCATACACAATGTATGATCTACTCCATAATCATCTGACAATAGCATCTAGACCAGCAACCTGTATATGTTCATTAGTGTATAAGTCATCAACCTATAACAAGGTATGTCTGCATCAACTCATCCTTTTGAACAGAATTCTGCATATGACATACAAAATCATTCACATTATATCATAAACACCATAGCTATCTTATCAACATCAAGATCCAGGTATCATCACTTGGGAACATCTGCATCAATCAACATATGTAAGTATCAACCTATCATCATATAGGTAAGAACTCATCATCATCATGTCTCCAACAATGCAACTTTGAGTAATCATCCATGTATCCAACACTATGTATCTTGAGCTCAAGATCATTTGTCAAGACTTCTTGATATCATCAACAGCAACAATCCTCATCCACATGAGTGCCAAGAACTATAGGAATCCTGCATCATAACTGTATTATATGATCTTTATGCATATGACAACAGCAACATATGAGTGACTTATCATCAAGCAATGAATATGTGTATTCAAGCTTTGTACTTCTCCTTATCATTATGAAGATCACCATGTAAGCACCATATATGCATCATCAGAGAATCAACCACAAATCTGATCTGAACATCAACTATGTAACCCCAAGAGATTTTGTCATGGACAACTCATAACCATATCATAGCAAGATATATCATTTAGCCATATAAGCATCATCACCAAGGACTACTAACCATAATGCCAACAATGCATTATTAAAAGCTACTAACCATAATGCCAACAATGCATTATTAAAAGCATATGCTCCCCCTGAACCTGTGCCATCTTGCTTACTGTCAGATTTGATCATGCATATATCAACAAGAAGTATCAAGGCATCATCATCATTAATTTAGGATCAAAACACTTTCAAACATCTTACAAGTGTCAAGACATTTCCACACATCATCAACAAATTGTAACCATTATGAAACAGAGCAAATAATGGACTGAATCATATCAGACCCCTTTTCCTGAGCCTGTCCCACTTCTTTTCCTCAAACTAACATATACGTGACCGTGCAGTAACCAACTCGCGTATATACACGACTTCCATTTATGAAACTTGCGTATGAGATTTAGGACACTGAAGTTTTTCACTTTCAGGTCCCTCTGAGTCTATTATGTCTATATATTGTGCTGTGCCACATCTTTCTGACTGTACTTCCTTCTTCTTCCATATCTTCAAGTGTGATGATGTTTTCTCCTTTTGGTATGGTGCCCGTACTTTGTTCCTGCATTCCTTTGCTGTATGTCCAAGCTTGTTACATGCATAACATCTTACATGTTTCATATTCCTTCTATAGCAATCAACAGCTCTGTGACCAAACATATTGCAAGCAAAGCAATATCCCTTAAAGTACCTGGAACGTGATGATCTTTCTGAGTGATAGTCTTGAACCATTCTTCTTCTACATCTGGCTGCAACATGTCCAAGATTATGACATACATAACATTCAACATTATTCATTTGAGGAATTGACCGACTATTATTTCCATAGTTAGGAATAAAATATTTTCTTTGAAGAATTTCTTTCCTTGGTTGTTGATGGGATTGACCTCTCATCTCCTTGTTGAGAATTTTAGATTTTACATTAGAGTCCCTTGTCTTACTTTGTGAACTAGATTCTCCTTCAACAGATTCATGAAAACCAAGACCCGTTTTGATAGCAAGAGACCTTTGACTACTAAGAATATCATCCAAGATCTTAGTACTATCTTGAAATTGTAAGAGCTTATCCTTTTCTTCTAAGTTATCTTTAAGAATATTTACCTCAACCTGATGTTGCTCCTCCTTTTCATGATACTGCTTCTTCATGTTTTCTTCAGCTTTTCTTCCTTCTTCCAACTGATGTCTTAGTTCAAGAACTTCGTTTTCTTGTTTTTCAAGAGCTTGGAGTTGTTCTTTATTCTGCCCTTTTGATTCTTAAAGATATTCTTTTAGCAAGAGGATCGTAGATTCAAGACTTTCATAGTAACTGGATCTATCTCTGAGTTTCTTGATTGTTGTGCTCCTTTCATTGACTTCATTTCTTAATGATGTCACTTCATCTTGCAACTTTTGACATTGATCTTCCTTGTCCTTGAATAACTTCCTTACCTTGTTTCCTTCCTCTAGTTGAGCTTTTAGTTTGGTAGCTTCTTCTTTGAAGGCACATTCCCTTTTGTTCAAGAGATCTTGTTGATCTCTAATTTTGTTTGTAAGCCTTGTAAATTCTGCCTTTATTTGATATCTTTCTTGCTCACCAATAAGAGCAAATTCGGTTGTTTCGCTATCTCTTTCATCATCTTCAAATGGATGGATAAATGTATCACCGGAGTATAACAAATTCATACCTGCTAGTTCTTTTGCTTGTTAGTCTTCATTCTGAAGTGATTTTGAATCTGAAGTGCTTCTTCCACATATTCCCTAATCGATTCTCCCACTGTCATAGCTCTTCTGAGATGTCTTCTTCTTCTTAGGCGCTTTCTTCTTAAGCTTCTTTCCCATTGATCTACGGATCTCCTTCAAGCGATCAAGCTTCTGCCAAAGGACCTGCTCTAATACCAATTGTTGGAAATAATACTGAGAGGGGGGGGGGGTGAATCAGTATTATCAAATCAATATAACTTTTTCATTTCCATATTTAGATTCATATACGCTACTTCAATTAAGGCAAACCGCGTGTATATGCAATTGTGTTTAATGTAACAAGCGTATATCCAGTAAACTTATGATTCAATTAGTTGATTCTTAATGAGTGCATCAAAACATTATTAACCATATGAACACTAAACAGGAGCAGTAAAATAGAACAGATCATCACACACAAGAAGCACACATGAACACCATGATATAAGGTGGAAACCCAATGTGGGTGAAAACCACCTGCTGCAAGTCATCTCGATCTTCTTTTAATAAGAAATTTCTTTTTACAATATTTCTGTACTGGTGTAGTCTTATACCAGTACATAGGCTTCTACCTGCAGAAGGCTACAGCCTTCTCTCGTTCTCCAGCTTCCCTTGGAAGGGAGCACAACCCCCTTAGCTCTTGTACTAGCCGATCCATTTACTAGTACGTAGGTGTTAGCCTACTGAATGCTCCAACCTTCACTCGTTTTCCAGCTGCTATTGGAAGGGAGCTACCACCCCCTTAGCTCTTGTACTAGCTGATGTACTAGTACGTAGGTGCCAACCTACAGAAGGCTACAACCTTCTCTTTCTTCCTCCAGGTACCACGTTTCATAAATTTTCAGACTGGATACTCCTGAAGCACAACACCATAATCTGAAGGCCACGTTTCATCCAATTTTCATACTAGACCCATCAACAACATTGAAGCACAAAATTAATCATCACAACCATACACCCATCAATTACACTTGCATCATCAATCTCTGAATCACCCAATACTAAAACACTGAAACCCTGTCAACAACACAGTCACTAGAACACAGAACAGACAATAGAACTCTGCAACAATAACTAGATCCAACTGCAACTTCAATTATCATATTTCATAATGTATACGCTACTATGAAGAACCAAACCCACGTACATACATGCTTTGACCAAAGCCAACCCGCGTACAGATCTGCAAATATTTACTCATAACTTTTCGGCTATTTTAGACATCAGTCATACCCAGATCATAACATTCATACATTAAAACATGTGTCGATAATTTAGATCTAGTCTATCCATAATCAAACCATATAATGATAAACATTCCAAGCCTTAAGATCCCGATCCATCCTTAGATCTTGTTCTCCATCAACTGTTGAGATTCCTCCTTAGCTTAGATCAAGCAATGCATCATGAACCCATAACCTGCATACTGGATCTCATACTTCATCAGATATTCAAGACTTTCTCCATGCCTTTGCCTAATGATCTTCTTCTCCTTTTATAGTCTTAGGCCTTACTCAATACCATGGTCCAAAACCATTGAGAACTAATACTAGGGACCCAATACCTGGGTTCAACACTTCGGACGCAATACCAAGGACCAAAACCATAGGTCTAAATACCATGGACCCAAAAATAAGCTTTCCCACATGTACGCGCTTTTCTGTGCATGAAAGTGTGTGCATACGCATACGTGACTTTTGATTAGAAATTCCACGTGTATACGTGCCTTTGTATATAGTGAACCTGCGTGTATACCCTACTTGGTATATAGCGAACCTGTGTATATATGCGACTTGGTACATAGTGAACCTACGTATAACCTGCATATGTACGCGACTTGGTATATAGTGAACCTGCATATATACTCTTCTTTATTCATTCTTTGTAGTTTGATCATCAATTCTTTGCTACTAACCTACTTCACTATGATCTGTCATCTGTGTGAGTTTCCATCAAGGACAACACTTGTATAATAATGCCAACAATCTCCCCCTTTGGACTTGATGGCAAAGCTAACTTGCCATACTAAGAACTGTCAACTTAATGAGTTGTCATTGTACATTATATATGAGCTGATTCCTTTTAGCTGTCCTGCATCCCATGTGTTCTATCACATCTAATCTCTCTTCTGTAGATTCATCTAGTTATGTATAAGTGAGATATTCTGCTACAAGTGGGTTGCCATCAAGTACAACACATGCATCATAATTCCAACATTCATTAGTTTTAAAAAATCAATTCTAATAACCTATTTTATTTTCAAGTTTTGAAGAATTTTAAAACACCCATCCAAAATTTAAACCATCAAAATTATTCCCTTTTGAATTAGCTTTTCAACGATTGCACCCATATCCAATATCTTCTACACTTGAATTTATGGATCTCTAATTATTTTATTTTATTTTATTCTCTAATCAATGGATATGTGGCCGCTAAGAACTTTATAATCATGGATTTTCTAATTCAATGCCCTAAATGTAATTCTTTTGCTCTTCTAAGGAGAATTGATCACATTCCTTTCTAATTCACTTCTATTGTGGCTCATATAACCTCTACCCTCCTGTAAACTTGAGTATTTTAATCAATTTCATAACACTTCCTCAATTGTTTTATGCAAAGTTGAACTCCATTTTTTTATAAATTTCATCAACAATTATTTTTGTTATAATGGGAGAGAAGACATTATTTCACACCAAAATTGTGTTTATCACTCTATTAAACAATGTAATAGTACACATATGACTACAATAATGATGTCACAAGATAAACAAACTATCTTGAACACATACTCACTTAGTTGAGAGTATCTCAATGACACACTAATCTAGGAAGCTAACTAGTTGGAGAATATATCGCAACTCCAACTAGGTCTAACAACCTCCTAGAGACTAAGAATACAACATCTACATAGATATGAACTCTACCTAATAATGACCAAAGATCCTAATGATCCACACACGTGATAAAACATATTAGATGTAGGAGTTACATATTCCAACACTCCCCCTTAATGACTACTTACCATAATTTTATCCTTTAAGGTCTTCATTATCTTCTTCTCTATAGCAAATGCATCACTCTGACTTAAAGAACCTACCCAACAGAAAAGTCCATATCTAGTCCAACCTAGTGCTTATTATCTCATATCTTAATCATGCATACATCACCATATTGTTGATGTCCATATAAAGGAACAACTATCCACCAGAATGCATGGGTACGTAATTGTTGTAACCATCGATCTAGTAGGCCATGTCCATTTTTATATATGGTTTAGTAAACCTCTTGATGAAGTTTCCCTAAATGTGAAACTTCAGCTCCTAGATTCTTCAACCAATATGGGCTACTTCAAGTGTTAAAGAACTACCTAATAGATGTTATTGTAGTATACTAGACAAGTTATCCAAGTGATCAGGGACACATGATAGAGGGGCATGCATGTCTCTCTAGGTCTTACACCCATATGCCCTTTATAGGTTACATATATGCAAGTACATACAACACACTCCATCCCATGGAGATACTAGGTACAAGGTCAACTCTTAAATACATCACATCATATACTTGCTGACAAATACAAAGTGTGACTCATATTACCATATGGTCTGTTAGACTCAGTCTTGTCAGTCCTCTGTCAGAGTCTAATTCACCAAGGTTCATTTCTCGTCATTTGCAGTCATCAAATGCCATTTTGGTCAAAAAGAGTCATTTTAATTCTTGAGTCCAGGGTTTTGTCTCCAGAAGTGTGAAATAACACTTGCAGGCCAGAGGGAGGTTGAATAAGTCTCTTACTTCAAAAGTTTCATCATCAGTAATGCTCGAAAATGATCCTTCTCCAAAACTCTGTTTTGGAGAAGAAATCGACAAATTTGTTTTTGTAATAAATTTGCATTTTAAAGTCTTCCATCATGGAGTACTTCGAATACAGGCCCTGGTCATCTTGCTAGGTTCAATAGCTCCATCAGTCTATGTAAACAGGAGGAACAACAGTGAAATTATGATTCAGGCCCTGTAAAGTAAACATCCTACTGCGATTTGTGCCCTGTAAACTAATTTGGGATTTTTCCATGGAGCACAATGGAGTTGATCATCTTGTGGACCCATTGATTCAACATGAGGATATCAAGAGTCAGCAGAAGTCTGAGGAGGAGTCGGCCTTCATAGAATCAGTGTTATCTCAAGAACATATTTCCTGGTCCAGAGTTGCTCAAGCTGCCATTATTGAATCCAAGAAACTATGGATTCTCTCTGCCCCTTCTATAATAGTTAGTGTTTTTAATTTTATGCCCTCTGCCATATCTCAAATGTTTGCTGATCATCTTGGAGAGTTGCAGCTTGCAGGAGCATCCATAGCTAGTGTGGCCATTCAAGGATTGGCCTATGGAATTATGCTTGGAATGGCAATAGCAGTCCAGACTGTGTGTGGGCAAGCTTATGGTGCTAAACAGTACATCATGATCGGAGTCATCTGCCAGAGGTCCATAATAATAATGACTGGAACTGCAATACTCATGGGCATCCTTTACTATTTTTTCGATCCAGTATTGATTGCCATAGGGCAGAGTAAAGAAATCTCTGCTACTGGAGGTTGCATTCGTGTGTCCTTAGATACAAGAATGTTGCTTAACAAAGAGTTTGACCTTCTATCAAGGGAGCTCAAAGTTGTACCCGCGATTCTAGAGCATTCTTATGCTGGTTCTATTCTAAAGAATGTTGTGTTTGGTATCTTTGACGACGAAGGGAATCTTGATTCCAAAATGGATGGTTTCCAGCATACGTTGACAGTTGATTTGTATAATCTGAGTTCTGTTCAATACAAATTCAGTCAGGGAAAGTGTACGGTGCCCAAAATTATGCTTCCAGAAGACATTAGACTGTTACAATTTAAAGCTTTCCATTCCTAGCATATCGAGCTCTTTGTGCATATTAAGGTTGATATTCTTCCAAATCCATGGTTGGAGATTGTTAGTGTTCCGGATCAAACTTTCAATGATGGAGCAATCTGTCATGCTTACGATGAGAGCACAACAAGTCAATCACAAATAAGTAATCAAACTATGGTGAATGAAGTTAGATTGTACATTGAGACTTTTATGAGTGAGATGACGAAATGGGAGAATGATTTGAAGCAACTTGGGACCAAAGTTAAAAAGCGTGAGGATGAATTGAGGAAATTAGAAACCAATTTAAGTGAAGTGAATAGTTCTCTGAGTGACTTGGAAAGAGAGCTCAACAAATGTACCTTTTCTTCAAAAAGTGATGGGAAGGAAAATTCAAATCCATATTCACACAGTGTTGAAGATACTTTAGAAGAAATCAATAGACAGGGAATCACTGCAGCTTCCCTCTGGCTTCACTTAAGTAGGGTGAATGTTCAATCAAGAAAACTCCCTATCATACAGGATGTGGTTGGAGTTGTTGCCTTGTTAGGGAAAGTAGAGGATGATGCCATCAGTCGGGCACTATCTGAGTATGTGGGAAAGGAGAATATGCTCGCAATTGTCTGCAAGTCTCATGGAGGGGTTGAAGCACTTGAACTGTATGATTGCTGTGGTAGCATAAGGACAGAAAGAGGTCTTCATGGGCTAGCAAGTGCCCAAAAAGAAAAAATTAATGGAAGGTTCCATGTGATTTTCCTTGCGGACTTAAGGACTTATGAGGGGGGATTCAATGTTGGTGATCCACAAAAGAAACAAGGATGGAATTGGCCAGCGCAGTGCATAGGATGACTGGCGCGATGCACTGGGTGCGCATGGCACATAGGGACCTGTTCCGCAGTGGAAATTTACATGGGCGCGGCACACTGGTGCAGCGCGGTGCATTGGGTGTGTTGTGCGGCGCACACAGCCCGGAAGCCTGAGAATTGCCCAGATTCACTCCAATTGCCCAAAAACGCGTGAATTCGCCATGTGCCAGTTGTCTGTGATGGAGAACAAGGAGGGGAATATAGCGCATGCTCGTGCCGCTATCGAGGCTGCAGTTGATAATGGCGCTCAGCTTGTAGTGTTGCCGGAGACATGGAATGGTCCATATTCAAATGCTAGTTTTCCAATATATGCTGAAGACATAGATGCTGGTGGAAGTGCATCTCCTTCAACATCCATGCTTTCTGAAGTTGCTCGTAGCAAAGGGATCACAATAGTTGGTGGATCAATTTCAGAACGCAGTGGTGATCGCCTCTACAACACATGTTGTGTATTTGGAAAAGATGGAGAACTGAAAGCTAAACACAGAAAGATACATCTTTTGACATTGATGTTCTTGGAAAGATTTCCTTTATGGAATCCAAAACACTTACAGCTGGCAATACCCCGACAATCGTAGACACAGATGTAGGGCATATTGGGATTGGAATTTTTTATGATATCCGCTTTCAAAAATTGGCTATGCTGTATGCAGCAAGAGGTGCACACTTAATATGCTATCCTGGAGCTTTCAACATGACTACTGGTCCGCTTCATTGGGAGCTACTACAGAGAGCCAGGGCAGTCGATAATCAGCTGTATGTTGCTTCATGTTCACCTGATCGTGACATAAATGTAGGCTATGTTGCCTAGGGCCACTCCACTCTCGTTGAGCCGTTTGGGGAAATTGTTGCAGCAACGGACCATGAAGAAGCAACAATCATAGCAAATATTGACTATTCCCAAATAGAGGAAAGAAGGATGAATATGCCACTTGAAAAGCAGCGACACGGTGATTTGTATCAACTCGCTGATGTTAAAAGATTGGACAAAGAAAAGCATTGATCGCGTTTTACTCATTGACACCCAAAAAATATTGATCGTGTTTTTCATATTCGCAAATGTTATTGTACAACTAATTTTATCTACATTGATTATAGTACCTGCCAGTTTCATCCAATATAAACGACTATGAATGCAATGAATAAACATTCTGGCCAGAAAGGAAATGATGTTGGAGATATGATTGTTGATACATCCGCATCAGATCATGGAAACATTTGAAGATTGCCTTACACCTGCAAAGAAAGTGATAATGCATGAAAATACAATGCCTGAGACACCGCTTCAGAGCCCTGGTGATACCTCTACTGATAGAGATAAACAATATCCAAGGAAAAAGAGAAAATCATCATCAAAAATAGCTGGCATTAAGGAAACCTTGTCTGAGAACAATAAGATGATCATTTCAAACCTTAAGATTACTGAGGAGGGGCGGATGAAATGTCATGAAAAATATTGTAATCTGTTTGAACGGAGAATGGAGATGTATGAGAAATATCTTAACTACCATGCAATGAATGTGCAACAGATGATCAATGTTGAGGCGTTGAAGGTGAAGAGCCAGAAACTGTAAAGCCAAATTAAAGCGAAACATCTACCACAACAAAAAGAATGGAAACAATATGGAGCATATAGCGGCTATGAAAGGCTCTCAGGACACGTTGGGATATATGCTTGTAAAACTAGACATCTGGATGCTGATTATAAAAAAAAAATTGGTTTTAATTCAAACGGGGAAGGTGATAAGTCAAAGCCTAAAATGCCACAAAGACATCTACCGTGGCAAAGAAACAGGAACCAACGGTTTATTTTTGGCTGCAATTGCAAAATCAAAGGATCTATGTTCCATATTCCATCTTTTAATTGGTCATCAACAAACAAAGTGTAACGCTGCTCCTTTTTAGAGCAGACTTTTCCTATTCTCATGATTTTAGGTGAAACAACCCCTGTTCTCATCGATCTGTTTTCTCATTCCTGAGTCTATTTATTATAGGAAAAATTATGTGTAAAGGGTTCTGAGTTCTGGCAAACAGTGGGAGAGCTGTGAAGGAAAACTTCACTGTACAGTTTTTGACAGGGATTTAATGAAAATATATAGCTCTGACTCCTGAGATTCTTGTGGTGTGAATTTAGCATTTGTCTTTTCCTTTGTTTCATATGTAGCTTGTTATGTTTCCATTTCATTTCATAATCATTTCTAAATGAATACTTTTAAGTGAGAAAGGCAGAATCCAGTTTGCTGCTCTGCCTTGGGAAGGTATTCATGTTTTGTGTTTTCTTCTGTTTGATAAGGATTCATCTATTGCCCTTGTCAACCTCTCAGCATTCTTTTCATTCCATATAATTTCAAAATTGAATGCTAAATTTATTGCCTGTCTCGCCTCCTGAGATAATCTGTGTCTCAGATTTAATCTCCCTGCTCACGCTATTCTCGATCCCACGCTGCCCAGAAAACCCAGTCATTTATCAAATTACCCCTTTCCTATCCATTTACTAGCCTAAAATCAGTTCCCATTTTTAGTCATCTCGCACCCGATTGCTCATTTTATCGAGATTGACTGGAGAGAGCCCTCTCCTATCCTCGTAGGGCTAGCTACGAGGCTGAGCTTGGTTTGATGTTGCCTCGAGTTTTTCCTTTTTCAGCCTGAGGCAGATTCGAGCGCTAACATAGTGGCGACTCAACTGGGGACAAAAGTTTACTTGTAGATTGTCTTGCCGCAGTTCATATCCCAAGTTCCGATCTGATTGTTGATGGTGGGCGACGATCAGACACTGGACGACTGAAATCATTCACCTGGAAACTCCTTTCACTAAAGAATCCAGCAACTGGTGCTTCATGGTGACTCCACTGTAGAGAGAGCAGTAGCAGTAAGATTTTCAAAATGGATCGGATTGCAAGAAGATACGCTCCCATGAGCCGAGATCACATCCCAAGTTTTCCAAATAAAATGCCCAAGGTAGTGTTGATGCCCAAAAAATCGTTGTATCAACATTGGGGGATAACCACCCGGTCCGGACCTTAATACAGCTCCTTTTCCGTTTGGAATGGTGGCTCCGACTGGATATAATGGACTAGTTTCCCAATAATGAATAAAAGGGGATGGATGAGTGAATGATTTCTAATAAATGATAATGAATGGATGATTTAATCTATCAGTGAAAATATAAATAACTATTCTATCCCGGGAGGCTTCTATTCTTTGAAGTGCAACGTTTCATGATCTCTGTTCATCGATAGGCATATAGATGACTCTAAGCAATAAAAATAGACATTCCTTTACTTAATGATTACTTTGTTCAAATAGTTGAACAAAGTTATTAACACATTGTTACACCTATCCTTTTATATTACCGATACATATATGATTAAAAGGAAAGCATGCTGTAAACATCCAGTAGTGGAAAGTATAAAGAATGCTGTTAAAACACATGCATATATATGATAATAGCAAGAGCGATCAAACAACAATTCACATAAAAGGAATGAACTCAGACATAGATAGTAGTACAATATGAGCTGCAAATCACTCCCAATATCAATCGCTATTTGGATTCCTTCTTCCGACGCAGAAACACTTTTAAAAAAAGGCAGTAGTGCACATTCACATAAAAGCTTCGTTATCAAAATTGGAATAATTGGCCCAGTATTTATAAAAGAATATGCCTGAAGTACAGTAGTGCAACTTCAGGTTTAAGTCATATACAAAAACTTACGACCCTTTCTAAATACATGAAAGGGTCTATAAATACTTGATTAAAACTAACTAACTATGAAACTAAAATCCTACTTAATTGGTACAACTTGATTCAGAATATCTTCCTCACAGCAATCTGGCAGTCGGCAGCATGATTCATCACTTAGGCTGTTTGCCTTTAGACCTAAGCTGGCATATCACAAGCATTGGTTCCACTTCTGGTGGTCGGTTGAGACGAGAATTGAGTTGGGCAGCATAGGTGGCATCTTGTATATTGGGAATGATACACCCGATTTCATCTGTGAGGTACTTGAGGGTGGCTCTCTGGCTGTATGGTTTGACTAAGAACAACCAATAAGTGTCCCATGTCAAACTGTTAATTCCTGCGATTAATCTCCCATTTTCTCCAGCTCTTGATAGCATGACTGCTCCAATGTTTTAGCCAATAGCAATTTACCTGGGGTACATTGAGAGATCATGTTAGATAAGTAGAGAGTATCATTAATCAATTCAACCAAATTACTTGTGGTTAATTTGCATCTGGAAACTGCTCTCTCTGATTTAATTAATTGGGACTTCCATTCCATAAATAATATCTCTTTATGCGATTCTAGGCTTTTTGGAAAATTAGTTGCCTGTCCCTCATCAGTGTCTTGCCACTCAAGAAAATTAGTCAAGGTCTCATCGGCCTGCTCCAAGTCTGTTCTAGCATCAGCCGATTTATCACTTATTGATGCTGTTAAGTCACATAAAGGTTCTGCTTGGGCAATTTGTTGGCATAACAGCCTTATCTGTGTCACCAATGCCTTGTTTATCTGTAATGCCTCTGCTCTGAATTCAGCTGGCTGTGGAAGATTCTTGATTTTCTCTATTTGGGCTGATAGTTGAGCAATTTGCTCATCTTTCGACTTCAGCATTTGTTCATTCATTGCTTTTAGTTTTGCCAATGCTTCCGACAGATCTTTCTGCTTTTGAACTGCACTGGAATCAATTCTCTGTTTCTCTTCCTGCAATTGTTTATTCAATTGATTATTTATTTGTTGCTGTGTAAACAATTTCTGTTCTGCTTGTTCTACCTTCTGTTGTGCCACCGATAGTTGTGCTTGTAGCAAAATGATTTCCTGGTCTTTTCCTTTTAATAGATTACTCACCTCTGATGCCTTGTCTATGGTGGCTACCGAATAGGCTCCAGCATATTGGGACAGTTTTGTTAGGTCATTAGAGGGATCAAACTCATCCTTCCAAACCACGTTGCCCGTCACTGTTTTTCAGGGAATAGGGCAGGTTGATCAGTCCTTCTCCTTTTCCGCCGTCGTTTTACTACAACCTTGTGCTTTGGGCTGTAAAAGACATCCAAGGGAAGAATTTCTTCTACTTGCAAAACAATATGATCGGAGGGATCCTTAGGAATTATTTCTATTCCTGTAGAACTGGGTAGGCTGCTGGTTCCACTTGGAACCTGTTTAGATGTTGTCTCCTGTGTGTCAGCCACTTTTGATGTTCCGGCTTCCTTCGAGTTCTCAAGATTACTTATGATTGAGTCGAATTGCTGCCATTCCTGGAGCAATTTCGGGTCAATCTGGGCATCTACATTCACCTCTGTGCTGCTCTGTTCCTGCTCTTTTCCCTGGGTTTCCTCTTGCTCTTTTGCATGCACTTCCTCCTGCTCTTTTGATGTAGCAGGAGGTTCCTTAGTGAGTCGCTGCTCAGGCTCGCTTGATTCTGTCATTGGGGTTGTTGCTAACAGATCTAGAGGCAGAGTTTGCAACCTCTGTTCTCTAAGTCTGTTAAATTCAACTAACCGTCATCTTGATACTTCATTCTAGCCAGCGATTTAACTTGGAATATTGACTCGGCTAAGGAGAACAAGTCATCAAACATATCTTCTTTATGATCAAATTTAGTTAATTTTGCCTGTTCAAGTGCATTGTAGGCGACTTTGTTTGGATCAAATCGCCTATTAGGAAGAGTGGCTAGACTTAGTGCCTTGAGTTTATCAGCTTCTTTCTCTGCATGTTTAAAGTCATGTTGAGCATAGACACCACATCTTAGAGGAAAAGGAGGCCAAACCTGCTTCTTTTTGCTCTTTAGAGTTTGCGTAACTCCTTCGGATGTAATCTGATAGGCTACCTCTCTGGATAATAGTTTATCAGGTATGTACAAAGGGAGGACATGAGATTTGGCTTGGCTGCCGAAAACTCTTACATAGGTGAATTTTTCTTCTCCGAACCATCTTCCTATGGATGTCAAGTCAACCCCCGCTTGGTAGGAAATCTTAGGAGCAGGTTTATCAAAAATGAAATAGTGAATGGGTAACATAAAACCGTTGCAAACTTGATATAAATGGTGCTTATAGTGAGCTTTCCATAACTTCTGATGGTATATATGAATGGGCATGGGGTCTTGTGGAGTCCATCTCCATCCAAGCACAGGAAATTCAGAATTAAAACACAGGGTGTCCAAGATATAGGCACTATAGTAGAATGGGGGAATGACCCTTTTAGTAATGCGGGATTTATTTCTAAACTCAAGGACTGCGGTCGCTAGCCTATCAAACAATATGGTTGATCAATCCATTATTTCACTATTGCATGCTGCCTCCATCAAAGGAACCATCTCTATAGTGAAATTTGCGGAATTATGCAACCCCCACAATCTACACATCATTATCCCGGCATAACAATAAGGAGAACACAAAGAATCGATAGAGTACTTACCCGAAGACTCATGCTTGTGTTTTGCTAGGTTTTGCCTCCAATCCCGAATGGGTTCAGATTCAATTTCGTTCTCATTTCTGAATTTCTCCAAGAAGGCCTTGTTGTACTTCTTCTCTAGTACAGGAAAATGGTACAATTGCCTCAAATCATCAGGTTGAAATGAACCGAAGATTCTCCCATCCATGGTGAAAAATGTTCTGTTTGTGATTGAGATTTCTTCAATTGTCCACTTCACCACATCTGATATGGGAGAATTTGTTCCCGAGCTGTTATCCGATGAAGGAACGAGTCGGCTAAATCCTTTAGAGTAGCATAAGATTTTCGAGTCGTGCCGGCTGTGGCTTGCACTGTTGTTACCTCAGGCCCTTTGGCCTCAATTAAATTATAGGTGCTTAGCCAAGTAGTTTTTCCAAGTCCTAGACATGTAGTGTCGGATATCAGTCCTTTTCTATTTGTTCCTGGATCGGCGGTGGGTTGCCCCGTAGCTGGCGAAGCGGAAGCTGTTGCGGTCTTCTTAGATTTCTTCCCCATTCTGCTTGAATTTTCTGCTTCGAAAGAGCTCTGCACAGGAGTGAAAATGAACGTAATGTGGAGAATTGATAGCACAAACCAAAGAAGAACGAGATATATCAATCAATGAATAATGGAGGATTTAAATTAAAGTGGCCACGAATGCGATCTCCGAAGAGATTTTAGACTTACTGTTTCATTAAATGGCCGTTTAAACCTGTCAATCCTTTAAATGCTCATATGTCGTTTATTGGCCAAATGATTCACTTAAGCGTGGCTCTGATGTTTTGGAAGTTGAGTGCAAGTGAATCGCTATCGGGATTAGAAAGGTCATTAATACTAGATAACCATAAAATATCCTGGCTTTCCCAATATTTTTTGAAATCTGCGCTTTTAGCTTTATCACAATCGGCGATCGGGGGAAAGCTTAAGTTGTTATATTGGTTCCTTTTGGAATCCCTGATTGCTGATAGTGATATCGCCAAGTCGCATCGGGAGTTTTAAATGAGGGCTTTGAAATGCATGCATGGTACATCCCCGATCACCGATAGCGATATCGCATCGCATCGGAGCGAAAAGTGACTTTTGTTATGATAGCTTGCCATTGCCGATATTCGATAACCATTCGTGTATTGTCGCGTCGAGGAAAGCTTAATGGGCCTTTGTTATGTATCCTTTGTTATTGCGATATGCGATCTTGCGATCGCTTTATCGCAATAATAAGGGATTATTCATTTTTTATTATAAGACCGCTTATGTGATTTATCAAAAGGTTTATAATATTTTATTTATTTTCGGACCTTTTGAAAAATACTAAGTTGATACCAATTTAATTCTAAAAGGGACCCATTTCATATTATAGTTATGAAAATAAAATTTGTATGAAATGGGGGGTTGTTGTAGAGCACAACAATCGGCGATTCGCCGGAAGGAACAGTTATCTCTGAAAAGTACTGAAATACTTAAACTTTCTCTAAATAGGAATCTCATCAAAGAGGAAGATTCTAATATAATTAGGTATATATGCATTCCAGATAAAATAAAACCATCTTTGCTAATTTCCTCTCTTGTTTAAACTTAGATACATTCTAAGTTTTAAATTGGCCTATATTGGTTGATAATGATAAAACAGAAAACCTTTCCAAATCAGCTTTTAGAATTGACTCGTCTGTCATAGGTAGAGCCTCTGCTGCCAACAAACGTTCATAGTTTCGACAGGGATACCTTTTAACCACATTATTGTCCATTATCCCATCCACTTCAGAGTATGATTAATAGAATGAATTCAAAACATGCTTTCATATTTTGTATTTCTTTAACTTTTCTGTTATTTTGTAAGATAAAAAGTCATTGTCCTGGTTTGGTGGCCAGCTGAGTGACAATGCCATTCACTGGTAGTAATTTAACCGAACAAGCTGGCTCGTGATGAGACCCCTTGTCTTATAATTTTAAGCCATTACCCTGTTTTGGTATGCAGTGTTGGTAATGTCGGTTAGACTATTTCCCGATGATCATGGTAAGCAGGCTTGTAATAAGACCCCTTATCTTTTATATCAAATATTTTAGAATTACACTTGAGTAATTCAAACTTCGATGAATGGGATGGACAATTTTCTCCTTTAGAGAGAATGGATGACAGGGTAAGAGTTGAAGATGCTGAAATTGGATTAGTTTTTGTTTTGATATTGATAACCTTTTTTGTGACCAATTTGAAAACATAAAATGATTTACAATACTTCTAAATTTTGAGAAGAGTTCACAAAAATTGAAATGCGGTTTCAGAATGCAATTATACCTAGTTTCCTAGAAATTATCCCTTTTGTCTAAGGCTTCTATTATTTTAAAAGCAAATATCAACACTACTTCTTTGAGCAACTTTTTCATACAGCAAAGGTCAATGGAAGATACCTTACAACTTTATTTCCTAATGGTCCTACAAACTACAAATTTTACTAAACTAAAAAAGGAGAAGGGGTTACCTCCTCAATTGAAGAATTTCTTTAAGATAAGGCCATTAAAAGGGAGAGAATCTCTCAAACATGATAAATATTGTAATATGAAGGTCGAATGGCCTATCTTCTCGCAGATCTGAAATGGCCCAAGCCACATTTTCTGGAACTTGGTGTATTTTCCTTTATCCTCATGGGCTTTGTCCCATTTCAGAACTAAATCACCAACTTGAAACTGTTTTGAACCGGATGAGGTTGAATCAAAGGATGACTTGATAATTTGCTGATGTTTTGCATGAGTAACCTTGGCTTTTTCTCTTTCCTCTTCTAATTTTAGGATTTGATCATGTCTAAGTTGAATAGAAGAAGAAGGGCTTTCCTCAATAAACTGAACTAGGGCTAGAGAAGGAAGGACAAGATTTGTTGGTAGCACTGCTTCTTTTCCATACACAAGATTGAATGGAGAAGAACCTATGGAAGCTTTCTGTGTTAGCCTATCAGCCCATAGTGCGAATATTAAAGATTTATGCCAGTTTTATGATTTTGTTCGATAGTTTGCTTAATAATCTTGATTAGATTTTTATTTGGTAGATTCTGCTAAACCGTTACCTTGGGGATAGTAATTAGCAGAATATTTCAATTTAAATCCTCTTTTAAAAGCGAAATCAAACATAGCATTGCCTGAGAAATAAGATGCATTATCAAAAACAAGAGCATTTGGGACACCAAACCTGGTAATGATCAATTGATCTATGAATTCTATTATTGCCTCAGAATTTGTTGTCTTTAATGGAATTGCTTCAACCCACTTAGTAAAATAATCCGTGGCAGTAAGGATATAATTATGCTGTTTGGAAGAATGTGGAGTGATTTCTCTGATGATGTCCAATCCCCATTTCTCAAATAGTTGTTCAATGGTGACTGGTTGCAAAGGGAAAGCTGGCTTTCTTTGTCTTCCATTAGAAGTTTGACAACTTCGGCATTTCCTTACATATTCATGAGCATCTCTAAACAGGGTGGGCCAATAATATCCAGCATGAATGATTTTGTGGGCTGTTGTGTCAGCTCCAAAATGTCCTCCTGCTGGTCCATTATGTAATTCCTGCAAAACCTTTTTTGCTTCAGGTTTTTCTAGGCATCTTAATAAGAATGAATCATAATTTTGCCTAAAAAGTACATCATCAACAATTGTAAAATTTCTTGCTTTCAATCTAATGGCCCTCTTGCTTTTATAAGATAGGTTAGGAGGTGCATATCCATTTTTTAAATAAAAGATCAAGTCTGCATATTGGGATTCAGAATCTGTAATACTTATCTGATTGATTTCTTTGATATGTTCTGTATCACCTGGTTGTTGAATGTTGGATGCTCTTGCCAATAACCTGCAAAAACCTTGGCCTCTAACAATCTTTGCTGGCTTGATTTCCAAGTCATATTCTTGAAGTGTTGTAACCCAGTTTGCCCTTTTTTCACCTAATTCCCTTTGGATTAATAGTTGTTTGTATGGGCTTTTAAAAGGAAGGTTCTGTAATGTTGGACAACTTTATATATAGCAAAGGCTTGTTTTTCTACTTCGGAGTAATTCAGTTCGGCACCCTGCAAGTTTGAACTATAAAATGAAATGGGTGCTTCCAAGTTGTGATCATTAATCTGAGTGAGTACTGTTGCATAAGACAAATTGGATGTGATAGTATACAATGTGAAATGATTAGAAAAATTAGGAGTATTTAAAGCGGGGGCATTAATTATTGATTGTTTGATTAAATCAAACGCTTCCTTTTCTGCTGATCCCCGTTTAAACACTGAATTTTTCTTAATCATAATTTGTAGTGGCAAAATAATGTGAGAAAAGTCTGGAACAAATCTTTTGACAAAATTGATTTGGCCTAAAAATGACAGCATGGATTTTTTATTATGAGGAAAATGGATTTCAGAGATCTCTTTGATCCTACTCACATCAATATAAATGCCATCTTTGGACACAATAAAGCCCAAAAGCTTTCCTTGATCAAGAGCAAAGAAGTATTTTTTAGGATTGAGTGAAATACTGTACCTTCTGCAGCGTTGAAAGATTTGGTTTAAATCATGCAAATGATTGGTTCTCTTTTTAGAAAATACAGTAATATCATCTAAGTAGACAAAAATTGTTTTATTGATCAATCCTTTGAAAGCTATATCCATCGCTCTTTGGAATGTGGCTCCTGCATTAATGAGTCCGAAAGGCATTTTCTGATAGGCATAAGTTCCCTATTTTGTTCTGAATGTAGTTTTAAGTCTGTCATCAGGATGGACCAAAACTTGGTTGTATCCTGAAAAACCATCTAAAAAGGACATCAATTCAGAGCCTGCTACTGAATGGAGTATCTGCTCCATAGTAGGTAATGGGAAATTGTCTTTTAGGCTTGCCTTATTCAGATTTTTGAAATCTATACAAATCCGGATATCACCATTTTTCTTCCTAACATGCACCATATTGGAGACCCAATTCGAGTGTCGTTCGGGAAAAGTAACCTTGGCCTTTAAGAGTTTATTAAGTTCAGTTTTAATTTGACTCTCTAAGTTCGGATGTATTTTCCTGAGCTTTTGTTGAACTGGTTTTTGTTCTGCAAGCATAGGAATGGTATGCTGGATGATAGATGTATCATATGTCTTTAAATCATCATACTTCCAAGCGAAGATATGTTTATTCTTTCTTAATAGTCTAATGAATGCTGTTTTTTCTTCCTGAGAAAGTCCTAATCCTAGATTAATGTTTTGAGGATTTTGTTCAGTGCCAAGATTAATCAACTCAAACCTCAAGGTGGAACTGTGGAGCTTTGTATTGATCACAGGTTTAAATCTGTCTTTAATATCATAAAGATCCTCCAGCTTCACCACAGGCTTCGGTATTGAGTTTTCCTCATGCTTTTCTCTCATCTGAAGATCATGATCGCTCTCCTCTATAATCTGATCATCATAGGACTTTTCGGAAGTCAGAAATTGTAAAATGTCTTCATCGTGATTAAAAACTCTCCAATTAGTGACATTGTCAGGAATTGAAGGCCTAAAAAGCAATTCTACTGAAAATCTATCTGGGCTATAATCCTCGGAAGGTAGGAGTTTGGAAGCAACATTGGCTAGCAAGTCGGCTGCCGAATTTTGAGACCTGGGAATGGAAGAGATATTGAATGCTGAAAAGTGCGAGGTGAGTTCTTGCACCAGCGATTGATAATGCTTGAGGTGATTTGAAAGACAATGAATCGTATTTCTCACCTGTTTGACAATAATTTCAGAATCGCCAAATACTTTTAAATATTTCACTTTAAGGCCAATTGCTTTGTACAGTCCCTGGACTAAGGCTTCATACTCGGCTGTGTTGTTTGTGCATTCAAATTCTAACCTACAGGACATCATTGTTTTTTCTCCTTGCGGGCTAACCAAGATACATCCTGCTCCCGAGCCTTCATTAGATTTAGAGCCATCAAAATATAAAGACCAAAATAAAGAATTATCTACAATTGTATTTACAGTTTTCTCAGTATCATTAAAACATCTTGACCTGTCTGTTTGTGAATAATTTTCAATCTGAGATGAAAAATTGTTTACTGAGAAAGGAGATGGTTGGGCTGTGAAGTTGCCAAAGAATGATTCCGACGAATAATTCCCTAAGATATTGTTATTAAATGCTATGGGTTGATTTTCCTGTTCGAAATCTATGACAGTGTGGGTCATGTGCTTTTCCCGATTGATTTTTATTTGATTTGGCTTTCCATTGTAGGGTAGCCACATGTGGGACCAATCGGTAGAAATATACCCATGGAGCTTCTCGGACCAATCCCTACTTAAGATTAAACCATAAAATTCAGGTATATCGGCGATTAGGATATCAATTCTTTGAACTACTCGCGGATCGGCCGATAACCTGATCATTACAGAGTTGATTTCTCCTACAACCTATACCTTAGTTCTATCTAGCTGTACAATGTGAATTGCAGATTTCTGGGGTTCAATGTTCAGTTTGGAACAAACCGAAGCTGGCATTATATTTGAGGATGCCCCTGAATCAATCAAACAATTGTGCAGATTACGATTATAAATCTCATAGGTTAATAGGAAAGGAGGAGTATGGGAATTGGATCTGTCTCTGATCAGAATTGTATCAGTAGCTTCAATCCTACTAGAAGGTGGTTGTCCTGAATCATTTGCAGCTTTAGCACTGGGAAGAGGTGAGGAAGGAACAACATTCAATTCTTTGAGAAGCAATTTCTGCTGATGTTTTAGTTTACTAAGTTCAAACATAGTAATGTTTGCCTTAGTTTTCTTCATATCATCAACGATATTGTAATCCATTGAATCAGATACTACTAATGTTTTAGATGTTGAAGGCATATTTGAGGTTGAAGGTTGGTTTTGGGAAACCGTTGCAGCTGGATTCCTTGTGGATACCTTTTCCTTTATTGTTGTGGCACCTGCACTTCTTTTCTTTGAAGTTGCCTGGATGGGTTCAGGGGCACCTTTACTCCTAGTGGTGACAGGAAAAGCTTCTTATTCATTTTCTGTATTGGAGTTAGGCAATATGAAATCCCACATTCCATGGCATTCAACAACTTCCTCTTCATCATCAGTTGGTGAGATTGTTTCCTCTTCTTCTTCTTCAGGGTTTGAATCTGCATTAGATATAACATTCGGTGGTTTTGATTCAGTTTTCTTGAAAGTTATAAAGGGCCTTTTAGTTGAGGTTTCTGCTAGTTTCTTTTTGATTTCAACCATTTCATTTGACAAAGTCTTAAGGACCTTTTGCAGACCTTCCATATCATAGGGATCTTTAGATGTTTTCTTCTTTGAATCATCTTTAAAAGAAACTTTTTTGGCTTTTCTATCTTCCAGAGCAGCTTTCTTCTCTAGAGCATTAATACGTTTCTCCAAAGCAAGTGCTTCTTTCATGTTTTCAGCTAAAGTTGGCTTTGCAGCCTTGTCTACAAAAATAGCTATATTGGCAGGTAGGGCAGTTATATACCATTCGCTTTTGATTTGTTCACTTGGTTTGGAGGCCGTTGGGATTTTATTCAATAGTTTATTAAATCGTGCATTGAATTCTTTAATTGGTTCCCTATGCTCTATCCTAAGATTGGAGAGATCATTTATTAATGTGGCTAAAGATCTATCATCTCCATACTTAGTGAGAAACTGTTCTTGGCAAGTGGTCCAACTGGTAATGGAACCAGATGGCAAGGAAAAATACCAGGATCTTGTTGATCCTTGCAAAGTATAAGGGAAGAGCCTAACTACAACATCTTCCTCAGTTACTCCTTTGAGATTAACTGATAACATGAAGTTATTAATATGTTCCTTAGCTTGTGTTCCATCATCTGGGTTAAACTTGGGTAGCCATTTTTCAGGAGCATCAGGTAATGCATGTAATGGTGCAGGCATATTGACCGCACCAGGCCTGGTCCATGGATCTGCCATTGTAACACCAGTAGTGGATGATACTACTGTTGAAATTCCAGATGTTTGGGAAGGAGTTGATATTGAGGATTGCGCAGGTTGGGATGTTGAAGTTCCTAATCCCTGATGAACAACAATATGTAATGAGGGAGTGGATGGTTGACTTCGCACAGGGGAAGATGAGATGGAGGATGTGGATGAAAGTGCTTCACTGTCAGATCCTTCAGTGTTCTTCTTGGCCCTTTTCCTTTTAGGTAAAGGGAACTCAGTGGGTTCAATACCGAGCTTTCTGCTCTGAAGTCTAGTGAGGGGATGAGGTAGATTGAACTGCGAAGTCTCATTGCTTTGAGATACTTCAGATTTTTGTGGTGTTATCAAGAAGCCTTGAAGTTTCTGGATGAGTAACTGAACTTCAGGGGACTCGGGACTTAATTTTTCTGGAGTATTGTGGCTGAGAGCAGTGGTAGTTGATTCCTCTTCTTCTTGCTTGGATATTGGAGAACCAGCATGCAATTGGGAAGTACGAGGTGAGGTGGAGGGAGATTTACTCTGAGAATGGTCTGTAGATTTGGGTTTTCTCGCCATTCATAGTTCATGCCCTCCTTCTAGCGCCAAAAATGTTGATGCCCCGAAAATCATTGTATCAACATTGGGGGATAACCACCCAGTCCGAACCTTAATACAACTCCTTTTCCGTTTGGAATGGTGGCTCCGACTAGATATAATGGGACCAGTTTCCCAATAATGAATAAAAGGGGATGGATGAGTGATTGATTTCTAATAAATGATAATGAATGGATGACTTAATCTATCAGCGAAAATATAAATAACTATTCTATCCCGGGAGGCTTCTATTCTTTAAAGTGCAACGTTTGATGATCTCTGTTCATCGATAGGCATATAGATGACTCTAAGCAATAAACATAGACATTCCTTTACTTAATGATTACTTTGTTCAAATAGTTGAACAAAGTGATTAACACATTGTTACACCTATCCTTTTATATTACCGATACATGTATGATTAAAAGGAAAGCATGCTGTAAACATCCAATAGTGGAAAGTATAAAGAATGATGTTAAAACACATGCATATATCTGATAATAGCAAGAGCGATCAAACAAAAATTCACATAAAAGGAATGAACTCAGACATAGATAGTAGTACCATATGAGCTGCAAATCACTCCCAATATCAATCGCTATTTGGATTCCTTCTTCCGACGCAGAAACACTTTTAAACAAAGGCAGTAGTGCACATTCACATAAAAGCTTCGTTATCAAAATTGGAATAATTGGCCCAGTCTTTATAAAAGAATATGCCTGAAGTACAGTAGTGCAACTTCAAGTTTAAGTCATATACAAAAAATTACGACCCTTTCTAAATACATGAAAGGGTCTATAAATACTTGATTAAAACTAACTAACTATGAAACTAAAATCCTACTTAATTGGTACAACTTGATTCGGAATATCTTCCTCACGGCAATCTGGCAGTCAGCAGCATGATTCATCACTTAGGTTGTTTTCCTTTAGACCTGAGCTGGCATATCGCAAGCATTGGTTCCACTTCTGGTGGTCGGTTGAGACGAGAATTGAGTTGGGCAGCATAGGTGGCATCTTGTATATCAGGAATGATACACCCGATTGCATCTGTGAGGCACTTGAGGGCGGCTCTCTGGCTGTATGGTTTGACTAAGAACAACCAATAGGTGTCCCATGTCAAACTGTTAATTCCTGCGATTAATCTCCCATTTTTCTCCAACTCTTGATAACATGACTGCTCCAATGTTTTAGCCGATAGCAATTTACCTGGGGTACATTGAGAGATCATGTTAGATAAGTAGAGAGTATCATTAATCAATTCAACCAAATTACTTGTGGTTAATTTGCATCTGGAAACTGCTCTCTTTGCTTTCATTAACTGGGACTGCCATTCCATAAATAATATCTCTTTATGCGATTCTAGGATTTTTGGCAAATTAGCTGCCTATCCCTCATCAGTGTCTTGCCACTCAAGAAAATTAGTCAAGGTCTCATCGGCCTGCTCCAAGTCTGTTCTAGCATCAGCCGATTTATCACTTATTGATGCTGTTAAGTCACATAAAGGTTCTGCTTGGGCGATTTGTTGACATAACAGCCTTATCTGTGTCACCAATGCCTTGTTTATCTGTAATGCCTCTGCTCTGAATTCAGCTGGCTGTGGAAGATTCTTGGTTTTCTCTATTTGGGCTGATAGTTGAGCAATTTGCTCATCTTTCGACTTCAGCATTTGTTCATTCATTGCTTTTAGTTTTTCCAATGCTTCCGACAGCTCTTTCTGCTTTTGAACTGCACTCGAATCAATTCTCTATTTCTCTTCCTGCAATTGTTTATTCAATTGATTATTTATTTGTTGCTGTGTAAACAATTGTCGTTCTGCTTGTTCTGCCTTCTGCTGTGCCTCCGATAGTTGTGCTTGTAGCAAAATGATTTCCTGGTCTTTTCCTTTTAATAGATTACTCACCTCTGATGCCTTGTCTATGGTGGCTGCCGAATAGGCTCCAACATATTGGGACAGTTTTGTTAGGTCATCAGAGGGATCAAACTCCTCCTTCCAAACCACGTTGCCCGTCACTGTTTGTTCAGGGAATAGGGAAGGTTGATCAGTCCTTCTCCTTTTTCGCTGTCGTTTTACTACAGCCTTGTGCTTTGGGCTGTAAAAGACATCCAAGGGAGGAATTTCTTCTACTTGCAAAACAATCTGATCGGAGGGATCCTTAGGAATTATTTCTATTCCTGTAGAACTGGGTAGGCCACTGGTTCCACTTGGAACCTGTTTAGATGTTGTCTCCTGTGTGTCAGCCGCTTTTGATGTTTCGGCTTCCTTCGAGCTCTCAAGATTGCTTATGATTGAGTCGAATTGCTGCCATTCCTGGAGCAATTTCGGGTCAATCTGGGCATCTACATTCACCTCTGTGCTGCTCTGTTCCTGCTCTTTTCCCTGGGTTTCCTCTTGCTCTTTTGCATGCACTTCCTCCTGCTCTTTTGATGTAGCAGGAGGTTCCTTAGTGAGTCGCTGCTCAGGCTCGCTTGATTCTGTCGTTGGGGTCGTTGCTAACAGATCTAGAGGCAGAGTTTGCAACCTCTGTTCTCTAAGTCTGTTAAATTCAACTAACCCGTCATCCTGATACTTCATTCTAGCCAGCGATTTAACTTGGAATATTGACTCGGCTGAGGAGAACAGGTCATCAAACATATCTTCTTTATGATCAAATTTAGTTAATTTTTCCTGTTCAAGTGCATTGTAGGCGACTTTGTTTGGATCAAATCGCCTATTAGGAAGAGTGGCTAGACTTAGTGCCTTGATTTTATCAGCTTCTTTCTCTGCATGTTTAAAGTCATGCAGAGCGTAGACTTAGTATCTTGATTTTATCAGTGCTCTTTAGAGTTTGTGTAACTCCTTCGGATGTAATCTGATAGGCTACCTCCCTGGCTAACAGTTTATCAGGTATGTACAAAGGGAGGACATGAGGTTTGGCTTGGCTGCCGAAAACTCTTACATAGGTGAATTTTTCTTCTTTGAACCATCTTCCTACGGATGTCAAGTCAACCCCCGCTTGGTAGGAAATCTTAGGAGCAGGTTTATCAAAAATGGAATAGTGAATGGGTAACATAAAACCGTTGCAAACTTGATATAAATGGTGCTTATAGTGAGCTTTCCATAACTTCTGATGGTATATATGAATGGGCATGGGGTCTTGTGGAGTCCATCTCCATCCAAGCACAGGAAATTCAGAATTAAAACACAGGGTGTCCAAGATATAGGCACTATAGTAGAATGGGGGAATGACCCTTTCAGTAATGCGGGATTTGTTTCTAAACTCAAGGACTGCGGTCAGCTAGCTTATCAGACAATATAGTTGCCCAATCCATTATTTCACTATTACATGCTGCCTCCATCAAAGGAACCATCTCTATAGTGAAATTTGCGGAATTATGTAACCCCCACAATCTACACATCATTATCCCGGCATAACAATAAGGAGAACACAAAGAATCGACAGAGTACTTACCCGAAGACTCATGCTTGTGTTTTGCTGGGTTTTGCCTCCAATCCCGAATGGGTTCAGATTCAATTTCGTTCTCATTTCTGAATTTCTCCAAGAAGGCCTTGTTGTACTTCTTCTCCGGTACAGGAAAATGGTACATTTGCCTCAAATCATCAGGTTGAAATGAACCGAAGATTCTCCCATCCATGGTGCAAAATGTTCTGTTTGTGATTGGGATTTCTTCAATTGCCCACTTCACCACATCTGTATATGGGAGAATTTGTTCCCGGGCTGCTATCCGATGAAGGAAAGAGTCGGCTAAATCCTTTAGAGTAGCATCAGATTTCCGAGTCGTGTCTGTTGTGGCTTGCACTGTTGTTACCTCAGGCCCTTCGGCCTCAATTAAATTATAGGTGCTTAGCCAAGTAGTTTTGTCGAGTCCTAGACATGTAGTGTCGGATATCAGTCCTTTTCTGTTTGTTCCTGGATCGGCGGTGGGTTGCCCTGTAGCTGGCGAAGCGGAAGCTGTTGCGGTCTTCTTAGATTTCTTCCCCATTCTGCTTGAATTTACTGCTTCGGAAGAGCTCTGCACAGGAGTGAAAATGAACGTAATGTGGAGAATTGATAGCACAAACCAAAGAAGAACGAGATATATCAATCAATGAATAATGGAGGATTTAAATTAAGGTGGCCACGAATGCGATCTCCGAAGAGATTTTAGACTTACTGTTTCATTAAATGGCCATTTAAACCTGTCAATCCTTTAAATGCTCATTATGTCGTTTATTGGCCAAATGATTCACTTAAGCGTGGCTCTGATGTTTTGGCGGTTGAGTGCAAGTGAATCGCTATCGGGAAAGAAAGGCCATTAATACTAGATAACCATAAAATATCCCAGCTTTACCAATCTTTTTTGAAATCTGCGCTTTTAGCTTTATCGCAATCGGCGATCGGGGGAAAGCTTAAGTTGTTATATTGGTTCCTTTCGGAATCCCCGATTGCCGATAGCGATATCGCCAAGTCGCATCGGGAGTTTTAAATGAGGGCTTTGAAATGCATGCATGGTACATCCCCGATCGCTGATAGCGATATCGCATCGCATCGGAGCGAAAAGGGACTTTTGTTATGATAGCTTGCCATTGCCGATATCCGATAACCATTCGTGTATTGTCGCATCAGGGAAAACTTAATGGGCCTTTTGTTATGTATCCTTTGTTATTGCGATATGCGATCTTGCGATCGCTTTATCGCAATAATAAGGGATTATTCATTTTTTATTATAAGACCGCTTATGTGATTTATCAAAAGGTTTATAATATTTTATTTATTTTTGGACCTTTTGAAAAATACTAAGTTGATACCAATTTAATTCTAAAAGGGACCCATTTCATATTATAGTTATGAAAATAAAATTTGTATGAAATGGGGGGTTGTTGTAGAGCACAACAATTGGCGATTCGCTGGAAGGAACAATTATCTCTGAAAAGTACTGAAATACTTAAACTTTCTTTAAATAGGAATCTCATCAAAGAGGAAAATTCTAATATAATTAGGTATATATGCATTCCAAATAAAATAAAACTATCTTTGCTAATTTCCTCTCTTGTTTAAACTTAGATACATTCTAAGTTTTAAATTGGCCTATATTGGTTGATAATGATAAAATAGAAAACCTTTCCAAATCAGCTTTTAGAATTGACTCGTCTGTCATAGGTAGAGCCTCTGCTGCCAGCAAACGTTCATAGTTTCGATAGGGATACCTTTTAACCACATTATTGTCCATTATCCCATCCACTTCAGAGTATGATTAACAGAATGAATTCAAAACATGCTTTCATATTTTGTATTTCTTTTACTTTTCTGTTATTTTGTAAGATAAAAAGTCATTGTCCTGGTTTGGTGGCCAGCTGAGTGACAATGCCATTCACTGGTAGTAATTTAACCGAACAAGCTGGCTCGTGATGAGACCCCTTGTCTTATAATTTTAAGCCATTACCCTATTTTGGTATGCAGTGTTGGTAATGTCGGTTAGACTATTTCCCGATGATCATGGTAAGCAGGCTTGTAATAAGACCCCTTATCTTTTATATCAAATATTTTAGAATTACACTTTGAGTAGTTCAAACTTCGATGAATGGGATGGACAATTTTCTCCTTAAGAGAGAATGGATGACAGGGTAAGAGTTGAAGATGCTGAAATTGGATTAGTTTTTGTTTTGATATTGATAACCTTTTTTGTGACCAATTTGAAAACATAAAATGATTTACAATACTTCTAAATTTTGAGAAGAGTTCACAAAAATTGAAATGTGGTTTCAGAATGCAATTATACCTAGTTTCCTAGAAATTATCCCTTTTGTCTAAGGCTTCTATTATTTTAAAAGCAAATATCAACACTACTTCTTTGAGCAACTTTTTCATATAGCAAAGGTCAATGGAAGATACCTTACAACTTTATTTCCTAATGGTCCTACAAACTACAAATTTTACTAAACTAAAAAGGAGAAGGGGTTACCTCCTCAATTGAAGAATTTCTTTAAGATAAGGCCATTAACAGGGAGAGAATCTCTCAAACCTGATAAATCTTGTAATATGAAGGTCGAATGGCCTATCTTCTCGCAGATCTGAAATGGCCCAAGCCACATTTTCTGGAACTTGGTGTGTTTTCCTTTATCCTCATGGGCTTTGTCCCATTTCAGAACTAAATCACCGACTTGAAACTGTTTTGAACCGGATGAGGTTGAATCAAAGGATGACTTGATAATTTGCTGATGTTTTGCATGAGTAACCTTGGCTTTTTCTCTTTCCTCTTCTAATTTTAGGATTTGATCATGTCTAAGTTGAATAGAAGAAGAAGGGCTTTCCTCAATAAACTGAACTAGGGCTAGAGAAGGAAGGACAAGATTTGTTGGTAGCACTGCTTCTTTTCCATACACAAGATTGAATGAAGACGAACCTATGGAAGCTTTCTGTGTTATCCTATCAGCCCATAGTGCGAATATTAAAGATTTATGCCAGTTTTTATGATTTTGTTTGATAGTTCGCTTAATAATCTTGATTAGATTTTTATTGGTAGATTCTGCTAAACCGTTACCTTGGGGATAGTAATTAGCAGAATATTTCAATTTAAATCCTCTTTTAATAGCGAAATCAAACATAGCATTGCCTGAGAAATAAGATGCATTATCAAAAACAAGAGCATTTGGGACACCAAACCTGGTAATGATCAATTGATCTATGAATCCTATTATTGCCTCAGAATTTGTTGTCTTTAACGGAATTGCTTCAACCCACTTAGTAAAATAATCCATGGTAGTAAGGATATACTTATGCTGTTTGGAAGAATGTGGAGTGATTTCTCCGATGATGTCCAATCCCCATTGCTCAAATAGTTGTTCAATGTTGACTGGTTGCAAAGGGAAAGCTGGCTTTCTTTGTCTTCCACTAGAAGTTTGACAACTTCGGCATTTCCTTACATATTCATGAGCATCTCTAAACATGGTGGGCCAATAATATCCAGCATGAATGATTTTGTGGGCTATTGTGTCAGCTCCAAAATGTCCTCTTGCTGGTCCATCATGTAATTCCTGCAAAACCTTTTGTGCTTCAGGTTTTTCTAGGCATCTTAATAAGATTGAATCATAATTATTCCTAAAAGGTACATCATCAACAATTGTGAAATTTCTTGCTTTCAATCTAATGGCCCTCTTGCTTTTATAAGACAGGTTAGGAGGTGCATATCCATTTTTTAAATAAAAGATCAAGTCTGCATATTGGGATTCAGAATCTGTAATACTTATCTGATTGATTTCTTTGATATGTTCTGTATCACCTGGTTGTTGAATGTTGGATGCTCCTGCCAATAACCTGCAAAAACCTTGGCCTCTAACAATCTTTGCTAGCTTGATTTCCAAGTCATATTCTTGAAGTGCTGTAACCCAGTTTGCCCTTTTTTCACCTAATTCCCTTTGGATTAATAGTTGCCTTACTGCAGAGAAAGGAACTATAACTTTTGTATGGGCTTTTAAAAGGAAGGGTCTGTAATGTTTGACAACTTTATATACAGCAAAGGCTTGTTTTTCTACTTCGGAGTAATTCAGTTTGGCACCCTGCAAGTTTGAACTATAAAATGAAATGGGTGCTTCCAAGTTGTGATCATTAATCTGAGTGAATACTGCTGCATAAGACAAATCGGATGCGATAGTATACAATGTGAAATGATTAGAAAAATTAGGAGTATTTAAAGCGTGGGCATTAATTATTGATTGTTTGATTAAATCAAATGCTTCCTTTTCTGCTGATCCCCGTTTAAACACTGATTTTTTCTTAATCATAATTTGTAGTGGCAAAATAATGTGAGAAAAGTCTAGAACAAATCTTTTGACAAAATTGATTTGGCCTAAAAATGACAGCATGGATTTTTCATTATGAGGAAAATGGATTTCATAGATCTCTTTGATCCTACTCGGATCAATATAAATGCCATCTTTGGACACAATAAAGCCCAAAAGCTTTCCTTGATCAAGAGCAAAGAAGGATTTTTTAGGATTGAGTGAAATACCGTACCTTCTGCAGTGTTGAAAGATTTGGTTTAAATCATGCAAATGATTGGTTCTCTTTTTAGAAAATACAGTAATATCGTCTAAGTAGACAACTACTATTTTATTGATCAATCCTTTGAAAGCTATATCCATCGCTCTTTGGAATGTGGCTCCTGAATTAATGAGTCCGAAAGGCATTTTCTGATAGGCATAAGTTCCCCATTTTGTTCTGAATGTAGTTTTAAGTTTGTCATCAGGATGGACCAAAACTTGGTCGTATCCTGAAAAACCATCTAAAAAGGACATCAATTCAGAACCTGCTACTGAATGGAGTATCTACTCCATAGTAGGTAATGGGAAATTGTCTTTTAGGCTTGCCTTATTCAGATTTCTGAAATCTATAAAAATCTTGATATCGCCATTTTTCTTCCTAACAGGAACCATATTGGAGACCCAGTTCGAGTGTCGAACGGGAAAAATAACCTTGGCCTTTAAGAGTTTTTTAAGTTCAGTTTTAGTTTGACTCTCTACGTTCGGATGTATTTTCCTGAGCTTTTGTTGAACTGGTTTTTGTTCTGCAAGCATAGGAATGGTATGCTAGATGATAGATGTATCATATGTCTTTAAATCATCATACTTCCAAGTGAAGGCGTGTCTATTCTTTCTTAATAGTCTAATGAATGCTGTTTTTTCTTCCAGAGAAAGTCCTAATCCTAGATTAATGTTTTGAGGATTTTGTTCAGTGCCAAGATTAATCAACTCAAACATCAAGGTGGAACTGTGGAGCTTTGTATTGATCACAGGTTTAAATCTGTCTTTAATATCATAAATATCCTCCAGCTTCACCACAGGCTTCGGTATTGAGTTTTCCTCATGCTTTTCTCTCATCTGAAGATCATGATCGCTCTCCTCTATAATCTGATCATCATAGGAATTTTCGGAAGTCAGAAATTGTAAAATGTTTTCATCGTGATTAAAAACTCTCCAATTAGTGACATTGTCAGGAATTGAAGGCCTAAAAAGCAATTCTACTGAAAATCTATCTGGGCTATAATCCTCGGAAGGTAGGAGTTTGGAAGCAACATTGGCTAGCAAGTCAGTTGCCGAATTTTGAGACCTGGGAATGAAAGAGATATTGAATGCTGAAAAGTGCGAGGTGAGTTCTTGCACCAACGATTGATAATGCTTGAGGTGATTTGAAAGACAATGAATCGTATTTATCACCTGTTTGACAATAATTTCAGAATCGCCGAACACTTTTAAATATTTCACTTTAAGGCCAATTTCTTTGTACAGTCCCTGGACTAAGGCTTCATACTCGGCTGTGTTGTTTGTGCATTCAAATTCTAACCTACAGGACAACATTGTTTTTTCTCCTTGCGGGCTAACCAAGATACATCCTGCTCCCGAGCCTTCATTAGATTTAGAGCCATCGAAATATAAAGACCAAAATAAAGAATTATCTACAATTGTATTTACAGTTTTCTTAATATCATTAAAACATCTTGACCTATCTGTTTGTGAATAATTTTCGATCTGAGATGAAAAATTGTTTACTGAGAAAGGAGATGGTTGGGCTGTGAAGTTGCCAAAGAATGATTTCGACGAATAATTCCCTCAGATATTGTTATTAAATGCTATGGGTTGATTTTCCTGTTCGAACTCTATGACAGAGTGGGTCATGTGATTTTCCCGATTGATTTTTATTTGATTTGGCTTTCCATTGTAGGTTAGCCACACGTGGGACCAATCGGTAGAAATATACCCATGGAGCTTCTCGGACAAATCCGTACTTAAGATTAAACCATAAAATTCAGGTATATCGGCGATTAGGATATCAATTATTTGAACTACTCGCGGATCGGCCAATAACTTGATCGTTACAGAGTTGATTTCTCCTACAACCTGTACCTTAGTTCTATCTAGCTGTACAATGTGAATTGCAGATTTCTGGGGTTCAATGTTCAGTTTGGAACAAACCGAAGCTGGCATTATATTTGAGGATGCCCCTGAATCAATCAAACAATTGTGCAGATTACAATTATAAATATCATAGGTTAATAGGAAAGGAGGAGTATGGGAATTGGATCTGTCTCCGATCAGAATTGTATCAGTAGCTTCAATCCTGCTAGAAGGTGGTTGTCCTGAATCATTTGCGGCTTTAGCACTGGGAAGAGGTGAGGAAGGAACATCATTCAATTCTTTGAGAAGCAATTTCTGCTGATGTTTTAGTCTACTAAGTTCAAACATAGTAATGTTTGCCTTAGTTTTCTTCATATCATCAACGATATTGTAATCCATTGAATCAGATACTACTAATGTTTTAGATGTTGAAGGAATATTTGAGGTTGAAGGTTGGTTTTGGGAAACCGTTGCAGCTGGCTTCCTTGTGGATACCTTTTCCTTTGCTGTTGTGGCACCTGCACTTCTTTTCTTTGAAGTTGCCTAGATGGGTTGAGGGGCACCTTTACTCCTAGTGGTGACTGGAAAAGATTCTTCTTCATTTTCTGTATCGGACTTAGGCAATATGAAATCCCACATTCCATGGCATTCAACAACTTCCTCTTCATCATCAGTTGGTGAGATTGTTTCCTCTTCTTCTTCTTCAGGGTCTGAATCTACATTAGATATAACATTCGGTGGTTTTGATTCAGTTTTCTTGAAAGTTCTAAAGGGCCTTTTAGTTGAGGTTTCTGCTACTTGCTTTTTGATTTCAACCATTTCATTTGACAAAGTCTTAAGGACCTTTTGCAGACCTTCCATATCATAGGGATCTTTAGGTGTTTTCTTCTTTGAATCATCTTTAAAAGAAACTTTTTTGGCTTTTCTATCTTCCAGAGCAGCTTTCTTCTCTAGAGCATTAATACGTTTCTCCACAGCAAGTGCTTCTTTCATGTTTTCAGCTAAAGTTGGTTTTGCAGCCCTGTCTACAAAAATAGCTATATTGGCAGGTAGGGCAGTTATATACCATTCGCTTCTGATTTGTTCACTTGGTTTGGAGGCCGTTGGGATTTTATTCAAGAGTTTATTAAATCACGCATTGAATTCTTTAATTGGTTCCCTATGCTCTATCCTAAGATTGGAGAGATCATTTATTAATGTGGCTAAAGATCTATCATCTCCATACTTAGTGAGAAACTGTTCTTGGCAAGTGGTCCAACTGGTAATGGAACCAGATGGCAAGGAAAAATACCAGGATCCTGTTGATCCTTGCAAAGTATAAGGGAAGAGCCTAACTACAACATCTTCCTCAGTTACTCCTTTGAGATTAACTGATAACATGAAGCTATTAATATGTTCCTCAGCTTATGTTCCATCATCTGGGTTAAACTTGGGTAGCCATTTTTCAGGAGCATCAGGTAATGCATGTAATGGTGCAGGCATATTGACCGCACCAGGCCTGGTCCATGGATCTGCCATTGTAACACCAGTAGTGGATGATACTACTGTTGAAATTCTAGATGTTTGGGAAGGAGTTGATATTGAGGATTGCGCAGGTTGGGATGTTGAAGTTCCTAATCCCTGATGAACGACAATATGTAATGAGGGAGTGGATGGTTGACTTCTCACAGGGGAAGATTAGATGGAGGATGTGGATGAAAGTGCTTCACTATCAGATCCTTCACTGTTCTTCTTGGCCCTTTTCCTTTTAGGTAAAGGGAACTCAGTGGCTTCAATATCGAGCTTTCCGCTCTGAAGTCTAGTGAGGGGATGAGGTAGATTGAACTGCGAAGTCTCACTGCTTTGAGATACTTCAGATTTCTGTGGTGTTATCGAGAAGACTTGAAGTTTCTGGATGAGTAACTGAACTTCAGGGGACTCGGGACTTAGTCGTTCTGGAGTATTGTGGCTGAGAGCAGTGGTAGTTGATTCCTCTTCTTCTTGCTTGGACACTGGAGAACCAGCATGCAATTGGGAAGTACGAGGTGAGGTGGAGGGAGATTTACTCTGAGAATGGTCTGTAGATTTGGGTTTGTTCGCCATTCATAGTTCATGCCCTCCTTCTAGCGCCAAAAATGTTGATGCCCCGAAAATCGTTGTATCAACATTGGGGGATAACCACCCGGTCCGGACCTTAATACAACTCCCTTTCTGTTTGGAATGGTGGCTCTGACTGGATATAATGGGACCAGTTTCCCAATAATGAATAAAAGGGGATGGATGAGTGATTGATTTCTAATAAATGATAATGAATGGATGATTTAATCTATCAGCGAAAATATAAATAATTATTCTATCCCGGGAGGCTTCTATTCTTTGAAGTGCAACGTTTGATGATCTTTGTTCATCGATAGGCATATAGATGACTCTAAGCAATAAACATGGATATTCCTTTACTTAATGATTACTTTGTTCAAATAGTTGAACAAAGTTATTAACACATTGTTACACCTATCCTTTTATATTACCGATACATATATGATTAAAAGGAAAGCATGCTGTAAACATCCAGTAGTGGAAAGTATAAAGAATGCTGTTAAAACACATGCATATATCTGATAATAGCAAAAGCGATCAAACAACAATTCACATAAAAGGAATGAACTCAGACATAGATAGTAGTACCATATGAGCTGCAAATCACTCCCAATATCAATCGCTATTTGGATTCCTTCTTCTGACACAGAAACACTTTTAAAAAAAGGCAGTAGTGCACATTCACATAAAAGCTTCGTTATCAAAATTGGAATAATTGGCCCAGTCTTTATAAAAGAATATGCCTGAAGTACAATAATGCAACTTCAGGTTTAAGTCATATACAAAAACTTACGACCCTTTCTAAATACATGAAAGGGTCTATAAATACTTGATTAAAACTAACTAACTATGAAACTAAAATCCTACTTAATTGGCACAACTTGATTCAGAATATCTTCCTCACGGCAATCTGGCAGTCGACAGCATGATTCATCACTTAGGTTGTTTTCCTTTAGACCTGAGCTGGCATATCGTAAGCATTGGTTCCACTTCTAGTGGTCGGTTGAGACGAGAATTGCGTTGGGCAGCATAGGTGGCATCTTGTATATTAGGAATGATACACCCGATTGCATCTGTGAGGCACTTGAGGGCGGCTCTCTGGCTGTATGGTTTGACTAAGAACAACCAATAGGTGTCCCATGTCAAACTATTAATTCTTGTGATTAATCTCCCATTTTTCTCCAGCTCTTGATAACATGACTGCTCCAATGATTTAGCTGATAGCAATTTACCTGGGGTACATTGAGAGATCATGTTAGATAAGTAGAGAGTATCATTAATCAATTCAACCAAATTACTTGTCGTTAATTTGCATCTGGAAACTACTCTCTCTGCTTTCATTAACTGGGACTGCCATTCCATAAATAATATCTCTTTATGCGATTCTAGGATTTTTGGCAAATTAGCTACCTGTCCCTCATCATTGTCTTGCCACTCAAGAAAATTAGTCAAGGTCTCATCGGCCTGCTCCAAGTCTGTTCTAGCATCAGTCGATTTATCACTTATTGATGCTTTTAAGTCACATAAAGGTTCTTCTTGGGCGATTTGTTGGCATAACAACCTTATCTGTGTCACCAATGCCTTGTTTATCTATAATGCCTCTGCTCTGAATTCAGCTAGCTGTGGAATATTCTTGGTTTTCTCTATTTTGGCTGATAGTTGAGCAATTTTCTCATCTTTCGACTTCAGAATTTGTTCATTCATTGCTTTTAGTTTTGCCAATGCTTCCGACAGCTCTTTCTACTTTTGAACTGCACTCGAATCAATTCTCTGTTTCTTCCTGTAATTCTTTATTCAATTGATTATTTATTTGTTGTTGTGTAAACAATTGTCGTTCTGCTTGTTCTGCCTTCTGCTGTGCCACCGATAGTTGTGCTTGTAGCAAAATGATTTCCTGGTCTTTTCCTTTTAATAGATTACTCACCTCTGATGCCTTGTCTATGGTGGCTGCCGAATAGGCTCCAACATATTGGGACTGTTTTGTTAGGTCATCGGAGGGATCAAACTCCTCCTTCCAAACCATGTTTCCCGTCACTGTTTGTTCAGGGAATAGGGAAGGTTGATCAGTCCTTCTCCTTTTCCACTGTTGTTTTAATACAGCCTTGTGCTTTGGGCTATAAAAGACATCCAAGGGAGGAATTTCTTCTACTTGAAAAACAATCTGATCGGAGGGATCCTTAGGAATTATTTCTATTCCTCTAGAACTGGGTAGGCCGCTGGTTCCACTTGGAACCTATTTAGATGTTGTCTCCTGTGTGTCAGCCGCTTTTGATGTTTCGGCTTCCTTCGAGCTCTCAACATTTCTTATCATTGAGTCAAATTGCTGCCATTCCTGGAGCAATTTCGGGTCAATCTGGGCATCTACATTCACCTATGTGCTGCTCTGTTCCTGCTCTTTTCCCTGGGTTTCCTCTTACTCTTTTGCATGCACTTCCTCCTGCTCTTTTGATGTAGCAGGAGGTTCCTTAGTGAGTCGCTGCTCAGGCTCGCTTGATTCTATCGTTGGGGTCATTGCTAACAGATCTAGAGGCAGAGTTTGCAACCTCTGTTCTCTAAGTCTGTTAAATTCAACTAACCCGTCATCCTGATACTTCATTCTAGCCAGCGATTTAACTTGGAATATTGACTCAGCTGAGGAGAATAGGTCATCAAACATATCTTCTTTATGATCAAATTTAGTTAATTTTACCTGTTCAAGTGCATTGTAGGTGACTTTGTTTGGATCAAATCGCCTATTAGGAAGAGTGGCTAGACTTAGTGCCTTGATTTTATCATCTTCTTTCTCTGCATGTTTAAAGTCGTGCAGAGCATAGACACCACATCTTAGAGGAAAAGGAGGCCAAACCTGCTTCTTTTTTCTCTTTAGAGTTTGTGTAACTCCTTCGGATGTAATCTGATAGGCTACCTCTCTGGCTAACCATTTATCAGGTATGTACAAAGGGAGGACATGAGGTTTGTCTTGGCTGCCAAAAACTCTTACATAGGTGAATTTTTCTTGTCCGAACCATCTTCCTACGGATGTCAAGTCAACCCCCGCTTGGTAGGAAATCTTAGGAGCAGGTTTATCAAAAATGGAATAGTGAATGGGTAACATAAAACCGTTGCAAACTTGATTTAAATGGTGCTTATAGTGAGATTTCCATAACTTCTGATGGTATGTATGAATGGGCATGGGGTCTTGTGGAGTCCATCTCCATCCAAGCACAAGAAATTCAAAATTAAAACACAGGGTGTCCAAGATATAGGAACTATAGTAGAATGGGGGAATGACCCTTTCAGTAATGTGAGATTTGTTTCTAAACTCAAGGACTGCGGTCGCTAGCTTATCAGACAATATGGTTGCCCAATCCATTATTTCACTATTACATGCTGCCTCCATCAAAGGAACCATCTCTATAGTGAAATTTGTGGAATTATGCAACCCCCACAATCTACACATCATTATCCTGACATAACAATAAGGAGAACACAAAGAATTGACAGAGTACTTACTCGAAGACTCATGCTTGTGTTTTGATGGGTTTTGCCTCCAATCCCGAATGGGTTCAGATTCAATTTCGTTCTCATTTCTGAATTTCTCCAAGAAGGCCTTGTTGTACTTCTTCTCCGGTACAGGCAAATGGTACATTTGCCTCAAATCATCAGGTTGAAATGAACCAAAGATTCTCCCATCCATGGTGCAAAATGTTCTGTTTGTGATTGGGATTTCTTCAATTGCCCACTTCACCACATCTGTATATGGGAGAATTTGTTCCCAGGCTGCTATCCGATGAAGGAACGAGTCGGCTAAATCCTTTAGAGTAGCATCAGATTTCTGAGTCGTGTCGGCTGTGGCTTGCACTGTTGTTACCTCAGGCCCTTCGGCCTCAATTAAATTATGGGTGCTTAGCCAAGTAGTTTTGCCGAGTCCTAGACATGTAGTGTCGGATATCAATGCTTTTCTGTTTGTTCCTGGATCGGTGGTGGGTTGCCCTGTAGCTGGCGAAGCGGAAGCTGTTGCAGTCTTCTTAGATTTCTTCCCCATTCTGCTTGAATTTTCTGCTTCGGAAGAGCTCTGCACAGGAGTGAAAATGAACGTAATGTGGAGAATTGATAGCAGAAACCAAAGAAGAACAAGATATATCAATCAATGAATAATGGAGGATTTAAGTTAAAGTGGCCACGAATGCAATCTCCAAAGAGATTTTAGACTTACTGTTTCATTAAATGGTCGTTTAAACCTGTCAATCCTTTAAATGCTCATTATGTTGTTTATTGGCCAAATGATTCACTTAAGCATGGCTCTGATGTTTTGGTGGTTGAGTGCAAGTGAATCGCTATCGGAATTAGAAAGACCATTAATACTAGATAACCATAAAATATCTCGGCTTTACCAATCTTTTGTGAAATCTGCACTTTTAGCTTTATCGCAATCGGTGATCAGGGGAAAGCTTAAGTTGTTATATTGGTTCCTTTCGGAATCCCCGATTGCCGATAGCGATATCTCCAAGTCGCATCGTGAGTTTTAAATGAGGACTTTGAAATGCATGCATGGTACATCTCCGATCACCGATTGCGATATCGCATCGCATCGGAGCGAAAAGTGACTTTTGTTATGATAGCTTGCCATTGTCGATATCCGATAACCATTCATGTATTATCGCGTTGAGGAAAGCTGAATGGGCCTTTTGTTATGTATCCTTTGTTATTGCGATATGTGATCTTGCGATCGCTTTATCGCAATAATAAGGGATTATTCATTTTTTATTATAAGACCGCTTATGTGATTTATCAAAAGGTTTATAATATTTTTTTTATTTTCGGACCTTTTGAAAAATACTAAGTTGATACCAATTTAATTCTAAAAGGGACCCATTTCATATTATATTTATGAAAATAAAATTTGTATGAAATGGGGGGTTGTTGTAGAGCACAATAGGTAGATTGGTCAAAGAATTTGTCTGTGTTCAGAAATGTGGAAGGTAATGACGCTGCTCTTCATATGGGGAAATTTCACATTCATGTGCATAGAGTAAAGATCAATTTTCCTGAAGACTGTTTGATGAAAATGTTTATGGCTACCTTGGAAGATGAAGCCCGATCTTGGTATGAAAGCTTGCCACCTGCTTCCATTTATTGTCTAAAGGATTTTCATTCAATATTCTTTGAAAAGTATACAGAATCTTATCCATCATTAAATTTAGTTCAGGATTGTTGCAAACATGCTTATGGTTTTATTGATAACCTTGAAAAATACTATGAGGATGATAATTTTACGGACGAAGAAATCACAGAAGCATTGTATGAAAATCCGTTTCAGCAGCCTACAGAACTCTTAGAGGAAAATTTGTAGCAGGATCAAAATCAGCAGGTTAAAGATTTCCATATGACTGAAAATGATGAAAAAAGAAGTACTATTTCAAATCTGGTTGAAATAAATGAGGATACACAGGAAAATGATGCTCCAATCTCCGAAAATGATGATGATAAACCAGATCCAGAGACGGATTGTGATCAGGAAAAACATGTTGCTCCAGATCTCATAGAAGAGAATTGCATTGTTGAGGCTGCCTCAAATGAAGAAGACAGAGTTACAGGCTTAACTGCCCTCATCTCATTAGAACACAACCTTCCTACCAAGGTAATCCAACCAATTCATGAACAGCATGAGGATATCTTTGTTCAGGTAGGTGAAAAAGTTTCTCTGGATGAATTTATTATAGATGATAGAGACGTCATGCTTGAGTTTCAAGAATCATCCGAAGATGCTTTTCTTATGATTAATGGATGTAATAAGGAACATGAAAACATGGCTATCATATCATATGAAGATAACCTACAGTACATTTACACCGCAGAAGATCAAAGCATTCAGGATTTCCATTCAAATTCTTCTTCATATGTTTCATGTGCTGAAATGTTTTTCCAAGAAGAGATTTGCTCATCTATTTGTTCAAAATTTTTTTGGGACCAGGAGCAGATTTTTACTGAAGTACATTTTGAGGAAAGATCAGAAGCAGGTGAAAAGGACACCTTTTTCTTTCAGTAGGAGGTGGCAATGGCAAATCTTCATGTTTTTCAAGATCCTCTGGCAAGTTTGTTGCAGCTAGCAGTGACGGTGATTATTTGAGTGTTCAGTGATGAAGGAGATCATGGTAAATTAGCTTTTTGGAGACCTAGTTACAAGCATCTACTGTTGACTAGAATATCTGATAGGAAGAATCAGTCAAGAAGCCATCTTCTTGAGTGGTTGCATTGGCATTTTGATATAGTTTGAGGGTATATTGTCTTGTAAGAAACACAGGTGGCCATGTACTGCCACCAAGCTTTAAGTTTTAAGTCTAGGTCTTTTCCATTTTGAGTTAGTTTGTTAGAGTCAAGTTTTTTAGTCATTTCAGTTTGCATTGAGTCAGTTTCAGTCAAGTTTCAGTCATTAAATTGAGTCATGTTGGTTTGTTAGAATAATGGACTCCATAGCCCAATGGATGAAGGCACTGTTTGCTCTCCTAAAGATCTGCAGTTCTTGGCACCTCATCGGAGCAACAGCTTCCATCCCAATTAGAGCCAATGTTAGACTCAGTCTTGTCACTCCTCTGTCAGAGTCTAATTCACCAAGGTTCATTTCTCGTCATTTGCAGTCATCAAATGCCATTTTGGTAAAAAAGAGTCATTTTAATTCTTGAGTCAAGGGTTTTGTCTCCAGAAGTGTGAAATAACGCTTGCAGGCCAGGGGGAGGCTGAATAAGTCTCTTACTTCAAAAGTTTCATCATCAGTAATGCTCGAAAATGATCCTTTCCTTCTCCAAAACTCTGTTTTGGAGAAGAAATCGACAAATTTGTTTTTGTAATAAATTTGCATTTTAAAGTCTGCCATCATGGAGTACTTCGAATACAGGCCCTGGTCATCTTGCTAGGTTCAATAGCTCCATCAGCCTGTGTAAACAAGAGGAACAACAGTGAAATTATGACTCATGCCCTGTAAAGTAAACATCCTACTGCGATTTGTGCCCTGTAAACTAATTTTGGATTTTGCCATGGAGCACAATGGGGCTAATCATCTTGTGGACCCATTGATTCAACATGAGGATATCAAGAGTCAGAAGAAGTCTGAGGAGGAGTCGGCCTTCATAGAATCAGTGTTATCTCAAGAACATATTTCCTGGTCCAGAGTTGCTCAAGCTTCCATTATTGAATCCAAGAAACTATGGATTCTCTCTGCCCCTTCTATAATAGTTAGTGTTTTTAATTTTATGCCCTCTGCCATATCTCAAATGTTTGCTGATCATCTTGGAGAGTTGCAGCTTGCAGGAGCATCCATAGCTAGTGTGGCCATTCAAGGATTGGCCTATGGAATTATGCTTGGAATGGCAACAACAGTCCAGACTGTGTGTGGGCAAGCTTACGGTGCTAAACAGTACAGCATGCTCGGAGTCATCTGCCAGAGGTCCATGATAATAATGACTGGAACTGCAATACTCCTGGGCATCCTCTACTATTTTGCAGATCCAGTATTGATTGCCATAGGGCAGAGTAAAGAAATCTCTGCTGCTGGAGGTTGCATTCATGTGTCCTCAGATACAAAAATGTTGCTTAACAAAGAGTTTGACCTTCTATCAAGGGAGCTCAAAGTTGTATCCGTGATTCCAGAGCATTCTTATGCTGGTTCTATTCTAAAGAATGTTGTGTTTGGAATCTTTGACGACAAAGGGAATCTTGATTCCAAAATGGATGGTTTCCAGCATACGTTGACAGTTGATTTGTATACTCTGAGTTCTGTTCAATACAAATTCAGTCAGGGAAAGTGTACGGTGCCCAAAATTATGCTTCCAGAAGACATTAGACTGTTGCAATTTAAAGCTTTCCATTCCTGGCATACCGAGCTCTTTGTGCATATTAAGGTTGATATTCTTCCAAATCCACGGCTGGAGATTGTTAGTGTTCCGGATCAAACTTTCAATGATGGAGCAATCTGTCATGCTTACGATGAGAGCACAACAAGTCAATCACAAATAAGTAATCAAACTATGGTGAATGAAGTTAGATTGTACATTGAGACTTTTATGAGTGAGATGACGAAATGGGAGAATGATTTGAAGCAACTTGGGACCAAAGTTAAAAAGTGTGAGGATGAATTGAGGATATTAGAAACCAATTTAAGTGAAGTGAATAGTTCTCTGAGTGACTTGGAAAGAGAGCTCAACAAATGTACCTTTTCTTCAAAAAGTGATGGGAAGGGAAATTCAAATCCATATTCACACAGTGTTGAAGATACTTTAGAAGAAACCAATAGACAGGGAATCACTGCAGCTTCCCTCTGGCTTCACTTAAGTAGGGTGAATGTTCAATCAAGAAAACTCCCTATCATACAGGACGTGGTTGGAGTTGTTGCCTTGTTAGGGAAAGTAGAGGATGATGCCATCAGTCGGGCACTATCTGAGTATGTGGGAAAGGAGAATATGCTCGCAATTGTCTGCAAGTCTCATGGAGGGGTTGAAGCACTTGAACTGTATGATTGCTGTGGTAGCATAAGGACAGAAAGAGGTCTTCATGGGCTAGCAAGTGCCCAAAAAGAAAAAATTAATGGAAGGTTCCGTGTGATTTGCCTTGAGGACTTAAGGTCTTATGAGGGGGGATTCAATGTTGGTGATCCACAAAAGAAATAAGGATGGAATTGGCCAGCGCGGTGCATAGGATGACTGGCGCGACGCACTGGGTGTGCGCGGCACATAGGGACCTGTTCTGGAGTGGAAATTTACATGGGCGCGGTGCACTGGTGCAACGCAGCGCACTGGGTGTGCTGCGCGGCGCACACAACCCGGAAGCCTAAGAATTGCCCAGATTCACTCCAATTGCCCAAAAACGCGTGAATTCACCATGTCCCAGTTGTCTGTGACAGAGAACAAGGAGGGGAATATAGCGCATGCTCGTGCCGCTATCGAGGCTGCAGCCGATAATGGCACTCAACTTGTAGTGTTGCCGGAGACATGGAATGATCCATATTCAAATGCTAGTTTTCCAATATATGCTGAAGACATAGATGCTGGTGGAAGTGCATCTCCTTCAACATCCATGCTTTCTGAAGTTTCTCGTAGTAAAGGGATCACAATATTTGGTGGATCAATTTCGGAACGCAGTGGTGATCACCTCTAAAACACATGTTGTGTATTTGGAAAAGATGGAGAACTGAAAGCTAAACATAGAAAGATACATCTTTTGACATTGATGTTCCTTGGAAGATTTCCTTTATGGAATCCAAAACACTTACAACTAGCAATACCTCGACAATCGTAGACACAGATGTAGGGCGTATTGGGATCGGAATTTGTTATGATATCCGCTTTCAAAAATTGGCTATGCTGTATGCAACAAGAGGTGCACACTTAATATGCTATCCTGGAGCTTTCAACATGACTACTGGTCCGCTTCATTGGGAGCTACTACAGAGAGCCAGGGTAGTCGATAATCAGCTGTATGTTGCTTCATGTTCACCTGCTCGTGACATAAATGTAGGCTATGTTTCCTGGGGCCACTCCACTCTCGTTGCGCCGTTTGGAGAAATTGTTGCAGCAATGGACCATGAAGAAGCAACAGTCATAGCAGATATTGACTATTCCCGAATAGAGGAAAGAAGGATGAATATGCCACTTGAAAAGCAGTGACACGGTGATTTGTATCAACTCGTTGACGTTAAAATATTGGACAAAGAAAAGCATTGATCGCGTTTTACTCATTGACACCAAAAAAACATTGATCGTGTTTTTCATATTCGCAAAGGTTATTCTACAACTAATTTTATCTACATTGATTATAGTACCTTCCAGTTTCATCCAATATAAACGACTATGAATGCAATGAATAAACATTTTGGCCAGAAAGGAAATTATGTTGGAGATATGATTATTGATACATCCGCATCAGATCATGGAAACATTTGAAGATTTCCTTACAACTGCAAAGAATGTGATAATGCATGAAAATACAATGCTTGAGACACCGCGTCAGAGCCCTGGTGATACCTCTACTGATAGAGATAAACAATATCCAAGGAAAAAGCGAAAATCATCATCAAAAACAGTTGGCATTAAGGAAACCTTGTCTGAGAACAATAAGATGATCATTTCAAACCTTAAGATGGCTGAGGAGGGGCGGATGAAACGTCATGAAAAATATTGTAATCTGTTTGAACGGAGAATGGAGATGGATGAGAAATATCTGAACCACCATGCAATGAATGTGCAACGGATGATCAATGTTGAGGAGCAGAAGGTGAAGAGCCAGAAACCGTAAAGCCAAATTAAAGCGAAACATCTACCACAACAGAAAGAATGGAAACAATATAGAGCATATAGCAGCTATGAAAGGCTCTCAGGACACGTTGGGAGATATGCTTGTAAAAATAGACATCTGGATGCTGATTATATAAAAAAAAAAATTGTTTTAATTCAAACGGGGAAGGTGATAAGTCAAAGCCTGAAACGCCACAAAGACATCTACCGTGGCAAAGAAACAGGAACCGACGGTCTATTTTTGGCTGCAGTTGCAAAATCAAAGGGTCTATGTTCCAGATTCCATCTTTTAATTGGTCATCAACAAACAAAGTGTAACGTTGATCCTTTTTAGAGCGGACTTTTCCTATTCTCATGATTTTAGGTGAAACCGCCCCTATTCTCATCGATCTGTTTTCTCATTCCTGAGTCTATTTATTGTAGGAAAAATTATGTGTAAAGGGTTCTGAGATCTGGCAAACAGTGGGAGAGTTGTGAAGGAAAACTTCACTGTAGTTTTTGACAGGGATTTAATGAAAAGATACAGCTCTGACTCCTGAGATTCTTGTGTTGTGAATTTAACATTTGTCTCTTCCTTTGTTTCATATGTAGCTTGTTATGTTTCCATTTCATTTCATAATCATTTCTAAATGAATACTTTTAAGTGAGAAAGGTAGAATCCAGTTTGCTGCTCTGCCTTGGGAAGGTATTCATGTTTTGTGTTTTCTTCTATTTGATAAGGATTCATCTATTGCCCTTGTCAATCTCTCAGCATTCTTTTCATTCCATATAATTTCAAAATTCAATGTTAAATTTATTGCCTGTCTCGCCTCCTGAGATAATCTGTGTATCGGATTCAATCTCCCTGCTCACGCTATTCTCGATCCCACGCTGCCCAGAAAACCCAGTCATTTATCAAATTAGCCTTTTCCTATCCATTTACTAGCCTAAAATCAGTTCCCATTTTTTAGTCATCTCGCACCCGATTGCTCATTTTATCGAGATTGACTGGAGAGAGCCCTCTCCTGTCCTCGTAGGGCTAGCTACGAGGCTGAGCTTGGTTTGATGTTGCCTCGAGTTTTGCCTTTTTCAACCTGAGGCAGATTCGAACACTAACATGGTCAAGTCTATGTTTATTTCATACAAATCACAATTTTATCTTCATTGTTCATCATCATTTGTTCTCCATTATTGCCACAACACTTTCACATGTTTTATTTCTCTCCCAGCGGTATTCGTAATGACAAAAGTACCATTTCCCTCCTTTGAATGCATTCACATACTTAGTGTCTCCATCTTCATCTTTTGCATCTTGCTTCAATATTTATCTCAAATATTCCTAGCTTCACCTTGAAATGGTTAAAGTAGTCAAATCTAACAAAACATACCCACGTATTGAGTTAATTAGGATCAATATGTATCTTTCACAAATTCCAAGAAAATTCAAGAACGTAACTTAATTTCACTTCACCAAGCATGCACTAAAGATTGATCCAAATAATTTACCATGATCTAATAAGGAATCTTAATCAAGTATTTTATCTATGACACAACCCAACACCACCTCCCATGACTTTTCAATCATAATGAACTCCTCACTGAGCCACATCCTATTGGAAGAAAACATAAGAAAATTACATTTTGAATTCCTCCCAAATGTTATTATTTCCTCTATAAACACCAACAATAAATCAAACACTTAAAAAACTAATCTCGACAAACATAAGATTGGTTTTCTTAACACTAGGCTTCTAGCGTTTCTTCCTGATGTTGCACACAAATCTCCATGCAACACTCCTCTCTAAGTGGGAATGTGTTGTTATTTTTTGACAACTCATCTCATTATCACCATCAAGAGGACACAATGTGTTGTTATCTATAGTTCATTCCAATGCACTCATGCTCTATGCACTCTATTCCATATCCACTACCACACATTTCACCGACCCAATCTTTGATAAGACTCCAAAACATAAAACAATTAAACAATACCACCAAAGAAAATATTCTAACACACCAATACTCACAACACTCATTATAAAAAACAAACACAGATAAATCTAGTGGGATCTTGAATGATGTAGCCCGTGATGATGAATTTAGGAGACCTCGGAAGGAAGCATCAATTTGCAAGAAACAAAAAAATATTTTATGCCCAATACATTATCTTTTTATCATTGTCAGTGTTGACATTAAAATGCTACAAAGTCATCATTCACAATGGAGTAGTTTGTGAAATTGAAATATCATTATTAAATGTTGGGTTTTGGTGTGCCCAAGTTTGAGTCTCACATTTCAATTGGTACTTGTTCTCCAAAATCCCATATGGGCTTCTCAAAACTCACAGATGTTGGCTGGTATAATGCTTGCATTATCAACAATAAAGATTGGAGTTGGTGTAATGCTTGCATTATCAACAATAACATTAAATAATATACATGTATCAAAATCCATTCAATACGGATCAGTGACATACATGTATCAAAATATATTCTACACAAATCTCAAGGTAATTGAGATGTGGCATGGATTAGATCAATAAACATGAGGTCTCCTCTTGTCCAAAAAGATAACTCACGAGATGAAAGTATGTGAGAGATTTTTCGGCGAAAATCACATGGAATACCATTTGTCGACGCGTTTCGAACCAACTAGTGTGGTTCATCGTTAGGACAAGTTGAAGAAATAGATCCAGCTTAGCATGTTAAATAGTCTGAGCAGAGCCTCCAACGGCTAACTTGACCAACGGCTAGTTTGACTCTAGGACCGGGGTCAAATCAAAATTATTTATGAGATGAAAGTAGGTGTGTAGGTGTGTGTGGTGTTTATCAAAAGAATTATCTAACTATTAAATGTTTTGTAGTTTTTAGGTAATTGATATGTGGCATGGATTAGATAAATAAACATGAGGTCTCCTCTTGTCCAAAAAGATAATTCACGAGATGAAAGTAGGTATGTGTGGTGTTTTTCAAAAGAATTGTCTAACTATTAAATGTTTTGTTGTTTTTAGTTGAAATGTAACGATTTTTTTTAATTTATTTTTATCAATCTTGATTTTTGTTGTTTAAAATGGATTTTTTATTGCATATATAGATTCAACATTTTGAAAAACTCCTAGACCACTTGGATTGTAAAGTTCACAACTCAAAAATTATGATTTCAACAAATCCCTTCCAAATTTTAAACAAATTACATAGGAAAATAGACCAAAAATGCTTCCAAAACATCTATCAAATATCTATTTATACCTATCCACACATCATATTTTTTAATTGACCAAGGACTAAGGGTTTGAAGATTGAAACAAAAAGAGTGGAAAGATCATGAGGAACCTTTGAGTGGGAAAAAGGAATTAGTAATAGGTTTTTCTTTATACTAAAAACATTGTTCTTATGAATATAGCTTTCTATTGGAATCTTTTTTTTAAGTAAAATTTAGATTTTTTGGAAATTTGTGAAATTTTGCATATTAATCGTAACTTTTAGGTAAAAATAAGTGGGTTTGAATTTTTAAAAAGTTCATATTACTTTTTTTTTTTTTTTTTTTTTTTCTGATAATATTATCTAATAGTTATTTATCAATGATAATAAATTTTACATTATAATTATGTTATTAGGTTTCATGAAACCAAAAAGAGGAAAAATAATGATTATTTAAGAAATAAATAGTGGTGAATACCTTCAATATTTATTATGAAGTTTTTATCATTAATATTTAATATGGAATTTGGCTTCTAGCTTAAGTTTTGTGGAGTGTAAAATTTAAAGTCTTTAAACCTTAAAATCAAGTCATTTTACTTATTAATACACAACTTTTGGTATTGTGAAGTTTATCATAGCCTAATAGAAAGGTCTACTGAAGTCAGAAAAATCTCTTTAACAATAGACTTAGTCTTGATCATTATGCAAGGGCATATTGATCCAACAAATCCTTTAATGTATTTAAAGTAAACTAAACTCTCTCTTAACATCCAAATTCCAATGACTCCAGCTAATTAAATGCCTTGATTTAAGATGTACATTACTATCACCATAGATGAAAATAAAGATGTATCTAATCAACTACAACTAAGAAAAAATTGATGGAATAATATGCAAGAAAACTAGACATTATGAAGTGAAATTACTTGCAAAACAAGTGAAGGAGGATAGAAAGATATTTATTGTGAATAGTGAAGTTTGAAAATGAGTTGCTTGAGCTACAGAATAGGTGAAAAATCTCGAAAATCATCAACAAAAGAATATATCACAACCTCAACAAGCAAAACCTCCTCATGCTTTAGTTAATTTCTATGTGCATATGTGGAGATTTTTTAGTTTCCCTACCTAGGGATAAAAAGGCACTAGCACCTTACAGGGAGCTTCCTTTAGAATGTCCATTAAAAATAAAATGCATTTCTATTGGATGTGTAAAAATACATACTACTTGTATGCATTATTTATTGGATTCACACTTACACTGAGAGAGGGGAGAGTGGATGAATTGGTATAAGACAATTTCTTAATTATTTAACCATTCATAAATCATAACCAAACAATCTCACATATGGAACACAAGATATAAAGAAATTTTTTTTATAATAGATCTTTATAGGCACCAACTTGTTGGCATTATGACACAGATTTGGCACTATGACACAGGTGTTGTCCTTGATGGCAACTCACTCAGATGACAGATCACAGTTCGGACTCTCAGAATTAAGAAAGAGAGGTATATGCAGTTTCCTCATTGACCAGGGCGTGTGTACGCGTGGGTTCGTAGATCAAAAGGCGCGTATGGCGTACACACACACTTTCACGGAAGGAAAGGCGTGTACATGTTGGAAAACTTAGTTTTGGTCCGTGATATTTGGTCCATGGGATTTGGATCCATGGTATTGGTCCAAGGTATCCTATCCGAAGTGTTGACCCCAGGTATTTGGTCCAAGGTATTGGTTCTAAGTGGTTTTGGTCCATGGTATTGAGTAAGGCCTGAGACTATAAAAGGAGGAGAAGATCATTAGGAAAAGGCACTCATGTATTGAATATCTAATGAAGAGAAATATATAGAATATAGGTTATTGGGTTATGTTGCAGAGCTAGATCTGAATCAAGGATGAACCTTAGCGCTTGAGGAAGGATAAGATCTAATGATGGGTTAAGATCTTAAAGCTTGAAGTGAAGTATCTTTGTGTGTTTTGATCTTTTATCTGAATAATTGGTGCATGTTGTAGACTATTAATATGATGATCTCGGTATAACTAAAGTCTGGAATTGTTGTAAGTTTAAATCATCATTTATAGATCTGTATGCAGGTTCACCTTAAAAAAGGCGCGCATACACGCTGGTTCTACATATCAAAACAACGTATACATCTTAAAATTGATTTGCAGATTTGTACGCAGGTTCACCTTGAGAAAAGTGCATATGCACGCAGGTTCAACACATTGAAGTAGCGTATACCTCATAAAATATGCTTTAGCTACTTCTGGTTGTTGTTACAATGTTCTGGGTTCTGGTTACTGTTTCTGGTTACTGTATTCTGGTTACAACATTCTGAAAAGTGATTGATTGATTCAATTGTGGTTGGTGCAAAGGAGATTGATTGATGTAGATGTATTTGATGTTTGAATGATGTTATTGATGGATCCAGTCTAAAAATTTATGAAACGTGGTCCCTGGAAGAAAAGAGAAGGTTGTAGCCTTCTGTAGGTCGGCACCTATGTACTAGTAAACATATCAGCTAGTACAAGAGCTAGGGGGTTATAGCTCCCTTCTAGGAGAAGCTAGAGAACAAGAGAAGGTTGTAGCCTTCTACAGGTAGAAGCCTGTGTACTGGTATAAGACTGCACCAATAAAAAAATTGTAAAAGTAAGTTTTTTATTAAAAGAAGATAGAGACAATTGCAGTAGGTGGTTTTCACCCACATTGGGTTTCCACCTTATATCTTGTGTTCAGGTGTGTGTGAGTGTCTGTTATGTTTTACTGTACCTGGTTACTATTTACATGGTTCTGATGCATCGAGTAAAGATCAACATAAGATAAATTAACTGAATCATAAGTTTGTAGGATATACGCTAATTGCCTTAAATACAATTGCGTATACATGCAAGTTCCATTAACTGAAGTAGCGTATATGAATCTAATTATGGAAATGAAATAATATTGAATTGCTAATACTGATTCACCCCCCCGGTATTATTTCCAACAATTGGTATCAGAGCAGGTCCTTCAGAAGAAGCTTGATAGCTTGAAGGAAGATCTATCATCATGAGTAACTACGAAAGAGAGGGATCCATTAGACCACCAATCTTTGATGGGAGCAACTTCATTTATTGGAAGGTAAGGACTAAAAACTATCTTCAATCTCTTGGAATAGATGTCTGGGAAATCGTGGAAGGAGGATATACATTTCCATCAGCAATTCCTACAGATATGTCAGGTAATAAGCAATATGAAACCAATGCCAAGGCTGTTAATACATTATTAGGGAGTCTGTCACAATCAAAATTTGTCAAAGTTATGCAGCTCAAAACTACCAAAGAAATATATCGTTCTAAGCTATGAAGGAGACAATCAGGTAAAACATGCAAAACTGCAATCTCTCAGAATTCAATATGAAACTCTCAAAATGCACAATGATGAAAGTATCGCTAGTTACTTCTTACACATAGATGAGATTGTTAACTGCATGAAGAACTTGGTGTTGGCCAGATAAATCAATCTTTTGGACAAGACCGATCTCCCTAGTATCAGAAGATAGTCTAGCAACAAACGGACAAACAAACCTATCTTTCTCTAGAGATATGTGATTTATAAATAAATACTACAAAGGTGTTAAGATCCTACCTTAGATCCAATGCTTGTATTATTCATCCCCTGGTTGTTATAAATAGTTACCTCTAAGGACCTGCAATCACAAACAAGCAAACATTAAATAGCACCTACATAGAAAATATTATAAATCATGTCTATTATGGTGATCAAGGAATCCATAAAATAAACCATGAATCAACAAGTTATTGAGAAAAACAAATTTATTTGTATTAACTTTGAAGTAGAAGAACCTTACAACCTTTTTAGCCTTGATGTTGAACAAGCTCTTCTTGGGGTCTGAAACAGGAATTTCCTTTACTTTGACAAGCCTTGCACTCTTCCAAATGAGATCTTAGAGGTATGTAATCTCTCCTCATAAAAACTCAACTAAAGAAGACTAAGTTCCAGCAGCATTTCACCTCAAAAATATTTAACTTCTAACCTCTTGAGTAACCAGCCCAATGCTTCTTTTTATAGTGTAAAGGAGGAAGTTACAGGTCCACCTATGATGGGATAGAATCCTCCTTCAAAGGGATAAGCTCCTCACATCAAGAGGTTAGCTCCTTAAGGTATGGAATACATGAACCTTAAAAGAGCGAACTTGCCACCTCAAGATTCCTTCAAGAAGCTTCTAGAAATGACTGAAAGTGAGTTTTTTCAGAGTATACTTGCGCCTTTTTAACTTTTATAGGGGTCCACAGCTTTAACACAGAGACAGTGCGGTTAGGTGCATAGGAGACATGACCATTAGGTGTGGTACCACAGGTAATACAAAGAGAAAGTGCGGAACCAGAGTTTTAAAGAATTTTGAGGGCTTTTCTCTTATTTTCAAGGCTTGATATGAGGAACTGATGCTTTAGACTTGCAGAGGAGGAAAGTATGAGTGGTAATGAACTCACACAGATAGCAGAATGTCAAGGTGACAATTTTTAGTGCAACAGATTGCCCCCTAAAGTGTGAAGTCTGTAATAGATGAAGATAGAGTCTATCATTTATGAAGACTGAAGTACTTTATCATTTCAAGGATCATCCTGTGGACACCCCAGTTGGAACCTGTAAAAACATTCAATGCAATATATATATATATATATATAGACATATCATCGTTGAGGTAGGCATTCCGATACTCGGATCGAAACTGACTAGAAAACTGACTAAACTATTCTAATAGAGGAATGATTGTGTAATACATCAAGAGTATAGACATGTGTAAACACAGTATGGACGTAGCCATCTGTTTATGAATAGTCCACTGTATAATGAATAACAAAATTCCTCGCATCCTGGATGGTAGAAACTAGATCCAGGTTCTTGATTTCCGCTTCCCGAACTAGTACAATTATATCCATGTGAATGAATGTGTCGAAGTCGAACATGGTAGAAACCACTTGATCCCTAGTCAATAATGAGGACTGTTAACAAGTGTGAGAGAAACCACCAGTAATGTCAATGGATCTCAAAGTACCCAGTACAATCCATGAAATGTGAATAAATGAGCTGAAGTCGAACATGTCATAGAATCATTCGATCGAAGGTCAATGATGCAACCTATCATCGAAGGCAAGAAAACTGCCATTAGGGCATGCAATTTTCAAGGTATTGATGTTTTCTAGATCAACTTCCTAGATATGAGATGAAGTCGATAGAAAGTGATCTGTCATAGGCAAGCCCACAACACGAAATCATAGATCAAGTTTTGAAGAGATATATTGGCAAGGACTAACTTAGGGATGGTCAAAATGGATGACAGATATTTTGCAGATGAATGGTTTGTTTGAACTGTTCTCTTGAAAACATAACAACACTGCAGATGGCTTGGTGACAATTGACCCAGAGCTAATACCCAGAAGCCGACAGAAGACTCTCAATGTGGTTTGATTAACTGTTAGGCAAAGGATTTTCCCAACCCAGGTGAACAAAAAGTGTCATGTTCAAGAGTCGTTGACAGCTTTTTACAAAACAAAGTGTAACAAATAGGTTCATTTTTCTCTCTTTTCCCCCACCATTTCTGGCAAGTTTCTCTTTATTTTTGACAAGCTTGAGGAGGATAACATTTGCTTGTTTATAAGCTCATCCTTCGGATGAGTCCAACTTAGTTTAAAATTCAAACCCTAAGAAGGAGTGGTTCGTTCTTGTTTAAAATTGAACAGGTCCTTTACTGTTAAACTTTAACGAGTCCAGTATAGGGAAAACTCAGTGTTTTTCAATTTTAGGGAGTCAGAAGAAAAAATTAAGAAAACTCCATGGGGGTACTTTTTCATAAAATAATCCCTCAGGTTTGAAAAAGGATAAAATAATACAAGAGGGATGACATTTCTAATACTTTAACGAGTTGGAAAAGACAAGCACTCGACAATCTTTTCATATTTAATGAGTCTGAAAAGGGTTTAACGAGGACTCCATTGACCGTAATTAGTCAACGTATACCTTTTTTGTAAATAGTCCATTTCAGTCCGTAAAAGCGGTAAACTTATACTGAAGGGACGATTATTCATTTATTTTAACGAGTTCGAACAATCAAGTGCTTGGAAATCTTTTCAATTTTCGAGAGTCTGAAAAGAGCTTAAAGAGGACTCCATTGTTTCACTTTTTTCGTAAACTTTTCAAAGAGTCTAAAAAGTGATAAAAGTATGCTCTTTTTTGAAAAATGATCAATTTTCCCGAAAAATCCAATATTCTGCACAAAAAATCAAAACATTACACATACCTGTTTAAAATAAATAAAAATGTTTTAAAAATTTCCTTTTTAAAGTGAAAAATAAATAAATTAAAAATTCATTTATTCAAAAAAACTTATAAAAAGGGCTTTTCTAACTTCATTTTTACCATTTGAGTTCAGAGTGAGAAGTGAGAGCTTTTGGGTAAGAAAATTCCTGTGAAGATTCTGAAAAATCCGTTCGTCAAAATCGAAAACCGTCAGCTCCAAGTAATCCACGTACTCCTTAAATTGCATTTCATCCATTTACATTTCATTTTTAGGCTTTAAATTTGATTTTTAAAGGAAAATTAGGTTTAAAAATCCGCTCTCGGGGTTCTGCAGGTGCAACATGTGGCCACTGCGGACCCCAACTTTTTTCTATAAAGGAAAAATTCATGGGATTGCAGCGCAGGTTGCCCTTTCGGGAAGTGCGTTGAAATGCAGGATCTCTTCACAGTACCTGCGCTGGGGTAGAAACGAGAATTCTATCCGGGTTCTGGGTCACGGTTTGCAGTTTAGTATTTGGTTTTTGGCCGAGTAAAAGCAATCAGTAATGCACAATCAGGGGGTAGATCTAAGGAGGGTCTAAGAGCTATCACAAGGGCAATCAGATCATTTGTGAATCAGCTGTTCAAATCATAAACAGATCCAGTGAATGGATTGAAGTAGAAGATGTCTACTTTGCATTTGTTATGGAAAATGCAGTTCGAATGCTACTTATAAGTTTATGAAACAAACAACAAAAGATACACAAACAAACTAATTAGACAATCGTCCCCAGCGGAGTCGCCATTTTGTTACCGGGAAAAGTGTCTATTTAGAACTGCTCTATCCCACTAAGGTGTGACAGCTGCCTTAGAAACAAACAGAGAAAACTACTTTTGTATTTCCTTTATGAATTAAAGATAGAGGGGGATAGAAAGAACCGACCCGTGTCTTGCGCTAATCCTTTGATCCAATCCCTCTCTTCTTTGACAGCTTCCAGCTACCTGCTCCCTTACTTGCCCAGCTTCACCAAGTTCCTGTAAGATCACAGAAGAAGAAAACTATACAAAGATATGGATCTATATTCATAAACAGCTTAGGATCAGATTTAAGCTAAACATACAAATGTAACAAGCATCAATGATACACAAGCATGTAGAAGAAACTCAAATAGTTTTTATTGATATACAAGAAGATCCAGGAGGAGTTACAACCGATGATTCCTGACCCAACATCAACCTCCCAGCAAAGAAGCCCCTCTTCACCTCCAACAAAGCATAAATCACCCAATACTCTGATATCTATCTCAAAACCAACAGCAATTCCTTGCAATGTACAAAATTCCAGCCTCTGGATCTCTGGGATGAGGGATCCATATATAGATGTATGCAAGGAGGATGAGTCAGCTTGTGATTTGATTAGTGTCTTCTCTCTGTCAGTTCTTGCTTCCACTTGGAGACTGAGAGCCTCTTACTCATCCTTGGTTGAATTCAGTGAGGAAAGTGTCATAGGAGAAGATTCTGGAAGCTTCCATTGTCTTTCCACCTCGCGGAATGACACTGCCATTTGTCATTTCTCGCCCAGCGCACCCTCATAGTGCACTTAGGTGCGTTGCAACGCACCTAGCTAGTGTGTTCAGGTGCTATGCAACGCAGCTAGCCAGTGGAGCAGCTGAAATGATCCTGTTTTGACTTATTCTGAGCAGTTTCTGGTGGAGAACTTATGGGAGAAGCTGTAATTTGTTGACCTTGTTCCTTTAGGGGTTAGAAAAACACTTTTAGGGACTTAGGAGCCCTTGGTTTATGGACATTTCATGCTTGGAGCTGCAAGGCACAAAAATTTCTATAACAGTTGCCCCCTAAAGTATGAGGCTGTTAATCGGGTGAAATGCTTTATTATGAGGATCCGAAGTTCTTTCAATGCCGGGAGGAGACCTGTAATAAGATACAATACAATACATTATATTCATACTGTTTTTCATGATCTAGCTAAGGCGGGCATTCCCATGCTCAGTTTTATAAATTCATTTTCATGTACATAGTACAGACAATCGTCTAATTGTAGACTGATGATTCTCATAGAGCCATCATCCTTTTGGTAGGATGATTATCTGTGCTGCAATGTTGTACATTTTAATGTCTTTATTTTCCTGAATATATATCACTGCCCGGATGGATGAAACTAGATCCGGGGTCTTCAATCTCATCCGATCTTCACTCGAAGTACAAGTCGATCCATGTGAGAAATGTTCTGAAGTCGAACATGGAAAGACATTGCTTGATTACCAGTCAATGATGTAACTGTTAACAAGTGCGAGAGGAATCACTGATAATGATAATGATCCTCAAGGTACTACAGTACAATTCACGTGGTGTGAATAAAGGACTTGGCGTCGAACACCACGCAAAATCTTTCGGTCGAAGGCCATTGATGTAAACCTGTCGCCGGAAGTGAGAAACTTGCCATTAAGGCATGCAAGCTTCAAAGTACTGAATGGGGTGTTCCTAGATCAACTTCTTGGATAATGAGCTGATGTCGACAAGAAGTGATCCGTCAAAGGAGGGCCTTAATGAATCCCACATCAATGACACGGAATGGAGCAAATGATTTTGATGGAGGTGAAAACAATCTGATGATATACGGTTCAGGATGGCGGTCATGAAAGAATGGAGTATAATGTATGGTAGTGGGTGGGACACAGGTGACTTCTCTGGATGACTTCTCTTGAACATGTCGGCGACACTTATGTGATGGATTGGTAGCATTAACCCCAAATGTGGATGGTATGGCGTGACCATGGTGATGTGACCGGTGAATGAAACAACCCAACCCAACTCGGACACGGAGTGGAAGTGTCATGTTCAAGAGCGACTTGCTACCAATAAAGATTCTTTGAGTTTTCTTCCCAATTTTTCCCCAATCATTGCTGACCAATACCTCTTTATTTTTGTCAAGCTTGAGGAGGATAACATATGCTTGTTCTATAATTTACCCTTCGGGCAAACCCATCGCTATGTTTTAACGAGCCTAGCGATAGTGAAACTCGTTCTCGTCTAAAGACAAGTTTGTCGCTATTAATATTTTTAATGAGTTTAACGACAAGGATAACTCGGTCCTTTTCATTTTTAGAGAGTCTGAAAAGGTACGTAAAGGTAACTCCAAAATTCGTTTTTCGTCATCTAATCCCTTAAGTCCGAAAAAGTATAAAACAGTACAGAAGGGATGAATTTTCGATAGTTTTAACGAGCCGAACAAAACAAGCGCTCGATCGTTTTGTGCAATAATCCCTCAAGTCCAAAAAGATTAAAATCTAGAGGAGGGATAGCACTTCCTGTCCCTTTAACGAGCTGGAAGGCCAAGGACTCGGCAATCTTTTCACATTTTACGAGTCTGTTGAAAAGAGCTTAAAGGAGACTCGTCTTTTGAGGAACGAGTGATAAAATGGGTAGCAGCTGATTCCAGGTAAGGTTTGGAATTTTCCAATCACGACAGTGTCACAAGGATGGCTAGTGAAATCACTCTTCGCAGCTGTTCCTCAAAATGGGTAAACAATCAAATAGAGGTGAATGATCGGCCAATGTAAAAGTGGAGGTGATGGTGCAAACACGACCAAGGCTTTAATGGCTGAAGTACTACATTCACGGTGGTTATTTACCGGGGAATAGTTCATTTTTTAACGAGCTTAAACGCGAGTGGAAACATTTGCTCGGTCCGGGTTTATTTTTTAACGAGCTTGAACCTCGCGGTAACACTGCTCGATTGTATGGTCTTGTTTTGATTTTACCATATTGCTGTTTATCGTTTTTTGCTTATAATGTCCTTGTGCTTTATTCTATCAAGACTTTAATCAAACTCATGTGTACATGCAGATGTTGGTCATGTTCGTCCAGTAGTTCGCCTGAGAGTACCAGCTGTTGCCCCAGCAGGAGAGGCCGTCGGAAGAGCTGTTCTTCGCGACCTCGATGTGGCCGAGACTCTCACAGCTTTGCAGGAGCAGGTTGAGGACCTCACTCTCGGTATTCCGGATGTGAGGACCGATGAGCTACCTTTGCGGTTACAACGGCATACTACTGGTGTGCCCAGACGATGGACTCGTCTTTTACGCATGATCGCACAGGCTGTGACTTGCTATCACGAGCATCATTAGACTAGGGTGCCCCCTAGAATTTTGAGTTTTTGGGTCATTTGACTGATTTTGTCTTGGTTACAGAACATTATGTGTAAACCATAAATAGTTATATGTATTTTTGATTTTCGGAGTTTTAGGTTGAGATACATGATCCACATGCAAAACATTGATGATATGTTTCTTTTTATAAATGTTGCAAATGTCTATCTAACACATAGTTTGCTAATGAGTCAGTTAATGTGTTTAAGTTTCTGGAAATATGTTGATACTGAATAAGATCAAATTGTCTTTCCAAAATCTTAACCCTTAGGAACATGCAATAAATAGCTGGGTTTCGGATGGAATATATACCATTGAGTTGTAGTATTACGAGTTGTGAGTCTAGCCTGACAATTAGTCGGCGTATACCATGAGTGATGGCATTAGAGAGAAGTTCTATCAACGCGCTATACTCAGCGATGTTATTCGTTGATCGACCAATACATACACCTCTGAAACTTACTAACTCGCCGCTTGGATAAAAAATGGCCCAGGCTGCGGAGGACAGGTTCCGCGAACTACAACTCGCTCCGTCGGCATATCCAACACATGGCTCCAACAGGTTTGACATCTGCAATAAATGTAAAAAGTGGATTACTTGACCAAAACAAACACTTTAGCGAAACACAAAAACATAACAAAAGCATGCTGGTTACCATTACACATAGTAACGCTTGAGGTACAACCCATTACGGGGTTGTGCTAGTGGAATTCCGTCATAATCCATTAACTCGTAGGCTCCTTTTGCTAACACTTGTTTAACAATATAGGGGCCCATCCATAAAGACTTAAATTTACCTGCTCCCAATTTATCGGATTCTTGGTCGTAAAGCAAGACCAAGTCACCTTCTGAGAAGACACGGGGTTTGACATTTTTGTCGAACTGCGCCTTGACTCGTTTCTTATGGGCTTCGTTAGCCAAAGCAGCATCATGACGGGTTTCATCCAATTGGATTAATTCCAAGAAACGAGCCTCTTCTTCTGAAGTTCCGGGGAGGAGATCAATTGCGAGTTTGAGAGACGAGATTTCACACTAGATTGGTAAGACTGCTTCCAGGCCATATACCAGTTGGAAGGGTGTGAACCCAGTTGCGTTCCTTACCGATGTTCGGTAAGCCCACAAGGCTGAGTACAGGATTAGGTGCCATCTTCTTTTGTGAACTACGATCATCCTTTGCAGCATCCGTTTCAGGACCTTGTTGATCGCTTCAACTTTTCTGTTGGCTTGCGGATAATATGGAGTAGAGCTGTCGTGAGACAACCCTAGTTTGGCAGCTAATTCGATCATCATGTGATTGTGAAAATGCGATCCATGATTTGTGACTATAGCCTGCGGTACGCCGAATTTGGCGACTACATGATTGAAAAAGAAGAGGGCAGTTGTTTCACCAGTATTATCTAATGTAGGCATCGCCTCGACCCATTTGGTAAAATAGTCAACTGCGACTATGATATACCCATGCCCCCCGGTCGAGGTGGGGTTACATGTCATGAAATCGATGCCCCATTTGGCGAATGGCCCAACAGAAACTATTGGATGTAGAGGTGCGGGTGGCCTTCCGGTTTTGCTATCAAAAATTTGACAAGCATGGCAACTTTTGACTGCGGTTATGCAATCTTTGAACATTGTTGGCCAAAAGTATCCTGCTCGTAAATTTTTTTGTGCTGTAGCATATCCAGATTGATGCCCCCCACACGCACCTGAATGACACTCATTCAGGACTTTTTCGGCCTCCTCATGGGTGAGGCACCTTCTCAGAACTGTATCGATACCACGATAGTAAAGCGTATCACCGACGATCATGTAGTCTTTTGCTTGGTATCGAATACGTTTTTGTTCAGAGTGGGAGGTGTTTGGCCTAAATTTTTGGGTTTGGAGATAAATGATTATATCTCCATACCACTCATTGCTTGTAGATATCAGAAACAAACTCTCATCCACGATTGATTCTTCGGACGTTTCATCGTTGGACGACGATGGGAGATCGCACAATAATTCTGCGAAAACTAGAGCTTTCTTTGACTTGGATTTTACAAATTCTAGATCAAACTCTTGTAGGATTGCTATCCATTTTGAGTATTTGCCCCCCAGTAACTGTCGCAACAATATATAAGTCATGGGGTTGCAATATGACAGAATGGTAGTTTTCCGAAAGAGGACATAGTGTCGAAATCTTTGTATCGCTTGAACAGCTGCAAGTGCTAGTTTTTCAACGTAAGAATATTTGCTTTCTGTATCATTTAAGTTTTTACTTAAATAATATATAGGATGCTCAATTCCATCGACTTATTGAACTAAAACCATTGCGATGGTCGTATCTGCTGCAGCCAGATATAGGTTAAAGTCTCTTTGATAATCATGGGTGTACATTAATGATGCTTTCATCAGGGAATCTTTCAATGCATCAAAGGAAGCTTGCGCAACCTGATCCCAGTTAAAGGGTACCTCCTTTTTCAAAAGACGTGTATAACCTTTAGCAAGTTCGGCGTAATTTGGAATGAACCTCCTCAGAAAGTTTGCTTTCCCTTGGAGTTTCTGAATCTGAAGCAAATTTGAAGGTGGAGGCAAATTTATGATTGCATGGACCTGTTAGAGTCGGTCCAGTAGCCCTCCATCAGCGATCAAAGCTCTTTGCATTTGCATAAGTAGGTGTCTCATCAGTGTCATCTCATTGCATTCCATTAGGCATGCCATAACCCTGATGAAGGAGCTGGTGTTTTTATTCCCCTCTTGGCACTGCTGGATCAAGTTGTTTCAGTCAATAAACTCTTTCAAGGTTTCTTGTCTTGTCTTGAGGTCAAAGTCCTAGGTCTAGGGTTTAGGTCCAATTTTTCTTTGAGGTCATGTCTTTAAAAGTCAATAAATGCCCAGCAGGCCAGAGGGATGACTATCAAAGTTTTTCTTCAAAAGGTTTCATCTTGTACAGCTAATTTTTACCTTGGATTTAAAAACCTTGTTTTTAAAGACAAGGTCATTTTTTCATTTTTGTAAAAGTTGTGAAAATTCAAAATTCTTTGAAATTCAGCATACAGCCCTGGTCCCCTTTTCTAAGATTCCTCAGAAGCTATCCTTGCAAAAAAATTTCAAGGAAAAGCATCAGTTCAAACCAATTTCAGGACAAAAGGAAACCATAAAGTCAGCAGCATTTAAATTTTGAAAAAATGTCAAGTTAAAAACATTAGAAAGAGGGTTTGAGGGGAAATTAATTTAAATCAAGCCTATAAAGCCCATCTCTCCCCTCATTTGATCATCATTTGCCTCAAAGCCATTGTGAAGAGCGATTTGGAGAGAAATTGAGTGAAATTGTGGACAGAGCCCGCGCGCGACCTGTCAAGACCTGCGCGCGACCTGTCAGGGGGGTCTTACCACTTGGGAAAATACACTGGCGTGACATGTTAGGCGCGCGCGACCTGTCAGCACCTGCGCACGACCTGTTGGGAATTCATCCACAAAAAATCGCCAGTAAACTGCCAAATGATCCCAAAATTTTTCAAGATTGTAGGTAGGCCTTTGATCATCAAAGTATTTTGCTTGATAAAGAAAAATGAACATGGGAAATGTGTTTTAATGCCATCAAGTTGAAATTAGAGGTTCATGTATATTTGCTTTAAAAATGTCAAAATGCAAGTAGAGATAGGGTTTTGTTTTGCTGCTCTCAAGGTCATCCCTTTCATTCCCATTTTTTCCCCCACATCCCAACCATCTCCCTTATCATTTTTACCTAATCTCCCTACCAAAAGATATCAAAGGCCCAACACCCTACCCATATCCCTAAAATCCAAAAATATAACCTTAAACCCTACTTCCCATAAAATCTTTGCAAATGATAATGGTATGATGTTGTATATGTCATGATTCCTTCCCTTAATTCCCTTTTTCATGTATTTTCCCTAATTCCCCTTAGAATTCTCCCCTCCCTAACATCTCCCTTGTGTTATTTGTCCCCTTGAAGCAACATTTCAAACAGGGAAAAACAGCAGGTCATTTGAGCAGAAGCAGCAGTACATTTCAGCCACTTTGCTCTTGAAACCATGTCAGAAACCGAAATCGACTATGAGCAAAGTGATGACCGTGAGTCAACACCAGAGGTTGAGGTAAAAAGGAGGCCTAACATGAAGAACCACTATTGGGCCCGAATGCACGTATGCAAAGCAAGAATGAAGGTGCTCCAAAGACGGTTGACCAAAGCACTAAAACGAACGAAAAGGCCCGATCCCCTCCACATCTTGGCTGAGGCTTCCTTGAAGGAGCATGATGCTAAATGACTTAACTCCAGCACAAATTTCAAAAAATTTTGAGCATTTTTGGTCACTTGTGAATTTTTAGGCAAAAAACAAGTTTTCTCGACCAACACGTCTCGCGCCGCGCGCGACCTATTCGATGGGCAACTCCATTTCGGGAAAACTCAGCATTTTTGGATTTTTCATGCAAAGATACACCTGCTCAGCAATTACCAAGAGATTTCATCAAGTTTTGAGCCTCCAGAAGGTCAAAAAACAAGCAAAAAATGACTTTCTGCCACCTTTTTGACACACAGGAAGCAGTCTTGGGAGATTGCAATTTTGGAGGGGAAAATGGCCACCAAATTCAGAAATTCCACTTGGGTTGGAAAGTAGACATCCATACCTTTCCCACAAGCCCACTTTTTCCTCATTTGGACACCTGGAAGTTCCTCAAAAGCAGCTCCAAAGTAGCGTGACCTGTTCAGGATTAGGGCGCGACCTGTTGGGCAGTTTTCACAGAAATTCACCTACAGCTCAGCAAAACGCAGTTTTGACTGGATTTGACTTTTTGGAGTAGATTTTGATCCTCCTTGTTGTAAATGATGTAATTTTATGATATTTTGACACTTATTTATCTCTTCTAGAAGATTCATTCATGAGATAGGCAAAAATTTAATGAATGAATTGGTTTCCTAGCTTATAGAGGCAAGTTGTTTTGACTGCCTAGTTTTTAGTGCTCAGTTTAGAATTGGTTGAAACAGCTCCTAGAAGGATGAGCTCGACCCCTAGAGGCTAGGGAATGGGTTGGCATGGTCTATATTATGTATTTTCTCAATCATTTTCATGGTTGGAGGGTTGGACTCTTGAGGGAGAAAGCTTCTATTGTATTACTCATTGTATCTCTGCAATTTTGGCAAAGGAAGAAAGACCAGGGTTTTGCAGTCCTTTTTGGGATTCCTGTGGTTACATGTATTGATGGTGTGTTTCTCTTTGTAATTTTAAGTTTTTTATGTGATTCATCTTCTTACTTTTCCTTCTGCAAATTAGGCAAATGAAGTGTTAAAGTAGAATTCATGATTGCCATGCTCTGCTTTTAAGTTTGCTTAATATTTATGTTTTCATCTGTCTAAAGAGAACTCTTGAAGGTTTCTTGCTCTCTTTAGCTCCTCACTGGTCATGCCTATCCATTCACTTAATTCAAAGGCATCAATACAGTCTCCTACCTTGCCCCAAAGAACCCCCTGCAAAAACTGTGTCCAATCCCCGCACCCAAAATTGCCTTTCCCCGATTTTCCACCAAAATCTTAAAACTTCCCGATTCAAACCTTTTTATTAGTTTACTAGCCTAAAATCAGTGTTTCCTTATTGGTTATCTCGCCCGTTGAAGATCTTTACCGAGATAGACCGGAGAGAGCCCTCTCCTGCCCCGTAGGGCTAGCTACGAGGTTAAGTGGTTTGATGTTGCCTTGAAGTTTACCTTTCTCAGCCTGAGGTGAAATTTCAAGCACTAACAGGACCTTACATGGGTCGAGATGAATCCCATCCTTGGAGACTACAAAGCCAAGTAAACGACCAGAACTGATGCAAAATACATTTGTGCGGATTGAGTCGTATCTTGTAGTGTCGACAACGTAGAAATATCGCTCTTAAATGCTGCGGATGATCAGTCCGCTTTCGCGAATGAGCCGGAAGGTCGTCGAGGTATGGTTGAACGATGTTTTTGATGTCATGGAAGGCATAATTCATTTCCCTCTGAAACGTCGCCCCTGCGTTCTTTAAACCAAAGGGTAATTTTCGATATGTGAATGTGCCCCACGGACAAATAAATGCAGTATTTGACTGGTCCTGTGGGCAGATATTTATTTGATTATACCCGGAGAATCCATCCATGAATGAAAAGATTTCGCATCCAGCGCATTCATCAATTATCTGGTCAATGAAGGGTGTAGGCTTATAATCGACGCACACTCTAATTGTCCCTTGTTTTTTCATAACAGGGACAATGTTCGATACCCAATCGGTTAGAGGAACCCGGTAGATGAAACCAGCATGGAGAAGTTTTTCAACTTCTACCTTAATAGCAACGGCTTTCTTGGGGTGCACCTGCCTTAGCCATTGTCGTACTGGTTTGACATCTGGATACATCTTAATTTCGTGTTCAACGATACTCGAGTCAATGCCTGGCATTTCACTGTATGACCAAGCAAAGACATCTCTGAATTCGCGAAAAAGAGCGTTATATATTTCCAGTTCTGAAGGAGAACAACATTTGCCAACATAAATATTCTCTACAACATCTGTTTTGGTCGAGATATTTATGGATATAGTTTCTTCAATGTTGGACAAGTTTCGCTCAGAATCCACCGTATTTACAGTATTTGATAGAAAATCAAAGACTGAAGGATGATAAAGGTCATTTTGAGTATCTTCTCCACAATATAGAAGAAGAGAATGATGGTGGGAATCATTCCATGGTTCTCCTTCATTTACCATAGATTGGACAATTCCTTCATCGGTGACATGCACTCGCGACCAAGGATCTGAAGGAGTACCATATTCTCTAGACCTATCTATCCAAACGCTTGATGAGCGTTGATTTGGGTTTTCCTCCCATGCTAGAAACATTTATTGCTATAATATTTCCGTTGGGCTTGGGGGCAAAACCACTGCATGATCCATGTCGATATCATTTTCTGAGATCTTTGTAGAAGATATCATGTTACAGGTTCCTATCGACGCTACTTCTGCCAGATTGATTGGAGGTGGAAGAGCGAAAGTTCCCATTAGTATAGGATCTTTTAGTAGGCCTACTCCGATATTTTGAAGCGAATGGGGGCTTCCATGGATCATGGGAATGCTTCCAGTAACTTGAGAACCATTGGGGAGGAAGTTTTGTTGATCGACGATTGTAATCCCTCCTTGAAAGGGAAATGCAATCTTTCTAAAATAGGTCAACACAACAGCTGCCATGGCATAAATCCATGGTCTTCCTAGTAGGATGTTGTAATCAAGATTCCCATCGATGACTTCAACATCTATCTCTACCGTTTTCCCTCCTAGTTCAACTTTCAAGTTATTTAGGATACCATATGGGGTATATGTCCTTCCGTCGAATGCTTTTAATGTCGTCGAAGATCGCGACAAGGTTGGAGATCCTAAAGTTTTCCAGCAACTCATCGACATAATGCATGTAGATTCCCCCTCATCAATAATTGTTCGATGAACAGTTTTGTTGAGGGCTTTCACTTGAACAAGGAAAGCTAGTTGAGCTGGTAACTGAGGATCGTATCCTTTATGATCGAAGGATACAAGATTGGAATCCTTTGGGTCAATCCCACCAATGGCTGATAATAAAGCCTGCCTTTGGGATGGGCAATTTTGTAGTACTTCAAGAGTCGACATAGTGGATGGCGATTGGGCCAAATCTTCCACTATGTTATAATGTTGTGCTGCTCTAGCGCGGGGATTAAATGTCGACTTGTGTACTACTCCCTTTGGCGGTTTTATCGTTAATTCAGGAATGGTGGGTGGCACAACTTCTGTCGAAGTTGTTGTCGAACTACTTGGTTGATCTTTATCCTTGTTGTTCGACAGCTGTGGATTCCCATAATCTTTGTTCCTTGTCGATATCAAAGCATCATTTTGCTGTTTTGAAATCGACAACATTAGCACTTGAGACGGGGAAGCATTTCCACTTTCAACCAGATTTGTTCCTGGATTTGGAAACGGATCAGTTAACACTGCGGAGGTTTTTGAATTCTTCAAGAATTTCTTAAGCTCAGCTTTGTGTGGACAATTTGCGGTCCAATGATCCTCATCGCATATGAAGCATGGATTTTTTGGTTTCCTATCTCCAGGAGGGTTTGAAGAAGATTTTTCAGGTGATGATTCCTCCTGTTTCTTCTTCTTCCCTTTGCCTTTCTTCTTGCTTCCTGGTTGTTTGGTTTCTTTGCCTTTGTCTGTCGACACGGCATTTACTTCTGAAGCAAGAAGTTCGTCTTTTGCATTTTGACTTGAAATCTTACGGGCCTTTTTGGATGTAGCCTTTGTCGATTTCGTGTCTATCGTGCCAATCACGCCATCGCTGGCATGAGAGTCATTGTTCGATTTAGGAGGAGGAGGAATTGAGAATTCCGGTCTAGGGGCATCAGGTATTTTGTCGTAGAGTGTGCCAGACTGAGTATAGATCAAGTCCAGATATTGTGCACGAGCGATAACTTGCTCTTCTGTTACGACTCCCCCCTTTACCACATCTTCCGTGATGGAAGGTAGTAATGACTTGATAAACCATTCAGCTAATAGCTGATCGGGGACGTACGTTTTTACCATCCTACGATGACGTCGCCACTCATGTATATGATCAGATATGTGAGTGGCCGTTGTCTGTTTGAAGTTGGTAAGAAGTTTTGTTCCCGTTTCATACCTTATTGGTAATTGAAAATGGGTTAAAAAGGTTGTGGCTAAGGTACTGAAGTTGTCGAACGAAGCTCTAGGCAATTCAATGTACCATTTTGTTTCTGGACCTGTTAACGTCCTCTGAAAGAGGCGAAGTCTTATCGAATCATCATTTAGGGTGTTTGATGAACACCATAGATGAAAGGTCATCACGTGATTCGATGGATCTTCACCTAGATTTCCATTAAATTTAGGAATATCTGATGGAAGCTTATGCGGAATCGCTGGCCACCAAGGGGCGTAAGCAATTGGATCATTTGTTAACCGATTTAAATCAGGTAACTCTAAGGTTGCCACAAAGGGTAACTGTTGATTCAGGTTAGGTGAAGCATACCGAGGATAAGATGGGATTGCCTGAGCAGTTGGTCTTTGCATACCAGCATAATGCATTTGATGCTGGTATGTCTGGTAAGGTTGGTGGACATGACCATTGTAAAATGGTTGATTTTGACCGTTTTGAATGTACGGCTATCCACTGTTCGCAAATATTTGCTGCTCAGAACCTTGGTATACTTGTTGGAATTGTGGTTGTTGGTATTGCACCAGCCATGGTTGTGAAGCCATGTGTTGTTGCGCTATACTAACCGTTGGACCAAGATGAGGGGTAATTGTACCCGTCTAGACCTATGTCGCCCCCCTAGTCGGCGATTGTGGTTGAGTCGCAGGGTCAAGGGGCTGTTGCATTATAACCTAAGAGACCTGAGGTTGGCATACAACAGGCAGCGTTTGAACTTGTGACACCGTCACAATAGCTGGCGTAGTCAGGATATTCGACATAGGTACACATTGTTGCATCGAATACACAACTCTTGGTTGTTGAGGTAGTATAGGTACCCAACCACTTGAGGTAATTCCAGTGTAACCTGAATGTTGTTGTGAACTCCCGTATGTATATCCTCCCGGAGGGGATAATGAAAGGGCATACTGCCCCCCATACGGTGGTAATCCGGAACTCAAGGGAATGGTTTGCCCTTGGGGACCAGACTGCCCAAATTGACCTCCAAATGGATCAATTTGTTGAGACTCAACATAAGAGTTTCCGGATATTATTCTGGATGAACAAACAGGAACGGACCATATTATCGTAATATCCCCTGAATGGGCTCCTTCTAGAGGCTGAGAGCTAGTCGAGATAGATGGTATGCCGACGAACATTGTAGGAGTGATAACAGGGAGTTCTGCCGTTGCTGTGTCAGATGACACAGTCCTAGATGTTGACGGTTTCTCAGACATTTGTAGTCTATCCAAAAGATTACCTAGCGATTCTACAGGAGCTTCCGCTGGTGGTAGACTAACTTCTGATGAAGAAGGATATAGAGTGATCCTGACTCCAAAGTGCATTGGAGTACTTGTTTGAGGATCTTCTACAATTTCTTCAATTGCAATCAGACCAAGTGGAAGGGGAAGACCGTCAGGTCCGTAAAATATTTCTGGTGTCGAAGAAGGTATAGAATCGACAGCGACAGATGTTTGAAGAGTAAGACTCTCCAAACCGGTTGTAGATGGAACTGGTTCGGTAACACAAGTGTTCACTCTCAGACTAGGATCAGTATCACTATCCCTTTGTGGCTGTTGAACTTCTTCTGTAGAGGCAGGGATTCCAGAAATGTTTGGAGTAACCGGAGTCTCTAATGTCGTTGGAACACTTATTCTAACTTTAAGAGGAGATTTGGAACTGATTAAACGAGTTTGCTTTTTCCGTACTGGCTTCGATTTCGGAGACAAAGACGGTTGACTCGTAAGCCTCCGCGAACGACGGGGTTTCAATTGACTTTCTTCCACGATTGCGGATTACTCGATCAACTAAAATAAAAAGGGGAAGTATGTTTCTGAATTAAATGAATTTTAGACGCTTTTGACACAACTTGTTTTTTCAGTTTTTAAGAGTCGAGAAAAAACAAAAGATGACTCTAGTCTCCTTCGATTTTTAATGAACCTGAAGTGACAAGTGCTCAAATGGACCTTTTCCGTTAAGGAGTCTGAAAAGGAACGAAAGGGACTGCTCTGGAGATCTAGGTAGAGGGAGTACCAAACCAATCGCAAAACTGCAGAATACTTTTTATGGTACGGCAGTCAATCTTCCCGAATGCTGTGTTCAGTGCATTGCGATCGATAGGGCGGCAGACACGGCTTCCTATGGATAAAGGATTTAAGCCTATAGGGGTCTCCCAATATATACTCGACAGTACGTGGGAGCACAAGTCCGTACTGGCACTTATCATCTCAAAGTGGAGGAATCACCCAACCATCAGTGAGGACAACAGTTACCAGGCTTTACAATGCCGGAATACATCTCTAGCCTAGACCTCTAAATGTTGTGCGTTAAGTTCCAATGCGTTGTTAGATTCATTGAATTTATTTTAAGTTGATCTTTCTTATGAAGTTTTCCTTTTGGGTTCACCACGATATGTAGATGTAATTCCTAAAATGCAATCTAAATATGATAAACAAACTTTTACCTCTTTTCAGCAATGAAAATCCTAGCTACTAGGGGAAAAGAAAGACACAATCTTTTCACAAAGAGCAAAGAGCACACTGTAAATGCACTTTCCTAAATCAAGCCAAACAGACTGTCAATATGCAAATGCACATGTGCATGTATTTGTTTTCGACTTTCTTAGTATTGATGCTAAAAAGAAAGTTGATGTACAAATCTGAATTTGCTTTCAAGCGACAAACACAAACAAGCTTCTTTTCGAAATCAAAAGATAAAGACGATTACGACACTTTAAGATTTTGAAATAAATACTCGTTTTTGACACTAGAAAGTCACAAATTCAGACCAAAGGCAAAAGTAAAAGTATAGTCAACCATCAACAGCAATCAAACTTTCTCCTATGATCGAAATCGACACTTGCAACAGATCTAAATCAAAGGACGACAGTATGACTATTCTACTTTTGCAATGGAAAACTGTAAACGACTCAACAAACACACAAAAACATCTACATTTCTTTTGTACAAAGGAGGTAGAATAACAACAAGGAAAAGGGGTTTTTAAACAGACACATACACTGATCACACGCCGCAAAAATCAGAGACAAAACTGGAAAGAATGAAGCACAAGAACCTTAGCTGCACAGGGCTAGTCTGATCAGCGCACCTGTAACACAGAGAAACTGGATTGCAGCGCAGGTTGCCCTTTCGGGAAGTGCGTTGAAATGCAGGATCTCTTCACAGTACCTGCGCTGGGGTAGAAACGAGAATTCTATCCGGGTTCTGGGTCACGGTTTGCAGTTTAGTATTTGGTTTTTGGCCGAGTAAAAGCAATCAGTAATGCACAATCAGGGGTTAGATCTAAGGAGGGTCTAAGAGCTATCACAAGGGCAATCAGATCATTTGTGAATCAGTTGTTCAAATCATAAACAGATCCAGTGAATGGATTGAAGTAGAAGATGTCTACTTTGCATTTGTTATGGCAAATGCAGTTCGAATGCTACTTATAAGTTTATGAAACAAACAACAAAAGATACACAAACAAACTAATTAGACAATCATCCCCAGGGGAATCGCCATTTTGTTACCGGGAAAAGTGTCTATTTAGAACTGCTCTATCCCACTAAGGTGTGACAGCTTCCTTAGAAACAAACAGAGAAAACTACTTTTGTATTTCCTTTATGAATTAAAGATAGAGGGGGATAGAAAGAACCGACCCGTGTCTTGCGCTAATCCTTTGATCCAATCCCTCTCTTCTTTGACAGCTTCCAGCTACCTGCTCCCTTACTTGCCCAGCTTCACCAAGTTCCTGTAAGATCACAGAAGAAGAAAACTATACAAAGATATGGATCTATATTCATAAACAACTTAGGATCAGATTTAAGCTAAACATACAAATGTAACAAGCATCAATGATACACAAGCATGTAGGAGAAACTCAAATAGTTTTTATTGATATAAAAGAAGATCCAGGAGGAGTTACAACCGATGATTCTTGATCCAGCATCAATCTCCCAGCAAAGAAGCCCCTCTTCACCTCCAACAAAGCATAAATCACCCAATACTCTGATATCTATCTCAAAACCAACAGCAATTCCTTGCAATGTACAAAATTCCAGCCTCTGGATCTCTGGGATGAGGGATCCATATATAGATGTATGCAAGGAGGATGAGTCAGCTTGTGATTTGATTAGTGTCTTCTCTCTGTCAGTTCTTGCTTCCACTTGGAGACTGAGAGCCTCTTACTCATCCTTGGTCGAATTCAGTGAGGCAAGTGTCATAGGAGAAGTTTCTGGAAGCTTCCATTGTCTTTCCATCTCGCGGAATGACACTGCCATTTGTCATTTCTCACCCATCGCACCCTCATAGTGCACTTAGGTGCGTTGCAATGCACCTAGCTAGTGTGTTCAGGTTCTATGCAACGTAGCTAGCTAGTGGAGCAGCTGAAATGATCCTGTTTTGACTTATTCTGAGCAGTTTCTGGTGGAGAACTTCTGGGAGAAGCTGTAATTTGTTGACCTTGTTCCTTTAGGGGTTAGAACAACACTTTTAGGGACTTAGGAGCCCTTGGTTTATGGACATTTCATGCTTGGAGCTGCAAGGCACAAAAATGTCTATAACAAGGTACAAAAAGTAATCCTGGTTGTAATCGGGAGGATGCAGTAATGGTGCATGGGTTAACTCGTGTTTGAGTGCATCGAAAGATCGATCAATGATCTCATCCCAAAAGAATGGAACATTCTATTTTAACAACCTGGTAAAACCTTTCGTTATCTTGGCATAGTTAGGAATGAAACGACGTAAAAAGTTTGCTTTCCCTTGCAAAATTTGGAGTTGGCGAAGAGTCGAAGGAGGAGGTAGATTGATGATAGCTTCCACCTTCGAGGGGTCGACACGAATGCCAGCCTTTGATACGAAAAATCCCAGTAAGCGACCCGTTTCTACACAGAATACACATTTGTGTGGATTTAGCCGAATTCGATAATGCTTACATCTCATAAAGATAGCTCGTAAATGAGTGAGATGATCAGCTCTACGCAATGAGTGGGTAGGTAAATCATCGAGATAAGGCTGCACAATGTGCTTGATGTCATGAAATGCATAAGACATAGCCCTTTGAAAATTTGCTCCAGTGTTCTTCAATCCAAAGGGTAATTTGCAATAAGAAAATGTCCCCCATGGGCAAATGAAAGTTGTTTTAGCTTGATCAGCAGGGAGTATGTTGATTTGATTGTAACCAAAAAAACCATCCATAAAGGAGAAAATTTCACTGCTGGCACAATCATCAATAATTTGATCAATATAGGGGTTTGGATAATTGTCTTTAGGACAAGCTTGATTAATATCCCTATAGTTGATACATACTCTTATCGTTCCTTGTTTTTTGTTGACAGGAACAATATTTGATACCCAATCGGTTAAAGGAATTGGATAAATGAAACCTACGTGAAGTAATTTCTCAGCTTCGGCTTTGATAGCAGCAGCTCTTCTCGGATGTATCTGATGCAAGCATTGCCAGACGAGTTTAGAATCCAGGTAAGTTTTAATTTCATGGACAATAATTGATGGATCAATTCCTGGCATTTCTTCATATTACCAGGAAAAAACTTCACGGAATTCTTGAAATAGGGCTTTATAAATTTGGATTTCATCGTCCGTACAGGACACACCTATATGAATGTTTTCAATAATTCCAGGCTTAACTGAAATGTCAATAGGAACCGTTAAAGAGATATTTTCCAAATTTAACTCAGAATCAAAATGTTGCAATGGATTCTGTGGGTCTTTGACATAATCAGTAGTGAAAATAGAAGAGAAATCATTTTCAAAATGATCAAGCTCAAGTAAAAATGAATATCGGTGATGAATATCTTCCCATGGTAAATCATCAACAGACAAAAGTTCACGAATCTGCTCATCAGTATGAATAAGATCAGGAAATGTCATTGTAGTTGAGCTAGATATAGAAAGTGATTCCTCATGGATCACATTCATTGGATCAGTTTCGGTTGAAGAAGGATCAAAAAACGACTGTACAGCCTGATATGCAATTTCAAAGGGACTCAGAGGCATCGCGCCACCAAATGAAACCACCTCAGACTCGGAAGGTATGATCCAAGGATCATCAAAAGTAATAGTATTTGATGAAATCATATGAATAGTTGCAATAAAAGGCGATACGTTAGGAGCAGGGAAGGAAAAAGTTCCCAGTGAACCAGAATCTTTAATCAAACCTACGCCAACATCCTTGTAAGGGATAGTTGTTTTACCGATGTGTTGAATACTATCTGTAGAGGCTAGGTCGGATGAGAAATAAGTCAGCTGGTCTATCGTAACGATCTTTCCATTATGAGGAAACTTGATAAGCTAAAAAACCAATGAAACAATAACAATCATAGCATAAGACCAACTGCGACCCAGGAGAAAGTTGTAATCTAGAGGGGCATCAACCACTTACACATCTAGATTTACGGTTTTGCCTTCAACCCCTATAGGTAAATCCTACAAAATACCAAAAGGATGGAACTCTTGGCCATCAAAAGCCTTTAGAATTGTCGGAGACTGATTGAGTGTGGGAGAACCAAGCGATTTCCAACACTGGATCGACATAATACATGTAGAAGCCCCTTCATAAATCACAGTCCGAAGGCAAGGTCTGTTTTTGACTAAAATTGGAATCTGGAAAGCCATTTGATGAGGTATGCGGGGTGTACTATTCTCTAAATCGAAGATTATTAGGTTAGAGTCCTGAATATTGATAGCTCCTATAGCAGACAATAGTAATTTACGCTGTGATGGGCACGATTGCAGTACTTCCAAAGCCGACATTGCTGAAGGGGGAAAAGCTAAGTCCTCATCAATGTTGTAATTCTGAGCAGCTCTCACATGTCGATTGAAAGCTGATTTACAAAGTACACCTTTAGTAGGTGGTTTGATTACTAAATCAGGGTTGGGTTTCTCGATCTGTAGTGGACCAAAACTAGGAGGAGATGTAGTTGATGTGTTTGAATTAGAAGATTTTGTTTCTTTACCATCAACAAGATTTTTACTACCATAATCTTGCGATCACGTCGTAATCCTGACATGAGACATCATCATAATGGGTTCTTCTGAGGCATGCGAGGAAGAACCAATCATCTTACTATCTTGAGTAGGAAAAGGATCCTTCAAGACAGCAGGCATTTGAGAACCTTTAATGAATTTCAAAACCTCTGCTTGATGTGGGCAGTCTTTAGTAAAATGATCCTCATCGCAGATGAAACAAGGATAGCGAGGTTTCTGTTTTTCATCAGTAGATTCATTTTTATCTGTTTTATCTTTTGAATTTTTTTTGTTTTTCTTCTTCCCTTTCTTTTTACTACCGGATTTTGATTTGGTCATGGATGATTCTATGACATGGATGTTGGTAGAAATTTCAGCGGAAGAATATCTTGTCGGGGAATCAGGTAAAGTTATTATAGGAGAAGAATTCTTTGAAGATTTCTTCTTACTTTTATTACTAACTGAACCAATCATACCATCAGTGGCATGAGACCCTAAAGGAGCTGCCGTTATTTGACTGTGTTTTGGAAGATCAGGGATTTTTTCATGTAAAGTACCTAACTGCGTATAGACGAGGTCAAGGTACTGAGCCTGAGCAATGACTTGCTCTTTAGTGACAACTCCTCCTTTAGCTACATCTTCAGTGATTTTGGGTAACAATGATTTAATGAACCATTCTGCTAAAATTTGATCCGGAATGAAAACTTTCACTAAACATCTTCTATGTCGCCATCCATGAATATGATCAGAAATATATGTGGACAAGGATTGTTTCAGTGAAGTTAACAGTTCTGTGCCATTTTCATATCTGACAAGAAACTGAAATGAGTTAAGAAAGTAGTGGCTAACTGATTGAAATTATAAAAAGAGCCTCATGATAACTCAATGTACCATTTGGTGGCAAGACCAATAAGAGTTCGTTGAAAAAGATGCAATGGAATTGAATCATCAACGATTGAATTAGATGCACACCAGAGGTGATAAGTCATAACGTGATTTGATGGATCCTCCCCTGACTTACCCTCAAATTTCGGGATATCACTAGGAAACTTACTAGGCATTGGCGGCCAATATGGAAGATAGTAAATTGGATCATTCGTAAGGCTTGACAAATCAGGTAAATCTAAAGTTGCAATAAATGGTAATTGACAGTTAGGGTCGCGAAAACCTTGAGTAATGAGACTAGTTCCAGGAGGAGGATATCCAGGATAACCTAGAATCAGATTTGCATTAGGAATGTTATAACCTCCTGGAAAACCAAGATTAACCGGACTAAACTAGGGTTGTTGAGGTTGTTGATAAGTATAGCCAGGATACGGTTGATACTGATAAACTTGGTTTTGTACAGTAGGCCTGAATTGATACTGTCCCTCGTACGATTGATATGTGAATTATGGTTGACTTGTGGCAATTGTAGCAATCATACTTGTACTAGCTTGTCCTGCAGGCATCTGGACCGAAGTCTGAACTGTAGGTCCTGACTGTGGCATAGAAACTTGAAGAATTTGCACTGATGCAAGGGTGGTAGAAACCGAAGCTGCAGATACTCCAGAAATAGGTTTTGTAGGTTGAACACAATTTACAGTAGTTGCAGCAAGTTTGAGGTGGAGTACTAGGTGAGCTAGGCCCAGGCTGTTGAACTGAACCAGGTGTAGGGATTTGAACAGTAGGTTGGACACGTTGCTAGGTTGGACTAGAAACCAAAGGTTGTCCAGCTTGATTAAGTAACTGCACATTAGGTTGCAAAGTCCGTTGAGTTTGAGACAGATCCCACACCATGTTCATTCTGGAGTATGGACCCATAAAAGGTTGCGCATATGGAGGACCATAACCTGGTTGAATGTAGGGCTGATAATTAAGCGGTACATTTCCAGTTTCTTGTAAAAATGATTGACCAGAAGGCAGTTGGAAACCTTGAGTTGGGTACTGACCTTGAGGTTGATAACCCTGAGGCACGTACTGAATCTGGGGTTGACCTTGGGGTATGTACTAAGTCTAGGGTTGACCTTGAGGTATGTACTGAGTCTGGGGTTGACCTTGGGGTATGTACTATCCTGAAGGTTGATAACCTTGAGGTAGACCTCCAGGTGGTAACTAACTACCTTGAGGTTTCCCCCAGGTGGTAATTGACTACCTTGGGGTTGTCCCCCAGGCGGTAACTGACTACCTTGGGGTTGCCCCCCAGGTGGTAACTGACTACCTTGGGTTTGCCCCCTAGGCGGTAACTGACTACCTTGAGGTTGAGGATTTAGAATACTACCAGACATCATAAGGATTTGCTCTGCATTAAAAGTTTGAGTTCCATTACTACCAAATGATAACTCTTGTTCAATCGGTTGAGGAGTTGTTCTTGAAAAAGTACCAAAGGGTGACTGGTACCCCGAAGGAACAAAAGGACCGCCAGATAAAAATGTTTCCGGTGATTGGGAAAACATGGATGATTGTCTTGACATGATCGATGAAGGATAATAACCTCTTGGTGTAGGATGAAAAGGAATTCGAGGTGGTGAAAAACTAAGACCCAGGATTTCTAAAAAAATTGTCAATGATAAATAACAAGCATCACTCCTAAAAGGATTGTATAATATTGATTTACACTCCCTAAGATTTAAAATTTGTTGGTTTTCAAGAAGAGTTATGTCTTCATCTGGACTAATAAGTTCTTCAATAGAAATGAGGCCAGAAGGAAGATTTTGAGTAATGATATTTCTTACTTTAGATGAACTAGGACCACTAGAAGTTGGAGAAGCAAATCCTGAAGTTGGAGTAACAGCAGGTCCAGTGTCAGGCTCAGAAATTTTAGGTTCTTTAGCTAATTCACTGGAAGGAGAAATACTACCAGTAACTTTGGAAAACGAAACTAGCTCTTGAATATACTCTGTTGTTTCTATTTGATAATCAGGATGAACAATTAAATATGACTCACCAACTTTTGGTGATCCAACTCTACTGTCACTAGGTGATACAAGAGCTCGTAGCCCTTCAAGTTGGCTTGGTGTATACTCAGGAGGTTTCCCTTGAAGTCTACGAGATTGTCTCAGTAATTCGACCATGATTAAATATTAATTAATCACACGCAAACAAAGAAAATTTCAATAAAAACACCTAAAGTCTCTAAAGAAACAAACAACTAAATCACATGCCTAAAAATCTAAGAGTTCAAACCACACACAAACAGTAACTTCCCATACTAAAAACACTAGTTGGTGATGAAATCCAACTTAGTAGAAGTTTAATACAGAAAGGGTGGTTGGAACAGTTACCCCGACAACCTGCTTAATGAAACAGACTGGCACAAGTTTCTTCACAAAACCATCTCGAGTGAAGAGAACCCCCCAGAGAGTCCAAGTGAGTCTAGTCGACGTCTGCTCCAGGTACAGTGAGATCTTTCCTTCACCGTCACCTTAGGAAATAATCTTAAGTTTATGGACACTAAGGTTACCAACAGTAAAAAATACAACTTGGGGAACAGTCTACAATCCGATATACGCGCAAGGGCAGAGTAACAAAGATCAACCCCCTTGAAGGCTCCTCGACATGGTTAATCCAAGTTTTACCAACAAGTGACCCCAGGCTCCTCGATAATGGTTAATTTGAGTTTTACTGTTTATAATACGGACAAATCTTCTATCTTTCCCAATGAAATAGAATTGATTGTCTCAAAGGTTCGGACATGATCTTGTGATTGACTCCTTTAAGAGAAGCTTCCCAGAATGTGTCAATTACAGTTGGATTTATTTCCTACTACAAGATATAGCTACTTGTTTGTTTTAACTATCTTGGAGAGTTAATTATTCCCTACTCCAAGATACTAGCCTAAGTTATATTGGTGATAAGAGCCCTAGAAATAGAAAAGATTACTAGATCAATTTTAATTAAGCATTGCTTTTATGGGTTGTTATTTAAGTCGATGGTTATGGAAATGAAACTTTGATGGTGTGAAGAATCGACTCCAAAAACACTAAAAAATTCACCTAAAATGATAAGCAATTCGTTTCTCTTTTAATGGAATTATAGCTAAAAGAAAGAGTTCGAGAATGCAGTTCTTTAAGAAACAATTCTTTCTTTCAACATGGAAATGGAAAGAAAATCTTCTTGTCTTTTTAATAAGAACTCAAAACAAGACAAATAATTAATGCTGACAATAAATCCCTTTCCTTTTTCAAAACTCGAAACTACAAAAAACAATTTGCTTCAAAAGAAATCTACAAGTTCTAGAAAAACACTCAAAACTACAAAAACTAATTTTGAGATCTAAAAACTTTAAAAATCTAATTGAATAAAAAATTCAATTCTTTTTTAGGAAGTTTTGGTCAGTTGTTCAGTAAACTAAGGATTCATTTGCACAGAATAACAAATCAATCAAAATACATCCAGATATGTTTTCTTTTGTAAAAATGAAATTCAGAACTTATAACAAAGTTTATTCAAATATTTGCAACGAGAAAACTAAATCTATTTCTCACAAAGGATAGATTTCACAACCAAGTCAGACTCATCAAGAAGACGAAAAGACACCAGGGTGATCTAAGGTTTCTCAAGCTTCTGATCTTTGAGTCACTACAGAGACAAAGTGAAAACCACTCCAAGCATGCAAAACTTCTAGAAAATCATTCAAAACAAAAATACTATTGGAACTCACTCACAAGAGATTTTTGACAGGAAAAATATAGATCTGGGTAGACACTAAAAATACTAATGAAACCTAAACTTAACTGGAAGAAGATATTTATGTTTTTCAAAAACTTTTACAGGGTCCACAGGCTCCAGAAGCAACAGATGTGGTTCCCCTTTGTTTACTAAAGGAACAGTGCGAAGATGCCTGCACTATCTATAAAGAGAAAATGTGGTCCCCAAAAAACTTCAAAAAAAACAAAAAATACTTCCAGATTTCAAAAAACTACTCAAGCCATTATACATCAATCAAAAACCAAAAAACAAAACAATTTTCTCAATTCAAAACAAAGGAAAACCAACAATCAAATACCATCCCCAGTGGAGTCGCCAATTTGTTGACCGGATAAATCAATCTTGCGGACAAGACCGATCTCCCTAGTATCAGAAGATAGTCTAGCCACAAATGGACAAACAAACCTATCTTTCTCTAGACATATGTGATTTATAAATAAATACTACAAAGTTGTTAAGATCTTACCTTAGATCCAATGATTGTTCGTAGTAGTCATCCCCTGGTCATTCGAAAGAGTTACCTTTGAGGATCTGCAATCACAAACAAGCAAACATTAAATAGCACCTACATAGCAAATATTATAAATCATGTCTATTATGGTGATCAAGGAATCCATAAAAAACCATGAATCAACAGTTTATTGAGAAAAACAAATTTATTTGTATTAACTTTGAAGTAGAAGAACCTTACAACCTTTTCAGCCTTGATGTTGAACAAGCTCTTCTTGGGGTCCGAAACAGTAATTTTCTTTACTTTGACAAACCTTGCACTCTTCCAAATGAGATCTTAGATGTATGTAATCTCCCCTCATAAAAACTCAACTAAAGAAGACTAAGTTCCAGCAGCAATTCACCTCAAAAATATTTAGCTTCTAACCTCTCAAGTAACCAGCCCAATGCTTCTTTTTATAGTGCAAAGGAGGAAGTTACAGGTCCACCTATGAAGGGATATAATCCTCCTTCAAAGGGCTAAGCTCCTCACATCAAGGGGTTAGATCCTTAAGGTATGAGATACATGAAACTTAAAAGAGAAAACTTGCCACCTCAAGATTCCTTCCAAAAGCTTCTAGAAATGATTGAAAGTGAGTTTTTCAAAGTATACTCACACCTTTTAACTTTTATAGGGGTCCACACCTTTAACACAAAGACAGTGCGATCAGGTTCACAGGAGACATGACCACTAGGTGCAAGACCATAGGTAATACAAATAGAAAGTGCGGAACCAGAGTTTTAAGGACTTTTGAGGGCTTTTCTCTTATTTTCAAGGCTTGATATGAGGAACTGATGCTTTAGACTTGCAGAGGAGGAAATTATGAGTGGTAATGAACTCACACAGATAGCAGAATGTCAAGGTGACAATTTTTAGTGCTACACTTGGGTGAAGGGATAAAAGAAGTTACTTTAGTTGAAAAGGTTTTAAGATCCTTGTCTACTAAGTTTGAATCAAAAGTATCTGCCATAGAAGAAAAGCAGGATCTTTAGACTATTACTATGACACAGCTACAACGGAATCTTAACTGCTTTCGAAATGAGAAAAGGAGGTCCATCAAATATGAGAGAAGTTTCATTCAAAGCTTCAAGAAGAGAATACTTCCATGAATTAGGAAATATTTCAGAAGGAGAAGAAGAAGCAAACTTTTTCAAGAACCTTCAACGAGGTTTCGAGAGATTCAGAGGTAAACTACCTTTCAAATGTTTTGCTTGTGGAAGATTCGGTCATTATGCTGCCAAATGTCCTCATAAAGATAAGCTTGAAAAAGGAAAGGAATCAAAAAAATGGAATAGAAAACAAAGTGTAAGTAAGAAGAGCTACTATACTCATGAAGATAGTGATGGTTTATCAAATAGTGATGAAGATGAAAATAGTAATGACTATAGACTTCTAATGGCTTTTGAAGATGATGATTTTTTGGATGCTTTAGATGAAGATGACCTTTATGAAGAAATCTCTAAACTCAAAGTCTTTTTAAAAGAAAAGAATATGATTATAGATACTCTGACATTCCAGCTTGCTGAAAGACAAAAACATAATGAAAATCTAGAATGTGAAATTGTGGGTATAAGAAAGGATATTGAGAAAACAAAAGTTCTCAATCTTAGATTTGCTAAAGGATCAAAAACCTTAAATGCAATTATCAAAGTGCAGCGTTCTCCTTGATAAAGACATGTCTTGGATATACTGAAGAAGCATCCCAAGCACAGAAGCCATCAACCTCCACTAAAAGCTATCTTGATGCAGTAAAGAGCAAGGAACAGTTTGACAATCAACAATAAAGGCATAAAGTAGATCACCAGGTAAATCAAGCTCAATTTACTTCAAGGATGAACAAAAGCTACAAACCTCAGGCAAATCATACTCAATATGCTTCAAGAATGAATATCAATCGCAACTACAATCACCAGGTTAGTAGATTCAATGATCGTAGGAACTTCTTTAATGGCCAATGTTTTTCATGTCATAACTTTGGACAAAGCTGCTCAATGTGTTGCCTACAAGACCATCATGACTAGAGAAGCACGAAATCAAAGGAATGTGATGAGGATCATGAAACAGACCTACAATAACTTTTCTCTTCTTGAAAATGAAATAGAATGCCCTATCTGCAACAACTTTGGTCACAAAGAATCTAAATGCAGGAGTAAATTTTGGCAAACATTTCAGAAGGAGCAAACTACATTAAATCCCAAAATATGGAGAAAGAAAGAACCACAAATAGAAAGATGTGGTATAGCCTTGTATGCAAAAGGACAAGAAAATCAGTGGTACATCAACAATGGATGCTCAAAACACATGACAGGTGATAAAGAAAAACTTCAGTCATATAATGCCTTAGAAAAGGAAAAGAAGGTCTCATTTGGAAATGACACTTTTGCTATCATAAAAGGTAAAGGCTCTGTTCTTTTAAAAGAAAAAGTTAAAGTTGGGAATGTTATGTATGTTGATGGTCTAAAGCATAACCTATTGAGTGTCAGTCAAGTGTGTGATCAAGGAAATGAAGTAGTATTTCGATCAAATGGATGTGTTGTTCGTGAGCTTGATATAGGAGAAACCGTGATCAAAGGTATAAGAACTCCAAACAACTTATATATACTCAAGGGAGGACAACAACAGTGCTATCTAAGAAAAAATGATGAACACTAGCTATGGCACAAAAGATTGGGGCATCTAAGCTTCTCTCAAATAAGAAAAGCAAGCAAATTCCAAGTTGTTCGTGATCTCCCTGATATCAACATTCCAGAAAATACAATATGCAAATCATGTCAATTTGGTAAGAAAACCAGGTCACAGTTCCCTAAAAAGGAAGGATCAGCTAGCAAACCTCTTGAACTTGTTCATACTGATTTATGTAGTCCATCAAGGAAAAAGTCACCTCGTGGAGAGGAATACTTTATATTGTTCATTGATGATTTTTCCAGAATGTGTTGGATAAGGCTTCTAAATCATAAATATGAAACATTTGAAAAATTAAAAGCTTTCAAAGCCCTGATTGAAAATGAATCAGATCACAAAATCAAATGTCTTAAATCTGATCGAGGAGGAGAATTTATCTCGAATGAATTCTTTGACTTTTGTGAAGAAAATGGAATAAAAAGGCAATTCTCCACTGCAAGAACTCCTCAACAAAATGGAGTGGTAGAAAGGATGAATAGAACTATTCAACAAATGGCTCATGCTATGCTAGATGAGTCTGTAACTCCTGCAACCTTCTGGGGTGAAGCTGCATTCATTGCTGTCACTATTCTCAACAAAGAAAATGTTTGGGTAAACAACACTAAAACTCCCCATGAACTTTGGTATGGTAAGACTCCTACTGTAAAATACTTCAAAGTTTTTGGAAGCAAATGTTACATCAAAAGTATTGATGAAAAACTTGGCAAGTTTGAACCCAGAGCAGATGGAGGCATTCTCCTTGGTTACTCTTCTTGAAGTAAAGGATATAAGTGTAATAATAAAAGACTTGGGAAAATTATTGAAAGTATTGATGTTGTGGTTGATGAAGCATGCAAAAATCCAAGGCAGGTAAAAACTGAAGATTGTGGAGAATATGAGGATTATCCTTCCACATCAAATCAGACTAATTCTGAAGAAGAATCCAATGAAGCACCAGAAGAACAGATAATGGCAGAAGAAAAGACTCCATCCAGGTATGTTCAGAAAAATCATCCAGAGACTCAAATTTTGGGACAAAAAGAGGTAGGTGTGCAGACAAGAAGAACTACTATAGAAGCTTCAAGATATCTAGCATTGGTTTCCTCCATTGAACCTCAAAACGTAAATGAAGTATGCAAAGATGAATGTTGGGTCAAGGCCATGAATGAAGAGCTTGAGCAGATTGAAAAGAAAAATACTTGGGAATTAGTTCCTAGACCTCATGATAAGAATATCATAGGAACCAAGTGGATATTCAAAAACAAGCTGAATGAAAATGGAGAAGTTATTAGAAACAAGGCCAAAATTGTTTGTAAAGGGTATGCTCAATAAGAAGGTATAGATTTTGAAGAAACTTTTGCACCAATTACAAGACTTGAAGCCATAATAATGTTCCTTGCTCTTTCTAGTTTTCAGAAATTCAAAGTATACCAAATGGATGTAAAATCTTCTTTTCTTAATGGGGACTTAGAAGAAGAAGTATATATTGAGAAACCAGACAGATTCATTCTTGGAAATGATCCAAAACTTGTATGCATACTCAAAAAGGCTCTCTATGGTCTAAAACAAGCTCCAAGGGCCTGGTATTACCATCTTGACAAATATCTCCATCAACAAGGTTTTTCAAAGGGATCAGTTGATAGCAATCTATATACAAAGATTGACAATAATAAATTGCTAATAGTTGTTGTGTATGTTGATGATATCATTTTTGGCAGCATTGAAGAAGCCATGAGTGAAAATTTTGCTTTGGTAATGCAACAAGAATTTGAAATGTCCTTGCTTGGTGAGCTCACATATTTTCTTGGTCTACAAGTTCAACAAAAGAAAGATGGTATTTTCTGTCACAAACCAAGTATCTCAAGCAGATCTTGAAAAAATATGGCATGGAAGATTCTAAACCAGTATGTACCCCTATGGTAACAGGATGCAGCCTCAGCTCAAATGATGAATCAGTAGCAGTACATCAACCAACCTACAGATCCATGATTGGCAGTCTACTTTATCTAACAGGTACCTGACCAGACATCATACAAGCAGTGGGAATAGTTGGAAGATTCCAAGCCAATCCAAAGGAATCACACCTTCAGGCAGTCAAAAGGATTTTCAAATATCTTCAAGGAACACAGAATTTTGGTTTATGGTATCCTAGAGATACAGATCTTACACTTCATGCATATACAGATGCAGATTAGGAAGGAAGCGTTGATGACAGAAAAAGAAATAGTGGTGGTGTATTCTATATGGGTTCCAGAGTAGTATCTTGGTTCAACAAGAAGCAAAGTTCAATTACATTATCTACAGCTGAAGTAGAATATGTGGTTGTTGCATCTTGCTGCACACAACTCCTTTGGATGATGGAAACATTGCAAGACATTCAAATCACATGTACTCCACCAATCTCCATTCTATGTGATAATAAAAGTCTAATCAGTATTTCAAAGAATCCAATCACGCATTCCAATACCAAGCACATACCCATCAAATATTATTTTCTACGTGAACAAGTGCTTGAACAAAAGGTGAAATTGGAGTATGTTCCCTCCAAAGAACAGGTTGCTGATATATTCACCAAACCACTGCCCAGAGATACATTTGAATATCTCAGACAGAAGCTGGGAATAGTTGATGCATCATCTTACAGTTAAAACTTATCTGTTTCAGAGAAAAGTAGTTATACGTGATTTCCATGAAGCGTATCCGTGTACATACGTGAGTTTCTGTGGATACAGTCACGTGTATGTTGGTTTGAAGAAAAATAGTGGGCCAGACTCAGGATGAAAGGAGTTTGATATGGGTTTAACAATGATCATCTGGAATAGTGGGAGCATATACTTCTAATAATGCATTGTTGGCATTATCTTAGAAGATCTTGGTACAAATTCACAATTGTTTTTGATTCAGGTGGAACATGTTCAGGGGGATATCATGGTTGTTGGTCTGGATGGTGATTGATAGATGCTACTGATGATAGTTGTTGATAACTATCATGGTTTTGTTTCAGATATTTGGTCTCTATGTCATGTATATGTTTTAATTTCAAGGTCATGAAACGACCTATTTTGGTTCCCCACTATGCATGGGATGGATGATGTAATGTTCTTGTTTTGACATGTATAAACATTTGGTATATCCCCACTTGGTTGGGTGGATGACTTAAACTTGGTATATCCCCACTTGGTTGGGTGGATGACTTAAACTTGGTATATCCCCACTTGGTTGGGAGATGGATGTATGTACAAGTCATTGGTGATAGTAAGGTCATTTATGATGTATAAAGTCATGTTCTTCTTTTAGAACATCTTTTTGCAGACCTTGCTTATTTTCAGGGGAGCATGGACTCGAGCATGGAGCTCAATCAACACTCTTCAGTATTTCAGTGCATTTAGCATGTACTCAAGGGGAGCATAACCCTTTGCCCTTGATGACAAAGGGGGAGAGTGACTTGGGGTTGCCATCAAGTCCAAAGGGGGAGATTGTTGGCATTATGACACAGATTTTGCACTATGACACAGGTGTTGTCCTTGATGGCAACTCACTCAGATGACAGATCATAGTTCAGACTCTCAAAATGAAGAAAGAGAGGTATATGCAGTTTCCTCATTGACCAAGGCATGTGTACATGTGGGTTCGCAGACCAAAAGGCATGTATGGCATACACATGCATTTTTACGGAAGGAAAAGCGCGTATATGTTGAAAAACTTAGTTTTGGTCCATGGTATTTGGTCCATGGGATTTTGATCCATGGTATTGGTCCAAGGTATCCTATTTGAAGTGTTAACCCTAGGTATTTGGTCCAAGGTATTGGTTTGAAGTGGTTTTGGTCCATGGTATTGAGTAAGGCCTAAGACTATAAAAGGAGGAGAAGAACATTAGGCAAAGGCACTCATGTATTGGATATCTAATGAAGAGCAAGATCTAGAATATAGGTTATTGGGTTATGTTGCAGAGCTGGATCTGAATCAAGGATGAACCTTAGCGGTTGAGGAAGGATAAGATCTAATGATGGGTCAAGATCTTAAAGCTTGAAGTGAAGTATGTTTGTGTGTTTTGATCTTTTATTTGAATAAGTGGCACATGTTGTAGACTATTAATATGATGATCCGGGTATAGCTGAAGTTTGGAATTTTTGTAAAGTTTAAATCATCATTTATAGATCAGTACCCAGGTTCACCTTAGAAAAGCCACGTATACATGTTGGTTCTACATATCAAAAAAACGTATACATCTTAAAATTGATTTGCAGATTTGCACACAGGTTTGCCTTGAGAAAAGTGTGTATGCATGCAGGTTCAACACATTGAAGTAGCGTATACCTCATAAAATATGCTTTTAGCTACTTTTGGTTATTGTTATAATGTTCTGGGTTTTGGTTACTGTTTCTAGTTACTGTATTCTGGTTACATCATTCTGAAAAGTGATTGATTAATTCAGTTGTGGTTGGTGCAAAGGAGATTGATTGGTGCAGATGTATTTGATGTTTGAATGATGTTATTGATGGATCTAGTCTAAAAATTTATGAAACGTGGTCCCTGGAAGAAAAGAGAAGGTTGTAGAGTTCTGTAGGTCGGCACCTACGTACTAGTAAACATATCAGCTAGTACAAGAGCTAGGGGGTTGTAGCTCCCTTCCAGGAGAAGCTGGAGAACAAGAGAATGTTGTAGCCTTCTGCAGGTAGAAGCCTATGTACTGGTATAAGACTGCACTAGTACAAAAATTGTAAAAAGAAGTTTCTTATTAAAAGAAGATAGAGACGATTGCAGCAGGTGGTTTTCACCCACATTAGGTTTCCACCTTATATCTTGTGTTCATGTGTGTGTGAGTGTTTGCTATGTTTTACTGCACCTGGTTACTGTTTATATGGTTCTGATGCACTGAGTAAAGAACAACATAAGATAAATTAACTGAATCATAAGTTTGCAGGATATATGCTAGTTTCCTTAAATACAGTTGCGTATACATGCAAGTTCCATTAACTGAAGTAGCGTATATGAATCTGATTGTGGAAATGAAATAATATTGACTTGCTAATACTGATTCACCCCCCCCCCCCCCTCTCAGTATTATTTCCAATGCAACTTATTGATACAAACTTTGTAAGTACCAACATACTATTACAAACTTTGTAGGCACCAACCTAAAGGAGCAACCAATCCCTCTATTGCAATATTTGTAAACACCAATCCCCTATAATATAATATTCATATACACTAATCCCATCTGTTGTAAGTTTCATAGACACCAATCCCCTCTATTGTAATATTTGTAGGCACCAACCTACAAGGGACATAAATCCCCTTTGCTGCAATATTTATAAGCACCAACCTACAGGAGATACCAATCCCATCTGCTAAAATATTTGTAGGCACCAACTAACAGGAGACATCAGGTCCCCCTTGTTGTAAATACTCATAGGCACTAACCTATCAGAGACGCCAATCCTTGTTGTTGCAAATATTTATAGGCACCAACCTACTTCATTGAGTCTATTTGTTACTTCTTCCTTCACCAAGTATGTTACTTACTTGTGCCTTCACTAAGTATGCTTGTTGCTTCTTCCTTCACGAGGTCTTCATGCTACTTCTGCCTTCATTAGGTCTGTTAACTACTTCTACCTTCACTAGTTCCATTAACTACTTCTGCCTTCACTAGGTTTGCTTGTTGTTTCTGCCTTCACCAAGTTTCCTTTTTGTTTCTGGCTTCACTAGGTCTATTAGCTACGTCTGGCTTCACCAGGTCTAAAGGATACTTATATCTTCACTATGTTTACTTGTTGCTTTTGCCTTCACTAGGTTTGCTTCTACTAAAACTTGTTTTTTTGGCCTGTTCCCAAGAACAAACTTGTACAACATTCCATGTATCAAAATTTTCAAATATAATTATGAATTTTTTAGTTGAGACACTTCTTTATGTCTCTTGGGGCATCTAAAAGTTTCATAATCTAAAAAGTATTAGAAAATAAATTATAGCAATAATGTGTTGAATTTCTTCCACAGTCATCGCATTAGGTTTCTCTTTTTCTTCTTTGACATTTCAAGCCATCATATGTCGCTCATCATCAAGAATGTAAGTTGAAATGTGGGAAATATTGATCCACCAAACAATAATATATATGGCATAATGAAGAAACCTAAGATTAGAAGTAAATGGGAAGTCAATAAAGATCTATAGTAAAGAGAAACCCTAACGTAGACTGTAATATGATATTAATTAAATTATTATATATAAACTTTTTGCATTTTATGATATTATATTAAAAATTAAAATATCATTTACTTTAATATTATGTTCTTTAATATAATAATGAAATATTATATTAAAGGGTATAATAAAACACAATATTAAATAAAGAGTATATTATAATATAATATAGTGTAGTATGTCAAGGAATATAGAATAATATATTCTTTAATACAATCAGGAATACTATATTCTATGGATGGATTATTAAGGAGATTATATAAAAAAAAGATAATATAAAAGAGGAATGGATTATTAAAGAATTAATATAAAGGAGGAGTGGGAAGGGAATTAGTTAGAGAAAGGTTTAGAGGTTAATGTGGGAATCCAATTAGGAGGAATATTTGTGGGAAGACAAGTAGGAGGAGCGAGAGGCTAGCACCAAGGAAGCCCAATCTTCTCCTCTCATGGGTACTTGTGCTTCTCCCTTTCCCTTTATGTGTTATTTATCTCAATCGAATGTTGCTTCTACTATGGTTTTGGAGCTTGGTCCCTCCAAGGATGTTTCATTTTCAAGTATTACATCAGCATTGGGGAATCCTTCTGGGGATTTTGATAGTACTATTATGACCACACCCCCTGTATATCTCCCTCTTTATTCTTCATCTTAGCTCATTTCCATCCCTCGGGTTGACCCCCACTATATCCTTCAGTTCATACTTCCCAAGGGGGAATCCTCCATTGAGGTGGGGTCTAGGCCCTCTCCCGCCCATTCTTGACCTTGGTAAAACCAAAGGCATGAAATATCAAGTTGCAAAAGCGTAGTTGAAGTCTTTTTTAGACACTGGAGAAGTAAAGAAACAATCTCTTTATGGTGTGCTTAGAGCAGTGTAGGCCCCTGCAATGGTTCCTTCATGATTGCCATCTCATTCAACTGCAGGAGGTTAGCTAGTCCCCAAAAGAAATTAGCTCTGAGACAATTGATCTTGTCTTCTTGTCACAATATTAACTTTCTTCACAAATCCTCGGCTTAGGTAATCTGATAACTGAAGCATTGAACCAATGTTCCCTGGCTAGTCTTTTTTCTCCTTGGATGAGAGAGGTCGCTCGGGGGTAGCCATTGGTTTCAATTTGAGCTTTATCAAAGCTTATATTATATGTGGATATGTGATGGTCCTTGGTGCAAATATTTACTCAATAAAATTAAGTATGGACTTAACAATTGTAAATATCTATGGACCTTGTCTTGAAATGATCCCTTTCTAGAACTGTTTAATGGTTAATTCCTTTATGAAGGAAGACAATCTCATAGTAGGGGGGACATGAATTTTTCAATGGATGTGTTGGATGTTTAGTGTCCTCAAGCTCTTCTGGATCTGTTGGCATACTTATTTATAAGGAAACTGGATGATAGTCACCTTATTGATGTCAATCTCATCAAACATAAACCTTCCTAGAGAAACAAGCAAACTAGAAATGCGATGGTAGCCAAGTGCCTAGATAGATTTATTATGGCAGAAAAATTGGTGGGAAATCTTTCTATGTTTCATCAATGTATTAGTATAAGTGGATATTTTGATCACCATATGGTTCTTTTGGAGTTAAAAGGAGGTAATTAGAAATATGGTAATCCTTTCAAATTTAATCCATTTTAGCTGAATGATTCAAGCTAGGTACAACTGGTCAAGGATACCTAGTCTTCATTCACCCTAGATTTAGGGCTTCCATTTCTCAGTAATTTGCGGATAATTTAAAGAAGGTTAAGTAGGACTCCATCCAATGGGAAGTTCAGAAAAAGGTTAAAGATGAGGAAGTTCTTAAATCAGTTGAAGATGAATTGTGTTACACTAAAAAATGTCACCATGACCACTTACAGTTAGTATGGCTCAAATCAACAGTCATGCTACCCTCTTAGGCAAGTCTTGTGCCTCTGTTATCCATCTCAAACTCAAAGAAGAGAGAAAGTCTTGTAAAAAATATGTTTATCTCTGGGGTCGCAGGTTCTCTCTAGCCTCACCTGCGGGGACGCTGACCATGTTCACAAAAGGTGTGTCCTTGGACGCTCTGTATGTTAAGGGACAGGTGCGTCCTTCTGTAAAAGGCAAAATGCGCGAGTTTCATCTTAAAAAAGTTACTTGTGGTTACTTCTAGAACTTTCTAGAGGTCGGTTTGATGATTTGGATGCGCCTCCAGTTGGTTCATGTATCTCTATTAAGGGGGAACTTATCCCATCAATAAGGGAGCTATCCCACCCAAAGAGGGGGATTATCCCATTGATGGTGGACCTGAATAACCTCTTTACAGCACTATAAATAAAGGCATTGAGCCAGAGGGAGAAGAGGTTGGAGCTATACATTTTCTTTGGGTAAATGCTGCAGGAATTAGGACTCCCATTTAGAACCTTGTGAGGAGAGATTGTCTTTGCTTGATTCTACTTGGAAGTGGGTGAGCTTTGTCAAAGTAGAGGAAAACCCTTGATGGACCCTGGGAGGAACTTGCACAACACCAAGGCCAGGTTGTAAGAGTTTCTTTGTTTCGTTATTAATACAAACTGGTTTATTTTTCTCAATAGCTTGTGTTAATGAGTTATTTCATGTGTTCCTTGGTCTGCATGTTGAATATATGTTTTATTATATGAAATGCAAGTGCTTGGTAATTGTTTGATTGTTTGTGGTTGCAGGAATTGACTTGAAGGAGGAGCTCATCCGGATCGGCAAGGACGGACTACAACAACCGCGTTTTGGAATAAGGTAAGCCTAAACACTTGTAGTTTTCATGTTTTAAAAGGTATATTTAGAGAAAGATCACTCCATTTTGTCTTGTTTGTCGCTAGAGAGTTTAGACTCCTAGGGAGGTCAATTGTGTCCGCACAAACGACTTTTTCCGCCACGACAAATTGGCGACTCCGCTGGAGAATCCATTAATGAGAGAGTCTTTTCCTTTGTGTGAACTTTGCTCTGTGAAAATCAGTTTTATTTTCTGGTTTTTGACTGTGAGAATTAGTATTTGGGTGGCTTAGCTTCAGATTTAGTTAGATTTGGTTTTTCTCAACTTTTCCAGAAGGACGCACCCTCTGAGTACTGCACAGTGCATCTTTGGACGCGCTGTTGCCGTTTGCACAGAGCGGGCCCGCACCTGTTATAACGGGTTGCCTGCGTCTTCCTGTAAAATTTAGGAAAAGTCCATTTTTTGCTTTAATTGCTTTTAGATTTTGATTTTTCTTAGTGTTTTCTACCCAGATCCTTTAGTACCCTGTCAAGAATTTTCACCTAGACTTGTTTTGTGAGCTTTGAGTGTTTTAGTGGATTTCAACGAAGTTTAGGCCTAGGGTTTGATTTTTCAATAGGTCCTGTAGTGACTTTGACGGTAGAAAGTTGTCCAGCCTTAGATCTCTCTGGTTAGTCAGCCTTCTTAGAAGTCGGGCCTGTCGTAAAGTCTCCTTGTGTGAGTAGCTTGCCATTTAAGTTGTTTTGGGTCAAATTTCGAATTACTTGTTTATAAAGTGTTGATTTCCATTTTACAAAAGAACAAAAAGATTAGAGTTTTGTTTTGACTAGTTTTTGGTTCTGCAATAAGCTAGTCCTTGATTTGATTGTGATCAAGTAAAACACCTTAGAATAATCATTGTTGGTTTTGGCCTCGTTAAGATTGCTTAGAGTAAATTTATCTTTTAGTTTGCTTATGAGTGCATTTTCATAGATTTTAATAGTTGTTAAGATTGATTTTTGGTTATATTAGATTTATTTGCTTTATTAAAAGAAAAATACAAAAACATCTTCTTTAAAAGTCTTGTTTCAAGTAGCTTTTTGTTTTTGAAAGAGAAAAAGAGTTTTTTCGTGCATGTAAAGAGCGGTCATGTTTTTTATGCTTGGAAAAGACAAACGAATTGTTTCTTTGATTGTCTTCAATTAAGAAGTTGCTTTTATAAAGATTGCATTCTCTCAACTTTTTAGTTAAGCAATTCATCGAAAAAGTAAAGTAGTGGGTAAATCATCCTAGGTGCATTTTGTAGTGGTTTCGAGTCGAGTCAACACACCACTGGTTTCACTTCCATCACCTTTTGACTTAAGAAACAACCTTAAAAGTAACGCTTAAATTAAAATCAATCTAGTAATTTTTATTTTTCTAGGGCTCTGAAACACCAACATAGCTTAGGCTAGGGTCTTGGAGTAGGTGAGTACTTAACTCTCCAAGACTACAAAACCAAACAGATAGTTTATCTTGAGTAGATTAAATCCAATTGTTTCAGTTATACTCTGGGAAAGCTCCTCTTAAAGGAGAAGCACGAGCTCGTGTCCGAACCAGTGAGGGGATCATTCCTCCCTCGTTGGGAACGACGCCAGACAGTACGTATTACAAACGGTAAACCTCGGATTAACCATTGTCGAGGAGCCAGGGGTCACTTATCGGTAAACCTTGGATTGTTGTCAAGGAGCCGGTAAGGGGATTGGAGCTTGCTACTCTGCCCTTGCGTGCTGTCGGAGTTTAGACTGTTCCCCCAGGTGTAATTGTTGTGATTGGTAACTTTAGTGACCATAATCTTTAGGGTTCTACCGAGGTGACGGTGGAGGGAAGGTCCCACTGTACCTGGAGCAGACGTCGGTTATACTCACTTGGATTTTCCGGGGGGTTCACTTCACTTCGAGACGGTTAAAGTGGAGGAACTTGTGCCGGTCTATTCATTAAGCAGGTTGCCGGGGTAACTGTTCCACCCGCCATTTCTGTACTGAATCCTGCGAGGTTGGGCCTAATCACCAACTAGCGCTTTTGGTCCGGAAGACTACTGTTTGTGTGTGGTTTGACGCTCTAGATTATTTAGGCGTGTGCTTCAAATTTGTTTGCTTCTTTAGAAGACTTTAGGTGGTTTGATTTGAAATTTTTACTTTGTTTTCGTGTGTTGTAGTTAAAAATCTTTAATTGTGGCGGAATTACCGAGACAGTCCCGTAGACTTCGGGGCCAGTCTCCTGAAGTTGTTTCTGTGGCCGAATTGTTGAGAAGATCCCGTAGACTTAGGGGATCCCCTCCTCGAGACGACCCGGGTAATTTAGAAGGGTTAAAGGTCCTTGTAACTCCTCCTAGTGACAGTAGAGTAGGTTCACCTGAAGAAGGAGAATCTTCCTTGGTAGTCCATCCAGATTACCAAAGTTTAGAAACAGGTTACAATCCCGAAACTGTTACAGTTTCCGAGCTTGCTGGTAGTTTTTCATCTGCCAGTGAAACAGGCGAAGAACCTGAAATTTCCGAACCTGTTACTCCAACTTCTAGTGTCCCTGATTCACCGAGAATAGAAAGAATTATCACCGAAAATCTACCTTCTGGTTTGATTGCTATAGAAGAACTTGCTCCAGAAGAAGATATAGGTGTCTCTCACCTTGAAGGTCAACTTACTATTGATCTAAGGGAGCGTGAATCCATCTTTTACAGTCCTCCTAGAAGTACTTCTTGGTACCTTGCGTTAACCAATTTTTTAGACAACTCAGTCGGTTTTTCCACACCTCGTACTCCTTTTCCACCTGGAGGTATTCATACTCCTGTAAATATGTCTGGTCAGTCGTCCGTGTTTACACAAAGTCCTGAATCTTTTTTACACGGCGGTCCTTCTGTTCCCACTGGGTATCAGTCACTTTCTGGTACCTTTGCGGGGGCATCTCCTCAACCCATTGATCATGGGTTATTTGCTGGAAACAGTGGTAATATACCATTGGGTGTAGGAGACATTTACATGATGTCAGGTTCAGTTCCCGTTTCCCAACCTCAAGGTGGCCAATTACCGCCTGGGGGGCAACCGCAGTTAACACCTGGGGGGCAACCTCAAGGTACACAAATTGTGTCTGGGGGGCAACCTCAAAGTCAGTATGTACCTATGGTGCAATACTTACCTCAAGGTCAACCTCAGCCTCAATATGTACCCCAAGGTCAACCTCAGTATCAATATCAACCTCAAGGATGGCAACCTCAAGGATGGCAACCTCAAGGGTATCAACCCCAAAGTTATCAACCTCAAGGATACCAACCTCAAGGTCAAGGTCAACCCCAGTATCAGTATTTACCTCAAGGTTATCAACCTCAAGGTCAATACTCAAGTCAAGGTTATCAACCGCCTCAAGGTCAGTCATATGTTCCAAGTATGGGAACTGCACCTTACAATTATCAATCCTACCCTCAATCTGGTTATGGATCTCAGTACCCTCAACCTGTTACGGGTCAGTACCCTGGAATGTTAGTGTGGGATCCCTCACAGGGTCAACAGGTGTTGCAGCCAAGTGTACAGATGCTTCCTCAAGCTGGACAACCCGTAGTTTCTGGTCCAACCCAGCAACCGCAACCTGTCCAGCCCAATGTTCAAACTTCTGTAGCTTCGGTAGTTACTCAGCCGCAATTGCACCTAGTACTCCATCTCAAACGGCTGCTGCAACTACCGCTACATCTACCATACTTACTTCTGGAGTATCGACGGCTCCAGTTTCTACTGTCCCTGTTACCACACCTCAGACATCTTTACCGTTGTCTGGATCTACGATTCAAACCACGGTCCAGATGCCTGTAGGTCAGCCTGGTATAAGTACGGTTGTGACTACTCAACCTCAATTTGTTCAACCTCCGTACCAGGGACAGTACCAACCTGGGCAAGCTGTCCAACAACCGGTTTACCAGTATCAACCGTATCCTGGGTACACTTATCAACAACCTCAACAACCCCAGTACGGTCCGGTTAATCCTGGTTTTCCAGGAGGATATAATATCCCAAATGCGACTCCTGTTCCTAGTTATCCTGGATATCCTCCTCCTGGGGCTGGTATTGTGACCCAGAGTTTTAGAGATCCTAACCGGCAGTTACCGTTTATTGCAACTTTAGATTTACCCGACTTGACGCGCCTAACGAACGATCCAATTCAATATCTTCAGTTCTGGCCGCCAATGCCAAATAAGTTGCCCAGTGATATACCCAAGTTCGAAGGTAAGTCTGGAGAGGATCCGTCCAATCATGTGATGACTTACCACCTCTGGTGTGCTTCGAATTCTATCTCAGATGATTCCATCCGCTTACGTCTTTTCCAGCGTACACTCATTGGTCTCGCGGCCAAGTGGTACATTGAGTTACCACGGGCCTCTTTTTACAACTTTAGCCAGTTAGCTACCTCGTTCTTAACTCACTTTCAGTTGCCGGTCAGATACGATAACGGCACGGAGTTATTAACTTCACTAAAACAATCGACGTCCACGTATATTTCTGATCACATTCATGAGTGGAGACGTCGAAGGAGATTAGTGAAAGTTTTTATCCCGGACCAAATCTTAGCTGAATGGTTTGTCAAATCATTATTACCGAAGATTACTGAAGATGTAGCTAAGGCCGGAGTAGTTACTGAGGAGCAAGTCATTGCTCAGGCACAATACCTTGACTTAGTTTACACTCAGTCGGGTACGTTACACGAGAAGATTCCGGATCTTCCAAAGTCGAATCAAATCGCTGCTGCTCCTTCGGGATCTCATGCCGCTGATGGTATGATTGGTATCGTGACTACGAAGAGTAAGAAGAAGTCTTCCAAGGCCTCCAATACTCCAATTATCACTTTGCCTGATTCTCCGACAGGAGAGTCTTCTCCTCCTGAACTTACCGCCGACATTCACGCTGTAGAGTCATCTACGGCCAAATCAAAAAACGGTGGAAAGAAGAAAGGAAAGAAGAAGGCTAAAGCAGACAAGGCTCCAAAGGAGAAAACTGAAAAGTCGGAAACCAATGACGAAAAACGCAAACCTCGATATCCTTGTCTTATTTGTGAAGAGGATCATTTTACGAGAGATTGCCCTCATCGGGCCGAGGTTGTAAAAATAGTCAAAGGTTCTCCCACTCCTGCTGTGTTAAAGAATCCATTTCCAGAGCAGGAGAATAAGATGATAGGTTCTTCTTCGAATGCCAGTGAAGAACCCATTTTGATGATGTCTCATGTGAGGATTGCGACTCGATCGCAAGATTATGGTAGTAAGGCTCCTGTTGATGGCAAGGAAGCAGAATCTTCTCACTCTAACCCATCAACCTCAGCTCCTGGTTCCGATCCACTACAGATCGAAAAACCTAACCCAGACTTAGTGATTAAGCCGCCCGCCAAGGGTGTACTTCGAAGGTCTGCTTTCAATCCACATGCGAGAGCAGCCCAGAATTACAACATTGTTGAGGACTTAGCTGTTTCACCTTCAGCAATGTCGGCACTCGAAGTGCTGCAATCATGTCCAGCACAACGGAAATTGCTTTTGTCGGCTATCGGAGCTGTCGATGTTCAGGACCCGAACCTAATGATCTTTGATCTAGAAAATAGTACACCACGTCTCCCCCATCAAATGGCTTTCCAAATTCCAGTGATAGTCAAAAACAGGCCTATTCATCGGACTGTGATTGATGAGGGAGCTTCTACGTGTATTATGTCGATTCAATGTTGGAGATCGCTTGGTTCTCCTTCGTTGAACCAATCCCCCACCATCCTTAAGGCCTTTGATGGCCGTGGGTTCCGTCCGTTTGGTATTCTACAAGAATTGCCTATAGGGGTTGAAGGTAAAACCGTTAGTCTGGATGTGGAAGTGGTTGATGCCCCTCTAGACTACAACCTTCTTTTGGGTCGAAGTTGGTCATATGCTATGACAGCGGTCGTTTCATCGGTCTTCAGAGTAATTAAGTTTCCACATAACGGTAAGATCGTGACTATTGATCAGCTGACATACTTTTCATCCGACCCAGCCTCTTCAGAGAGTATCCAGCATGTTGGTAAAACGACAATCCCTTATAGGGACGTTGGTGTAGGTTTAGTTAAGGATTCCGGTTTACTGGGAACTTTTCCTCTCCCTCCACTCAGCGCAGATCCTTCGTTTGCAACCATTCATATGATTACATCAGAAAACATTATTTATGATGATCCTTGGTTCGTCCCATCTGACTCTGAGATAGACTCACTCGGTGATGTTATGCCTTTGAGTCCATATGAAATTGCTTATGAAGCTCTCATGTCTTTTACTGACTTTCATTCAACCGAAGTCGACCAAATGAATGTGGTCAGTGAAGAGTCACTTTTCACCTCACCCTTAGAACGGATAACGTTTCCCGAAGTCGTGTCATCTGACGAACAACTTCGCGAAATCCTAAGTGTAGACGATCTACCATGGGAAGATCTCCATCACAGATCTTCGTTTTTACCTAAGGATGATGCATTTGAAAATGATTTTTCATCTATCTTTACCGCTGAATATGTCAAAGACGCTCAGGATCCAACGAAACATTCTGATTCAGAGCTGAATTTAGGGAATATTTCTCGTACTATTCCCATTGATATTTCAGTGAAGCCCGGAATCGAGGAAAACATTCATATAGGTGCCGCATGTACTGAAGAAGAAATCCAAACTTACAAGGCCCTATTCCAAGAATTCCGCGACGTGTTTGCCTGGTCTTACGAGGAAATGCCAGGAATTGATCCTGCCATTGTTGTTCATGAAATAAAGACCTACCCGGATGCTAAACCCGTCCGGCAACGGTTGCGTCAAATTCACCCTCGAAAAGCGGCTGCGATTAAAGCAGAAGTCGAAAAGCTGTTGAAAGCAGGTTTCATTTATCCGATCCCGTTAACGGATTGGGTATCGAATATTGTTCCGGTCAACAAGAAACAAGGAACAATAAGAATCTGTATCGACTATAGGGATATAAATCGAGCTTGTCCAAAAGACAACTATCCTACGCCTTATATCGATCAAATTATTGATGATTGTGCCGGAAGTGAAATGTTTTCCTTCATGGATGGTTTTTCGGGCTATAATCAAATCAATATTCTACCTGCCGACCAACCAAAAACGGCATTCATTTGTCCATGGGGGACATTTGCTTATTGCAAGTTACCTTTTGGGCTTAAGAATGCCGGGGCCACTTTTCAACGGGCGATGTCTTATGCATTTCATGACATCAAGCACATTGTGCAACCCTATCTCGATGATTTGCCTGCTCATTCTTTACATCGAGCTGATCACCTTGTCCACCTACGAGCAATCTTTATGAGGTGTAGGCATTATCGAATTCGGTTGAATCCCCACAAGTGTGTTTTCTGTATAGAAACAGGTCGATTGCTGGGATTTGTTGTTTCAAAAGCCGGCATTCGCGTCGATCCCTCGAAAGTCGAGGCTATCATCAAATTGCCTCCTCCTTCGAGTTTGCGCCAACTCCAAAGTTTGCAAGGGAAAGCGAACTTTTTACGCCGATTCATCCCAAACTACGCCGAGGTCACTAAAGGTTTTACACGGTTGTTGAAACAGAACGCACAATTCTTTTGGGACGAGATTGCCCAACAATCTTTTGATGCACTTAAACACGCGTTGACCCATGCACCGTTATTGCATCCTCCCAACTACAACCAAGACTACTTCTTATACCTCGCAGCTTCGCATTCCACCATTGGAATGGTGTTAGTTCAAGAAGATGAATTCGGAGCGGAGCATGTGATATATTATCTTAGTAGGACCTTGAATCCAACTGAGCTAAAATATTCGCATGTGGAGAAATTGGCCCTGGCAGCCGTTCAAGCTGTCCAGCGTTTCCGTCACTACATTCTTCTCCGCAAAACTACAGTTATTTCGGATTGCAACCCTATGATTTATATTTTGACAAAACAACTGCTAGGGGGCAAGTACTCTAAATGGATTGTTATCCTGCAAGAGTTCGACTTGGAGTTCGAGAAGTCCAAGTCTAAGAAATCCTTAGTTTTTGCGGAATTGATGTGTGATTTCCCGAGTGCTGACACAGAGACTGTGGCAGAGGAGTCCATTGCGGACGAATCTTTGTTTCTTATCAGTACTGTAGATCCGTGGTACGGGGATATAATCATTTATCTCCAAACCCAAACCTTTCGGCCTGAAGCTTCCAAAGCAGAACGTCGAAAAATTCGGTTTCAATCCCAGCCATACAAAATTATTGGAGATACACTTTATCGCCGGGGGCAGACTTAGTTTTTCGACGTTGTTTAACTCACGAAGAGGCTGAGAGAGTTTTGAATGATTGTCACTCTGGAGCATGTGGCGGTCATATGTCTGGGTATGCCACAGCTCAGAAGGTGTTGCGCGCTGGCTATTTCTGGCCGTCTATGTTTAAAGATTGTATCATTGCAGTCAGGAAGTGCCACAACTGTCAAGTGTTTGATCGCAAGATGCGCGCTCCACCTGCTCCTCTCCACCCTATAATTGCCGTTGGTCCATTCGCCAAATGGGGTATCGACTTTATTACTTGTAACCCTCACTCGGCCGGGGGGCATGCGTATATCATCCTTGCGGTTGATTATTTTACTAAGTGGGCCGAGGCGATGCCTACATTCGACGCAAGCGGCAAAACAGCTGCAGTTTTCGTATTCAATCATATCATAACTAGGTTTGGTGTCCCACAAGCAATCATTACTGACCATGGGAGCCATTTTCGAAATGTCATGATGACTGAGCTTACAAGCCAGCTTGGTTTGCGCCACGATAGCTCTACTCCTTATTATCCGCAAGCCAACGGTTTGGTTGAGTCTATCAACAAAGTTCTAGTTATCATGATCCGACGAACCATTGGTGTTCATCGGTCGAATTGGCACAACATGTTATTTTCAGCGCTATGGGCATACCGAACCTCAGTGAAAAATTCAACAGGGTTCACTCCTTTCCAGCTAGTTTATGGCTTAGAAGCTGTGTTACCCATTGAATGCGAAATCCCATCACTTCAAATGGCTGTCGAATTACTTCCAGCTACTTCCGAAGAGGAGAAACGTTTATTGTACTTGGCTAAATTAGATGAGACTCGACGTGACGCTACATTGGCAATCGAGACTCACGCGAAACGAATGAAAGCTCAGTATGATAGAAATGTAACCCCTCGAAGTTTTTCGGAAGGAGACCTAGTACTATTATATGATCAAGCTAACGATAAGCTAGGTGCCGGAAAATTCGTTCCCATGTGGCATGGGCCCTACATTGTAAAGCGAAAGCTAGCAAAAGGGGCTTATGAGCTAGTTGACTTTGATGGGGACTCTTTGGGTAAACCCAGAAATGGACTTTACCTAAAGAGGTATTATGCTTAAATGATGGGTATGGAGAAATTTTTAGATAGGTTAGATTTTCTTTCTAGCTAGCAAGTGTGTTAGTTTAGTCAGTGTGCTTAGCTTAGAGAGTGTGGTTTTTCGTCGTTATTCTGGCTTATCTTGGTTTTACTCTTGATATTGCAGATGTCGACGCCTCTCCAAACATACATTGGATTTGCTGATGGTGCTTGTCGTAGTACACGGAACATCTCTTCCGCAGCTTGGGTTATCTATTCGCCCTCTGACGAGTTAGTTTCTATGCATGGGGTAAGCCTCGGTCAAACAACGAACAACATTGCAGAATACAGTGCAGTGATTGAATTATTATCCGAATCTATTTCATTTGGAATTCGACGTTTGATAGTGAGGTTAGATTCTGAACTTGTTGTATTACAGCTTAATAGAGTTTATGCCATTAGGAATCCTGTGTTATTAAGGTTGTTTTTGAGAGTGCGTCTCTTGGAACGTGAATTTGATTACATTGAATATCAACATATTCCAAGGTCTTTGAATACATTAGCAGATGCAATTGCTTCTCGAATGTTGGACAGACATTTACGATAATCATGCAAGTAAATTTAAAAACATTTCATCACATATGTTAAACAAGATAAGCCGGTAATAGTGATATATATAGATAGAAGTGTGTCAAAAAATATATACATCGTCTTCGATCATAGGTTGAAAACACCTTATGATCGGCAAAATGATAGTACAAAAAGTCAAAATGTCACATGTGACTACAAAAGTGACTAGTCAATCACTGGTGGTGCTCTCTGTATGACACCACTGCGCGGGCTACCTTACGCAAAAATCTCCTAAACGGTCCAGGGACCGCGACTACGAAGCGCTGAAGCCTGATAGGAATGTCGTCCATAGTAGTCTCAGGTATATCTGCCGTGAGACGCTCTAGATCATGCTCCAACTCAGCTAGTACTTCTGCAGCCGCGTCCTGTGGGGCCGGTACCGGTGCAGCTGGATGTAGTCTATCAAAAGGCCGGAGGTTGGCTGGACGCTGTGGACCAACATCTGCATTTTGAAAAGTTTTACTGTTAGTTTTGAGACGATATATATGAAAAATAAAAAATACATAATTAGAAAACTTGTGAAAATAAAAGTACCTCTGTCGTCCCATTGTTCTCCCTGTGGAAGAACCATGTCCGGATCACCTCTGAAATCCATTCCGGCATACGGAAAGTCCTGTATCGAAAAAACCTGGTCCTCTAACCAGTGAAAATAACTATCTGAGAATCGAACCACTGTCGCACCCTCGTCAGGATGCCGGGCCATCACCGCAACCCATCGTATCAGCTTTGGCTGCCGAGGACCCAAGATATCAACAGTGAGTTGCTGAGGGATCAGCATTGGAACTCTCTCCAAGGCAAAGCTCACGACTATAGGCCCATATCCAAAAGTCTTTAGTCGTCCGTTCTTTGCCTTGGTCAGTTGGCTCTTCATATGAGCCGACACAGCTTCACACCAGTTGAAAATGGTGCCTTGGTAACAGTCAATTGCCATCCGCATTTGGGATCCGGAAGCAATGTGTAAAGCGGCCGCGCCGCAAATTCTGGTAACCGTGAACGCTATGACTTTGAGTTCCGGTAGAGTGATGTGTTTTATCTCTATGCCTTTTGAATGGTGAGCCCCACGTGTGCACCAATCCTCGCGGAGACTATCAAGGGATTGGCCACCCGGCCTAGTCCCCGCAAGACTGAGTTGCTCACCTCTGTTCGGCAAGCCAGTGAGAAAGTATACATCCGAGGGCTCTATCTCGAGCTGGTGCCCTCCTATGTAAAAGCATTGTTCTTGAACGTTCCATCGCTCAACCAGCCATTCCAAGAATCTTACCTGGCCCCTCATGCCCGGTATGGTCCAATATTTGTATAATCCGCATGCTCTTAGGGCATCCAGAGAAGGTTGGTGATTTATTGCAGCTTCATCTTCCTCTACATGCTCTCTTTCTCTCCAGTCTAACATGATTAATGCCCTGCATATCAAAAATAGCAATTAGAAATTGATTTGGGAATTTTTGGTGGTTTTTTGAGGGAGTTGGGGTTTTGAAATGCGCACTTCTCGGAAGACGCACCCCGGCTTTGTAGCACAGGGCGCCCGGACGCAGCTGGCCTGAAGGCGGGCTGCGTCTTCCGACCGTTTTCCCGTATGAGAAAAAGTCGGGGGACGCAGGTCACCCGAAGGGCACCTGCGTCCGCCGAGAGGCGCATTCCAAAACCAAAACCCCCCCAAAAAATGAAACTAAGACCTAAAAATTAATTCTAAACGGATAGAAATGCAGAGTAGGATGTGTAAAATACCTGGATGAGACGGCGTTCGATTCCGACGGTCAGATTTTCCGCAGCAACCACGGGAAGTTTCTTGTCAAAAGCTCCTTTTTCAACCTCAAAGTCAAACGGTAAAAATGACATGGTAAAAGGTCTTTTTATAGGTTTTTTGGATGAATTAGTTCATTTTTTACCATGAAAAGATGTTTTTCGATGTATTTTTGCCTATTTTAAACAGGTATGAGTAATGTGTCGCTTTTGTGCAGGACAAAGGGATTTCGAGGGAAATTGTAATTTTTTCACAAATTAAAATATCAGAGTCATCTTTTAAGCCCTTTTCTGACTCCTAAAACATGAAAAGATCGCCGAGCGTTTCTTTTACACTCGTTAAAACGGAATTAAAAGACGGTCCCCTTTTAGCTCTTTTCTGACCGTAAAATCAGGAAAAGATTGCCGGGTTTTTGTCGTTTCAAACTCGATAAGGAAATAAAACGACGTGTCCTTGATCGCTTTTTACTTTTCAGGTCGACGACACTATTATGAAAGTACTCCTTGGTCGCAAGATCAAGCGGTTCCCCCAGGTATTATTTTATACTTTTTCGGGCTTGAGGGACACAAATTTACGAAAAAGTTCAACGTGGAGTTTCCTTAAGTTTTTCAGACTCTCTAAAATTGAAAAACGCCGAGTTTCTCCTATACTGGGCTCGTTAAACTTTTACAGTAAAGGACCTGTTCAATTACAAACAGGAACGAACCACTCCTTCCTAGGGTTCGAATTTAAACTAGGTTGGACTCGTCCGAAGGATGAGCTTATAATCAAGCATATGTTATCCTCCTCAAGCTTGTTAAAAATAAAGAGGTACTTGCCAGAAATGGTGGGGGAAAAGAGAGAAGAATGAACCTGTTTGTTACCTTTTGTCTCAAAAGAAACTTTATTACCACTCTTGAACACGACACTTTTCATTCACCTGGGTTGGGAAATCTTTTACCTCACAGTTGACCAAACCACTTTGAAAGTCTTTAACCGGGTTTCGGGGATTAACTTTGAGTTATTCGTCACCAAGCCATCTGTCGTGTCGTTATGTGTTCAAGAGGTCTGCAAGCAAAAACTTTCATCTGCAAAATACTTGTCATCCATTTGACCATCCCTGAGTCAGTCCTTACAGCAACATTTCTTCAACTTGAACAATGATTTCGTGTTGCGGGCTTGCCTGCAACGGGTCGCTTTCTATCGACATCGACACATTATCTAGAAAGATGACTTAGGAATCGACAGTACCTTGAAGTCTGCATGCATCAATGGCAGGTTTCTCGCCTTTGACGTCAGTTTACATCATTGACTTTCGATCAAAGGATTCCGTGAAGTGTTCGACATCAAAACATCTATTCACATTTCACGGGTTGTGCTTGGTACTTTGAGAACCATTGACATTACTGGTGGTTTCTCTCACGCTTGTTAACAGTTTACATCATCGACTGGTAATCAAGTGGTTTCTAACATGTTCGACATCGAATCATTTAATCACATGGCTAGAATCGTACCAATTCGGGAAGTAGAAGTGAAGACCCTGGATCTAGTTTCTACCATCCAGGCTGCGAGGAGTTTTGTATTCATTATCTATGTAGACTAATCATAAACAGATGGCTGCGTCCATACTGTGTCTACAAAAGTCTATAAAAATGATGTACTGCAAGATCATTCCTGTATCAGAATAGTTAGTCCATTAGTTAAAGTTTTAAATCTGAGTATGGGAATGCCTACCTCAGTGATGATATAATCTTATCCATGTATTTTGTGTTGAAAATTGCAGGTTCCAACCAGGCCATCCACAAGACAATCCTTGAAATGATAAAGCGCTTCACCCTTCCTAGAATTACAAAACCCTAATCTATTCCAGGCTTCGCACTTTAGGGGGCAATCTGTTACACTAAAAAATGTCACCATGACCACTTACAGTTAGTATGGCTCAAATCAACAGTCATGCTACCCTCTTAGGCAAGTCTTATGCCTCTGTTATCCATCTCAAACTCAAAGAAGAGAGAAAGTCTTGTAAAAAATATGTTTATCTCTGGGGTCGCAGGTTCTCTCTAGCCTTACCTGCGGGGACGCTGACCATGTTCACAAAAGGTGCGTCCTTGGACGCTCTGTATGTTAAGGGACAGGTGCGTCCTTCTGTAAAAGGCAAAATGCGCGAGTTTCATCTTAAAAAAGTTACTTGTGGTTACTTCTAGAACTTTCTAGAGGTCGGTTTGATGATTTGGATGCGCCTCCAGTTGGTTCATGTATCTCTATTAAGGGGGAACTTATCCCATCAATAAGGGAGCTATCCCACCCAAAGAGGGGGATTATCCCATTGATGGTGGACCTGAATAACCTCTTTACAGCACTATAAATAAAGGCATTGAGCCAGAGGGAGAAGAGGTTGGAGCTATACATTTTCTTTGGGTAAATGCTGCAGGAATTAGGACTCCCATTTAGAACCTTGTGAGGAGAGATTGTCTTTGCTTGATTCTACTTGGAAGTGGGTGAGCTTTGTCAAAGTAGAGGAAAACCCTTGATGGACCCTGGGAGGAACTTGCACAACACCAAGGCCAGGTTGTAAGAGTTTCTTTGTTTCGTTATTAATACAAACTGGTTTATTTTTCTCAATAGCTTGTGTTAATGAGTTATTTCATGTGTTCCTTGGTCTGCATGTTGAATATATGTTTTATTATATGAAATGCAAGTGCTTGGTAATTGTTTGATTGTTTGTGGTTGCAGGAATTGACTTGAAGGAGGAGCTCATCCGGATCGGCAAGGACGGACTACAACAACCGCGTTTTGGAATAAGGTAAGCCTAAACACTTGTAGTTTTCATGTTTTAAAAGGTATATTTAGAGAAAGATCACTCCATTTTGTCTTGTTTGTCGCTAGAGAGTTTAGACTCCTAGGGAGGTCAGTTGTGTCCGCACAAACGACTTTTTCCGCCACGACAAATTGGAAAGACTCAAATCACATGAGGGAGGAGGTTATGATTTAGTGGATACCAAAAAAAGGTCATGCAATTAGAAGTCTCAAAGAGAAAACTTTTGGCTAAGAAGGAAGAGAAATGGAGGTTGAAGAGTCATATAGTTTGGATAAAAAGTGGGGATGAGAACAAAAAAATCTTCCACAACTATGCTAAAGGCCATAAAAATGTCAATGAGATTTGGGAAATGAAAAAGCATGATGTAAGCAGGGAAAAATATTTTGAGGAACTTACATTCGTGGGAAATGATTTTTTCCAAAAAAAAATCAAGGTCCCTGAGGAGGCTTTCATAGCATAAATAGTTTGGATAACCCAATTCTTTTCAATATTTATAGATGAGGAGGATAATCAAAATTTGATGGTGCCTGTAACAGAGGGTGAATTGGAGGTAGTTCTCAAAGGAATGTAAAAGGATAAAATCCTTGGTCTGGATAGTTGAACTGTGGAATTCTATTTGGGATTTTTTCAACTGATTGTGGACGGACTTTTGCATATTATTAAGGATTTTCGTCAAAATGGGAGAATTTATGACCCTTTCAATTTGACCTTCATAGATCTTATTTTAAAGTTAGATAATCCTCAATCCTCTGATGATTACAACCTTATTTATCTATTCAATTGTATTTATAAGATCATTACCAAGACCATAGCCATGTGCCTTCATCCTGTGTTGTCCATGAATGTTTCTAAAGAGAAATCTGGTTTTCAAGAGGCTCATCAGATTCATGAAGCTATTATGGTATCACAAGAATGTTTACGCAACCTAAAATTCTAAAGTTGGAAGGGATTGTTGCAAAAATTGAGCTATCAAAGGCATATGAAAAAACTAGTTCGATTTACATCCGTATGATTCTTACACACTTGGGGTTTAATGTTCCTTTTATTAATTGGGTTATGGGTTCTATGACTAATGTTTCCTTTGTAGTATCAATTAATGACTCAACATCTCCCTTCTTTCATGCCTAGCGAGGCCTAAGTCAGGGTTTCCCTTTGTCTCCACTCCTATTTCTGTTGGCACCTAGAGCACTAAGAAAATTACTATTGGCAACTGAACATCATGTTGATCTTCAAGGAATTGAAGTGGCAGTAAATCTCTTTATCACTCATCTGCTTTTTGTGGGTGATATCCTTATTTTTTGCAATGGTTCAAGACAAGATTTGGAATCTATCAAGGAATTTCCTTGCTCTATTTCAGAAAGTGACTAGAATGAACATTAATTTTCAGAAATTTACTCTTTCATTCATTGGGTTATCCAATGGAGAGGTGAGAAGAGCACAATTTTTTTTACATTTTGCAATCAAATTGCTTTAGGATGGCTTCAAGTACTTGGGCTTCCATTTAAAACCCAACTCATACAAAAATCATGACTGGAGGTGGTTATTGGCCAAATTTGAGAAAAGGATTAAACATTGGAGTTTCACATGGCTCTTGAGAGATGGAAGGTTAGTTTTGATCAATTTAATCCTTGAAGGCATCCTTATATATTGGATGGATATCACATGGGTTCCAAAAGGTATTTTATCATCCATTAGGAAGATCTATGGGAGGTTTTTCTGAGTTGGGTCTAAAGATGAAGTTGTCCTTCCATGGGTGGTCTGGGAAAAGATCGCTTTGCCAAAGTCATGGGGAGGTTGGGGCCTTAAAGACCTCTCTATTTTTTGAAAGTGCTTTAGGAAAATATCAACTAGAGATTTCTCTCTACAGAGAGTCTTTGGACATCAATGGCTTCTATGAAATACATTTTCTCCCTCTCTCTTGATGAGTGGATTAGAAATCTGAATAAAAGAACACATAATTCTTTAGTTATCTAGAAAGTTATCATTGCTTCATTCAATGTTGTCAGAAGTGGCCTTTCTTGGAAGGTGGGTAATGGGGAAAATGTTAGAATTGATTTGGATCCGTGGGTTGGTTTCCTTACAAATTTCAAACATCTTCTAGATTTTGTGGCTATCCTGAATGAGCAACGAAATGTTTTCCTCAACTAGATTGTGGACGAGGGTCAGACTACTTTCTGGTCACAAGGATGGAATAATGTGGCACAATTGGGTCTTCAAGGAGAGCTCACTGATATATGGTTAAATTATATTACCTCTCTTATAAGGTTGCACGTCAGAATCAGAGATAGGTAGGACACTTTGAGTTGTGTACATTCCCGTTTTAGGGTATATACTCCAAATTTGGGGTACAATCACTAGATAATGGATAGATTACGGTTAAATATAGAATGGTGGTGGAAGCCATTATGGAATCTTGCATGTCTAGTAAAGACTATATTTTTTTTATGGCGGCTAATTATAAACAAAGTGCCAACTTGGGGAAACTTGAAAAAGGACACAAAGAAGGCCCCAATTGGTGCATATATATGTAAAAATGTAGAGGAGTTTGTATCACACCTATTTTTATTTTTCCCTTTTTCATTGAATATTTGGTCCAAAGATTAGATTCTCAGAAAAGCTCCTCCCCTCATTTGTTGGGGGGTTTGGCTTTCTAGGAATAAATCCAAGTTTAGAGACTCATCATCCACTCTTGATCTCATTGTAGCTTAAATTGGAGAAATTTTTGCTCTCCTACCTACAAAGGATTCTACTCATGTGTCCCACATCATCAATAAAGAATAGATCAATTGTCAAATTTCTTGGTCTTATTTTGAAGGTGCTTCAAGTGAGGATGGCAGTTGTGGGGGTGGTCTCATTCTTTTCATGAATAATCAACATTTCCTAAAGTCAAAAATTGGTCTAGGAAGGGGATCTAACAACTACACAAAACTTTTATATTTAAAGCTTCTCTGGTGTTGGGTTGTGGAATATGATTGTCTCTCTATCCAAGTTTTCGAATATTATTTAAGTTATAAATTGGTTTAATGAAGCTCAAACATGTCACAACTACATGCGACTTCCTATTCTGGAAGAAATTCTTCAGATTAAACAAGATTTTAGTCATATTTCTTGTTATCACATTTATATGGAAAGGAACACTGAAGCGAATATTTTATCCAAGGAAGGCTCTAGACAGACTATGGGCGATTGGCAAGACACTGAACATTTAGATGGGGCAATCCAAAATTTCCAGCATATATCCTTCATTGATTTCTAATGGTTTTTCTTACTCTATATACGTCTATTTTTATAAATTTCAGTTTTGAACAATTCTTTACTTTATGTATCAAAATTGTAGTTGTTAATATTTGGCTACAACTTACATCTGTAGATATTGATCTCTTCCATAATGTTTTTTTTGTGATCAACTAGACATATATATTCGCTATTGATCCTAGGATGTGTGGATAGAGCAGTTATGTTATTAGATGCAAGGTTGGTATTTAATACAACTAGGTTATTTTTGGGGGGTTTTATTCATGGATTTTGGTGAAAGACAATTTTTTGTTGAATGCACTGTGTGCATGTATTGATGTAACTTTTTATTTTTAATATAAAGTTGCAATTTTTTCTACAAAAAATAATAATAATAAACTTAATGAAAATATTAGATTGAGATTTAGTGTTCCTCCTTTATTTATTCTCTTAGAATTAGTTTTCCTTCTTTATTTATTTCCCTGGTTTAATAAGATTTTCCTCTTCAAGATGAACCATGTTTGATAGTTTGAAACATTGACACTAACATTACTTATGTAATGGATTTGGAAGAAGAAGCTCATCATAATTCAACTCACAGAGCCTGAATTTTGAAAGACTAGCCCTATACAAAAGGGAAATGATGTACAAAAGTTGATCCCTTAGACTTAGTGCTCCTCCCTATTTATTCTCTTGTCTTTATCAATTTTTCCCCATTGTATTGTCCTGAAGATGAACCATACTTCATGGTAAGAAACACCAACACCATACCTACTTATATGATAGATTGTTATGAAACGAGCTCACAAAAAGATAGAAAAGATAGATCAACACCTTAGAATTTAGCCTCTTTGAGGCAGCAAGCTCCTTTACATTACACAAATGAACAATTCTTGGATGATACAAATGATAAAACCTTCTTTCTATATATAGGAGTCTAAGGGGTCACAATATAACTAAGCCAACCTAACAATAATAATATAAAGGCACAAAAATAACAATAGTGGGATTCTATGGGGCACAATAATAACAAGAAGGGATACAATGAAAATAGTAGTGGGGCAATCACTAGCATTATAGGGACCTTACATGCCCCTCTCCTTCAAAAAAGTGTTGTCATCAACTCTTGAGTAGTTCTAGATGCTTCTATATAAAATTCTCATCCTCCCATGTGGAATCTTCAATGGGTGAGTTCTTCCACTTGATGAGATACTCTTAAATTGATCGATTTCGTAGTTGTCAAGTTATTGTTTCTTTGACTGCTTCAGGTTCCAATATGATTTTTCCTTCCTCATCAAGTTCTGGAAATATTTTTTGAACTAGAATCTTATCACCTATAACCTTCTTTAAGAATGAAACATGGAAAAATGGGTGCACTCGAGAAGCTGCAGGGAGCTCCAATTTGTATACCATAGTACCTATCTTTTGCAACACCTTGTACGGACCATAATACTTTGGTGATAATTTATTATCCTTCTTAGCTTGCTTGAGAGACATTTGTTTATATGGTTGTAGCCATAGGAATACCCAATCACCTACATCAAAAATTCGTTCACTACGATGTTGATCTGCCTACTATTTCATTCTATTCTGCGCCAAGGTGAGGTTATCCTTTAAGAGTTGGAGAACTTGTTGTTGATGCTCGATGTGATCTTCCACTACTTGAACCTTAGAATTTTCTCTTAAATATGATGTGATGGATGGTGGATGATATCCATAAAGTGCCATAAATGGGGTCATTTTTGTTGCAGTATGGAAGGAAGTGTTATAAAACCATTCAGCCAGAGGCAACCATTTGACCCATTGCGCCTGTTTATTAGATACAAAGCAACGAAGATATCATTCCAAACATTTTTTTACTATTTCAGTTTTCCCATTAGATTGAGGATGATAACATGAGTTATGAGCTAACTGAGTACCAAGCCAATAAAATAATTCTATCCAAAAATTTCCAGTGAAAATGGGATCTCTGTCACTTACAATAATATTTGGGTTTCCATGTAGCTTTTGAATTGTTTCCATAAATGCAGTAGAAACTGTACTCGCTTTAAGTGGATGAGATAATTCACAAAAGTGTGCATACTTGATAAGCCTGTCAACCACCACCATGATAACAATCTTTCCTTCAGACTTCGGTAAACCTGTGATAAAATCCATTGAGACCTCCTCCCAACGTTGGCTTGGAATTGATAAAGGTTGTAATAGTCCTGGGGTCTTAATTGTTTCAACTTTATTTTTTTGGAAAACCAAACATTCCACCACAAACTTTTGAATATCTGATTTAAGGCCATCCCAAAAAAAAACCTTCTTAACCCTGTGGTAGGTTTTTAGAAATCCTGAGTGCCCTCCTAAGGGAGAGGTGTGCAATTACCTAAGAATATTTTGTTTGAGTTGGGAATTCTTACATAAGTATAATCGATCCTTGTACCCTAACGAATCATTTTTCCAGCTAAATGTATCAGATGTACTGGATCTTGTTGTATATTTTGAATGAGTGCCCACACTTTCTAGTCATTCTTCCATTCATCCCTTGCTTTGTTTATCCAATCTGGTTGGATAATAGAAATGGCACAAAGAAATGCTTCTACATCCTTATCCTTTCTTGAGAGTGCATCTGCCACAACATTTTGCCTCCCTTTTTTGTATATGATTTCAAAGTCATAGCCCAACATCTTTGTGACCCATTTTTGCTGCTCTTCTAAAGATAATCTTTGTTCTAAAAACTATTTAATACTATCATGATCTATTTTTACCTTGAAGTGTCTTCCCATTAGGTAGGGTCGCCATTTCTTAAGTGCATGTAGTATCGCCAGCATTTCCTTCTCATAAATAGCTTTGTGTAAATACTTTCCTGTGATTGGACGACTTTCGAAAGAAATAGGTCTTTCTTCTTGCATTAAAACAACACCAATTCCATTTCCCGAGGCATCGCATTCCACAATAAAGGTTTTTGTGAAGTCCAATGTAACTAAGACTGGTGCTTGGCACATTGCCTCTTTAAGATGTTCAAAGGCCTTTGTTGCTTATGGAGTCCATGAGAATGCATCTTTCTTCAATAATGTTGTTAGAGGTGCTACTATTCTCCCATAATTCTTAACAAATTTGTGATAATACCCTTTCAACCCGAGAAATCCTCGTAGATGCTTTATGGACGTGGGGATTTTCCATTCCTTAATGTTTTATTTTTTCTAGGGTCTACCTTAACACCTTCACGAGATATAATATGACCCATATATTCCACCTATTGTACTCCAAAGAAACATTTGGAGATTTTTGCATATAATTGTTTCTCCTCCAATAGTTTGAGCACCATGTCAACATGTTGGACATGATCCTTCCAAGACTTGCTGTAGATTAGTATATTATCAAAAAATATTAACACAATTTTTCTAAGGAAGGGCTTGAAAATGGAATTCATCAAACCTTGAAATGTAGAAGGTGCATTAGTAAGGCCAAAAGGCATGACCAAAAATTCATAATGACCCTCATGAGTTCTAAATGATGTTTTTAGAATGTCTTCAGTCTTCATTCTGATTTGATGATATCCTAAATGAAGATCCAACTTGGTGAAGTAAATTGATCCATGCAATTCATCCAATAATTCATCAATGATAGGAATGGGAAATTTATCTCTAATAGTGAGCTTGTTGATCTCCCTATAATCTGGACACATGTGCCATGATCCATCGTTCTTGTGAACCAATACTTTTGGAGCAGAGAAATAACTTTGAGTAAGTTGAATTATACCAGCCTCTAACATTTTTGCAGCCATGCATTCAATTTCACTCTTTTGGACATAGGGATATCTGTAAGGCCTGATGTTTGGAGGAACACTTCATAGAATCAAATTGAGAACATGATCATGATCACAAATAGGTGGGAGGCCTTTGGGAGTCTCAAATACCTTGGAATGATTATCTAAGGCTTTTTGGAGATTTGGAGAAATGGATGATTTCGATGTGGGAACCTCTAATGAACATAATTGTGCAATTATGCCTCGTTGTTCTTTCTTTAGAAGCTTTGTCATTCCATTAGAGCTGATTATCTTTCTTGGTTTCCCTGCGATACCCCTTAATTCAACTTCCTTTCCTTCTGCAGAGAATTTCATGAAAAGTTCTTGAAAATTAAAAGCTATTGTACCCAAGGATTGTAGCCATTGGACTCCTAGTACAACAACAACACCACCCATTGTAATGGAAAGCATTGGGCTATTCAATACGTATTCTCCCATGGATAGCTTGATATTATGACATTTTCCTGAGCAATTTATGGTTCCTCCACTTGCAACCATCGCTTGACACTCTGCTGCTGGATCTATAAAGCAATTCAATTCCTTGGATATCTTACAATGAATAAAATTATGGGTACTTCCCAAATCAATCAACACTATTACCTTTTTCTTCTTGATATGCCCTTCTATCTTGATAGTTTGAGGAGTGGTAATTCCAGCCAATGCATTACAAGATATGGTCGGATTCATTTCTTCTTTTTCTAGGGTTTGTTCCTGGTGTATATCCTCTTCTTTTGAAGTTTCTTGTTCCTTTTCTTCCTCCTCTTCACAATCTATGTAAAATAATTTCTTCTTGGCACACTTATGACCTTTAGTGTATTTGCTATCACAATTGTAACAAATCCCTTTTGCTCTTTTTTCTTCCAATTGTTGTGGTGTCAACCTTGTAGGTTGTGGATGGCTAAGGGAACCAACGCTTCCATGTTTATGATTGTGAATGGTAAGCTTCCTTGTTGCCATAATTTTGCTTTCCATTTTTCTTGCCAACCTGAATGCCTTCTCTAATGAATCTGGTTCCCAAAGGCGACCCTCATGTTGGATGTTATCTTTTAAAGTCCTTATGAACACATCAATCCTATGCTCCTATGGAATATTTTTTACCCTTATCTTCAATTTTTGGAAGTCCTTAATGTGCTCCACAATTGAACGCTTTTGTTTGAGATTTATCAATTGGCTAAAAAAAACTGTTTCTTTTTGTATCATCGTAATGTGCTATCATTTCATCCGTAAAAATAGCCCAAGTGACAATTTGTTTACGAGAGCAAAGCCATCTATACCATACAAACTGATTTGGTTCCAAATATAAAGTTGTAATGCATAACTTTTGTGTGTTTTTCACATTATGGAGATCGAAAAATTGCTCCATCTGTAGTATCCATGTTCCGGGATCCTTGCCATCAAACTTCCTCATATCAATCTTTGGAACATGGTGGTTCTTCAATCCAACGTTAGAGTCTATGAAATCATTATTAACGTTTGTTTTGTTCTCATCATGAGTTTCCTTTACTACCCTTTTGCCATTAGTAAGCATTTCTTGTAGAAACTTTGTCAAATCTGTCTTGAAATTTGTCTTCAAATCTTCCATGCTTGTCTTCAAATCTGTCTTCAAATCGTCCATCTTAGATTATACGCCTTTCTTTAAACCATCCATCTTAGCTTCCATGCCTTTCTTTAAACCATCCGTCTTAGCTTCTACATCTTTCTTTAAACCATCCATCTTATTTTCTGTTACTTTTTGTGCGAGTGAAATTTGTTGCACTTGGTCTCTTAATTTTAATATATCATGTTGCATTTTAATTTGTTGCACTTGGTTATTCCAAATCGCCCATGATGACCTGAGTATAGACTTGTTCAGTAATGTGAACTTGTATGACATGCCGCAGGTCACTGTTTCAACCTTAGGTTCTGAAAATGGTACCCCAAAAACTACAATCCATGCTCTTTCTGCAACGTCTTATGAGCATTCAATCTGATGCTTAGAGAGAAAGCTATGAAAATTTTCTCAAGGTGACCTGTTTGGAATGTAATTCGGGGGTCTAAAAAAACCCTAACTTCTACAGATTATCTGTCTGAAAATATACCAAGACTGGATCTGAAATTCGAAGCTGAGGTTTAGACAAATTTCTTCTCAAATGGGGTTTTTTTAGCTTCTGAAACTGCGTAGAGAAAGCGTTATAGTGGACATTCCATGATGACTTATTTTAGATGAAATTCTGGAGCTTGCAAAACCCTAACTTCCTCAAATCATATCTCCGAAAGTATAGCGAGACAAGATATGAAATTCAGACGCGAGGTTCAGAAATATTTCATCTCAAATGGGTTTTTTTTTTCACTTCTGAAACATCGCAGAAAAAACGTTATAGCGAAAATTTCACGATGACTTGTTTGGAGTAGTGAAACCCTAGAACCCAAAGCTCCGATACCAAATGTTATGAAACCAGCTCACAAAAAGATAGAAAAGATAGATCAACGCCTTAGAATTTAGCCTCTTCGAGGGGGAAACCTCCTTTACATTACACAAATGAACAATTCTTGGATGATACAAATGACGAAACCTCCTTTCTATATATAGGAGTCTAAGGGGTCACAATATAACCGAGCCGACCTAACAATAATAATATAAAGGCACAAAAATAACAATAGTGGGATTCTATGGGGCACAATAATAACAATACGGGATACAATGACAATAGTAATGGGGGAATCACTAGTATTATAGGGACCTAACATAGATTTAGAAGAAGAAATTTATCAATATTAAATTTATTTTATCAATCTTATTAAGATAAATAAAAAAATATTATATTTAATTCTTTAATATTAAAAAAAATAAACAAACCATATTTATGACAAATTGAAAATGGAATAACTCAAAAAAAAAATCACTCTAAACTTTAAGCCCATCATATATATATATATATATATATATATATATATATATATCTATATATATATATATATATATATATATATATATATCTATATATATATATATATATATATAGTTCATGGTCCCTAGAGATCGATGACTAGTACGTCGCAAAATAATTGTACCAAGCAGAGCTACTTGAAAGGATCATTTCCTATTGGCTCAACTATAAAACCCACAAGGGCTTCACTGGGGCATAAATACCATACAACGTGTGTTCATATTGGGGGATATGTATTGAGGAAAAAATGACATAATATATTGAGCATATAATAGGGGATAAAGTGTTTTTATATTGGCAAGTATAAAAAATGGAGCTCAAAGTTAATGAAAAATGGATACCTACAATATCTAGTGAAAGTAGCAGTTTTTTAAATTGGCAAGGTGTATTGGATTTGTATTGGTAGGGGGTTAAATAATGTGATTCTTAGAGGTATTTTCCAATATGTAGTCAAATTAAGGGTCATGTTTAGTATGCCACAAGTGCATGTGATATTTCAAAGGTTCATTGAGTGAATCCGTCATGATGGAACCTGACTCTAAGAGTGTCAAGAGAATTGAACCCTTGACCTCTTAATAGTAGATGTGCTTTATTGACAGGGACTTGACCAAATGAGCTAGACTTCAAAGCTATACATATATATAACATAAAAGTAAATTTTAAAACTAATTTATGTAAATTTCTTCACTTAATTAATTTTCAAATCTTTTAACTTAAAAAACATAATGATAATCATATTTAATCATGTATCATCATAATTTTATTAATTATAAATTTAATATTATAATATTTATTAAATAACATTTTATCACATCTTCCTCGATTGGGGTGTTAATAATTTTAATGAGGGAGCCTTGGGGGTTGAGCCCTCCACCCTCGGATGTGATGTCATATATGTTGAGGGGGCATGGCCCGCTCCCATCATGCATGAGCATGAAAGCCACCACATGGTTTCCATTGTTATTAAATATTCCCTTGAGATGGAGCCTCATACATTAGGTGGTGAGGGTAAGGGCGGAGTTGAAGCCAATACCTCAACCTCTCTATTGTTGGTGGTTAAATTGTTATGTGAAGTTTGTTTCAATACGTGTGGGCTCGAGTGGGATGGTGTGTCAAAGAGGTTTTCGTTCACTAGCTTCTTGTGGTTAAGGTGGTGGGAGGGTGGAAAATATGAGCTCGCGAAGGCTAGCTTGTGGAATTTTCTCCTAGCATTAGAAAATTTGAGGATTTCCTAATCCTTGTTTCCCATCAAAATTTTGCAAGTGGTATTCCCCCTTTCTTGCTCTGTTGCTTCATCTTTTCATTGTTCTTGTGTCTGTGTATTTTAGATATTTGTTGGTGAAGTGTGGGGCTTATGAGTAGTTTGAGAGTCTAGTTTGGAGTGTGTCGAACTTGGTAGAAAGTTCATTAATGATTGGTTTTAACTTCATTGGTATTGTTCTATCTGGGGTTTTCTTTGTGCATCCAGTGATTGAAAGATGGGACAACACAGTAAAAAATAAATTACAGAGCATAAAACATTCAACAATAATGCACAACTATCACACACCAACTCAAATTATTTCATTTAAATAAAGATATATGTATACATGAGGAGAGGTATTGAGATTTTGTCAACTCCACAAATTTCTTAATCAATAACTCCACAAATCGCTCCATAATTCTCTCAACAATCATCCACAAATCTCTCACATGTCATTCTACTAATTTCTCCATAAATCTCTCACTAAAAACAACAACTTTAATTATTTAATATTTGAAAAATGATCCATTATTCCATCATTTCTCCCCCATAATGATCATTTGGAAATATTCCAAGATCATCTCTAAATTTGGATAATTTTTCCTTAGATAATGCTTTGGTGAATATATCAGCTACCTGTTCATCTGTTCTGCAATAATTGATCTCGATCACTCTTTACTAAAACAAATCCTGAACAAAATGATATTCAAATCTCAATAAGCTTGGTCTTCTTATGGAAAATTGGATTCTTGGTCATATGAATAGCACTTTGATTATCACACGTCAATTGAATGGGTTTCTCTTGTTGTTCATGTAGATCCTCTAGAATTCTTCTTAACCAAATTGCTTCACATGTTGTTTTCATTTCCACTTTATACTTTGTTTTTGTTGTCGAGAGAGAAATTGTCAGTTGCTTATTAGTACTCCAAGAAACTTTCCTTGAACCCATACTAAATGAATACCCTGAAGTTGATTTCTTGTCATCCATACATCCAACACAATCTGAATCTGCATAACCAATCAACCTGAAATCTTCTGTAGACTTGTATACCAAACCATAACCAACTGTTCCATGTAGATATCTTAAAATCCTCTTTGTTTCTTTCCAATGCAATTCCTTGGGTTTTGCCATAAATCTTGATACCATACTGACTGCAAAATAAATATATGGTCGAGTTGTAGTTAATTATATCAAACTTCCAACCAGTTGACAATACAAAGTAACATCAACTAAATTGGAGTCATCTTGTTTGTATAACTTCAACCCAACTTCCAAAGGAGTTTATGTTGGCTTGCAACTCAACATTCTAAACTTCTTCAAAATGTCCCAAGTATACTTGGCTTGTGACATGAAAATAGCATCTTCCTTCTACCAAACTTCAATACCCAAGAAATAATGCAACTCACCAAGATCTTTCATCTCAAACTCAACAATCATATGTGACTTAAACCTTTGAAATAGTTTTGTATTTTTCCCTATGTAGATCAAATCATCAACATATAAGACAACTATTAGAATGTCATGTCCTGACTGAAATATATAGAGATTGGGCTCAGATAAACTTTTAACTAAGCCATGGTCCTGAAAATACTTATCAATTCTTGAATACCATGCCCTTGGCGCTTGCTTAAGACCATACAAGGCCTTCTTCAACTTATAAACATAATCTTCTTTTCCTAACACTTCAAAACCTTCAGGCTGCTCCACATAAATTTCTTCATCCACATAACCATTTAGAAAAGCTGATTTAACATCCATTTGAAAAATTGGCCACTTGTACTGTGCAGCTAATGCAAGAACCATCCTGATTGTATCCAACTTTTCCACTGGGGAAAATGTCTCAGTATAATCAATTCCTTCTTTTTGTGCATAGCCCTTTGCAACTAAATGAGCCTTATACTTATCAATTGTGCCATTTGATTTATACTTAGTTTTATAAACCCACTTAGTGCCAATTACATCTTTTCCCTTCGGTAATTTGACCAAGTCCCATGTATCATTTTTCACCAAGGCATTCATTTATGATTCCATATCTTCATTCCATTCTTTCTTTCTTGATGCTTCTACATAATCATATGGTTCATCCATTTTTATTACCTGTCGCATAAGTGCATAATTCACTAGAGAACTTTGAGATCTAATAACCCTTCTTTCAAAAAATTTATCCAACATACTGCTTTTCCAAATGACTCCTTTCATACCACTTAGGCTTCTTCTTAACTTAATCTTCTTTTACTAACTTGGAATTTGATTCATCACCAATATTCACTGCATCTTTCTTCATTTCGAACTGTACCTGTTCTGGATGATAGATTCATTTCTCATCAAACACAATATCTCTGTTTATTATCACCTTCTTTGCCTCTGGATCAAACAACCTATAACTTCTTACTTTAGTATTGTACCCAATAGAGATACACTTCATACTCTTATCATCCAATTTCTTCCTCTTTTCCTTGGGAAAATATGCATATGTAGTACAACCAAAAAATTTCATATGTGCAACACTTGGTTTTTATCCTGACCATGCTCCTTCTGGAATCAAATTCAACACTGCCTTTGTAGGATATTGGTTAAGAGTGTATACTATTGTGTGTACTACTTCAACCCAAAACTCATTTCCAAGTGACTTAGTTTTAACATGTTTCTAGCCATTTCAACTATGGTTCTATTCTTCCTCTCTGCAACACCATTTTGTTGAGGAGAATATGAATTAGTAAACTTTCTCTTTATTCCATTCTTCTTGAAATAATTCAAAAACTCATTTGACTTGTATTCTCCCCCATTATTTGTTCTTAGGGTGAGAATTTGTAGACCACTTTGCTTTTCAACTAAAGCCTTAAACTCAAGAAAATGAGAAAACACTTCAGACTTCTCTTTTAGAAAATACACCCATGTCTTCCTAGAATAATCATCAATGAAAGTGAGAAAATAGTGTGCCTTTCCAAAATACACAATCTCCATTGGACCACACAAATATGAATGCACCAACACTAGATGTTCTCTAGCCTTCCATGTTCTATCTAAGAAACTTTCCCTATGTTGTTTCCCAAAAATACACCCTTCACATACATCATCATCCAACTTGATATAAGGAAGACCATTCACCATGTTCTGCTTTCTTAACAACACCAAACTCTGAAAATTTAGATGTCCCATCCTATAATTCCAAAGCTTACTATTTGCTTCTTTTGTTGTATTCAAACTTTGTGAATTACTTGAATCAAAGGAGAGCTTTAAAATTCTATCTTTAGTCATTTCACCTCTTGCTACAAGAGCATTTTTATTCAACTTATCCATGATTAAGCATTCTTTATTATCAAACAATAACTTGTAGTTTTGCTCCATCATCTGTCCTACAGAAAGTAGGTTCTTCTTCAATGTTGGTGTCAACAAAGTGTCCTCAATTAACTTCTTCTTTCCATGTAATGTTGGTATTGCAACTATGCCTTTCCCTTTCACCTCAGAAACACTATCATCACCAAATATGACTTTACCAGAATAATTGTCATTAATTTTGGTAAACAACTCCTCTTGAGATGTCATATGAGTTGAACATCTTGAATAAATATATCATGCTTCACTTTCTTCACTATGTGCCGTCAAACTTGAGATGAATAACTTCTCATTCCTAGTTTCTTCAACAACTGTATTAGCACCTTTTCGCTCCATATCTTGCATTTTTTCATAACAATCTCTTTCAAGATGGCCAAATTTTTGGCAATAATAACATTGTTGTCCTCCAACTCTTCCTCCATTTTTACCTCCATCTCTTCCTTATCCTCTTCCTCGAGATCCATCTCTACCTCTTCCTCTAAACTGACTGGGATTCCTGCCTCTACCTCTCGAAGGTGATGCATTTCCTTGTGAACTTTGTTTATTTTTGTTTTGATTTTGATTATGATATTGACCCCTACTCCTTCCTCTTCCTCTATGCTTTGCAGAAAAGGCATGTTCTACTTGCTCAGATGGTTGATTCTCTTCAACAGTTAACAAGAATCCACTTAATTCATCAATTTTCATGATATTTAAATCTTTGGAGACTATAATACTAGTAGTGACCATCTGAAACTTAGGCAAAATAGTTCTTAACATCTTCTCAAATAGCCTTCTTTCTAGAACATCTTCACCTAATGACCTCATATAATTAACAAGATCTTTCATTTTTGTGACGTAATCATGAATGGATTCATTACTTTGCATATGGGCATTTTCAAAATTCCTCCTTAATGTTTGCAGTTTAGCTACAACAACACCTTCATATGTGTTCTTTAAGATATCCCATTCTTCTTTAGATGATATTGCACCATTGATTCTTGGAAATATAGATTATTCAAGAGTGTTGCCTATAAGTGAAATTGCTTCATTATCTTTCTTAATAAGTTTCTTAAGAGATTTCTTTTCATCATCACTCAATGCTTTGAATTCATCAAGAGAAGGTATAATATATCCGCTAGTTACAAGTTCCCATAAATCTTTAGTGATGAATATAGGTTGCATATGTTTGCTCCAATAAAAATAGTTTGTGCCAACAAGTTTAGGCAATACAATACTACTTGTCACCATGAGAATAGTAAGAAAGAGTGATAGAGAGAAAATGCACAAAAGAACACAATGTGTCTCACTTCAACACGGGACAAAAACCAAATGTCCCAAAAATTAAGACTCAACCACCACCACAAAATATCTTTTTCTTTTATTAAATAGAAAGTACAAAGATGACACAACAAGTACGCAATTACAGCTAAATTCTTCTTTTAAAAAAAATAATTAATGATCGATTAAAAAGATTAATACTTTTCATTCTCCATTTTTAACTTTATTACCAATATTTTTTTTTTTAATTACAAAATATCCCTTTGTAAAGACTTGATAACTATACGATCAATTTTTTTAAACCCAAATTACAAACTTTATTAAAAACCAATTAATCGACTCTCATGGTGTCCACCTCTCTCCTAAGGCAAAGTGTGATAGTAATGGTTTTCAAATACGTTAACTTCCACTATATGTGAATTTCCCACCTTTTAAGGAATTTTAAAAAAATATAGCCTTGGGAACCAAAAAATTAAAAATATGTGGAAGCTTTAACGCAGGTTCAATCGCATGCAAAGATGTCCAAACCATGTGGTTTGACCTTAATTAATAAAAGAACCAGTTCAGGTACATTCAACGTTCAATGCTTGGTGCATTTAAAAATATGGAGCACACCAAATTTTCCAGTTGACAAAGGACTCCACGACAGCTTCAACGAATAGATCTTTCTCATTGTCCAACGCTGCACGCATAGTCATTCACACGACACGCTGGTGACTGCATGGTTGCTTTCATTTGCTCCACGCAGAATTCTTTCAATGCAACTTTGCTCCACCCAGAATTCAGCATAAGCATAGAGTATTCAACTTAAGTCTGCTCTACGCAATATTAAGCAAAGACTTTTTCCAACGCATAACAAGATTTTCTCCAACACAAGTCTTCAACGCATAGCCATCCACACACATTCTGCTCCGACTGCTCACACGTTTATCTGCATTCACACTATCTACAACAATTCTCCAACGTTCACATTGTCAAAACAAAATTCTTGATAGAAGCAATACCAATGGAAAGAAAGGACAGTAAAAAAATAAAAAATTTACAGTATTGACAATATTGGCTTCTCTGTTCCAAATTCTTCTTTTATATAAATATTAACGCTCATAAATTTCACAAACTAGATAATCCTTAGTTCTGGAAAATGGGTTTGATACCAAATGAAAAATAGAACTTTGATACAAAATGAAAGATAGAAAAACACAGTAAAAAATAAAGTACAGAGCATAATAAATTCAACAATAATGCACAACTCTCACACACTAATTTAAATCATTTTATTAACATAGAAATATATTTATACCATAGTTACCAAGTTCAAATTCGAATTCGAATTCAAATTTGATTCGGTACCAAAAAAATTCAGTTACAGTATACTTCTTATTCCAATATTTTAAATAATTTAAATATACAATTATAACATTGAAAACAACAAAAACTCTTTTAAAATTGTTTCAATTATAAATATTGCAGATAAAATTATATATTGAACCAATTAGCTTAGTTTTATATTTAAAATAGCAAGTAAAATAGTAAGTTTTAAGAATTTTTGTATTGATTTAGTTATCCACTTGCACCACAAATTATGACATTTAATATAGAGTGAATTTTCAAGGAATAATATATTACAATGAACCACATAAATTCCACATTATTAAGTATTTTATGTTCATAATGAAATGGTATATTAAGTGTGTGTAAATAGTCTTTAAAAATACACGCTTATATTATCAAATGCTAATTATTTATTTTTCAAACCAAACTCACCTCTAATTTATAAAGGTATAGTAACAATATCTATTATTTAGTATAATACGAAATGTTAATTTGTATAATTTAATACTTAATACTTACTCAAAATAACAAAAAACGTTAATATGTATACTTTAATACTTAATCAAAATCTTAATTAAGAAAATCCACTTTAAAAGAAAATCCATTTACTAATATAATTCAGGCAGTATTTCTGCTTTTTACTAATATAATTCATGCAATATTTCTATTTTTAAAATATATTTGTTTAAATTTAATAAATCTACAAATTTACAAATTATATATATCATATATATTTTTTGCTTTTACTCTATAAACCCATAATTATTGTAAAAATATATTTCATTAAAAACTTGCTAAATTTACTGTAAATTCCTTATTGCATAAACTGACAGATAACATTATCATTTAGTAACCATATTCTTATGCTATTTCCTAAATCTGAAAAAAGTTTTGAACTGTAAATTGGAAACTAGAATCTCGATTAGAAATATACAATAACATTAACTCATTAAACCACTCATTGATTGCATGTAAAAAGTTCTTCAGACGAGGCCTTTCATGAAGTTAGGAAATTGTGGTCTAAAAACCAGTCTAAGAGTATAATGTTTTTTTCCCAAAAGCAATGTTAACGGTAATTCCTCGACTTTCCCATTCTCATCAGAGGCGTGGATTCTTAATCCGTGAACGTAATATTCCGTGCACCAAATCGAACCCGAATTTTCGAATTAATTCGCAAATCGAATCGAACCAATGAATTTTCAAATTTTTTGGTAACTATGATTTATACATGAGGAGATGTATTGAGATTTTGTCAACTCCACAAATTTCTTAATCAATAACTCTACAAATCACTCCATAATTCTCTCAACAATCATCCACAAATCTCTCGTATGCCATTCCACTAATTTTTCCATAAATCTCTCATTAAAAAGACAACTTTAATTATTTAATATTTGACCATTGATCCATTATTCCATAAGTGATCATGTCTGAAAAATTGGGAGTAAGGTTTCTCTATAAGATGTGGTCGGTGCTAGGGCATGGGGTTTATGTGGCAGTATCTAAGTCTGGGGCAAAATTACCAGAGAATCCCGCTTGTTGTGTTACGAGTGTGAGAGATGATGTTGTGAGTTGGTGTTTAAGTTTGAAGGACTGCGTTTGGTGTTATTTCGTGTTTCTTTGTAGGTAAATGGAGATTAAATGTTTGTTACATGTCTACCACCAATTTTTTTACCATGCTACATATGCTTTGTCAGATAGGGGGAAGGTAGCAGTGTGTTGGGGTGAGACTATTTATAGGGGGTGAAGGTAGCAGTGTGTTGGGGTGAGATTATTAACTCAAGATTCTGCTGTCACGTAATGCAATGGGAAGAGAAATTTGCAAGTTGGAAACTCAAGTTGGTTTGATAGGAAATCCCACTCAGATTTTGAAATTATGGACAAAGTGTTTACCTAGATTCCAGACCCTAGACACACCAGGAGAAGGAAGAAATAGTATTTGAACTTTATAGCTTTACATTGGTAGATGAAAATTCTGTTGGGATTGGTTATGAAAAAAAAACAGATTGAGAAGTACAATGTCTTTTCCACTTTAGAAGACATTAAGAGAATGTTGAGGAACCAACAGTTCACCTTGGATAAAGTGGATGCAAGGCTTCCCTGTGTGGAGGGACACTTCTATTGTGAATCTGATAATGTTGAACCTATGGGTCATGTTTCAGAACTCCAACTACTATCTCATCTTTTGCGTTTGAATGACTCATAATTCCATCTGTGAGTTCTTTTGTGTGAGTTCTTTTGCGTTTTTTCTGTTATAGGTGTCTGGTTAATTTTTGGACAGTCCAAAATAATGGGCTTTACCATTCTCTTTTGTTATCTTGATTTAATTGCAATTTTGAGTTTTGGAGCCATGGAGTCTATAAAAAAGTGTTGGTATTTGGAATCCATAAGAGTTCGTATAAAGAATACAAAAGTAGTGATAGCTAGCTATTACAATAATGTAATATTGATTTTTTAATAATACAATTATTAGTTAAAAAAACATTTTATCACTTCTACATTAATTATACATTTAAAATACAATATCTCAATTATTTTTTAAATATTTTAACCATAATATAATCATATTTATACATACATCATTTTATTTTTTAATTAATTACAAATTTAATATTATAATAATAAATATATATTAAATTACATTTTATCATGTGTATATTAATTACCAATTTAAAGTACTAATATTTAAAGTGGAGAAAAATATTTTTTTTAAAAGTAAAAAAAAAATTCTAAGTTCAAGAACAGTGAGGGTACATTATGCTCATGTCCAAGAATAATATCTAAATATGGTAGGGAATTGAACCAGTGACTTAACATCTAGGTGGCTTAACAACGCACTGGATCATAATGTTCTAGTGTCCATAAAATAAAACATAAAATAAAAAAATAATAGTAAAACGACTTAATTAAAAAATAATAAAATATAGTAAATAATAAAAATAATAAGTCAAGTTAATTCAATTTGTTATGTTGCAATTATGTTATGTTTTGTTTTTGATTTTTAAATTAAAATCTACACTTGACCACAACCGATCTAGGAGGTGAGTACAATGAAAATCTTTTAAGATTAGCTATACATGTAACCTGATGACGATATTTATTCTCATTATGTTGTGACCCGTATCGTAGGTGAGTACAAAGAAAATCCTTTAAGGTAAGTATACCTATAACCTCACGATGGTCTTTATTCTCAATATCTATTAGTCGTTTTACTATCTTAAAGGACACAAGGTATTTTGAAGGTGTATATTCTTCAAAAGATATAATGTAAATACAGACAAAATTTGCATTTGCATAGCAAACACATTGCTAAAGAATAGTTGTGATGCAAGGAATGCCATTTCTCATTAAGACTCCTACATCAAAGTTTAAACCTTTACTAGCAAGATCATTTGCAGTAGAATTGTCCATTCTCAACACATGAAAGAAGATAATAGTAGAGAAGGCTAGTTTTAGATTCTTGTTTTGATCAATAATGCTTCGCAACTTCCAATCCTTTAGCAAAGGTCCATGAAAGAGGTGATGGATGAACAACTATGAATCTCCCAACACCACCAACTCTTTGATGTTTACTTCTTTGGTCATAAGGAGCCCTTGCAATAATCCATACGCCTTTGCCTCATTATTTTTGCAATTTCCTAACCCCCAATTGTACTCAATTTTAAATTTTCCATTGGAGTTGAGAATAAACTCTCTCCCTCCTACCCCTGTATTTTTCTTTTATGAAAAAATTACAAACAATTTTTTGAGGAGAAATTATAATACACTAACACATTAAATAAATTTAAATAACAATGATTCATATTCATAACCTTAACATATGATTAATAAAGGTATCAAAACTAAATAAAAAATATTTATAAATCTATAAATGTGAAGAAATTATAAATAGTATCTATATATCTTTTCAGGATAATTGGTAAATAGGTAATTTTCAAAGACTATTATAGACAAGACCTAAGAACAAATCATAGTAGTGGTGGCCATTATTCAGCTTAATATTAAGATATTCAAATCTTCAATTTTTTTGCCTTGTAATATACTAAATCAAATTTATTTAATTCATAGTAATATAGAAATATTTATAATTATATATTCAAATTCCATATAATATGTTCTTAATTAATATTATGTATTTTGTTTCATTACTATTATTTTTATTTTATTTTTTAATATCTTGTGCTTTTTCTTTTGAATTTTGGTTTGAGTTTTTAAGTTATAAATATTACATTTTATAATTTTGGTTTAATTTTTTAGCCTAGTAGACATTAAAATAATTTCTTTCTTTTTGTCTTCTATATTATTCTTTTAATATTATTTCCTACTTACAAAAATTTGTTATTCTCTGTGAATTTTTTTGAAAATTAATAATCTTTTATACATCACATTATATAATAATTTAATTACAAATAGAAATAAATATTAAAGGATTCATTTTTTAATGTTATGAACCTTTTTTCCTTGGCATATTGGCATCTCTACATTATTTAACTACATGCTCCTTCCATCTTAGTCCTAGTGATGTACCACACTAGGTGGTTTGAAACACGTTGACCATATAATTCTAGATATGATTTCATGGAAAGAAGTTTCTTGAAACAATATGAATCACATAAACTTGAACACAGAAAATAAATAAATAAATAATATTATTAAGAAACATAATAGATCCATCTTATCTTTGAATTTATAAGGGATGGGAGGGATCAAAAATATCGATGTGCAAACCTTTTCTTAACCTTTGCACTCAAAAAGTTTGATCCCTATCAAAATTAGATCTATAATTAAGATAGATTTATAATGGTTATAAATGAAATGATATTTTAACATTCATGAGACTAAAAATATTATATGGGACTATTAGTTCCCTGCTTTTCGTCTTTTGCAATGCAATCATTTTCTTGTTCAAATTTGCAATTCAATCATTTTCTTGTTCAAATTGATGATGCGCTGGTCCAACTTTCCAACAATCCCCTCAATGAAAAGACAATGCCAAGAAACTGATGCTAGCATATTCTCATAACTTTCTCTTATGTCTTTAAATGCATCACATTCCAAAATGATTTTTTATTTATTTATTTATTTATTTTTATTTTTTATTTTTTATTTTTATTTTATTTTATTTTATTTTTATTTATTTATTTATTTATTTTATTTTTATTTTTATTCCACTGCCCCAGACGTGTACACACCCATTCTTTCCAAGCTTCTTTAGACATTTTCTAGTGTCTTGTTTCACACCGAAGTTTATGCGAGTTGGTTCCTTTTCCCTCGAGTGAACTCTTTTTGTTGCAGATCACAAGTCGGGTTGAATTCCTCAATGTAGTACTTCTTCTTTATACCCAACTCTTTTCCCCATACCCGTTTACGAAACTTCTTCGTAACAAAATCCTTTAGCTCCTTGTATTTGTGGGACAGACATTGAGGTAGATTTCCATTTTTGCATCCATATGTAGTTTATATAATTGTGATAAATATATATTAAAAAATTAAGTTATGCCCATGAGGCTTAGAATAGACTGTGACAAGGTGCTCTCTTAAGGCACTCCAAGGTGAAAAGGCCACCTGTTTGAAACCCCATGGGAAAATATCTAGTCATGTTAAGGGTTGGTTTGACCCAAGCCGAGTGCTATCCCTAAATGATTTTGACGGCTTAAATTCCCTTTAATTTTGACTACTCAAGTCACAAATTAAAGACGTAGTCTTTAACGCGACTTTTTGAAAGCCTTTCCGGCGATTTTTTCCGGTGAAAATCCGGCAGTAATTTCTTGAAATCGAAGTTTGATAACTAGTTTCTGCACAATGAAAGCGTCCCAGGGGTTTTTCAGGGTGCTGAATCCGAATATGCAGTTAAAAAACCATTTTAACTGCAACAAATCATGATTTCATCTCAATTTCTTCCGCCGGATTCCGTCACCGGAATCTCAAAAAGTCGCATTATAGACAACTCCCAAATTAAACATGCTAATCATCTTAAAACTCATATTACCTAACAAACAAACAAATAAAAATACTTTTTTTGTTTGTTTGTGGAAAAACCTGTGAATAGTTTTATGAAACCAACGTTTGCGACTAGCTTAGTGAGTCGATCATCAGGGCAATGTGATTTGTATTTTGAGAAGAAAGAGTGTGAAATTATGGAGCTATTAATTTCACGCTCGATAATTTCACGCTCTCTCTTCTCAAAATACAAATCACATTGCCCAAACAAAAAAATTCTACCAACCTGTATAGACTCTCTCTTTAACAAACAAAAATACTATTTTTCAAAAGATGTATATACATTATAATTTAAAAATATTATTAATATTTTTTTAAATAGATTTTAATTTAACAATTTATTTCTTATATAAACATGTTTAATACATTAATTTTTTTCATCTCATTATAATTTTAAAATAATAATAATTAATATTATTATTAAAATTGAATAATATTTTAAATTTATAAACATGTTTAATACATTAATTTTTTCATCTCATTATAATTTTAAAATAATAATAATTAATATTATTATTAAAATCGAATAATATTTAAAATTCATAATACCTATTTATATTGATATGATTGTATTAGTTGTTATTCATATTTTTAAAATTAATATATTTTTTTTAATTTTAATTTTTTTAATAATTATATTAAATTTATAAACTTGATATTAATGCTGATAAAATGTTTAAATTAAAAAACTATTTTTATAATTTTAAATTAAATATAAATTTTGTAAATACTTAAAATAAATTTGTAAATACTTAAATATTTATTTTAATTTATGTTTTAAGAGGTTTTTTATGATTTTGAATATTAATGTAGCTAAATTATTTTTTTAAGCTTAAGTAATTTAGTGAATAATTTATTTTTTTCTACTATGTAGTTCAAATTTCTAATAATTTATTTTTAATTTATTTTTTTCTACTATGTAGTTCAAATTTCTATAAATTTATTGTAACTTGTTTTTTTATAGTTATATTTAATATAATAAATATTTTAAAATTATTAATTCTCCCAATATTTTTGAATTTACAATCATAATTAAATATAAAATATATATAAAAATAATATTTAAATTAACAAATTAATAATAAATAATATTAAATATTAATTTTTATAATTTCAATATTAAAATTTTACATTACAATGAAATAACTAATAAAGTTGAATTGGATTGAAAGTTGAATTGAAAAATCCATATATATGACATATATTGGTTTTTTTAATCAAGTTTAAAAATAAAATCTCAAATTACATTAAAATACTAAGAAATTAAAATATTAAAATGATTTCATAATTTTATTATGATAAATGGAAAATCATTCTATTTATTTTAATATCCTAATAATTTTATTGGGAATGGAATAGAATAAAATCATTTTCACTCTAAAAATGTGAATCAATAAATTACATAACATTTTTTTAAAAGAGGTTTAAAACCAAAATTAATCTTTAAATTAAATTGATGTGAATTTTTTACTTAAATTATTTTTTAATAATAAAAATAATAATAATAATAAAAATAAATTTTATATGATAATGATGATGGTTGTTAACGTTCACTGAGACTAAATTTTGGTCTATCGGACCTAAAGAAACAAATTATTTAGTTTGATTTAAGATTTTATTCCTATGCTCAAAAAGCTTAGAGAGGAGCTTCCCGAGCTCACTGTAATTTTGACAACGTAAAAGGCTAGGAAGGTCAGTGTTGCAACAAAGATTTTGAAACTGATATCTAACGTGGTTGTACATGGGGCACTCTAAGAGGAAGTGATTTTCATCCTCTATGTTCGTATTCTCACAGAGATGACAGAACCTTTCCATCCATGGTGTTTTAGGAACTGCCCAACGACCCATTTCACTATGGAGCTCATGAGAGTTCATTCTAATCTTGGCTGTATTAGTTTTCTTCTTTGAGCTAGTTAAAATAGAGAGATACTTTTGATATTCTAGGGTGGGGTTGATGACTTCTTATAATATCTTAATTTTCTTTTAGCTGCTACATCTTTCTCACACCACATTTTTTCTTTGAACTTAGAAGTAACAATATTTTTAATGTTATTAATGTTTTGCAATGCAACATTCTCATCGATCTCCCAATGGTTTAACCAAGCCCTGGTGTCTTTATACCAACCTCATTTGAGCCTTAGGTGGTTTTGGCTGGAATTTAAAGCTAGCTTAGGAAGTCTATGGTCTCTTATGTTATTGAGTTTGTGCTTGTACAACAAAAGCCTAGTCATAGCTAGGCTCTTGACAGGGGAAAGACCCACTTCTATAAGGAGAATAGGAGAGGGTGTGTTGCTTTTAATTTTGAGGTTATATGTTATAAAACACTTCTAGATTTGCTCAATCTTCCTCCAGGATTCTCTAGAGATGCTACAACCCCAAACCTCACATCCATATAAGATAACCAGAGTGACTAAAGTTTCAAAGAGGAACTTCTTTCTATCCCACATTATGAGGTTTGTCATTTTACAATTATTTTCAAGACCAAAATAAGCTTTACATCCCCCATTAATCCTTTTCTCAATGCTATAGTTCTAGTTGAGCTTGTGATGAATATCAATTCCTAGGTACTTGTAGGAAGACACTTCCTCCAAGTTACTATTGTCATACATAAAATTGGCGTAAGTGTCCTTCTTGGATTTGATAATCATAACTTTTGTTTTGTCAGTGTTAACAATCATACCCATGGTAGAGCAGAAATCCTTAGAAGTATAATTTTCTTATCAATATTAGATGGGAACCTTGTGAGAAGAACAATATCGTCAGCGTAGAGAAGAAGGATGATGACTATCCGCGCTAAGATCGTGCCAGCACATCCTGCTTCCTCTAAACAACCTTCTAGCTTGTCAATGTAAATGCCAAATAGGGTAGGGGAGAGGGGGAAACCTTGCTTAACTCTGATATTACACTTAATATCTTTTGACCACCCCTCATTTCTCTTTAACTTGGCAATTACATTCTCGTATAACCTTATAGCGGCAGCTCTCAACTCAAAAGGAACCTTTAGCTCTTCTAATCTTTTCCAAAGGTTGTTTCTAGGAACCGTATCGAAACCCTTTCTAAAGTCCACAGAGCAAAAAAAGAGATTGGATTTATCATTGCAGCATTGCTCCACAATGATCCTAAGAGTAATGAGGTGGTCTGCTGTTGAGTGTTGCTTTCTAAAACCTAGTTGGCCTTTAGCCCGCTTACCTTCACTTTCAAGCCATATGCTCAACTTCCTTTCCAAACTAATACACATAACTTGGCTAGGAGAGGACTGATCATAATTGTCTGATAATTAGAGGGGTTATTTATATCCCCACTTTTAAAAATAGGGATAATGAGGCTTTGAGTCCATGGTTTAGGGAACCCTTGCTTGACCACTTGATTGAAAATCTTGTGAATGTGGGGGATGAGGATAGGACCTCCAATTTTTAAGATTTTCGCCTACTAACCTTCAATATCCTTAGATTTCCCATTAGCCAAGCGATTAACCCCAAAATCAATGTCTTCTAATGAGAGAACTTCTTTCGTTGTGAGCAGGGTTTCAAATTTATCCATGACATTGGAGATTCATAAATCTTTTTAAGATAGGAATTCCAGTCGTGTAAAGCAATTTTATTATTATCTTTAGTTTTCCTAGTTAGAATCTACCTCCAGAATTTCTTAGGAGCTACCTTAGAGAGGTGTAAGAGATTCTCTTGTCTTTTATGAATAAACTGCCTTTTTTCCTTTTAGTTAGGGCTTGTATATTTTTATCTTGCCAATTTTAAGAGATTCATCAACAACTTCCTTAATTTCTCTCCTCGCACTTTTACAATCTTTGTCATACCATGGGTTGGTTTTGCTATTTCTTTTATTACTTGAAACTTCAATTGAGAACTTGTTAATATAATATGAGAGGGTTGTAGTAAAATTATGATAGAGATCTTCTATGTTGTCTATACTAGATAAAGGAAACAAATTAGTTTTTAATTCATTTAGAAAGAGATCTTTTTTATTTCTTTCAAAGATTAACTTCTTTTGGTTATAAGGATTATCTTCTATGGGATCTCTATGCATGACAAAATTGAGAGTTATAAGTAAAGGCCTATGATCAGAGTCAGGCTTGTAGTCGTTTAAGATGTCAAAATTTGTTATTTCGTTGTATAGAGGGAGATCGGAGATAACATAGTCTACCACGCTACTACCAAGCACATGGATGCAAGTCATCTAGCTAAAATTGGGCCACTTATTTAGACTGTTGCAAATTATGAGATCCTGAGCACTACAAAGCTTGACAAGCTCTGACCCAAACAAATCCTCCCCGAGGTCTTCAGAGCTCCTTTTGTACCGGCTAGCCAGAGGAAGGTCTTCATCTAACCAAAGAGGATTAGGGTTGGAATGATTGCTTAGAAGAATAGCTTGGTTGCTTGAAGTTCGAGCATTAAAGTCACCCATTAAAAGGATATTTCCTTCATTCCTTAGGCTAGAAATATCATTCTCTAAACCATTGTAAGGACTATTTTTATCTAGATTCTTTTTCTTATAGAATTTAGAATTGATGGGGGGGAATAACAGATTGCTATGTAGGTCTTTTTATCATAAATGTCAGTAATTTCTATCCAACTATATTGGTTGTAAGGGTCGTTTTTATAAATCCTAGCATGGGGAGAGATGTTCTTCTTAATATAACAAGCTATACCCCCAATGCCTCTATGGGAGGATCGCTTATTCCAGGTAGACCATAATGTAAAGCCATCTATGTTAGGGACCTTAGATTCTTCGTGCTCCCAAGTTTCAACAAGCAAAATAATATCAACATCATTCGAGATCCAACTTAGGTTGGGGCCTCTGTTCCATGGAAAGCCTCAATAGTTCCAAGAAATAATCCGGAGCATGTTGAATTGTTATTTATTATTATCTTTTTGGTTTCTATCTCAAATAACGGCTTTTCTATTTCTGATTATTGCCCATTTTCCTTCCGTCCTAGCTTCCTTTACCTTTTGAACCTCCTTTCTCAATTCTTCTTAATCTTTTGGAATGAGATCTTCATTTATAAATATTCTCATTCCTTTTAGACTTGAGGTTTTACTAAGTATGTCATACTTATGGTCAGTAGATCTCACCTTTATTCGGATCAACCTTCCTTTATTCTCAGTTAGTTTCCCCAACCTTGTTGATTCTGTGAGACACGTTGTTTCAATTTGTAATCTGTTATGTAATTCTGTCTGGGCTATGGCTAAAGTATCCTAGTCTACCTCCTCTTTCAAACTAAAGATTTCAAGGCCCTTTTGTTACGCTCATGGTCTAATTTTATCAATTTTTTCATTTTATCTTTAATTGGTTTGATATCTAATTTACCTGCCACACTATTTAGGGTGAGGTGGCTATTAACTTTTTCTTCTAGCTCTTTAAGCATGTACTTCATTTTAAGAATCTCTAAAGTATTAGCATCTACTTGCTAGGATGTTTGGTTCATATCTTGGTTTTGTTTTTCTATAACCTACAACCTAGTCTCCATTGCCTCCATCTTATTCTCCAATTGTTCTATTTTATTTTCTATTTGTTTTTGGATCTTGTCTTCAAGATATGTGAATTTATTTTCCAGCATGGCTGCTAACTCTGTTTGTAGCTTGACTTCTCTTTCTTCTCTATGTTTCTCTAAAGACTCTATATATTCATAGAGTCTCTATAGAGTAACTGTGCTAGGTCTACCTTTGGTAATCTTTGGTAATTGTGGTGAATTATTCATACTTGAAAATATATGAGCAAATATGTATTAGAAAAAGATAATGTGTGCACTTGATATCAGCAAGCCGGACCGCAGATGCACATGCCCTAGGTTGTTTTTCTATTACCGCAGAGAGATCGTGAAATATTACCGCAGAGAGATCATAAATTATGACCGTAGAGATCATAAATTATTACCACAGAGAGATCATAAATTATGACCGTAGAGATCATAAATTATTACCACAGAGAGATCATAAATTATTACCACAGAGAGATCGTAAATTATTACCGTAGAGAGATATAGATATTTAAATAATTATTTGAAAAATATCTTTTAAAGATTTTAAATGGAAATAAATTTATTATTTTAACTTTTAATATTAATATAATTTTAAAAAATATTAAATATAAATTTGTTATAATCAATTAAAATAAATTTAGGTACTAATAATAATAATGAGTATAAAATAGCTTTTCAAAAACCCTAGATCAACAATTCTATGGCGTCCTGGAGGGGGCTTCTCCCCCTCCGCCACACGAGGTTGTGGCCTTTCAAGCTCTTGTGGCTACTTTTTTTTAAAAGCCCAAAAGTAGGGAAGCACAAACAAGTTTTGTGAAGAAAGTGAAATCCATTCCTTCGATTGCTCTCCCCACTACATTTCAAAGAACAACCCTCATTTTTCAGCTCAAACTCTGGTTGGAAAGTTCACTGGAATCTGGTCGTCTCCTAAATCCATGGAAATATGGCTAGATAAGACCTAAAAGCAAATGATGGAGGGAAATATTAGACTGTATGCATGCATAAATGAATTTTTTTCTTTCATGTTTGAATACAAGGAGGATAAAGATCTGATCTTCTAAAATGGACCCCATTTTTTTTTATCCATGGTATGTACTTGAATAAATGGTCACTAGATTTTGACCCAAATGAAGATATTATGAATGCAATCCCTGTATGGGTTAGACTTTCTTGCTAGAGTGAAAATTGCTTGTGAGAAATGGGAAATGGAGTTGGAAAATATTTGGATAGGGATGAGCCCAAAGGATCCCAGTTTGCATGTGTTAAAATCTGTGTGGAGGTAGATTTGGAGAAGAGTTTGCTTTCAGAAATCAACCTCACTTAAGTGGTATGGACTCACTGCCAAAGTCTTGATTATGAGAAACTATTATTTAAATCTCAAATCTTCCATCAATATGGCCACTTTGAAAGAGTTTGCAAGAAGGCCCAAGCAAGTAAAGGAGCATAATAACCTTCAAGATAAGAGGAGCAATGATAGGCCCAAAGGCAAGGAGGGAATAAAGGCAAATCAGTAGAAGCTAAATCCCAAAATGCACAAGGAAAAAATGGTGTATCAACTTTTGCAAATGCATTTGATGTTCTACAAACCCAAGTAGAAAATGACCAGTAGGCACCAAATCTAAGCACGAAGAAAGCGGCTTTCAGGGAGGAAGTTGTAAATCTAGAAGAAGAAGATGGGGAGATAAAAAATGCAGAGGAGGTGTTAAACCTAGAGGAAAAAATAGAACCATTTTCTCTAGATTTGGTTTTAGATGAGATTCAAAATGCAATGGCAAGTAATATTTGTAGCCCACCACCAAAATATGGGAATGATAAAGGAGGTCCATCTGGCAAGGTTAAAGGAGATTCCCCAAGGATAATAACTTGGAACATGGCACAAATTCTAAGCTAGGTGGATGAGGTTAGTTTTCAAGAGATAAAAATCAACAACAAAAAAAGAAAGGAAGCCCTTTGAAGAAGACTACTTGTGAAATAGAGGCAAACAATAATACAAAATTGGGCAATCATCTGATAATCACAACCATACTTAATTCGATCATGGCCAAAGGCCTGGAATCATCTATAGAAGGAGGACATAATCTTCAAAATCTAGCCAAGGAAAGTGGACGAGGAAAATGTTGAATCCGATCCTGAATTCGATGAGGTCAATGTAGGTTGATCCACTTCTATTTTTAAATTATGCATGGAAAGTATGTATTAATTTTAGGATTTTTTTTGGAAGGTGTTTAGAAGATACCAGTTTAGAATCATAGTTTGCAGGAAGTGTAGTAGGAATTTATTTATTTTTACATCTCTAAGATCAGTAGTTGAAAATCCAACTATAGATGTAAAAAATTATAGCTTTCAAACTAGCTAAATATTAATATAAAAACCTAGTCTAATTAGTTAACAAAATAAAAATGAATTAAAATCAAATTAATCTAGGATATTATTTTATTGATATTAAAAAAAAATGTACCAAGGACAAATCTTTCGAATGGCTTGGAATAGATTAAAGTGATTTTCCAGTTTACAATTATTGAGACAAGATTATATGAGAATGTTGCTTCCAAGTTCAGGAATATTAAGTGCTAGTCAAAAGAAATTAATTGTAATATTAGAGTTAAGCAAGGTTGCTACTTGTCTAATACAATTTTTAACATATACATTACCAAGTTAAAAATTTATTTGGATGAAGCAAGTTGCATCGACCCAAATCTTGTTGGTATAGTCATCATTCTTCTTCTTTATACTAATGATATTGTTCTTATGGTGAGGAGTCCCTCTGATATTTGCAAGCAACTAAGAATCCTTAAGGATTTCAGCTCCAATATGGATATGGTTGTCAATGTTGATAGAATGAAAGTCATGGTAATTAAATCCAATAAGATCAACTATGATAAGATCCCTGTATGGGTTAGACTTTCTTGCTAGAGTGACAATTGCTTGTGAGAAATGGGAAATGGAGTTGGAAAATATTTGGATAGGGATGAGCCCAAAGGATCCCAGTTTGCATGTGTTAAAATCTGTGTGGAGGTAGATTGGAGAAGAGTTTGCTTTCAGAAATCAACCTCACTTAAGTGGTATGGACTCACTGCCAAAGTCTTGATTATGAGAAACTATTATTTAAATCTCAAATCTTCCATCAATATGGCCACTTTGAAAGAGTTTGCAAGAAGGCCCAAGCAAGTAAAGGAGCATAATAACCTTCAAGATAAGAGGAGCAATGATAGGCCCAAAGGCAAGGAGGGAATAAAGGCAAATCAGTAGAAGCTAAATCCCAAAATGCACAAGGAAAAAATGGTGTATAAACTTTTGCAAATGCATTTGATGTTCTACAGACCCAAGTAGAAAATGACCAGTAGGCACCAAATCCAAGCACGAAGAAAGCGGCTTTCAGGGAGGAAGTTGTAAATCTAGAAGAAGAAGATGGGGAGATAAAAAATGCAGAGGAGGTGTTAAACCTAGAGGAAAAAATAGAACCATTTTCTCTAGATTTGGTTTTAGATGAGATTCAAAATTCAATGGCAAGTAATATTTGTAGCCCACCACCAAAATATGGGAATGATAAAGAAGGTCCATCTGGCAAGGTTAAAGGAGATTCCCCAAGGATAATAACTTGGAACATGGCACAAATGCTAAGCTAGGTGGATGAGGTTAGTTTTCAAGAGATAAAAATCAACAACAAAAAAAGAAAGGAAGCCCTTTGAAGAAGACTACTCGTGAAATAGAGGCAAACAATAATACAAAATTGGGCAATCATCTGATAATCACAGCCATACTTAATTCGATCATGGCCAAAGGCCTAGAATCATCTATAGAAGGAGGACATAATCTTCAAAATCTAGCCAAGGAAAGTGGACGAGGAAAATGTTGAATCCAATCCTGAATTCGATAAGGTCAATGTAGGTTGATCCACTTCTATTTTTAAATTATGCATGGAAAGTATGTATTAATTTTAGGATTTTTTTTGGAAGGTGTTTAGAAGATACCAGTTTAGAATCATAGTTTGCAAGAAGTGTAGTAGGAATTTATTTATTTTTACGTCTCTAAGATCAGTAGTTGAAAATCCAACTATAGATGTAAAAAATTATAGCTTTCAAACTAGCTAAATATTAATATAAAAACCTAGTCTAATTAGTTAACAAAATAAAAATGAATTAAAATCAAATTAATCTAGGATATTATTTTATTGATATTAAAAAAAAATGTACCAAGGACAAATCTTTGGAATGGCTTGGAATAGATTAAAGTGATTTTCCAGTTTACAATTATTGAGACAAGATTATATGAGAATGTTGCTTCCAAGTTCAGGAATATTAAGTGCTAGTCAAAAGAAATTAATTGTAATATTAGAGTTAAGCAAGGTTGCTACTTGTCTAATACAATTTTTAACATATACATTACCAAGTTAAAAATTTATTTGGATGAAGCAAGTTGCATCGGCCCAAATCTTGTTGGTATAGTCATCATTCTTCTTCTTTATACTAATGATATTGTTCTTATGGTGAGGAGTCCCTCTGATATTTGCAAGCAACTAAGAATCCTTAAGGATTTCAGCTCCAATATGGATATGGTTGTCAATGTTGATAGAATGAAAGTCATGGTAATTAAATCCAATAAGATCAACTATGATAAGATCCCTGTATGGGTTAGACTTTCTTTCTAGAGTGACAATTGCTTGTGAGAAATGGGAAATGGAGTTGGAAAATATTTGGATAGGAATGAGCCCAAAGGATCCCAGTTTGCATGTGTTAAAATCTGTGTGGAGGTAGATTTGGAGAAGAGTTTGCTTTCAGAAATCAACCTCACTTAAGTGGTATGGACTCACTGCCAAAGTCTTGATTATGAGAAAATATTATTTAAATCTCAAATCTTCCATCAATATGGCCACTTTGAAAGAGTTTGCAAGAAGGCCCAAGCAAGTAAAGGAGCAGAATAACCTTCAAGATAAGAGGAGCAATGATAGGCTCAAAGGCAAGGAGGGAATAAAGGCAAATCAGTAGAAGCTAAATCCCAAAATGCACAAGGAAAAAATGGTGTATCAACTTTTGCAAATCCATTTGATGTTCTACAGACCCAAGTAGAAAATGACCAGTAGGCACCAAATCCAAGCACGAAGAAAGCGACTTTCAGGGAGGAAGTCGTAAATCTAGAAGAAGAAGATGGGGAGATAAAAAATGCAGAGGAGGTGTTAAACCTAGAGGAAAAAATAGAACCATTTTCTCTAGATTTGGTTTTAGAGGAGATTCAAAATGCAATGGCAAGTAATATTTGTAGCCCACCACCAAAATATGGGAATGATAAAGGAGGTCCATCTGGCAAGGTTAAAGGAGATTCCCCAAGGATAATAACTTGGAGCATGGCACATATGCTAAGCTAGGTGGATGAGGTTAGTTTTCAAGAGATAAAAATCAACAACAAAAAAAGAAAGGAAGCCCTTTGAAGAAGACTACTCGTGAAATAGAGGCAAACAATAATACAAAATTGGGCAATCATCTGATAATCACAGCCATACTTAATTCGATCATGGCCAAAGGCCTGGAATCATCTATAGAAGGAGGACATAATCTTCAAAATCTAGCCAAGGAAAGTGGACGAGGAAAATGTTGAATCCAATCCTGAATTCGATAAGGTCAATGTAGGTTGATGCACTTCTATTTTTAAATTATGCATGGAAAGTATGTATTAATTTTAGGATTTTTTTTGGAAGGTGTTTAGAAGATACCAGTTTAGAATCATAGTTTGCAGGAAGTGTAGTAGGAATTTATTTATTTTTACATCTCTAAGATCAGTAGTTGAAAATCCAACTATAGATGTAAAAAATTATAGCTTTCAAACTAGCTAAATATTAATATAAAAACCTAGTCTAATTAGTTAACAAAATAAAAATGAATTAAAATCAAATTAATCTAGGATATTATTTTATTGATATTAAAAAAAAATGTACCAAGGACAAATCTTTGGAATGGCTTGGAATAGATTAAAGTGATTTTCCAGTTTACAATTATTGAGACAAGATTATATGAGAATGTTGCTTCCAAGTTCCGGAATATTAAGTGCTAGTCAAAAGAAATTAATTGTAATATTAGAGTTAAGCAAGGTTGCTACTTGTCTAATACAATTTTTAACATATACATTACCAAGTTAAAAATTTATTTGGATGAAGCAAGTTCCATCGACCCAAATCTTGTTGGTATAGTCATCATTCTTCTTCTTTATACTAATGATATTGTTCTTATGGTGAGGAGTCCCTCTGATATTTGCAAGCAACTAAGAATCCTTAAGGATTTCAGCTCCAATATGGATATGGTTGTCAATGTTGATAGAATGAAAGTCTTGGTAATTAAATCCAATAAGATCAAATATGATAAGATCCCTGTATGGGTTAGACTTTCTTGCTAGAGTGACAATTGCTTGTGAGAAATGGGAAATGGAGTTGGAAAATATTTGGATAGGGATGAGCCCAAAGGATCCCAATTTGCATGTGTTAAAATCTGTGTGGAGGTATATTTGGAGAAGAGTTTGCTTTCAGAAATCAACCTCACTTAAGTGGTATGGACTCACTGCCAAAGTCTTGATTATGAGAAACTATTATTTAAATCTCAAATCTTCCATCAATATGGCCACTTTGAAAGAGTTTGCAAGAAGGCCCAAGCAAGTAAAGGAGCAGAATAACCTTCAAGATAAGAGGAGCAATGATAGGCCCAAAGGCAAGGAGGGAATAAAGGCAAATCAGTAGAAGCTAAATCCCAAAATGCACAAGGAAAAAATGGTATATCAACTTTTGCAAATCCATTTGATGTTCTACAGACCCAAGTAGAAAATGACCAGTAGGCGCCAAATCCAAGCACGAAGAAAGCGGCTTTCAGGGAGGAAGTCGTAAATCTAGAAGAAGAAGATGGGGAGATAAAAAATGCAGAGGAGGTGTTAAACCTAGAGGAAAAAATAGAACCATTTTCTCTAGATTTGGTTTTAGATGAGATTCAAAATGCAATGGCAAGTAATATTTGTAGCCCGCCACCAAAATATGGGAATGATAAAGGAGGTCCATCTGGCAAGGTTAAAGGAGATTCCCCAAGGATAGTAACTTGGAACATGGCACAAATGCTAAGCTAGGTGGATGAGGTTAGTTTTCAAGAGATAAAAATCAACAACAAAAAAAGAAAGGAAGCTCTTTGAAGAAGACTACTCGTGAAATAGAGGCAAACAATAATACAAAATTGGGCAATCATCTGATAATCACAGCCATACTTAATTCGATCATGGCCAAAGGCCTGGAATCATCTATAGAAGGAGGACATAATCTTCAAAATCTAGCCAAGGAAAGTGGACGAGGAAAATGTTGAATCCAATCCTGAATTCGATAAGGTCAATGTAGGTTGATCCACTTCTATTTTTAAATTATGCATGGAAAGTATGTATTAATTTTAGGATTTTTTTTGGAAGGTGTTTAGAAGATACCAGTTTAGAATCATAGTTTGCAGGAAGTGTAGTAGGAATTTATTTATTTTTACATCTCTAAGATCAATAGTTGAAAATCCAACTATAGATGTAAAAAATTATAGCTTTCAAACTAGCTAAATATTAATATAAAAACCTAGTTTAATTAGTTAACAAAATAAAAATGAATTAAAATCAAATTAATCTAGGATATTATTTTATTGATATTAAAAAAAAATGTACCAAGGACAAATCTTTCGAATGGCTTGGAATAGATTAAAGTGATTTTCCAGTTTACAATTATTGAGACAAGATTATATGAGAATTTTGCTTCTAAGTTCAGGAATATTAAGTGCTAGTCAAAAGAAATTAATTGTAATATTAGAGTTAAGCAAGGTTGCTACTTGTCTAATACAATTTTTAACATATACATTACCAAGTTAAAAAATTATTTGGATGAAGCAAGTTGCACCGGCCCAAATCTTGTCGGTATAGTCATCATTCTTCTTCTTTATACTAATGATATTGTTCTTATGGTGAGGAGTCCCTCTGATATTTGCAAGGAACTAAGAATCCTTAAGGATTTCAGCTCCAATATGGATATGGTTGTCAATGTTGATAGAATGAAAGTCATGGTAATTAAATTCAATAAGATCAACTATGATAAGATCCCTGTATGGGTTAGACTTTCTTGCTAGAGTGACAATTGCTTGTGAGAAATGGGAAATGGAGTTGGAAAATATTTGGATAGGGATGAGCCCAAAGGATCCCAATTTTCTTGTGTTAAAATCTTTGTGGAGGTAGATTGGAGAAGAGTTTGCTTTCTGAAATCGACCTCACTTAAGTGGTATGGACTCACTGCCAAAGTCTTGATTATGAGAAACTATTATTTAAATATCAAATCTTCCATCAATATGGCCACTTTGAAAGAGTTTGCAAGAAGGCCCAAGCAAGTAAAGGAGTAGAATAATCTTCAAGATAAGAGGAGCAATGATAGGCTCAAAGGCAAGGAGGGAATAAAGGCAAATCAGTAGAAGCTAAATCCCAAAATGCACAAGGAAAAAATGGTGTATCAACTTTTGCAAATCCATTTGATGTTCTACAGACCCAAGTAAAAAATGACAAGTAGGCACCAAATCCAAGCACGAAGAAAGCGGCTTTCAGGGAGGAAGTCGTAAATCTAGAAGAAGAAGATGGGGAGATAAAAAAATGCAGAGGAGGTGTTAAACCTAGAGGAAAAAATAGAACCATTTTCTCTAGATTTGGTTTTAGATGAGATTCAAAATGCAATGGCAAGTAATATTTGTAGCCCACTACCAAAATATGGGAATGATAAAGGAGGTCCATCTAGCAATGTTAAAGGAGATTCCCCAAGGATAATAACTTGGAACATGGCACAAATGCTAAGCTAGGTGGATGAGGTTAGTTTTCAAGAGATAAAAATCAACAACAAAAAAAGAAAGGAAGCCCTTTGAAGAAGACTACTCGTGAAATAGAGGCAAACAATAATACAAAATTGGGCAATCATCTGATAATCACATCCATACTTAATTCGATCATGGCCAAAGGCCTGGAATCATCTATAGAAGGAGGACATAATCTTCAAAATCTAGCCAAGGAAAGTGGACGAGGAAAATGTTGAATCCAATCCTGAATTCGATAAGGTCAATGTAGGTTGATCCACTTCTATTTTTAAATTATGCATGGAAAGTATGTATTAATTTTAGGATTTTTTTTGGAAGGTGTTTAGAAGATACCAGTTTAGAATCATAGTTTGCAGGAAGTGTAGTAGGAATTTATTTATTTTTACATCTCTAAGATCAGTAGTTGAAAATCCAACTATAGATGTAAAAAATTATAGCTTTCAAACTAGCTAAATATTAATATAAAAACCTAGTCTAATTAGTTAACAAAATAAAAATGAATTTAAATCAAATTAATCTAGGATATTATTTATTGATATTAAAAAAAAATGTACCAAGGACAAATCTTTGGAATGGCTTGGAATAGATTAAAGTGATTTTCCAGTTTACAATTATTGAGACAAGATTATATGAGAATGTTGCTTCCAAGTTCAGGAATATTAAGTGCTAGTCAAAAGAAATTAATTGTAATATTAGAGTTAAGCAAGGTTGCTACTTGTCTAATACAATTTTTAACATATACATTACCGAGTTAAAAATTTATTTGGATGAAGCAAGTTGCATCGACCCAAATCTTTTTGGTATAGTCATCATTCTTCTTCTTTATACTAATGATATTGTTCTTATGGTGAGGAGTCCCTCTGATATTTGCAAGCAACTAAGAATCCTTAAGGATTTCAGCTCCAATATGGATATGGTTGTCAATGTTGATAGAATGAAAGTCATGGTAATTAAATCCAATAAGATCAACTATGATAAGATCCCTGTATGGGTTAGACTTTCTTGCTAGAGTGACAATTTCTTGTGAGAAATGGGAAATGGAGTTGGAAAATATTTGGATAGGGATGAGCCCAAAGGATCCCAGTTTGCATGTGTTAAAATCTGTGTGGAGGTAGATTTGGAGAAGAGTTTGCTTTTAGAAATCAACCTCACTGAAGTGGTATGGACTCACTGCCAAAGTCTTGATTATGAGAAACTATTATTTAAATATCAAATCTTCCATCAATATGGCCACTTTGAAAGAGTTTGCAAGAAGGTCCAAGCAAGTAAAGGAGCAGAATAACCTTCAAGATAAGAGGAGCAATGATAGGCCCAAAGGCAAGGAGGGAATAAAGGAAAATCAGTAGAAGCTAAATCCCAAAATGCACAAGGAAAAAATGGTGTATCAACTTTTGCAAATCCATTTGATGTTCTACAGACCCAAGTAGAAAATGACCAGTAGGCACCAAATCCAAGCACGAAGAAAGCGGCTTTCAAGGAGGAAGTCGTAAATCTAGAAGAAGAAGATGGGGAGATAAAAAATGCAGAGGAGGTGTTAAACCTAGAGGAAAAAATAGAACCATTTTCTCTAGATTTGGTTTTAGATGAGATTCAAAATGCAATGGCAAGTAATATTTGTAGCCCACCACCAAAATATGGGAATGATAAAGGAGGTCCATCTGGCAAGGTTAAAGGAGATTCCCCAAGGATAATAACTTGGAACATGGCACAAATGCTAAGCTAGGTGGATGAGGTTAGTTTTCAAGAGATAAAAATCAACAACAAAAAAGAAAGGAAGCACTTTGAAGAAGACTACTCGTGAAATAGAGGCAAACAATAATACAAAATTGGGCAATCATTTGATAATCACAGCCATACTTAATTCGATCATGGCCAATGGCCTGGAATCATCTATAGAAGGAGGACATAATCTTCAAAATCTAGCCAAGGAAAGTGGACGAGGAAAATGTTGAATCCAATCCTGAATTCGATAAGGTCAATGTAGGTTGATCCACTTCTATTTTTAAATTATGCATGGAAAATATGTATTAATTTTAGGATTTTTTTTGAAGGTGTTTAGAAGATACCAGTTTAGAATCATAGTTTGCAGGAAGTGTAGTAGGAATTTATTTATTTTTACATCTCTAAGATCAGTAGTTGAAAATCCAACTATAGATGTAAAAAATTATAGCTTTCAAACTAGCTAAATAGTAATATAAAAACATAGTCTAATTAGTTAACAAAATAAAAATGAATTAAAATCAAATTAATCTAGGATATTATTTTATTGATATTAAAAAAAAATGTACCAAGGACAAATCTTTGGAATGGCTTGGAATAGACTAAAGTGATTTTCCAGTTTACAATTATTGAGACAAGATTATATGAGAATGTTGCTTCCAAGTTCAGGAATATTAAGTGCTAGTCAAAAGAAATTAATTGTAATATTCGAGTTAAGCAAGGTTGCTACTTGTCTAATACAATTTTTAACATATACATTACCAAGTTAAAAATTTATTTGGATGAAGCAAGTTGCATCGACCCAAATCTTGTTGGTATAGTCATCATTCTTCTTCTTTATACTAATGATATTGTTCTTATGGTGAGGAGTCCCTCTGATATTTGCAAGAAACTAAGAATCCTTAAGGATTTCAGCTCCAATATGGATATGGTTGTCAATGTTGATAGAATGAAAGTCATGGTAATTAAATCCAATAAGATCAACTATGATAAGATCCCTGTATGGGTTAGACTTTCTTGCTAGAGTGACAATTGCTTGTGAGAAATGGGAAATGGAGTTGGAAAATATTTGGATAGGGATGAGCCCAAAGGATCCCAGTTTGCATGTGTTAAAATCTGTGTGGAGGTAGATTTGGAGAAGAGTTTGCTTTCAGAAATCAACCTCACTTAAGTGGTATGGACTCACTGCCAAAGTCTTGATTATGAGAAACTATTATTTAAATCTCAAATCTTCCATCAATATGGCCACTTTGAAAGAGTTTGCAAGAAGGCCCAAGCAAGTAAAGGAGAAGAATAACCTTCAAGATAAGAGGAGCAATGATATGCCCAAAGGCAAGGAGGGAATAAAGGCAAATCAGTAGAAGCTAAATCCCAAAATGCACAAGGAAAAAATGGTGTATCAACTTTTGCAAATCCATTTGATGTTCTACAAACCCAAGTAGAAAATGACTAGTAGGCACCAAATCCAAGCACGAAGAAAGCAGATTTCAGGGAGGAAGTTGTAAATCTAGAAGAAGAAGATGGGGAGATAAAAAATGCAGAGGAGGTGTTAAACCTAGAGGAAAAAATAGAACCATTTTCTCTAGATTTGGTTTTAGATGAGATTCAAAATGCAATGGCAAGTAATATTTGTAGCCCGCCACCAAAATATGGGAATGATAAAGGAGGTCCATCTGGCAAGGTTAAAGGATATTCCCCAAGGATAATAACTTGGAACATGGCACAAATGCTAAGCTAGGTGGATGAGGTTAGTTTTCAAGAGATAAAAATCAACAACAAAAAAAGAAAGGAAGCCCTTTGAAGAAGACTACTCGTGAAATAGAGGCAAACAATAATACAAAATTGGGCAATCATCTGATAATCACAACCATACTTAATTCAATCATGGCCAAAGGCCTGGAATCATCTATAGAAGGAGGACATAATCTTCAAAATCTAGCCAAGGAAAGTGGACGAGGAAAATGTTGAATCCAATCCTGAATTCGATAAGGTCAATGTAGGTTGATCCACTTCTATTTTTAAATTATGCATGGAAAGTATGTATTAATTTTAGGATTTTTTTTGGAAGGTGTTTAGAAGATACCAGTTTAGAATCATAGTTTGCAGGAAGTGTAGTAGGAATTTATTTATTTTTACATCTCTAAGATCAGTAGTTGAAAATCCAACTATAGATGTAAAAAATTATAGCTTTCAAACTAGCTAAATATTAATATAAAAACCTAGTCTAATTAGTTAACAAAATAAAAATGAATTAAAATCAAATTAATCTAGGATATTATTTTATTGATATTAAAAAATAAAATGTACCAAGGACAAATCTTTGGAATGGATTGGAATGGATTAAAGTGATTTTCCAGTTTACAATTATTGAGACAAGATTATATGAGAATGTTGCTTCCAAGTTTAGGAATATTAAGTGCTAGTCAAAAGAAATTAATTGTAATATTAGAGTTAAGCAAGGTTGCTACTTGTCTAATACAATTTTTAACATATACATTACCAAGTTAAAACTTTATTTGGATGAAGAAAGTTGCATCGACCCAAATCTTGTTGGTATAGTCATCATTCTTCTTCTTTATACTAATGATATTGTTCTTATGGTGCGGAGTCCCTCTGATATTTGCAAGCAACTAAGAATCTTTAAGGATTTCAGCTCCAATATGGATATGGTTGTCAATGTTGATAGAATGAAAGTCATGATAATTAAATCCAATAAGATCAACTATGATACTTTCATATATCATAAAAACAACATGGAAGAAGTTTCTTCATACAAATATCTCAAAATTTATATTTATGATAAGAAAAACTAGAATTACAGCATTAAGAAAAGTATGAATGTAGGTGGAAAACTTATTATGGGCTTGAAAACATGCTCATATTAATAGAACTTTGGATATGGGATTAAAAAAAAAAATCCCTCTTTTACACTTTCATTACATGTGTTATTTTATATGGATGGAAATTTTTGGGATGCAGTTTCTCTAGAGAGTCATGGAGAAACATAGAGCATATCAAAAATAATTTTATAACGTAAAATATCAAAATTAAGGAAAATATAATTTATCCTATTCTCCTGGTAGAAGAAATCATTTTCCCCATTAAGAGAATAGTGATGAAAAAACAACTAATGTATAAGAACATGTTAAAAAACATGGAATACAAGAGGATTCCTAAAATTACTTCAACTTCTAGCCAAAACCACCTTCAATTCAAATGGGGGTGGCACAAGGATGCCTAGTAATGGATAAACCATTGGGAATAAAGGAAGAGTTCATTTTATAAAATAAGGATCAAAATTTAAGGAGAAAATGTGGTGTGACAAAGAGTTAGAGGTAAAAAGAGAAAATTAAGATATTATAAGGATGTGATCAACCCTAATCTAGAAGATGAAAAGCATCTCTATGTTCTGATGAATGTAAAGAAGGAAATAAACATTACTAAATAATAAATAATTCTCATGAGCTTTATAGTGAAACTATGGGTCGGTCGATTCCGAAAATTCCTTAGGATAAAAGATTTTGTCACGCTTGAGACTCTAAGAGGGTTGAAGATGAATATAAATTCATATTAGAATGGCCTATGTATATAGAGATTATATCTCATTTTTAAAATATTTTTTACACAAATAACCTTCCTAACCATTTAATTCAACAAAATTATGGTGATCTTACCCTTGCTTATCTTAATTATTTTCTATCACATAAATAAAAATTTGAAAAATTCCAAGTAATCCCTTTCCTTCTTAAGTTCTAATAGAAAAATTAGGTCCAAGTGCCAAGTGTCAAAATATCCTTGTGGTTTCACACCCACAAGCTTGGGTACAAAGCCCACACCTTGGGTTCTAAGCCCACAAAGCCATTTGTGGAGCTCATTCCTCCAAAATTTTGAACCCTAGGGCTTGGAGTACCTCCTAAACTACAAATATTAACACTCCCTCCTAGCAAGGGAGGTACTTCCAAGACTAGGAAGTAACTCGTCATCACTATCATTGTTGGCGACATTAGCCCAATTATTGGCACTCATAACTACAACAAACCCTCTAGCATGAAATATTTCCTTCTCAGAAGCGTCACTCTCATTGAAATCCTCTTGCTTCTTCTTCCTCTCCTAAAATGCTTTTAGACCATTCCATGATTCCTTCTTGCTATATATAGAAGTACCCTTACTCTCCATTACCCACGTGCTCTTCTTTGGCTACACATTCTCCCTATGAACCTACAAAATTTTTCTAGAACTCAGCTCCCTCTGAACCTTTGGAACCTTGACCTTCTTCTCTAGAGCCTATAATTGCTCCTCTAAAACCTGCACTTTCTTATTTAGAACCTATACCTAGTCTTGCTTCTTATGCAAATGATCTATAGGCTTGCCCGTTAACCTGTATAGACCATGTTATCTAACTCCAATTATGACACTGGTAGAGCTAGAGCCTTTAGGTCTGAGTCTTGCCTTCCCAACTTGGAAAAGTACCTCAAACCCCTTTTTCTCAATCATTGAGGCATACACCGTGTTATATCTAAGTCCTGGTATAAACAATATATCATGAACTCGCATCACCTGACCTCACTCCATCCTAAATGGCACAACACTTAATCCCCTAATTTCTTTTTGACTATTTTCACCCAACACCATGTGCAACTTTGTGTCCCACTCAGTTAGAGTCTCGAACACATCCTATGAACCTGTCATGTGCTTCGACACACCACTATCCACATACCATGCAGCCTTGTTAATGGTACTCTGAGATAAATGGGATATCAAGTAAAATTCATCACTCACCAATCTTATAGAGAGATCGTCAAACTTAGTAGAAGTGGTGACACTTGTGACTTGCTTCCCCTTCTTATGCTCATCATCTCCCTACTTCTTCTTTGGACAATTTGTCGAATAATGACAAAACTCTCCATAGTTAAAACACTTGATCTTAATCAACTCCTTCTTTTTATTTCCCTTCATTTTTTATGCAAGATCCACATCATCATCGGAAGCCTTCTTGTTTAGATGAAGATCCTTGTCTCAAAATTATTCTTGAATGAAGTCATCGCACAACCTATTCCAGTATGGAAACTTATCCTTGGAAATGATCCCTTTGATGAATGACTTCCATTATGGGGTAAATCCCTTCAAGGAAATCGTCACCATCTCAGAATTTGAAACAATCTCGCTGACAGTGGTAAGCTCATCTTAAACCTGAGACAACCTCATTGGATATGAATTCACCCCTTACCCATGTATCATCTTGGTGGCCTTCAACTTATCCTATAACACCGATACTCAATTCTCTTTCTTATTCTCGAATAGATTTTGAATATCCTCCGACATCTCATGGACAATGTTCTTCCTGGATATATGAGGTATTAAGGAATCCTTGACACCATCTAGGATGATCAACTTCACCTTCGTATCCAACTCTTCATACACTTATAACTCCTTAGGTTTTGTTGGATTCCTGATTACTTTATCAGTAAATTCCTAGATCCTATTCACCATCAGAACCAACTTGATTCATTCCTTCCATGGACTATAGTTGGACAATCCTTCAAACATGTCCTCATACCAGAGACCAACCTGCAATTTTAACATTGTTATGATCCCTTCAACAACAATGCGACCAAATCCCTCTTAATTTATACTTTGTTGTGCACACTCTGATTCATGGGACCTTTAAAGTACCTCTGATACCATGTTGTTTTTCCATGATACTGGAGTATAGGTTAAAATCTTACAATCACTGATGCTACCAATCTAAGTATCATAACAAACTACTTTGCACAACGGAATATAAAAATGTATTAAATCAACAAGTGCATAAATATAGACAACGTTTTACAAAACCCAACTTTGTTATGTTAACAAATTGATAATACAAGTGTCTAGGGATCTCGTACTAGGGATAATGGCCCTCATACATCCACTAATTAACGAATATAAGAACAAGATACACTAATCATCTAGATGATGTTGCACACCATCAAAAATCCTTGATCGTACCCTGAACACAACTATTGGTCTTTTTGCTCCCAATTTGTAGCTTCTGCCTCTATCAATGTATTAGCTCCTTTAGGCCAGTGAACATAACTACCCAACTTCTCTCTAGTTGATTGTTAGTCCATCAATGCATCAACACATAGAGACTCATGTTGAGTTTTGATTAACTTCATTTGTGAACAACTCTCAACTACCCATTGCTGATCCTTAGCTCCTTTGGGACTTCTTCCCTCTAATTCCTTCCTGGACTACTCCAATGAAGATTGGGTCGAAGGGATTCCACCTATCACTGTAAGATATACTTCTCCAATAATTAACTTAGGTTTATGTAGTTTACTCCCTTGACCTCCTTCCTTTGTCCTTCAAGAATAAGTCATAATATTAACCAATCTTCACCCTTCCTTCCAGTTATCAATGTCATTCTTAGAAACTGATCTAGGGCTACTTTGAACACCTACTTATCTCCCTCCAACAACCACAATATTCCCAATACCAATCTGCCCAAGTTGGACCTATCCACTAGCATCAAAACAACTTGAGAATACCAAACCACATACCTGTGTGGGACTATGTATTTGTTTTTGGAACTTGGCTTGGTTAGGTCACACCTACAATCCACATCATCCCTCCAGATCTACTACAAAATTTTGTTCTACAATTGTGGCATACCTTATTCTCTAAGATCCTTCACTTCGCTTCTTGCTGGGCTCCTTCCGATACCTCTTTCAAACCTTACAACCCACTCCAAAACTGAAGTATAGGGATAAACTCTCTTTCCTAGACTAGCATAGGACTCAGCCTGATTTTAGAGAAATTCCACCACATAAATGTCACATAAACCAGCCCAGAACTTCTTCAAATACTTGGCCCTACATCTAATTTGAATCTTCCCAACAGACAAAGAAAATTACCCTAAATGAAGTCTTCATTTCCTCCTTTCACTGAGCTCAAAATCCCTAGGGACAACTCAGAGGTATCCTCCTTATGTTTGATGCACATTGGATGTGTCTACTAGCCTCCATGTCCACTCTTATTTATATGTATATCATGGGATCCAAGGACCTGTCTCTTAGGGCTAAAAATAACCAAACCAACTTGATTTTCCTTGTGAAAACCCAACCAACACATAAATATTTTTCTCTCTCTCAAACTGCATGACATCTCTTGGTGTTTTAAGTGTCCCTTTGCTCTCCTAAGGGTCCCCTACATCCTCTAAGTTCTGAGTGTCAAAATATCCTTCTGGTTTCACACTCACAAGCTTGGGTGCAAAGCCCACACCTTAGGTTCTAAGCCCAAAACGCCATTTTTGGAGCTCATTCCTCCAAAACCTTGAACCCTAGGGCTTGGAGTACCTCCCAAGAGACAAATATAAACAATTGTGATCATCATCATTGTCATGATAATCGTCATCATCATTACCATCGTTCTCCTCCTCCTCATCATCATCACCATCATTGTCATAATCATTGTCATCATCATCATATTCATCGCCATCATGGTTAATTAATTTATCATCCTCATTATTTTTCATCATCATTGTCCTCATAAACATCATCCTCATCATCATTGTCATCATTGTCATTGTTTTTTCATTGTTGTTATTATCATCATCCTCGTCAACATCCATCATCCATCATTATCATCATCATGATTCCTTATCATCATACTCTGCCATCATCATCATCATTGTCATTTTTATTATCGTCATCATCATCATCATCATCATCCTTATCATCATTGTCCTCCTCCTACTCCTTATCATCTTTATCATCATTGTTCTCTTCCTCTTTATTATCATCATCATCATTATTGTCATCCATGATCATCATAGTCATCATCATTGTCATCATCACCACCACCATCACCATTTTTCTACAATATGCATAGTAGAAACCAATCTTCTGATTTGATGATTATTACCTAATGATCTTCAAACAATTTATCTAATGCTACTAATATCATTAATCAATTATACACAGAAATTTTCAACAATAAATGCAACATAAACAATAAATATCATAACATCCATGCACAATAGAGACAAAAAAATTTCCCCGGGAAACCCAAACTTGGGAGAAAACCCAACAAATTTTCTTATAGGAGAAATTATTTCTCAGCAAGGTTTACAATTATAAATTGTTTAGAAATTTGTGCCAAAATCTAAGTCCAAAATTAATCAATTCATCCTCTATCTGCTTCCACATGTGGTTTTTGTACAAGAGAGATCATTATAATGAGTGATGATCAAATGAAGTGGCATATCATGTATATATATACAATTCAAATGGGTGAATTTGACTAGGGGACACACACTTTCATGGTGGGGTCAACTTAACTAGTTAAGCCTACAAGATGCCCAAAAAAAATTTATTTTATTTTAATCTCCATAATTCTTCTACGAAAAATTAGGAGGCTTATTGGCATGTATAAATTCCTCCTAACTCTTCACAAAAAATCAGCACTCCCTCTTAGCAAGGGAGGTATTCTCTTTGACTACAACAGATTTCTCCTTAGCTGAAATTTCTCCTACACAAGAAAATTTTGTGAGCTTGATATGTTGATGAATGTATATATATAACTCCATCATATAGTGGGAAATGTGAGTCTCCAAGGCCTTTTACCTTTGGCCAAAATTATTTATGGCTCCTTAGGCAAATGTATCAATCTCCTTTAGTCAAACTCCATTATGACCCAGCCAAGTCCTTTTGGCTTCTCAAGAGAGCATCTAACCTTGGACCATTCAACCTCAGCCAAAATATTTTATCACTTCTCAATTGAGTTACATATATCTCCTATGGTCAAAGTCCTTTATGACCCAACCAATTCCTTCTGGCTTCTTAGGAGAGATCTATCTAATCTTGTAATTGCCCTGAACCATTAACCTCTAGTCAAAGTCATTTTTGACCCAACCGCAAGTCCTTTTGGCCTCTCAAGTGAATTTATCCATCCCCCTTGGTCATAGTCCTTTATGAACTAGCCAAAGCCTTGTATGCCTTTAGGATATGATCTTCTATGATCTTGCAAACACATCAACCCTCCCTCTCAACAAGGAAGACATTCTAAATCATGCAAAGCTTTTCTCTGAAGTATACAAACTTCACTCTAAACAAAGGCTTGGTGATAATTTTTACAATATTTTCATCTGTGGATATGTACTAGAACTCCATTGCTCCTTATGGAACCATGTCTCAAATTAAGTGACATGATCAAAGAGTCCTAAAATAATCTTTTAAAGTCATACTGCTTCACAACTTGTGACACAGGCTTCCTCTGTTATATTGAGTGTGACAAAATTTTTCTTCCTAATAAACCAGGATAACATAGCTTATCCCAAGCTAAAGCAACACCTTGATGTGATATTTCTATTCTCTTCACTCCCAACCCAATATGAATCTATATATCCCTACAAATTCACTTCACCACCTGAGACATATATCAACCATATCTATTGTACCACACAGGCACCTCAACCATGCTTTGCAGAAACCCAATATATCTATCACAACTCAATCATATACTAGCTCAAGGTGTTCATTGCAAAGAAAATATTAGGCCTGGTGTTGACCAACTACATCAAGGATCTAGTCAACTTTATGTACATCATGGGACCCACCAAAGTTAAATTTGAAGTGGAATCACTTGGCTTCTTCAGATTGGAAACCAGAGGTGTAGTCATGGACTTCCATTCCATCATATGAATCTCCTCAAAATCTAGACAATGAAGATCTCATATGATCTCATCTACACCTCCAACACCAAGGAATAATATATCTAGCCAAAATCATTTATTTCAATATTTGAGGCCAACTCCTTTTGAAAGCAAATCCCCTTGTGATACTCCTAGTTACTCCCTTTGTCATGGATGAAAATCCTTCCACCACTATTACTCCCTTTGTCATGTATGAAAGTCCTTCTTCCACTGCTACTTTCACGTTACATACGAAAGTTCTTATGCCATTGATTCTCTCTCTATCATGTAGGAAAGTCCTTCTGCTATTACTACTCCCTTTATTATGTAAGAAAGTCCTTTTTTTATTTGACATGGTATTTTCAAAGAAATACATATTGCTCCTAAATAATTTGTCTCTGAGCATCTTGACAATCTCAATTCATGACAAGCTCTTGAAAGGTTGTTCCTTCCACTCTACCTGGTTTTTTTCTCCCTCGGTACTGGAAGCTCTTCCAATCATGTGGTATGGTTTTGGATGTCTATATAATTTGTACAATTTTCCCTCTCAAACATTAATCACTCATGCTAAATCTATGTTCGATTCATTAAGAACATGAACATCTAGTGACAAGAGAAAAAATCTACTTGTATTCCACTCCCTCTTACTATGAGAACCTTCTTGCCACAAACTTTGCTTTGTTCTTCTCGATGCTTCCATTTTCTGCAAAAATCATTTCCTAGGTAGCCTTAATGATTTACTTGCAAACCTTATTCAAGAGTCCATGGAAGAAGCAATTATAACCAAACAAAAAATACAAAGATAAGAAGTTAACTAAGGAATGAGAATAATAATAATAATAATTAAGGGAGAAATATATGAAGTATTTATCTTTTGATTAAGAAATAAACTGTTGAGGGTTGTAAGAAATTTTCAACTCCCTCTTGATCATTTTCTCTTTAATGAATTCCATATGCAATCTTATCGAGCTTAGATTCCTTTGTTTCCTCATCCTGCGAATTAGGATTAGCAAACCATTCATTGAGCTATCTAGTCACACCAAAGGCTTAACGATAAGCTAATATCAAAACCAAGTCCTTCTTGTACAATTCCTTTAGGTAAAGTTATCCCTTGGTGTGAAAATCATAGAGGTGTACAAATCCAACAACTTCAAATCAATTTTTACACATCACATGCCATGCTTGAAAATATGTTGTCATCCATATTGTAGATTGTCACAGGTCATTCCACAAGGATAAATGATGTGGAACCAATCTTTAGATTGTTCCTTGGACTAGAATTTGACCATGATCACTCTCAGGTATCTAAGCATTAGAAATTTTATGAATACCATTGTGAAATATTCCATAAGTCTTAATTTTTCATAAAAGGAATCAAATCAAAGTTTTTGTTTCTTCAAATTATACCATAATATAGCCATAAAATCATGTCATACATTAACCCTTCTACCAAGCTACCCTTTTCCTCCAATGCTTGCACAGAGATCAACTCCTTTTGATCACTTACAACTTCTTTCTCATAGCTAGGCTTCTCCCTTAGCCACTTGTATTAAACCAACATGAACACCTTGTTGTTAGATTCCACCTTTACCCAATAGACTTTAGTTTTCTTCCCTTCATTACTCATAGTCTACTACAACATCTTTGACCAACCTCAAAACCTCCTCAATCTAGTTTGGTTTGCTTCCTTCGACGTCGGGGAAGTCTCAACCCTCAATTGTCATCTTCTGGAGTCCTTTTAGCTTGCCTAGGCTGGTTACTGAGGTCCTTAACCCTCTCCTAGGCTATGGCCTAGGTATAGAACAATCCTCAGCCATGTCTCTCCTAGACTATAGCCAATACTCATCTATCTCCGTCCTCCTTCTTGAGGTCTCAAACTTATCCTAGTAGACACAACCCTTTCCATAACTTGGTTAGCACAAAACTTCTCACATATCTAACTTGGTTAGATCATAGAGTTAACTCGACCTTGCTTGGATGCTACTCGACTTCTTCAAGATAGACAAGCTTTCCCAAACTCGGCCTCTTATAGACATATGTGGCTCCTATAAGCCTTGTTCTCTTGCATAAGTGAAGTCACATTTCATTGTTGACTTTGATGACTATTTTTATAACAATGCCCTGATACCATGTTGATTTATCTACAAGATACATAGTGGAAACCAATATTATGTTCTGATAATTACTACCTAATAATCTTCAAACATTTTATCTAATGCTACTGATATGATTGAGAAATTATACACAAACTTGGGAGAAAAACCAACGAATTTTCTCCTAGGATAAATTATCCTTCAGCAAGGTTTACAATTCTAAAATTTCTAGAAATATGTGCTAAAATGCAAGTACAAACTTCACTCAATTCATCCTTTATTTTCTCCCATGCGTATTTGTTACAGAAGAGGGATAATGATAATCAATGAGTGATCAAATGAAGTGTCATATCATGTATATATATATACAAGTCGAATGGGTGAATTTGAATAGGGGACACACCCTTTCATGGTGTGGCCGTCTTGACTTCTTGAGCCTACATGATGCCCAAAAAAACATATTTTAATTTCCATAATTCTTCTAGGCCAGCTTAGGAGGCCTCTTGGCATGCGAGAATACCTACCTATGCTACACAAAAAATAAACAATCATCACCACCACTATCATCACGACCATCATTATCATCATCACCATTTTCATCATTAGTTTCATCATCATAATCATTATTGTCATTCCATTGTCATCGTTGTTATCAACATTTTCATCATCATTATCATCATTGTCATCATCATTGTCGTCGTCATTAGCATCATCATCATCATCATTATAACCATCATCATCACCACCATCACAATCATAATCATCATAATCATCATCATCATCATCATTGTCATCATCATCATCACCACCATCATCATCACCACCATCATCATCATCCTCGTCCTCCTCCTCCTCCTCATCATCTCATAATCATTGATTTCATTATCATCATCAACATCGTCACCCTCATCATTGTCATCGTCATCATTGTCATCCCCATCATCATCATCGTTGTCATCATCCTCATCACCATTCATTATCATTTTTCTCATCATTATTCATCCATCATCGTTGTTTTCCTCCTCCTCATAATTTTCATTTGATCGTCATTAGTATCGTTCATCATTGGCATCATCCTCATCATCTTGCATCTTCATCAATGTCATCATCATCTTCATCATCATTATTATCATTCATCATCATCATTATTATAATTGTCCTCCTCCTCCTCCTCCTCCTCCTCATCATCATTATTGTCATCGTCTTGGACATTGTCATTGTCATCATCATCATCATCCTCATTCTCATCATCATCATTGTCCCCATCATCTTTCATCTTCATGAACATCATTGTCATCATCATCCTCCTCTTCCTCATCATCAATGTTGTTGTTCTTGTCATTGCCATTGTCATCAGCATCATTTATCATCATCATCATTATCATAATTGTCATCATGATCATTTTTCATCATCATTGTTCATCATCGGCATCGCCATCATCATCATCATTATCATTTTTCACCATTATCATCCTCCTCCTCGTCATCATCATCATAATCATTGCCATCCTCATTATCCTCTTTATCCTCCTCCTCTTCATCTTCATTGTCATCAACCTCCTCATCATTGTCCCATTCATCATGCATCAACATCATCACTATATTCATTAACCTCATCCATCCATCCTCCTCCTCCTCCTCCTCATCATCATCACCATAAGCTTTCTCATCATCATTATCATTGCCATTTTCCTCATCAACATCCTGCATCATCGTCATCATCATCATCCTACATCACAACAATGGGGAGTTACAACACTAGTGACAAAAACCTAGAGTTGCAGCAACTCATAATCCAAAAGTTACTTATGATAATGCACAATTTTAGAAAAACATAAATATGGAAAAAAACCTAGATTGCAGAAATTAGTTGTTAGACCGTTAGGTGTTGAAGCCCTTTCCTATCTTTAGATATATTTTAGATAGTGAAGAATCCAAAAATTTTCAATTGTTGTCTTTGTTAGTGTTTTCTTGTTATTGAATATAATATTGTTGATGCGGTTTTTGTGCACCCTAGTCAACAAGGGAGAAACAACCCAGACTAGAGCTCTTCAAATAGCCATAGTTGTTTGGTGTGGTCATTCTTGGTAGGTTATAAGGCCCTTTTAGCCTTTAGATCCCTCCTCTTGCGACAAAGAAACCAAGATAAAACTAATCCTAACTATCTATGTTTAATCTAAAGATAGTCTAAGACTAATGTATACTAACTAATGCTATGAATTAAAATATTATACAACAAACTGCTACAAAATTATATGCTACATAATCATGTTATAGAAACTAAAACAAGATGTTATGATATAGGAAGTAAATACAAGAACTTATTATAACTAGTGTGTGAAATATAGATGTATTTTTTGGCAGAAAAATAAAAATAATGCAATATACAAACTAATATTTAATTTACAAATACAATTATAAAATAAACTAAGAAAATAATTCTTAATGCAATAAAAATGGAATGATTAAAGGTACATGAAAGAAAACATCAATTCTTCCAAAATAATAGAGATCAAACTCTGTTGGTTTCAATACCACACACCAAGAATCATAAAAAATCAATTCTCATTCGAGGCATGACTAGGAGGAATTATAACAATTTATTAAAACAAAACAAATTTCATTATAAGTTTATGAATCAAACGAATAAACTAATAATCGAAGATGATATTAATAAGAAACTGCTATAGCAGTAAGCTAATTCAATCTGTGTACAGAAAATGACCTTTTTTCTAGAATCTAAATAATTGGAATAAATCACAGTTGTTTAAATCAGAAAAATATTCATATCAATCGATGACTTCAAGACATAAGTCACTAAAGAGCAATCATGACCGAATAAGACAGGATAGAAACTAAACTAACTTAAACAAGGAAAGAAATATGAAAAACTAATCCAGGTGGATATTGGTGGCCACCCACCAATTCTACTTGGACCCCCACCATTTTTTCTTTCAGTTTCCTTAATTATAGCACGATTTTCTATTTTTGGTAGTTTTTCGGGTCCTGAACTTCCAAAGCCATTTTAAGGCCCTAAATGACATTTTTTTAGAAAATGGGCAAACCAAGTTTCATGCAATAGGAGTTTGTAGTCGAAATTTGCAGTAGTCCTTGGATATATATTTCTAACGAGGTATCATATGTGTCAAATGGAGATCGTATGCCAAAGTTACGACCTTGGGAAGTTGATGTACCAACTTACCCCAACGCAGCCCACAGACTTTTGGCATTTGATCTCCTAGGGTTAGGTTTTTGGATGTCTAGGGATTTCCATTATTTCTCAATAATAAATAGGCCTGCAAGCCTCATTGTAACACAATTTAGAAGACATGTAGCTGCCAAATATCTTCTCAAAAATAAGCTACCATCGCCTGAGCTAGTTTATTTCCATTCTTCATGTCAACAATATTCAATATTTTGTTATCAATGAATTGAAGTTCAGTTTTTGTTGTAGTTTTGTCTTTTTATTTAAATCTATATTTCATTTCGTTCCTGCATAAACCCGGATTAGTGGTATCATAGTGGTCTACTTTTTCTCTGTTTTTCTGTGCATGTCCCCAACGTGGTCATGGTATAAGGAGTTAGGGCTCGAACTAGTTGAACCTTTGCAATACCAACCTTTTCAACCCCGACAGCCTCCCATGGCGGAAGAAAAGAAAGACGAAGTAGTAGGAGATCCTTCCAAAATATTGATTGAAGAAGCCCTTAAGCAACAAAGGAACGCAATGCTGGACAAATTTTCCTTGATCCTTCAGTGAATTCCCACAGGTGACGCACCTTCATCTAGTAACCACTCTGGAGGCGCTACTCCCTTTAAGGTACATGTCAAATTTGACATTCCCATAATTAAAGGCCAGATAGATGCAGATGTCGTCAATAATTGGTTAAATCTATTGGAAGGATATTGTTTGGTTCATGATTTTTTCAATACGGAAAAAAAAAAAAAAAAAAAAAAAAAAAAAAAAAAAAATAATAATAATAAAAAAATTACTTTTTCACTTCTCAAATATGACCCCCATGTCAAGGACTGGTGGTAAACCTACTATGAGAAAAGGGACAAAAGGGAACCCTCACTTTTTTTAGTTGTACCCACTTGGAATTATTTTTGAGACGCCATTAAGGAATATTATTACCTTGTCAGGAGCTATGAAGATAAGTACATAAAGTGGACCACAGTACAGTAAGTAAGTACCAAGACGTGTCGAAGGTCATGAATGTTTTTCATACCCTTCGCACAAGTTGGGTGTCAAGGATTCTGAGTGACATCTGGTACTCAAGTACCATGGCTATCTAAAAAATACATCTAGGATGATATGGAGTTCTTGGACATCTCTTCACTTGGCGCTACCTATCGATACACTCTCAAGATCAGACAGAAATTAAAATAGAAGAAGTGAGACTCTGGATCTGTGAATCTGAAGCAAGGGAAAGGTGCCCCCAAACCACAAAATATAGGAAAAAGCCAAGGTAGGGTGATGCATGACAACCTGCCTAAGTCGCAAGCAAACAAAAACACCATGAAGATAAAGAAGGACAAGAAAATGGTGTGAGTTCCATAAGAGCCCCACTCACAACACAAGTGAGTGTTGAACCAAGCAGTCACTAGTGGTCGAGTTGAAGGCTTCAGAGTCAGATGCATGTTCTGACTCTGAGCCAGAACCTGACAAGGGAAATGACAAAGGGAAGTAGGTTATTGATGAGGATCCTAGTGCCACCATTGCCACCACCAAGGTCCAGAAGATTGAGTTCAAAGATCTAGAGGAGGGGGGGCGTCTCTTACACTCACAAATGTGGTTGAAGGGTTTTTCGTTGCAATTCATTGTCGATAGTGGGAGCGAAAAGAAACTGATTTCAACATAGGTCGTGAAGTGGTTGGGCCTACCGACTACACCACACACGTAGTGATCTGGGTGGATATTGGTGACCACCAGCCTATTCCATTTGGACCCCCACCGTTGTTTCTTTTCAGTTTCCTTAATTTTAGCACAACTTACTATGTTTGGTAGTTTTTTGAGTACTAAACTTCTGGATCCATTTTTATGGACTAAAATACATTTTTAGGGAAAATGGAGATTTTTAAAACGAGGTATTATGATAGCCAAACTGAGATCATATACCAAAGATACGACCTTGGGAAGTTGATGTACCAATTTATCCAAACGGGGCCCATAGTTTTGGCACTTCATCTCCTAGGGTTCAGTTTTTGGATGTTTAGGGTTTTCCATTGTTTCTCAATAGTAAATAGGCCTTCGAGCCTCATTTTGTAACACAATTCAGAGGCATGTAGCCACCACATCTCTTCTTAGAGATAAGCTACCATCACTCGAGCTACTTTATTTCCATTTCTATTTGTAAGCATATTTCAATTATTTGATATTAATGAAATGAAGTGTTATTTTTGCTTCATCTCTGCATTTATGGTTATATATATGATTTGTTGTGTTCCTGTTTAAGTTCATATCAGTGGTATCAGAGTGGTCTGCTCTTTCTCTATTTTTCTTTGCATTTCCCAAACGAGGTCGGGATATAAGGAGTTAGGGATCAAACTCATCAAACCTTTCCAAGGCCAGCCTTACAAATTCCGACGAGCTTCCATGGCGGAAGAGAAGAAAGACAAGGGGGCAGGAGATCCTTTCAAAATCTTGCTCGAAGAAGCCCTTGAGTGACAGAGGAATGTGATGATGGACAAATTTTCCTAGATCCTTTAGTGGCTACACAAAGGTGACACATCTTCTTCCAATAGCCACTCTGGAAGTGCCACGCCCTTTAAGGTACAATTTAACTTTGACATCCCCATATTTGAAGGTTAGATAGATGTGGCTGTCGTAGATAAATGGTTAAATCTCGTAAAAGGATATGTTTTTATTCATGATTTTTCCAGCTGAGAAAAGATTACTTTTGCACTTCTCAAAGTCGCCCCCCACATCAAGTACTGGTGGGAAACCTACTATGAGAATAAAGACAAAATTACTCCCTCACTATTTTCAACAGCATACACTTGGGATCCATTCCAAGATTCCATCAAGCAGAAGTACTACCTGTCGAGATCTATGAGGACAAATACATAAAGTGGACCATGCTGCGATAGGGAAGGTACCAAAATGTGCCAGAGTTTACCAATTTTTTTCATACCCATCGCACGAAGTTGGGTTTTAAGGATTCTAAGCGACATTTGGTACTCAAATACCATGGTTGTCTACATAGATACATCTGGGATGAGATGGAGTTCTTGGACATCTCCTCACTTGGCATGGAGTACCGATACACTGTCAAGATTGACGAGAATTTTAAACTGAAGAAGCGAGGCTTTGGATCTGTGAATCCAAAGCAAGGGAAAGGTGCCCCCAAACCACAATGCAAAGGACAAAGCCAAGGCGGGGTGACCTAGGACAATTCACCAAAGCCGCAAGAAAATAACAACACCCTGAAGATGAAGAAGGACACAGGAAACTTTTGTGAGTTCCATAAGAGCTCCACTCACAACACAAGTGAGTGTCGGGCCAAGCAATCACTCGTGGCCAAACTGAAGGCTTTCGAATCATACACATGTTCTAACTCTGAGTCATAGCCCAAGAAGGAAAATGACAAAGGGAAGTAGCTCATTAACGCAGAGACTAGTGCCATTGTGGCCACCACCAAGATCCAGAATAATGAGCCTGAAGATCTAGAGGAAGGGGAACACCTCTTCCACTCATAGATGTGGGTGAATGGTTCCCTGTTGCAGTTGATTGTCAACAACGGGAGCCAAAAGAACCTCATTCAAGAAGAGGTTGTGAAGCGTCTGGGTCTATTGAATAAAACACATATGCAACTATACACCATCAGGTGGCTTCACCAAGGACGAGATCTTTGCGTCAGCCAACAGTGTTGCCTTCCCTATAGCATCAAGCCCTTCACGAATGAGGCATTATGTGATGTTGCTCCTCTTGAATTTTGTAGTGTATTATTAGGAAAACCATACTTGTGGAAGTGGAACTTTGTATATGAGTCTAGACCTCACTTTGTGATTATTACTTTGGGCAAAAATTTGTACAGGATACCAGAGGTAGCCCTGCCAACCGCCATCTCTTTGATCTCTACATAGCAATGTAGTAAGATCATTTCACAGATCAGGAAATTTTTTTCCTTATGATTCACCCTTAGGGAAAGAAGAAGATTGTGGGCATGACTCCCAAATAGGGCTCCTACGCACAGTAGAAGTAGATGGACAAGTTCGTGGAGGAGTACAAGGACATTTTCACCTCACCTACGGGGGTAACTCTGCACTGTCAGGTCAAGCACTCCATCGATATAACCCCAGGCCTGCTACTACCTAATGGACCGATCTATCGATGCTCTGTTCTAGAGAATGATGAAATCAAGAGGCAGATTCAGAAGTTGTTGCAAAAATTGCATATTAGGACAAGATCATCACCCTATGGGAACCCGATTGTATTGGTACAGAAGAAGGACGGGACCTGAAGACTTTGTATTGACTATCGGGCACTGAATAAGATCATTGTCTGGAATGGTTACCCAATCCCACAAATTGATGACCTTCTAGACCAGCTCAAGGGGACCAAATATTTCAGAAATATTTACTTGAAGTCCAGTTATCACCAAGTGCCTATCAAACCCTCTGATGTGTGGAAGACCACCTTCAAATCCAAGGAGGTCCTTTTTGAAGCATTGGTCATGCCTTTTGGGTTGACGAATGCCCCCGCAACATTCATGAGGTTGATGGAAGACGTCTTGCAACCCTTCACCAATGTATTCGTGATGGTGTATTTAGATGATATCTCGATCTTCAGCTAGCATTGGGAATAACACCTCCACCATATTTGGCAGGTCCTTCAAACACTGCGACAACACAAACTATGTGCCAATCTGGAGAAATGCACTTTTGTCATGACCTGGGTTCAATATCTGTGGTACATCATTGGTGAGTAGGGTGTGCATGTGGGCCTAGCCAAGATAAAGGCATTCAGGATTGGCTAGACCCAACCACTCTAACAAAGCTCCACATCTTTCTAGGCCTTACCAATTTCTACCGTAGGTTCATGTTGGGGTTCTCTCATATCACTTGTCCTTTAAGTCAAGTCACTAAGGGAAAATTGAAAACAAAGTTATTTTGGTTTGAAACCCAACAGAAGGTGTTTGCTGAGTTGAAGAAGCACCTCTAATCTGAATCAATGCTCACATTACCATACCTAAAGCAACCATTTGAGATTGGGACAGATGCCTTCGACTACGCTATTGGTGTAGTTCTTACTTAGCAGGGGCATCCAATGGCTTACCACAGTGAGACACTCTTAGACACAGTCTGAAAGTAAGCCGCATATGACAAAGAAATGTATTCCATTGTGCAGGCCTGCCGTCAATGGAAACATTACAATATGGGGAAGGAAATGATCATCCACACAGACCACCGACCCTTGCAGTTCATACAAACACAAGGGAAGTTGAGGAATGATTGCCATCAGAAATGGTCCACATATCTTCAAAAATTCCATTTGAACATTAAATACAAGAAGACCAACACCAATAATGTTGCAAACTACCTCAGCCGACCACTAGTCATGGCAGTGATCACTATGCTCGACTCCTATGGACATGAGACTTCAGGGTGGTTGCATCTTTACAAGAGCGATCTAGAATTTGGTAGCACATACTAGACACTCCTGGAAGGTAAGAAAGTTCCAAATTTTCACCTCTAGGATGTACTATTATGCCACCTGGGACACATCTATGTTCCTTCAAGCAAGCATGCCAATATGATTTGGGAGGCGCACTACAGTTGGGTCACTGGACATTTCGAAGTAGAGAAAATAGTGGCAATACTACAGAAGTATTTATATTGGCCGAACCTTCGTGAGAATGTTGGGAGGTACATTAAATCTTGCACTACCTATGCCATTGCCAAACCAACCATTAAGAAGCAAGGCCTACATACTCCTCTTCCTACTCCTAGTCGACCTTGGGAATCCATCTCCATGGATTACCTATCGGGCCTTCCTTCTTCTAAACATGGCAACAACTGCGTTTTCGTGGTCGTCAACAGATTCTCTAAGATGGCCATTATGGCGGCTTACAAGAAGAGTATCACAACAGAGGCCACTGTTAAGATCTTCTTTGAGTGAGTGTGGGTACACTTTGGGATCCCAAAGTCAATTGTATCAGATTGGTACAACAGATTCCTAAGTGTATTTTGGTCAAGTATTTGTTCAATGTTGGATACCAAACTTACTATGTCCACGACTTTCCATCCCACAACTAATGGCCAAATAGAGGTCGTCGACAAGATGATCATACTCATTTTGTGCATGTGTAACTCGAAGCATCCACCCACATGGGATGAACGGCCTCCCGTATGTCCAACACATCTACAACAAAGCTCTCCATAGCTCAACGAGACACAACCCCTTTCATATAGGGATGAGGTTTTAGCCATTATGTCCCATTGATGTGGCCATACCATTTGCAACTACTCAAGCAGATTCGTCTCACGTCCAATCCGAAGCCGACAAGGCTAACCGTTTCATTGAGCATATTCAACACATCCGTTAGTAGATCCATGATATATTGGATAGATTCAATTCTAAGTAAAAGCAATGCCATGATTAGCATTAGGTTCTACACAAGTTCTAAGCGGGTGACAATTTTGGCTACATTTGCAGAAGGAGTGCCTCGCTAGACCCCACTCCAAGCTTCGCCCACTTCGATATGGGCCATACACCATCACCAAGGTTGTAGCAAACAATTCCTTTGAGCTCAAAATTCCACCATTCCTTGGTCTACACCCAGTGTTCAATGTAGACTGCCTTCGGCCATACTTTCCACCATTGTTAGACACATCCAACATTGCATAATAGCTCACACCAATAGAGTTAAATCCGGACTGCATGGAACAAGCCACAAATGATTGGATCATGGACACGCAGATCAAGAACACTCGCCAGGAAAAGATCCAATGGTATCGGGTTGTCAAAGTTTGCCAACTCCTGCACTAAGGGAAGCAGCTCACCAGGGACCAAGTTCAGCAAAAGTTTCCCCATCTCATGGAGGCACTTAATGCAATGGAGACCATTGTTTCCTAAGGGGGTAGGACTAATCCAAGTGGATATTGGTGACCACCCGCCTATTCCACTTGGATCTCCACCATTGTTTCTTTTCAATTTTCTTAATTATAGAACAAATTACTATTTTTGGCAATTTTTTAGGTCCTAAATTTCCGGAGTCTTTTTGAGGGACTAAAAGACGTTTTCAGTGAAAACAGAGATATCAAAAAAGTCCCAAAGCAATTTACCAATTTGTTTTCGGCCTTCACCTTGAGATCTTCAAAATGAGGTATTATGATAGACAAACGGAGATCGTATGCAAAAGTTACGACCTCAAGAAGTTGATATACCAATTTAACCAAATGGGGCCTACAATTTTGGTGCTTCATCTCTTGGGTTTAGGTTTTTGGATGTTTAGAGTTTTCCATTGTTTCTAAATAATACTAAATAGGCCTTTGAGCCTCATTGTTGCACAGTTTAGAGGCATTTAACTTCCACATATCTTCTTAGAGATAAGCTACCATCATCCGAGCTAGTTTATTTCCATTTTTGTTTGTAAGCATATTTCAGTTATTTGATATTCATGAAATGAAGTGTTATTTCCACTGCATCTCTGTATTTATAGTTATATTTGTGATTTGTTGTCTTCTTGTTTAAGTTCAAATCACATAGTCGTACACCATTTGGTGGCTTCACCAAGGATGAGATATCTACGTCATCTAACAGCGTCATCTTTCCTATAGCATCAATCCCTTCATGGATGAGGTATTGTGTGATTCTGCTCCTCTTGAAGTTTCTTATGTATTATTAGGTGAACCATAATTGTGGAACTCTCATGTTATGTATGATTCTATACCTCACATTGTTATTATTACTTTGGGTAATAAATTTTACAGGATACTGAAGGCAGCCCTGCCTACCGTCATCTCTTTCAGTTTTACTAAGCAATACAGTAAGATCATCCCCCATACTGGGAAAAAAAAATCTTTCTAATTTTCTCTCAAAGTGAGGGGAAGATTGTGGCCACATCCATGGCCCTCAGGAAGAGTTCCTACATGCAGCAGAAGTAGGTGGATAAGGTCATGGAAGAATACAGGGACATCTTCTCTTCAACCATAGGAGTACCCTTGCATTGTCAGGTCAAGCATTTGATCGATCTGACTCCTGGAGCACCTCTACCCAATGGGTCGATATACCACTGCTCCATTCTAGAAAATGAAGAGATCAAGTAGTAGAGCCAGGAATTTCTGCAAAAAAGGCACATTTGACCAAGTTTTTCACCCTGTGGGAGCTCGATTGTACCTGTACAAAAGAAGGATGGGACCTGGAGGCTTTGTATTGATTATCAAGCACTAAACAAAATCCTTGTTAGTAACACACATTCAATCCCACGAATTGATGACCTTCTGGACCATATCAAGGTGGCCAAGTATTTCAGCAAGATCAATCAAAAGTCTAGCTATCTCTAAGTTCCAATAGAACCCATAGATGTATGGAAGACTACCTTCAAATCAAAGGAAGACCTTTTTGAATGGTTGGGCATGTCCTTTAGGTTGAAAAATCCCCTTGCTACTTTTATAAGGTTGATGGATGACATCTTGTGGCCCTTCCCCAATTCGTTCATGGTTTTTTATCTGGATGACATCCTCATCTTTAGCAAGAGTTGGGAAGAACAATTGCAACACATTCGATAGGTCCTCCAAACCCCGTGGTAGCACAAACTGTGTGCCAACTTGGAGAAATGCACCTTTGGCATGAGCCAGGTCCAGTATTTGGTTTACATCATACATGAGCAATGCATGCATGTGGATCTGACTAAGATGCAATTCATTCAGGATTGGCCAACCTCGACCACTCTAACAGAGCTTCAGAACTTTTTAGGCCTTGTAAATGTTTATCAGAGGTTTTTGTTGGGATTCTCCCATATTACTTAGTCTTTGAGTCAGATTACCAAGGGAGGAGCGAAAGCAAAGTTTTCCTAGTCTGAGCACCAATAGAAGTCGCTCATTGAACTAAAGCACAACCTCTTCTCTGTACCTGTACTCACATTTCTATACTTGCAACAACCATTTGAAATTGAGACAGGCACCTCTGGCTATGCTATTGGTGTAGTCCTCACTTAGCACAAGCATCCAATGGCCTATCACAGTGTGACACTTTCTGATACAATTTAGAAGTACCCCACCCATCATAAAGAGATGTACTCTATCATGCAGGCTTTCCGGTAATGGAAACATTAAATTTACAAGAAGGAGATGATCATCCACACTTATCACTGACCTCTTCAATTTATATAGACACAAGGGAAGTTAGATAATAATCGCCATCAAAATTGGTTTACATATATGCAACAATTCCACTTGAACATTAAATATAAAAGGGGAAGCACAAATCATATTGCAGATTTCCTTAGTCGGCCCCGAGTTATAGCACTGACTACTGTTCTCAACTATTGTGGCCAAGATGCCTCTGGATGGATGAAAATATATAAAAATGATCTAGAGTTTGCCACCACATACCATATGCTAGTGGATGGAAAGAGAGCTCTCGATTTCCACTTCTAGGATGCATTATTATGCTACCTGAGACACCTTTATGTTCCTTCAAGAGAGCATGCCAAGAAGATTTAGGAGGTGCACTACAGTCAAGTAGTTGGACATTTTGGTGTGAAGAAAATTTTGGTCATACTCTAGAAGTACTTTTATTGGCCAAAATTTTGATAAGATGTTGGAAAATATATTAGACCTTGCAGTGCCTGTGCCATCACCAAGCTAACCATTAAGAAGAAAGGCATGTACTCTCCTCTGCCTACTCCCAACTATATTTGGGAATCCATCCCCATGGACTATCTGGCGAGCCTCCCTTCTACCAAGCATGGTAATGACTATGCATTTATGGTCATGGATAGATTTTCTAAGATGGTTATATTGGCATCCTGCAAGAAGAGTATCACAGTAGAGGACACTGCCAATTGCTTCTTTGGAAGTGTGGGTACATTTTTGGATCTAGTAAACCATTATAACATAATAGGATAGAACGTTCTTGAGCACATTTAGTTTGATTCTCTGAACACTATTGGACACCAAGCTCACCAAGTCGACTAAATTCCATCCCCATATTGATGGCTAGACAAAAATCGTTAACAGGATGATTATGCACATACTATGCATGTACAACTCCAAACATCCATGAACCTAGGATGAGAGCCTTCCATATGTGTAGTACAACTATAACATATCTCTCCATAGCTGGATTGGTTGCAATCTCTTTCAAGTGGGTTTGGGATTTCAACCATTGTGTCTGATTGATGTTACCATGTCTCATGTAACTACACAAATAAAATCCACACATGTATAGTATGAGGCTAATAAAGCAACTAGGTTTATTGAATGCATCCAACACATCTTCCATTAGTTTCTTGAAATCTTGGAGAAGTCCAATTCCAACTACAAGCATCGACATGATCAACATCGGGTGCCACACAAGTTTTATGTGGCACCAACATTTGGTTTCAAAAATAACGCCTTAACGGAGCCCATTGGAAGCTCAGACCACTCCAATATGGGCCTTACACCATCACCAAGGTTGTGGGAGATATTGATTCTGAGCTCAGCATTCCCTCATTCCTTAATCTGCACCCAGTGTTCAATGTGGATTGTCTCCGGCCATACTTTCCACCCTTGCTAAACACATTAGACATTGTAGAACAACTCACAACAACAGAGCTAAATCCGGACTGCATGGAACATTCCACAACTAATAGAATCATGTACATGCAAATAAAGAAAACTCACCAACATAAGATCCAACTGTATTAGGTTATCAAAGCTAGCCAACTCCTACACCAATGCAAGTGGCTCACTAGGGACCAAGTTCAATAGAAGTTTCCCCATCTCATGGAGGCACTCAATGCAATGAGGATCATTGCTTCCTAAGGGGAGAGGACTGATCCAGGTGGATATTGGTGGCCACCCACCTATTCCATTTGGACCCCACCATTTTTTCTTTCATTTTCCTTAATTATAGCATAATTTACTGTTTTTGGTAGTTTTTCGAGTCATGAACTTCCATAGCCATTTTGAGGCCCTAAACGACATTTTTTTGGAAAATGGGAAAATTTGTGGCTTGTGGCAGGGGATTTCAGTTGAAAGTAGTATTCCTCATATATAGCTTTCTAACAAGGTATTGTACGCATCAAATAGAGATCGTATGCCAAGGTTACGACCTCAAGAAGTTGATGTACCAACTTACCCTAACAAGGCCCACGTACTTTTGGCGCTTCATCTCAAAGGGTTAGGTTTTCTTATGTTTAGGGATTTCCATTGTTTCTCAATAATAAATAGGCATTCGAGCCTCATTGTAACATAGTTCAGGAGGCATGTAGCCACCACATCCCTTCTCGGAGATAAGCTACCATCACCTGAGCTAGTTTATTTCCATTCTACATATAAATAGTTTTAAGTATTTTGTTATCAATGAATTGAAGTTCAATTTTCGTTGCAAATTTTTGTTTCTATTTAAATATGTATTTCCTTTCATTTCTGCATGAATCCATATCAATGGTATCAAATAATTCTTCTCTTTCTCTATTATTATATGCATGTCTCCAACGAGGTTGGGATATAAGGAGTTAGGGCTCGAACTAGTTGAACCTTTACAAGACTAACCTCACCGACCCCAACAGCCTCCCATGGTGGAAGAAAAGAAAGATGAGGGAGTATGAGATCCTTTCCAAATATTTCTCAAATAAGCCCTCGAGAAACAAAGGAATGTGATGATGGACAACTTTACCCAGATACTTCAGCATATGCCCACATGTGACACATCTTCATCCAACAACCACTCTAGAGGCGCCACTCCCTGTAAGGTTCAAGTCAACTTTGGAATTCCCATATTTAAAGGCTAGATAGATGTAGATGTCATTGATAATTGGTTAAATCTATTGGAAGGATATTTTTTGGTTCATTATTTTTCCAATAGGGAAAATATTACTTTTGCACTTCTGAAAGTTACCTCCCAGGTCAAGGAATGGTGGGATGTTGAAAACGTAGCAAGAGAATCTTAGTTTGACTTGGCCCTGGTCAAATTAGAGAAAATTCAAATTTCTATTTTGGTAGAAATCATAGAGGTAGTTAACTGAGGTAACATGGCACTTGTCACTCAATTAACTTAGTTAATTGAGTTGGGGAAGCTTGAGTTCAGTTCAATGTGATTGATTTCTAATTGTAGCAATCTATTTCAGTTAAATTGAGTTTGGTCAGTTAAACTAGTTCTAACAGTTAGAGGAACTAGTGGAGGCCAGGTTGTGGAAGTGGAACTTCAACCACACTCAGTGATCAACGAGTTAACTAATTAATCAACCCAAAATAACTGATGCATGAGGAGAATTTGAGTTACCCAGTTGAGATGGAGATTCCAAGACATTGTACTAACTGTTATAGAATTTTCTAATGTGTACAGGTGGTGCATCTAGTCAAAGGAAGAACTTAGAGGAATTACGCAATCCAATTGAGGGGATTTCCTAAATAACAGGGACTAATTTACTCAAAGAAAAACGCAAGAAAAAAGGATCTTGGAGGGATTGAAAATTGGCTAAGTATTGACTAGATTCAGTCAGTTAGGCAAAGGGATAGACTATACACTTGTAGGTTGTGCTCAGGCTTGAGAAATCATATGTATTTCATCTATATTCTTTTATTAATGCAATACAAATAGGAAGGGGTTTTTAGAAGTTTCTTTCCCTTAGATAAATCTCTATGCATGTGTGATATTTCCTTTTTCATTTCTATGATTTTTGTTCTAGATTGTGAATTGATTTCCATAGAGTAGTAGAGTAGATTTAAGTCTTATGATTTAGCAAATTTCATGAGAAGTTTCAAGTCTACACATTAATTTCTACATGGTACCGAAGCAGGATTCACAATATAGCAGAAATTCCGAAGGTGTTATTGTAGGAGGATCGAATTTGCAAGATCAATTATTCAGAGCTAGAAGGATGGATTTCTATCGATTAAGGCTCGAGTATTCCCTTGAGGGAAGATCAAATTATCTTTCTTGGAAGGACTACATGGAGGCAGTGCTGGAAGATAATGGATTGAAGCAATTCATTGATAATGACATCCTGAAACCAACATCAGCTGATGCTCAGGATCTAACAGAATGGAAGGAGTGTATAGCCAAGGCAAGGAGAATCATATTGGAGGGAGTAGGAGACTACTTTGTCTCAAATATACATGGGAAAGATACTTTGTATGCATTGTAGAAAGCACGGACATATTTGTTCCATAATAGTAGTGACCACATGAATCTAGCACTTAAGGATAAACTTTGAAATATCAATATGTAGAAGAACGATAATATTCCAGAGTACCTGAGCAGGTTCACATAATGTCATGATGAATTTGGTTAAGTTGGTGTTATTGTTGCAGAATATGATTTGGTAATCTTGTCCCTTATAGGCCTTCCCAAGAGTTGGTAGAGCTACCAATATTTGGTGAATGCGAGGGATAAACTACCATATTGGGAACACCTATGGTCCGATTTGGTACAAGAAGAAATAAGGCAGAATACCATAGGCGAGAATTGTTCCAAGGGAAAGGATGAAGAAAATTGTGCCTTGGATGGAAAGGCAAAGAAGGGAAAAGGGAAGGAATCCCAATCCAAACTAGATTCTAGTCAAGGAGGCAAGAAGAGAGATTTTTCCAAAATCAAGTGCTTTCATTGTCATGAATTTAGGAACTATGCCACAAAGTGTCCACACAAGAAGACAAGCAATAAGGCCTCAGAAGGCGAAGCAAGTGAAGCTTTGGCTTCATAGTTCAAACTTGAGTTTCCTCTCATTGCATGCATGGCTAACACAGTGATGGGGAGTGTGTGGTACTTGGACAGTTGTGCCTAATTCCACATGACGGGGAATAAAGATTTTTTCAGTGATTTGGAGATCAAATATCTCTAAATACATATCGAGATGGGAGATGATGGAAGGTATAGCACAAACGAGATTGGTGCAGTCACCTTTCAGAGGGATTCAGATTCCCCTCTTAGAATCAAGGATGCGATGTTTGTTCCTGGTCTAAAGAAAAATCATGTCTCTGTTGTATTTTTGGAAGACTGTGGTTATGATGTGATCTTCGGCAAAGGAAAAGAATTCCTAAGAAACATAGACACAGGAAAAGTTAAGCATATCAGGGTTCATGTGAACAACATGTACAAGCTATATGTGGAGGGATGTGTTGCATTGAGCACAAAGGCAGAGAAGGTGTAAAGTCGTGATGTTGATGAACTCTGGCATAGAAGACTTGACCATTTGCATAATGTTTCTTTGAATATTATGTAGTAGATAACCATGGGCCTACCCAAAGGAGCACTAGAGCAGTAGGATACATGCAAAGTATGTTCCTTGGGGAAGTACACAAAATCTATTTTCCATGATCAGGACAACAAAGCATGTGTAGTCCTTGAAAGGATCCACTCTGATCTTTATGCACCTTCCTCGACAGCCTCCACTGTTAGGCACACATATTTTTTCATTTTTATTGATGACTTCTCACAGAAGTGTTGGATCTTCCTCATGTGCAAGAATGATGAGAAATTCTCCAAGTTCATATAATTAAAGGCACTGGTTAAGAAAGAAACACACAAGAAGGTGAAGGCTCTTAGGATCAATAATGGAGGTGAGTATGTGTCAAATGAATTTAAAAAAAATTGTGCAAAAGAAGGCATTCGAAGAGAGTTGACAACACTCCACAAACCATAGCAGAATGGGGTGGCTGAGAGGAATAATTGTAGCATTGTGGGAGCAACAAGGGTGATGTTGCATGAACAAGGCCTACCTATACACTTGTGGGATGAAGCATACAACACAACGTTCTATTTGTAGAACAATATTCCTCATTGGATTCTTGGCATGATCACACTAGAGGAGGCTTTCTCGAGGAGAAAGTCGGATGTGTCACACTTCAGGATTTTTGGAGCCTCTGTTTATTTCCATGTCTCCAAAGAATTATGGAAGAATCTAGATCTGACAACAGAATTGGGGTTATTTGTGGGTTACACATAAACTCCCAATAACTACCATGTGTACATGTCATCCCTCAGAATGATATTTGTGCGAAAGGATGTAAAATGTGATGAAGAAAAATCCATGCGGTGCTCTCTTGAGAGGGAGCTTTAGATCCCACCAAAGGAAGAGATTTTAGCTCCAAAGGAGTAACCTCAAGAAGTTGTGGAGCAACCAAAAATTGAGGAGAAGAGATTGGAGATAGCCACTCAAGCAGAACCATCCAGAGAAGGTAGGAAAATGGCCAAGGAAGCTGAGAGACTTGTGCAGGATGTGAGGGAGAATGTGGGTGCTCCCTCAAATCAGCACAGGAAAAGAAGGTCACCATATCAGTACAATGGCTACATGGCTCTAATGACTGAGCTTGTAGAGACTGAGCCATCCTCTTTTGGGGAATTAGTAGAGCAATCTGTGTAGGTTGACATAATGGTGGAGGAGTATGAATCTATTGTAAACAACAGTGTTTGGGTAGTGGTCCCAAGACCAACAAACAAATCAGTTGTGCATTTGAGATGGATCTTCAAGGTGAAGCATGTAGTAGATGAAATCATAGAATAGTACAAGGAAATATTTGTAGCCAAGGGGTACTATCAGGTTGAGGGGATTGACTATGAGGAGACCTTTTCTTCTATTGCAAGGTACTCATCCGTCAGATCAATTCTTGCACTGATTGCACAGATGGGGTGGAAGATCCACCAGATTGATGTGAAAACAACATTCTTTAATGGAGTTACTGAGGAGGAGGTCTATATCCAGCAACCATAAGGCTTCAAGACTTTTGATTGAGAGTCTCAAGTGTGAAAAATCAAGTGAGAATTGTATGGTCTCAAGCAAGCACCTTGTGCTTGGTACACTAGGATCAATAACTATCTCACCAATTTGGGCTTCACCAAAAGTGAAGCAGATGAAAACCTCTATCATATCTTGGTAGAAGTTAAATTATTGAGTATTGTATTATATGTTGATGACTTGATTTTAACTAGTGATAAGCAAATGATCGTATCTTGTAAGGAGAACCTTGCAAGAGAGTTTGAAATGAAGGACATAGATCTCATGCACTACTTCCTTAGATTGGAAGTATGGCAAGGTGATGGGGAATCGTTTGTCTCTTAGGGAACGTATGGCAAAGAGATACTTCAAATTTTCTGCATGGACATATGCAAACCCATGGACACACCTCTAGCGACCAACTGGCGGAAAAAGGATGCCAATGAAAGTGAGGAAGTGGATGCTACTGTTTATGGGCAGTTGGTGGGTTCACTAATATATCTTGTGAACACTCGACCAGATATGTGTTATGCAGTCAACTAACTTCGCCAAGCTATGGTTAGGTCAACCAAACTATTTTGGAGTGTATATAAGCATGTTCTATGGTACCTCAGAGGCACTACCCAGTTTGTACTATGGTACAGATGGATAGAGGGAGTGAATTTGTGTGGCTTCACAGATGTAGATTGGATGGGGGGATTCCATTAGACCAAAATATTACATCAGGTGGAATTTTCAGCATTGGGTCCATAGTGGTTTCGTGGTACAACAGGAAGCATAGATTGGTGGCACTTAGCTTAGAAGAAGTAGAGTACATTGCTTTCAGTCAAGTAGAACATGAGTTTATCTTGATGAGAAAGATACTTGTTGGGTTGTTTGGTTAGATGATGGATCCAATTGTGATTTACTCTGATAATCAGAGTTGCATCAAGCTCTCTGAAAATCCTGCTTTTCACGATCGATCTAGGTTTATAGATATCCAATATCACCATTTACAGGATTATGTGCAAAGGTGGATAATTTTGTTGCAATACATTTCAACAGAGGAACAATATTGGATCACAAAAGCCTGAATACAGGAAAAAAAATGTTGAGATTTTGACAAAGGTCTTGTCAAGAGGGAAGTTCGATTTTCACTGGTGCAGGATAGGGGTGGTTGATAATCCCTTTCTTACTGAGAGGGAGTGTTTAAAATGTAGTAAGAAAATATCAATTTGAATTTCCCTTGGTCAAACAAGAGAAAATTCGAATTTCTATTTCAACAGAAATCTTAGAGGTATTTAATTGAGGTGACATGGAAATTTTCACTCAGTTAACTCAATTAATTAGAGTTTGGGAAGCTTGAGTTCATTTGAGTATGATTGATTGCTAATATGTAGCAATCTATTTTAATTAAATTGAGTTATGGTCAATTAAAATAGTTCTAACTATTAGACAAACTATTGGAGGTCAAGTTGTAGAAGTGGAACTTCAACCACACTCAGTGATCAACCAATTAACTAATCAATCAGCTCAAAATAATTGATGCATGTAGAGAATTCGAGTTACGATGTTGAGATGGATATTATAATGCAGTGTACTATCAGTTGTAGATTATTCCAATGTGTACAAGTGGTGCATGCAGTCCGAGGAAGAACCTAGAGGAATTGCGCAATCCAATTGAGGGAATTTCATAAATAATAGGGGCTAATTTACTCAAGGAGCAATGCAAGGAAATAGGAGCTTGGAGAGCTTGAAAATTGGCTAAATGTTGGCCAGAGTTAGAAAGTTAGGCAGAGGGATATACTATACACTTGCAGGTTGGGCTCAGACTTGAGAAAGCATATGTATTTCATCTCTATTCTTTGATTAAAGAAACACAGATAGGAAGGGGTTTTGAGCAATTTATTTCCCCTAGAGAAATCTCTATACTTGTGTGATATTTACTCTTGCATGTCTATGATTTGAGTTCTAGATTGTGAATTGATTTCCACGGAGCAGTAGAGTAGCCTCGAGTCTTGTGATTTATCAAATTTCATGAGTAGTTTCAAATATACACATTAATTTCTATATGGGAAACCTACTGTGAGCAAAGGGACAAGAAGGAACCCTCACATTTTTAGTTGCACCCACTTGGAATTATTTCTGAGATACCATTAAGGAACAATATTACCCTTTCGGGAGCTATGAATATAAGTACATAAAGTGGACCACACTGCGGTAGGGAAGGGGCAAAGACGTATCGAAGTTCACCAATGTTCTTCATACCCTTTTCACAAAGTTGGGTATCAATGGTTCTAAGTGACATCTAGCACTCAAGTACCATGGATGTCTACATAAATACATCTAGGATGAGATGGAGTTCCTCGACATATCCTCGCTTAGCATTACCTATCAATACATTGTCAAGATCAAGCATAAATTAAAACAAAAGAAGCTAGACTTTGGATCTGCGAATCTGAAGTAAGGGAAAGGTGCCCTCAAACCACATAACAAAGGACAAATCCAAGGCAGGGTGACCCAGGACAACTCGCCAAAGACGAAAGTAAAGAACAACACCACAAAGTCAAAGAAGGATGAAAGAAAGTGGTGTGAGTTCCATAAGAGTCCACTCACAACACAACTGAGTGTCGAGCCAAGCAGTCACTAGTGGCCGAGATGAAGGCTTCAGAGTTAGATGCATGTTTTTACTCTGACTTAGAACCCAAAAAGGGGAAGAAAAATGGAAGCATATTATTGATATGGAGCCCAATGCCAATGTTTCCACCACCAAGGTCTAGAAGATTGAGCCTGAAGATCTAGAGGAGGGGGAGCGTCTCTCCCACTTAAAAATGTGGGTGAAGGGTTCTCCACTGCAATACATTGTCAACAACTAGATCCAAAAGAAACTCATTTCAACATCATTCGTGAAGTATTTGGGCTTACCAACCACACCACATCCATATTCATACACCATCTAGTGGCTTCACCAAGGATGAGATCTTTGCATCCGCTACCAGTGTTGTCTTCCCTACAGCATCAAGCCCTTTGCAGATGAGGCTATGTGATGTTGCTCCTCTTGAATTTTATGATGTATTATTAGGCCAACCATACTTCTAGAAGCATCATGTTGTGGATGAGTCTAATCCTCACACTGTTATTATTAATTTGGGCAATAAGTTACATAGGATATCAGAGGTAGCCCCACCTACCACCATCTCTTTAATCTTTGTTAAGAAATGTAGTAAGATCATCTTTCAGAATGGGAAATTTGTTTTCTTTCTAATTCACTCTCAAAGTAAGGGGAAGATTGTGGCCACATCCATGGCTCCCGAGAAGGGTTCCTCCATGTAGCAGAAGAAGGTGGATAAGGTCGTGAAAGAATACAGGGACATTTTCTCCTCACACATAGGGGTACCCTTGCACTATCAGGTCAAGAATTTGATTGATCTGACTCCCATAGAACCTCTACTCAATGGTCCAATATACCGCTCCTCCATTCTGGAAAATGAAGAGACCAAGTAGTAGATCCAAGAATTTCTACAAAAAGGGCACATGCGACCAATTTCCTCACCCTATGGGAGCCCAATTTTACTTGTAACAAAGAATAATGGGACCTAGAGGCTCTACAATGATTATCAGGCGTTAAAAAAAATCAGTTTCAAGAACAGTTATCCAATCCCACATATTAATGACCTTCTAGACCAACTCAAGGGGGCCAAGTTTTTCAGCTAGATCGATTTGAAGTCTGGCTATCACCAGGTTCCAATAGAATCCATAGATGTGTGGAAGACTACCTTGAAATCAAAGGAATGTATTTTTGAATGTTTTTTTATGCCCTTCATGTTGACAAATTCCCCTGCTACTTTTATGAGGTTGATGAATGACATCTTGGGGCCCTTCACTAGCCCTTTCGTGGTTTTTTATCTAAACAACATCCCCATCTTCTGTAAGAGTTAGGAGGAGCACTTGAAACACAAACTGTGTGCCAACTTGGAGAAATGCACCTTTGGCATCAACCAAGTCCAGTATCTGGGTTACATCATAGATGAGAAAGGTGTGCATGTGGATCTAGTTAAGATCCAAGTCATTCGAGATTGGTCAGCCCCGACCACTCTAACATATCTACACAAATTTTTGGGCCTTGCACATTTTTATTAGAGGTTCATGTTGGGATTCTCCCATATTACTTGGCCTTTTGAGTCAAATTACCAAGGGTGGAGAGAAAGAAAAAATTTCTTGGTCTAAGGCCCAACAGAAGGCATTCGTTGAACTAAAGCATTGGCTCTACTCTGCACCTGTACTCACATTTCCAGACCTGTGACATCCATTTGAAATTGAGATAGACATCTCTGAATATGTTATTGTTGGATTCCTCACCCAGCATGGGCATCTAGTGGCCTATCATAGTTAGACACTTTCCAATATAATTCGGAAGTACCCCACCTATGATTAAGAGATGTATTGTATCATGAAGGCTTGATGACAATGGAAATGTTACATTCTGAGGAAAGAGACAATCATCCACACTGATCACTGACCTCTTCAATTTATATAGACATAAGGGAAGTTATAGAATGATCGCCATCAGAATTAGTCAACATATCTGTAACAATTCCACTTGAACATTAAATACAAAAGAGATAGAACCAGTCATGTTGTGGATTGCCTCAGTCAGCATCCAGTTGTAGCATTGGCTATTATTCTCAACTCTTGTGGCCATGAGACCTCTGGATGGTTGCAACTGTATAAAAATGATCCTGAGTCCATCACCACATACGAGATGCTAGTGGATGGAAAGAAAGTTCCCGATTTCCACCTCCATGATGCATTATTATGATATCTAGACCACCTTTGTGTTCTTTCAAGTGAACATGCAAATTTTATTTGGGAGGCGCACTACAGCCGGGTTGTGGGACACTTTGGTGTGGAGAAAACTATGGTCGTACTACAAAATTACTTTTATTGGCCAAAACTTTGACAAAATGTGGGAGATATATCATATATTGCAATGTCTATGTCATCGCCAAGTCAGCCATCAAGAAGCAAGGCCTGTACACTCCTCTGCCTACTCCTAGCCAGCCATGGGAATCCATCTCTATGGAATATCCATCTAGCCTCCCTTCTACCAAACATGGTAATGACCGTTTATTTGTGGTCATGGACATATTTTCTAGGATGGGTATATTGGTAGTATGCAAGAAGAGTATCACAACAAATGACACTACCAAACTCTTCTTTGAACGAGTGTGGGTACAATTTTGGATCCCATAAACCATTATATCATATCGAGATAGTAGGTTCCTAAGCACGTTTTGGTCTAGCCTTTAGACACTATTAAACACCAAGCTCACCAAATCAACTGCATTCCATCCCTAGAGTGATGGCCAGACATAAGTCATCAACAAGCTTATAGTGCACGTATTGCACAAGTACAACTCTATGCATCCATGAACTTGGGACAAGAGTCTTCCCTATGTGTAGCATAGCTATAACAAAGCTCTCTATAGCTCAACTAATCATAGTCCCTTTCAAGTGGGCGTTGGATTTCAACCATTGTGTTTGATTGATGTTACCATGCATCATGAAACTGCACTTACAGATTCCACACATGTACAATTTGAGGTTGATAAAGGAACTAGGTTTATTAAATGCATCCAACACATCCACCAGTAGGTTCATGACATCTTGGAGAAGTTCAATGGCAAGTACAGGCAATGACATGATCAACAGTGGGTGCCACATAAGTTTCAGGTGGGCAAAAAAGTTTGGTCGCATTTATAGAAATAACGGATTACCGGAGCCGATCGAAAGCTTAGACCACTCTAATATGGGCCTTACACCATCACCAAGGTTGTGGGTGATAATGCTTTTGAGTTCACAATTTCCCCACTCTTTGGCTTGCACTCAATGTTCAATGTGGACAGTCTTCAGCCATACTTTCCTCCCTTGTTGGACTCATTAGAGATTGCAGAATAGTTCACACCAACGTAGCTAAACCCATACTGCATGAACAAGCCAAAACTAATCAGATCATGGACACGCAAATTAAGAAAACTCACTAGCAAAAGATCCAACTGTATTGAGTTGTCAAAGTTGGCCAAATCCTGTACCAAGGCAAGTGGCTCACCAAGGACCAAGTTCAATAGAAGTTTTCCAATCTCATGTAAGAACCCAACGCAATGGGCACCATTGCTTCCTAAGAGGGGAGGACTGATCCAGGTGGATATTGGTGGTCACCCACCTATTCCACTTGGACCCCCACCATTATTTCTTTCAATTTCTTTATTTATAGCACAATTTACTATTTTTGACAGTTTTTTTGGGTCCTAAATTTCTAGAGCCATTTTGAGGCTATAATGATGATTTTTTTGGAAAAAGGGAAAACCAAAAGCCTGTGGCAAGGATTTTTAATCTAAATTTGTATTCCTCATTTAGATATTTCTAACGAGGTATCGTATGCATCAAATGGAGATTGTATGCCAAAGTTATGACCCTGGGAAGTTGATGTACCAACTTACCCCAACAGGGCCCACACACTTTTGGTGCCTCATTTTTAGTATTTTGTTACCAATGAATTGAAGTTTAGTTTTCGTTTTATCTTTGTGTTTTTATTTAAATTTGTATTTCATTTCATTCTTGTATAAATCTAGATCAAGAACCTTGCTGACTGTTTGTTGATTCAAATTGCTAAAACAAAAGGCATATATCTCCTGAACCTTGAAAGATCAAACTACACCAGATATAAAGAGACTATATATATATGAATGACTGTGAAAAATATAACAAAATAAGTGTATGGACCAAATAAAACCAAATTCTTAGACTCATTATTACTAGAAAAACTCCATAGTCATGGAATAAACAACACTTCCTTTCTCTCCTAAACCTTCCTCCCACTGCAACTAATAGCCTCATCCATTTGAGAGCGTGCCCCTATTTCCTACAGATCAATCCCCTTATTGTTCCAAACTCAAGGGTTTATATGTATGTTTTTATCCCTTCAAGGTCTTGAACTAAATTCAGTAAAGCCAAAACATTATATCGAAACTAAAATTTTAAAATCCAGTTGCCATGACCATTGGGTCAGATCTCAACTGCGCTCTAATTGCTCCAACGCTATGTTGTCTGTTAATTTGCCTCCATGATCTTTCTCAAATTTATGCGGACTCACCAAGAGGTTTATCAATTTGGAAATTTTAACAACCATCCTTCAAAAGTAATGAATCTAATGTAAAAACACGATTTTCCTTCGTTGGAATGATTGTTTATAGATTTTCCAAGGCGCTAGTCATATTTTATCTAAACCATATTGAAACTGCAAAAATGAACAAAAGAAAATTATATTATTACTAAATGTAATAATATAACGACAAATTATTACTAAAAGTAAAATTTGTCAACCAAATCATTAAATCTCAACATATTCTCATAATTGTACCTTGATTTGATTTGTGATATTGATGGGTTAACTAGTTGATATGGCTTATGTCTCACTATCTCGTGATGCATTGTGACATCATAAAAATATTTCCAGATAGGATATTTTTATGGGTGAATTTGCTCATTATCTTGAAGTTCTTTCCTCGCAGTCTCGGCAACAATAGTCACTCACATTTCCTGGGATTTGATGTTGGCATTGATTTCTATTTGGCGAGGATTGTTATGATTACAAATCTCGTGTTTCACCCCTTAAATGATAGGTAGGGGAACCAAAAGTTAGTTAATTCTAGGCTATATGCTCCATCACCTTTTATGGCGTGACTTAAATGTGGAGATGTAGCAAAATAATAGCCATATTTTGCAAGAAAAATATAAATCATCACCACAAATAACATCTATGAAGTTTGAGTGTGGAGATGTAGCAAAATAATAGCCATATTTTTCAAGAAAATATAAATTGTCACCGCAAATAACAGCTATGAAGTTTGGTAGCGCAAAATTGGCACTTTGTCATTTGATCATCTTCATTACTCTGGAGTGAGCTGGTGTATTTGTGGCATTTTTTTTCATTGAGTTTCCTTAAAGATGAATCCAAACCATTGACATTTTCAGTTTGATATGTGAATTTGAGCCAACAAATAAACATTTTCGATATTGTGCACATGTTCACCACTTTAACAACCAATGGGTATTAAATGAGTGGGGTTGTATCACAATGCATTTTGTTTGTATACATCATGTTATTATATTATTAATCCTTTAATGTAAATGGACAGGCGACGATTACATTACAATTTCCATAACACATTTGGCATGTTCATTTGATGCTCCAAACAATGAGTGATAACGAACTTCCTCACATTGCATTGCATTTCAAGTGTCTAACAATTTTTTTTTGGCTCAGTGTATCTTATTTACCACATTGATACTATTCTACCTTAACGTTTACATTTTGATACAAAGATAATAGAGATATGTGTTGGATAATCTAATTCCAACCACCTATTAGGTGTCAAAATTGTCCCTCCAATTGTCCGAGTTCAGCTTCACAAAGTCTAGTTTAAGTCGAGTTTGACTCGAGTCATTTATTACTGATGTTTCCAATGTAATCTTATTTAATTTATTTGTAATAATTAGAATAATAGTCCTTTGCTCCATTGTTTTGGTCTCTTCAAATTTTTTCATGGTATCAAAGCACCAGGTCACATAAGACTCCAGAGAGAGCAGTGTTCCAAATCATTTGGGATTGCAAAGAAAAAGTGTGAGAAGCTGAAGAGAAAAGAGAAATTGCACAACTGCAAAAGAGGATCATAGCGCAGTATTCGTAGCTCAGCCAAGAAGAAACAGGGCACAAAGTCATAAAATTACAAACTTGTTGAATTCTTAATATTTTCACACCCCATGCATTTAAAGAAATGCACACAACTGTGCGCAACAGATCCCGTCAGCGCTGCGCACATGGTAAAGTTTAAATTTCAAGCTTTGGCTCATCGAATTTGAAGGCTCGTGCATTTAAGATGCCAAGATAGCCAAGGAGGCCTGGGATACCCTTGAGAGGAGTTTTGGTATAAGGGGGAGCATTGAAGTTGAAGATGAAGGTGGATCTATAGAAGCATATCTACATCGAGATGAAAATTTTGTTGAATCCTGTTATGTTAAGCTATAAGTGGATGATGTCTATGAAGAAGTCGTAGAAGCAAGAGAGAAGGATCACGTAGATGCTCACGAACCCCATTGTTCATAGATGCAAGTGGATGAAAAATTGGTAATCCAGCAATGCAATTTGTCGATGAAAGATTGGTAAATCCAACAACAGAACTTGCTGCTGAAAGATTGGTAAATTCAGCAATAGAACTTGTTGATGAAAGTTTGGTGAATCTAACACCAGAGCTTTCTGATGATGGTGAAGCTTCCATTGGAACATTCGATACTATGGTGAATCCAACAAATAATATTGCTAATTTGAATTTTGATGAAGAATTGTTGGCTAATGATGAATGGTTGCTGGTTATGCAACAAAAACATCATATTGACATGATGCTATTTGGTGAGATAGTGGAAGACAACCTGTTTGTAGCAGCACAGGTTAATAAAGAAGTTGAAGAGACAGAGACAGAGATAGAGGCAGAGACAAACAAGGAAGCCCACAAAGAGAAAACAGAGACAGAGGTAGAAGTAGAGAAGGAAGTGCAACAGGAGAAAGTTCTCATTGTAGAGAAGAAAAAACATAACCATTCTGGTTTTGCAAATATTTTTAATTCTAACATTGATTTCCAGTATGCAAGTACACAGAATGACAATGTTAAGGGAATAAGTACTCTAGGTCTTTGGGTTGGAACCCCAACAGAACAAGAGAAAACTATAGTAAGAAACACTCACACAACTCAGGCAACATGCTTATATAAACAAACTATGCGATAGCAACCATACATAGATGTCCTTCTTTTGGGTAGTTCCAGCAAGATTTAGACCCTCTACAACTCCTGATGATCTTCGAATCTGAAAATTAACCAATTTGAACATACATAGCAGCATATAGATGAAGCATTTTAATGAAACTAACTTTATATCATGTTGAGAATGCAACAAGATGATGGAGCTTAGTGGAAAGAAGTCGCCTTCACTAAGTGGGCCCGTGGGCTATTTTTGGCGCAAAGTCTATTTTTAGACATATGGATCATGTTCTATGAGTTGCGGGATGCTATTTGTGGATGATTGGTCATGTCGATAAAAATAGATGGACTTCTATTTTTAGACATATGGGCGGTTTCTATTTTTAGACTGTCAGGCTAAAAATAGAACAGTCGAATATTATTGTCTCATAATAATGTTTCGACAATAAACATTATCTTATCCTCTTGGAGCACTTCAGTTTGAGCTATAGATGTGGCACATGCAGCTGTCAGAAGGAAATACGATTTTCTTGTGGGTCAGTTGAGCTATTGCATGCAGGACTTCAGTTAGAACTCATGTGGTTGAGTTTGGTGGAGTTGATTGTGGAGTTGATGGAGTTGTGTTCAGTTTGACTTGGTTGAACTAGTTGTATTTTAGTCTAACTAAAGAATACACTAGTGATGAGTTGTGTGAATTAAATATTAAATAATTCACTAGTTATTAACTCATAAAGCAACTGAGGAATCAGAGAAAATTTTAAGAACACCCCCTAAATTTATAAATATAATAAATGGGCGAATCTCCATGGTATATAGGAAAAATGGAAGGCGATTTTATCAATAATATAATATGTATATATAATTTTTTGGCGAATCTCTCACCATGCATGGCGAATATTTTACCGAGTCTTTCACTAAATAATAAAACTTTGTAAAGTCCTAGTGAATCTTAGCATAGGCTACATGCTGGTTTAATTCCCCCATTTAAATAGGCTACATCCCAGGTGAATACCATGGATCAATACCATGTGCCATTTTGGTGAATACCATGGGTCAATACCATGTGCCATTTTTATTTTTATTAATTCTAATATTAGGGTTAATAATGGTTTTTTGCATGTTATTAATAACAATCTAGTCCATGGTATTTGTCCCATAGTATTTTGGCCATAGGTTTCACCTAAATATTTTTTGAGTGTTCGTAAATATAAGGTGACTTATGGAGTAATATAAAAAAATGTTTTATTTCTTTACCATACCTCTTGTTTATTTATATTTTTATTAATTTACCATACCTCTTTTACAAATATGGTATTTGGCCCATAGGATTCACTTAAATAAAACCTCTTTCTTAATCCTTTATAAATAGAACAAGGGTTATGGACTAAATATAAAAAGAGGTTTTATTTATTTACGATACGTCTAGTTTATTTATATTTTTATTTATTTACCATACCTTTTGATTAAGTATAAAAAGACGTTTTATTTATTTACCATACCTCCACTTTACTTATATTTTTATTTTTTTACACCCTTGCATGTATATAAGGTGACTTATGGAGTAAATATAAAAAAATGTTTTATTTATTTACCATACCTCTCATTTATTTATATTTTTATTAATTTACCATACCTCTTTTATAAATATGGTATTTGGCCCATAGGATTCACTTAAATAAAACCTATTCTTGAAAATGGACGAATGGATTCACTTAAATAAAACCTATTCTTGAGAATGGGCGAATGGAAGGTTGTAAGTCCTAATTTCAAGGGCTAAATTTACCTTTTTTACCCTCTCCCTTAAAATAAGGTGGGCTATTTGAGGTGATTTGTAAAAATGTACTATGATACAAAATATTCGCCCACTAAAAATTTAAAACCCCTTAATTTCGCTAAAGGGCGAACATTCGCCCCTAAAATTATCCTTGTGAGGAATACATCAGTTAACTCAGTGCATGTACAGTTCAGTGGAGACAGGTGTTAGAGGTTGAGATTGCTATCAGTTGTGAGTATAGTTGTGCATGAGATTTGCACATGCATGGATGGAGATTGCCCATGAGGCTTGCGTAGTATAACCAAAGGAATTCGATTTCACAGAGTGATTGATTTCTCTTCCAGATTGCGCAGTGGAGGCAGGCAAAGCAGTGGAGGAGATTTGAGCTGTGATTGATCAGATCTGAGCTAGTTTTGTGTGTAACAGGTGGAGATAGTACTGAGTACTTGTGAGGAGTATTGTACTATGTATTGTTCAATGTTCTCTATCATTATAATATACAGATAGTGTGGGGTTTTCAGCTGTATGCTTTCCCCGGGTTACATACTGTGTTAATGTGTGCATGCGATTGATGTTTCATTGTTTTTGATACTGCTAAATTGATGATCAACGTAGAGGAGATTATGTATTGTGCATGTATTCCGCAATAGTGTATAATCGAGATAATCTCTGTGAATAAGTGATTAATTATTCAAAATTTCTACATGGTATCAAAGATGTTGATCATCAGATCTATAATCAGGCAGAGTCTATAATCAGGCCAGGTAGCCTCTGAATTCATCCTTCCTTTGGAAGGTGAGATATCCGATAAAAGCCCATTTAGTCAATCTTTGTACGAGAAATAATTTGTTCTCATGAATCTTAGATCAGAGGCGGTTGATTTTTGGAGCTGGTGGAATTCAAATTTGCAGCAGTGTTTTCTTGGTATCAACGTGGCAATGTCTTTCAATGAATTGCGATTGGAGTATGCTCTTGAGGGCAGCTCGAACTATATTGCATGGAAGGACAGGATGGAGGCAGTGTTAGATGATAATGGGCTGAAGGATTTCATAGAGGCCAAGGTCCCAAAGCCTACTGATACTGCGCAAGTTGATGCTTGGCAAAAGAAGACAGCAAAGTGTCGAAGAATTCTGTTGTAGGGCGTGAAGGATCACATTGTGTCCAACCTGCATGGAAAGGCTTCTCCATACTTGATGGGGAAAGCGTTGACAGATCTATTCCAAAGCAAGAGAGATTAGAGGAAGCTAGAGCTCAAGGATAAACTCAGAAACATTAAATGCGAGAAGGGAGACAGTATGCCCAAGTATCTCACAAAGTTCATTCAGTGCAGGGATGAGCTGGGAAGTGTGGGGGTGACTGTCGATGATGAGGACTTGGTGAGCTTGGCTCTCCTTGGTCTTCCAAAGAGTTGGCATTCCTATCAGGACTCTATTAATGGTTGGGAGAAATTGCCAGGATGGGAGAGACTTTGGTCAGATCTTGTGCAGGAGGAAATCAGGCGAAATACTAGGGACGGATCTTCATCAAAGGGACCTGATGAAGAAAATTGTGCTTTGGTTGCCAAAGCAAAGAAGGGGAAGAACAAGAAAGCTTCTCATTCCGGTGTGAAAGGCAAGAAGTAGGACATGTCCAAGGTGAAGTTCTTTCACTATCACCAGCACGGACACTATGCCACTAATTGTCCGCAGAAGAAGAAGAACAAGCAAGCTGCTGGATCTGCAGCAGGAGAGGCTCTAGCCTTGCAGTTTGAGCTTGATTTTTCATTGATCACGTGCTTGGTTTCAAGTGTGATGGGATCGGTGTGGTTCTTGGACAGTGGTGCGTCTTTTCACATGACAGGAGATAGAGATTTGTTTTCTGATCTGGAGGAGAAAGATCTTGGAGTGCACATCGAGATGGGTGATGATGGTAGATACAGTGCAACCATTATTGGTACCATTTCCTTTGAGAGGGAGTATGGTAAACCCTTCGTATTGAAGGAAGTGATGCATGTTCCAGGATTGAAGAAGAATCTTATCTCTGTGGCGATGTTAGAAGACAGGGGATATGATGTTGTTTTCAACGAGGGAAAGGCTTTCCTGCGCAGTAAGACAACTGGAGAAACCCGGAAGATAGGGGTTCTAGTTAGGAACCTTTATCAGTTGCATGTAGATGGCTACGCAGTAATGGCATGCAAGGCAAAAGGATTGGTGAGCCGGGATGATGGCGAGCTATGGCACAGGAGATTGGGTCACCTTCACCATGGAGCCTTGAAGATACTGTAGCAGATCACTACAGGGCTTCCTAAAGGCACCCTTGCGCAGTCAGATCAGTGCAAGGGGTGTACTTTGGGAAAGTTTGTGAAAGCCACCTTTCACGAGAAGGATAGTCATGCCACGACGATCCTTGAGAGAATTCACACAGATGTGTTTGGACCTTTCTCAGTAGCTTCGACAGCAAAGCACATGTATTATGTGATTTTTGTTTATGATTTCTCTCGAAAGTTTTGGATCTTCTTCATGCAGAAGAAGAGCGAGACATACTCAAAGTTCTGTGATTTCAAAGCACTGGTCGAGAAGGAGTCGAGGAAGAAGGTGAAGGCTCTTAGGAGCGACAATGGTGGTGAATACATCTCTGGCGAGTTCAAGGATTTCTGCAGCGCAGAACGGATTCGAAGAGAGCTCATAGCTCCCCATAACCCACAACAGAACGGGGTTGCTGAGCGGAAGAACAAAACGATCGTGGGTGCTACACGGGTGATGTTGCATGATCAGAGCCTACCCCTTCACTTCTGGGTGGAAGCATGCAATACTGCAGTATATGTGCAGAACCGTTGTCCTCACAGGATACTTGGCATGACTACACCCGAGGAGGCTTATTCTGGTAAGAAGCCTGATCTTTCTCATTTGAGGATTTTTGGTGCTAACGTTTACATGCATGTGACAAAGGATGCCAGGAAGAAGCTGGAGCCGACCACAGAGGTTGGGATATTTGTGGGGTACACTGATACGCCCCGCAACTATCGTGTGTATTTTCCAGATAGTGGCAAGACTATTATGCGATGGGATATAAAATTTCAGGAGGAGAAAGCCATGAAGTGTTCGCTTGAGAGGGAGCCACACTTGCATGCAGATGAGGAGCTATTAGTTCCTAAGGATGAGCTTTAGGACATGGATCAGCCATAGGACGAAGTTCATGGAGTGGAAGAGACCACTCATGCAGTGCCAACCATCAGAGGGCGAAAGTGCTTAACAGAAGCTGAGCGACTAGCTCAAGATGCAGAGAAGGTTGTAGGACCACCTACAGCTCAACATAGACAGAGATAGTCACTCGATCGGTACACTGGATACATGGCTCTTATGAGCAAATGTGTTGTGACTGAGCCATCCTCTTCCGAGGAAGTTGTGGAGGATCCCACATGCATAGATGCCATGGTGGAAGAGTATGATTCGATTGTCAGAAACAGTGCATGGGAGATTGTCCCAAGACCAGAAGGGAAATCAGTGGTGGGTTCGAGATGGATCTACAAAGTTAAGCAGGCAGCTGATGGGAGTGTGGAGAAGTACAACGCAATATTTATTGCCCGAGGCTTTTCACAGATAGAGGGGATCGATTATGAGGAGACCTTTGCACCTGTCACAAGGTATTCTTCCATACGGACGATTCTTTCTCTCTTAGCGCAGATGGGGTGGCACATTCATCAGATGGATGTGAAGACTATGTTCCTCAATGGAGTCATTGAGGAGGAAGTGTACATATAGTAGCCTGAAGGTTTTGAGATCTTCAACAGCGAGTCGCATGTGTGCAGGCTCAAGAGAGCGTTGTATAGGTTGAAACAAGCACCACGTGCTTGGTACACACAGATAGACAGTTATTTCACTGGACTTGGATTCTCCAAGAGTGAGGCAGATCCTAACCTATACCAGATTGTGGTGGAGAGTAAGTTGCTTATCATTGTACTTTATGTAGATGATTTGATTCTAACAGGTGATGAGCTGTTGATACTTTCATGCAAGGATGATCTTGCTAAGGAGTTTGAGATGAAGGACTTGGGCCTCCTTCATTATTTCCTGGGATTGGAAATCTGGCAGCACAGTGATGGACTATTTGTTTCTCAGGGTAAGTATGCTTGGGAGATACTAGAGAAGTTCAACATGCATGGCTGCAAGCCTGTTGATACTCCTCTTCCTGGAGGTTGGAGGAAGGAGGATGCCACTTCAGCAGAAGAAGTGGATGCCACTGTTTATCGACAGTTGGTGGGGTCGCTTATGTATCTGGTCCATACACGACCTGATATATGCTATGCTATTAACCAGCTTTCACAAGCTATGGTTAAGCAAACCAAGCTCTTTTGGAAGGCAGGAAAGCATGTATTGTGTTATCTCAAAGGCACATCGGGATATCGATTGTGGTACAGACAGGAGGATGAGGTGAAGCTATGTGGCTTAACGGATGCAGATTGGGCAGGGAGCCCAACGGACAGAAAGAGCACATCAAGAGGGGTCTTCAATATTGGGTCGACAGTAGTTTCTTGGTACAGCAAGAAGCAGAGATCCATGGCACTCAGTTCAGCAGAGGCCGAGTATATGGCAGCAAGTTTGGCTGCATGCAAGACTATATAGATAAGGAAGATCCTGGTCGGGTTGTTCGGTTCTTACTTGGAGCCTACTGTGATTTACTATGATAACCAGAGTTGCATTAAAATCTCGGCTAATCTAGTATTTCATGATAGATCTAAGCACATTGACATCAGGTACCATCATATCAGAGATTGTGTGCAGCGGAGAATCTTGTTACTTTCATACATTCCAACGGAGGATCAGGATGCTGATATCTTAACGAAGGCGCTCACCAGGAGAAAATTCGAATACCACCGAGGCAGGATAGGGGTTGCTAATAATCCATATCTTGTTGAGAGGGAGTGTTGAGAATGCAACAAGATGATGGAGCTTAGTGTGCAGAACCGTTGTCCTCACAGGATACTTGGCATGACTACACCCGAGGAGGCTTATTCTGGTAAGAAGCCTGATCTTTCTCATTTGAGGATTTTTGGTGCTAACGTTTACATGCATGTGACAAAGGATGCCAGGAAGAAGCTGGAGCCGACCGCAGAGGTTGGGATATTTTTGGGGTACACTGATACGCCCCGCAACTATCGTGTGTATTTTCCAGATAGTGGCAAGACTATTATGCGACGGGATATAAAATTTCAGGAGGAGAAAGCCATGAAGTGTTCGCTTGAGAGGGAGCCACACTTGCATGCAGATGAGGAGCTATTAGTTCCTAAGGATGAGTTTTAGGACGTGGATCAGCCATAGGACGAAGTTCATGGAGTGGAAGAGACCACTCATGTAGTGCCAACCATCAGAGGGCGAAAGTGCTTGACAGAAGCTGAGCGACTAGCTCAAGATGCAGAGAAGGTTGTAGGACCACCTACAGCTCAACATAGACAGAGACAGTCACTCGATCGGTACACTGGATACATGGCTCTTATGAGCAAATGTGTTGTGACTGAGCCATCCTCTTCCGAGGAAGTTGTGGAGGATCCCACATGCGTAGATGCCATGGTGGAAGAGTATGATTCGATTGTCAGAAACAGTGCATGGGAGATTGTCCCAAGACCAGAAGGGAAATCAGTGGTGGGTTCGAGATGGATCTACAAAGTTAAGCTGGCAGCTGATGGGAGTGTGGAGAAGTACAAGGCAATATTTATTGCCCGAGGCTTTTCAAAGATAGAGGGGATCGATTATGAGGAGACCTTTGCACCTGTCACAAGGTATTCTTCCATACGGACGATTCTTTCTCTTTTAGCGCAGATGGGGTGGCACATTCATCAGATGGATGTGAAGACTATGTTCCTCAATGGAGTCATTGAGGAGGAAGTGTACATATAGTAGCCTGAAGGTTTTGAGATCTTCAGCAGCGAGTCGCATGTGTGCAGGCTCAAGAGAGCGTTGTATGGGTTGAAACAAGCACCACGTGCTTGGTACACACAGATAGACAGTTATTCACTGGACTTGGATTCTCCAAGAGTGAGGCAGATCCTAACCTATACCAGATTGTGGTGGAGAGTAAGTTGCTTATAATTGTACTTTATGTAGATGATTTGATTCTAACAGGTGATGAGCTGTTGATACTTTCATGCAAGGATGATCTTGCTAAGGAGTTTGAGATGAAGGACTTGGGCCTCCTTCATTATTTCCTGGGATTGGAAATCTGGCAGCACAGTGATGGACTATTTGTTTCTCAGGGTAAGTATGCTTGGGAGATACTAGAGAAGTTCAACATGCATGGCTGCAAGCCTGTTGATACTCCTCTTCCTGGAGGTTGGAGGAAGGAGGATGCCACTTCAGCAGAAGAAGTGGATGCCACTGTTTATCGACAGTTGGTGGGGTCGCTTATGTATCTGGTCCATACACGACCCGATATATGCTATGCTATTAACCAGCTTTCACAAGCTATGGTTAAGCAAACCAAGCTCTTTTGGAAGGCAGGAAAGCATGTATTGTGTTATCTCAAAGGCACATCGGGATATCGATTGTGGTACAGACAGGAGGATGAGGTGAAGCTATGTGGCTTAACGGATGCAGATTGGGCAGGGAGCCCAACGGACAGAAAGAGCACATCAAGAGGGGTCTTCAATATTGGGTCGACAGTAGTTTCTTGGTACAGCAAGAAGCAGAGATCCATGGCACTCAGTTCAGCAGAGGCCGAGTATATGGCAGCAAGTTTGGCTGCATGCAAGACTATATAGATAAGGAAGATCCTGGTCGGGTTGTTCGGTTCTTACTTGGAGCCTACTGTGATTTACTATGATAACCAGAGTTGCATTAAAATCTCGGCTAATCTAGTATTTCATGATAGATCTAAGCACATTGACATCAGGTACCATCATATCAGAGATTGTGTGCAGCGGAGAATCTTGTTACTTTCATACATTCCAACGGAGGATCAGGATGCTGATATCTTAACGAAGGCGCTCACCAGGAGAAAATTCGAATACCACCGAGGCAGGATAGGGGTTGCTAATAATCCATATCTTGTTGAGAGGGAGTGTTGAGAATGCAACAAGATGATGGAGCTTAGTGTGCAGAACCGTTGTCCTCACAGGATACTTGGCATGACTACACCCGAGGAGGCTTATTCTGGTAAGAAGCCTGATCTTTCTCATTTGAGGATTTTTGGTGCTAACGTTTACATGCATGTGACAAAGGATGCCAGGAAGAAGCTGGAGCCGACCGCAGAGGTTGGGATATTTTTGGGGTACACTGATACGCCCCGCAACTATCGTGTGTATTTTCCAGATAGTGGCAAGACTATTATGCGACGGGATATAAAATTTCAGGAGGAGAAAGCCATGAAGTGTTCGCTTGAGAGGGAGCCACACTTGCATGCAGATGAGGAGCTATTAGTTCCTAAGGATGAGTTTTAGGACGTGGATCAGCCATAGGACGAAGTTCATGGAGTGGAAGAGACCACTCATGTAGTGCCAACCATCAGAGGGCGAAAGTGCTTGACAGAAGATGAGCGACTAGCTCAAGATGCAGAGAAGGTTGTAGGACCACCTACAGCTCAACATAGACAGAGACAGTCACTCGATCGGTACACTGGATACATGGCTCTTATGAGCAAATGTGTTGTGACTGAGCCATCCTCTTCCGAGGAAGTTGTGGAGGATCCCACATGCGTAGATGCCATGGTGGAAGAGTATGATTCGATTGTCAGAAACAGTGCATGGGAGATTGTCCCAAGACCAGAAGGGAAATCAGTGGTGGGTTCGAGATGGATCTACAAAGTTAAGCTGGCAGCTGATGGGAGTGTGGAGAAGTACAAGGCAATATTTATTGCCCGAGGCTTTTCAAAGATAGAGGGGATCGATTATGAGGAGACCTTTGCACCTGTCACAAGGTATTCTTCCATACGGACGATTCTTTCTCTTTTAGCGCAGATGGGGTGGCACATTCATCAGATGGATGTGAAGACTATGTTCCTCAATGGAGTCATTGAGGAGGAAGTGTACATATAGTAGCCTGAAGGTTTTGAGATCTTCAGCAGCGAGTCGCATGTGTGCAGGCTCAAGAGAGCGTTGTATGGGTTGAAACAAGCACCACGTGCTTGGTACACACAGATAGACAGTTATTCACTGGACTTGGATTCTCCAAGAGTGAGGCAGATCCTAACCTATACCAGATTGTGGTGGAGAGTAAGTTGCTTATAATTGTACTTTATGTAGATGATTTGATTCTAACAGGTGATGAGTTGTTGATACTTTCATGCAAGGATGATCTTGCTAAGGAGTTTGAGATGAAGGACTTGGGCCTCCTTCATTATTTCCTGGGATTGGAAATCTGGCAGCACAGTGATGGACTATTTGTTTCTCAGGGTAAGTATGCTTGGGAGATACTAGAGAAGTTCAACATGCATGGCTGCAAGCCTGTTGATACTCCTCTTCCTGGAGGTTGGAGGAAGGAGGATGCCACTTCAGCAGAAGAAGTGGATGCCACTGTTTATCGACAGTTGGTGGGGTCGCTTATGTATCTGGTCCATACACGACCTGATATATGCTATGCTATTAACCAGCTTTCACAAGCTATGGTTAAGCAAACCAAGCTCTTTTGGAAGGTAGGAAAGCATGTATTGCGTTATCTCAAAGGCACATCGGGATATCGATTGTGGTACAGACAGGAGGATGAGGTGAAGCTATGTGGCTTAACGGATGCAAATTGGGCAGGGAGCCCAACGGACAGAAAGAGCACATCAAGAGGGGTCTTCAACATTGGGTCGACAGTAGTTTCTTGGTACAGCAAGAAGCAGAGATCCATGGCACTCAGTTCAGCAGAGGCCGAGTATATGGCAGTAAGTTTGGCTGCATGCAAGACTATATGGATAAGGAAGATCCTGGTCGGGTTGTTCGGTTCTTACTTGGAGCCTACTGTGATTTACTGTGATAACCAGAGTTGCATTAAAATCTCGGCTAATCTAGTATTTCATGATAGATCTAAGCACATTGACATCAGGTACCATCATATCAGAGATTGTGTGCAGTGGAGAATCATGTTACTTTCATACATTCCAACGGAGGATCAGGATGCTGATATCTTAACGAAGGCGCTCACCAGGAGAAAATTCGAATACCACCGAGGTAGGATAGGGGTTGCTAATAATCCATATCTTGTTGAGAGGGAGTGTTGAGAATGCAACAAGATGATGGAGCTTAGTGGAAAGAAGTCGCCTTCACTAAGTGGGCCCGCAGGCTATTTTTGGCGCAAAGTCTATTTTTAGACTATGTCTATTTTTAGACATATGGATCATGGTCAATGAGTTGCAGGATGCTATTTGTGGATGATTGGTCATGTCGATAAAAATAGATGGACTTCTATTTTTAGACATATGGGCGGTTTCTATTTTTAGACTGCCAGGCTAAAAATAGAACAGTCGAATATTATTGTCTCATAATAATATTTGGACTATAAACATTATCTTATCCTCTTGGAGCACTTCAATTTGAGCTATAGATGTGGCACATGCAGCTGTCAGAAGGAAATACGCTTTTCTTGTGGGTCAGTTGAGCTATTGCATGCAGGACTTCAATTAGAACTCATGTGGTTGAGTTTGGTGGAGTTGATTGTGGAGTTGATGGAGTTGTGTTCAGTTTGACTTGGTTGAACTAGTTGTATTTTAGTCTAACTAAAGAATACACTAGTGATGAGTTGTGTGAATTAAATATTAATTAATTCACTAGTTATTAACTCATCAAGCAACTGAAGAATACATCAGTTAACTCAGTGCATGTACAGTTCAGTGGAGACAGGCGTTAGAGGTTGATATTGCTATCAGTTGTGACTATAGTTGTGCATGAGATTTGCACATGCATGGATGGAGATTACCCATGAGGATTGCTTAGTATAACCAAAGGAATTCGATTTCACAGAGTGATTGATTTCTCTTGTAGATTGCGTAGAGGAGGCAGGCAAAGCAGTGGAGGATATTTGAGCTGTGATTGATCAGATCTGAGCTAGTTTTGTGTGTAACAGGTGGAGATAGTACTGAGTACTTCTGAGGAGTATTGTACTATGTATTGTTACATGTTCTCTATCATTATAATATATAGATAGTGTGGGGTTTTCAGCTGTATGCTTTCCTCGGGTTACATACTGTGTTAATGTGTGTATGTGATTGATGTTTCATTGTTTTTTATACTGCTAAATTGATTATCAACGTAGAGGAGATTATGTATTGTGCATGTATTCCGCAATAGTGTATAATCGGGATCATCTCTGTGAATAAGTGATTACCTATTCAAAATTTCTACATATCTTATAAGCAAATGATTAGTTATACACCAAAATAATATTCATACATGAATTACAATAGTATCTGATGCATAAACAAAGTTAACCTCAGGAACAAGACAACGCTTCTTTTTATTGTAGAAAGCTATAACTAACACGGAGAGAAATCACCTAAGTCTTCTTCTTCCAGATTTAAGAAGAACTGTCCTCTAGATCCGTCCAGTCCCAGTCTTCAATAGCCTCCTTCCATAACCAATACCATGATATCTCAAGCAAGTGGGAGAATATCAACACTCAAGGAAACAAGGGTTTCCTGAAACTTGGGGAAGTGCATGAAGCATAGGGATAATTCAAACTCAGTCAGGGATAATCTCAGTATAATAATTCTATCTCTTCTCCTCTTTAAGGCCTTCCCATAGAAGTCTATTTATACTTCTCCCAATTAGTTTTTTAGTTGGGAAACAGTTGGGCCATAGGCAATAGGAGGTAATCAACAGGTAAAAACCGTGAACTCCACCCATAATTAAGGAAATTTAATTTTTTGAGTGTTTTAACACATATACGCAGGTTGGGTATTGACTAACTCACGTGTACACGCTTTTATCTAAGGGCAAAGTAGTGTACAGGGAATAAACCATTGTTTTTAAAATATTTGGACCAAGTCTAGAAGGAGGGGTTGCCCTAGGCCATAAACCAAGCATCACAAATACCAACGGTGGTAAATGGTGTTATAATAAATGCCCCCTAATGTATGAGGTCAAAAGGGAAACATGATGGCCAAAATGTATTAAGTATATGGAAAGTACCCTGCCGAGACTGAGAAGGACCTCACCAGAATTCAACCTGCCAAGCCATCAAAAAGAGATCATAAAGAAACTGTTGTTTGAGGTAGGCATACCCATGCCGAGAGAAAGTAAAGCATGTTCGCATATCAAGTACAAGCGGATCCACTATGTATACAAGTATGAAGAAGCGAAAGCACATAATGGATCATCTGATCGTGATCGAAAAAGTACATGTCTGAATATCACATATAAGAAGATGATCAATGAAGCTAATAGATGAAGTTGATCACTGATGTCAAAAATTGATCCCAATAGTACCAAATGAACATGATGGAATAAAATGATACTACATCGCAACTTAGATGCTAGCATATAAGATATCTTTGTGAAGTACTGCAACATATAAGGTGGAGGGTGTCGACTAGCAGTAACAAGAGCAACTGACAAGTGAACCAAAACATGCTAATGCAACTCGAGGTCTTCACCGACTGCCGTGGTACATTTCTAAACAATGGGAATAAATGATCTAAGGTTGATCACGTGAGAAATAGTTTGATTACCGGTCATTGATGTATATCGTTAACAAACGCGAGACTACTCACTGATAATGATAATGAGAGTCAAGGTACCCAGTACAATCTAACAAGTGCGAATGAATGAGCTGAAGTCAAACACCTAGAAGAATATATCAATTAGGGGACAATGATGGTTTCCCACTATTGATAGTGAAGGAATCTGCCACTGATGACTGCAAACCCCAAGGTAATGCCAAATGGACTCTAGATCTTTGTCCTAGAGCAATGAGCTGTAGTCGATAGGAAAGGATTCGCTATAAGGAAGGAATTAAGGCATCCTTCATCAATCTAGCACAAGTGTAACCCGTAGGCCAATAATGTGGAAAAAATTGAACGAAAAAGATGTAGTAACCCAACTGAAGCACATTTCTGGTGTACACAAGATGTAGCTAGCGGACGATAGAAACCCTCTGAACCAACCAATAATGAAAGATGACACATAGGCGAGGAATCCACCAATAGGATCAAATGGAAACTGAGTCACTACACGAATCCCAGTGTGTGATAATGAAAGTTGATGTCGAACACAAGGGAAACCACTCAATCAAAGACCCATGATACTGATCGATGCTGAGCACAAGGTGACCTATCAATAATGAAAATAGGGACAAGGTGCGGCTCTACGCCTTCCCTCAGAGCAATATGTCATCGTCGATAAGGACAAGACCCGCCAACAAGAAGTCAATGGAGACCTTCTCAAATCGGCACAAGCAAAGGACCAATATAACTGATGTGATGACAAACATGACACTGACAACTAGGGATGGCCAACTGAAAAATAGGTCAAGAGACACCACAGAGAGGTTGACTCAAGCTTACTTCCCTTGAACAAAAGCACAACTCAATGATGACTATATGGCAGCATATGATAACTCTGTATAAGTTCATCACATAGGAGGAACGAGCGAACTCTCCATATGATTGGAAGAGGTAACTAATCGGAGGAGAACTGACTCAATAACAAGGTTAAGGCATACCTAAGTCAAACTAAATCCCACCCAAAATGGAGGAGAGACTTTCTTTTGAGTGCTTTGTTCAAGGGAAACACGCCTGACTCTAGCTGCCAACAATATATGGAAATGTTGTCGCGTTCCTGCTCTTTTTGGAATATATAATTTTTTTTGTCTTTTTCTTTAAGCTAGAAAAAGAATAAAAGAATGTTATAGTATAGTGGAAAGAACGAGTGTCATAGAAACAGATGATCTAGTTCCTGGGATGGGAACAATCTTATGCTCAATGCAGGGAGGCAAAACTGGTCAGAGACACTCAAAGGGTTGTTCCTTCCACGGGTCAAAGGATGTGTCAAGTTGCAAAAGCTAAGTGATTGCATGGTTGATTTTGCAGAACATGTGGTCAAATAAGTGGCTTAGACATGAGTCCAAGTGAAGTCGGCTCAAGGCCAAAAGGTGAAAATAGTCAAATGTAATGCAACAGTACAACTCAACACAAAGGAGCCTCTAGGGTATAAGGCCATAAATAAGTGTAGAAGCAAGGAGAATGTGTCTTCAACGCACAAGTCATGGCGGGACTAAAAAGGACTCCCATGCCTACTCAGTATAACAGCATGGGCAACCAATGTTAGTGAGATTCTAACTAAGATGCCCATGCAAAGGATGGCTCTACCATCGCATCATGATTTAAAAATTGGCAAGTGAACATGTTTTGCTAATCAAGACACGATGGGGTCGACCCTATGGCTAATGTATCGCTGAACGGAGGCTAGTATGCAAGATGCAATGGAAAAAATGGTTTTCCCTAACCTATATGACAGTGAATGAATGATACCTGCCATGATGAGTCAGTGGTCATGGGACTGAAATAAAATCTCGAAGAAGTATCCAAAATATCCTGAAAAATAATCTATTCTCGACAATCCAAGCCCACAAGTCAAAAAATTCATGAGACGAAAAATCAAGTTTTGAGATTTTTTTTTGAAATTTCAAAGCTATATATTGACTTTTGGACTCATAAATTTTTTATTTCTGTTTGGAAAAGAGCTATGGATCAAAAAGGAGCAAACTTGCCTCTGAAGAATTGGACCGTTCAAATCATGTCAAAGTTATCAGGTAACCCTCAAATCATGCTTGCAATGTTTTGTGATAGTTTTTAGAAGTTTTCATTAAGATTTGACCATGGGAATTCATGCCAAAAAATCCAACTCTACATACATGCAGGTTGGTTGTGATCAACCTATGTATACAACGGCCCTACACATGACTGTGTGTAAAGGGAACCCGCGTGTATGCGAGTTGAAGTTCAAACACAAAATCTAACGGTTGAAACTCATTTTTTTTTAATTTTTTAGGATGACCATCACATGGAGAGAGAGAGAGCATGCCAAAATTGACAATGAGGTAATGAACCACCAAAATGCACTAGATTCATTGAGAGGGTGCGGCTTATTGAAATTCTTCAAAATGCCAAACATGAAAGCCAACACACGCTTGCTCGAATTGTTGATCCACTACTGGAGTGTAGAGGATGATGCCTTCATGATAGATCAGATGCCTCTATGGATTGAGGTGGAAGACATCTACTTTATTATAGGTCTCTCCTAAAGAGGGGAGGTTGTGAATTCAACCGACAAGACAAGGAGTAGTCTTTCAGTAGAAGACTATGTACATATATACTGTCCTAGGCACCTGGAAAAGATTGGAAGTCAGATTCCAATCAAACACATGTATAGTTTATCTCTGAGGATCCTATTTTTTACCATTGCGAGGGTAAATAGATCAGCTTCACTGCATCAGGCTTCATGAGTGTCCATGAGCCTGGAAGTGGAATGCCTAACCATAGTTTTCGACTGGTGCACACCTCTTCTAACCAACATGAAGAGCCAACTGACCTCTATTCAGAAGGGTCAAACAAAGAACTTTGGATATGGGACTATTTTATGCTCCTTCTGCTTCAAGAAGGTACCTGGGCTACGTCCCAAAGTATCTATCTCTATCAACAGCCCTGCGAGATCCTTGGATGGGTAGATGGGCTGACTTGATGAAACACCTTAGAGGTGGGGACGTGCCTAGGACAAATTTCGATGATGAGTTTTTCGCCTGGTGGGACCAACAGATCATCGCAGTCGATGACTACCCGTATGTTGGTATGGATTTCCGAGGAGATCCAAACTTGGTGTTGCCACCAAACGCAGCATGGGGAGACATAGGTAACAATTTTTTAAGTTTTTGTAAATTTTTAAGATTTTTTTCTTTTTTAAATATGAAATGAACTTAGAAATATTTTTTATGGGACAAAATACTAACAAAATTATCATGTTCCAGATGTGGGTCCAGTGAGACCAGATGGATTTCCAAGGCACAGGCATCGCAAAAGAGGTGCCGAAGAGGCAGCAGCTGAGACAGAGAGGGTCCTATATGTAGTTCAAAGAAACTTGGTGAGATTGACTCACCAGGTATCGATGATAGCCATAGAGGACCTACCTGAGGATATGTAGTGCTACATGGCAAGAGTACCAAGGGATTGGGTCTGCATACTTCGGCGTGTAGCCAATGCAATAGTTAACTTTTTAGCCGCTCATCCTGAGCTGGATTGATAGATAGACTAGACATGATTATGGGAATTTCGTTCCAATTTTGTATATTATTTTTTGAACACTTTATCTATACACAAGTAGTTTTATGATATATATACAGATCCTTCTTTTTATGTTTGTTTAATTTGATGAATGATTGATATGCCAATATAATGCTTGATTAATGATAGAGTCTGCTAATGAATTCTCAGATCATGGAATGTGCACATATGTAATATAAACAAATGTCATTGCAACACTCTCACTCTAAAAAAATGGCGATATAAATAAGGATCCCGAACCCGATAAATGTTATTTAACTGTGACACTACCAGCTGTGAGTCAAGATAAACTACCAACGAATCAATTCCATAAGAAATTGCTTCAGATAGTAAATTAATAACAACAGTATATTCAACAATATTATTTGAAGCAGGACCAATACATACTCCCCTCGACACCATCAACAGGCCAGATGGATAATAAATCACCCAAACTGCGAAAGCAAGATTCCGAGTGTGCCGACTAGCACCATCAGCAAATCCGAAATATACCAAGTCATCCATCAACACTTGCCAAAGTAGATCAAAAGAATGTCGATATCACAAAATGCCCGACAAATATGTACAAAAATACAATATATACAAATGAGCAATTGCTCGGTGGAACCTAAGCAAAATACTTCTTAAGGTAAAGCCCATCTGGGGGCTCCGCCAGCTTGTTTGTAGATATGTTTATAGGTACAGTTCTTGAGCTAATCAACATATTACCTATGACAGGAAATTGTACTAGAGCCTAAGGGTTTGAAATTGTACCAACATCGCTAGTAAACAGACTGGAGAACCTAGATTCAACTTCATGCAATGGAGGAAGAAAATATGAATGATGATGTAAATCTTCCCATGGTCAATCTACAGCCGACATTGCTTCTAAAATTTATTCCTCAGATGGTAAAATTGTATCTAAGCAATCCAGAGCAGAAGTGGAGTCAAAGGTCCAAGCTGGAACCACATCACCATCTAACTACTCCTCTAAAAGAGGAGTGGGATGGTTGCCTATAGAGTCAACGATAGATTGATAGCTAAGTTCTGTTGCAGACATGGGAAATGCCATTCCACCAACCTACCCTCCATCTAATGTGGTCGTAGATGAAGGTAAGGTCCAACGGTCTGAAGGCCCCTTGGAGGATGAAATCGCATCGATTCTAGCTGTAGGAGGGGAAAGATCAAATATACCCATCAAGGAAGAGTACATCCCAACTCCTAAATTCTCTATAGGTTGACGGGGATTATTCACCAATGGAATGGTAGAATCCGAAGTTGCACGGGAATCACCTAGTGAATAATCTAACTAATCAATTTTAACAATTCTCCCCTCATGAGGGAAATAGAGGATACAGAATGAAGATGAAACTATAGCATCCATCTCGTAAATCCAATTCCTTCCTAAGAGGAGGTTGTAATCCAGGTTGGCATCAACGATTTCTACCTCAATATTAACGCCCTTTCCTCCAACACATATAGGAAAAGCCAGGATAATTCCGTGTGGCCTATGAGAATGACCATCAAATGTTGTTAAGAGAGTCGATGAAGGAATAGCTGAAGATGATCCAATGGTCTTCCAACATGACATAGACATTACACATGTGGAAGCTCCCTCATCTATAATTGTCCGAAAAATATTGGTTTTTCAGTAAGTGGACTTTATCTGGAAATCCATATGGTGAGGAAGTCTCTTTTTGACATTCAGCATATCAAAAGTGAGCACTAAAGAATGTTTTGGATCCACTGCCTCGATCACTGAAAGCAAAGCACTTCTTTGAGTAGGACACGACTGGAGTACCTCTAATGCAGACATAGCACAAGGACTTTGACTAGATATTCTACAATCGAGTAGTTTTGGGTTGCCCTAGCATTAGGGTTAATTGTTGAGTGCTTAGCGGAAACTTTCAATATCCAAGGTATAGACTCAACAAAGGGTCGCTCAATATGAAGTGGGTCTATGGTTTCGAGAATAGATTTTGCATTAAATGTTTCCATTTCACCATAATCGCATGCTCGTTTGGCAACATCGACATGAGAGTTCATCATATAAACATTTGAGGAATTTTCCCCTTCCTGGTTGCCCCTTATGGAGGTACCAGTGTTCGAGTTCACGGCAGCAAGTAATTGTTGCCCTTGGGGAAAAGGGTTAGTCAGGACATCTTGGGAGCTAGAGGACCCTTGCTGCACTAACAAGCGCTAAGCATCTTGAATCTGAGGGCAGAGGTGAGTCAAATGATCTCCATTGCATAACTTGCATGGAAATTCAACCTTTTTCTTGGACTCATTTCTACCCTCACCGGCACCATTTCTAGGCTTGTTTGTATTACCCTTCCCTTCCTGGTTCTTCTTCTTACCTTGTCCCTTCTTCTTCCCATCAGATTTTTTATTTCCTTTGAGGTTAAAAGTCTGACCAATGTTTATCGAGGTAGGTCGGGAGGGCAAAGGGGTAAACAATGCTGCCTAGTTAGAAGAAGCAGTTTGTAGAGACAACTACTACAATTGGTTCAAAAGGTTCACCATATTCGAGTCAATTGATCCGACTATACCATCGGCGTGAGGGCTTGGCTTCGGTTTGGCTAAATCATCCTCGGATCTAGGAGCATCAAGTAGGATTTTTTGAAGAGTCCCAGACTGAGAATATATCAGTTCTAATTACTGGGCTCGAAAAATAGCCTGCTTGTCCGAATAAACACCGAAAATATAAACATCCTTTGAGATCTCAAGTTGTAGAGATTTAAGAAACCATTCAAGACGAAACTCTGGTGGAATTTCAGCTTTGGTAAGCCTCTTTCTCCGTCTCCATTCTTGGATATGATCCAAAATGTGAGTTGTCGTGTCTTGATGAAAATTGGCCAGAAGCTCAGTTTCGGTTTCATAGTGGACAGGCAACTAAAAATGGTTCAAGAAAATATTAGCCAAATTGGCGAAAGAAGTAAAAGTGCCCCCTGGAAACTCTATATACCATTTGGCCACATTCCCTATTAAGGTGCATTGAAATAACTGATGAGCCCAAAATTTTGGTAACATTTTGGGCTCATTTGGCCTACTCACCTTGCTCAACCCTTCATTTTTTATCACTTATGCATCATTTCTTAGTATATTCACGTTATTTGTAGGAAGGAGGGTAGTCATTATTCCTATGTGGCTAATACACATTTATTTCAGGTTTTTTGACATTAAATGGAGCAAAAACCATGCAGATGGAGGCAAGGAGACAGCCAAGGAGGCATTACGGGTTTATAGGAAGGTTGTCCACAGCCTTGAATGACCTTCCTCGTGATCTCCACCCCAACTCCGAGCTAGAAGGTAGCCAATGGATTCTACAGGAACAACAATTTACTCTTAGTTGGACAGCCAAGCCCCACTAATGTAGGAGGCCAGCTTGGCCCTCATAATGTATAAATATTGAGGCTGTAGCCTTCGATGGGGACTTTTGAACCTTTATTGCAGATTTTGAATCACGAGCTATAGCTCTGTTTTGCTCTTTGTAAGCCATTTTTGGCATGATGTTAGACTTATGATCTTTTAATAAAAGGCAGGCAGATTTGAGTTCAATCCTGAGTTCTTAGAGGAGCTATAGCTCTCAGGTTTGGGCCCAACCTGAGAGCAATAGGCCTCCTTTATTTGTATTGTTACTTGTCTTTCCTTTCAGCATTTCATTTCTTTGCTTTGACATGCATTTGGAAAACACATTCTGCTGATTTGAATTTCTTGAAGTGATTAAGTAGGTTAGTCTTAGGGATAAAATGCTTTCAGCAGTTTAGATTCGAATAGGAGGATTAGAATTCATCAGGGTTCCAAGAAAAGGTTGATCATACACTCACTTCCACCTCTGTTTAGAGATTGGGAGTGTAGACCATGCCAACCACCAAAAAACGCAGTTTTACATGTTCATGCATGCTTTAAAGTCATATTTCCATTGGTAGGAGTGTCCATGCATTTAGATCTTGAGCAATAACTCCTTGTTTCAGCACCATGCACGATTTCTATCTTAACTTCCATCGTTGTTCTTTGGTTTTTAATACAACAGTTAGAATAGGTTGATGAATTCTCGGTTTTGTGCAAGACAGAGGTGATTTGTTCCATTTACACTGCGCAGCACCACTCTATCACGTCCTTATCCTTCTCAGCCGTACCTAAGCCATCTCCTTATCTCCCAGCTAGATCCTTTGCCCACCATCTCTTCTGTTATCCACGTTGTTTTATCTTTTCGGCCTCCCATTGCCTCTACCCTTCTATCGACCAACCAGCTTTGCACACCCCTTATCCATATCATCTCTCTGTCCATAGGCCATCACAAGCTCCTCTCTCATCCTACCTATCCACACATACAGCTCATTCACTCCTCCATCACCCAAAACTCCGACTGCAGAACATCCTGTAGAAGTTAGCAGACTTCCTGTAGAAATCCCGAGCTTCCTATAGGATCCCCTGCAGACATCCTGTAGAAGCTTGCAACACGGTTGGCAGGCACCTGAACGTTGTGAACTTCTGTGGAATGATGTTAGGGATCCCTTGGAACCTCTCAGAGTCCTCCTGAACTTTCCCAAGCCTTCCTCCCCTTGAACTACCCCTGCACAGTCAAGACCCAGTAAGAAGCACAGTCATAATAACTCCAACCACTTGAGCAAAAATACAAAAACATGTTCTCTTCATATGAAATTAGTTTAAACTCATGCATCTCATCTCACTATAAGTAATGGCATCATTGTTATAAGTTGCATTCTCACCATTGCATCATAAGGATTAAGCTAGTCAGATTAGGGTTTACTAGGGTTTCCATGCTTTGTTGGCTTTCAGTTCATTCTTGCAAAGTAGGTTAATTTCCTTTGAGATAGCTTTCGTTCATCACTTAAAAAGCTTCTTCTGAGAACATATAGAAGTTGGCTTGAGCCCTAGCAGACTTGTGCCAGCTGACCAAGTGACAGCTGCGACAAGAGCTAGTACTTGTGCATACAGCACCGTCGCTTCCAAGTTTGTTACGAACTACCGGGTTGATAAAATTAGAGAAGGAAGCTCCAAGAGTTGTAGCATTATTGCTACAATACTAGAGCCCACCATCTTTTTGGCGCCGTTGCCGGGGAAGCGTCAGAGTATTAGTAATTGTTGCTTTTCTTCTATTTTCCTACTCTCGCCTTCTGCCAAGTAGTTTATTTCATTTCCATTCTGCAAAAGTAGCATAGACATTTCCTACTTTCATAGATTAGCATTTCAATTCCGCAATTTCAATTTTGCAAGCATAAGTTAGCATTTCAATTCTGCAAGCGTAGACTAGCATTTCCATTCCTGCAATTCCATTTGAGCAAAGTAGATTAGTCCTTTCCTGCTTTCATTTCAATTCTGCATTTTTATTTCAGCAAGATAGTTAGTTGTAGATCAATTTGTTTCAGTTTTGCAGGTACCAAAGAAAAAAAAAGCAATCAAAAAAGTCTTTCCATTTCATGCCTTGTAGGAATCGAGATAAAACAGGCAAATTCTTACCCAACACCCCCACCACATCACTGAGTCACCCTTCTCTCTTCTTCGGTGACAGTGATCCAGAAGAACCTATAGGTGAACCTCCTGAGATATACGAAGATCCTGTAGCAGAAGAAGAATTAGAGACCATCCCATCTGAAGCTATGGCTGACAATAGAGGAGAAGATGAGAGAATATAAGGTGCCTTCCCCATCCGAGAAACCAATGGAGATATGAAAATGAAAAACATTAGTCCCTCTGCTCTACCTCACTGCCATGGACTGACTACTGAAGATCCTGATACCTTCCTGTTTGAGTTTGTTGTCCTTTTTCGAACCTATGACTATACTGAAGACGAGCAGAAGTTGAAACTCTTCCCTTCAACTCTTAAGGATGCAACATTACGCTGGTTCATGGGCTTACCTGGGAATAGTATCACCACTTGGGCTCAGATGCAGCAAGCTTTCAATACCAAGTACCGGGACTACTGTAGGTCCAAGGAAACCAAGGGGGAAATCTTTCGGATGACCATGGGAAATGATGAGTCCTTAGAGGATTATGAGGAGAGGTTCCAACTTAGCTATAAACGGGCCAGGTGCACACTTGACCCTAAATCTCTCAAGTTGGTCCTGCTCCGAGGAGTCCCTGAAGACCTCTTAGATACCCTTCACATGTTAGCTGGGGGAGATATTTACCAATTGCCTTATGAGGACATCAAGACTGTGTTTAGAAACCACTCTAGGGCAGCCCGGAAACGAGGTAGAGGAAACCTTCTCTCAGCTGGTATTCCTTTCTCCAAGCATGAGTTTGCAAATCAATTAGAAGATCTTAAGAGTGAGGTGAGACAGACCATTGCCATGCAACTTGACACATTCAGGATCCAGCAGAAGAAGGAAGAAGCTAAGAGGGCCTTGGCTATCTTCTGCCCTAGATGTACAAGGAGACACCCTAAGAACGAATGCCCATTGCATTCGGTTGAAGTGTGCTTCGTTTGTGAGGAGGACCATCCCACAAATCAATGTCCAACCTTACCTGGGCTTAAAGCCATGTACCAAGGGACAGAAGCCCCCACTGAACCTCTCTATTTCCTCAACTAGAGGAGGCCACAAGGACCTAGACCTTACCAGTAGGGGATGCAAGGGGCACCCCAAGCTTATTACAGCCCCAACCAATCGACTCCTATGCCTTCCTGGGGTCCCCCTGCTCATCCTTGCTGGTCCATGCCTCCTCCATGGTCTTATCCACCTCAATACCCTACTCATCCCACTACTCATTCATATCACTCACATGCCCAGCCACAGCCTCAGTGGAATGCACCTTAGTCGGGGTGGAGGCCCCAGTACAACACTCCTCCCGCCATTTTGCCTCCACCACTAGTTCAACCTCAACCATTACCTCCTGCTCCTCCAAGGCAACCTCAAATGCCTGCTCAACCGAACCCGAACCCCAACAATAGACAGGCCCAGCAGGTATACACTGGGGAAACATCATGCCCTACCTATGCTGTGGAGATCCAGGAGATCAATCTTCGATCTGGAAAGACTCTTCCGGATCGCCAACCTCCTCCCCCAGAGGACGAGGAAGACAAATAGGAAAGTGAACCAAAGGCTATTCCACCCTTTCCCGAGAGACTAACAGCCACCACACAACCCAACCCAGAGGAGGATGAGCTTCTGGGAGAGCTCAAGCAGTTGTGTGTGAAAATACCACTTCTCCAGGCCATCAAGGATGTGCCAATATACAACAAACTGGTTAAGGAAAAGTGTTTCAAACACCCAGGCAGGCGAAAGAGAGATGCTTCAACCATCAATGTCTTAGGACAACTGTCTGACCTCATGTTAGGACAAGTCATCTGCCCAAAGTACCTAGATCCTGGGAGTCCTGTAGTAGATGTCCACATCAATGGCACCATCATACCTCATACCTTGATTGATCTGGGGGCTGCCATTAATGTGATGACCAGGGATACCATGCTCAAACTCAATCTTCAGGGTTCTTTGAGGAAGACCTCGACAGTCCTGCAACTAGCAGATCGCTCCACTGTGACTCCCGAGGGTATTGTGGAGGATGTCCTGGTCTCTGTCGACTCTTGGGAATACCCTGTAGATTTCTTGGTTCTGCAACCCAAGGCAAAGCTTACTGGATATCCTCTTATTTTGGGAAGGCCTTGGTTAGCTATTGCAGATGCTTACATAAGTTGCCGTGCAGGAAACATGACCATCAAAAATGGTCCTATGTCCAAGCAGCTAGTCCTGTACCCTCCTGTCCAACCCTCCTTAGAGCATGACTTACCACTGTGGTTGGAGGAAGGAGAAGAGGATGAGGTGTACTCAGCACCTTTGTGCACCCTAGACACCACTAGAAGAGACCCCCCAACCGAGGATGACTTGATTGAGACCTTGATCCAGAATCCACCTTCCAGTGCACTATCCTTAGAGAAATTGGTGGAGGATGCCCAAGCCAGCACCTTAGTGGACCTTTGTGCCACCAACCCTGTCACTCCCAGAGTCAAGAATGTGGAGTTCGGCCCTAAGAGAACGTTAAAGATCAGCTCCTCCCTATCTCCTTCCCAGGAAAAGGCGTTGTGTAGCCTGTTGGCCAGTCACCTAGATGCTTTTGCTTGGAGCTATAAGGAGATGAAAGGAGTCCATCCTTCGGTCTGTACCCATCACATATACATCAAAGAGGGTTGTAAACCAATTAGGCAACCTCAGAGGAGAATGAATCCAACCCTTAAGGACATTGTCAAGGAAGAATTGCAAAAACTGTTGGATGCTGGATTCATTTACCCCATCTCAGATAGTGAATGGGTGTCCCCTCTGGTGTTGGTTCCCAAGAAAAATGGGAAGTGGAGAATCTATGTGGACTACCGAGAACTAAACAAAGCTACCAAGAAAGACCATTTCCCTATACCTTTCATAGATCAAGTGTTGGATGGACTGGCAGGAAAGAAGTTCTTCTCTTTCCTGGATGGGTTTAGCGGGTACAACCAAATCCAAATCAGCCCGGAAGACCAAGATAAGACCACCTTCACTTGTCCTTGGGGTACCTTTGCCTACCGAGTCCTTCCCTTTGGGCTATGCAATGCTCCTGCTACCTTCCAGAGAGCTGTCTTGAGCATCTTCTCGGAGCTGGTCCATGATGCGGTGGAAATCTATATGGATGACTTCACTCCTTATGGGTCCAACTTCCAGGAAGCATTGTCCAATCTGGGAAAGGTCCTAACCAAATGCATTGAGATGAACCTGTCCCTTAGTCCTGAAAAATGTGAATTCCTGATGACTGAAGGGACCGTGCTAGGCCATACCATTTCTTGCCAAGGGTTACAAGTGGATCCTAACAAAATTGCTCTCATCAAGAAGGTTCCACCTCCCCAAAAGGTAAGGGATGTCCAGAGTTTCTTAGGGTTAGCAGGGTATTACCAGAGATTCATTAAAGACTTTAGCAAGCTAGCCTCGCCATTGTTTGGCCTGTTGGCAAAAGATGTGGAGTTTAAATGGACTGACGATTGTCAGAAGGCTTTGAATGAATTAAAGGACAAGTTGGTGTCAGCCCCAATCTTGAGAGGTCCAAACTAGGCCCTACCTTTCCACATCCACACTGATGCCTCGAACAAAGCCATAGGGGCAGCTTTAGGACAAGTTGAACAAAAACTTCCATATGCCATTTACTTTGTTAGCAAAAACTTGTCCAAAGCTGAACTGAATTACACTGTAACCGAGAAAGAATTCTTGGCTGTGGTCCATGCACTGAACAAGTTTCGACATTATATTACTGGCTATCAAACCTTTGTACATACAGATCATGCTGCAATTAGATATTTAATGAATAAACCAGATGTGAATGCTCGTATTATTAGATGGTTACTTTTGTTGCAGCAGTTTGACTTGACCATTGTTGACAAACCAGGTAAAGAAAATGTTGTTGCTGACTTTTTATCTAGATTGGATTTGTCTGTAGATGAGGAGGGAACAGTGGATGACCAGATGCCTGATGAACATGTGTTTGCTATCTCAGTACTCTCTCCATGGTTTGTTGATATAGCAAACTACCTTGTTTTAGCATAGTTCCCGCCGCACCTATCTTCAAGAAAGAAGAGCAGAATCATCAGAAAAAGTGCCTCATTTACTTGGATCGGGGGTAATCTGTTCAAGCTTGGCTCTGATCAGATCTTAAGGCGTTGTGTAAGGGAGGAAGAAGTCTTTGATATCCTCCTCACCTGTAATGATGGGCCTTGTGGAGGACATTTTGCAGCAAAGAGCACTGCCTTCAAAATCCTGCAGGCAGGCTACTATTGGCCCACACTTCATCAAGATGTCAGAAGATATATCAGCCAATGTGACCGATGCCAAAGAATGGGGAAACCGACTCAAAGGGATGAGATGCCTCTCCAGCCTCAAGTGACTCTTGAGCCATTTGAGAAGTGGGGTATGGATTTTGTGGGTCCAATCAACCCTCCTTCGAGGCAAAGGTCTTACATCATTGTGTGCACTGAATACCTGACAAAGTGGGCAGAGACTAAAGCAATCAAGGCAGCAACAGAAGAAAAGGTGGCTGAGTTCTTAAGGGAGAACATCTTCTACAAGTTTGGCTACCCAAGAGAGCTGGTCACCGATCAAGGGAGCCAGTTCACATCCAACTTGATTGAAGACCTACTAGCTCACCACAAAATCAAGCATAGGAATTCCACCCCCTATCATCCACAGGAAAATGGGCAAGTGGAAGTCACCAATAGAGCATTGGAAGGGATTTTGACTAAGGTGGTGAGCAGCAGTAGGAAAGATTGGGCAGATCGCCTGGTTGAGGCCACATGGGCTTACAACACCACCTGGAAGACCACCACCGGCTTCACACCTTATGAGCTGGTCTATGGGAAGAAAGCTTTGCTGTCCATTGAGTTTGAATACAACACTTTGAGGATGGCAGCTCAGCTAGATCTAGATCTCAGCCATGCACAACAAGAAAGGTTATTGCAGCTGAATGGACTGGACAAGCACCGGATGCAGGCCCTCCTTCACTCAGAAGTGGTTCAACTTCAGAGAAAGGTGTGGCATGACCAACACCTCCATGACAAGCAATTCCAGCCGGGAGATTGGGCCTTGTTGTATGACTCCAGGTACAAAGATTTCAAGGGGAAGCTGAGAACCAGATGGCTAGGACCATATGCAGTGGAAAAATGCAATGACAATGGATCTGTTCTTATTCGTACCATTGATGAGGAAGCCATCCCCATGCTTGTCAATGGGCATCGATTGAAGATCTACAGGAAACCTCTCTCAAGACAAGAGTTCATCAAAACTATGGAGAAATCAGTGTTGGTCATAGAGAAGGGTTCTGCCTCTGCTTTGGGCATACCCTGCAAAAAAATAAATAAATAAATAAAATAAAATAAAATAAAATAAAAAATAAAAAATAAAAAATAATAATAATAAAGATCCTTGGGTGAAAACCTCATTGAGGCGCCCCTATTGTCTTTCAAAAAAAAAAAAAAAGAGATTTGAAAAAGATCCTTGAGTGAAAACCTCTCTGAGGCGCTTAAGGCAGATGGCAAGGGTGAAAACCTCATTGAGGCGCCCCTGCTATCTTTCAAAAAAAAAAAAAAAGAGAAAAGAAAAAAGAAAACAATAAGCAAAAAGACAGGGACAACAAGTTTATAATGTGAAAATGCATGCAGGTTGTAGGTGTTCTATGGAGGAGAGGAGGCCTCTCAACTCAAAGCCAAGGATCCTTATCATGCTGCCAGGATACCTCACCAGCACCTCCTCCAAGAATGCTCATCTTCTCCAAGGTATGGGCACGATTGCATCACAGTTTAAGTCTTCTACAGGAAGGTGCAGACTTTCTACAGGAAGGTGCAACCTTTCTACAGGAAGTTCTGTATTTCTACAGGAAACTTCCTATAGAAGTTCAGGACGGCCCAGAATTCATTGTATGAGGAGATCTAATGACCAAGGATCAGTTTGGACGCATGCAAGCTACTGTTGTCACCCCTACACATTGTTGTCACCTCTTTCTACCACCCCTGTCGACATGCAAGGAAGATACCTGCACCATTAAAGCAGATCATTGAGTTATCAAGAGAAAGATATTTTTAAGATGAAAAAAATGCTGAGATGTCATACCATATCCATCCCAGCCATCCATGAGCTCTGTGAGCGTGATCGTGAGGCCGCTGCCTTCGTCGTGCAGCATGCACCCGAGGAGGAAATAACTGTTACAGGACATCCTGCAGGAGTCCCGTAACAGTTAAGCCCGCTAGAGTACACGCCATTCACAGCGCTTGCCACATGCAATAAAAACGTGGGCACGTGCAGCCGAAGCATCCAATTCATCGTCAGCAGCCTGTGAATATGAACCGCCGGACCTGTGCGAATCCACCAGCAGCAAATGGATCCACTCATCATCGTCCAAGAACCGAAAAATCGTGTTGCGGCCGCATAGCTAAGTGCCTCGACCCTTTCTTCCCTCGAATTGCATGAATTTTACTTTGAAAATGTTTGCAAGTGTGAAGTGAATGGGTTGAGCGGTTGTATGGCCATTCGACTGGCCACGTCGACCAGTTGGTGGTCTAGTCGGATGTTTGGGCGGTGGTCGTGGCAAAAAGGAATGGGCAGTGCACACGTGAGAGCCATCCCGTCGGGAAAAACGAGTTCTAACAGCAGAGACGGCGGCGGATCTGCGGGGAATGATGCGGCAGTAAGGGAACTCGCAGATGAATGATGGAGTGACGTCGTCCAACGGTCCGACAGGGATAGCTCACCCCCGCGCCACGGATTCCGCCGAATTCAAATCTAATCGGCTAGATTGCCACCCCATGCATTTATCATTCACCGTTTGAAACACGAGTGATTATCCGGATCCCTCTGCAGCTCGACACTCCAAGTCTTTGGCCATTCGAACGCTTGTGAAGCAACACCAAGAGCGCAGACCCATTGCAGTATCCTCCGGAATCCGCGCGCTGCTCCTACAGGAAAGCTGTTTCTACATGAAATCGGGTTCCTCACGTCAGAAGGTGGTGGATTAAAAAGGTAAGCCTGAACTCTTCATGCAATTGGTCTTGAGGGTGGCAGAATCGACGTCTACAGTCTGGTCATAGAAAATTTTTGCAAATGTTGTCTGCTGTTGCATGGATTGTTGTCCTACAGGATGTCAGTGTAATTAGTTGTGTTAAGGTTCTCAGGGGATAAGCTTTGTGAATTATGTGCATGATAGAGGCGTAATCCTACGCTCTGTCCCAGTAGACCAAATTTCTTCCGCATTCACCACCTCCAGCTAACGCAGCAGTTTTTCACCATGTCGGGTGGGTTCATCAGAAGGGAACCAACTGATTCAACGAAGTTAAGAGAAAATCCTGAGGTGGTGGAGCTCTTCACGCGAGCGCAATGGATATCCTTCTGTGATAAATTGCAGGGCTATGACAACGAGGTGGCAGAGGAGTTTTTGCAAGCTCTGAGGCCGAAATCCAAAACATTGGCCACCGTTAACTTCAGGGGTTTGAGTCTCAGACTCACCCCACAATTCATCAGCCGAGTTACTGAGCTCCCATTGGGATTACCATGGGATAAAGAAGAAAGGAAATTGGGCCAACAAGCTAAGAAAGAATTCTTTCCACCAGAGGAGGAATTCTCAGAAGATAAAAATGGGGTTCGTAGAACCAGTTTACTGCCACCGTGGAATGAAGTTAGCCTGCAGATAATGAAGTACATCACCTGTGAAGGTCGTTTTAGCATTGTATATGGGTATCATTTTCGATTACTCACTGAATTACGGCACCAGATGGATCTACCTGTAGAAAACAAACTCAGTCTCCCTTACTTTCTACTACAGTCTCTGATTGAGTGTGCAACCAAGTTGAAAGAAGGCACACCAGACCAGGTAGCCCACCATGGACTCATCAAACTCCTTGTGGAGGATGCGCTCCACACATACAAGGTTCCTCTCTCATGGGAAGCCTTCAAAAATTTGACCAAGGATGGTGATATAAAGATGCTGACCGAAGAGCTCGGTTCAACTAGCAGTGAGGAGAAAGAGTCAGTGCCCGCAGTGAAGAAAGAAAAAGGCTAGAAGACCCCGACCACAGAGCAGAAGAAAAAGGAAGAGAAGAAACAAGAGAAAAAGGGTGACAAAGAGAAAGATGACACACCCGTTTTGACGGCAAGAGAGAAAAGATTGCAAAGCAGAGTGGACAAGACTGAGAAGGTCCACATCAGCAAAAGTGCCTCGACAGCAACTGCAACCAAATCAAAAAGAAAAACTCATGCATCAAAGCAAACCAAAGTGGCGACACCTGTTTCTACAGGAAAACCGAAACAGGCTTCTACAGGAAGCCCGAAATTAACTAAAACAGGGTCTTCTACAGGAAGCCCTGAAAAAGTGAAACCCAAGGAGAAGAAAGCTGAGATTCTTGCAAGGGAGGTAGCAGCTGTGCTGGCCGCCCTCAGCACACCTACTAAGCCAAAGGAGAAGAGAAAGAGGGAGACCCCTCTATATTTTAAAGCTAGAAGAAGTGTGAGAATAAAGACGGGCAAGCCACAGCCTCCGTCCAACAGCCCAATCATTATTGAAGATACCCCTACTTCGCCCAAGGAAAGGTCCCCCTCGAGGATATCAGTCACCTATGAGAGGGGGAGCCTGAAGAAAAATACGTGGCAAGAAAAGTTAGACCAATTGACTACAAAAGCTCGGCTACAGGATGCTGAAGATGCTCTACAGGAAACCTTAGCCAGACTTAAAGAAACTGAGAGAATGGAGGGAGAAGCGCCCTTATCTCCACCAACGGAGGAAGAGGTAGAGCCACCAAAAGAAGTGGAGACGGAGCATATACCAGAGCCCAGCCCTCAACCAAGTCTGAGTTCATATTACAACTTTTTAGAGGCTGGCAAAATTATACCTCAGAAATTTACTGTGCCATTGTTTTTTGCATTGGAGGAAGAAAGAGTCCGTACACACACGTGGATGAAAATAGCCAAGTCAAAGGGTGTGGCGGACATAGGTCCCTTGCAGGAGCAGCTCAAGGAAGCCAGAAGTGAATTGTCCATGGCTAAACACGTGGCAAATTGCCAACGAGTGTTCCTACAGGAAGAAAACCAAAAGCTGAGATTGCAGCTACAGGAGCTGAGGGCAGGGACAGGCACATCCTCCAAGGACACCATAGCAGAAAAGCAAGGCAAAGAGGAACTGAACACCAGTCTTGCGGAGCCCACTACACATCTACAGGAAGCAGAATAGCAAGCACAACTTGAGGTGCAAGCTCTCAGAGAACAGCTGCAGCAGAGAGAGGCACAATTGGCCTGCATGGCCAGCTGGGCCATGGATGCTATCCAATGCAGACAGCCAGCCAAATCCTATGGCTTGTACTTGAAAGACCAATGGCTGCAATTTCAAATCAATACCTTGGCGCAAAGAGGTATCTCTCAGCTCCAAGACCCGCAACAATTCACTGAAGTATGCAGCACTAGTTCATCAGAGGATAGGGCCAAATTAGCTGAGTTCTACCTCCATAATCTGGCCCTGCCTAATGTAGTTTCATGGGATCCCAATACGGCCTTGGGAGATATGCAATTAATGGCCTTTGCCTCATGGCTGAACCATGAGGACAAAAGAGCTGCAGAAGCCAAAGCAATAATGAACCGAGAGCTGAATGAGCCATTGCTCATCAGAACAGAACCAGGGGATCCAGTTGCACTAATCTCAGCACACCAGCATTTGTCCACTAACCCTCAAGCTTCATTAAGGTATATGGATCAACAGGCCCAAGCCATAACTCATTTTGAGGACATGGAGAGACTGTTAGGAGACAACGCTGTCCAAGCATGCACCCGCAGATGGAATACATTGGCCCACAGTCTGAAAATCCGAGAGTACCATACCCCAACTCGGATGAGGGAAGCTCTGGTACGAGTGGCCCTCTATAAGAAATCCATGCAAAACCTCCAGGCCAGCTGGATTGGCCTTAAGCTAAGCCCACCACTGCTGCTAGGATTGATGGAAGGCAGCACAGAGAAAGATGATAATGAACAATGGGAAGAGGTAAACAGAAGGGCTGGGTTTCATATCAGCAAGGAGGACACTACTACAGAGGCTTGGGATGTAAGGGTAGCAGTAAAGGCAATGAAGGATGAAGAGTTGGACTAGTTGCTCAAGGATGAGCAAATATTTTAGCTGGGGGGTGATGATGAGCCCCAAATTTTGGTAACATTTTGGGCTCATTTGGCCTACTCACCTTGCTCAACCCTTCATTTTTTATCACTTATGCATCATTTCTTAGTATATTCATGTTATTTGTAGGAAGGAGGGTAGTCATTATGCCTATGTGGCTAATACACGTTTATTTCAGGTTTTTTGACATTAAATGGAGCAAAAACCACGCAGATGGAGGCAAGGAGACAGCCAAGGTGGAATTTCGGGTTTATAGGAAGGTTGTCCATAGCCTTGAATGACCTTCCTCGTGATCTCCACCCCAACTCCGAGCTCCAACAGCTATCATCACCGAGCTAGAAGGCAGCCAACGGATTCTACAGGAACAACAGTTTACTCTTAGTTGGACAGCCAAGCCCCACTAATGTAGGAGGCCAGCTTGGCCCTCATAATGTATAAATATTGAGGCTGTAGCCTTCGATGGGGACTTTTGAACCTTTATTGCAGATTTTGAATCACGAGCTATAGCTCTGTTTTGCTCTTTGTAAGCCATTTTTCGCATGATGTTAGACTTATGATTATGATCTTTTAATAAAAGGCAGGCAGATTTGAGTTCAATCCTGAGTTCTTAGAGGAGCTATAGCTCTCAGGTTTGGGCCCAACCTGAGAGCAATAGGCCTCCTTTCTTTGTATTGTTACTTGTCTTTCCTTTCAGCATTTCGTTTCTTTGCTTTGACATGCATTTGGAAAACACAGTCTGCTGATTTGAATTTCTTGAAGTGATTAAGTAGGTTAGTCTTAGGGATAAAATGCTTTCAGCAGTTTAGATTCGAATAGGAGGATTAGAATTCATCAGGGTTCCAAGAAAAGGTTGATCGTACACTCACTTCCACCTCTGTTTAGAGATTGGGAGTGTAGACCATGCCAACCACCAAAAAACGCAGTTTTACATGTTCATGCATGCTTTAAAGTCATATTTCCATTGGTAGGAGTGTCCATGCATTTAGATCTTGAGCAATAACTCCTTGTTTCAGCACCATGCACGATTTCTATCTTAACTTCCATCGTTGTTCTTTGGTTTTTAATACAACAGTTAGAATATGTTGATGAATTCTCGGTTTTGTGCAAGACAGAGGTGATTTGTTCCATTTACACTGCATAGCACCACTCTATCACGTCCTTATCCTTCTCAGTTGTACCTAAGCCATCTCCTTATCTCCTAGCTAGATCCTTTGCCCACCATCTCTTCTGTTATCCACGTTGTTTTATCTTTTCGGCCTCCCATTGCCTCTACCCTTCTATCGACCAACCAGCTTTGCACACCCCTTATCCATATCATCTCTCTGTCCATAGGCCATCACAAGCTCCTCTCTCATCCTACCTATCCACCCATACAGCTCATTCACTCCTCCATCACCCAAAACTCCGACTGCAGAACATCCTGTAGAAGTTAGCAGACTTCCTGTAGAAATCTCGAGCTTCCTGTAGGATCCCCTGCAGACATCCTGTAGAAGCTTGCAACACGGTTGCCAGGCACCTGAACGTTGTGAACTTCTGTGGAATGATGTTAGGGATCCCCTGGAACCTCTCAGAGTCCTCCTGACCTTTCCCAAGCCTTCCTCCCCTTGAACTACCCCTGCACAGTCAAGACCCAGTAAGAAGCACAGTCATAATAACTCCAACCACTTGAGCAAAAATACAAAAACATGTTCTCTTCAGATGAAATTAGTTTAAACTCATGCATCTCATCTCACTAGAAGTAATGGCATCATTGTTAGAAGTTGCATTCTCACCATTGCATCATAAGGATTAAGCTAGTCAGATTAGGGTTTACTAGGGTTTCCATGCTTTGTTGGCTTTCAGTTCATTCTTGCAAAGTAGGTTAATTTCCTTTGAGATAGCTTTCATTCATCACTTAAAAAGCTTCTTCTGAGAACATATAGAAGTTGGCTTGAGCCCTAGCGGACTTGTGTCAGCTGACCAAGTGACAGCTGCGACAAGAGCTAGTACTTGTGCATACAGCACCGTCGCTTCCAAGTTTGTTACGAACTACCGGGTTGATAAAATTAGAGAAGGAAGCTCCAAGAGTTGTAGCATTATTGCTACAATACTGGAGCCCACCAATAACCTCAACCTGATTGAATCATCTATTAGGGAGTTAGATGAGCACCATAAGTGGAATGTGGTCACATGGTCTCCCGAGTCTTCACCATTCTTCCCTTCAAATTTTGGAATATTCGATGGAAGTTTAGTTGGGACTGAAGGCCAAGCCAAATTGTATCTAATTGGATCATTCGCCAATTTAGTCAAGTCTGGCAAATTAAGCATGGCCAAAAAAGGAAGTCGTGGAGGACCTTGGGAATTCTATCCAGAATGGGCAGGGTTCCTGTAGGTCTGAAAAGAATGACCTAGATTTTGAAAGGCACCAGGTTTCCCGAAGTAACTCATAGAGCCTACTACACCAAAGGGTGATCTTTTTGGTCCAGCAAAATTCGGAGTTTGACCAACTCCTACCGAAAATCCTCCATAACCGGTGAAGTTACCCCCTAACGAAGTATTGAAAGGAGCTAACAGCCCCTGATAAGGGTTCCAAGCATTATCAAAGGGTGAAAAACTTTGAAATTAATTAATCGAAGAATACGGCACATTCCCTTATTGGCCGAAAAATTGATTCCCAACTCCTCCCACTAACCACAGGGTTTGTCCAACTCTGGGAGGGGTTACTACTTTGACTTGTGAAAGGAAAAGGCATTGACCCTACTGTCGGATTGGAATGTAGTATATGACCACTTCCAAATGGGAAACCCTGAAAAGAAGCCAATTCACTCATCATGGATGTAGAGGCGGTTGATGGTATATTCAAAGGAACTGAAGGAATACCTTAAGAGGGCATTCCAAAAGGGAAAAATTCGAAACAGGATGCATTAGCTTGAGAACTTCCACCCATCAGTGGAATGGAAGTAAACCCAAATAAGGATGTGCTGGGAGTGTTAGAAGGGATGGAAATAGTTCCTCCCCCTTGTACAGATATGGGAGTCTTCATGCTCACAACACTCGCCGTGGATGCCATGCTTCCAACAGTGGTCATCAAAGCGATATATGTATGTGGACTTGGGCTCAAAGACCTGTGAGTCGGAGTTCCAATGTATAACAAAATGTCCGGATGATCAAGAGGGAGAGGAGAATTCAGAGCCGCAACTGACTCTACAAGCTCTTCTACTTCAATACTATCTTCCGACTGGAAGAGTACTCGAGAAAGAACTGGTGTGTTCCTCTTTAACTCTGTAGTAGTACCAAGTCTATCTTTTGAACTAATGCCCCCAAGTGGAGGATCAATCTCCGATGCACCTGCTGCCACTTGTTGGAAACCACTGGCAGAATCGCTCCTATGCCTTCTAGGAGAAGGCTCTGGACTCGTAGGTGAAAGCCCACGAAGTCTCCAAGACCATCGAGATGGTCGGTCAACCACTTTGAATTATTTTTATAAAATCTACTTAAAGACTCAAGAAAATTAAAAGCTAGGCCGACTAGGAGCACAAAACAATCACTAAAATGTCCCTAAAGATATCAACAATCAAGCAATTTCCAAGTATTTCCACTCTAGGTGATTAGGACCAGACACCAAAATATAAGAAAGTTAATAATAAGGACCTTCCGAAAATAGACTGGGCTAATTACACCCCAGGCCTACTAGCGAAGGTATCAGAGGTAGTTACGCTGACCTCCAGACAACAGCCTTTGTCGGTGCAAGCCCCCAAGATTTGCAAGGGTGCCCTCCAGAAGTACTGCTGAACGTGATACAACGTCAACCTTAGATGCCATGGGATTCCCCTCCGCAACCACCTGTGTGGATTCCTAGGATAGGCAACTATGGTCACCAACTTGTATCAGAAGCTGGGCAAAACAATCGTGAGGTAGGATCCGACAAGTAAGAGAGGGGGTATCTCTCATCCTTATCTTCACTAACCCTTGTGCTTAACTCCCAGTCACAGAGCTTTCCCAGTCTCCCTAATGCTATTGGATTTCACTCTTTAATCAAACTTCTATGTTTTACAATTTAGAGCGGCCTTGGAGAGTTAACTCTCCTCTCGCCTAATCCAAGGCCCTAATAAACCTAAACTTGTTGGTGTATTCTGATGACAATACAAAAGTTCTAGTTTATTTTATTAAGCGCTTGATTTTAAATAGTTGTTCTTTTAAGTCAAAGGGATAAATGGAAATGAAACCAATGGTATTTGTCTAACGCAAAAGAAATCAATGAAAAACTAACTTATATGAATGCAATCATTTGTTCTTCGATGAAAAGAGATTTCTACTTGGGTTCTACGAAACTTCTATAAAGCAAAAAACTTTTTCTTTTCTTTTCTTAAAGCACACTTCACACATACAAAAACTAAAAAGACTATTGATGCTTTAATAATGCAAAACTACCCTAATGCAAGGTGTAAATGAAGATGCAAGATCCTCAATTACTCTAAAAAAAGAACGAAATCAATTGTTTATAACTATTAATGAGCCAACTTTAGCGTTTGAATACAAATTTTGAATACAAAATCCTCTTCAAACAAGAAGGACAAATCCAAAAAGATCACAATTCACTTTCAAATAATCAAAAGAAACCAAAATCAAACTTGGAAAAAGAAGACAAAAACAATGTTTTTTAAGATCTTTTCTTTTTCAAGAAGCAATGAAAACAACCTTTCGAAAGCACTCTAAATGCCACTTAAGACTCAAAGACCGAAAGAAGAGCACAAGGAAACTTTGCAAGTTACAAATTCGACAACGAATGAAAACTTGAACAAAAAGGCTTCAACTTGTACTAAACGACCCAAACAGCAGCAAAGAGCTTGACAAACTGACCAAGAAGTCAGGAAAGAAACACTTTCAAGTTTGTCAAAAAGAAACTTTCAAAAAGCAAGAAAAGGTATAAGGCCACAAAATGATGGAAAGCAAAGCAAGTAGACCAATAACCGAGCTTGACACTAAGATTGAAAACAACCTGCTGTTTTGGAGAACCAAAACAATCAAGAACCTTTGTACGAAGTCTTGTGTGCCAAAACACAAATCATAAAACTCACCCAAAAGAAAACCTAGGCCAAAACTTTTCAAAGCGGAAGAGATTTCAAAACAGTAAGCTCACAGAATAACAAAATTCTATAGACAAAAATTGACCACTCAGAAACTGAACAGACCAAGAAACAAATCTTTCTGGGCAGAGACATTTAAAAAACAATGCAAGAAATGGTATACGTGACTGCGTTCAAGCACAGAGGCATGTACATGCGCTTGTGATAAAGGAAACTCGCGTATACGTAGGTTCACTTCATAGAAACAAGCGTGCGTACACTACAGTGAACAGATTAAAGTGTGTATACAAAGCTTAGCTAGATCAAAGAGATCAGACTTAAGGTCTGAGACTCTACTAGACCAAACAATACTATCACAGCAAGCAAACCAAGAACTGAGCCCTGATTGACATTGAATAACCCAAACTAGAAATAACAAGATTGTTATCCCTAACAAAGTTGTCAATTCTGTTACGAGAATAAGTACCCTAGGGCTTTGGGTTGGAACCCAAATAGAGCAAGAGAAAACTACATTAAGAAACACTCATACAACTCAATAAACATGCTTATATAAACAAACTATGCGATAGCGACCATACCCAAATGTCCTTTGTTTGGGTAGTTCCAGCAGGGTTTAGACCCTCTGCAACTCCTGATGATCTTCGAATCTGCAAATTAACCAATTCGAACATACATAGTAGCATATAAATGAATCATTTTAATGAAACTAAATTTATATCATATAAGGAAATGATTAGTTATACATCAAAATAACATTCATACATGAATTACAACAATATCTGATGCATAAACAAAGTTAATTTCAGGAAAAAGACAATGCTTCTTTTTATTGTAGGAAGTTATAACTAACACGGAGAGAATTCACCTGAGTCTTTTTCTTCCGGCTCCAAGTGGAATCATCCTCTAGATCCATCTAGTCCCAGTCTTCAACAGCCTCCTTCCATAACCAATACCATGATATCTCAAGCAAGTGGGAGAATATCAAAACTCAAGGAAACAAGGGTTTCCTGAAACTTGGGGAAGTGCATGAAGCACAGGGATACTTCAGACTTAGTCAGGGATAATCTCAGTATAATAATTCTATCTCTTCTCCTCTTTAAGGCCTTCCCGTAGAAGTCTATTTATACTTCTCCCAATTAGTTTTTTAGTTGGGAAACGGTCAAGGGCAATAAGAGGTAATCAACAAGAAAAAACCGTGAACTCCGCCCATAATTGAGGAAACTTAATATTTTTAATTGTTTTAACACATATACGCCGGTTGGGTATTGACTAACCCACGTGTACACGCTTTTATCTCAGGGAAAACTAGTGTACAATGAATAAAAGATTGTTTTTAAAATATTTGGACCAAGTCTGGAAGGAGGGGTTGCCTTAGGCCATAAACCGAGCATCACAAATACCAAGGGTGGTAAATGGTGCTATAACAGTGAAATAGTGGAAGAAAACCTGTTTGTAGTAGCACAGGTTAATAAAGAAGTTGAAGAGATAGAGATAGAGACAGAGATAGAGGCAGAGACAAACAAGGAAGCCCACAAAGAGAAAACAAAGGCAGAGGTAGAAGCAAAGAAGGAAGTGCAATAGGAGAAAGCTGTCATTGTAGAGAAGAAAAAACATAACCAATCTAGTTTTGCAAATATTTTTAATTCTAACATTGATTTCCAGTATGCAGGTACACAGAATGACTATGAAGAAGATTTAAATTTTCTTGAAACATGGCTTGCAACATCATGCCTTGATGAGTTCTGTATAGAAGTTGCATAAATGAATGTTGAAGACAACACGCATGATGAAGAAATTAATGAAATTTTCAAGTATTGGAATCCTGAAGAGATGGAATTATATTATGGTGTTATGTTGCAGTAGATTGATGATGAAAATTGCACTACGAAATATAACATGTGGTAGCATCCCACACACAAAACATTTTTTAAAGAAGTCCAAGATATGCTTAGAAAACCTAGAAGAATGGAAGACCTGCACCAACAAATGAAGAAACTGAGGTTTGAAGGATACAACAAAGAGAAAAAGTTGAAACAATTTAGAGGCTATAGGATCTGGAAGAAGAGAAGAAGAAAAGTAAATGTAGTTGAAGTCAATTTTTTAAATTGTAAGCCTAGTTGAGACATAGACCAACATGCATTTTAATTAAATTTTTATGTGGTTGTAATTAAGGGGGAGTGTTGGAGAATCTAATTCCAACCACCTGTTAGGTGTCAAAATCGTCCCTCCAAGTGTCTAAGTTCAGTTTCACTGGGTCCAGTTTAAGTCAAGTTTGACTCGAGTCATTTATTACTGATGTTTCCAATGTAATCTTATTTAAGTGATTTGTAATACTCAAAAGAGTAGTCCTCTGCTCCATCGTTTTGGTCTCTTCAATTTTTTTCAATATGGAACACAAATCATTTTTTGAAATTGTCTTTCACCAATATGTTGCCTCCTCCGCGCACACCTTTTTCCTTGATTTATTCATTCATTATGTTCTTTGTTTTAAGACTTTTGCTCCCATGTTACCATAATATAGTTTATAATTTACAATATGCTCATTTTATTCGTAGGGATTATAAGACCCCACATTATATGTTTTACATGTATTGTATTATAATATATGTTGTATGGTACTCAATGTGCCTTTTTATTTGTTATGTAATATATTTATATTTCCTATCACATCACTATAACCAGCCTAGATCCATCTTAACTCCAGATCTATCAAGCACCGAGAGGGATCAAATCCCTCGAGGTGGAAACCTCTTTTTGGAGTGTAAAACTTGAGGAAAGGTTTGCACCTCGGGAGATTTGATCCCTCTCGGTGCTTGATAGATCCGGAATTAAGATGGATCTAGGTTGGTTTCAGTGCCGTGCGGCCAAAGAAAATCTAACGAATATATGATAATTTTATCAATAATATGTAAATTCATCTAATACTAATATAATCATTTTTAATATATCTTAGATTAATCTGGTCATTTTAATTTTAAATTTTCATAGTTACCTCAGTTTGTTGAGATGATAAATATTGTTAATAACATAAATGATGAAAAATGATGAAATAAAATTTGTGAATGTAAAGTGATGATGTAATAGTGGTGAATGATAGAAAATGTGAATAATAAGAATACAGTCAATTACAAATGGTCCTCATTTTGATTAATCTCAAACTATTTTCTTCTATTATTCTTATTGTCATCCTTTTCACTTTTGTCATTTTTTGATATCTATTGTCATTTTTTCATATCGCTTATATGAAAATGACAAATTGAATTGTAAAACATTTAAATCTTTAGCTCAAGCTATTGTAGTAAACATCATACATTGTTTCTCTTTCTCTCCAAATTAATAGGTTGAATTACTATAACACAAAAATCAATGTACATTGTCAATCATTTTTTGTGCTTACTCTAGAATCAATCCATAATATTAATCCAATCACTTTAAAATTAATGTGCCATCATACACATCAAATCATAAATCACCATCTACACTGAAATCAATGCATCTAATGCAAGCAATCAAATAGGATTAGAAATAAACATTTACACTCAAATCAATGCATCTAGTGCATGTAAGAAAATAGGATTATAAACCAACATCTACACTAAAATCAATGCATTTAGTGCAAGTAAGAAAATAGGATTATAAACCAACATCTACACTTAAATTAATGCATCTAGTGCAAGCAATCAAATAGGATTAGAAATCACCATCTACACTGAAATCAATGCATTTAGTGCAAGAAATCAAATAGGATTAGAAAGCATCTACATTGAAATCAATGCATCTAGTGCAAGTAATCAAATATTATTAGAAATAAACATCTACATTGAAATCAATGCATCTAGTGAAAGCAATCAAATAGGATTAGAAATCACCTTCTACATTGAAATCAATGCATTTAGTACAAGAAATCAAATAAGATTATAAATCATCTACATTGAAATCAATGCATCAAGTGCAAGTAATCAAATATTATTAGAAATAAACATCGACATTGAAATCAATGCATTTAGTGGAAGCAATCAAATAGGATCATAAATCACCATCTACATTGAAATCAATGCATTTAATGCAATCAATCAAATAGGATTAGAAATCATCTACATTGAAATCAATGCATCTAGAGAAAGCAATCAAATATCATTAGAAATCAACATCTACACTAAAATCAATGCATCTAGTGCAAGCAATCAAATAGGATTAGAAATCACCATCTACACTGAAATCAATGCATCTAGTGCAAGAAATATTCTTCCCTCTCTCCCCCCTCCATATATATCTATATCTCCCTCCATCTCTCCTTATTTGTCTCTCTATCTCAACCCCCCAAACATACACACTCTCTCACTCCATATCTATCAATCTCTCTCTCACTCCCTCCCTCTTTCAATCTCTCTCTTATTGTTAGGTCCCTATAATACTAGTGATTCCCCCATTACTATTGTCATTGTAGCCCTTATTGTTATTATTGTGCATCTATTGTCCCCATATTGTTATTAGTGTGCCCCATAGAAACCCACTATTGTTATCGTTGTGCCCTTATGTTATTACTGTTATGTCGGCTTTGATTATATTGTGACTCCTTAGACTTCTATATATAGAAAGGAGGTTTAGTCATTTGAATCATCCAAGAATTGTTCATTTGTGTAATGTGAAGGAGGTTGTCCCCTCGAAGAGGATAATTTTGAAGGCATTCATCTATATTTTCTTCTATTTTGTGAGTTGATTGCATAATATTTGGTAATAGAGCTTTGGATTTTAGGGTTTCCCTGCTCCAAAACTGTTTTTCTGTGACGTTCAGAAGCTAAAAAAAAACCATTTGAGCCGTAATCACTTTGAACCTCAGGTTCGAATTTCAGATCTTGTCTCGCTATATTTTTAGAGATATGATCCAAGGAAGTTAGGGATTTTGCAGGATCCTGAATTATATCTCAAATAGGTGACCTGGGGAAAATCGTCATAACTTTTATTCTCAGAATCAGATTGAAATTTCGTAAGAAGTTTTAGAAAGAGGATGGCCTGTAGTTTTCTTTATATCAGTTTTAGGTACTAAGTTTGAAACAATGACACGTGGAACTTCATATAAATTCGTTCTACTGAACCAGTCTATAAATAGGTCACCGTGGGATATTTAGCATAACTCTTCCTTGGAGAATAAAATCTTGATCAGACTTGTGGGGTTAGAAAGAGGACTTAGAGGGCTACCACAGTACGCAATTTTAGATCTTGGAGATCCTCAATTATAGACATAGAGCAGATTCAATATAGAGCTCTTACAAAGTGAAAAAGGGTGTGTAGTTTTTTCTTTAATTTTGCATTAGATTGGTTTGAAAAATTAGTTTTAAGGAATTCAAAGGGCATAGTGAAGCATTATTATCATTAATTGATGCCCCGGAGAAATAAAATGGAAACACCTAGTAAGCAACATGAAAGCTCTAGCATGACTCATGAAGAAGAGGAAGAAATGCAACATGATATATCAAAATTACAAGACCAAGTGCAACAAAATTCGCTCTCACAAAAAGTAATAGAAGCTAAGAGGGATGGTTTAAAGGAAGGCCTAGAAGATAAAATGGATGGTTTAAAGAAAGGCATCGAAGCTAATATGAATGATGTGGAAGCTAATATGGATGGTTTGGAAGCTAAGATGGAAGGCAAAATAGACGATTTGAAAACAGATTTGACAAAGTTGCTAAAAGATATGTTTATGAATGGAGAAAGGGTAGTAAAGGAAACTCATGATGAGAACAAAATAAATGTTAATCATGATTTCATAGACTCTAATGTTGGATTAAAGACCCACCATGTTCCAAAGATCGATATGAGGAAGTTTGATGGCAAGGATCCTGTAACATGGATACTGCAGATGGAGCAATTTTTCAATCTCCATAATGTGCAAAACACACAAAAGGTACATATTGCAACTTTATATTTGGAACCACATTAGTTTGTACGGTATCAATGACTTTTCTCTTGTAAACAAATTGTCACTTGGGTAGTTTTTACGAAAGAAATGATAGCACATTATGAGGATACAAAAAACAACAACTTTTTTAGCCAATTGATAAATCTCAAACAAAAGGATTGAATGATGGAGCACATTGAGGACTTCCAAAAATTGGATATAAGGGTGAAAGATATTCCAGAGGAGCATAGGATTGATGTGTTCATAGGGACTTTATAGGATCACATCCAACATGAAGTTCTCCTTTGGGAACTTGATTCATTGGAGAAGGCATTCAGGTTGGCAAGAAAAATGGAAAGCAAAATTATAGCAACTAGGAAGCCTACCACTCACAACTATAAAGATGGAAGTGTTGTTGCCCTAGCCTTCCACAACCTACGAGGTTGACACCACAACAATTGGAAGAAAAAAGAGCAAAAGGGATTTGTTACATTTGTGATAGCAAATACACTAAAGATCATAAGTGTGCTGAGAAGAAATTATTTTACATAGATTGTGAACAGGAGGAAGAAAATGAACAAGAAATGTCAAAAGAAGATGATATACACCAGGAACAAACTCTAGAGAAAGAAGAAATGAATCCGACCATATTTTGTAATGCATTGGATGGAATTACCACTCCTCAAACTATCAAGATAGAAGGACATATCAAGAAGAAAAATGTAATAGTGTTCATTGATTCGGGCAGTACCCATAATTTTATTCATTGTAAGATAGCTAAGGAATTGAATTGGTTCCTATATCTAGCACCATAGTGTCAAGTGATGGTTGCAAGTGGAGAAACCATAAATTGCTCTGGAAAGTGCCATAACATCAAGCTATCCATGGGAGAATATGTATTGAATAGCCCAATGTTTTCCATTCCAATGGGTAGTGCTGATGTTGTGCTAGGAGTCCAATGGCTACAATCCTTGGGTACAATAGCTTTTATTTTTCAAGAAATTTTCATGAAATTTTATGCGGAAAGAAAGGAAGTTGAATTAAGGGGTATTGCAGGGAAATCAGGAAAGATAATCAACTCTAATGGAATGACAAAGCTTCTAAAGAAAGAAAAAAGAGGCGTAATTGCACAATTATGTTCGCTAGAGATTCCCACATCGAAATCATTTATTTGTCGAGATCTCCAAAAAGTATTGGAAAATCATTCCAAGGTATTTGAGACTCCTAAAGGCCTCCCACCTATTCATGATCATGATCATGCTATTCATTTGGTTCGAGGAAGTGTTCCTCCAAAAATTAGGCCTTACAAATGTCCCTATGCCCAAAAGAGTGAAATTGAACATATGGTTGCAGAAATGATAGAGGTTGGTATAATTCAACCTAGTTAAAGTTCTTTCTCTGCTCCAGTAGTATTGGTGCACAAGAAGGATGGCCTCCTATTCATTTATTTCTCGAGATCTCCAAAAAGTATTGTACAATCATTCCAAGGTATTTGAGACTCTTAAAGGCCTCCCACCTATTCATGATCATGATCATGCTATTCATTTGGTTCGAGGAAGTGTTCCTCCAAACATTAGGCCTTACAGATATCCCTATGCCCAAAAGAGTGAAATTGAACATATGGTTGCAGAAATGCTAGAGGTTGGTATAATTCAACCTAGTTAAAGTTCTTTCTCTGCTCCAGTAGTATTGGTGCACAAGAAGGATGGCCTCCTATTCATTTATTTCTCGAGATCTCCAAAAAGTATTGGACAATCATTCCAAGGTATTTGAGACTCCTAAAGGCCTCCCACCTATTCATGATCATGATCATGCTATTCATTTGGTTCGAGGAAGTGTTCCTCCAAACATTAGGCCTTACAGATATCCCTATGCCCAAAAGAGTGAAATTGAACATATGGTTGCAGAAATGCTAGAGGTTGGTATAATTCAACCTAGTTAAAGTTCTTTCTCTGCTCCAGTAGTATTGGTGCACAAGAAGGATGGATCATGGCACATGTTTCTAGATTATAGGGAGCTCAACAAGCTCACTATTAAAGATAAATTTCTCATTCATTGATGAATTATTGGATGAATTGCATGGAACAATTTACTTCACCAAGTTGGATCTTCGTTCAAGATATCATCAAATCATAATGAAGACTGAAGACATTCTGAAAACAACATTTAGAATTCATGAGGGTCATTATGAATTTTTGTCATGCCTTTTGGCCTTACCAATGCACCTTCTATATTTCAAGGTTTGATGAATTCCATTTTCAAACTCTTCCTTAGAAAATTTGTGTTAGTATTTTTTGATGATATACTAATCTACAACAAGTCTTGGAAGGATCATGTTCAACATGTTGGCATGGTGCTCAAACTATTGGAGGAGAAACAATTATATGCAAAAAGCTCTAAATGTTTCTTTGGAGTACAAGAGGTGGAATATCTGGGTCATATTGTATCTCATGAAGGCATTAAGGTAGACCCTAGCAAAATTAAATCCATTAAGGAATGGAAAATCCCCACATCCATAAAGCATCTACAAGGATTTCTCAGGTTGACAGGTATTATCACAAGTTTGTTAAGAATTATGGGAGAATAGCAGCACCTCTAACAACATCATTGAAGAAAGATGCATTTTCATGGACTCCAGAAGAAATAAAGGCCTTTAAACATCTTAAAGAGGAAATGTGCCAAGCACCGGTCTTAGCTACGTCGGACTTCACAAAAACCTTTATTATGGAATGTGATGCTTCAGGAAATGGAATAGTTGTTGTTTTAATGCAAGAAGAAAGACTCATTTCTTTCAAAAGTCATCCAATCAAAGGAAAGTATTTACACAAAGCTATTTATGAGAAGGAAATGTTGGAAATACTACATGCACTTAAGAAATGGCGACCCTACCTAATGGGAAGACACTTCAAGGTAAAAACAAATCATGATAGTCTTAAATAATTTTTAGAACAAAGATTATCCTTTGAAGAGCAGCGAAAATGGGTCACAAAGATGTTGGGTCATGACTTTGAAATCATCTACAAAACAGGGAAGCAAAATGTTGTGGTAGATGCACTCTCAAGAAAGGATGAGGATGTGGAAGCATTGCTTTATGCCATTTCTATTATCCAACCAGATTGGATAAATGAAGCAAGGGATGAATGGAAGAATGATGAAGAAGTTTGAGCACTCATTCAAAAGATACAACAAGATGCCAGTACATTTGATACATTTAGCTGAAAAAATGAATCGTTATGGTACAAAGATCACTTATACCTATGTAAGAATTCCCAACTCAAACAAAATATTCTTATGGAATTGCATACTTCTCCCTTAGGAGGGCACTCAGGATTTTTAAAAACTTACCACATGGTTAAGAAGGAATTTTTTTGGGATGGCCTTAAATTAGATATTCAAAAGTTCAAGGTGAATGTTTGTTTTTCCAACAAAATATAGTTGAAACAATTAAGACCCCAGGTCTATTACAACCTTTATTCATTCCAAGCCAATGTTGGGAGGAGGTTTCAATGGATTTTATCACAGGTTTACCCAAGTCCGAAGGAAAGAGTGTCATCATGGTGGTAGTTGGCAAACTTACCAAGTATGCACACTTTTGTGCATTATCGCATCCATTTAAAGCCAGTACAATTTATACTACATTTATGGAAACAATTCAAAAGCTACATGGAAACCCAAACATTATTGTAAGCGACAAAGATCCCATTTTCACTAGAAATTTTTGGACAAAATTATTTTCTTGTCTCGGTACTCAGTTAGCTCATAGCTCATCTTATCATCCTCAATCTGATGGGAAAACTCAATTAGTAAACAAATGTTTGGAAGGATATCTTCATTGCTTTATATCTGATAAACAGACACAATGGGTCAAATGGTTACCTCTAGCTGAATGGTGGCATAACACTTCCTTCCATACTGCGGCAAAAATTACCCCATTTATGGCACTTTATGGATATCATCCACCATCCATCACATCATATTTAAGAGAAAATTCTAAGGTTCAAGCAATGGAAGATCACATTGAGCATCAAAAACAGGTTCTCCAACTCTTAAAGGATAACCTCACATTGGCGCAAAATAGAATGAAACAACAGGTAGATCAACATCGCAGCGAAAGAAGTTTTGATGTAGGTGACTATATATTCCAACGGCTACAACCATATAAAAAAATGTCCCTCAAGCAAGCTGAGAAGGATAATAAATTACACCAAAATATTATGGTCTGTACAAGGTGTTGCAAAGGATTGGTACTATGGCATACAAATTAGAGCTTCATGCAACTTCCTGAGTGCACCCAGTTTTCCATGTTTCATGTTTAAAGAAAGTTATAGGTCACAAGCTCCCAGTTCAAACAATATTGCCAAAACTTGAAGAGGAAGGAAAAATCATATTGGAACCTGAAGCAGTCACAGAAACAAGAACTCGACAGCTATGAAATAAATCAATTTCGAAGTATCTCATCAAGTAGAAGAACTTACCCGCTAAATATTTCACATGGGAGGATGAGAATTTTATACAGAAGCATCCAGAACTACTCAAGTGTTGAGGACAACACTTTTCTGAAGGAGAGGGACATGTTAGGTCCCTATAATACTAGTGATTCCCCCATTACTATTGTCATTGTAGCCCTTATTGCTATTATTGTGCCCCTATTGTCCCCATATTGTTATTAGTGTGCCCCATAGAAACCCACTATTATTATTATTGTGCCCTTATGTTATTACTGCTACGTCGGCTTTGATTATATTATGACCCCCTAGACTCCTATATATAGAAATGAGGTTTATTCATTTGAATCATCCAAGAATTGTTCATTTGTGTAATGTAAAGGAGGTTTCCCCCTCAAAGAGGTCGATTTTGAAGGCATTCATCTATCTTTTCTTCTATTTTGTGAGCTGATTGCATAAAACATATTCCCTCTCTTCACTTTCCATCTATATCCCTATCTCCCTTTGTGATCCAAGTGGATATTGGTGGCAACCTTCCAAGTCCACTTGGACCCTCACCATTGTTTCTTTTAGCTTTTCAGTTTCCTTAATTGTAGCATAGTTTATTATTTTTAGCAATTTTTCGGGTCCTAAACTTCCGAAGCCATTTTGAGGCCCTAAATGATGTTTTTTGGGAAAATTGGGAGGAACATGGGTCCATGGACCATGTTGCTCTTCCCAAAGTTGTAATTCTTGGATAGATCTTTCTAATGAGATATTGTGTGCGTTAAACGGAGACCGTACGCCAAAGTTACAACCCCAGGAAGTTGATGTACCAATTTACCCAAACGGGGCCCATAGTTTGGTGTTTCATCTTCTAGGGTTAGCTTTTTGGATGTTTAAGGTTTTCCATTGTTGATCAACAATAAATAGGCCTTCGAGCCTCATTGTAACATAGTTCAGAGGCATGTAGCCACCACATCTCTTCTTAGAGATAAGCTACCATCGCCCTAGCTAGTTTATTTCCATTGTTGTTTGTAAGCATATTTCAGTATTTTACATTAATGAAATGAAGTATTATTTTTGTTGCATCTCTGTGTTTATGGTTATCTCTATAATTTGTTGCATTCCTATTTAAATCTGGTTCAGTGGTATCAAAGCGGTCTGCTTTTTATTTCTATGTTTTTCTTTGCATGTCCCCAACGAGGTCGAGATATAAGGAGTTAGGTCTTGAACTGGTCGAACCTTTGCAAGACCAACCCCGCAAATCCCAACAGCCTCCCATGGTGGATGAAAAGAAAGATGAGGGGGTAGGAGATCTCATCAAAATCTTGCTCGAAGAAGCCCTCAAGTGACAAAGGAATGCGATGATGGATAGCTTTGCCCAAATCCTTCAGCGGCTACCCAAGGGCGATGCATCGGCTTCCAACAGCTAATTGAGAAACGCCACACCGTTTAAGGTACAAGTTAATTATGAAATCCCCATATTCGAGAGTCAAATAGACACAGATGTTGTCGATAAATAGTTAAATCTGCTAGAGGGTTATTTTTCTGTTCATGATTTTTCCAGTCACAAAAAGATTATTTTCGCTCTTCTCAAAGCAGCCCCCACGTCAAGGACTGGTGGGAAACCTACTGCGATCAGAAGGATGAAAGTACAAGCTCACTATTTTCAGTCGCACCAACTTGGGATTCATTCCGAGATGCCATCAAGGAGCAGTACTACCCTGTCGGAAGCTATGATGATCAATACATAAAGTGGACCACGTTGCGGCAGGGAAGGGACCAAGACGTGCTAGACTTTACCATATTTTCCATACCCTTTGCACAAAGTTGGGTATCAAGGATTCAGAGTAGGATTTGGTACTTAAATACCGCGGCTACCTGCACAAGTACATCAAGGAAGAAATAGAATTCTTGAACATCCCCTTGCTCGGCATGGCATATCAATATGTCGTTAAGGTCGAGCAAAAGTTTAAACAGAAGAAGCGAGACTTTAGATCTGCAAATCCGAAGTAAGGGAAAGGTGCACCCAAACCGTAGAACAAAGGACAAATCCAAGGCAGGGTAGCCCAAGACAATCCGCCAAAGCTACAAGCAAAGAACAATGTCGTGAAGCTGAAAAAGGACATGGGAAAGTGGTGTGAGTTCCATAAGAGCTCCACTCACAACACAAGTGAGTGTTGGGCCAAGCAGTCACTAGTGGCTGAGCTAAAGGTTTCAGAATGAGATGCATCTTCCGACTCTGAGTCAGAACCGGACAAGGGGAATGACAAGGGGAAGTAGATTATCGATGTGGAGCCCAATGCCACTGTTGCCACCACGAAGATCCAAAAGGAGGAACCCGAAGATCCAGAGGAGGAGGAGCATCTCTTCCACTCCGAGATGTGGGTAAACGGATCCCCGCTACAGTTCATTGTCGATAGTGGGATCCAAAAGAACCTCATTTCAGCAAAGGTCATGAAGCGGTTGGGCTTACTGTTATAGACAATTTTGTGCCTTGCAGCATCAGGCATGAATTGTCAATAATCCAAGGGATCCAAAGTCCCTAAACATGATGTTCCTACCCCTAGAGGAACAAGGTCAGCAAACCAACAGCTCTCAGATCAGTTCTCCACCTGAAAACACTCAAAAACAAGCAATCCTGAAATCAAAGCAGGTGCTCCACTAGGCTTCTGCGCTGAAACTCAACTCCTCCATGGTGTACCTACGTTGCAAAGCAGTTAGAACAAAGGCCACCTGCGCTGAGCGAGATGGGACAAGTGGCACACTGAGTCATTGCTCTGGAATCTTCCAAAAATGACACTTGGATCAGGGATTTCGCCTTGTGATGAGTCAGAGGCTCTGTTTCTCCAAGTGGAAGCAAGGTTCTCTAAGTGGACTCAAGAACTGAAGATCAACTGAAGAGAGAGAGGACACAAGGCAGCTACACACCAGTTGCAAGCTGACTCATCCTTTCTCAATTCATCTATATATTGAGCTCTCTCCTATGAGCTCAGGAGGCTGGAATTTTGTGCAAAGTAATGATATGCTGTTGGTTTCACTATAGAACTATTGGGTGATTGCTTGAAGGAGATGAAGAGGAGAAATTCTTTCTACTGGGAGGTGTTGCTGGATTGGGGCCTTCAATGGTTGTAACACTCTCAGAACTTTATTTCTTCCATTAATAAAAGCTATTGAGGTTCTTCTATATGCACTTGTTTCAATGATGTATTGTGATAATTGTATATTTGATTTATGCTAATCCTTGAATCAGTTATGATTGCATGCTTTTTGTAGTTTCCTTCTTTGTTATTTTGCAGGATCTCATTGTAGCTGGGCCAGCAAAAGAGTAAGGAGCTGGGAGCAAGCAGCAAAGAGAAGAGTTTGGATTCGACATTAAGCGCAAGGAAACGGTTAGTGCATTTCTTCATTCTCTCTTGCTTTCATAAAGAAGTAAACCTTAAGTAGTTTTCTTTACAGTTTTTGCTGAGGTACTATCACCCTTAGAGTGGGATAGGGTCATCCGAATCGGATACTTTTCCCTACAACAAACTGGCGAATCCGCTGGGGATCGTATCTGTTTGATTGTTTGTAGTATTTTGCTATTCATTTCCTGAACAAAAGAGTACCAAATCAAAAAGCTTTTGACTATATCAAAAGCAAAGTAGAGGGCAGCTACTCTAGCTCATTTCTGAGCATGTTCATGATTTGAAGAGCTGATCTACAAGGATCCTTGTAAGCTCTTAGTGATAGCTTTTCATCTTCCTTGTCATCCCTTAGTGTGTGCTTGACTGATAGCTTCTGATTTGAGCAAAAACTGTGAATTTTTGAGAAAATTGTGACCCGGAAACTGAGAAAACGCAACTTTCGTTTTCCAAAGCAGGTAGTACACAGGCTACCTGCTTTGCAACGCAGGTCCCGAAGGGGCTACCTGCGCTGAGAGCCAGACTGGCTGTGCAGCACCTGCGTTGGCCCAATTTTGCCTTGTGCATTTGGGGTTTCCTCCCTTTTTCTTGCCTGTTTTCACTATAGATTTTGCAGCCAGTTACCAGTCTTGTACCTGTTCTGAAACCAACCTTACTTGCCATCATTCCGCCTCTGTTATATAACGAAATTGTACTTGTTCTTTTGTATTTCTTACATCATTTACAATTTCCCATAACGAAAGTGAACTAGTCTTGCTTTGGCCTCTTAGATCTGAACCTGTGTTAGGCATTTTGCTGGTCTAAAGAGTTAGCTTGTTTGTTGTCCATAGCTGATTAGTCTTTTTACTTTCGTCATTATGGTTTGATTTCATGTATTTCCAGTGATTAAACAAGTAAATCTTAAGGTGTCTTTTGATTTTGGACAGCTTGTTTACTTTCGCTTGAAATCGAAATCAAAGTTATATAATAACTTTCTTTTTGTAATACATCAACATTAAGAAAGGGAAAAGAAAATACATGCATTGTGCATTTTGCATTTGACTGTTTGCATGCTGATTTAGGAAATTTTGCATTAGTGTGTGCTCTATGATCTGTGTGAAAAGATTTGCCTTTCTTCTCCTCAGTAGTTAAGATTTTCAAAGTTGAAAGATTGAAAAGTTTGCTTCTCATCTTAGACTGCATTCAGGAATTTGTTACATACATCTCGTGGTGATCCTTAAAGGCAAACTGCTAAGCAAGATCAACATTAAAATAAATTCAATTTACATAACAACGCTTTGTAACATAACGCAAACACATAGAGGTCTAGGTAGAGACGTGTTCCGGTGTCGTTAAACGTAGTGACTGTCGATCTCTACGAAGGTGGGTGATTCCTCCTGAGAGTCGGTGGCACTAATACGGACTTGTGCTCCCACGTACTGTCGCGTATATATTGGGAGACCCCTATAGGAACAAAGCCTTTATCCATAGGAAGCCGTGTCGGCCGCCCTACTGATCGCGATGCAGTGAACACAGCATTCACGAAGATTGACCACCCGTACCGTAAAACGTATTCTGTGGTTTTGCGAAAGGTTTGGCACACCCTCTGCCTAGATCTCCAGAGCAGTTTCTTTTGGCCTTTTTCAAACTCTATAACTGAAAAAGTCCAACCGAGCATTTGTCACTTCGGGCTCGTTAATACATCGAAGGAGACTAGAGTCATCTTTAGCTTTTTCTTGACTCTTAAAAAATGAAAAAGCAAGTTGTGTCTAAAGCGTCGTTGATAAATTTATTTTAAGCGGAATAATCATCACCTTTCCCTCGTTGATCTTCGAAGTTAGTCTACCACAAGTGTAAGTTCTTGTAGAGTCGCGAGAAAATCTCTTGGATAGACTAGATATGTCTGAACAACCGCCATTCCAGCAATCATGTCAAGGACCTGAGCAACAAGTCTTTGTAAGTAATGGGCAACCATACTATAATGGTTATGCCCATCAACTTTGTCAAAGTTGCCAACATTATGCTGGTATGCAAAGACCCACTGCTCAGGCGATTCCATCTTATCCTGGATATGCTTCGCCTAACCTGAATCAACAGTTGCCCTTTGTAGCAACTCTAGAATTACCAGATCTAAACCGGCTGACGAATGATCCAATTGCTTATGCCCCTTGGTGGCCAGCGATTCCACATAAACTTCCATCAGACATTCCTAAATTTAATGGAAATCCGGGTGAAGATCTGTCAAATCATGTGATGACATTCCATCTATGGTGTTCATCGAACACCCTGAATGATGATTCGATAAGACTTCGCCTCTTTCAGAGGACGTTAACGGGTCCAGCGGCAAAATGGTACATTGAATTGCCTAGAGCTTCGTTCGACAACTTCAGTACCTTAGCCACAACCTTTTTAACCCATTTTCAATTACCGATAAGGTATGAAACGGGAACAGAACTCCTTACCAACTTCAAATAGACGACTGCCACCCACATATCTGATCATATACATGAGTGGCGTCGTCATCGTAGGATGGTGAAAACATATGTTCCCGATCAGCTGTTAGCTGAATGGTTTATAAAGTCGTTACTTCCTGCTATAACGGAAGATGTGGCCAAGGGGGGAGTCGTAACAGAGGAGCAAGTTATTGCTCGTGCACAGTATTTGGACTTAGTTTATACTCAGTCCGGCACGCTCTATGACAAAATACCCAACGCTCCTAGACCGGAATTTTCAATTCCTCCTCCTCCTAAATCAAACAATGACTCTCACGCCGGAGATGGCGTGATTGGAAAGCACAAAATTTCTAGTCAAAATGCAAATGAAGAACTTCTTGCCTCGGAAGTAAATGCCATGTCGACCGACAAGGGCAAAAAACTGAAGCAACCAGGGGGCAAGAAGAAAAAGACAGGGAGAAAAAGGAAACCCTCGGCAGGGTGTCATATATGCAATGAGGATCATTGGACGAAATATTGTCCACATATAGCTGAAGTTAAGAAACTCTTCAAGAGTTCAAAAACCCCAGCAGTATTGACTGATCCGTTTCCTAATCCAAGTCAAAATCTGGTTGCTAATCAAAATGCTTCCGGATCCCAAGTGCTTATGTTGTCTACCTCAAAGCAACAGAATAATGCTTTGACAAGGAGTAAAGATTACGGGAATCCAAAGCTGTCGAACAACAAGGTTAATGAACGACCTAGTAGTTCAACAACAACTTTGACCGAAGTTGTGCCACCCATCGTTCCTGAGCCAATGATAAAGTCGCCAAAGGGAGTAGTACACAAATCGACATTTAATCCTCGTGCCAAAGGAGCACAGAATTATAATATAGTAAAGGACCTGGCCCAATCGCCGTCCACTATGTCGACACTTGAGGTACCACAAAATTTCCCCTCCCAAGAGCAAGCTTTATTATCAGCAATAGGTGGGCTTGGCCCAATGGATTCCAATCTTGTGGCCTTTGATCATAAAGGATATGACCCTCAATTACCAGCTCAACTAGCTTTCCTTATTCAAGTGAAAGCCCTCAACAAAACTGTTCATCGAACAATTATTGATGAGGGGGCATCTACATGTCTTATGTCGATGAGTTGCTGGAAAGATTTAGGCTCACCACCCTTGTCGAAATCGTCAACGACGTTAAAAGCATTTGATGGACGATCATACACTCCATACGGGATTTTAAGTAACTTGCAAGTTGAACTGGGGGGCAAAACAGTAGGAATTGATGTTGAAGTAATTGATGGAAACCTCGATTACAACATCCTACTAGGAAGGCCCTGGATCTATGCCATGGCCACGATTGTGTCGACCTACTTCAGGAAGATTGCTTTTCCCTTCCAAGAAGGAATTACAATCGTCGACCAACAAACTTTTCTCCCCAATAGTTCACAAGTTACAGGAAGCATTCCAATGATCCATGGAAGGAATCATTTGCTCCAAAATATCAGAGTAGGTCTCCTAAAAGACCCTGCCTTAATGGGTACTTTCGCCCTACCGCCTCCAAGTAATCGGGCGGGAGTGGCCACGGTGGAAACCTACAAAATGAAATCTAATCCAATCTTCTGGTTGGATTCAGAAGATTCCTGAATATTTTGTCGGCATGGATCATCGCCCTAAAAGAAATACTGTAAATATAGTGGGCTCCGAGGACGGTTCTTATCTTGTGTCAACCTCGTTAAAAAATGAAACAAGGAGTTGAGGATAGTTCTTATCTTGTGTCAACCTCATTAAAAAATGAAACAAATCCCTGAGGTAAACCTTCATTCCAACAACCGAGTTGGATGCAATGAAGCTTGCGGGGCATGCACCTCGATTTGCATTATTATGCTGGGGGAATGCAAACTTATCTTCGAGCAGTTTTAGCACACAGTTCATGCTCGTTAAAAAATAAACGCAAGATCTGAGCAGTTTTAGCACATAGTTCATGCTCGTTAAAAAATAAACATAAGTTTGAGCAGTGTTCAAGCTCGTTAAAAAACGAACCCATCCCGGTAAATAACCTTGGTAAATGTAACCTTTGACAGCCATATAAAAACCATTGGTCGTGTTTGTGTACCGTCACCTCCATCCGTTCATTTGGCCAATCGTTCATCTCCATATGATTGTTTACCCATTTTGAGGAACAGCTGCGAAGAGTGATTTCACTAAGCCATCCTTGTGACACTGCCGTGATTGGAATATTCCAACCTGTACCTGGAATCTGCTGCTGCCCTGTTCATCACTCGTTCCTCAAAAGACGAGTCTTCTTTGAGCTCTTTTCACTGACTCGTAAAATATGAAAAGTTTGCCGAGTTTTGGCCTTCCAGCTCGTTAAAACGACCGGAAAGCTATCCCTCCTCTAGATTTTAATCTTTTTGGATTTGAGGGATTATTACACAAAAAGATCGAGCGCTTGTTTTGTTCGGCTCGTTAAAACGATCGAAAATTCATCCCTTCTGTATTGTTTTATACTTTTTCGGACTTAAGGGATTAGATGACGAAAAAGGAATTCTGGAGTTGACTTTATGTACCTTTTCAGACTCTCTAAAAATGAAAAGGACCGAGTTATCCTTGTCGTTAGACTCGTTAAATTCATTAAATAGCGACAAACTTGTCTTTAGACGAGAACGAGTTTCCCTATCGCTAGGCTCGTTAAAACATAGCGATGGGCTTGCCCGAAGGGCAGGTTATAGAACAAGCATATGTTATCCTCCTCAAGCTTGACAAAAATAAAGAGGTACTGGTCAGCAATGACTGGGGAAAAATTGGGAGAACCTCACAGCTTTAATGGTAGCAAGTCGCTCTTGAACATGACACTTTGTCCTCCGTATCACATCGAGTTGGGTTGTTTCATTCACCGGTCTCATCACCATGGTCCTCGCCACACCATCCACATTTGGGGTAATGCTACCAATCCATCACATCAGTGTCGTTATATGTTCAAGAGATGTTGTTCTGCAAAGAGTCAACCGTGTCCCATCCACTGCCATACATTGTCCTTCATCCATTTCATGACCGCCACCCTGAATCATACATCACAGTTTGTTTTCACCTCATCACAATCACTAGCTCCGTTCTGTGTCACTGATGTGGGATTCATTAAGGCCCTCCTTTGACGGATCGCTCCTTGTCGACATCAGCTCATTATCCAAGGAGTTGATCTAGGAACAACCCCTTCAGTACTTTGAAGCTTGCATGCCTCAATGGCAAGTTTCTCACTTCCGGCGACAGGTATACATCAATGACCTTCGACCAGAAGATTTTGCATGGTGGTCGACGCCAAGTCCTTTATTCCCACCATGTGAATTGTACTGCCGTACCTTGAGGGTCATCATCCTTATCGGTGATTCCTCTCGCGCTTGTTAACGGTTTACATCATTGACCGGTAATCAAGCGATGTCTTTCCATGTTCGACTTCAAGAAATTCTCACATGGATCGACTTGTACATCGAGTGAAGATCGGAAGAGATTGAAGACCCCAGATCTAGTTTCATCCATCCGGGCTGCGATATATATTCAGGATATAAAGACATTTGATATGTACATCATTGCAGCAGATGATCATCCTTCTCAAAGGATGATAATTTCAGCAGAGAATTATCAGTCTATCATCAGACGATCGTCTGTGCTATGTACCAAAATGAATTTATAAAGCTGAGCATGGGAATGCCCGCCTCAGCTAGATCATGAAAAAGTATGAAAAATAATGTATTGTATTGTATCTTATTACAGGACACTTCTCAGCAGATTGAATGAACTTCGGATCCTCCTAATAAAGCATTTCACCCGATAAACGACCTCATACTTTAGGGGGCATCTGTTATAGACAATTTTGTGCCTTGCAGCATCAGGCATGAATTGTCAATAATCCAAGGGATCCAAAGTCCCTAAACATGATGTTCCTACCCCTAGAGGAACAAGGTCAGCAAACCAACAGCTCTCAGATCAGTTCTCCACCTGAAAACACTAAAAAACAAGCAATCCTGAAATCAAAGCAGGTGCTCCACTAGGCTTCTGCGCTGAAACTCAACTCCTCCATGGTGTACCTGCGTTGCAAAGAAGTTAGAACAAAGGCCACCTGCGCTGAGCGAGATGGGACAAGTGGCACACTGAGTCATTGCTCTGGAATCTTCCAAAAATGACACTTGGATCAGGGATTTCGCCTTGTGATGAGTCAGAGGCTCTGTTTCTCCAAGTGGAAGCAAGGTTCTCCAAGTGGACTCAAGAACTGAAGATCAACTGAAGAGAGAGAGGACACAAGGCAGCTACACACCAGTTGCAAGCTGACTCATCCTTTCTCAATTCATCTATATATTGAGCTCTCTCCTATGAGCTCAGGAGGCTGGAATTTTGTGCAAAGTAATGATATGCTGTTGGTTTCACTATAGAACTATTGGGTGATTGCTTGAATGAGGTGAAAAGGAGAAATTCTTTCTGCTGGGAGGTGTTGCTGGATTGGGGCCTTCAATGGTTGTAACACTCTCAGAACTTTATTTCTTCCATTAATAAAAGTTATTGAGGTTCTTCTATATGCACTTGTTTCAATGATGTATTGTGATAATTGTATATTTGATTTATGCTAATCCTTGAATCAGTTATGATTGCATGCTTTTTGTAGTTTCCTTCTTTGTTATTTTGCAGGATCTCATTGTAGCTGGGCCAGCAAAAGAGCAAGGAGCTGGGAGCAAGCAGCAAAGAGAAGAGTTTGGATTCGACATTAAGCGCAAGGCAACGGTTAGTGCATTTCTTCATTCTCTCTTGCTTTCATAAAGAAGTAAACCTTAAGTAGTTTTCTTTACAGTTGTTGCTGAGGTACTATCACCCTTAGAGTGGGATAGGGTCATCCGAATCGGATACTTTTCCCTACAACACTTACCGACCATAGCACATCCACAACCGTACACCATCGGGTGGCTTCACCAAGGACGGGATCTTCGCGTGAGCCAGCAGTGTCACCTTCCATATAACATCAAGCCCTTCATGGATGAGGTATTGTGTGACATTGCTCCCCTTGAAGCTTGTGATGTATTATTAGGACAACCATACTTGTGGAAGTGACATGCTATGTATTAATCAAGGCCCTGTGCTATTATTGTTACTTTGGGAAATAAGTTGTACAGGATACCGAAAATAGCACCACCTACTACCATATCTTTGGTTACTGCAAAACAATGCAGTAAGCTAATTTCCAAAATCAGGAAATTTGTTTTCTTGATAATACTCCCTCAAGGAAAGAAGAAGATGGTGGCCACGACCTCCAGACAGGGCCCCTCCGCACGACAACTATAGATGGATAAGATCGTGGAGGAGTACGAGGACATCTTCACCTCCCCTATAGGGGTTCCTCTGCACTGTCAGACCAAGCACCCCATCGATATGACCCCAGGTGCGCTGCTGCCCAATGGACCAATCTATCAACACTCCGTTCTAGAGAATGATGAAATTAAGAGGTAGATTCAGTTACAGAAAGGTCACATCCATTTGAGTTCATCGCCTTGTGGAAGCCCGATCGTGTTGGTACAAAAGAAGGATGGGACTTGGAGACTCTGTATTGACTATCGGGCACTGAACAAGATCATTGTCCGTAATAGGTACCCGATCCCACGGATTGATGACCTCCTGGATCAACTGAAGGGGGGGGAATATTTCAGTAAGATCGATTTGAAGTCAGGATATCACCAGGTACCATTCGAACCCTTCGATGTGTGGAAGACTACCTTCAAAGCCAACGAGGGCCTCTTCGAATGGTTGGTTATGCCTTTTGGATTGACGAATGCTCCTGCAACCTTCATGAGACTAATGGATGACATCTTGTGGCCATTCACCAACTCATTTGTAGTGGTATACTTGGATGACATCTCGATCTTCAGCTAGAGTTGGGAAGAGCACCTCCACCACATCCGACAGGTTCTCCAAACACTTCGGGAACACAAGTTATGTGTCAATTTGGAGAAATGCACTTTTGGCATGACCCAAGTTCAGTATCTGGAATACATAATTGATGAATAGGGGGTGCATGTGGATCCATCCAAGATCTAAGTCATTTGGTATTGGCCATCTCCAACCACTCTAATAGAGCTCTGCAACTTTCTAGGTCTTGCCAACTTCTATCGCAGGTTCGTGTTGGGATTTTCTCATATCACTTAGCCCTTGAGTCAAGTCACCAAGGGAGGAGTGAAAGAAAAATTATTTTGGTCTAAATCTCAATAGAAGGCATTCACAGAGTTGAAAGATTGCCTCTGCACGGCACTAGTGCTCGCATTACCAGACTTGCAACAACCATTTGAGGTCAAGATAGATGCCTCTGAATATGCTATTGGGGTAGCCCTTACTCAACACGGGCATCCAGTGGCATATCATAGTGAGAAACTTTCAAACGCATTCTGAAAGTATCCCGCTTATGACAAGGAGATGTATTCCATTGTGCAAGCTTGCCAAAATGGAAGCATTACATTTTGGGGAATGAAACGGTCATCCACACAGACCACCGACCCCTGTAGTTCATATAGACCCAAGGGAAATTGCAGAATGATCGCCATCAGAAGTGGTCCACATACCTGCAACAGTTCCATTTGAATATCAAGTATAAGAAGGGCAGTACCAATAATGTTGCAGATTGCCTCAGTCGACCACCGATCATGGCGTTAACCACTATGCTCAACTCTTCTGGGCACGAGACTTCTGATTGGCCACACATACCAGACACTCTTAGAGGGTCAGCATGTTCAGATTTCACCTCCAGGATGCCCTGTTATGCCACCTAGGTCACCTTTGTGTTCCTTCAAGCGAGCGTGCCAAGATGATTTGGGAAGCACACTACAGTCGGTCTGTTGGGCATTTTGGGGTCAGGAAAACGGTGGCAGTACTGCAAAAGTATTTCTATTGGCTGAATCTTCAACATGATGTCAGGAAGTACATCAGATCATGCACTGCCTGTGCCATTTCCAAACTGAACATCAAGAAGCAAGGCCTCTATACCCCGCTGCCTACCCCTAGTCGACGTTGGGAATCCATCTCCATGGATTACATGTTAGGCCTTCCTTCTACTAAGCATGGAAAAGACTGTTTTTTTTTTGTCGTCGACAGGTTCTCGAAGATGACCATTATGGTGGCCTGCAAGAAGAATATCACAACAGAAGCCATTGCTAAACTCTTCTTTGAATGAGTGTGGGTACACTTTGGGATCCCACAGTCTATCATCTCAGATCGGGACAACAAGTTCCTCAGTACATTTTGGTCCAGTCTCTGGTCGATACTGGTGTTGAATCCCCGAAAATCGGGTCGACAACAAGGGGATACCCGCCCGGTCCGGACCTTGGTTGGAAGCTCCTTATCCATTTGGTATAGCGGGTCCGACTGGGGATAATGGGACCAGTTTCCCAATCTATGAGTGTGTGTGTGTAGAATTCGATGTTGCTGACCTAACAGTTCCTATTTAAGATATTCTAATTCAAACTTTAATCTAATTCTATGCTATTGTAATCTAATAAACATCACATCTAAATCTATACTAACCCGGGATGTAATTATTCTATTATGCGATCTAAAGAGATTTCAAATAACAACTGGTAATAAAGATCATTCAGCGATTATAAGAAAGGAAATCAATCAAGATGAACCACTTCACATAAAAAGTTAGACAAAACAGTTGTGAAAAACATATCGCATAATGAGCTATTCATACATTAGGCATAAATAAATAGCTATCACCATACAAAAGTGCCAAATCATAACTCAAGCATTCATGCAATAATACATAAACAACTAAAAACTGTATAGCACTTTAACATATAAGCAGAAATGGTCAAGAGATAAAAGTACCATTTATGACTAGTCCTACTCATAAGCTTCAAGCAACAATGATTTATCTCTCCTTGCTCTAACATCCACTAAGAGTATAGAAGTGCAACATCAGTAGCAGATATCAAATGCAAACATCAACAAATCTTGATCCATTCATTCACCAAAACCTCCTCTGAGGGTGCAAAAGTGCATGTTCTGAGGACAAGCTTTTGATAAATTTCTGGACCCTTCTTTAAATGCATGAGAAGGGTTTAAATACTACTAACTAAATAACTTAATTACATAGATTCAGGATACGGTTTAAATGACCGCCCTTTTTCTAAGCAAAACTATTTCTAAAAATTCAATCTAATATCTAACTATTTCTGCATTTGCTCCTTAATGTTGTGAGTATTCAATATTTGCCTGGGTAGAGTCGGTTGATTGTCTTCCGCTTTTGGTTGAGCTAAGCAAACAAAAATGGTAAGAGTTGGCACCATCTTTTCAGCAAAATCGATGATATACTCGAGAGTCATCCTCTAGCTATGTGGATTTACTGTGTATGCCTAGTAATAATCCAAGTTCCACTTGGTTAATCCTCGAATTGCTTCTGCCTTTTCTTTTAGCTTTATGTTTCCAGTTTGTTCTTTACCATTGCTTTCTTGCATTTTCCGGGCTTACAAGTGACTGAGTAGTTAGAGGCTTTGATTTTTGAGCAATTTTCTCAGCGATGCGCAATTAATCGGAAACTGCCTCTGTTCTTTGATCCGGGCCTCTCTGATGCATTTTTCGCCTTTAGCGCCTTTTCCTTCACCGGGTATAAGCTTCAAAATTTGTAAAAAATACTGCTTTCGTGAGCTTCTGACCTTGAGCGTTAAACCGCCTGTTGATATTAGCATTGTTCAACTACTCATTCAACCATGGCTGTGAATGAAAGATCTGTAATGGATAGCTCAGCAGCGTTCTGTGAATCTGCGGCTCTGTTGCATGCGATATCCGTTTATGAGGGCATCTTTTCTCTGTCTTTGAGCATTGGAGCTTTACCCTTTTCCTTCATGGCTTGCTGCACATTGCTTTGTGTTACTTCTGTTTTTTGTCCCTGCAGTAAGTGAGGAAAGAGTAATGACAATAAAAATCGACAAGAAAGCTTTAAGCTCTACGGATGTACAAAAACATGCCACCTGACGTAACCTGACTCTTCGAACAACACATAACCTTCTTTCATTAACAACTGGCGTATCATTCATTAATTATCATTAAAGCGCATATCTAGTTTTTGGTTTATGGAAAACTTTTCTTGAATATTGAGCCAGGGAAATTTGTGATGGGATGTTTCTGCGATTCGTATCGCAGCATCGCAGCATCACATTATCGCAATTTCATTGTGCTGTGTTATCGCAAGGTTGTTTGATCGCACTATCGCAAAATCACGGATCGCAGTATCGCAAAATCGCAGATCGTTGTAATCGTTAAACTGTTATGTGTTTTTCATGCAACTTTGCGATATGCGATATGGCGACATCGCATATCAGATATTGGTGATTTTTTAAAGGTTTTCCAATGTGAGCATTTCTTAATGCATGCGATGCGATGGAGTTCATGTCGCAATCTCGCAGCTTATCATTTTTACTTATAAGGAAATGTCCTATCATTCTTTACACGATGCGATGTTTTCTTAAGGAGTAAAATACATGAGCCTTAATTGATTTTTCGAATTTTTACTAAGGGTCCCCACTTACCTAGTGTTATTGCTAATACTAAATAAGGAGGGGGGTTGTTGGTGGCCACAACAATTGGCGATCCATTTGGAAGAACTAGTTATCTCTGTTTTTCTATTGAATTTTTCAAACTTCCAAAACAGAAAATTTTTCGGAAAATTAAACTTTATTATGGAAAGATAAAGTACATTATGCTCTAAACTGTCAATGATATTTTGTTTCAACCATTTTCTAATTTGATTATTTGCTTCCTCAGGCTAGTCCTTGTATTTACATCAGCCATTACTTGGTCTTGTAAAGATAAAACAAAGTCTCCTTTGTAAACCAGTTTTAAATATGCTCATTTGTCGTAGGTAGAGCCTCTGCTGCCAGCAGGCGTTTATAGCCTCGATAGGGTTACCTGTTACCCAGCAATGATCCTGTATCCTACTTAAGGTGGCCTACAACTTTCAAAGAAAAATCCATATCCACACTTATTGCTTTGATTTTATCTTTATTCTTAAAGAACAATGTCTTGGTTTGGTAGCCAAATTATGACACAGTCATTCACTTGATTTATAACTTTGCTGAACAAGCTAGCTCATGATGAGACCCCTTGTCTTTTGATTGCAACAATCTTGAGTCATTGCCCTGTTGTGGTGTACAGTATTGGCAAAGTCAGCAAGTTATAATATCTGTGATAATGATAAGCCGGCTCGTGATGAGACCTCTTATTCTTTAAGATAAAATGTATCCTTAGGTTATTCCTCTAAAAGTTGTGATTTCCTTAGCAGGGAGGAAGTCATTGTTTCCTTAAGATAGCTCTGGACGACAATAATAGAGTTTTTGGAAACAGCTGTTCTACAGAGAATCTTTATTTTGTTATTGATACCTTTCATTGTACTGAGATAAAACAATTTCTTCACTAAAGGTTGCTTTCATCAAATTTTTTGAAGTTGAAACTAGTATCATATCTAGGCTAAAGATTTTAACTGTATCTATCAATAATAAAGATCAGTTTTCCAAAAGATTTGCTATTTATATAAGCGAAAAGTTCAAAATCTGAATGAGAATTGGTGTCTTTTTCGTAAATGCCTAATGTAACCATTCGCAATTGGTTTTATTATGAAAAAGAAAAACAACTATTCTACGAAAATAGAAGAATAATATTCTATGGAAAATATTTCTTGAGAATTTGTCCATTAATAGGCAAAGGATCCCTCTTACCTGCTAAATCCTGTAACGCAAACATTGATGGACCTATGAATTCTACAATCTGAAAAGGACCAAGCCACATCCTTTGAAATTTTGTATGTTTTCCCTTTTCTTCATGAGCCTTGTCCCACTTTAAAACTAAATTTCCCATCTGAAAATCTTTTCTGGTCATTATGTTTGAATCAAAAGAGGATTTTACTAGTGCTTGATGATGAGCATGTGTTTTCCTAGCTTATTCTCGTTGTTCTTCTAATTTAATTATTTCCATTTGTCTTAGCTGTAAGGAGGAAGTGGGTACTTCATCAATGTATTGTACTAAAGACAAAGAGGGAATTGCTAAGTGAGTCGGAAGAACCACTTCTTTCCCATATACTAAATTAAAGGGAGAAGTGCCGATAGAAGATTTTTGCATTATCCGATCTGCCCATAAAGCATATATCAAAGCCTTGTGCCAATTTTTATGATTTTGGTCAATTGTTCTTTTAATAATCCTGATTAGGTTTTTATTTGTTGACTCAGCTAGCCCATTACCTTATGGGTAGTAATTAGCTGAATATTTAAGTTTGAATCCTATTTTAAGTGCGAATTTAGTCATTGCATTTCCAGAAAAGTATGTTGCATTATCAAACATTAAAGCGGATGGCAATCCAAACCTGGTGACTATAAATTGATTTATGAACTCAATGATATTTTCAGAATTAGCCGTCTTGAGTGGAACTACTTCTACCCACTTAGTAAAATAATCTGTTGCTGTGAGGATGTATCTATGTTGCTTAGAAGAGTGAGGAACGATCTCACCTATTATGTCCAATCCCCACTGACTGAAAGGTTGCTCGATGTTTACCGGCTGTAGTGGCAGGGAAGACTTCTTTTGTTTTCCAGCAGTAGCTTGGAAGACTTGACATCTCCTCACGTAACTGTGTGAGTCTTTAAATAATGCGAGCCAGTAATATCTAGCGTGCAATATTTTATGTGCAGTAGCATCTCCAGCATAGTGTCCGCCTGCCGGCCCATCGTGGAGTTCCTGCAAAACTTTTTCAGCTTCAGCTTTCTCAAGACACCTAAGAAGAACATAATCATATTTTTTTTCTAAAAAGAATATCATTTATGAGCTGATATTGTTTGGCTTTCAACCTTAGAGCTCTTTTCTTAGTATGATCAAGGTGTGAAGGAGCATACCCGTTATTAAGATAATAAATGATATCAGCATATAATGATTCTGCATCGTTTAGGCTTACCTCACACATTTGTACCTCTTCAGATGGAATTTCAGAAATTTGTGCTGCTCCAGCCAGCATTTTGCAGAAGCCTTGACCTCTTACAATGTTTGCTGGTTTGATCTCAATGTCATATTCCTGTAATGCAGTAATCCAATTGGCCCTTTTCTCACCCACATCCTTCTGTACTAGAATATTCCTTACCGCTGGAAATGGTAATATGATCTTAGTATGGGTTTTAAGTAAGAAAGGTTTGAAGTATTTTACCGCTTTGAAAACAGCATAAGCCTATTTCTCCACATCTGAATAATTTAGTTTAGCACCCTGTAAATTCGAAATAAAAAGCGCAATTGGAGCTTCAGCTTTTTCTTGATTTGCTTGAGTTAGAATCGCAGCATATGACTTATCTGAGGAAAATGTGTATAAAATAAAAGGCTCTGAAAAATTCGAAGTTGCTAAAGATGGAGCATTAATAATAGCTTGTTTGATCAGGTCGAATGCTTCATGTTCATTTTGGCCCCATTTAAAATTTGAATTCTTTTTAATCATGGTTTGCAAAGGAGACACGATTCATGAAAAATCTGGAACAAATCTCTTTACAAAGTTGATCTGACCAAGGAAAGATTGCATGGCTTTTTTGTTATGAGGTAAGGATATTTCAGAAATTTCTTTGATTCTGTTGGGATCAATGTTAATACCGGATTTTGACACTATGAATCCTAGAAGTTTCCCTTCACTTAGCACGAAAAAAGATTTCTTTGGGTTAAGTGAAATTCCATACCTTAAACACCGTTGAAATATTTGTTTCAGGTCTTTGAGATGGTCGCTTCACTTCTTCGAGAATTATGTTATATCATCCAAATAAATTACTACAGATTTATTGACTAAACCTTTGAATGCGATGTCCATGGCTCTCTGAAATGTGGCACCAACATTAATCAAACCAAATGGCATCTTTCGATATGCGTATGTGCCCCATTTAGTTCTGAATGTGGTTTTCAATTGATCATCAGGATGTACCAACACTTGATTGTATCCTGAAAATCCATCCAAGAAAGACATTAATTCTGAGCCCGCCACTGCCTGCAGTATCTGTTCCATAGGTGGTAGAGGAAAATTATCTTTTTGACAGGCTTTGTTAAGGTTTCGAAAGTCAATGCAAATCCTAATATCTCTGTTTTTCTTTCTAACAGGTACCATATTGGATACCCATTTGGAATGTCTAACGGGAAAGATTATTTTGGCTTTCAATAACTTATTGAGCTCAGTTTTTATCTGATTTTCTAAATTGGGGTGGATCTTTCTCAGCTTTTGTTGGACAGGCTTTTCATTATCGATCATGGGAATAGTATGCTGGATGATGGAAGTGTCGTATGTTTTCAGCTCATCATAATTCCAAGCAAAAACATTTTTATATTGTCTCAAAAGATGAATATACGCTAGTTTCTCTTCAGGGGCTAGGCCGAGGCCTAGATTAATGTTTTGTGGTTTAGCATCGGTCCCTAGGTTTACTAATTCATAGTTCAAGGTTCAACTTTGGAGTTTTAAATTGGTAGAACTCTTAAACCGATCTTTCAAATCGTACAAGTCTTCTAACTTGACTACCGACTTAGGTATAGCATTGTTAGTGCTATTTTGTTGCAATTATCGATCGTGCTGGTCTTCGTCAATTATTTGATTGGAGTAGGATCCTTCAAATGTGAGGAAATTTACGATATCAGGATCGTCATTGAATACTCTCCAATTTTTTATGTTGTCAGGAATGGATGGTCTAAAGATTAATTCTATTGAGAATCTATCTGGACTAAAATCTTCCGAAGGAATAAGCTTAGAAGCTACGTTAGCCAAAAGGTCTGCACTTGCGTTTTGGATTCTGGGGATTGAAGAGATATTAAACGCTATGAAATGCTCAGTCAAATCTTGAACTAAGGATTGATTTAATGTTTTAAATGACCTGATAAGCAATGTATAGTGTTACGTACCTGTTTAACCACAATCTCAGAGTCTCCAAAAACTTGAAGATACTTGACATTTAACCCGATTTCTTTGTACAAGCCTTGAACCAAAGCCTCATATTCTGTTGTATTGTTTGTGCAATCGAATTTGAGTTTGCATGTGAGCATGATTTTATCTCCTTCTGGACTAATCAGAACGCATCTTGCTCTTGCTCCTTCGTTAGATCTAGAACCATCAAAAAATAATTTCCAAAACAAAGATTTATTTACAGGTTTATTTAAAAAATTGATACATTTCGAACTATCAGTTCAAGAAAAATTTTCGACTTGGGACAAAACAGAGTGTTCTAAATAGGGTGACGCATGAGCATTGAAATTGCTGAGGAAAGAATCTACCGAGTAATTGCCAATAATGCTGCTGTTATACACTACTGGTTCATTTTCTCCCTCTAACTCCGTTACTATGTACTTCTGATGTAGTTCTCCTTCAACTTTTATTTGATTTGGTTTACCGTTGTAGGGCAGCCACATGTGCGACCAGTCGGTTGCGAAGTATCCATGAAGTTTTTCTGACCAATCCCTGCTAAGAATTAAGCAAAAGAATTCTGGGATATCAGCAACTAGAATGTCAATAACCTGACATACCTTCGGGTTGGATGACAACCTTATGGTTACTTGATTTAGTTCGCCAATCACTTCGACTTGAGATCGATCTAGCTGAATTATGCACACTGCGGATTTCTGTTGTTGAACATTTAACTTGGCACATATAGATTTGGGTAAAATATTCAATGAAGCACCAGAATCTACCAAACAATTGTGCACATTTTTATTGAAGATTTCATAAGTAAGGAGAAACGGGGGAGTGTGAGATCTTGATCTTCCTCCAATTAGAGCGATGTCATTTGGATCAATCTTATTGATCATGTTAGTTGGAGGTCTTCCCATGTTATGCGAAGCTTGAGAAAGTACAGCGGCAAGCAAAGGTGTAACTGGCACGGCATGTAATTCTTTCATCATTATCTTCTGTTGATGCTTCAACTTGCTCAGTTCGTAAAGGGTGATGTTAGCCTTAGTCTTTTTCATGTCTTCAGTAATATTGTACTCCATTTCATCCGACACTATCCGTGTTTTAGATGGAGTTGTTTCATCTGTTTGGACTGGGCTGGTTTGAGTCGCTTTAGATATCGTTTTCTTTGTCGCGACTTTATCCTTTATTGCAGAGCTTGCACTCTTCGGCTTAGGGGTAGTTTGGGGAGGATCAAGCTGATTTTTGCTTCGTGTGCTAACTGGAAATACTTCTTGATCTTCTTCTTGTGGGAGGATGAAATCCCACATTCCTTGTAATTCCACAACTTCTTCGTCATCAGTCTGCCCTTCAGTGGCAATTTCCTCTTCCTCTTCCTCGGATTCAACATTTGAAATGGCATTGGGTGGTTTTGAATCTGTTGAAGGACCTCTTTTAAAAGCTCTGTATGGATTTTTTGTAGAAGTTTCTGCTACTTTCTTTTTTATTTCGACCATTTCATTGGACATGTTCTTTAGAACTTTCTGCAATCCTTCCAAATCAAATGGATCTTTTGCTTGTTTCTTCTTGGAGTCTTCCCTGAAGGTGACTTTTTTGGATTTACGTTCCTCTATCGCAGATTTCTTTTCCAGGGCTATTATTTGTTTCTCTACTGTTATTGCTTCTTTCATGTTCTCAGCTAAGGTTGTTTTATTGGCCCTGTACACGAAGATTGCTATGTTTGATGGTAGAGCGGTGATATACCATTCACATCGTACTTCTTCGCTGGGCTGGGAAGCAGTAGGAATTTTGTTAAAAATTTTGTTGAAACGTAAATTGAAATCCTTGATAGGCTCTCTAGTTTCAGCTTTAAGATTGGATAGGTCATTGATTAACGTTGTCGTAGATCTGTCATCACCAAAATTGGCTAGGAATTGTTCCTGGAAGATGTCCCAACTTGTGATGGATCCGGAGGGTAATGAAAAATACCATGACCCGGCTGTTCCTTGCAGTGTATAAGGAAAAAGCCGAACAACAGCATCTTCATTAGTAACCCCATTGAGATTAATGGAAAGCATGAAGTTGTTTATGTGCTCTTCTGCTAGCATGCCTGCCTCGGGATTAAATTTAGGCAGCCATTTCTCAGGATGGGCCGGTATTTGACTCAAGGGTGCAGGCATTAAGACTGCCCCAGGGTTATTCCATGGAGACTGGGCCATTGTTGAACTGCTAATAGAGGAAAGTGCAGAAGATGATCCCTATGGCTGGGAGGATGAGGATACTACAATTGTAGATGATTGAAGAGGGGTTGTGGGGGTTCCAGTGGATGGATGGACGATGATCTAGAGTGGTGGAGTGGATGGTTGACTTCGCGGTGAAGTAGTTGAGATGGACGATGTTGACGAAAGAGTCTCACTGTCAGACTCTTTAGGTGATTTCCTCGCTCTTTTCCTAGTGGGAAGAGGTAATTCGGTTGGTTGGACGCCAAACTTTTCACTCTTTAGCCTGGTCAGGGGATGAGAAAGGTTGTACTGCGAAGTCACGCTACCTTGAGATTTGTCAGACCTCTGAGGAGAAATGGAAAATCGTTGAAGTTTGTGAATCATGGATTCGACTTCAGGAAGTTCAATGGTAGATTGTTCTGGAATATCAGGGTGTGTAGCAGCGGTTGATACTCGAGCGACTTCTAACTCTGGATTTAAGTGTAATGGAGAAGTCGGGGGAGATGATGAGGGCGATTTACTCTCAGAATGGTATTCAGATTTAGATTTACTTTCCATTCATAGTTCAGGCCCTCCTTCTAGCGCCAAATATGTTGAAGCCCCGAAAATCAGGTCGACAATAAGGGGGATACCCGCCCGGTCCGGACCTTGGTTGGCAGCTCCTTATCCGTTTGGTATAGCAGGTCCGACTGGGGATAATGGGACCAGTTTCCCAATCTATGAGTGTGTGTGTGTAGAATTCGATGTTGCTGACCTAACAGTTCCTATTTAAGATATTCTAATTCAAACTTTAATCTAATTCTATGCTATTGTAATCTAATAAACAACACATCTAAATTTATACTAACCCGGGATGTAATTCTTCTATTATGCGATATAAAGAGATTTCAAATAACAACTGGTAATAAAGATCATTCAGCAATTATAAGAAAGGAAATCAATCAAGATGAACCACTTCACATAAAAAGTTAGACGAAACAGTTGTGAAAAACATATCGCATAATGAGCTCTTCATACATTAGGCATAAATAAATAGTTATCACCGTACAAAAGTACCAAATGATAACTCAAGCATTCCTACGATAATACATAAACAACTAAAAACTATATATCACTTTAACATATAAGCAGAAATGGTCAAGAGATAAAAGTACCATTTATGACTAGTCCTACTCATAAGCTTCAAGCAACGATGATTTATCTCTCCTTGCTCTAACATCCACTAAGAGTACAGAAGTGCAACATCAGTAGCAGATATCAAATGCAAACATCAACAAATCTTGATCCATTCATTCACCAAAACCTCCTCTGAGGGTGCAAAAGTGCATGTTCTGAGGACAAGTTTTTGATAAATTTCTGGACCCTTCTCTAAATGCATGAGAAGGGTTTAAATACTACTAACTAAATAACTTAATTACACAGATTCAGGATACGGTTTAAATGACCGCCCTTTTTCTAAGCAAAACTATTTCTAAAAATTCAATCTAATATATAACTATTTCTGCATTTGCTCCTTAATGTTGCGAGTATTCAATATTTGCCTGGGTAGAGTCAGCTGATTGTCTTCCGCTTTTGGTTGAGCTAAGCAAACAGAAATGGTAAGAGTTGGCACCATCTTTTCAGCAAAATCGATGATATACTCGAGATTCATCCTCTGGCTATGTGGATTTACTGTGTATGCCCAGTAATAATCCAAGTTCCACTTGGTTAATCCTCAAATTGCTTCTTCCTTTTCTTTCAGCTTTATGTTTCCAGATTGTTCTTTACCATTGCTTTCTTGCATTTTCCGGGCTTACAAGTGACTGAGCAGTTAGAGGCTTTTCTTTTTGAGCAATTTTCTCAGAGATGCGCGATTAATCGGAAACTGCCTCCGTTCTTTGATCCGGGCCTCTCTGATGCGTTTTTCGCCTTTAGCGCCTTTTCCTTCACTGGGTATATGCTTCAAAATTTGTAAAAAATACTGCTTTCGTGAGCTTCTGACCTTGAGTGTTAAACCGCCTATTGATATCAGCATTGTTCAACTACTCATTCAACCATAGCTGTGAATGAAAGATCTATAACAGATAGCTCAGCAGCGTTCTGTGAATCTGCGGCTCTGTTGCATGCGATATCCATTTATGAGGGCATATTTTCTCTATCTCTGAGAATTGGAGCTTTACCCTTTTCCTTCATGGCTTGCTGCACATTGCTTTGTGTTACTTCTGTTTTTTGTCCCTGCAGTAAGTGAGGAAAGAGTAATGACAATAAAAACGACAAGAAAGCTTTAAGCTCTACGGATGTACAAAAACATGCCACCTGACGTAACCTGACACTTCGAACAACACAGAACCGTCTTTCATTAACAAATGGCGTATCATTCATTAATTATCATTAAAGCGCGTATCCAGTTTTTGGTTTATGGAAAACTTTTCTTGAATATTGAGCCAGGGAAATTTGTGATGGGATGTTTCTGCGATTCGCATCGCAGCATCGCATTATCACAATTTCATTGTGTTGTGTTATCGCAAGGTCGTTTGATTGCGCTATCGCAAAATCGCGGATCGCAGTATCGCAGATCGTTGTAATCGTTAAACCGTTATGTGTTTTTCATGCAACTTTGCGATATGCGATATGGCGACATCGCATATCGCATATTGGCGATTTTTTAAAGGTTTTCCAATGTGAGTGTTTCTTAATGCATGCGATGCGATGGAGTTCACGTCGTAATCTTGCAGTTTATCATTTTTACTTATAAGGAAATGTCCTATCATTCTTTGCGCGATTCGATGTTTTCTTAAGGAGTAAAATACATGAGCCTTAATTGATTTTTTGAATTTTTACTAAGGGTCCCCACTTACCTAGTGTTATTGCTAATACTAAATAAGGAGGGGGGTTGTTGGTGGCCACAACAACTGGACACCAAACTCACTAAGTCCACAACATTCCATCCTCAAAATGATGGCCAAACAGAGGTTGTCAGCAGGATGATCGTACACATTCTACGCATGTACAACTCAAAGCATCCACGCACATGGGATGAGAGCCTCCCCTATGTTCAGCATTGCTACAACCGGGCTCTCCACAGCTCGACTGGCCACAACCCTTTTCAGGTGGGCTTGGGATTCCAGCCACTATGTCCCATTGATGTGGCCATGCCATTTGCAGCTACTCATGCAAATTCAGCTCATGTCCAGTCTCAAACAGATAAGGCAAATATCTTCATTGAGCACATCCAACATATTCGCCAATAGGTCCATGACACTCTGGAGAAATCAAATGGCAAGTACAAGCAGTGACATGATCAACATCAGGTGCCACACAAGTTTCAGGTGGGCGACAAAGTCTGGTTGCATTTGCAAAAGGAACGCCTTACCGGAGCCTATCAGAAACTCAAACCACTCCAATATGGTCCTTACACCATTACCAAGGCTATGGGAGACAATGCATTTGAGCTCAACATTCCCCCATTCCTTGGCCTGCACCCAGTGTTCAATGTGGACCACCTTCGGCCATACTTTCCACCACTACTAGAAACATCCAACATTGTAGAACAGCTCACACCCACAGAGTTAAATCCAGATTGCATGGAACAAGCTGCAACTGGTCAGATCATGGACACACAGATCAAGCACACTCGCCAGTAGAATATCCAACTATATCGAGTTGTCAAAGCAAGCCAACTCCTTCACCAGGGCAAGTGGCTCAGTAGGGACCAAGTTCAGCAGAAGTTTCCTCATCTCATGAAGGAACTCAATGCAATGGGGACCATTGCTTCCTTAGGGGGCAGGAATGATCTAGGTGGATATTGGTGGCCACCTTCCAAGTCCACTTAGACCCCCACCATTGTTTCTTTCAGCTTTTCAGTTTCCTTAATTGTAGCACAGTTTACTATTTTTAGCAATTTTTAGGGTCCTGAACTTCCGGAGCCATTTTGAGGCCCTAAACAACATTTTTTGGGAAAATTGAAAGCAACATGGGTCCATGGATGAATGTTGCTCTTCCCAAAGTTGTAGTTCTCGGATAGATCTTTCTAACGAGATATTGTGCGCGTCAAATGGAGATTTTATGCCAAATTTACGACCCTAGGAAGTTGATGTACCAATTTACGCAAAGGGCCCACAGTTTGGCGTTTCATCTTCTAGGGTTAGGTTTTTGGATGTTTAGGGTTTTCCATTGTTGATCAACAATAAATAGCCCTTCGAGCCTCATTGTAACATAGTTCAGAGGCATGTAGCTGCCACATCTCCTCTCAGAGATAAGCTACGATCACCCTAGCTAGTTTATTTCCATTGTTGTTTGTAAGCATATTTCAATATTTTACATTAATGAAATGAAGTATCTCTGCTACATCTCTATGTTTATGGTTATCTCTGTAATTTGTTGTGTTCCTATTTAAATCCGGATCACTTTGGCTCTCTATATCACCCCCAAAACATACACTCTCTTTCTCCAATCTATCTATATATCCCTCCCTCCTCCTCTCCCTATCTCTCTCTCTCTCTCTCTCTCTCTCTCTCTCTCCCCTTCTCTCCCTCTCCCCTACTTCTATCTCTCTTCCCTCCTATTGTCCTCTCTTCCTATCTCTCCATTTTCTCTATCACTCCCTCTCTCTCTCCACCTTTCTCTCTCTATTTATTTCTTCTTACCTCCTTTTATCTCCCCCTCCAACTGCATCTCTCTTTCCCTCCATCTCTCCACTCTCTCACATCCTCGCTCTCTTCCTTCCTCTCTCTCCCTTTATCTCCCACCTCTCTCTCTATCTCTCTCTTTATGTCTCTCTCTCTCTCTCTCTTCACCCTCCAAATCTATTACAATATCCCTCCCTCTCTCCTCTCTCCTTCTCTCCCACATTCTCTCCATCTCTCCTTATTTGTCTCTTTATCTCACCCTCAAACATACACTCTCTCTCTCCATCTCTCCCTTGTCAGTCCCTCTCTCTCTCCATTTCTCACTATCTGTGTATTTATTCTTCCCTCCCTCTCTCCACCTCCAACTTTATTTCCCTATCTCTCCTTCTCTCCTTCTCTCTCCCTCCCTCTCTCCTCCTCTCTCTCAAGTCTTCTCTCTTGTACTTCCTCTCTCTCCCTTTCTTTCCTACCTTGCTCTCTCTTCCCCCATCTCTCTCTCTCACTCTCTCTCCCCCCACCCCCAATCACTCTCCTCCTCTCTCTCAAGTTTTTTCTCTAGTTATTGCTCTCTCCCTTTCTCTCCTAACACCATCTCTCTTCCCCCATCTCTCTCTCTCTCCCTCTCTCTCTCACCCCAAATTATGTTACTATATCCCTCCCTCTCTCCTTCTCTCTCCTTCTCTCCCCCCTTCTCTCTATCTATTCGTATTTGTCTCTTTATCTCACCCCTAAACATACACATTCTCTCTCCATCTCTCCCTTGTCACTCCCTCTCTCTCTCTCTCTCCACTTCTCACTCTATGTGTCTTTCTTCTTCCCTCCCTCTCTTCCTCTCTCCCCCTCCAAATCCATCCCTTTATCCCACCCTCTTTCCTCCTCTCTCGAAATTCCTATCTCTCATCCTTCCTCTCTCTCCATTTCTCTCCTACCTTCCTCTCTCTTCCCCCATCTCTCTCTCCTTCTCTTTCTACTCCCTCCATCTATATGTCTCCCTCTCCCTCTCTTTCCCTGCTCTACTTTTCTCATTCATCTCCCTCTCTCTCTCTCTTCATTCCTCCTCTCCCCTCTTTTTTAGTTTATCTTCATCTCTCCTTTGTCACCCCCCCATCTCTCCATATTTATTACTCTATGTCTTTGTTCTTCCCTCCGATATATATCTAGAATTAATATATATCATGATATATTAATATATATATTCTAATATAACAAATTTAATATTGTATTAATCCAAATTTATTAAATTTAATAATATTGATATTATAATATAGTAATATGAATATTAGATTTAATAATAATAATAATAATACTATTAATATTAGGGTTAATAATGTTATTTTTCATGGTATTAATAATAATTTGGCCCACTCTATTTGGCCCATAGGCTTCACCTAAATAAAACCTCTTGTTTGAGTGTTAGTAAGTATAAAGAGGTTTATGGAGTAAATATAAAAAGAGGTTTACAAAGTATAAAGAGGTGTTATTTATTTATTTATGTTTTTATTTATTTATCATATCTCTTTTATTTACCATGGTATTTGGCCCATAGGTTTGGTATATAATAGATGTTGATTTCTAATCCTATTTGATATATTTTTATTTATTTACCATACCTCTAGTTTATTTATATTTTTATTTATTTACCATACTTTGGAGTAAATATAAAAAAAATGTTTTATTTATTTACCATACCTCTGGTTTATTTATATTTATATTTATTTACCATACCTTTGTTTGTAAACCTCTTTATATTTTAAATTTACATAATAAAAATTAGATTAATTTTTAGCCCCACGGGGGTAGGTGAGTTCGTAATCACACTGCGTTGAAGTTTGTTAGAAAGGCAGGCTCTGTACTGAAGGTCACCAGTTCAAATCCCCCGGACTAACCTGGAGCTGTGGAGGGGGCGGGCACAATCTACCAGGGATTATAGTGGTAGTGGTTAGAATCAACCCCGTGTTATGCGAGTTGCAAGGCTGCCCCAGTTGCCGATTCCCCTATCAACAAAAAAAAAAAGAAAAAAGAGGAATAATTTTTAAATAAAGTCGATGTTAAATTAAAAATGTCAACAATAGAACACCTCTCGGAGCAATTACAAAGTATTTTCATTTTTAAATATATTATATTGTTTGGTAATTTGTGATATTAAATATGTATTATTATTATAAAATTAATTAATATGTTTATTTACATATTGTTACCTATATACAAGGGTTTATATGTAGATAATAATAAAATAAATGTTAATATCTATATATGTATGCATCGGGAGCAAGAAAATAATAGTACATAGAACATAAGTTAAGTGAAATTGGTCATGACATAAAGAATCAATATTTGAAAGCATGATGACAGGTGTATTAATCTCATTTTCTGGAAAACTTGCCATAAGGCGAGGAAATCAAAATAGATGTAGAAATTCACTCAATCAAAGTGACAATTTCGAAGGGCCAAATTAAAACGTAAGTCACGATGTTATGAGAGGGGATCCGAAATCCCCTCTAAAGCATATGTCACTACTTATGATATTTGCATGCCTTGAATTTTTATGAAAACCAATGAATATTTAAAAATCAAAAGAAGGACACACAAAGAGCATATAACATAGGTATATGATGAACACATCCTTTCTATGATGCAAATATCTCCAAATGATGAAAGAGGTTTTGAACATTATGTTAGACTTTAGATGATAAAGATGTGCAGAAGCTAGTCAACACAAATAGGATAAACCAACAATCAATCAAATGCAACCAAAGCATGGGAATTTTTCAAAAAATTGCAAAGGGGGGCCTCCATTTAAGTAAAAAATGTAGGGGGATTGTTGGCAGGCCAGTAAATATGGATTAGGAATTTGTTTATCTAGTATGTTAATAAACATAAATTTTTGAAAAACCTAGATCTCAATGTGACTTCACAACCAACGTGTCAGTCTTGTAGAGGTGGTATAATATGGTGACGACATGTGGGCACATGATTATCACATATTGACTACATGATCAATGATGTGGAAAATTATGGTGGTGAAATATGTTGGGCATATCACATGTCAGCCACATGTTAATTGTACGGTTTCTAACTAGACATAAACTAGCAAATATTCTAAGGGTCATAACTGTGTGCCTTGAACTTAGAAGTAACTGAAATTTATATCATTGGAAAGATCTCGTTGAGCATATGATGATGGTGACTTTAGAAAAGAGATTTGACATATCCATAGGAATAGTTTTTTATTTTGATACCCCACCTCCATAAAGCCACCCTAGGGGCCAAGTATGTTACATTACCGATGTTTGTGATGTGAGGAATATATTTGGGTGTGTTAGGATTTGTTCTAGTATATAGTGGATCCAAGCATAGGGGCTTTAGGGATACAAGTTTTATTTCAACTTCCTTAAGTAGAAGGTGGTTTCTAATAGGGTGCTTGGTTCATAGATTAGATGGTTCCCTAGCTGAGGATCTTATTGATGTTTAATAGATATTTAGGGTTCAATTTTAGTCTATTTTTTCTCACTATGAAATGATAGATGGTGTGATTGTTGTGAAGTGTCCCTAGAAAGCTTGTTGGCTAGATGGTTACTATGTGAATTCTATGAGCTCATGTGTGATTCCATTAGTGATGATTTTTCTATTCTAGCTTCAGAACATTTCACTTTTGATGCTTGTTATTCTTAATTAAGCTTATCCCTTAAAATGTAGTTAAGGATTCCATTGGGGTAGGTGGCTTATCACTTTGCTCACAATTACTCACAAAATCATAGATAAGGCTTTGGTGATGAGTAATCAGTGAATTGCTAGATATGTGGTGTAGACTAGATTTGTACATGGAGGCTCATTCTAGACATTGTGGTTTATGCCTAGGAATTTATGGAATAGGTTTAGGAGTCTAGTTAGTAGTTTCATATGTTGAATATCAACTTTGCAAAGCATATGATCAGGTTGATTAGTCCTTCATCTTAGAGAAGTTATATTTCTAGAGTTCATTAGGGGAATTTTGAGGTCTAAAATGGGCCTCCTAAGGAAATTATAAAATAATAGTGGAAATAATAAACTAAGATTATATAACATCCTCAAATTTTAGAGGGAAAAAAAGAAAAAACTATTTTTTCAACTCGTATTTTCAACTTATCTCCCTAAGATTTTACTCAAATTTTGAGCAGGAGTACTCATTGGATGAAAATTTTAATTCTTCTTCCAAGGAGTACCCATGTTGCATACTTTTGATGGACCCTACTACATGGAAAATGAGAAATACATGAAAAATGTTATTGCAATCTCATTTTTTCATGTATTTCTCATTTTTCATGTAGCAGGGTCCATCGAAAATATGCAACATAGGTACTCATTAGATGAGGAATTAAAATTTTCATCCAATGAGTACTCCTGCTCAAAATTTGAGTAAAACCTTAGGGAGATAAGTTGAAAATCAATTTTATTATTTTATTATTTTTTGATCATTTTACTTTTTTACTCCAAAAATGGTGAATCATCCCCCATGGTTCACATCATCATCTTGAATCCTATTGGTTCTTATAAATTTTATTTTGGTTGTACATTTTTATAAGGAGGCCCATTTTAGACCTCAAAATTCCCCTAATGTGGGTTCCTATATGTGGCCATGATGAGCACACTCTTCACCAATGTGTTAGCCTTTGTATATTTAACTATAATTCATTTGGTTGATTTTCTTCACTGATCAATTTGTCAAGGGTATCCTTTGGCTTCATATTTATATGTGTTGACTGTCAATTCCTTGGTTTATTTATTAGTGGTTGTTTATATTGTAAGTCATATCAAGGGCATCTTTCCTCCAAATGGCTTATATATGCTTGTAAATGATTCCCTTTCCCCTCTCAAGAGTAATCAAGTGTTGGTTGATGGGATTTTACTTGTTGGGACACTTTTGTGTTACTTTAGAGGTTGTGGTAAGTTCTCAAAAAATTGGTTATTAGCTTGTTTAGTTGATTACCATTCCTACATGGTTTCCTGCTAGTTGTTGTCACATTCATTCCATATTTATAATGAGATACTTGGGTATCCACTTCTAGTTTGGGTTGTCATAAGTTTCCATGTGGTATTGGTGTCTCCAAAGGTTGTAGAGTAATTTGCATGTGTTGTAGCATAAGGGCCTCCCTTTGTATGGAAATTGATTGTGGTTGGATGCATTCTTCAAGACTCTCATGTGTGTTATGTTTCTTGTTGGTATCCTAGCAAGACTCAATTTCAATATCTTGAGTAGATTTGTAGTGTGTATTTGTGATCCAAGTGTGGTAGTGAGAAATTTATTCCTTTGTCATTATGTGTGATTTCTATAGTGTGCCTAATAATGTGGGGGGTCTAAATTTGATTGATGATGCATCACAAGGTACTATTCTAAAATATAAGTGAGTGGTCTAGTGTTTGGAGGGTTCCATTTTTTGTAGGTTTTTTGTGGAATAGTTCATTGGGACTTTGGTTTATGTGACATTATTTTCATACCATATCTTCTTTAGGTTTTTGATTTTTTAATCTCCAATAAAATCTAGTTAGCTTGGAAATTTGTTTTAGGATTGGTTCAATAGTAGTGTTAGGGTAGTTGGGCTAGTTGGGACATTGCTTCATGATGGATTTGGAGTTGGAGGGAGAAAAGTGATTATATTGTGGAGCTGTTGCACATTCAGGGATGTAGGATAAGTTGAAGGGAAATCTTCTTATGGAGTAATTTATGGGATCATAGTTCTTTCTCCTAAAAGGTGTAGAGGACTCTTGCTCAAGAATTCAAACTTCTTACCATTAATCATCTCTCGGTCATGGAACTATACTTTCTCATTCTAGAGTCCAAGTTGTTCAAGCTAAGTATTGTTATGCATGAGCAATATATTGAGTTTTGGTTGTGCAATTATTTAATATGACTTAGGTAATTTATACTTATCTCTTCATCCAATAATTTCAACTTCTTCCATGCTTAATACTTGATGGGCATCTAAGGACCTAGAGGAGCATTATATATGGTGTTTGCATAATGTCTAGATTGTGAGGTTTTTTGCTTGACTAGTCATTTACTAGGGGGCTTCATTTAATGTTAGGTTGGTGAAGAGTGGTATTTCAAATGGCCTTTATCTTGTTTTCTAGTGCCTAGGATATCCTAGCTCTCAGAAAAAGGCTAAAGCTACCTACAACAGAGCACCCCCAAACACAAGAAATTGGAGAATTAGAGAAAGAGAAAGAAACCTTATTATCCTTCATATTTGAAAAAAATCTACAAATCCAAAGGATGGAAGCAGAAACGGAAGAATTTCTAAAGCGGAAAACCCAAACTACAATTACAATCATTCCAACAATATAAACAAGCTCAGTAGAAGATGTTACTGCAGAAAAACTATCAGAAGCATCATTGTAATTCCCTCCTCCCACATCTACCCAAGTAACTAGCCAACTGAGGTAAACATGTGATGATAAGTTACTATGATATTATTTGACTCCCTATGTGTCCGTTAAGGAATTGGAATCGATGAAATACACCATACATACCTTCCACATTAGCAACAAAACTCCCAGGATCCATCCCAACCACTCAGGTAATCAACCCTTGGGTCCCGCTGAGTTTTTAAACCATTAAACCCCTGGATGCTCCCTTGATATGGACAAGCATGCATTCAAGAGGCTCCAAACTCTCCCACAACATGGGTATGCACATGTCTGGAGAATTTTTTCCCCAGTGTTGTGCCTGTGTCTCTAGGATTTTAGTAACTTTTCCAGGCCCTAAACCAAGGTCCCTGCCCAGAACTCAGTGACACTTTCAGAACTGGAAGATAACAAAAAAATAATAATACAAACACAATTACTTAAGCAAGGACTTGATTGGACCCCTACTAGCCATGACAGGCACTTCGTAAAACATGTCACAATTATGTAATTTACATGTTTAAATAACATATCTAAGCATAAGGGTCTCACACTTATTTGTGATTCGCTATGAGTCATTGCTTCCTTATCACATTTGATGCATTATCATCTATTAGGCCATAGATACATTATTTTTTCATTTACAAGTAAAAACATGATGAGATCCATACATAACCATTGTCATAATACATGTTCATACCCAACATAATAACAACAAAAATACCAAGGAAACATCATCCATATCATCCACATATAAACCCATATAATACTCATGAATTAACAAGGAGAAATAACCTCATATTAATAATTCAAATGCCAACAAGTTGTGGTACTTCCAAGAACCACCCGACCGTAGACATGGTTGAGCCAAATCTCTCTTCAGCCAGTCACCCTTGTGCCAGATTCCAACCATGAATGTGGGATCTCACAAAACACATCAATCAAAACCATCTAGAGCTTCCAGAGGCCAAACCACATAAATCCATCAAATAGTGATTCCACCTCATGGTCAGACATCACAAAACCATCACGTGATTGGTCTCTACCAAGGCTTCCAAGACTAGTAACTCAATCCACAGTTGTCATTGGGCTTCCAGAGCGTTTGTCCAACGAGGGCTTCCAAGACTAGTAATTCAACCCACCAAGGGCTTCCAAAGAATTTGTCTAAACAAGGATTCCAGGACTAGTAACTCAACCCAATTTGTTACCGGACTTCCAGAGCATTTGTCCAACCAGGGCTTCTAGGAACTAGTAACTCAACCCAAGCTAAAGGAAACATGAGAACCAATAAAAAAAAACAAAGAAATAAAGCCACAACACCATGGCTATCCAGGAAATAGAAAGGATAGGCAAATCCATTGTCAATCCCAGAAAACCTCCATGCCAATGATAGATCATGACCAATAAACCACATGCATATGTCATGCATGCTAAAACTGGTGAGGAAAACATACATGAAATTGAGTACCTACAAGAAAAACCTGTTGTAGCTACTGATCTTGATGTCTTCTTGCACTTTCATGCTCTTCCTTTGCCTTTTTGCTTCAAATTCCAAGTATGCCACACTCCTCCAAGATTGCTCCAAGAAAACTCTGTGTCTAAGGGAATGAGAGAGAGAGAGAGAGAATAGAAGACAGCTCCACCAAAACTTGTGCATATAAGATTGAGCCAAATGCTGCCCAATTGATCCTTAGAAGCCTTTTTATCAATAAGGCCTTTATTTTTTTAATTTTCCATTATTTTCCTTCAATTTCCTCCTCACATGCAACCTATGACCTTTCACCTTCCTTTTCTCCTAATTTCCTTTACTTTCATAAATAAAATGCCAATAAATGCCTCATGCCTTTACAAAGTCTTTGCCATTTCCTTTGCCATTTTCCTTATCCATAATAAACCAAAATGACACCCCACTAGGAATACGTCTCCCATGACTGTGGTCTTATATTTTTTACTTGGATTTTTAACTAGAATTGTTACAATTATCTTCTCTTTCTATAAAAAATTTTGAAATTGACAAATTGAAAGAAAAGTTGAAAAGAGAAGAGCATAACAAAATCAAATAAGATAATGCTTTAATGGTCGAGATACAGAAGATCTCAAATTTACATAAGCAATTAAAACATTATTTGAGTAGTTCTAACAGTGTTCAATGTTTATCATATGCTAAAGAACAAATTTCAATTGAGATTATGTCATTTGTGTTTGACATTTGGGCTTCCATAGAGATTATTGTAGAGCAACAAGAGCTGCTAGAAAGGGAAAATGAAGCAATTAATGAAATCAAAATAGAGCTAGGAAACAAACGTGGCCAAACAAGTCAAATAGTTAAATCCCCAAACACAAAGACCAGTGACGAGCTTGAAGAGTTAGGAATTCAAGACATGACAAAATCAATCATTCAGGCTAGAAAAGTTCTCATGAATAACACTGTGATGCTTAAGGCTAAGGAAAATTGTGAAAATCACCAAGTCCAAATTATCAAATTCTACAGGAAATTTTCTATTCTTCAGCAAAGAATCTTTCCATCCTTCAAACATACACAAGGGTAGATGGTAAAAAAGGAACAATATCAAAGATTGTTGAACAAAGAAGATTTAGACAAGTCAAAATTTTTTGGAATCAAGGAAAAAATCAGTGGCCATAATCTACTTCAAATGTTAGCAAATGATCTTTTCCTTTGCTACAAAGTCAAGCATTTGTTTATTGTAAAACCTTATTTTAAGAAGTACACAAAGATTAATCATATAGACAAATAATTTATCTTGGTTACCCAGTAGATGAAGAGTGAGAGAACTTGGTCAATTTAGTTGAATAAATTCATCTTATCACTACCACATATCAGCAATTGATTAGAGTCATTGAGCATTTCAAGCAACAATAACATACCACTTTCAAATACATCGAACTTAGATGCAACAATCAAGTAGATTTGGAGATATTGTTGGATTAGTTTTTATATTTTCATTCAAAGTTGTTTGAACATTATCCAAAGGATTTGGATAAAAAAATATTTTTAATGTAAATCCTTTAGAAGATAGGATATTTTGTAAATTACTCCATATATGCTTTATTTTTAAATAATAAAGGGTTGATACCTGGAGAAATTTTTGTAATACTATTGTAAGACTTTCAACTTGAAGATAATTAAAGGAATATGGTTTCTATTTGTGACAAAATTTGTGTACTTGTGAGTGTTTTCCAGTGATTTTCATAATCTATTTCTGCATATTTTGTAGGTAGTATAGGACATTTGGAAAGGTTGGATTGAATGTCAGTCTCCCCGACATTCCTAGTAAATTTATTTTCTATATTGAGTAAAGATTGGACAATTTTTTTAATTGGTAACCCAAAAATCAACAGATTATTGCTTCTATGTTATTATTAAGCATATTCTTTTCACTATAGAGATGCTTCTATACGTTTCTTTTCATTTTATATGATTGGATATTCAGGGAGGATGTTGTAGGTTTTAACCCCATACAAAAATTACCTGCATACAAATTCTAAAACACAAAAAATGTTAGGTCCCTATAATCCTAGTGATTACCCCATTACTATTGTAGTTTTATCCCTTATTAATATTGTTGTGCCCCTATTTTCCCCATATTGTTATTACTGTGCCCCATAGAATCCCTTTATTGTTATTTTTGTGGCTTTATATTATTATTGTTAGGTCGGCTGGGTTATCTTGTGACTCCTTAGACTCCTATATAGAGAAAGGAGGTTTTGTCATCTGAATCATCCAAGAATTTTTCATCTATGTAATGTAAAGGAGGTTTCCCCCTCGAAGAGGCTGAATTCTAAGGTGTTGATCTATCTTTTCTATCTTTTTGTGAGTTGGTTTCATAACATTTGGTATCAGAGCTTTGGATTCTAGGTTTCGCTGCTCCAAATAGGTGATCGTGGCATTTTCACTATAATTTTTTTTCTGCGACATCTCAGAAGCTAAAAAAAACCCATTTGAGAAGAAATCACACTGAACCTTGGGTCCAAATTTCAGATATTTTTGCGTTATATTTTCGGAGATATGATCTGAGGAAGTTGGTCTTTTTGCAAACTCCTGAATTACATTCCAAACAGGTGACCTGGGGAAAATCGTCATAACTTTCTCTCTGAGCATCAGATTGAAATTTCATAAGAAGGTATAGAAAGAGGATTGACTGTAGTTTCTTGTATGTATTTTTTAGAGAAAAAGATTGAAACGGTGACTCGTGGAACATCATACAAGTTTGCTCTACTGAACTAGTCTAGGTCACTCTAGGAGATTTGGCATAACTCTTCCTTGGAGAATCCAATTTGGATCAGACTGGTCGCATTGGAAAGAGGACACAGAGGACTACTGCAGATCACAATTTCAGAACTGGATGATTTGAAATTATAGAGATACATCAGAGGCAATATCGAGCTCCTACAAACTGAACAAAGGTGTGTAGATTTTTTTTAAATTTTTTCTTAAGCTTTCTTTGAAAAATTATTCTGAAGAATTCAAAGAGCATAGTAGAGCATTATTATCGGTAACTGATGCCCCGAGGAAAGAAAATGAAAACACCTAGTAAGCAACCTGAAAGCTCTAGCATGACTCATGAAGAAGAGGAAGAAATGCTACATGATATATCAAAATTACAAGACCAAGTGCAACAAATGTCAGTTTCACAAAAGCTAACAGAAGCTAAGATAAATGGCGTGGAATATAAGATAAAGGGCGTGGAAGCTAAGATGAATGGCATGGAAGCTAAGATGGACAATTTGAAGATATATTTGAAGACAGGGATGGAAGATTTGAAGACAGATTTGACAAAGTTTCTACAAGAAATGCTTACTAATGGTGAAAGGGTAGTAAAGGAAACTCATGATGAGAACAAAAGAAATGTTAATCATGATTTCATAGACTCTAATGTTGGACAGAAGACCCACCATATTCCAAAAATCGATATGAGGAAGTTTGATGGCAAGGATCCCGCAACATGGATATTACAAATGGAGCAATTTTTCGATCTCAATAATGTGCAAAACACACAAAAGGTACGTATTGCAACTTTATATTTGGAACCAAATCAGTTTGTATGGTATCAATGGCTTTTCTCTCGTAAACAAATTATCACTTGGGCAATTTTTACGGAAGAATTGATCACATTATGAGGATACAAAAAGCAACACTTTTTTTAGCCAATTGATAAGTCTCAAACAAAAGGGTTCAATAATGGAGCACATTGAGGAGTTCCAAAAATTGAACATAAGGGTAAAAGATATTCCAGAGGAGCATAGGATTGATGTGTTCATAGGGACTTTAAAGGATAATATCCAACATGATGTTCGCCTTTGGGAACCTGATTCATTAGAGAAGGCATTCAGGTTAGCAAGAAAAATGGAAAGCAAAATTATGGCAACTAGGAAGCATACCACTCACAACTATAAAGATGGAAGTGTTGTTGCCCCTAGTCTTCCACAACCTATAAGGTTGACACCACAACAATTGGAAGAAAAAAGAGCAAAAGGGCTTTGTTACAGTTGTGATAGCAAATACACTAAAGGTCATAAGTGTGCTGAGAAGAAATTATTCTACATAGATTGTGAAGAGGAAGAAGAAAAGGAGCAAGAAAGGTCAAAAGAAGAGGATATACTCCAGGAACAAAGCCTAGATAAAGAAGAAATGAATCCGACCATATCTTGTAATGCATTGGCTGGAATTACCACTCCTCAAACCATCAAGATAGAAGGACAAATCAAGAAGAAAAAGGTAATAGTGTTGATTGATTCAGGAAGTACCCAAAATTTTATTCATTGTAAGATAGCAAAAGAATTGAATTGCTTCCTATATCCAGCACCAGTGTCAAGTGATGGTTGCAAATGGAGGAACAATAAATTTTTCTGGAAAGTGCCATAATATCAAGCTATCCATGGGAGAATATGTATTGACTAGCCCAATGCTTTCCATTCCAATGGGAGGTGCTGATGTTGTACTAGGAGTCCAATGGCTACAATCCTTGGGTACAATAGCTTTTAATTTTCAAGAACTTTTCATGAAATTTTTTGTGGAAGGAAAGGAAGTTGAATTAAAGGGTATTGCAAGGAAACCAGGAAAGATAATCAGCTCTAACGGTATGACAAAGCTTCTAAAAAAGGAACAAAGAGGTGTAATTGCACAATTATGTTCGCTAGATGTTTCCACATTGGAATCATCTATTTCTCCAGATCTCCAAAAAGTCTTGGACAATCATTCCAAGGTATTTGAGACTCCCAAAGGTCTCCCACCTATTCATGATCATGCTATTCATCTGATTCCAGGAAGTGTTCCTCCAAACATCAGGCCGTACAGATATCCCTATGCCCAAAAGAGTGAAATTGAACGTATGGTTGCAGAAATGCTAGAGGTGGGTATAATTCAACCTAGTCAAATTTCTTTCTCTGCTCCAGTAGTATTGGTGCACAAGAAGGATGGATCATGCGCATGTGTCCGGATTATAGGGAGCTCAACAAGCTCACTATTAAAGATAAGTTTCCCATTCCTGTCATTGATGAATTACTGGATGAATTGCATGGATCAATTTACTTCACCAAGTTGGATCTTCGTTCAGGATATCATCAAATCAGAATGAAGACTGAAGACATTCCAAAAACAGCATTTAGAACTCATGAGGGTCATTATGAATTTTTGGTCATGCCTTTTGGCCTTACCAATGCACCTTCTACATTTCAAGGTTTGATGAATTCCATTTTTAAACCCTTCCTTAGAAAATTTGTGTTAGTATTTTTTGATGATATACTAATCTACAGCAAGTCTTGGAAGGATCATGTTGAACATGTTGACAAGGTGCTACAACTATTGGAGGAGAAACAATTATATGCAAAAAGATCCAAATGTTTCTTTGGAGTACAAGAGGGGGAATATCTGGGTCATATTGTATCTCATGAAGGAGTTAAGGTAGACCCTAGCAAAATTAAAGCCATTAAGGAATGGAAAATCCCCACATCCATAAAGCATCTGCGAGGATTTCTCGGGTTGACAGGGTATTATCGCAAGTTTGTTAAGAATTATGGGAGAATAGCAGCACCTCTAACAACATTATTGAAGAAAGATGCATTTTCATGGACTCCATAAGCAACAAAGGCCTTCGAACATCTTAAAGAGGCAATGTGCCAAGCACCAGTCTTAGCTACACCAGACTTCACAAAAACCTTTATTGTGGAATGTGATGCTTCAGGAAATGGAATTGGTGTTGTTTTAATGCAAGATGAAAGACCCATTTCTTTTGAAAGTTGTCCAATCAAGGGAAAGTTTTTACACAAAGCTATTTATGAGAAGGAAATGTTGGCAATACTCCATGCACTTAAGAAATGGCGACCCTACCTAATGGGAAGACACTTCAAGGTAAAAAGGGATCATGATAGCCTTAAATACTTTTTAGAACAAAGATTATCCTCTGAAGAGAAACAAAAGTGGGTCACAAAGATGTTGGGTTATGACTTTGAAATCATCTACAAAAAGGGAAGCAAAATGTGGTGGCAGATGCACTCTCAAGAAAGGATGAGGATGTGGAAGCATTTTTGTGCACCATTTCTATTATCCAACCAGATTGGATAAACGAAGCAAGGGAGGAATGGAAGAATGACGAAGAAGTGTGGGCACTTATTCGAAAGTTACAACAAGATTCCAGTACATCTGATACATTTAGCTGGCAAAATGATTCATTATGGTACAAAGATCGCTTATACCTCTGTAAGAATTCCCAACTAAAACAAAAGATTCTTATGGAATTGCACACTTCTCCCTTAGGAGGGCACTCAGGATTTTTAAAAACTTACCACAGGGTTAAGAAGGAATTTTTTTGGGATGGCCTTAAATCGGATATTCAAAAGTTTGTGGCAGAATGTTTGGTTTGCCAACAAAATAAAGTTGAAACAATTAAGACACCAGGTCTATTACAACCTTTATCCATTCCAAGCCAACGTTGGGAGGAGGTTTCAATGGATTTTATCACAGGTTTACCCAAGTCTGAGGGAAAGAGTGTCATCATGGTGGTAGTTGACAGACTTACCAAGTATGCACACTTTTGTGCATTATCACATCCATTTAAAGCCAGTACAGTTTCTACTGCATTTATGGAAACAATTCAAAAGCTACATGGAAACCCAAAGATTATTGTAAGTGACAGAGATCCCATTTTCACTGGAAATTTTTGGACAGAATTATTTTCTTGTCTTGGTACTCAGTTAGCTCATAGCTCATCTTATCATCCTCAATCTGATGGGCAAACTGAGATAGTAAACAAATGTTTGGAAGGATATCTTCATTGCTTTGTATCTGATAAACAGACACAATGGGTCAAATGGTTGCCTCTGGCTGAATGGTGGTATAACACTTCCTTCCATACAGCAACAAAAATGACCCCATTTATGGCACTTTATGGATATCAGCCACCATCCATCACATCATATTTAAGAGAAAATTCTAAGGTTCAAGCAGTGGAACATCACATCGAACATCAAAAACAAGTCCTCCAACTCTTAAAGGATAACCTCGTGTTGGCACAGAATAGAATGAAACAACAGGCAGATCAACATCGCAGCGAAAGAATTTTTGATGTAGGTGATTGGGTATTCCTACGGCTACAACCATATAAGCAAATGTCCCTCAAGCAAGCTAAGAAGGATAATAAATTATCACCAAAGTATTATGGTCCGTACAAGGTGTTGCAAAAGATTGGTACTATGGCATACAAATTGGAGCTTCTTGCAACTTCTCGATTGCACCCAGTTTTCCATGTTTCATGTTTAAAGAAGGTTATAGGCGACAAGCTCTCAGTTCAAACAATATTTCCAAAACTTGACGAGGAAGGAAAAATTATATTGGAACCAGAAGCAATCACAGAAACAAGAACTCGGCAGCTACGAAATCGATGAATTTAAGAGTATCTTATCAAGTGGAAGAGCTTATCCACTGAAGATTCCACATGGGAGGATGAAAATTTTATACAGAAGCATCCAGAACTACTCAAGCATTGAGGACAAAACTTTTTTGAAGGAGAGGGGCATGTTAGGTCCCTATAATACTAGTGATTACCCCATTACTATTGTAGTTATATCCCTTATTAATATTGTTGTGCCCCTATTGTCCCCATATTGTTATTATTGTGCCCCATAGAATCCCTCTATTGTTATTTTTGTGGCTTTATATTATTATTGTTAGGTCGGCTGGGTTATATTGTGACTCCTTAGACTCCTATATATAGAAAGGAGGTTTTGTCATTTGAATCATCCAAGAATTGTTCATTTATGTAATGTAAAGGAGGTTGCTCCCTCGAAGAGGCTGAATTCTAAGGCGTTGATCTATCTTTTCTATCTTTTTGTGAGTTGGTTTCATAACAAAAAATAAAAAATAGCAAGAGCATAACACATAAAAAAAAATATACACAGAGATTTTCCCCTGGATCCCCAAACCGGGACTACTAGATTGATTTTTCATTATTTTCCTTTCAATGTTACAATACATATATATACATGTTGAAGCATCCAATACCATGGACCGAAAAACCATTGCGCCCAAAACCATGTGCGAAAACCATGCACAAAACCATATGTAGGTCCGCCCACCTAATATAGGGTCCAAAAAAAATTTCCCCGAGGCACTTCCTCGGACCCCATAGAGGGGGGCTAACTGCCCCCCTCAAATCCCCCTGTGACCCCGCCACTACACAATGAAGGGGGGGCTCCACCCCCCATTAAACTAGGTCGACTAGTTGTGGAAAGAATATAACACAACCCAACATTCTCCCACTTGTTGTTTTCTTTCCACATGAGAGCTTAGTCATTTATCCAGCCCTGCAACTCCCATTGTTTCTCTACACTAAGAGAACTTCTCAGAGCTTGCATGTTTTGTCAATGCATCTACAGTATTCTTCAAAGTATCCACCTTTACCAGCAACACATTTTTGTCTTCTATCATATCCCTCACAAAGTGATATTTAACATCAATGTGCTTTGTCTTTGAATGATAAGCAAGGTTCTTTGCCAAGAAAATTGCACTTCGGCTATCACAGTATATCCTTATAGCTCCATGTACTAACCCCATACTTGAACACAATCTCTTCAACCAAACTGCTTCCTTGCTTGCATGAGTGGCTGCAATGTATTCTGCCTCTGTATTTGATAATGCCACTACAAATTGTTTCTTACTCATCTAACTGATTGCACCTCCAAATAGGTTAAACACATACCCACTTGTAGATATTTTGTGATCCATATCTCCAACTCAGTTTGCATCAACAAAGCCACGGATATCCAAAACTATGTCCAATCCCGGTCTTCCTTGGTAGCACAAACCATAATCACTAGTGCCATGCAAATACCCAAAAACTCGCTTCATTGTTGTCCAATGCTCCTTCCCTAGTTTTGACATAAACCTACTTAATACTCCCACTGCATGTGCAATGTCTGGTCTAGTATAGACCATCGCATACATAAGGCTACCGACTGCACTTGCACATGGAACATGGGAAATCTCCTCTTCCTCTTCTTGTATCTCGGGACACTATTCAGCAGATAACTTTAAACCTACAGGAATAGGAACCTTCACTGGTTTATTATCTTGCATATTAAACCTTTGCAGTATTGTTTCGACATACTTCCTCTAGTTTAACCAGAGCTTCCTCTTTGCCCGATCTCTTTTAATTTCCATGCCCAAAATATAGTTTGCAGCACCAAGATCTTTCATGTCGAATTTGGAGGACAATTGGGTCTTCAAATCCTCGATAATTTCTTTTTCATTTCCAACTAGCAACATATCATCCACATACAAGACCAAATAAATAACATGGTCACCAATTAATTTAAAATACACACAGTGATCTACTTTGCTTCTGGTGAAGCCAAGTCCTCATATAAATGTATCAAATTTCTGATACCACATCCTTGGTGACTGTTTTAACCCATACATAGACTTTTTTAACTTGCATACCAGTTCTTTCTTACCCTTCACCGCAAAGCCTTCAGGTTGCTTCTTGTAGATCTCCTCTTCCAGATCCCCATGAAGAAATGATCTCTTCACATCCATCTATTCTACCTCAAAATCAAATGCAATAGCAACAGATAAAAGTAATCTAATAGAAGCTACCTTGGCAACAGGAGAAAAAGTATCACCAAAATCAATTCCCAACACCTGGGGGTAACCTTTTTCTACCAACCAAGCTTTGTATTTCTCCACCTTTACTTCTATATTCATCTTCTTCTTGAACACCCATTTGTTTCCGACGGGTTTCCTTCCAACCAGCAACTCCACCAAATCCCAAGCCTCATTTTTGTGCAAAGATGCCATTTCATCAACCATGGCCTCTTTCCAAAGTTTTCCATCCTCTGAATCTACTGCTTCCTTCATAGTTCTGGGATCATCATCAATAATAGATAAAGAACAATTTGAATAGAAAGAAGATGGACTATACCTTTCGAGTTGCCTTCTTTCTTGAACTAATATTCTCACAATCGGAGTTTGTGCCTCTTCATCTTCTGATTCCTCTTCTGCTGTAGAGTCTGATTCTTCCTCCTTTAGCTCAAACTCTACCTTCTCAGGTTTCTTTGAAGGGATTTCATGTTTAATAACATATTTCACCTCTCTAAGCACCACATCTCGACTGTACACAACCCTCCTTGCTACTGGGTTCCAAAGCTTATAACCCTTTAAACCATCCTTATGCCCAATAAAGATGCACTTTTCAGATTTACTATCCAACTTTGTTCTTTCTCCTTTGGAACATGTACATATACATCACATCTAAATACCCTCTGATGTGAAAGAGAGGGTTTATTACCAGTCCTAACCTCTTGTGGAGTCTTATCCTCTGACGCTGATGAAGGTGATTTGCTGACTAGGTAACATGCAGTCTCCATTGCCTCTGCCCAGAATTCATGTCCTAACCTGGCACCACTGAGCATGCTTCTTGCCCTTTCCATCAATGTCTTATTCATTCTTTCTGCAACTCCATTTTTCTCAGGTGTGTATGGAGTAGTCTTCTGTCGTGCTATACCACACTTCTTACAGAATTCTTCAAATTCCTTCTTGCAAAACTCTCCATCGTTATCTGTCCTCAGCACCTTTATCTTCTTCTCTATCTGGTTTTCCACCAGAGCCTTAAATTCTTTAAACCTGTCAAAGACTTCAGATTTCTTCTTGAGGAAATATATCCATGTATTCCTTGAGAAGTCATCTATAAATGATACATAGTACACAAACTTACCCAATGATGGAACCTTCACAGGTCCAAACACATCATTGTGCACAAGCTGTAATATATGTTTCGCCCTCTTACCACCAGAGGGTAAACTCGCCTGATTCTGCTTCCCATATACACAATTTTCATAGAAATCAAAATCCAGAGAGCTATTAGTCATACCTTCTACCATACCTTTACCATGAATTATTCGGAGGCCCTTCTCTCCAATATGTCCAAGCCTTTGATGCCATAGCATGGTCTTTTCTCTAGAGACCACTAGATTTTCTGCTCCACTTTCAGGAACCATAGAACTGTTGCACCCATCAATAATAGTGCTACCTTGCAGCTTGTAGAGAGTTCCAATCCGAACTGCCTACATCAATATCAGTGCTCCCCGAACCATCTTGCAGGTATCTTTTTCGAACACTATTTTTACACCTGCATCATCCAACTTGCTTAAAAAAATCATATTTTTGGTTAATGTAGGAATATGCATAGCACCCGAAAGTGTTCTAATCCTTCCACCTTGCAATATCAACTTGACTTTTCCGCAACCAACAATTCTAGCCTTCCTATCATCCCCCAAGAATACATCACCACCATCATATTTCTCATACTCGCAGAACCACTTTCTATGGGGAGTGAAGTGAAAGGATGCACCTGAGTCAATCAACCATGCCTCATGATCTACATGTGTACTTGAAGAAGCCAAGTACACATCCCTGCCTTCATATGAGGTGGTTTTTGCCTCTACAGAAGGAGCATCATTAGATCCATTTCCTTTGTCAGGAGCTTTAGATCTATAGTCCCTTTTGTAGTTCCCTTCCTTTCCGCATTTCCAGCACACCTTTACAGGTTTTCTTGGAGATTTAGATCTCCCTCTATATTCAGGTCTCCCACTCGATGATTTATTTTTGTTTCTGTTCTGGGACCATCCTCATACAAGCAAGGCATCACCATTCTGGCTCTCTATATTTTTTTGTCTAATCTCCTCCATCAGTAAGAATGAGACTATTTCATCAAATTGTAAGGCAATTACATTGCTACCTATTACAATAACCAGACTATCCCACGAATATGGTAGAGAACACAACAAACCGATGCACTTATCTTCATCTGAAATTTTAATATCAACAGATAATAATTGATTTACCACAATATTAAATGCGTTCAGATGTTTTATCACAAGTGTCCATCGTTCATCCTCAGGTTATACAGCTTTTTCCGTAGGAGCCGTTTATTCACGAGAGACTTAGATTGGTAGAAAGTCCCTAACTTGTCCAACAAAGCCTTCATTGTAGCTTCCCCTGATATATTCAGCAATACTGAATCTGAGACACATAATCATATTGTGCTCTTTGCCTTTCGATCCAACTTCTTCCATTCTTCATCGGACACTCCCGTAGGTTTAGTACCCAGATCTACTACGATCCACTGATCTTCGTCCACCAACAAATCCTCCATATTGAGTTTCCACAACTCAAAACTCTGACCATTAAATTTCTTTATCTCTATCTTTCCACTGCTCACCACCTTCTTTCACCACCATAATCGATCCCGTAGATCTCCCACTGAACAGGGTCTACCGCAAGCCTGAGTGAAACCCCTCAGCAACAAAGGCATCCCCTTGAAGCCAAAGCAACTCCAATACCAAATGTAGGTTTTAACCCGTACAAAAATTACCTGCATACGAATTCTAAAATGCAGAAAATAAACAATAGTGAGAGCATAACACAAAAAACAAATATACACAGAGATTTTCCCCTGGATCCCAAAATTGGGACTACCATATTGATTTTTCATTATTTTCCTTTCAATGTTACAATACATATATATACATGCCAAAGCATCCAATATCATGGACCGAAAAACCATCGCGCCCAAAACCATGTGCGAAAACCATGCACAAAACCATAGGTAGGTCCGCCCACCCAATATAGGCTAGTCGTGGAAAGAATATAACACAACCCAACAAATGTTTAATATTCTAAGTTCTTCTTAATTCTTCTATCAAAGAATAAATATTGTATGATTTTATAATGAAACATTGACACTTTTAGTAATCTAAAGGAATAAGGATTATAAGCATAAAGAAGCATTTGTATATTTGGATATTCTATTCCATAAATACCCCTCAGAATTGATGCATTGGCACAATTCTTGAGTTGAGGATTGTTTACAAAGATACAACATTAGATAGGCATTATTGTCGGGGAATGCGTTTTGAATCTATTTTTTCCTGGGATATCAACTAAACTTCCCTCTTAATGGTGAATAAGAGATTAGTAGTTTGAAATATTTCAGTTGGCGACTTCTTAAGTTTAAAATCTGGCTTCACACAAACACACTAGATCTCATTCTGATCTTGAATTATTTGCACCATTATCAAATCTAGAGATACTTGTTCAAATAACTTCTTTCATACCTAGACTTGAAGCATCTTCTTCTTATATTGCACCAAAGTCAATCCCACAATTTGATCAACCATAACATATTCTAGTACCCCCTAAGCAAACTGCACTATTAGTATACCAACTTGAATCATTTGGAATTCCTGTGTCACTTTTAGAGGAATTTGATACATAAGTTGAACTTGATATATAGTTACCTGAACTTAAACTAGTATATTTTATTTCCTTTGTTAATATTCATACTTTTTATTCCATTTTTGATCATCCTGAAGAAGAATTTAAGATTTATTCAAATCCTCTTGCATCTAGAGATCAATAGATAAGAATTCTTGAGGTTAAGAAGTTAATTATCCATCCTCAATCTCCAAAGAAATCCATATCCCTAAAACATCATTCCCCAAAACAGCCTTCATCTCCTAAACAACCAACTTCAAGACCAATCATGGCTGGTGTGGGGAGAATTGTGGCTGCTAGATATGCAAAATTGGTTTTACCACCAATAGCTCAACTCCATGATTTTCCTAATGGATATTTAAATCACTTACCTAGCCTAAAATGGAGAAACATGATCAAATGTAGAATATCACTTATCTTCTTTCTTAGACTTTGAAAATAATCTAAACATAGAACATGAAGATGTATACATGAGGTTGTTTGTTGAATCATTGGAAGGAAATGTTAGGGTTTGGTTTAGGCAGTTGTAGGAAAATTCTATTCATACTTGTGTAGAGTTAACCAACATTTTTATAAATCAGTGGGGAATCAAGAAAGATATTATGCATCATTTGACTAAGTTTGATGATCTCAAAAGAAATCCTAATGAACATGTATTTGATTTTATCAAAAGGTTTAATAAAATTTATAATAAGATGCATGTAGATGTTAAACCCCTAGCTATTGCAGTGAAAGTTAGGTTCCCTAAGGCTTTTCATGATGATTTTGCATTGATGTTAAGGGAAAGGAAATCAGAAAATCTGGTAGATATGCAAACCGATGCAATAGAAGTTGAGGCTAACATAGCAACATCATGGAAGTTAAGAGCACAAGCAGAGAAGGCAAAGATAAAGTTGATAGAAAAAAGTAGAAGTCGATTCATCATTAAATACTAAGGAATGGGATCATAAAAATATGGTATCACTACAATGTTGAGAAACTTGTCCAACAAAATCTCTTGAATGGAAACTCAATGTAGACAAATGCAAAAAAATGTGGACAAACCTCCAGGACCTTTTAGAATAAATTTTACACCCCATGTTCTAAAAAGACAAAGAAAAATAGAGATCAGCAAATTCATCCTCCATTAATGATTGGTGATAAAGATATTTAGGAAGTAACACAACTTGCAGAAGATATTGATTGTTTTGATGTTCAGCCTTACAGAGGTGATATTGTTCCTATAAACCAAAATCAATCTTTAGTCCAAAATATGCAATCTTCTGAAGTTTCTAAATATCAAGTTTTTTTAGAATTTATAATTCCTGAACTCAATAAAAGATATGATTTAAGGCCAAGACAAAATCAAGTAGACAATAAAGAAAGTTACTTTTGATGTGCCACAAGATAATTCAACTGAAGATTCATTTTCACAACAACAACCTCGTTCACAAGATAAATCGAAAGTAGAAAAACCGATTTCTTTCAGTGTAGAAAAGGAACTAGAAAAGGTCAAAAATCCTATCCCTTTATCAAAATGAACAAGAAATCATGGTTATAAATATAAAGTTTCTAATGGATTCATTCTTCAAGTGTGGATGCTAAGCATGATGTGATTAGTTTGCAAGAAGAGAAACCTTATGTTATTTTTGTTTCAAGTCATGATGTTTAGGATGAAAGTGTTCCTCCTTTTTATGTATCTTTAAAGGTCCATGATTTTCTTCTCTATAATTGTATGTTATATTTTGGCGGGTCCCATAATCTGATGCCAAAAAAAATTATGGATCAACTTCAGTTGCAAGTGACAAGATCCTATCAAGACCTGTATACTTTTGACTCCAAGAAGGTGACATGCTTGAGATTAATTAAATATTTGGTAGTGAACTTAGCCCAGATCCCCGTAAAAGGTGTGGTAATGGATATAGTAGTCACAAATATCCCTCCCAAGTTAGGTATGTTATTATCAAGATCCTGGTGTGCTAAGGTTAGAGGAAGCTTACAAATGGACATGCCATATGCCACCATGCTAATTTATGGGGGAGAATATTTAGGATTGCACAGAGAAGTTAGATTTAGAAATACAATATGTGATGTTAGACAAGTTGTAAACCACCCTATTTATTAAATGAAGAATGTAATGTACATAATAGAATTGAAGACACTGTAAATATTCCTTAGTCTTCAAAGAATGAAATGTATTTTGATGGAGCTTCTTCCAAAGATGGATTGGGCACTACAATTTTTTTTATTTCACTAAAAAATAGAATTATCAATCAGTCCTTCAAATTAGAATTTGAGGTCACCAATAATGTAGCAGAATATGAAGCGTTAATTTTTGGGTTGGAATTAGCTAAGAAAATGAAAGTTCATAGAGGAACTATTGTTAGACTAAAAATCCTAGATTGAAATCTTATAGGAATGAGGTATGGGATTGCATATAAAATAATTTTCAAGCTTTCAACATTTTAGCTATACCAAAGGAAGATAATGTACAGACAGATTCTCCGACAGTTTCAGCAAGTATCTTCAAAGTTCTAGATTATTTCCAACTACAATATCAATTTGAAGTTACATATAGACCTTCTATTCCAAATAATGCGAAGTACTGGCAGGTATTCGAAGATGATGAACAATTGAAGAAATTCCTACAAGAAATTGAAGAACTTTCATGCTTACATATTTATCAGGAAAACAATGAGGAAGCATAGGAAAATATATTTTAGTAGGATGAGAATTTGAAGCAGAATATAGTAGATCATGATATTATACAACTTTCCAATAATAATATTCCAAAAGGATTAGTTCCCCTTGAAATATTATTTGATCAAAATGATGTTCCTAAGAAATTCTTGCAAGAAATTGAAGAACTTTCATGCTTACATATTGATCAAGAAAACAATGAGGAAGTATAGTAAAATATATTTCAGCAAGATGAGAATTTGAAACAGAAGATAGCAGATCATGATATTATACAAATTTCCAATAATCATATTCCAAAAGGATTAGTTCCCCTTGAAATATTATTTGATCAAAATTTGAGAAGAATTAATCCAATTTTGTTCCAGTAATTGAAAAAGAGGTAAAGAAATTACTTGATGCAAAAATTATAGTTCCTCTAGGATACAATTATTGGATAGCTATTTTGGTTCCCGTCAGGCAAAAGAATGGATAAATAAGGTTATGTGTCGATTTTAGGAATCTGAGTAAGTTATCTATGAAGGATAATTATCCTTTACCAAATATGGATTATTTTCTTCAAAAGGTAACATGATCAAACAAGATTTCAATGTTGGATGGCTTTTCAGGATACAACCAGATATTATTCAATGAAGATGATAGGAGTAAAAATGCTTTTACCACACCTTGGGGTACATTTATGTATGCCAAGATGCCTTGTCCTAATAAATGTAGGAGAAACCTTCCAAAGAGCTATGGATTTAGCTTTCATTGGAGAAACAAATAAATTCATGGTTATTTACCTCGATGACCTTACTATCTTTTCTAAATCAGATTCTCAACATATTAAACACTTAAATAAATTCTTTAAGAAGTGTAGAAAGTTTGGGATTTCTCTTAATCCCAAAAAGTCAATATTTGCTATGAAGGAAGGAAAATTGTTGGGACACATTATTTCAAAGGAAGGAGTCATAATAGATCCAAAAAGAGTATCTTCCATTCAATTGATCAGTTTTCCTAGAACAAAGAAATTCAAGCATTTTTAGGAAAAATTAATTTCTTGAGAAGATTTATACCTAACTATGTTGAAATTGTAAAAGACATTACTAACATGCTCAAGAAGAATCATGAGGCTGAATGGAATGCACAATCTAAATTTTCATTTGCACATATCCAAAAGGCATTCTCAAAAGCACCAGTGTTAGCTAGTCAAGATTATTCAAAGACCTTTAATATTTTCTCTTTTGTGTCTGATACTACAATAAGAATTGTCTTACTATAAAAGAATGAATATTTTTGTGAGTTACCAATTTCCTTCTTTAGTAAAGTTATGCAGGATGTAGAACTAAAGCATGATATTATTGAAAAATAGGCATATTCTTTAGTTTAGGATTTCATAACCTATGTATTGCATTTTAAAATAACAACATATGCACCCAAAAATGTGGTAAAGATAATCCTCACTCAATCTGATATAGATGGAAAAAGGGGAAGGTGGACAACTAAGATTTTAGAGTTTGATTTGGATATCAAACCAACAAAATTAGTGAAAGGACAAGGATTGGATAAATTGTTAGAAGAATCGAATTGCAAAGTTTTGGGTGTTAATTCAATTATGCAACTATCAAATGTAGCTTTAGAGAAAATACACAAGAACCTTCTTTTAGTTCAACCCCACAAGAACATCCTATGCATATTGATGACAAGTTTATTCTATCAGATTGGTATAATAATATTGTTCATTTTTTACAAAATTTCAAGTGTCCTCCTGAATTCATAAAGAATCAATGCAAATCTCTTAGACTAAAGTCTATGAAATATTGTATAGTTAATGCTAATATGTATTAGAAAGATCATTTGAATATTTTTCTTTTATGTTTGACTAAAAGTGAAACAGAGTGAGTGATTGAGCAGTGGCATGGAGGAGTATGTGGAGGTCACTATGCTAGCAGGGAAATTGCATACAAGATATTGAGAGTAGGATACTATTGGCCAAATTTATTTGCTCAAGTTGGATTAAAGGTCTGTAGTTTCATTCCTTGCCAAATTTTTGCGGGTAAACATAAATTATCCTTTTTGCCTCTAATTCTTCTACTAGTATAAGCTCTTTTTCTAGAGCAGGGTTTAGATTTTATGGGTGAAATAAATCCCACTTCTAGCAATCAACATAAGTGGATATTAACAACGATAGACTATTTTAAGAAGTGGGTAGAAGTTATCCCTATCAGAAACTCAATTGATTCTGTAGTTATGAAGTTAATTGAAGAAAATATTTTATCCATATTTGGTTGTCCAAGAGAAATAATTACAGATAATGCTCAAGCTTTCAGTTCTATGAAAATTATTGAGTTTTTCCAGAAATACCAGATTTCTTTGCATCGTTTTACACCTTACTATCCACAAGGGAATGGACTGGTAGAGTCATCAAAATAAATATGTATCAAAGTAATTAAGAAAGTGTTAAAATATCACAAAAGGAATTGGGATAGTTACCTAAAATATATAGTATGGGCAAATAGAGTTTCACCTAAAAGAGTTATTGGTAAATCTTGATTTTAATTAGTTTATGACACTGAGGCCATATTTCCTACTCAATTAGATTTTCCAATGATGAAGATCTTGCAATATTCTTATGAGGAAATTGGTGATTTCTCCAAAAATAATCAATCATATCATCGAACTTAACCAAGATAGAGAAAAGGTTCAGCATAAACTTCTCCAGTATCAGGATAAGATGAAGAGTTTATTTGTCAGGAAATCCAGAGAAAGAGACTTTAGGTAAGGAGACTTACAACTGAGATGGGATGAAAGAAAGGAAGAGAAGGGAAAGCCTGTAAAGTTTGACAATATTTCCTTGGGTCCTTTAAAGATTGAAGAAGTCAAAGGGAATAATACTTTATTCATTAAAAACCTAGAATGAAAACATTTCCCATTGCCAGTCAATGGGAAATATTTGAAACATTACATTCAATATTGAATAAGTTTCTTTCATGATCATTGTAAAAATCAGTGTGATTTACATTTCCAGAGTAGGTGTGATTTTCTAACAATAATGCCACTCCATAGCTCGAGGAGAAGGAACATGGATCTATATGCTCTATGCATTCCATAGGGGAAAGTGATTCCCATATGGAGCCAATGTTGAAACCCTTTTTTACCCTTATAAGTTTACTTCAAAGAAAAATTTTCAAAAAAATTGTTTATATATTCATTTGTAAATATATGGTATGATTTATAAATACCATATATATTAAAGTTTTGATTTTTTTATTAAAGTGACATTTTTGTAATTCCTACCGAATAAATGTGCTCTTGGTAAGTGTCGAGTTGTTTTCAATGGTCCTTATTATGCCCGTGGAGATCAATGATCCACGTTTAATTGTGGGAACCCCCCCCCCTGTTTTCTCGAAATTTAACAAGGGGGTTTGCAATAACTGGTTTCTCGAAACAAAAATTGGTGACATGTCGCACACATGCTTATTGCACAACCTCCCCCCCCCCCCCCCCAACCCACAAACCGCCTTTAATTTTGCGCTATATCACCCGCTTAATTAAGCCCATATTCCAAATCAAGCTTCCACCAATTAAATTTATCATTTAGCCTATTTTTGAATAGTCATTTGAAATAATATCGTTTCCTTGCAACAAATGTCATTAATTTCACCCCGCTCCATAATATATTCATAAATTCACCACACTCCCGCCAAGCCCTTTTTCTAGTATTCGTGGTTTCATTTTATTTCCCTAATTGTTGCAGTGAACCTAAACTAGTGAATTGCAAAGAATCGAAGAAAGTTAAAGCAATATCAACTCTTTTTCACAGGTAATTTCATTTACTTTGTACTTACCCATTTCATTCAAAATGAGTACTCAGAAGGGAAAAGGGAAAACACAGTCCAAAAATTCATAGTTATCTGCATTTCCTAGGATTGACGACCTATTGTTGGTCGATTTAGATGCTAAAATTATTGAGACCAAATGTGAGTTTGACTTGTATGAATTAAAAAATTGGTCCTTTCAAAAATTTGAAGATTCAAGTGACAATTTAACCTATGAGAGTCCATGTTGTTGAAGAATGTAACTAGTTTTAGTGTTCATATTATACTTGTCAAAAAGAAATTTTGTTATTAAAGAAAATGACTTATTAAAGCATGAGTTTCATGCTTGGGTCAATGTTTTCTAGGTCAAATACTCAATTGAAGGCTTATAGGTTTTGTCTTGAGTCATTAGAGTCATTGTCATTTTTATTAGATGCTTATTGGGCTTTTCTATTATGTACAAATAATTATTTTTTAGCCAAAAAGGTTATTTTTCACCTCCAAACCATGTCAGCCCTGTCCCCATGAAGTCGACCTACATTAGGGAAATTCGACCTAGCAAAAAGGTTATATATAAAGAGGAAAGTCAACCTATTTGGAGCATTCACTCAATAAGTTCGATCTTCAAGGAAGAGAGCTAGAAAAGAGAGTGAAATAGATGGAGAAGGATGAAATTTGTTGGGAAGACCTAATTCGAGTTTCTGGGCTATCTATATCACACACATGCAAAAAAATTTGGTAGTTGTTGGGGCTAAAATTTTGTGTCTTCTATAGGTCCAAAATTTTGTTATTGAGGGTCTAAGTTCTACTACTAGGAGGCTAAAATTCTAGATCGAAGTTGCTGCCAGGGAACTGTTACTTGGAGACTTTGATAGTGATCATCTATTGAAGGGATGGGATAATTTTGTGATTGGGAGATGTCTTTGTCTAGGTATAATAAGTCTAGAAGTGTCTCATCTTGATTTGAATCTACTAAAGGAAAATTTTGGCTAGGTTTTCCCCTTATAGGGGCTTTTCCCTATTTGAGCGCCTACATCTTGTGTCTCTTGTTCTTGTGATCTTCATATACATATAATTTGGTAATTTCTTGATGAAAGATAAACTAATAAAGAAGCGAAATAAGCCAACATAATTCACAAGAAATTATCAAGAAAGAGGAATTAAACCCTAATACCTATAAGCATTGATTTCTCAACATGGTATCAGAGCTAAGGTTGAAGAAGGCTGAAGATCACTTTGTCGGCTTGGAAGAAAAAGTTACTCCCTCTATGGCTAATTACTTGAAGATGGGATTCAATATCATAAAAATTGTAGGAATTTGTATTGGAAGATCATCTATAATTTATCTAGAAGACTCAAGAATGAAGGATTCTTGGCTGCACTTATAGGTACTCTTAATGAAGAAAACACATGGATCATTGATAGTGGAGCCTCAAGAAATATGATGGGAGAAAGTGGAAAACTCCATACTCTATCAAGATAACCATCATCACATGTAGTGGAGCTAGGATACAACAATAGTTATGCAGTCAAGGGCCTTGGATCTACATCACTAACGCTGGAAAGTGGAGCAAATCTACACCTCAACAACAAACTCTATGTTCCAAGTTTGAAAAATAATTTACTTTCCCTTTCTTGTTTTAAGATAAATGAGATAGGGTTTCCTTTGTAGATGGTAAATTTTTAGTTTAGGGAAAGCATTCAAGTCACTGAAAATGAAAAAGTAATTGGAGTTCATGAAGGAAGGCTATATAGAGTTATAAAACCATCTCCTCAATCCCTAGTTCACATGGAGATCAATCCTATCGAAATATGGCATAGAATATATGGGCATATTCATCACAAGATAATACCCTAACTTATTCAAATGGTAAAAAGAATCCCCAACATCAAGGAAGATTATGAAGGAGTATGCTAAGGATGTGCTTTAGGAAGGAATACAAGGAAACATTTTACAAGTAGTGAGACAATGTCTAAGGAGATATTAGACCTCATTCATTCTGACGTGTGTGGGCCAATGTCTAAAAAATATCTTGGAGGAAATATTTATTATGTAACCTTCATTTATGATCACTCTAAAAAGACATGGCTCTATCTTCTCAAGACGAAGGACAAAGTATTTGAAAAGTTCAAGGAATTTAGATCCAAAGTGGGGACCTTAACCAAAAGAAAGATAAAAACCTTGAGATTCGACAATGGTGGAGAATGCACTTCAAAAGAATTAATTGCATATTATAAAGAAGTAGGTATTAAGAGGGATCTCATTGTTCCCTACAATCCTGAATAGAATGGAGTTGCAGAAAGGAAAAATAGAACAATTAAAGAAAGTATATGAACTATGATATTTGATCAAGATCTACAAAAGTTGTATGGGGAGAAGCAGCAATGAAAATAGTATATATACAAAATAGAAGTCCTCATATAATCCTTGATAACATGACACAAGAATAAGCATTCGTAGGGAAGAAGCCATGTGTATACCATCCCAAATCTTTGGGTGTCCCGCATAAATCCATGATCCAAAAGACAAGCGAAATAAATTGGATTCTACAAGAATAAAAGGGATCTTAGTTGGTTACAATATTTATTCAAAGGCATATAGAATCTACATTAAGGAAGGAAGACAAATTGAAGTTAGCAAGGATTTTATATTTGATGAAAATCATGCCTACAAAAGATCCAAGGATACACCAATCAAATCCGATGATGAAGATGTACCACTATTTGAAGAGAAAGATCATCATGATAAGACAACTACAAACCAAGAAGAAGAAGAAGAAGAAGGAACAAGTGAGCCTATTCAACCTGATATTATTCCTAAAACAAATAAGAGAGAAAATTGGTACAAAGATACACGTGAAGATGCTGAAGGAAATGGAGCTACTAAAGGAAATTTTAGAGAAAGCAAAAGACCAAAGAGATATTCAGGATATGGAGCATACATGGAAAAATTGATAGAAGTTGAACCAACAACATTTGAAGAAGCTGCTCATCAAGAAGAATGGAAGAAGGTGATACAAGAAGAATATCAATCCATCATGAAGAATGGGGTCTAGGAAATCATTCCTAGACCAAGTGAAAAATCGGTTGTCACCTCAAAATGGATTTACAAAATCAGACAAGTTGTTGATGGAAGCATAAACAAATACAACTGTAGATTTGTTGCAAGGGGTTTCTCATAAAAGGAAGGAAACTAGATTTAGATTTAGATTCTTCATAATATGACTTATCATAATTACATTCTAATGCTTCTTTAAATTTAGATTTATAAGTAGATTAAAAGATTTTGAAACTAGATTTATGAGTAGATTAAACGATTTTGAAATAAATTTGTGTGATCAAATCTCCTTATTTAACTGTTAGATCACATTCTGGGAACAATAAATAATATTGTTCCATGATTATTATTACATCTGATGTGATTACAGATCACATCAGCTACCGCCAAGGTTTTATGGGAAGATGGCCCATCAACGATATCTGCTTATTGTCACAAGGAAGCATTGAAGCTGACCCTACTATACAGTTTCTTGAAAGGGTGTTACAAGAAAATATGACAAGCATGGACTAATGAAAGTCGATGTCATGAATTTATTTACAGTGGAGAGGAGGGAACAAGAGAGGTGTAATAAAGATATTTGTTGCAGCAATGACAGGTATGTTTCTTGTATTAATTTTATATTCATATTATTTTGGTAGCATAATTTGCTAATATAAGTATTTGGTTTCACTAGCTGCTACTATGGGATGGAATATCGATCAAATGGAGTTCAAAACAACGTTTCTAAATGGAACCATTAATGAAGAAGTATACATTGAACAACCAGAAGGATTCGAAATAAATGGAAAAGATGCACTTGTTTGCAGACTCAAGAATTCCCTATATGGCTTGAAGCAAGTTCCTAGGGCATGGTATGCAAGGATGGATGCATATCTCTTAAGAATTGGGTTTGTCAAAAGTTTTGTTGATGGAAATATCTAAATTAAGGTGGTAAAGAATGAACTGGTCATTATACTACTATATGTGGATGATTTTTTTATTACAAGTGTGGATCGCATAATACTAGAATGCAAGAAAATGATGGCAGCTAAATTCGAGATGAAATATCTAGGACCCATGCACTATTACTTGGGCCTGGAAATCTGGCGGAAACCCGGTGAGATTTATTTGGGTCAAGGTAAATACATAATTAAGATATTGCACAAATTTGAATTCCAATCCTATGATTACTCCCGTGATCACCAATCTTAACAAGTTGAGAGGCTCTGACTCTAGTCTCATCGATCCTACTAGATATCATAAGGTGGTGAGTTCTTTGATGTACTTGGTAAATACAAGACCTGATATATTTTTTGTTGTAAATGTTCTTAGTTAATTTCAGTTGGAACCCCATCATGATAATTTGATAGCTACCAAGGATATTTTGAGATACCTATGTGGCACAATACATCATTGTTTGAAGTATGATGGAAAGGAAGTTAGGCTAGCAGGTATTACTGATTATGATTAGGTTGGCTATGAGATTGATGGAAGAAGCACTACTAGTGGATGTTTCAGTTTGGGATCTGTAATGATTTCATGGATGAGTAGAAAACAAGATCTTGTTGCATTAAGAATCGATAAAGAAGAATATGTTGTTGCATGTGAAGTAGGAAAGGAAGTTTTTTGGTTAAGAAAAAACTTGTCAGATTTTTTTGGAAAGCCTCTGTATCCTACAATGATAAATTTTGATAATCAAACTAGCATCAAGATGTCTGAAGACCCCGTATTCCATGCAAGGATGAAGCATATCAAAAATAAGTACCACTCAATTAGGATTTTGGTACAAGATGGGATCGTGGAGCTACAATATATGCCAATAGATGAACAGGTAGCTGATGTGCTGATGAAATATCTTCTGAATAAGAAGTTCGAATATTTTAGGAGAATGCTTGTGTTGGTTTATGTTACAGATTTAGTTTATAGGGAGAGATGAAGTATCTTATGGCAAGATTCTTGGAAGGACATCTAGCCAGCCTATGTGTTCATGTCTAGATCCATAAGAGGGAGGGTGGTGGTGTTGGTCATGGACCTCTAACCTCATATATGCACCTAGATCTATGGGTTGGTGGTAGAGATTAAAATCATGATGGTACATAGAATGGATAAATCTTGAGTCCCCTTAGTCCCACCAGAATAGAATACCTTGTTTAGGTATCTACTCTGTAGTATTGAGTGTGCTATCAATATTCGTAGTTCATTTCATTTTGAAATATTTCATGTACTCTTATATGTATGTAATTATGAATACCTCCCTAGTTAAGAGGGAGTGTTGAAGAATGTAAGTATTTTTGATCTTCATAATTGTACTTGTCAAAAAGAAATTTTATTATTTAATAAAATGACCTATTAAAGCATGGGTTTCATGCTTGGGTCAATGTCTTCTAGGTCAAAGCCTCCATTGAAGGCTTCTAGGTTTTGTCTTGGGTCACTAGAGTCATTTCTATTTTTATTAGACCCTTATTAGGATTTTGTATCATGTAAAGAGAATTATTTTTTAGTCAAAAAGGTTATTTATCAGCTCCACACCAAGTCAGCCCCATTCCCATGAAATCAGCCTGCATTAGGGCAATTTGACCCAGCGAAAAGGTTAAATATAGAGAGGCAATTCGATCTATTTGGAGCATTCAATCAACAATTTCAATCTTCAAGAAAGAGAGGTAGAAAAGAGAGAAAAATAACTAGAGAAGCACAAAATTTGTTGGGAAGACGTAATTCAAGTTTTTAGGCTATCTATCTCTCACACGTGTGAATTTTCTGGGCAATTACTAGGGCTAAAATTCTATTTCTACTACAGGCACAAAATTATATTGTTGCGGATCGAAGTTCTATTGTTGGGAGGCTGAAATTCCAAGTCGAAGTTGTTTTGGGGGAATTGTTACTTGGAGACTTTGATATGGATCATCTATTGAAGGGAAGACTTGGTGGTTGGAGGATATCTTTTTCTAGGTCTAAGAAGTCTGGAACTATCTCATATTGATTTGAATCTACTGAACAAAGAGTTTGACCGGTTTTTCCCCTTATAGGGGTTTTTCCCTGACTGAGCACCTATATCTTATGTCTCTTGTCCTTGTGATCTTCATATGCATATAATTTGATAATTTCTTGATGAAAGATAAACTAATAAAGAAGTTAAATAAGTCAACATAATTCACAAGTAATTATCAAGAAAGAGGAATCAAACCCTACCTATAAGCATTGATTTCTCAACTCATGTTACCTCAATTTGTTTCTCCCTAGGCACATCGCTTCCCTAAATTCATTACTTGGTGTGTAGATAGGTATTTTCCCAGTGGAAAAGTTGGCATAGCTAAAAATGGTCAACCCCTATTCTACAAAACACCAAAGTCTATTAATAAGGCCCTGCAGATAAATGTTCTAGATTCCCTGCATGTTTTTTCAATTGAAGCTTTGTTAGAAATTTATTAGAAGCTCACATTTCAGCAGAAAACCTTCATTTTTTAATCTTTTTTACCAGAAGGAACCAAATTTCCTCGCCATAATCCACCATACTCTTCATCCATGTTCCCTAAAATGTCTAGAAAAATCATCTCAATGCTTTGTTTCCTACTAGGATATTAGAGCGATGAATTAGTTGATGAAGAAATTCTAGGTTTTCTGTTTGTTTTCACATCTGGAAAGAAACCTACTATATTGTTTAATTTCATTCAGTTCATCTATGATAGTATTCATGAACAGTTTCTAAAATTTGGGATTGAGATGGCTTTCGAGTACCAGTCAATATTAGTTTATTTATTACTTTACCATCAGTCATAAAGGTTTAGGATGCCATTACAGAAGCTAAATATACAGGGTGAGCAGAGGTTTGTCATTCATTAGACTTCATTGGTCAAGAAGAATACAAAAGAATTCTCTTTAAGGGATTTTTTTGATAAATTTCCATATGTTTCATTTTTTTTCTCAATAGTGATGTAGTTCCAAGGATTTCATCTGACATTAAAACAATCCTACAGTTGAGTGAGAAAACTAAAGTTGGAGACTAGTATTTGTACCAGAATTTAATAGAAATCAAAATTTATGTTTGTGGATTACCACCATACAAATTACCATTGTTTCTCCTAATGCAAGTTTTTGGCCTTTAATTTATGAGACAAATTTTAAATGTTGATGAAATTCACTTTATTTCAAGGAAGAAAAAGCTCAATTTAAACTTAAAGCTCAAGTTGGTCCTTTCGTTGTTAGCACTTGAGTTGCAACTAAGGAGGTGGAAAGTTTATTAGAACAGATGAAATTTGAGTTTAGTTTCAGTTGGCCATATGACCTGTTAATGAATATTTCAATTGTTCAGGGTTGAGGAAATTTTTTCTCCTTACTTTCATGCCTCAAGACCTGAGTTGGAGCAGTTTTCCAATAGATAAATTTGGGAAGAAAACATCCAACATTAGATGAAAGAAAAAATAAACAATTGAGAAATAAACAAGAACAGAGGTCTTGAATACACCTTAGATGAAAGAAAATGAGTTCAGGAGAACAATCCAATGTGTATCAGAGTCATAGGTAGAGAAATTCAGAGTATATAAAAGACATAAATCAAAGCCAGTAGAGGGAATAATGTCAGAAACTGTATCTTTTGATATTGCTTCACCTACCACCATGATCCTTTCAGGTGAGCCTATGTTCAGTTTGCAACAAAGAGAATCAATAGGGAAACAATATTCTCCCTCTCCTTCTTCTTCTTATACTCCTAAGCCAAACATATTTTCTGAATTTCTAGAAATGAACAAAAATAATGAATCTCTGACAGTAAACTATAGTCAATTTTGGAAGAAAACTTCCTCTTCCACCAAGAATAGGTTACTTTCAACTTTAGATGTGGAGAAAGGTCAGTTCAAATTAGCATTTCTTGAAGGTAAATTCTAGGGAGCTATAACACCTAAATATTTTAAAACTTTTACTCTCTTTCAATACCAAACAAATCCATCCTATAGATCAGATAGATTTGCATAGGAAAACTGGTGAGATGATCTATTCTACTCTCACTAGTTTTACTATTAATATGTCCAAATTACAAAACTATTTATTGAATATTCAAACAAAGCTTAAGATGGAAAGGACATCCTCTCTAAAAAGGGATACCATAATTAAGTCTCTTGAAGACCTTGTTATCAAATTAGGCTTAAATCCTAAAGATATCAATGCAGCATGAGAGATTATTAAGAAGAAAAGCGAGGACATCCTAGCACTCCAAAAAAAGCTAAAGCTACCTACAACAGAGCACCCCCAAACATAGGAAATTTGGGAATTAGAGAAAGATAAGGAAGCCTTATTATCCTTCATAATTACACAGAAGTTGCAAATCCAAAGGATGGAAGAAAAAATGGAAAAATTGCTAAAGTAGAAAGCCCAAACTGTTAATACAATCATTCCAACAACAAACACAAGCTTAGAAAAAGACATTACTACAAAAAAAATATCAAAAGAAATACCTTCTCTTTCTATAAAGAATTTTTAAATTTCCAAACTGAAAGAAAATTTAGAAAGAGCATAGCAGAGAAAAATCAAATCAGATAATGCTTTAGTGGTCAAGATACAGAAGACCTCAAATTTATAAAAATAGTTAGAACATTATTTGAGTAGCTTTAATAGTGTTCAATGTTTATCAGGGGCTAAAGACAAAATTTGGATGGAGATTATGGTATCTGTGTTGGACATTTGGGCTTCCATAGAGATTATTATAAAGAAAGAGGAACTGCTAGAAATGGAAAAGGAAGTAATTAATGAAATCAAAATATAGTTGGGAAATAAACTTGGGAAACCAAGTCAAATAATTAAAGCCCTAAACACAAATCCCAGAGAAGAGCTTGAAGAATTAGGAACTCAAGACGAGATATAATCAGTCATTCAAGAATGAAAAGTTCTGATGAGGAAAAGCTTGATGCCTAAGACCAAGGAAAAATGTGAAAATCTCCAAGTGCAAATTATCAAATTCTAGAACAAATTTTCTATTATACAGAAAATAGGACTTCCATCCTTCAAGAATACACAAGTGAAGATGGTAAAAGGGGAAAAATATTAGATATTGTTGAAAAAAGAAGCACTGGATAGGTCAAAATTTGTTGGAATCAAGCAAGAAATTAGTGGCTAAAATCTACTTCAAATGTTATAAGATGATCTTTGTTAGGTAAACTTGACTCGAGATAGAGTCAAAGTTGACCAAGTTAAACAGTGATGGTTTTGGGGCACATGGTATTGTGCACCCATAGTATTCTACCCGTGGTATTATATGTAATTGAGCTTATAAAAGGCTGGAAGGATTTCATTGTAAAGCAAGGCCTGGAGGTGAGCGATGAAGGCTCACTTGGTCGGATTGGCTAGGGTTTTTTTTGGCCAATGCTAATGATATATCATTAAGTTGGGTTTTTCCCCGGATTTTGGGTTTTCCCGAATAAACATGTGTGTTTATGTGTTTATGGTTGTTGCTCGTTATTTTTATATTTTTCATCTCGGTAAATCTCAATATTAATTTATGTTCTCTGGTAAATTTCTTAACAATTGGTATCAGAGCCGAAGGTCCTTTTTGGCTGACAAACTCGTAGGAAAGAAGGATTCTTGGTTCGAGTGGGAGCAATGGCGAAGAGAGTAAAGCTAATGTTGGCATTGCCCATCCAGTTAGCGGATGAGGTATCGAAAAAGGCTGAAGAAGCTCATTCTTTCAAGCAGAAATGCAAGCGCAACGCGGTTCTGAAGAGGGTTTTCACCATAACATCGGCGGTGGCATTCAAAAAAATGAATTTCTTACTGGATAGCTTGATCAGGGACTTGATGTGGCCTCTGAATGTGTTTGCGAGTGGGGAAGATCGAGTAGATCATTTGGGTTTTAACAATGTAAACTTTGAAACGGGAACTGATACTGTTACCCGTTTTGTAGAGATAGCAAAAAAATGACCCGATTTTCAAAAGTGGTGATGCAGAATACACATGTTTTTTTTAGAACCTGGTTTTTGGAACTTTAATTTTTTTTCATGTTCAAGGATGAAATCAAGTTTTAGAATGGTAGTGATTTTCATGCTGATTTTAAAAAGTGAGTATTCTGCATCACACCCTTTTTTTAAAAGTCCTATTTTTTGACTTTTAATTTTCTAGTGTGTGAAATGTGAAAAATTATTTTCTAAATTTGATAGTCTTTGAAGTCGTCATTTTATTCATATTTTCTTGTTCTCTATCTTATTTTTTTTTATTTTTTTAGGGGGGTTTTTATTGTTTTGCGTTTTTAAATTAGAAAGTCGATAGTTTGAATTTTAGATAATCTACATATTTATACATCCTTAATTAATTTTTCAATCCACATGAAATAATTGTTTCTAAAAAACAACATTTTTTAACAATGGACATAAAAATAACCATTTTTAACATAAATATAACAAAAAAACTAAACGTTTTGATAATTTTTTGCTAGAATTAACATGTCAAAATCACAATTTTTATACAAAAATATTAACTAAAAATGGTCAAATAATAGCTTTTTTTATGAATTTCATGTCAAAAAAATAATAATAACAACTTTTTTTTCAAAAAATAATAATTAACTTAAAAATCAATGCGAAAATCACAAATTACAAATATTGAACACATAACAACTTTAATTCATTGATTATTCTTTTCATGAAATGTCAGAGTCAAAACATTGCAAAGCTTGATTTCCAGGTATAACTTAAATTTAATCAACAATGTCACGTAATCCAAACTCTTCGTCCTCTAGAGTTTCATCATTGTCATCTTCCACAATATTTTCTAAAAGATATATATAGACACACAGAAAATGTATTTTTTCATTGTTTAAATTACATTTTTTAATGTATAAATGGATTTTAATTTTTTGAAAATTTCATGTCTCTATAATTTAATTGGGTACTTAAGTTGTGCACAATACAATTCTTATGGATGGTACCTCCATAAATAAAACCATTTTATGGAGTGTATCAATTCCCTAAGTGACTTATCCTTTATCCAGCCGTAATACTATTCTCATTAAATATTTATTGAAAATTAAAACACTATCTAATATTTTCATGAAAAAAATGTGAATAGTTTTTATAGTTTTTTTTTGGTTTTTCATCACCACTTAATTATGATTTTTTTTTTTTCATTTTTTTTTGGCCTTTTACTTCCTAGTTTATATATATTTTAAGTATTTTGAATAGTGTATATAATGAAGCAACATATGGCTTTTATGTTTATGTTTTTTCATAGAGTTTGAAAACAACATTCTTAGTTGAGAATCCCTTGTGAAAAAATAACCCATTTTTCTTTATGTTTTCCCTCTTGTTCTAAATGCTATTTATATGCTATTTGATTAATTTGTTTGTAATTTAATTTATAAATTACAGTTACTTATGATTATGATTGTATTCATACTTTATTTTGGGTAAAAAATTAAATGAATATTGTAATTTTAAAGTTCACTTTATTGAGATTTTTTTAAAATAAATATTAACAAATTTTTATTGAGAAGAAAAATGAAGTTTAGTTTATTATTAAAGAAATTAAAAAAAAGGTAAAATGGAAAAATCAAGAAACCTTAACTATGAAATATATGTTGCTTTATAATTTTTGGAAAATTCACAACTTAATTTAATACATAATTTTTGTATATAAATTTAATTTACTATTAATCAATTATCCAATCAATAAAACTTGATATATAATTTATGGAATCAACAAATTTAAAGTCACGCTGATGCTTGTGGGCTTAGTGATCATGGAAATAACAATATCACTGGACATACCAACTCCCATAACATTTAATTTCCTTTAAATTAACCAATTTAAAGTCATGTTGATGCTCGTGGGCTTAGTGATCATGGAAATAACAATATTGGACATTCAAACTCCCATAACAATTAATTTCTTAAAGGAATCAACATATTATTCTTTTTATGATATTTCATGAGGAATATGATCATGTATATGATCCCACACCTAGTGGAAGTAGTACTTCACATTGACCCTATGATTTTGTTTGGATGCAATGAACTTTGGAGGATTTCATGTATCAATTTACATCATGTACAACTAGATAATTGAGAACTCAAAGAAGCTATACTCATGGAAGATTGTTTCTCCCAAAAAAACACACTAAAATCCATAGATCCATCTTAACTCGAAATCTATCTTAACTCCAAATTTAAGTGTAACTCGAAATCTATCTTAACTCCAAATTTATCAAATGTCTAGACAGTTTCAAGATGCAAACATTTTTTCAAATTTTGTACTCAATAAAAAAAAATTGGTCTTAAGAGATTTAATCAGTACTTAATAAATCTAAATCTAAATTTAAAATAAATTTAAGTTAATATTTATAGTTTTTTTTGAAAATTAATTATTTAAAAAATTTCTAAAAAACAATAAAACACCTTTTTTTTAATAATTTTAATTTATTCTATTTAAAAATAAATATATCTCATGGATATAAATTATGCAGACTGTACATTTCTTGAACATGTGAATTATATTAACTATATTATACAAATCCCACTTACCTCTACAAAATCTCGTGCAAAAATATGTCCCCAAAAAACCAAACTTAAAAGAGCCAGAGTACGCTTTATTTACCTTGCTAAAATGGCAAAGCAGTGATTTGAAAAGTTCTCCACGGACACGGTAATAAGTGGAACTTACGCGTTCTTAGTGCCCAATGATACACGGCCCTAACACGTGATTTTCAGCTTTCATTTTCAACTGGGTATGTCAAATGTGTCGGAATTGACTTGAAGAAATAAGGGGAAAGACCCTCCGCAAGTGTGCACAATGGAAAAGAGGAGCCTAACGAGGATATATTTTTTTTTAGAAAATATTAAAATTTTGGTAAGATTGTGATGAAATTTGTCAGAAATATTTGGAAATTTGGGTTAGGGTTGTCAAGTTTTAGGATTTTGGGTGTGAGGATTTTTTAAGGTGTTGAATCTATTTCCTCCATAAAAAAATTGATTTAAACACTTTTATGGTTAGATTTCAAAAAAAAGAATTGGTTATGGCGAAAAAAAAAATTCCAAACAAAATTATGACCTCGGTAGACAACGCCCAACTGAAATACTCATAATTTTAAATGACAAAACCAAATTCCAAGTAACTTCAAGCAACTTTCTTGACTTCTCTATTTTCCGGTCAACAAGACAATTTTTAGGACTCTTCAACTCCCCTCTGCAACTTTTACAATGAGTAAGAACTATTTCAAAAGTATTTGTTTGATAAAATACATTAGAATCATCAAAATATAGGCGCGGTTTTGTTGATACGTGTTTGTTTGGGTGTCAACTACATGAAAGGCGAGATCTCAATGGCGACAAGCTTTTCAGAAAGCTCTCCATTAATTAAGGTGCAAGTTACCTAAATCTAAATCTGGAGACTTAGATTCCATTAACATCCCAATCGAATAGAGGCAGCTTTCCAAAACCGAGCAGAGGGGGCAGTTTTGGATAATCATTTCTGGTAAATGCATTCATTGACAACAAACATGTTGCAGAATGTGCGCATGCCTGTATGCGCAATCTATGAAATGCCCCTCCAACATAGTCAAAATGTTACTAAAACCATTCGGTGAGTCTGTTCCATCCCTTTTTTAATTCAAATTAAGAGGACATTTTACCAATCAACACATCAAAGAACGTGTAGGGTGATGATGCTGGGTGACGACTTAGAGCAACAAATCCATGCGTCCGCTGTCACAGTGTGAGTGAAATTGCAGGTGAGTGGAAAACGAAACATTTCTAACATATCTACTTTACTTGTGGCTTATAATGCTTTGGAGAATTATATAATGCTGAGGCTTAGGCTATTAAGATATATTGAGATTGTGAGTGAGAGAAGCGATATTGAGATAATGGAGGCAGCTTTCTGGATTTCTGGTTTGGCAGCTTGCGCTGTAGTTGTTGTTACAATAGTGGTGGAAGTTATCAGATTTGTATGGCGGCAGTGCCACCCCCGGGGGTCGATTCTCGGAATCGACCCGCCGCTGGTCGGGCGGGGCGGGGCGGCCCGGCCCGGGGGTGGCCCTCTTTTGATGTTGATTTGGCTGTGATATACGAACTTATTATAAGCATTTCAGTACCATATAGAAAAGAAAACAGCGAGGACTTGGCATATGTTTTTGATATTTACAGAAGTTAATGTGCGAGAGACAGACTGACAGAGGGACTCAACTAGTAAATCTCATGGAAATAGTAGATCTGCTCAGAAGTTTTGCTTGTTCTGCTTCTTCTATTCGCCTTTTTGACATGCTGGACATAACAATCTTAAAATAAGCAGCAGTGGGATCCCAGAACCAGATTGAAATCCCGACGCTTGGTATTGTGAATCTTTGCTATGTACATGGCTCTATGTTAATGCAGTCTCTAGAATATAATTTATCTTTGTTTTGTTATATTCATCATTAGTCTTGGAGACGTGAAAATCAGAGTCGTTTCTCAATTATGAGAAGCATAATGTAAACGTAATAACATAACTTAAAGAATCGATCACAGTCGAAACTCTTGATTTCTTGATCTTTCATAAGAAGAAAAAGAAATGGCACAGAAAATAGCTATCATATTTATTATTTTCCAACATTTTACTTCACAATAGGCAAAGGCATGTGAAAATGATTCTGAAACAGCTACACGCCAGAACTACCATGAATTTGACCATCTCATTAATTCATTCCATAAGTTAAATTTCATGGGAAAAAATCCACACCGACCAACACTGGCAATTGAAAGCTTTACAAAATTGCAGATTTCCGACCGGCCGACACTGGTAATGGAAAGATTACAAAATTGCAGATTTACCTGGAAAATGGACAATAAGGATTCAAGAGAGAGGCCAGACGTCCCACAGAAATCTTTTGCCTTCCATATATAATTACAGATAGATGCTGGGTGTGTGGGTGGAGGGACGGATGGATGAACCCTTTGCTCTTGAACCGTGCAATTATTAATACACCATCTCACCTCTCACACACTCAAATTGCTCTCGTATGCCATATTTATAATAATTACTATCATATTCAGTTACGTTTGCCTTTCATATTTTTTATTTTTTCATTTTCATATTTATAATATTAATGGTCATATTTGGTCTTTATTGTTTTAATTTTCGTTTATATTGGTTTTAGTTCAGATCTACGTTTGACTTATTTTTTCATTTTCATATTTATAATATTAATGGTCATATTTGGTCTTTAGTGTTTTAATTTTCGTTTATATTGGTTTTAGTTCAGATCTATCAAAGGGACGAGGGGATTAAAAATTTTGAAGTATAAAAAATTTAGAAAAAAATTACACATCCAAAAATTTGATCGATTTAGAATTTGATAAATTTGAAATTAAGATATATTTAAATTAATTTAATTATTAATTATTAATAATTATAATTATTTTTTTTTATTTTTTTTTTATTTTTTATTTTGCTAATTATTGTAAGTTTTGAAATGGATTTTCTTATCTTGTAAAAAAAGTTTTGAAATGATTACATGTTTAATATTTGTCTGGATAAATTAGATGTAGAAACATTTAAATACTCAAAATCATACAAATCATATCTAATATAAGTCACACTAGCATTTAATATAACTAGATTTTTACTCACATAATTTAAAATCCATAAAAATACTTTAGTATTGCAATCCATTACTATATATTCTTATTTTTTTATGTAATTTACCAAATCAAAATATTTTAATTAATTTTTATTTTATTTTAATATAATTGAAAATATTGAGTAACATAAAATAATATAACGGCACAATTATATGAGATGAATATCATTTTATGAGAATGGGAGGACACTAAGCATTCTTTATCCTTTTATTGGAATGTTGATGATTGGCATAAGGATACTAAAGGCTCACGTCTCTTTGACTTCACTTTTAACTCACAACCTACTGGTTTGTCCGTCCGTCCTCAAAAATATTGATTCAGTTTGGTGGGAGTCATTTTTCAATAATCAAAGTGATATTATTTCAACAACAACCAATGAAGATATGCCTTTGAAAAATCCATTTATTTGGCCACAAAATGTGTCAAATGAACAAGAGGAAGTAAACATTGTTGAACAGCAACAAACTCAAGGTATTATTAATTCTTCACAGGCAATGGAAAGAGAGATGTATATTGGTTCCAGAAGATCTCGTGCACAACGTGAAGCCATGGAAGACCTTTATAGGGGTTCAGTACATGATATTAAGGAGGGTTGCATGATTGCAGTGCTAGCAGATGGAGATCCCAAAGGCTATCCATTTTGGGTTGCTAAAGTTATAAAGGTCTTTACAGAAAATGAGGATGTTACAAGTGTTGAAGTACATTGGTATGCCACAAATACACACCCATTCAATGGTGTGTATAAGCCAGAGATGGTAGTTGACAAAAAAAATGGTGGAAAAAGAAAAAGAAAGGGTACAAATATAAATCGCCGCCGCACAGACATATTACAATTGGAGGATGTTGACATACTTGTTTATGACTTCAATTTAACAAAGAGAGGAACTCTTCGCTTCAAGACGATAGAGATTCTGAAAAGGTTGTTACCAGAAGGAATAGTGTTGACATGGGAGTCTGCTGAAACCAGTCGTAGATCTAAAAGACTTTTGAAACCTGGAATGTTGGGCATGCATGTGGACTCAGATGGGGCACTAGTTGATGAAAGAGAAGAATATGGAACATCTTCGTCAGCATCCAGTCACTCATCTGAAGATGTGAATTGTGATGGTGTGCAAGAAAATATGAGTGATTTTGAATAATTGTTTAAGACAGATTATATAACTGATGTATGCATCATATCTTCAAATAAAATTAATGTTTTCCATATGTTGTTAAATGAGAAGTTATGAAGCATTTTTATGTTGTTGGATTATGTCTTAAGTATGATAAATTTTTTTGTTTAAATATCTACAATGCAATATCAAATTAGAGATATAATGTCTGTTTTATTCAGTATACAAATAAAGACTTTTGATTTCATTGAGTGATATACTTTGTTCATAATGTCATGGTTTTTTAATTTTATAGTTGAAAAAATTTCAATTTCTTTTGTATCTAGCATTGTGTGGTTGAAAACATGTTAAATTTATACTTAGGAAAGAAAAATGATATTCTACCAGAAACATTAATGTGTTTTTTCCTTAAAAATTAACTTTGTTTGAGACATAAAAAATTGGTTTTATTAGCATTTTTTAAAAAGTTTGAAAATTGACCCTAAAAAAAAAAACGTTATTCCAGTAGCATCACTTTCGTTTTGAAGCTATATTTTGCACGAAAATTTCGTAGTAAATTTCGTAGTCACCGCCATTTTTAAAACACGTTCAAAATTGGCACCTAAAAAATAAAACATCGTTCCAGTATACACACTTTTCGTTTTTATCACTGTTTTTGATGTTTTTTTGGGGTTTTTGGGCCAGAGTTCCCATTTTGAGTTTATAGTTCCCATTTCAAAGTTTACATTGTTTTTTCCTCCCATAGCGACAAATGATCCGATGTTGGGCCTGATTTGGGAACAGATGGCACGGCTGCACACAGGGAGCAGTCCAGAGGAGAAAGCAGACACGACAGCCTCATTGGTTTCTCTGGCCCAGGACAACGAGTGAAATGGGAAATTGATTGTCAAAGAAGGCGGAATCGGCCCCTTGCTCAAGCTTATCAAGGAAGGCACCGTTGAAGGCTAGGAAGCCGCGACAAAAGCCATCGGGAAACTTGGTAAGGATCCTGAACGCATTAGGTAGATAATTCAAGAGGGTGTGTGCTATGTTTTTGCTAAGGTCTTGAAGGACGATGGTCCAATGAAGGTCCAGAGTATGGTTGCCTGGGCTTTGTCTGAGTTGGTCTCCCATGACCCCGAATCGCAGGAGCATTTTTCCCAGAGAGGAATTAGCGGTTTAATAGAATTTTTTGAGCAAATCAAATTGAGAGAGGATGTGTCAAAACAACAGCAGCAATAAACAAAAAAAAAATTAATGAAGTCAAAATTATTGCATGTAAATGGGCATACTATTGTAAGATCTGGTAAGGCATGTGTACCCCTGGATAATCACTAATAAAGTTTGGTTAGACCTAGGTGATAGGGGGATGTCGGGTTAACAATACCCCAGGTAAAAAATCTGAGGGGGGTAAGGGCTAGAGTGAGCAGGATTGTCTCACTTAGCAGGTTTGGCTGGAGTTAGTCAAGGAACCCCAAGTCAAGTTTAAGGGGGGAATTGTTAGGCAAACTTGACTCGGGATAGAGTCAAAGTTGATCAGGTTAAACAGTGATGGTTTTGGGGCACATGGTATTGTGCACCCATAGTATTCTGCCCATGGTATTATATGTAATGGAGCTTATAAAAGGCTGGAAGGATTTCATTGTAAAGCAAGGCCTGGAGGTGAGCGGTGAAGGCTCACTTGGTCAGATTGGCTAGGGTTTTTTTGGCCAATGCTAATGATATATCATTAGGTTGGGTTTTTCCCCGGATTTGGGGTTTTCCCGAATAAACATATGTGTTTATGTGTTTATGGCTATTGCTGGTTATTTTTATATTTTTCATCTCGGTAAATCTCAATATTAATTTATGTTCTCTTGTAAATTTATTAACAATCTTTTCATTTGCTACGAACTCAAACATTTGTTTATTGTCAAACCTTCTTTTGAGAAGTATAGTAAGGTAGATGAATCATATAGATAAATGATTGATCTTGGTTACCCAGTAGATAAAGAGTGGGATAAACTAGCCAAAGTGGTTGAATAAATTCAACTTATCATTGCCACATATCAACAATTGATCAAATTCATTGATTATTTCGAGCAATAAGAACATACCACTTTTAAATGCATTGAACCTAGATGCAGCGATCAAGCACAGTTGGACATATTGTTGGAGAATTTTTTCCATTTTCAATCAATGTTGTTTGAAAATTATCCAGAGTTTTAGATAAATAAATGTTTTTAATGTAAATTCTTTAGAAGGTGGATATTTTGTAAAGTACTCTATATATACTTTATTTTTGAACAAGAAAGGGTTGATATATGGAGAATTTTTTTTAATATTGTTGTGATACTTTCAACTTGAAGATAATCAAAGGATTTTGGTTTCTATTTGTGACAACATTGGTGTACTTGTGAGTGTTTTCCATTGATTTTCATAATCTATTTCTGCATAATTTTGAAGCAGCCTAGAGCATTTGGCAGGGATGGACTGAATATCAGTCTCCCCAACATCCCTAGCAAAGTTATTTTCTATACTGCATAAATATTGGACAATTTGTTTAATTGGTAACCCATAAATCAATAGATTATTACTTCTATGTTATTCTTAAGCATATTTTGTTCACCATAGATATGCTTCTATACATTTCTTCTCATATTAGATGATTGGATATTTAGGGAGAATTTTCAATCTTCTAAGTTCTTCTTAATTATTCTTTTAAATATTTTATAAATATTGTGTGTTGTTATAATGGAACATTATCACTTTGAGTAATCTAAAGGAATGAGGATTATAAGAATAAAGAAGCATTTGTATCTTTAGATCTTCCATTCCATACATACCTCTCACAATTGATGGTATGGCACAATTCTTGAGTCGAGGACTATCTATAAAGATACAACGGTGTCCACACATGCTTCCTCCACATAGCTTCCCTTGCACAACCACCTCCACACTGCCTCCTCCACATTTCTACCTCTGCACATGCTTCCTCCACAAAAATCCAAACAACCACCTCTGCACAACTTCCTCCACACACGCTTTGTGCGAGTCTCCACCAGCGCAAGTAGCTATGCTACATACTCCCCTATTTTCTCACCCTACTTTCTTGTGAATGATTGCTACAATTAGAGTTGTTTCGCAGTGAAAGCTCCACCACCATGCCCGTGTCATATTTATTATTATCTTATTAAATTTTGAAGATATTTCATGCTTAGCGATGAAATATTTTTAGTTTCTTTGTTCTGAAAATAGATTTCTCTTATTATAATTTTCTAGATTATAAAAACTATGGCATAAAGCTGATCTAAGAGCCCAAAATTTTCATCTAGAATATACAATAAGTATTGGTGGATCTAGGTAAATGCCTAAAAAGCATGAAATTTTTTCTCAATCAGGCCACATAAATCATATACAATGTATCATTGCCACTCTCTTATGTATTGAAAAATAACTATAATGTCAAGCTCCTTTCAGAAATGATACTTTTAATTTTCTCATTTTTTTAATGATTTCTACATTTATTTAGGATTTTCTTGCATTAGTTTTTAATGTATAAATAGACTTTACGGAAAGCTCCGCACAAGTAGAGGTTTGTACACTACTTGTTCCTTGTGCGAAGGAAGATTTCAAACTTTCATCATCTAGACCTCAATGCCATGAAACAACACTCTGTATAATAAAATATTCTTGTACAAGAACAGTTGTTGTGTGGAGAGATGGGTGTGTGTAGGAGAACAAGGGTGCATAAGGAACTTTATTCGGAAAGGTCAAAATTAATGTTAAAAGATTTCTTTGTGCAGAGTGTTTATTGTATGGAGGATGAAGTATGTGCAAGAAATTAGTTGCGTAGATCGCTAATTATGGAGTTATGAATCTTTGTGGAGGATGAGGTATGTGTGGGAGAACATAATAATTAATGTTATTAATTTTTATTGTATATATCTTTTATTGTGCAGAGGTCGGGGTTTGTGCAGAATAACGGGTGGTGCATAGGGAAATTAATGTTAAACTATTAATGTTAATCTGTGATATTTTTGCGCACAATGGATTTGTTGTGAAATGTCATACATATGCATTTGTGTTATATTGGAAGTATACAAGTTTTCTATTTATATGAGGACAAACATCGGGATGATAAAAAATCTATAAAATGGGGTATGTGCAAGCAAATGAGGGGTTTCGCGAGTGCTTTGAAAATGTGTTATTTCTATGAGCATTGGTATTAGGATTGAATCGGGATATGTGCAGGAGAACATAATAGTTAATATTACTATGTTTCATTGTGTAGAGCTTTTATTGTTTACTCAAAAGGAACAAAATTAGGACGAGGTGTTTTCAGGAGAATGGAGGATGCATAGGGAAATTAATGTTAAATTATTAATTTTAATATGTTATTATTATTATGTTTCATTATGCGGAGCTTTGGTTGTGCAGAAGATGGGGTATGTATGTCGATTTCCTGAATAAATGCTTACGTTAGCTAGAAAGGAAAATAGACAACTCTACAAATTAAGTTGCATAAGCGTTTTGAAATTATGTTACCAAGAACAAAACAACATATCAGTAATATAGATAAATGTCATGCATGGAAATTAATTTTGTTATTTTCGAATTCACGAAAAAATTCTTGTTCTAATGTTCAAAAACTCAAAGGATTGACAAGGTTCACAATTGGGCTATAGAAGCTATTTTAAACTAATTTTCTTTATTAACGAAGAAAAAAAACACTAACAACTATCTAAATTACTACATATCCTAGACATCAAAAGTGATGAGGGCTTCATTAACTTTTGGCTCAAGCTGAGAAGGGTAGTAACCTTGGTTAATGACCATGATATTATCATCTCTTTCATTAGCATCTTCCTCAACATTGATGTCCTCAACATGAGCCAAATTATCTAGATGAAAAATCAATGTTTTTTTCCAATTCCATTCACTTCATCTTCAATTCCAATATCATTGTTTTCTGATTTAGAAGGTCGAAATGGACTCGTGCTTCAAACTTAATCATTTACACTTACTAATAAACTTGGTGAATTATGATTCTAATCCCTCACTCTATGTTTGTAGAATCACTCTAGAAATGTACATAGACGATCGAATCTAACTTTCCTTGATTTTAAGCCTTTGTATTTGTCGTTAATGCCATCTTTGATTCCACACAATATAAACATTCATTTTCTGAAGGACATGCAGAGGACGATGCATGGGAGATAAAATGGAGGTGCAGAAGGAAATTTATGTCATCGACGCATAATTAATTTAACTAAGAACAAATTTCAAATTAGTATTACTATGTTTCCTTTTCTGAAGCTTTCCTTGTGCAAAGATTTTACTGTGCAGAGGAGGGGTAATGTCCACAAGAAAGGGGGTGCAAATAGAAGATTAATTTTAAACTATTTTTCATTTAAAACTTTTAGCTATGCTAAATCAAGGATGTGCACAGAATGAGATATGTGTGAGAGAATGAAGGTGCAGAGGGGACTCTATAACTTTAATTATTAATGTAATGAAATCTCCTATAATATCATCGTGGTGTAGATACAATAATCAAGGGAAATAGAAAAATACTAGACAATGGGTCATACAAATTGATTAATGTAAAGATATTTCAGTTTACGTTTTCTACAATAAAAGGTTGGATTCAATTTTCATGTTTCATTCTACAGAGTTCTCTCCATACTTGGTACAATGTTTAGTAAATTATTTAGAAATATTTAGATTTAAAATATTAACAGTAATATACAATTACAGAAACATTTTAAATTAAAGTTATCGAGAGTAAATAAATAGCTAAATCAGTAATACAGATAAATGTTATGCATGGAAATTTTTTTTTTCTATAATAAAATATTTGATTAAGTTTTCGTGCTTCAGACAAATTTTGTACAACGTTTAGTAAATTATTTAGCAATATTTAGAATTAAAATGTTACCAATATTATACATTAATAATAATAATAATGTCGAATAACTGTGCATAAAGAAAAATCTAATGGAAGTGGAGAGCTTTCATTATCACAACACAAGGTTTAATCAATTAATTAGCAAAATCTTTAGTGAAAAAGTAGTTGATTATGCGATGGTGTGGAAAAATCAGTTTTTTTTTCACTTCCACAATTCCTCCTAAAATGATATATTAACATAGTAGTAGGGAGAGAGCACAACCTTTAATCAATTGATCTACAAAGTCTTTAATGCAGAAGAATTTGATTATGTTGGAGTGCAAAAATTGTGCTTGGTCTATAAGAGGTGTTCGTTGACATTTGTGCTTAGGAGGAAAGTTTCCTGCAGATAGATTTTAGTGTGCGAAGAGGTTTCATTGGGGATATAGAAAGTATAATAAACATTAAATAAGAAGCATCACTAGTTCCTTTTAAATAAGAAACATTAATTTATTGCAATAAGGACTTTAATAAACATTAAATAAGAAACATTACTTTTTCATTTTAAATGACATAGAAACTATTCATATTTAATAAGGTTCAATTTCATAAAATTTACTTTCATTCTATCAATACAATGGATCAATGACCAAAATTTTCATTTTGTCGATTATAATGGTATGTGTTGAGAATATGGACATATTGTATCACACTAATAACAATTGCATTATTTCAATGCATCATTTTCCCATATTGCAATCACAAAACATTATGATCGAGTACGGCCTCCTAGTGATCGTAGGGCTTCTCTTCGAAGCGTCGTGGTGCATTTGGATCATAGAACATCAACAAGCAATATAATCTCTTGTTTGTTGTAGCTACTCCTTTAACTCTTCTTTGAATTAATAATGTGGTTTTATCTATTCTTGGTGTGATTGTTGCACTACTCGGCTCTTTTGTTGGGTTCGTTCCATTGGTTGTTGTTTTATAGCTCTAGCAGATTCACAGGACTTGCCATTTTCTATAGAAGATTATTATGCTAGATTTATCATTAGTATTTTCATATCCATATTGATACACTTATGTGTGGAAAATACGTGAACTCTTTTTTAGTTCAGATTGAAAATGATAGCAAACACGTGCCACCTCTAAAATTTATATCAATTCGTGTCAGCGAAAGGATTTTTGATTGTATCATCTTGATACCCAATAAGTCGTGATGGCAATTTCCATGCTGATTTTATTTTTTTCAAGAGTAGCCTAACGAGGCCCCAATTTTTCCTAGAAAATAGTGGAAATTCCAGCAAGATTTTGATCAAAATTTGGTAGAAATTTCGGGAAATTTGGGTTACAGTTGTCAAACTTCAGGATTTTGGATGCCCCAGATGTTTTTGATAGCTTTGAATTCATTTCCACCATCAAAAATGATTTAAACACTCCTATCATTAGTTTTTCTTTGAAAAAATAAATAGTTAGATTCCGTCGAAAAACAACTTTCTGGGCAAATTTGTGGTCTCGATAGACAACGATTTTTTTCTTTTTTGGATGTCAATATGTGATTTGGGAATAACATCAGTTGTTTTATTTCAATTCAATTGTAATTATTATATAAATTATGGTAATTATTTCATATTCGGATACAGATTGCGTTAGACTGCTTACCGTCACTTCAGCTGGTTATACACCATCAATATTACATCGAAGGCATTAGGGCGATTAAAAATCTAGACTAGGTAACAATGTATCTAGATAAAGATGAAGACTATTAAATTGTGATTCGGGAATAACTTTGGTTTTTTTCTTTCAATTCAATTTTCATTATTATAACAATTATGGTAATTCCTTCGTATTTGGATACAGTTTGTGTCAAATTACTTACTGTCAGTTCACTTGGTTGTACACTGTCAATATTCCATCGAAGGCATTAGGAAAATTAAAAATATAGATAACAGTGTATTTAGATAATGATTAGGAGGATTAAAAATCTAGATAACAATTTATCTCAATAACAATCTATCTAGTGATGTGTCATAAATCTTCCATTCTTATACTTTTCCTACTAATGTAGCAGTTTGTCGTTATGCATTCTCAACACTTCGTTTATCTTTTTTTCTTATGCTAGACTGTGCAAATGAAAAAATAAATGTATTGCATCAAATTGCTTACTGTCACTTATGCAACATTGTTTATATGTGTCGACATGAAAAAAAAAAATTGTAAATTTTGTGATTAAAAAACTTGTTTATGAGTACAAATGTGCATGAATTATGTGGAAGGTTTGTGATTGTGTGGAATGTGGAGGGGGAGTGTGATGGTCTGCACAATGAAAGCTTGAAATATTCCTCTCCATAATGGATTTCCTCTGTAATTCTACACATATGCCTATTTACACAAGGATAACCATAAAAAAAATCTTGCACTGTGCTAGGAGCACAACCTTTAATCAATTGATCAACAAAGTCTTCAATGCAAAATAAGTTGATTATTAGATATCATTTTTTGGGATTCAACCGTGTTAAGAAAGTCATTCATCTATGACCATTTCCATGAGAGGTAGTTGTAACTGACTAATTTCTCATGATTTTCGAATAGTTCACTTAGCACTCATTGCATTAGGTGATGCTCATAGGGGTGAAGAAGTGGGATTGAAACTAGTGAAATGAATCACATAGCATCAATCATCACTTCCAGGGCTTGCACCTGGTAATCGAGACTTCCCAAGAGGTCATCCATCCTAGATCGCCTTTGGCTCAAGCATGTTTAACTGTGTATTTTTCCCCACAATCAAGCCCACATAGCTTGCTACCCCATTTGCAAAACCTTAGCAAGTATTGTGCCTCATGAACCATTCAAGTAGAGCTCCCTTCACTCTTATGTATTTAAGTATTGAGGGTATTTCGCAGTGCATTATATTAGATATCATTTTTTGGGATTCATCTGCATTAAGAAAGTCATTCATCTATGACCATTTCCATGAGAGGTAGTTGTAACTGACTAATTTCTCATGATTTTTGAATAGTCCACTTAGCACTCATTGCATCGGGTGATGCTCACAGGGGTGAAGAAGTGGGATTGAAACTAGTGAAATGAATCACATAGAATCATAGATGAATGACTTTCTTAACGCAGTTGAATCCCAAAAAATGATATCTAAGATAATGCACTGCGAAAGACCTTCAATACTTAAATAAGTTGATTATGCTGGAGTGCAAAAACCACACTTGGTCTGCAAGAGGTGTTTGTTGACATTTTTTCTTAGGAAGAAAGCTTCTTGCAGATATATTTTAGTGTGCAAAGAGGTTTCATCGAGGATATATAAATACTAATAAACATTAAATAACATAGAAACTATTCATCATTAATAAGGTTCAATTTCGTAAAAATTACTTCTATTATGTTTTGATGGATCATTGATCAAATTGTTCATTTTGTCAATTATAATGTTATGTGCTGAGAATATGGCCATATGATATTACCATTAATATAAGTGCAACATTTTTGGTGCGTTGGTAATGCATCATTTTCCCATATGGCTAGCACATAACATTATCATCAAGTAGGGCCTCCTGGTAATCGTAGGGCTTCTCTTCGCAACATCCTAGTGCGATTGGATCATAGCACATTGAAAAACAATATAAGATCCTCTTCATTGTAGCTATTCCTTTAAATTCTCTTTGAATTAATAACATGTCTTTATCTATTCTTGGTGCAATTATTGTGCTACTTTCCTTGTTGCAATTGTGGATTGTTCTATTATGTTGATTTTATGTAAGGCAAAAGAAACTTAGAGAATACTTTAAGCTCTTAAATCCAATTTGCAAATAGAAAAAGCTACATGATCCGTAGACAACGGCTTTTTCTTTTTTGTCAACATGTGATTTGGGAATAACATCGATTGTTTTCTTTCAATTCAATTGTGATTATTATAGAAATTATGGTAATTCTTTCGTATTCGGATACAGATTGCATTAGATTTCTTATTGTCACTACCATTGGCTATGCGCCTGTTGATGGTGTTGGATGTCACCAACATGTAAGGGGATCTCCCCGATGCGAAGTCCCAATTAGACCTCACACCATTTGGTGTAGGAATCCAATCCATTTGTATGGTCTAGCCACAATTGGAAAGGTTTCAAAGATGTGACTTGCTTACAAAACACACATAAGAGATTGCAACACCTCTTTGGTGAATAAAGTATGTAAGCTTTGTGAGACACCAGATGTAAAGTGCATGGGGAACTTTCACAGCTAGTAAAGGAAAATGAGCCTCTGGTTAGGGAAGTAATAGTACTATCCTAAATGGGGACCTAGGAATGAAGACAAGGGCTTGTTTATTACCTGAAAATCAGTCCACACAATAAACAAAAATAATGAAAACATAACAGCACTTATTCAATAATAAATATATCTAAGTAGCAAAATAGTTAATTAATGTAATTAAACCAACATATACTATAAACATAACAATAATAGTCCTACTACATCCACGATACATGTATGAAGAAGTTTCAGCTCATAGAGCTTCTGATTATGATTGAAAGATCCCAAGTAAAATGTTACATAGATGAAACACTAGATCTAGTAGTGGAACATGAAACCACAACTTTCTTCTCCAAAGAATGATCTATCTCCTATTTACTACAAGAGAATCCAAGGCAAGGCTCCTAAACTCCAAGCCTCCAAAATCCCTTTGCTTGAGTTATGAGGATTTATTTATAACAAATAACAATGACCTTTGGGCTTCCTCATGACTCCTCACCTCCTATGACTTTTCGTATTCTATACATGACTCTTTACATTCCATATGTGGCTTTTCATATTCCACATGTGTTCCTTGGACTTCATTACATACAACTTATTACAAAAGAAAAATTACATATGATATGGTGGCTATATGAGACAAAATTGATAATAGGACAAAGTCTTATCAAATTGACAATTCATTTTCTTCCTCATGGAGCTCATTGATGATGTATGTGTGCCATGCTCTGAACTTTGTAGAGATAACTTTAACTCATACAATAAATTGTGTTGCATACGACATCTTCACCTCCAATGCCTTTCTCAATATGGTCTTGGAGCTTGATTGTACATTATTCCGTAGCCATGACAGTTTCATGTGAGATTTGACTGGCACGATGGCATATTCTAGAATAAAGTCTTTGGTGATCTCCAAGCCTTCCTGTTATAATGCTTGCTTGATATGTTCTATGTACTGCCTGATCTCCTAGAAGATGATTTCCATTCCTCTGATTTCTTCAAGTGACCCCACTGAAGGCATCCCACTCGAAACCATTTTGCAGATGACCATAAGCGGAAATGGTGTTAGTTGCTTGTTCTCCAAGATAGTTGTAATTCTGATGATCGAGTCTCAGCCACATTCAGTCCATTTCAGTGGAAATTTTGTCCTTTCTAACCAAATGTGGCAAAACATTCTGATACTTGCCATTCCATTCCTAAAGTTGGTCAACTGCTTTGCTTGCCATTTTTAGAAGCTTCAAGACTTCCTGTGATTTCTTATCAATGCCAACAAGGGGAGCCACCACTTGTTGTAGAAGTATCATTTCATTATATAATTGTGCCATGGTGTCCTCCATTGGCCCTAGTTCCTCTTGAATGGATGATTTTCATTCTAGTGTGCTAAAGCTTTGCACAGAGAAGCGTTGGTTCTCCACAGCAAGGTGTTTCACCTGTTGCTTCACTGAAACTAACTCTCTTCTCAATCTATCATTCTCATTCAAAAAATATTCATATTTGTCATGTGTTGTTGTAGCAAAATAAACATTTGTTGCCATGATTTCCCTGGGATTCCTTCTGGTATTTGCAGTTATCACCTTCTCTGTAGATACTAAGACTAGGTTTTAAGGATCATTCAAGAAGTATCTTCACCTCTGTTGCACAATCCTCTTCTTGAGCTGATCACACATGACAATGCACACATCTGTAACAGCTTTGAGTTGAAATTTCATGTAATAAAGTTAATAAATGAGAAATAAGACCAAGGTCATGGGACATGTATTCCAAGTTAAATGTTGGGTAATACATCCTAGTGGGTGTTCATTTGATTTATTATGGCTAAGGGGAAATTTGCAAAGGCAATGGAAAAGGCATTGAAAATACAAAGAGGCATGTATTAGCATTCTATTTATGAAAATAATGGAAATTAGGAGAAAAGGGAGGTGAAAGGTCACAAGTTGCATGTGAGGAGGAAATTGAAGGAAAATAGAGAAAATTGAAGAAATTAGAGGCATAAATAATAAAAAGGTTTCTGAGGATCAATTCACAACTTTTGTTAGTTTAAGTTTTTGTCTGTTCAGTTTTGGATCTATCTCTTTATTCTCTCTCTTCCCTTATACTCTTGCACACTTAGAGAATTCTTGGAGCACTCTAGCATTGGATAAAGGAAGGACAAGGAAGCAAAGGGAAGCAAATATCAAGCAAAGAAGAGTTGGATCAAGCAACTATAATAGGATTACTTGCAGGTATCGAGTAGCATGTATGATTTCCTTGCTAGTTTTGGCATGCATGGTACATGAATGTGTGTATTTGGTTCTCTTGTTGTCATTGTCATGGGTTTTTCCAGGTGTGACAGTGGTTTCAGCCTTGCCTTTCCATTTCCGGATAGCCATGATGTGATGGGATTCTTTCATTTGGTTGAGTTGGATTACCGGATGGTTTTGGAACCGAGTGAGGTGGTCTCAGGTAAATTCCCAAGGGCCTAGGAATCCCTTAACCGGTAATGGCAAGATACATGGTAAAGCCTAAATATGGAGACAGGAAAATTTCTCAAGGTATTGGTGAATAAATCCAGAGGCATCCATGTTTGTTTAACTCCTATTGATCCCTTGACCAGTGTTGGTGGGATTGTAGTAAATCTTGGTAGTATATGTTCATTGTTTGGCCTAGGAATCCCTTGACCGGTAATGGCAAGATATGCGGTAAATCCTGAGGAATCCCTGGTTGGTTTTGTTGTGAGTCCCACATCCCTACTTGGAATATGGCATGGGGGTGATTGGGTGGAATACATACTAGGTTCAACCAAATCTATGGTCAGGGGGTACATGGAAGTCCCTGACTTGGTTGGATTTGCATATGTTAATAAGAGTTATTTTCCTCTTGCACTTTCATGAGTATTTATATTTTTTATTATGTGGCTTTGATGGATGTTCTATTATTGTTACTATTGTGGTTATATGTTGGTTATATGCATGGTTTTATGACATACTTTATTTATGGCTCTCATCATGTTTTGATTAGTAAATGAATGGTTAATGAATGTATGACCTAATAGATGATAATGAAGTTATTGTGAGAGGGCATCAAACCTCCTTGACAATTCTAAGATAAGTATGACACCCCTATGTTCATATATGTAATTATGACCTGTAGGTTACATGTTTATGATGCGTTTTACGGAATGTTTTTCATGGATAGGATGGGTCAGGTTAATTCCTTGATAAATTTTTGAATTAAAGGATTTTTCCTTGTGTTTGGGCAGAGGTCTGGATCCTAGCCCTAAAAAAGTGGCTCAGATATCAAGGTCGCTGGCACAAAACCAAGTAATTTAGTCTACAGTCGTTGGGAAGTAGGCTCATGGGAGCGACTGGAGGGTTATATTTGCTAGCTTTCCTTATCATGGGAGCAACTGAGATCCCAGGTCATTGAAAAAGAAATTTAACTCAGGGGTTGGGCACCTGGAGTGGTTGGTTACCTCCTGGGGGTCCTGTAGCACCTGAGGGAGGTCAGTGAAGTTTTGGTTTGTTGATTCCACTTCCTTATCTGTACTTAGGGAGTTTATTCATATCATAGTAAATCTTCATCACATATTTACCCCGGTGGACCGGTAAGCTTGGGTAAGTGTGGGAGGGGGGTAGTACAGAATGGTATCAGAGCATGGTTCAACACTTGGATTGGATGGGAGGAATATTTTTTTCATGCATGCATGAAGGTTGTAAATGTGCTTGATGTGTATACATGGTGGTGGTAATTGTTGTATTTGTGTTGTCATGTAGAAGTTGATGATGTTGTTGTTGGAATGTGTTTGTCATGAATGCATGTCAGTTGTATATGCATCTGTTATGCATGTTAGTGTATATATGTTTTTTATGCAAGCATTGTTATTGGCATGGTTTTCATGCATGAGGTCATGGTATGCAGTCGATATTGTCATGCATGAAGTCGACATATTGTTATGATTATGATTATACATGTATCGTGCTAATATATTTGATCTTACATATGAGATATCCTCCCCTGAACTATACTGACATATGTTGGTTTTGTTTATGGTTTGTTTATCTGAAATGGAATACTTGCATGAATAAGAGGATCAAATATGACTAGAAAAATGGTGGATTATAGTTCATGAGACTCTCCCTACAGATAATATGAGGAGCATGGTGATGAGTACTCCCCACACATAGAAGATACCTTGAGAAGTTTGACAGAAAAAATAAGAGGTTGTAAAGAAGATAATGATTGAACCATTTAGTCACAAGAGAGACTTTCCAGGGAACAAGAGAAACAAGAAGAGGTCAATGCAGTTATCCTTCACAGTTTTTAAAACTTTTGGAGACATGGACTGCTTAGAATCAATCATGGATAGGAATACAATACTAATGGACCATATGGTAGTAGATCTCGTGATGGGCACAGGTCAGAATAGGATGCTACTGTCAAGGATGGTAGATTCTTAGATACACCTGATAGGAGAGGTAGTGGACATGGGGTTTACTCTAGTTTTGGTTCAGATAGGTATCATGGTCATCATCGCTATCATCCTTACCGGAGGAGTGACAGGGATATTTTTCAGATGAGTTTAAGAAATCCAAGCCCCCTACATTTGATGGGGAGCTGAAAAAGTTGGAGGATGTAGAGGCATGGTTGCTTGGAATGAAGAAATTATTTGAGATGCATGATTACATAGAGAACATGAAGGCCATGATTTTTATTTTCAACCTCAAAGGGAAAGAGGACATCTGGTGGGAATATGTGAAGCGGGTCAAAGACATCATGATAGAGGTGTTAAGTTGGCATGAGTTCAAGAAAATTATTAGGAAGAAGTACTTGTCAGAGAGGTGCTATGAGAGTAAATCTAAGGATTTCTATGAGATGAAGATGGGATTGATGATAGAAGAGGAGTACATGACTAAGTTCTTGAATTTATTTAGGTATCTACCATATCTTAAGGATGAGAAGGCCAAGTTCCAGAGATTTGTCAGTGGATTACCATTAACATTTAAGGATCAGATTGAGTATGATGAGCCTTGGTCACTGGAATAAGTCATTGGGAAGTTGAAGCACTGTTATTAGAAATCGAAATAAGACAAAGTCTCAACAAGGTTGTAAATGGAAAGATAAGACTAAATGAAAATGGCCACCGAAGGGAACAAGACCTCAGCATGCAGGTAAGAAAGAGAATGTTGTTCCTTATAAGAATTTCAATGTAGTTTGAAGAGGATATGGGTCACAGCCTGGAGGGAAACAGAATAAAGGTGAGGGTGAGGGATAGTTGCATTGTGGGATATGTGGCAAGGATCATATCAAGAGGGATTTCCCATTGTATCAAGGTGGTAAGCCTCAAATCTATAGTGGATAGGAAGCACAAATAATTGGGGTTGTTGGACACATCATTCCTCGCATCTATGCAACATTGGATAAAAAATAGGGAGATCCCCAGACATCTGTTATCGAGATGGATGGTAAGCTTGGTGATCAATTCATTCCTATTTTGATTTACCATGGATCTGATTGTAGTTATGTTAACCCTAACCTGGTGGATAAGTGTGGTTTGAGGAAATAAGTGCAAGTGGAATCCTGGGCAGTGAAATTGGCTATAAGTACTAAGAAAAGAGTTCATCATTGGGCAAGAGCTTATGCATTTGAGTTGAATGGTATGCATACATCGGTTCATCTGAATGTGCTTCCATTGGGATCATATAGTATGCTTCTAGGTATGGGTTGGTTTTATCTTCACAAGACTAAGGTGGATTTTTATGACAAGGTTATTGAGTGCTTGGATGACAATGGAGAACAGGGAATATTGCAAGGTAAGAAGATTAAGGCTACATCAACTAGAATGGTTACAGTTATGCAGGTGAAGCATAGTCACAAGAAAGGGTGTGCATTATCTGTAGTGCATATTTCCAGTGATAAAGGTAAGAATGTTGAGGAGGTAGAAGTTGTTATCACTGAAAATTCTGTTGCCAGAAATTTTAGCCTAGCTTAAGGACAAGGTGTTTTCGCAGCGCATGAATCCTTTTTAGCAGTTTCGCAGCGCTACCTGTTTAGGTGATTTCGTAGCGTGCTACGAAATTGGGGATTTGTTCGAGTTTTCAGTGGAGACCCAAAATCCTAGCATGCCTATTGAACAGAGTTCTGAAAGAGGGAGTTAGAAACACTGAAAGGGCGCTTGGAAGAAGTGGCGGTGTTTATGTTCCTCCTTTCAAGCTGGCGCAAATAATGAAAGGATTTATAAGATAAAAGCAGCTTGGAATATCAGCGTATGTCTTGGGATGCTCTTTGTAAAATATCATGGGCTTGTAAAAAGTGAACGCATCAAACATTAAAAGCATTATTTCAGCTTAGATGCCTTTCCGCTAGCTGGCAAAAGCATTACAGCACGGTTGTCTGAGTTTGACATTATAGCAAAACAAGTGGAAGCAGGGGAAGGCTGGTTCTCTAAGTTGCATTGTATGTGGCAGAGTTCAAAGGGCTATGGATCTTCTCAAAATGGTACACGCAGCAAGGAACCTGTTAGTATTGAGTTACGAGAGCACTTGAAACCAGCAAAGGCAGACTCCACTAAAGATCCTACTGAAGTTGTTTCAGATTTTCTGAATTTGGTCTCATATGTTGCTGGAGCTTATGACAAGGAGGAACGTTTTCTTAAACTGAATGAAGAAATTGTGAAATATGAAGAATCGAAGAATGGGGCAGAAGGGTCTTCTAGAAAGTTGTTTTATCTTGCATTGTCTCCATCAGTGTATCGCATTGTATGCAAAATGATCCGGCATCACTGCATGAATCAACGAAGAGGTTGCTGTTCGATTTGTAGAGGAATGCGGGTCCATGTTTCAAGACCTATCACTTCAAGGCCGCTATGGAATTTTTGAGTGATTTAGGGGTATTCTTCGTGAGGGAGAACTGAAGTTGGGACTGTGGTGAAGGGATAGCCATTGGGCGGATATGGGCAGGCAATTCTTTGTCGATTTCGTACTTATATCCTCAAAATTGGTCACAAAAGATTCGAAAAATCTCTCTCTCGGTCCCAGAAATTGTTTCAACATTCAGAATATGGCGCGGGATGCTTACATTTTAACAAGCCGGAAATGCTAAGCACGGCACGGAGAAATAGCGGTAAAGTTAGACCCATTTGTGCACTAAAGCCAGCTCCCCTTAGTCTCCCTACGATTGGCTCAGGGACGAGCCTACTTCAAAGTTCCCTACAGACATCTGTCAATCTCATTGCAATTTGCATTTTCGTTGCATGGTTGCAGAAATCAGGACAGCTACCTGCTGAATCTTCCGCGGTTTTGAGTCAGGTTGCATTTCGGTTAACAATACCTTGCTTCCTTATGTCAACAGTATCCAAAAAAATGGCATTTCATCCTCTTGGAGAACTTCTTTTGATTCCATTTATTAGTATCTTACAGATATTGGTAGGAGCCATGTTGGGTAAGGCAGCGATCATACTAATAAGAAACAATAGTTGCATAATACAAGCAAATGCTTCAAATGGCTCCTTGTGTGAAGGAGAGCCTAATGAAAGAGATGATGTATTGGCCAAAAGTGAGGCTCTTATTATTGCGGCTTGTGCATTTGGCAACACTGTTACCCTTCCTTTGGTGATACTCTCTGGAATACTTCCATCTAATGATGCAAGTACAGCAGCTGGATTTGTGGCTCTCTTTACGGTTGGATGGTCTCCTCTCCTATGGAGTTATGGTTATCAAATGTTCACCAGTACATATGAGAAAAGTTCCCATTTGAACGGGGGTAGAAGTAGGCCATTCTTTCAGATGTGCACAGCTTGGTTTCAGCGTATCATGAACCCACCTTTATATGGTATTCTGATGGGGATTCTTATTGGTGGGACGCCATTGGTCCATATCTTTTTCCCAGCAAAGGACAATGTACCAAGCATACTTAGCAAGACAAATGGAACCTTGGCTATGATCTACTTGGGAACCATCACCTTTCTTCAATCTGTCTGGGAGGCAGCATCTCTATGGGAATGCTTAGTACTGCAGCATATGTTTTGACAATGGATGTGTTTGGGCCAATAGCTGATAATGCAAGTGGAATTGTGGAAATGAGTCAACAGCCTGAAAATGTTGATATAGCTATTCCAGAGGTATTTCTTAGAGGATCTGCTGTTTTTGTTGCTCGCAATCGATTTGCAGTCCTTGATAAGATTTATAACCAAGTGATGATAAAAAATCTCAGAAATGAGGTGACTAAGAGGTGTAGTCTTCCAGCAACTGTAGATGCAATCTTTCATGCAGGTGAAAAATCTGTCAAGCAGTGCGAGGATCAACAAGTCTATTTATGCAAAGTTTAAAGTAGATGAGCCAAAACCATGTCAAGATAAATGAGGCTCAAGACAGTCAGACTTTGATGTTAAAGCTGTGTTTTGTGATTACACAGCAGTTTCGTAGCGCGCTACGAAACTACTGTAGTTGCATGTTATAGTTCAACCAATCAATTATGATTGACAAATCAGCAAATCTTTGAAAGGTGTTGTCTTCACACATAAAAAATGGCCAGCACATCATGGACGTGGAAACCTGGTAATTAAAGGATAAAAGCATACTTCTTTGGATTCGAATATGTTGAGGCAAACCAAGGACCGACAAACAGGAACAGTTTCCTATATTTCAGGGTGTTGGAAAACATGTTACATTAAAGGCCAGCAAGCAGCTACAGACACCTATCACAGCCAAACTAAAAGAAGCCACTTGTCAGAGAATGAGCCTGTTCTCTCCTTTTTCTCGTAGGAGCACCATCTTGGTTGTAATAAATGCTATTTCCAGCATGATGTAGAATTAGAGTTTTAATTGTTTTAGGAGTCCAGCGCTGTCAATTAATAGTCAGCTGTAATTAATAGTTAGTTAAAAGTTAGTAGGTGTCATCATAGGCAGTCATCGAGCTCCCCTCATGCTGGAGGAGGAAGCTCCAAGTAGTTAGAGTCATGTTTCTATATATGGCTGAATGATCTATGTAACAGGGGTTGGATGTTTTTGAAAAAACAGAGTTTATATTGGCTTATGTAAAGACTTGTTACAGTAATATAAAAGACTACTTTTTTCTTCTCAGGATTCATACTTTGTTCAGATGCTCAAGATGTATGTGGCTTTGTCTTATCCTTTATGTTTTACAGCTTTATAGATACACAATCACTCTGAATTCACCTAGCTGCTCAGATTTCCTGTGTGTATTTATGAGTTGAGGTTCATTTGAGAAATGTTTTGAGTGTTTAAACATTACATGCCCTGACTTCCATGAATGAGTAGTTTTATGGTTTACTGAAATGGTGTTTGACTCCATGAGCCCAATGGAAGAAATCTTATGTTGTATGTCCAACCAGCATGTTTATTAAGTTTTCATTTCAAGAGTTAGCCCTCTTAGTGTTAATCATAATCAATAGTTTGTTTGAGAGAGCCCTCTTAGACTAAGGAGGCTAAGCCTTAGTCTAAAGCCTGGTTTGAAACAGTTACACAGAGTCTTGCTGATTGGCAGCCCTCAGTGCTTGATTTTGTGATAACATTTTTGTGCGTCTGCCGGGAGCCTGAAGATTATTCTTTCCCGAAATTATGAAGCTGAACTTCTGAAGGTAGCAGGAGCTCAGAAGGTTTTTGAGGCTGCAAAACTACCTTGGCGACTCCATTGTTGAAGAATTCGAAATTCATAGGTTCATGGTGATTCCACTGGAGTTATGAAGGACCCAGAAGCTACCATTCTTAGTTCAAGGTATGCATGCATAGATTTTTCAGGAATTCATGGTTTCCCAAATCATTTTCCCAAGGATGCATATTTTCTAAGGAATGGTCCCAAATTTAATGGAGAAGATTTGAGTTTAACTCTGAAGCATATCTCAGATTTCTGTCATTTTGCTGAGCTTCTTAGAGTTAAACATGAGGATGTTTGCATTATGTTATTTTATGATTCACTTCAAGGGAAATGCAAACAATGGATTGAAAGTTTTCCTATCAAATACGTTAAGTCATTTCAAGACTTATGGCTTATGTTTTTGGAGGAATGGATAGATAGGTCAGAGGTGGTGGCAAACTCTCCTTCAGTTGAGGGTTTCAAACAATGGAATGATGATCATAGTAAAGAAGAAACAAATGAATATTTTTCTTTGTCCTTGTCCTCATATCTAAAATCCTTTGACTGCAAGTCAGAGGATAAGATGAGATTTTTGAATGAAGTTGCTGAGAACATTGAGAAAGAAATTGAAGGTTTAGAAGGTCAAATTCAGGCATATAGTTTTCATAATCATGATCATTATTTTCAGAGGTTTTCTATGGCAGAACATAAAGAGAGAGTATTGTTTCCTTTCTCTTTTACGCTTGAAGAAATGCACACTGCTGTTGAAGATCAGTTTGCACAGCCGGAAAGTTGCAAGAAAAATCTAGCTAATCATGTATTCTGGGATCCTGTAGCTGACCACATGGAAGAGTTTTACTCTTCAGTGTTTCAGTTTTCCTATAAAGATCAGAGACAATTTCGGTGGCAGCAGTCATCACACTATCAGATTGGCTCTGAACTCCAATGCAGTCAAAGAAATCAAATATCAGATAAAACAGAGGATTGGCTACATTGGAAATTTCATATTGATTGAGCAGAAAGAAGTTGAAATTGTTAGGGTAGGTAGGTAGGAAGAGGCAAATAAGCTCAAGGTTGACTGAGCATTTTTTTTTTTTAGTAGATGTAGATTCTTTTCTCCTACAGTGATCATCAAGCTTAAGCCCGAGGTGAAGGCCCAGAAGCTTGAAAGGGATGCTTGTCAAGCAAATTTCTGTTGTCATAAATATATAAGGCACTGGACCTGCGAGTTCTTAGTGTACCACAAGGGCGCACTATCCCAAGTGGAGCCACTGTTATCACTGAAAATTCTGTTGCCAAAAATTTTAGCCTAGCTTAAGGACAAGGTGTTTTCGCAGCGCATGAATCCTTTTTAGCAGTTTCGCAGCGCTACCTGTTTAGGTGATTTTGTAGCGTGCTACGAAATTGGGGATTTGTTCGAGTTTTCAGTGGAGACCCAAAATCCTAGCATGCCTATTGAATAGAGTTCTGAAAGAGGGAGTTAGAAACACTGAAAGGGCGCTTGGAAGAAGTGGCGGTGTTTATGTTCCTCCTTTCAAGCTGGCGCAAATAATGAAAGGATTTATAAGATAAAAGCAGCTTGGAATATCAGCGTATGTCTTGGGATGCTCTTTGTAAAATATCATGGGCTTGTAAAAAGTGAACGCATCAAACATTAAAAGCATTATTTCAGCTTAGATGCCTTTCCGCTAGCTGGCAGAAGCATTACAGCACGGTTGTCTGAGTTTGACATTATAGCAAAACAAGTGGAAGCAGGGGAAGGCTGGTTCTCTAAGTTGCATTGTATGTGGCAGAGTTCAAAGGGCTATGGATCTTCTCAAAATGGTACAGGCAGCAAGGAACCTGTTAGTATTGAGTTACGAGAGCACTTGAAACCAGCAAAGGCAGACTCCACTAAAGATCCTACTGAAGTTGTTTCAGATTTTCTGAATTTGGTCTCATATGTTGCTGGAGCTTATGACAAGGAGGAACGTTTTCTTAAACTGAATGAAGAAATTGTGAAATATGAAGAATCGAAGAATGGGGCAGAAGGGTCTTCTAGAAAGTTGTTTTATCTTGCATTGTCTCCATCAGTGTATCGCATTGTATGCAAAATGATCCGGCATCACTGCATGAATCAACAAAGAGGTTGCTGTTCGATTTGTAGAGGAATGCGGGTCCATGTTTCAAGACCTATCACTTCAAGGCCGCTATGGAATTTTTGAGTGATTTAGGGGTATTCTTCGTGAGGGAGAACTGAAGTTGGGACTGTGGTGAAGGGATAGCCATTGGGCGGATATGGGCGGGCAATTCTTTGTCGATTTCGTACTTATATCCTCAAAATTGGTCACAAAAGATTCGAAAAATCTCTCTCTCGGTCCCAGAAATTGTTTCAACATTCAGAATATGGCGCGGGATGCTTACATTTTAACAAGCCGGAAATGCTAAGCACGGCACGGAGAAATAGCGGTAAAGTTAGACCCATTTGTGCACTAAAGCCAGCTCCCCTTAGTCTCCCTACGATTGGCTCAGGGACGAGCCTGCTTCAAAGTTCCCTACAGACATCTGTCAATCTCATTGCAATTTGCATTTTCGTTGCATGGTTGCAGAAATCAGGACAGCTACCTGCTGAATCTTCCACGGTTTTGAGTCAGGTTGCATTTCGGTTAACAATACCTTGCTTCCTTATGTCAACAGTATCCAAAACAATGGCATTTCATCCTCTTGGAGAACTTCTTTTGATTCCATTTATTAGTATCTTACAGATATTGGTAGGAGCCATGTTGGGTAAGGCAGCGATCATACTAATAAGAAACAATAGTTGCATAATACAAGCAAATGCTTCAAATGGCTCCTTGTGTGAAGGAGAGCCTAATGAAAGAGATGATGTATTGGCCAAAAGTGAGGCTCTTATTATTGCGGCTTGTGCATTTGGCAACACTGTTACCCTTCCTTTGGTGATACTCTCTGGAATACTTCCATCTAATGATGCAAGTACAGCAGCTGGATTTGTGGCTCTCTTTACGGTTGGATGGTTTCCTCTCCTATGGAGTTATGGTTATCAAATGTTCACCAGTACATATGAGAAAAGTTCCCATTTGAACGGGGGTAGAAGTAGGCCATTCTTTCAGATGTGCACAGCTTGGTTTCAGCGTATCATGAACCCACCTTTATATGGTATTCTGATGGGGATTGTTATTGGTGGGACGCCATTGGTCCATATCTTTTTCCCAGCAAAGGACAATGTACCAAGCATACTTAGCAAGACAAATGGAACCTTGGCTATGATCTACTTGGGAACCATCACCTTTCTTCAATCTGTCTGGGAGGCAGCATCTCTATGGGAATGCTTAGTACTGCAGCATATGTTTTGACAATGGATGTGTTTGGGCCAATAACTGATAATGCAAGTGGAATTGTGGAAATGAGTCAACAGCCTGAAAATGTTGATATAGCTATTCCAGAGGTATTTCTTAGAGGATCTGCTGTTTTTGTTGCTCGCAATCGATTTGCAGTCCTTGATAAGATTTATAACCAAGTGATGATAAAAAATCTCAGAAATGAGGTGACTAAGAGGTGTAGTCTTCCAGCAACTGTAGATGCAATCTTTCATGCAGGTGAAAAATCTGTCAAGCAGTGCGAGGATCAACAAGTCTATTTATGCAAAGTTTAAAGTAGATGAGCCAAAACCATGTCAAGATAAATGAGGCTCAAGACAGTCAGACTTTGATGTTAAAGCTGTGTTTTGTGATTACACAGCAGTTTCGTAGCGCGCTACGAAACTGCTGTAGTTGCATGTTATAGTTCAGCCAATCAATTATGATTGACAAATCAGCAAATCTTTGAAAGGTGTTGTCTTCACACATAAAAAATGGCCAGCACATCATGGACGTGGAAACCTGGTAATTAAAGGATAAAAGCATACTTCTTTGGATTCGAATATGTTGAGGCAAACCAAGGACCGACAAACAGGAACAGTTTCCTATATTTCAGGGTGTTGGAAAACATGTTACATTAAAGGCCAGCAAGCAGCTACAGACACCTATCACAGCCAAACTAAAAGAAGCCACTTGTCAGAGAATGAGCCTGTTCTCTCCTTTTTCTCGTAGGAGCACCATCTTGGTTGTAATAAATGCTATTTCCAGCATGATGTAGAATTAGAGTTTTAATTGTTTTAGGAGTCCAGCGCTGTCAATTAATAGTCAGCTGTAATTAATAGTTAGTTAAAAGTTAGTAGGTGTCATCATAGGCAGTCATCGAGCTCCCCTCATGCTGGAGGAGGAAGCTCCAAGTAGTTAGAGTCATGTTTCTATATATGGCTGAATGATCTATGTAACAGGGGTTGGATGTTTTTGAAAAAACAGAGTTTATATTGGCTTATGTAAAGACTTGTTACAGTAATATAAAAGACTACTTTTTTCTTCTCAGGATTCATACTTTGTTCAGATGCTCAAGATGTATGTGGCTTTGTCTTATCCTTTATGTTTTACAGCTTTATAGATACACAATCACTCTGAATTCACCTAGCTGCTCAGATTTCCTGTGTGTATTTATGAGTTGAGGTTCATTTGAGAAATGTTTTGAGTGTTTAAACATTACATGCCCTGACTTCCATGAATGAGTAGTTTTATGGTTTACTGAAATGGTGTTTGACTCCATGAGCCCAATGGAAGAAATCTTATGTTGTATGTCCAACCAGCATGTTTATTAAGTTTTCATTTCAAGAGTTAGCCCTCTTAGTGTTAATCATAATCAATAGTTTGTTTGAGAGAGCCCTCTTAGACTAAGGAGGCTAAGCCTTAGTCTAAAGCCTGGTTTGAAACAGTTACACAGAGTCTTGCTGATTGGCAGCCCTCAGTGCTTGATTTTGTGATAACATTTTTGTGCGTCTGCCGGGAGCCTGAAGATTATTCTTTCCCGAAATTATGAAGCTGAACTTCTGAAGGTAGCAGGAGCTCAGAAGGTTTTTGAGGCTGCAAAACTACCTTGGCGACTCCATTGTTGAAGAATTCGAAATTCATAGGTTCATGGTGATTCCACTGGAGTTATGAAGGACCCAGAAGCTACCATTCTTAGTTCAAGATATGCATGCATAGATTTTTCAGGAATTCATGGTTTCCCAAATCATTTTCCCAAGGATGCATATCTTCTAAGGAATGGTCCCAAATTTAATGGAGAAGATTTGAGTTTAACTCTGAAGCATATCTCAGATTTCTGTCATTTTGCTGAGCTTCTTAGAGTTAAACATGAGGATGTTTGCATTATGTTATTTTATGATTCACTTCAAGGGAAATGCAAACAATGGATTGAAAGTTTTCCTATCAAATACGTTAAGTCATTTCAAGACTTATGGCTTATGTTTTTGGAGGAATGGATAGATAGGTCAGATGTGGTGGCAAACTCTCCTTCAGTTGAGGGTTTCAAACAATGGAATGATGATCATAGTAAAGAAGAAACAAATGAATGTTTTTCTTTGTCCTTGTCCTCATATCTAAAATCCTTTGACTGCAAGTCAGAGGATAAGATGAGATTTTTGAATGAAGTTGCTGAGAACATTGAGAAAGAAATTGAAGGTTTAGAAGGTCAAATTCAGGCATATAGTTTTCATAATCATGATCATTATTTTCAGAGGTTTTCTATGGCAGAACATAAAGAGAGAGTATTGTTTCCTTTCTCTTTTACGCTTGAAGAAATGCACACTGCTGTTGAAGATCAGTTTGCACAGCCGGAAAGTTGCAAGAAAAATCTAGCTAATCATGTATTCTGGGATCCTGTAGCTGACCACATGGAAGAGTTTTACTCTTCAGTGTTTCAGTTTTCCTATAAAGATCAGAGACAATTTCGGTGGCAGCGGTCATCACACTATCAGATTGGCTCTGAACTCCAATGCAGTCAAAGAAATCAAATATCAGATAAAACAGAGGATTGGCTACATTGGAAATTTCATATTGATTGAGCAGAAAGAAGTTGAAATTGTTAGGGTAGGTAGGTAGGAAGAGGCAAATAAGCTCAAGGTTGACTGAGCATTTGTTTTTTTTAGTAGATGTAGATTCTTTTCTCCTACAGTGATCATCAAGCTTAAGCCCGAGGTGAAGGCCCAGAAGCTTGAAAGGGATGCTTGTCAAGCAAATTTCTGTTGTCATAAATATATAAGGCACTGGACCTGCGAGTTCTTAGTGTACCACAAGGGCGCACTATCCCAAGTGGAGCCACTGTTCTCACTGAAAATTCTGTTGCCAAAAATTTTAGCCTAGCTTAAGGACAAGGTGTTTTCGCAGCGCATGAATCCTTTTTAGCAGTTTCGCAGCGCTACCTGTTTAGGTGATTTTGTAGCGTGCTACGAAATTGGGGATTTGTTCGAGTTTTCAGTGGAGACCCAAAATCCTAGCATGCCTATTGAATAGAGTTCTGAAAGAGGGAGTTAGAAACACTGAAAGGGCGCTTGGAAGAAGTGGCGGTGTTTATGTTCCTCCTTTCAAGCTGGCGCAAATAATGAAAGGATTTATAAGATAAAAGCAGCTTGGAATATCAGCGTATGTCTTGGGATGCTCTTTGTAAAATATCATGGGCTTGTAAAAAGTGAACGCATCAAACATTAAAAGCATTATTTCAGCTTAGATGCCTTTCCGCTAGCTGGCAGAAGCATTACAGCACGGTTGTCTGAGTTTGACATTATAGCAAAACAAGTGGAAGCAGGGGAAGGCTGGTTCTCTAAGTTGCATTGTATGTGGCAGAGTTCAAAGGGCTATGGATCTTCTCAAAATGGTACAGGCAGCAAGGAACCTGTTAGTATTGAGTTACGAGAGCACTTGAAACCAGCAAAGGCAGACTCCACTAAAGATCCTACTGAAGTTGTTTCAGATTTTCTGAATTTGGTCTCATATGTTGCTGGAGCTTATGACAAGGAGGAACGTTTTCTTAAACTGAATGAAGAAATTGTGAAATATGAAGAATCGAAGAATGGGGCAGAAGGGTCTTCTAGAAAGTTGTTTTATCTTGCATTGTCTCCATCAGTGTATCGCATTGTATGCAAAATGATCCGGCATCACTACATGAATCAACAAAGAGGTTGCTGTTCGATTTGTAGAGGAATGCGGGTCCATGTTTCAAGACCTATCACTTCAAGGCCGCTATGGAATTTTTGAGTGATTTAGGGGTATTCTTCGTGAGGGAGAACTGAAGTTGGGACTGTGGTGAAGGGATAGCCATTGGGCGGATATGGGCGGGCAATTCTTTGTCGATTTCGTACTTATATCCTCAAAATTGGTCACAAAAGATTCGAAAAATCTCTCTCTCGGTCCCAGAAATTGTTTCAACATTCAGAATATGGCGCGGGATGCTTACATTTTAACAAGCCGGAAATGCTAAGCACGGCACGGAGAAATAGCGGTAAAGTTAGACCCATTTGTGCACTAAAGCCAGCTCCCCTTAGTCTCCCTACGATTGGCTCAGGGACGAGCCTGCTTCAAAGTTCCCTACAGACATCTGTCAATCTCATTGCAATTTGCATTTTCGTTGCATGGTTGCAGAAATCAGGACAGCTACCTGCTGAATCTTCCGCGGTTTTGAGTCAGGTTGCATTTCGGTTAACAATACCTTGCTTCCTTATGTCAACAGTATCCAAAACAATGGCATTTCATCCTCTTGGAGAACTTCTTTTGATTCCATTTATTAGTATCTTACAGATATTGGTAGGAGCCATGTTGGGTAAGGCAGCGATCATACTAATAAGAAACAATAGTTGCATAATACAAGCAAATGCTTCAAATGGCTCCTTGTGTGAAGGAGAGCCTAATGAAAGAGATGATGTATTGGCCAAAAGTGAGGCTCTTATTATTGCGGCTTGTGCATTTGGCAACACTGTTACCCTTCCTTTGGTGATACTCTCTGGAATACTTCCATCTAATGATGCAAGTATAGCAGCTGGATTTGTGGCTCTCTTTACGGTTGGATGGTTTCCTCTCCTATGGAGTTATGGTTATCAAATGTTCACCAGTACATATGAGAAAAGTTCCCATTTGAACGGGGGTAGAAGTAGGCCATTCTTTCAGATGTGCACAGCTTGGTTTCAGCGTATCATGAACCCACCTTTATATGGTATTCTGATGGGGATTGTTATTGGTGGGACGCCATTGGTCCATATCTTTTTCCCAGCAAAGGACAATGTACCAAGCATACTTAGCAAGACAAATGGAACCTTGGCTATGATCTACTTGGGAACCATCACCTTTCTTCAATCTGTCTGGGAGGCAGCATCTCTATGGGAATGCTTAGTACTGCAGCATATGTTTTGACAATGGATGTGTTTGGGCCAATAACTGATAATGCAAGTGGAATTGTGGAAATGAGTCAACAGCCTGAAAATGTTGATATAGCTATTCCAGAGGTATTTCTTAGAGGATCTGCTGTTTTTGTTGCTCGCAATCGATTTGCAGTCCTTGATAAGATTTATAACCAAGTGATGATAAAAAATCTCAGAAATGAGGTGACTAAGAGGTGTAGTCTTCCAGCAACTGTAGATGCAATCTTTCATGCAGGTGAAAAATCTGTCAAGCAGTGCGAGGATCAACAAGTCTATTTATGCAAAGTTTAAAGTAGATGAGCCAAAACCATGTCAAGATAAATGAGGCTCAAGACAGTCAGACTTTGATGTTAAAGCTGTGTTTTGTGATTACACAGCAGTTTCGTAGCGCGCTACGAAACTGCTGTAGTTGCATGTTATAGTTCAGCCAATCAATTATGATTGACAAATCAGCAAATCTTTGAAAGGTGTTTTCTTCACACATAAAAAATGGCCAGCACATCATGGACGTGGAAACCTGGTAATTAAAGGATAAAAGCATACTTCTTTGGATTCGAATATGTTGAGGCAAACCAAGGACCGACAAACAGGAACAGTTTCCTATATTTCAGGGTGTTGGAAAACATGTTACATTAAAGGCCAGCAAGCAGCTACAGACACCTATCACAGCCAAACTAAAAGAAGCCACTTGTCAGAGAATGAGCCTGTTCTCTCCTTTTTCTCGTAGGAGCACCATCTTGGTTGTAATAAATGTTATTTCCAGCATGATGTAGAATTAGAGTTTTAATTGTTTTAGGAGTCCAGCGCTGTCAATTAATAGTCAGCTGTAATTAATAGTTAGTTAAAAGTTAGTAGGTGTCATCATAGGCAGTCATCGAGCTCCCCTCATGCTGGAGGAGGAAGCTCCAAGTAGTTAGAGTCATGTTTCTATATATGGCTGAATGATCTATGTAACAGGGGTTGGATGTTTTTGAAAAAACAGAGTTTATATTGGCTTATGTAAAGACTTGTTACAGTAATATAAAAGACTACTTTTTTCTTCTCAGGATTCATACTTTGTTCAGATGCTCAAGATGTATGTGGCTTTGTCTTATCCTTTATGTTTTACAGCTTTATAGATACACAATCACTCTGAATTCACCTAGCTACTCAGATTTCCTGTGTGTATTTATGAGTTGAGGTTCATTTGAGAAATGTTTTGAGTGTTTAAACATTACATGCCCTAACTTCCATGAATGAGTAGTTTTATGGTTTACTGAAATGGTGTTTGACTCCATGAGCCCAATGGAAGAAATCTTATGTTGTATGTCCAACCAGCATGTTTATTAAGTTTTCATTTCAAGAGTTAGCCCTCTTAGTGTTAATCATAATCAATAGTTTGTTTGAGAGAGCCCTCTCAGACTAAGGAGGCTAAGCCTTAGTCTAAAGCCTGGTTTGAAACAGTTACACAGAGTCTTGCTGATTGGCAGCCCTCAGTGCTTGATTTTGTGATAACAGAAGTCTTGAACAACTTTCTAGCTATGCATCAGTTTCAAGATGTATTCCCAGTAAACATTTCAGAGTTACTGCCTCACATGGAAGTGGAATTTTCTATTCAGTTGGTACTAGGAGCAGCACCAACACCAAAGGCACCATATAGGATGAGAACTCCATATTTAGTGGAATTGAAGTTGCAGTTGAAGGAAATGCTTGATAAGGGATGCATTAGTCCAAGTGTATCATTGTGGGGTACGCCGGTATTGTTTGTGAAGAAGAAGGTTGGTGCTCTTAGATTTTGCATTGATTACAAGTAGTTGAATAAGGTAACCATCAAGAACAGGTATTTGTTGTAGAGGATCAATGACTTGTTTGACCATTTGAAGGCAGCAACAATGTTCTCAAAGATTGATTTGAGATCAGGATACCATCAAGTACGCATTAAAGAAGAGGACACATACAAGAATTCTTTCCAAAACATGTATGGGAATTAATAGTTTTATTGTAGTTCATTTTGGTTTGACTAATGCTCCAGCTACTTTCATGTGTTTGATGAATAGTGCGTTAGATCCTTATCTGGACAAGTTTGTTATTGTATTCATTGATGATATATTGATATATTCTAAGAATGAGGAAGAGCATGTTGAACACTTAGCAACAACATTGATATTGCTAAGAGAGCATCAGTTGTATGCCAAGCTTAGCAAAGGAAGTTTCTTTTAGATAGAGGTTCATTACTTAGGACATGTTGCCTCCAAGGAAGGCATATCAGTGGATCCAAAAAAGATAAGAACTTTCATGGAATGGGAAACTCCTAGGAATGTGGATGAGGTCAGAACATTTATGGGGTTAGCAAGTTACTACATGAGGTTCATTAGGAACTTCTCATGGATTTCCTATCCTATTACATCATTGTAGAGAAAAGAAAAGAAATTTGAATGGAAAGAAGAATGTGAAGCAAGTTTGGAGTAGTTGAAGCAGTTGTTGACAAATTCTCTAGTTCTAAATATTGTAGATCTGAATAATGATTTTGTGGTGTGTACATATGCTTGCAAGAGAGCACTTGGTGGAGTCATGATGCGGGAGGGACATGTCATATGCTACGAATCAAGGAAACTAAATGAGCATGAGTAGAATTATGTGACAAATGATATTGAGTTGGCAGTGATCAGTCATGCTTTGAAGATGTGGAGGCACTATCTTCTTAGTAGGAGGTTCATTCTGATGAGTGATCATAGTGGGCTAAGATATTTTTTCAACTGACCAAATTTTAATGTAAGGCAAGCTAGATGGTTTGCCATGATCAGTAAGTTTGACTTCAAGATCAGGTACATCAAGGGCAAGGAGAACATGGTTGCATGTGCTCTTAATAGAAGAGTGTAGGTGAACGATATAGCAATTATGAGTTCATATGGGACAAATTTACAAAATCGAATATTTCAGGCATGACAGTAGGATGATAGGTACAGGGATCTTAGGCACAGGTTATAGCAGCATAGTATAGGTGATTAGGATGTGGACTATCATCTCACAGTAGATGGTTTGGTCAGATTTAGGGACATGATCTATGTGTTAGATAACAGTGATCCCAAGAAGCTTATCTTACAGGAATTTCACATTAAGCCATATTTAAGTCACTTGAAATATTATAAGACATCAATAACAGTGAATAATTTCTACTATTGGCCAAATCTAAAGAAGCAAGTGGCACAATTTGTGGCTAGATGTTTGGATTTTCAATAGGTGAAATCAAAGTGCAGGCATCCAAATGGTTTACTATAGCTTATTCTAATTCCAGAGTGGAAATGGGAGGTCATTTCCATGGATTTTATTACAGGTTTGTTGAGGACATATAGACAACATGATTCCATTATTGTTATGGTAGACAGGTTGAAAAGGGTAGCGCACTTCATTCCAGTAAAGTCTACAAATTCAGCTAGTGGAGTAGCGTAGGCCTTCATCATGGAGATAGTGAGTTTGCATGGTGTTCCAAAGAAAACTATGTCAGACAGAGATGCTAAGTTCACTTACAGGGTTTGGAAGGAGTTATTTGCAGGTTTGGGTACAGAGTTGGCCTTCAGTACAGCTTATCATCCGCAAACAGATGAACAGACAAAGAGGGTCAATAGGATTTTGGAGGACATGTTGAGAATGTATGTTATGCATCAGCAACGAAAGTGGGAAGAGTACCTTCCATTGGTAGAGTTTGATTACAACAATGGGTATCAGAAGTCACTAAGGAGAATGAGTCTGTTTGAGGCACTTTATGGATGGATTTGTAATACTCCCATCAATTGGAGTGATCCAGTGAACAGGGTGTTCATAGGACCAAATATGTTAGCAGAGATGGAATAGGAAATGCAGGTAATCAAGAAGAATATAAAAGAAACACAAGACAAAAAAAAGAGTTATGCATACTAACACAAGGAATTTAAGGAATTTCAAGTTGCAGAACATGTGTACTTGTGCATCCAACCCAAGAAGAGCTCCATGATGATTGGGTCATGTGTGAAGCTAGCACCTCAGTATTGCGGTCCTTTCAAGATTCTTGAGAGGATAGGACTAGTGGCATATAAATTTGCATTGCCTCCGACAATAGAAGTCCATGACATTTTCCATATTTAATTGCTTAAGAGATATGTAAAAGATGTTGATCATGTTATTGATTGGTTTGTATTGTAGGTGGAGCCATAAGGAGAATTCCAGTTGGAACATTAGTGCATATTGTAGCGAAAGATGTTCAAGCTCCAGAACCGAATAATCGAGCAAGTTAAAGTGCAGTGGAAGCACTTTGGGGTCGATGAAGCTACATGGGAGATGGCTGATCAAATGCAGGCTATGTATCCTTCATTATTTGTTGGTGAAGTAAAATGAGTTTTGGTATAGGTACATATTTATATATGGTTGTTATCGTAAATACCACATTGAGTTGTGTTATAAAGCTCCAATAAGTTTTATGGTTGTCAATTTGTCATGTTTGTCATGTTTTTCTTTTCAGCAGGTTGTTCATTGTAAATATTGCATCGAGCTAAGTTACAAGCTCCATGGGAAGCATGTTTTGGTTTTCAACAGTTTTGTTGGTTGTAGGTTTCATAGAACACCAAGGAGAATGTTCCCTTAAGGTGGATGGGTTTGTAACAACCCTGAGTCAAAAGTTCATGTAATAAAGTTAACAAAGGAAAAATAAGGCCAAGGTCATGGGACACTTATTCCAAGCCTAATGTTGGGAAAGACATCCTTGTGGGTGTTCATTTGGTTTATTATGGCTAAGGGGAAATTGGAAAAGGCAATGGCAAAGACATTGAAAAGGAAGAGAGGCATTTATTGGCATTTTATTTATGAAAACAGAGGAAATTAGGAGAAAGTGGAGGTGAAAAGCCATAGGTTGCACGTGAGAAGGAGATTTAAAGAAAATTGAGAAAATAGAAGAAATTATAGGCATCGATAATAAAAAGGATTCTGAGGATCAGTTCACAACTTTTTTCAGTTCAGCTTTGGATCTCTCTCTCTAGTTTCTCTATTCTCTCATACTCTTGCACACTTAGAGCACTCTAGCATTAGATAAAATAAGGACAATGAAGAAAATGGAATCAAATATCAAGCAAGGAAGAGTTGGATCAAGTAGCTATCGTGGGATTATTTGCATGTATTGAGTTGCATGTATGATTTCCTTGCTAGTTTTTGCATGCATGGTACATGCATGTCTGTATTTGGTTCTCTCGTTGTCATTGGCATGGGTTTTTCCAGGTGTGACAATGGTTTTAGCCTTGCCTTTCCATTTTCGGATAACCATGGTGTGATGGGGTTCTTTCATTTGGTTGAGCTGGATTGCTAGATGGTTTTGGAAATAGGTGAGGTGGTCTTAGGAAAATTCCCAAGGGCCTAAGAATCCCATGGCCGGTAATGGCGGGCTACACGGTGAACTATGAGGGTGGAGACGGGAAAATTCCTAAAGGTATTGGTGAAGAAATCTGGAGGCATCCATGCTTGTTTAGGGCCTAGTGATCCCTTGACTAGTTTTGGCGGGATTGTGGTAAATCCTGGTAGTGTATGTTTATTGTTTGGCCTAGGAATCTCTTGACCGGTAATGCTCGGATATACGGTAAATCCTACTTGTATAGATGAGGTTTTCAAGCCTATAAATCCCTTGGTCGCTAATGGTTGGATATGTGGTAAATCTTGAGGAAGCCCTTGCTGGTTTTGTTATGAGTCCCACATTCATGCTTCGAATATGGCACAAGGGTGATTGGATGAAAGAAAGACTTGGTTCAATCCAATCTATGGTTTGGTAATACATGGAAGTCCCTGACTTGGTTGGATTTGCATATGTTAATAAGAGTTATTTTCCTCTTGTACCTTCATGAGTATTTATACTTTTTATTATGTGGCTTTTATGGTTGTTCTATCACTGTTACTATTCTAGTTATATGTTGGTTATAAGCATGGTTTTATGACAGAATTTAGTTATGGCTCTCATCATGTTTTGATTAGTAAATGAATGGTTAATGAATGTATGACCTAATAGATGATAATCCAATTATTGTGAGTGGGCATTAGACCTTCTTAACGATTTTTAGATAAGTATGAGACCCCTATGTTTAGGTGTGTAATTATGACCTATAGGTTACATGTTTATGATGCGTTTGACAGAATGTTTGTCATGGATAGGATGGGTTAGGTTAAGTACTTGATCAAGTTTTGAATTAAAGTATTTTTCCTTGTGTCATTTATCATTTATGAGTGTTTCATCAAGTTCTGGGCAGAGGTCTGGATCCTAGCCCTAAAAAAGTGGCTTAGATCTCGAGGTCATTGGCACATAACTAAGAAATTTAGTCTACAGTCGTTGGGAAGCAGGCTTATGGGAGTGACTGGAGGGTTATAGTTGCTATATTGCCTCATCATGGGAGAAACTGAGAGCTTGGGTCAGTGAAAAAGAAATTTAACTCAGGGGTTGGGCACCTGGACTGGTTGGTTACCTCCTCAGGGTCCTATAGCACTTGAGGGAGGTCAGTAAAGTTTTAGTTTATTGATTCCACTTCCTTAGCTATACTTAGGGAGTTGAGTCATATCATAGTAACTCTTCATCACATATTTACCCTTTGTTGTTCCTCTTCTTGTCTCCTTATTTCCTCTTCTTCTTTTTGTTTCTTCCTAAGAAACTCATCGTGCTTCTTCTTCTCTTCTTCCTCTAATTCTCTCTTTTCCTGTTCAGCTTGAATAGATCCTATACTCAAAGGATCGGCTCTCCTTTTCTTGTTGCTTTCTCCAATCGAAACATGCTTGATCCTTTTCCTAGGAGCTATAATCTTTGCTTGAGGGGTTATCTGTTCTGCCTCCTGCACCTGCATATTTTGAGCTAATAGATCTTGGGGTGAACCATTCTTTGTTCCTGGATGTATCTTTCTAACTGAATTTGACCGGTTCTTCACCTTCTCATATCCTACGATAGACATTGATGAATATCCCCAATTGAAATCAATCCTTTTACAATGATTCCTACACACTCTCCTGAGATCATATCCATGAAATTCCTAAGTCGCGAAGTGCAATCGATCCAACTCTTATATTTCTATAGTTGTCACCTTGTAGCTCTTTAGTTCATACAATCTAATCCTCAATGGGAAGGTGGGCCAAGGGGATTTCTTTCTCCTGTGAAGGACTCCCAAGAAACCCTTGTCCAACTGATATGCTACTTCTCGCAAGTCCACTTTATTGGTCACATATTGCGGTTTACAAACCAATCCAGGATATCCTGTAGTGGCTCCTTCACCTGATCGATCATTCAAGGAGGATCAATCTCGAATATCCTATGGAATATAACTGTGAAGAAGTGTTATGCTAACCTATTGTATGCACCTATAAATCTTGATTATGAAAACACTCGCAGTGGAATTAGACTGGAAACTTGTTTTGCGGGGTCTAGTTCCAATACATTCTTGGGAACGCATATTGTGCACGAATTCCATCTAATATAAATGCAGACATATAGGATTCAGGTGCCTTGTTCACCCTCAAAGATGCTTTTACCTAACCCACATGACGTTGCAACTCAAATGACAATATATCTTCCTAATTGAAGATCTTACCATGGGTAACCACCATATTGAGCATATATATCCAGTTTTCCTCAAACATGCCAAGGTTCTTCCACCCATGCAACCAACTGCACATGGCAATAATATACTGATATACATCTATGAGAATCTTGGTCGAATAAACTACAAATGGGCAGTGGTGAAACCTAACAGGCTCTCAACACAAAGATTTGATGATGTCACTTGTGCCAAGATCGACCCATCTGAAGTAGAAGTCATTATTTTCATATTGTGCGGGCCTATGCATATTGTAGTAAGTCTACATGTCTTCTCCATAATAGGTGGTGAGTTGACCACCACTTTCACTATGAAGCACGAGATGAGAGTCATCCATGTGTGTAATAGTCCATTGATCACTTTTGTAGATGGGATGACTGGGAATCTACATGTGACCCTATGTATCTTGGACCACTTGATATTGATGTATACTTCTAGATCCTCCAAGTTCTCAATGAACTATTTCTGCCTATATGGGAATGGTAGGCTTTGTCAATTCAATTGCTTCCTCAGTGTTTGCTTCTGAAGCTTCTTTGGAGGCCACTTTACATGTAGAGGGAAGCATGGTTCTAATAGATGATGAAAGAGTAATACTACTTGTAGCTCGAACACCTACTTGTGGAATAACACTCATGGTGACAATGATTAGATTTATGAAATCTCCTAACTCAAAAAGGGAAATAACTTAACAAATCATATTCCAACAACCATCAAATGTTGTTGAACATGTGAGCCTATCAATGACAACTCATAGGTACTTGCATGGGAATAAAATATACTTGAAAACAATGAGGGCACACTTTCAAAGCATGAAGGAAGTTCAACGGTCATTCATGGCTTTGTAGTGTGCTCGTGTGCTCAAGAAAGAGAAGTAAAAAACCTCAAGGGTGTAAGGTCGCACTCCAAAGAGATGAAGGAGTGAGGTTTTGGGCCTTCAAGCCTTCAAGGGGTGCTCATGTGCTCAAAGAGATAGAGAGGGAGAAAGGGAGCACTCTGAAGAGATGAAGGAATGAAGCTTCAGGCCTTCAGGCCTTCAAGCTACGCTCATGCACTCAAGGACAAGGAGGGCACACTGGAACATGTTGAAGAGACAAAGGAAAAACATTCAACCCTTCGAGGTGCATTCATGCACTCAAGAGGACAACTTGTCTATTCTGGGTATATTTTCTAAGTTAGTTGGGGCTTCGGGTTCTAGAAGTGCACTTTGCTAGAGAATGGCTTACAGACAAGTCCAACAGCAAGATTGCATGGTAGAAATGTGAAGAGGAAATATCTACAAGTTTTTATGGGCATTGTCACATGATGATTAGAATGTGAAGAGACAAGGAATATGTAGGGTCACAGCATGCAATCGTAAATTAACACTTGCAGAAGAAAGAATGAACATAAACACCAGTAAATAAACTAAAAATAAAATAAACATCCAGGTATGGTCACTATCCCATAGTTTGTTTATATAAGCATGTTGCCTGAGTTGTATGAGTGTTTCTTAATGTAGTTTGCTCTTGCTCTGTTGGGGTTCCAACCCAAAGCCCTAGGGTATTTATTCCCGTAACAGAATTGGCAACTCCACTGGGGATAACAATCTTGTTATTCCTAGTTTGGGTTGTTCAGTGTCAATCAAGGCTCAGTTCTTGGTTTGCTTGCTATGACAGTATTTTTTGGTCCAGTAGAATCTCAGACCTTAACTCTGATCTTTTTGATCTGGCTTTAAAGCTTTGTATACACACTTTTGTCTGTTTACAGTAGCATACACACGCTTGTTTCTGTGAAGTGAACCTGTGTATATGGGAGTTTCCTTTGTCAAAAGCGCGTGTACATGCCTTTGTGCTTGAACACATTCGCATATGCCATTTTCTGCATGGTTTTTTCAAATCTTTCTGCCCAGAAAGATTTGTTTCTTGGTCTATTTGGTTTCTGAGTGGTTAGTTTCTGTCTTTAGAATTTAATTATTCAATAAGCTTATCGTTTTGGATTCTCTTCTACTTTGAAAAGTTTTTGGCCTAGGTTTGCTTTTGAGTGAGTTTTATGATTTGTGTTTTGGCACACAAGACTTCTTATAGAAGTTCTTGATTGTTATGGTTCTCTGGAACAGCTGATTGTTTTCAATCTTTGTGTCAAGATTGATTATTGGTCTACTTGCCTTGCTTTCTGTCACTTTGTGGCCTTACACCTTTTCTTGCTTTTTGAAAGTTTCTTTTTGAAGAATTTGAAAGTGTTTCTTTCCTGACTTCTTGGTCAGTTTCTCAAATCTCTTTGCTATTGTTTGGGTCAATTAGTACAAGTTGAAGCCCTTTTTGTTCAAGTTTTCATTCATTGTAGAATTGGTAACTTGCAAAGTTTCCTTGTGCTCTTCTTTCGGTATTTGAGTCTCTGGTGGCATATAGAGTGCTTTCGGAAGGTTGTTTTCATTACTTCTTGAAAAAGAAAAGTCCTTAAAAACATTGTTTTTGTCTTCTTTTTCCAAGTTTGATTTTGGTTTCTTTTGATTTTTTGAAAGTGATTTGTGATTGTTTTAATTAGTCCTTCTTGTTTGGAGAAGATTTTGTATTCAAAATTTGTATTCTTTTCAAACACTGAAGTTGGCTTATTAATAAAGTATAAACAATTGCTTTTGTTTCTTTTTAGAGTAATCTAGGATCTTGCATTTTCATGTACACCTTGCATTAGGGTAGTTTTGCATTATTAAAGCATCAATAGCCTTTTTAGTTTTTGAGAGTGTGAAGTGTGCTTTAAGAAAAGAAAAGAAAAAGTTTTTGCTTTATAGAAGTTTCATAAAACCCAAGTTGCGTCATACAAACACCATCGATTTCATTTCCATTTATCCCTTTGACTTAAAAGAACAACCATTTAAAATCAAGCACTTAATAAAATAAACTAGAACTTTTTGTATTGTCATCAGAATACACCAACAAGTTTTAGGTTTATTTAGGGCCTTGGATTAGGCGAGAAGAGAGTAAACTCTCCAAGGCCACTCTAAATTGTAAAACATAGAAGTTTGATTAAAGAGTGAAATCCAATAGCGTTAGGGAGACTGGGAATGCTCAGTGACTGTGATTTAAGCACGAGGGTTCATGAAGATAAGGACGAGAGATACCCCCTCTCTTACTTGTCGGATCCTACCTCATGACTGTTTATCCCATCTTCTGATACGAGTTGGTGTCTTTAGTTTCCTATCCTAGGGATCCACATAGGTGGCTACGGAGGGGAATCCCATGGCACCTGAGGTTGACGTTGCATCACATTCAGCCATACTTCTAGAGGGCACCCTTGTGAAGCTTGGGGGCTTGCACTGGCAAAGGCTGTTGTCTGGAGGTCAGTGTAACTACCTCTAATACCTTCACTAGTATGCCTGAGGCGTAATTACCCCAGTCTATTTTTGAAAGGCCCTTATTATTAACTTTCTTGTATTTTGGTGTCCGGTCCTAATCACCTAGAGTGGAAATACTTGGAAGTTGTTTGATTGTTGATATCTTTTAGGGACATTTTAGTGTGTGTTCTGTGCTTCTAGTCGACCTAGCTTTTAATTTTCTTGAGTCTTTAAGTAGATCTTATAAAAATAATTCAAATTGGTTGACCGACCATCTCGACAGTCCCAGAGACTTCGTGGGCTTTCACTTACGAGTCTAGAGCCTTCTCCTAGAAGGCGTAGGAGCAATTCTGCCAGTGGTTTTCAACCAGTGGTAGCAGGTGCATCAGAGATTGATCCTCCGCTTGGGGGCATTAGTTCATAAGATAGACCTGGTACTACTATAGAGTTAAAGAGGAACACTCCATTTCTTTCTCGAGTACTCTTCCAGTTAGAAGATAGTATTGAAGTAGAAGAGCTTTCAGTGTCGGTTGCGGCTCCGAATTCTCCTCTCCCTCCTAATCATCCAGATGTTTTGTTATACATTGGAACTCCGACTCACAGGCCTTCGAGCCTAGGTCCACACACATCTATCCCTTCGATGACCACTATTGGAAGCATGGCATCCACCACGAGTGTTGCGAGCATGCAGATTCCCATATATGTGCAAGGGAAGGAACTATTTCCATCCCTTCTAACACTCCCAGCACTTCCTTATTTGGGTCTACTTCTATTCCATCGACGAGTGGAAGTTCTCAAGCTAATGCATCCAGTTTTGGATTTTTCACTTTTGGAATGCCCTCTCAAGGTATTCCTTCAGTTTTGTTGAATACACCATCAACTGCCTCCACATCCATGATGAGTGGATTGGATTCTTTTTAGGGTTTCCCATTTGGAAGTGGTCATATACCACATTCCAATCCGATAGTAGGGTCTATGCCTTTTCCTTTTACAAGTCAAGGTAGTAACCCCTTTCAGAGTTGGACAAACCCTACGGTTAGTGGGATAGGAGCTAGGAATCAGTTTTTTGGCTAACAAGGGAATGTGTCGTATTCCTTGGTTAATTCATTTCAAACTTTTTCACCCTTTGCTAACACTTGGAACCCTTATCAAGGGCTATCAGCTCTTTTCAATACTTTGTTAGGGGGTAATTCCACCAATTACAGAGGATTTTCGGCAGGAGTTGGTCAAACTCTGAGTTTTGCTAGACCATAAGGATCACCCTTTGGTTTAGTAGGTTCTACAAGTTACTTCAGGCAACCTAATGCCTTTCAAAATCCAGGTCATTCTTTTCAAACCTATGGGAACCCCGCCCAGTCCGGATGGAATTCCCAAGGTCCTCCACGACTTCCTTTTCTAGCCACGCTTAATCTGCCAGACTTGACTAAATTAACGAATGATCCAATTAGGTACAGTCTGGCTTGGCCTCCGATCCCAACTAAACTTCCATCAGATATTCCAAAATTCGAAGGGAAGAATGGTGAAGACCCAAGAGACCATGTGATAGATGATTCAATTATGTTGAGGTTATTTCAGCGCACCCTAACCGGGAATGCAGCCAAATGGTATGTAGAGTTTCCAGGGGGCACCCTTACTTCTTTCACTGATTTGGCTAGTATTTTCTTAACCCAATTTCAGTTGCCTGTCCGCTATGAAGCTGGAACTGAGCTTCTGGCCAATTTTCATCAAGACACGGCAATGCACATTTCAGATCATATCTAGGAATGGAGATGGATAAAGAGGCTTATCAAAGCTGAAATTCCACCAGAGTTCCATCTCAAATGGTTTCTAAAATCTTTACAACTTGAGATCTCCAAGGATGTTTCTTTTTCTAGTGTTTACGCGGAAGAGTAGGCTATTTTTTTAGCCCAACAATTAGAATTGATATATTCTCAATCTGGGACTCTTCAGAAAATCCTTCCTGATGCTCTTAGATCTAAGGTTGATTTAGCCAAACCGAAGCCTGGCCCTCACGCTGATGGTATAGTTGGATCAATTGACGCAAATATGGTGAACCTTTTGAACCAATTGCAACAGTTGTCTCTACAAACTGCTTCTTCTAATCAGGAAACACTGTCTACACCTTTGCCCTCCCAACCTACTTCCATTAATGATGTCCAGACTTTAACCCCAAAGGAAATCAACAATATGATGGGAAGAAGAAGGGATGAGGTAAGAAGAAGAACAAGGGAAGGATAATGCGAACAAGCCCGGCAACGATGCCGGTGAGGGTAGAAATGAGTCTAAGAAGAAGGTTAAATTTCCATGCAAGTTATGCAATGGAGATCATTTGACTCACCTCTACCCCAAGATTCAGGATGCTCAGCGCTTGTCAGTGCAGAAAGGTTCCTCTAGCTCCCAAGCTATCCTGACTAACCCTTTTCCCCAAGGGCAGCAATTACTTGCTGGCGCAAACTCAAATGTTGGTACCTCTGCAGTGGGCAACCAGGAAGGGGAAAATTCCTCAAATGTGTATATGATGAACTCTCATGTCGATGTTGCCACACGAGCAGGCGATTATGGTGAAACGGAAACATCTAAGGAAAAATTTGTTCCCGAAACCTCAAACCTGCTTCCTATTGAGTGACCCTCTATTGATTCTATACCTCGGATACCGAAAGGTTCTGCTAAGCACTCGATGATTAACCCTAATGCTAGGGTAGCCCAGAACTACTCAATTGTAGAAGATCTAGCTCAAATTCCATGTGCTATGTCTGCATTGGAGATACTCTAGTAATGTCCTGCTCAAAGAAGTGCTTTGCTTTCGATAATTGGGGTAGTAGATCCAAAAAATTCTTTAGTGCTCACTTTTGATATGCTCATTGTCAAAAAGAGACTTCCTCACCATATGGCTTTCCAGATAAAGTCTACTTACCGAAAAACTAATATTTTTTGGACAGTTATAGATGAGGGAGCTTCCACATGCATCATGTCTATGTCATGTTGGAAGGCCATTGGATCACCTTCAGTTGTTCCTTCACCGACTCTCTATAGCATTTGATAGTCATTCTCATAGGCCACACAGAATTACCCCGGGTTTTCCTATATGTGTTGGAGGAAAGGTCGTTAATATTGAGGTAGAAATCATTGATGCCAAGTTGGATTACAACCTCCTCTTGGGAAGAAATTGGATTTATGAGATGAACGCCATAGTTTCATCTCTATTTCGCATCCTTTGTTTTCCTCATGAGGGGAGAATTGTTAAAATTAATCAATTGGATTATTCTTCAGGTGATTCTCGTGCAACTTCGGATTATACCATTCTAATGGTGGTAATCCTCATCAACCTATAGATAATTTAGGAGTTGGGAAGTACTATTCTTTGATGGGTGTATTTCATCTTCCCCCTCCTACAGCTAGAATCGATACAATTTTATCCTCCAAGAGGCCTTTAGACCCTTGGACCTTACCTTCATCTATGACCACATTAGATGGAGGGCAGGTGGATGGAATGTTATTTCCTATGTTGGCAGAAGAACTTAGCTATCAATCTATCATTGACTCTGAAGATAACCATCCCACTCCTTTTTAAGAGGAGGAGTTAGATGGTGATGTGGCTCCAGCTTGGACCCTTGACTTTACTTCTACTCTGCATTGCTTAGATACAATTTTACCATCAGAGGAAGCAATTTTAGAAGCAGTGACGGCTGTAGATCGACCTTGGGAAGATTTACATCATCGTTCATGTTTTCTTCATCCTTTGCAGGAAATCGAATCCAGGTCTCCAATCTACTTGCTAGTGATGTTTGTATAGTGTCCAACCCTTTGGCTCCAACACATTTATCTGTCGAAGGTCATTTGTTGATTAGATCAAGAACTGTACCTATAAACATCTCTAGGAACAAGTTGGCGGAGCCCCCAGATGGGCTCTACCTTAAGGAGTATTTTGCTTAGGTTCGGGCCGAGAAATTTCTTCTTTGTATATATTATGTTTTTGTTCATATTTTGTGGGGTATTTTGTGATATTAATCATTCATCAAATTAAAAACAAACATCAAAAATTTGGAACTGTATATGTATATATATATATATATATATATATCATAAAACTGCCTGTGTATACATAAAGTGTGCAAAAAATAATATACAAAATCAGGACTAAATGACCATAATCATGTCCAGTCTATCTATCAACCCAGCTCAGGATGAGCGGCTAAGAATATAACTAATGCATTGGCCACATGCTGAAGTATGTGGACCTAGTCCCGTGGTACTCCTACCACATGGTGCTGCATCTCCTCAGGTAGGTCCTCTATGGCTACCATCGGTACCTAGTGAGTCAATCTCACCAAGTTTCTTTGGACTGCATATAATACTCTCTCTATCTCAGCAGATGCCTCTTTGGCACCTCTTCCATGATGACTATGCCGCGGGAATCCATCTGGTCTCACTGGACCCACATCTGGAACATGATCATTTTGTCAATATTTTGTCCCATCAAAAATATTTCTAAGTTCATTTTCATATTTAAAAAACAAAAAAAATCTTAAAATTTGACAAAAAATTAAAAAATTGTTACCTATGTCCCCCCATGTTGTGTTTGGTGGCAACACCAAGTCTAGATCTCCTCGAAAATCCATGCCAGCATAAGGGTAGTCGTCGACTGCGATGATTTGTTGGTCCCACCAGGCGAAAAACTCATCATCGAAAGTCGTCCTCGACATGTCCCCGCCTCCAAGGCATTTCATCAAGTCAGCCCATCTACCCATCCGTGGAGCTCACGGGCTGCTAATAGAGACAGATACCTTGGGACGTAGCCCAGGTACCTTCTCGAAGAAGATGGAGCATAAAATAGTCCCATATCCAAATTTCTTTCTCTGACCTTTCTGAATGGAGGTCAACTGGCTCTTCATGCTGGTTAGAAGAGGTGTCCACCAATCAAACACAGTGGTTAGGCATTCCACTGCCATGCTCATGGACACCCATGAAGCCTGATGTAGTGAAGTTGATCTGTTTACCCTTGCAATGGTAAACAGTAGAATCCTCAAAGATAAACTGTCCACGCGTTTGATTGGAATCTGACTTCCAATCTTTTCCGTATGCCCAGGACAGTATATGTGTACATAGTCTTCTACTAAAAGACTACTCCGTGTCCTTTTGGTTGAATGCACAACCTCCCCTCTTCGGGAGAGACTTGTGATAAAGCAGATTTCTTCCACCTCAATCCTGAGGGGCATTTGATCTATCATGAAGGAATCATCCTCCACAATCCAGTAGTGGATCAGTAATTCGAGCAGGCATGTGTTCGGTTTCATGTTCAGCATTTCGAAGAATTTCAACAAGCCACACCCTCTCAATGCATCTAGTGCAGTTTGGTCATTCAGTACCTCATTGTCAATTATGGTATGCTCTCTCTCTCTCCATGTGATGGTCATCCTGAAAAGAAATGAGTTTCAACCGTTAGAATTTGAGTTTGAATTTCAACTCACATACACAGGGGTTCCCTTTACACACAATCGCTTGTAGGGTCGTCGTATACACGGCTTGGTCACAGTCAACCCGTGTGTATGCAGAGTTGGATTTTTTGACATGAATTTCCATGGTCAGATCTTAATTAAAACTTCTAAAAATCATCATAAAACATTGCAAGTATGGTTTGAGGGTTACCTGGTAACTTTGGCACGATTTGAACAGTCGATTTCTTCAGAGGCAAGTTTGCTCCTTTTTGATCCATAGCTTTTTTCCAAAATGCAAATGAAAAATTTGTGAGTCTCAAAGTCAATATATAGCTTTGAAATTTCAAAAAAAAATCTCAAAACTTGATTTTTCGTCTCATGAATTTTTTGACTTGTGGGCTTGGATTGTCGAGAATGGGTTATTATTTCAAGATATTTTGGACACTTCTTCGAGATCTTATTTCGGTCTCATGACCGATGACCCGTCATGGCAGGTATCGTTCACTTACTGTCATATAGGTTAGTGAAACCATTTTTTCCATTGCATTTTGCATACTAGCCTCCATTCAGCGATACATTAGTCATAGGGTCGACCCCATCGTGTCCTGGTTAGCAAACCATGTTCACTCACCAATTTTTTAAACTCATAATGTGATGGTAGAGCCATCCTTTACATGGGCATCGTAGTTAGAACCTCACTGACATTGGTTGCCCATGCTGTTACATTGAGTAGGCTCGGCAGTCCTCTTTAGTCCCACCATGACTTGTGCATTGAAGATACATTCTCCTTGCTTCTACGCTTATTTCTGGCCTTATACCCTAGAGGCTCCTTTGTATTGTGTTGTACTACTACATTACATTTTGACTATTTGCACCTTTTGGCCTTGAGTCAGCTTCACTTGGACTCGTGTTTAAGCCACTTATTTGACCATGTCTTCTACAAAATCAACCATGCAATCACTTAGCTTCTACAACTTGACACACCCTTTGCCTTGTGGAAGGAACATCCCTTTGAGTGTCCTTGACTAGTTTCGCCTCCCTACATTGGGCATAGGATTTTTCCCATCCCAAAATTAGATCATTTGCTTCTCTGACACTCGTTCTTTCTGTTGTACTATAGCATTCTTTTATTCTTTTTCCAGCTTAAAGAAAAAGAGAAAAAAAATTATATATTCCAAAAATATCGGGAACAAGACAACATTTCCATATATTGTTGGTAGCTAGAGTCATTCATGTCGCCCTTGAACAAAGCACTCAAAAGAAAGTCTCTTCTCCATTTTGGTCGGGATTTAGTTTGAATTAGGTACGCCTTAACTTTGTTATTGAGTCAGTTCTCCTCTGATTGGTTACCTCTTCCAATCATATGGAGAGCTCGCTCATGCCTCTTTCATGACGAACTTATACAGAGTTATCATATGTTGTCATATAGTCATCATTGAGTAGTGCTTTTTTTCAAGGGAAGTAAGCCTGAGTCGGCCTCTCTGCGGTGTCTATTTTTCAGTCGGTCATCCTTGGTTGTCAGTGTTGTGTTTGTCATCACATCAGTTATATTGGTCCTTTTCTCGTGCCGGTTTGAGAAGGTCTCCATTGACTTCTTGCTAGCGGGTCTTGTCTTTATCGACGACGACATATTGCTCTGAGGGTAGGCATAGAGCTGCACCCTGGCCCTATTTTCATTATTGATAGGTCACCTTGTGCTCAGCATAGATCAGTATCATGGGTCTTTGACTGAGTGGTTTCCTTTGTGTTCAATATCAGCTTTCATTATCACACATTGGGATTCATGTAGTGCCTTGGTTTCCATTTGACCCTATTGGTGGATTCCTCGCCTCTGTGTTAGCTTTCATTATTGGTTGGTTCAAAGGGTTTCTATCGTGCGCTAGCTACATCTTGTGTACGCCGGAAACGTGCTTCGGATGGGTTACTACATTTTTTTTCGTCTGATTCCTTCCACATTATTGGCCTACGGGTTACACTCACACTGGATTGATGAAGGATGCCTTAATGCCTTCCTTCTAGCAGATCTTTTCCTATCGACTATGACTCATTACTCTAGGACAAAGATCTAGAGTCCATTTGGCAGTACCTTGGGGTTTGCAGTCATCAGTGGTAGATTCCTTCGCTACCGATAATGGGAAACCATCATTTTCCCCTAATTGATAGATTCTTCCAGGTGTTCGACTTCAGCTCATTCATTCTCACTTGTTAGATTGTACTCGGTCCTTGACTCTCATTATCATTATCGGTGAGTAGTCTCGCGTTTGTTAATGATATACATCAATGACCGGTAATCAAACTATTTCTCACGTGGTCAACCTCAGATCATTTATTCCCATTGTGTAGAAATGTACCACGGCGATTGGTGAAGACCTCGGGTTGCATCAGCATGTTTTGTTTTACTTGTCAGTTGCCCCTGTTACTGCTAGTCGACACCACCCACCTTATATGTTGTAGTCCTTCATAGCGACATCTTATATGTTGGCATCTGAGTTGCGATGTAGTATCATCTTATTCCATCATGTTCATTTGGTACAATTTGGATCATTTTTTGACATCAATGATCAGCTTCATTGATTATCTTCTTATATGTGATATTTAGACATGTATTTTCGATCACGATCAGATGATCCATTATGTACTTTCAGTCCTTTATACTTGTATACATAGTGGATCCGCTTGTACTTGATATGTAGACATGCTTTACTTTCTCTGAGCATGGGTATGCCGACCTCAAACAGTTGTTTCTTTCTGATCTCTTTTCGATGGCTTGGCAGGCTGAAATCTAGTGAAGTCCTTCTCAATTTCAATAGGTTTCCTTTCCATGTACTTAATACATTTCAGCCATCATGTACCCCTTCTGACCTCATATATTAGGGGGCATCTGTTATAGCTCCAAATATCACCCTTGGTATTTGTGATGCTTGGTTTATGGCCTAGGGCAACCCCTCCTTTCAAACTTGGTCCAAATATTTTAAAAACAGTGTTTTGCTCCCTGTACGCTACTTTTCCCTGTGATAGAAGTGTGTACATGCAGGTTAGTCAATACCCAACCCACGCATATGTGTTAAAACACTTAAAAAAATTAAATTTCCTTAACTATGGGTGGATTTCATGGGTTTTACCTATTGATTACCTCCTAGTGCCCGTGGCCCAACTGTTTACCAACTAAAAGACTAATTGGGAGAAGTATAAATAGACTTCTATGGGAAGGCCTTAAGGAGGAGAAGAGATAGAATTACTATACTGAGATTATTCCTGACTGAGTCTGAAGTATCCCTGTGCTGCAAGCACTTCCCCAAGTTCAGGAAACCCTTGTTTTCTTGAGTGCTTATATTCTCCCACTTGCTTGAGATATCATGGTATTGGTTATGGAAGGAGGCTGTTGAAGACTGGGACTGGACAGATCTGGAGGACAGTTCCGCTTGGAGCCGGAAGAAGAAGACTCAGGTGAATTCTCTTCGTGTTCATTATAACTTTCTACAATAAAAAGAAACATTGTCTTGTTCCGGAGACTAACTTTGTTTATGCATCAGATACTGTTGTAATTCTTGTATGAATGTTATTTTGATGTATAACTAATCATCTTGCTTATATGATATAAAGTTAGTTTCATTAAAATTCTTTATCTATATGTTGCTATGTATGTTCGGATTGGTTGATTTACAGATTCGAATATCATCAGGAGTTGCAAAGGTTCTGAACCCTGCTGGAACTACCCAAACCAAGGACATCCGGGTATGGTTGCTATTGCATAGTTTGTTTATATAAGCATGTTGCCTAAGTTGTATGAGCATTTCTTACTGTAGTTTTCTCTTCCTGTAACAACTTGGAAACACATTCGGAGTACCCCAGCTTCTCTGATATGGTTTCATTTATGCACAAATCCGCAATTCTCCAGGAAGTATTGATTCAATCAGTGAGTTACTTTAGCTTCCCACTCTACCGAGTTAAATATGTAGTCTTTTGCATTCATCACTTTGCATAACACATCATAAGGTAAGCCATGCCATTATCCTTTCAATGAAAGTATGGGTAATATATCATGCTGAGTTAAAAAAACAATCATAGTATGAGTTTTAAATCTCTGGTGTTACTCCACTTCCAGCAGGCCTAAATAGTACCATGGCAGAGTAACTTCAAGAACGCAAGCGTTGCTTCTATGCTAATACCCCATTGAAGTCACTTGCTTCACCTCCCTATGCAGGAAACCTTTCTCTCCTTTCACTCTTTATTATTTTTCTTTCTTTTCATAGAACTGTGCATAGGAACCTATTATTATAACCAGGTGGAAGAGGGATCCTAACTTAATGAGAGCATAGGAGGATTCTCCCTTTGAGACAGTTTTAAGACCTATATTGATTTGTTTACTAAAGAAATTCCCCTTATCTTACTCTACTCAAATAGATAGGCAAGAACACATTCTTAATAAACAAGAATGAGAACCCTACATAGATGTCGGCATCATGGTTTCCTTATAGATTCCCAACTGAAGGATCATATTTTCCATCCAAAAACCATCGACTTAAAGATGTAAACCAAATCAAGGAAGAGGATAGCATATAAGCCAAGGGTTGTATGTTACCTCAACTTTCCTTTCACAAAATATTAGCCACGTCATCTTGAAGCACAAAACCAACTTTATTCAAGGATTGATGAAACTAAAAACCAAAGCAAGGAAAAGAAAAGCAAAACATGAATGTAATGCATCTAACTAAATGCAACCTATCCTATCCTAAACTAAAAGTACGAAGTCGGGTTATGTGAAATGGAATTTCCAATGCATCCATAAAAGCTTCTCCCGACCTTGAAATTGAAAGGTGTGATCATGTAAAACCAAAATTAGATGCAGTGCAATGAAAAAGACAAGCAACGCAAACATCTGCAGTGAGAAGTAAAAACACAAAGTGCAATCACAATGGTGTAACACACTTGATTGCTTTACCAAATGAAAAAACTTCACAACAATAGCAACTACCAAGTTCATAACCAAACAAGACTCGATTAAACACATGCAAGTACTATCCATGAGACATGGGTCTTGACTAATAATATTCCTTGAGGGACTCTGCAATAGGATCATGGAAATAACCTTTAGGAAAAAAATGACAAGAAAAATTGATCAAATACAAATCCAAATCATAAGTAACATCAACAGGTTGACCATAATTTGTGTTATCGTGCGAGTTGAATTCGTTGATGTATGATGCGTATTGTATGTGTTATCACTCAGGTTGTCACTTAGCTCCTTGAGGGATACGGCCGAGGTAACCACAAACCAATCTTTGGACTGCAGGTGCTAGCCCACCGGCAGTCAGAGAGGGCTCTCTCTTTAGGATTTAGCTTTGTTGATGATGATTTTAGGCTAGTTATTAGGTACAAGGGGTTTTGTTTTAGTTTTGGTGGGATGGATGATGCTTTCAAGTAAAGAGGCAGAGATAGCCTGAAAGTTTTAGAACCATTGGGCGTGGAGTCAAGGAGTAGGACTGCTGGTGCGTTTTCTTGGTCAAAAGAGGGAATATGGAGCAAGCTAGCTGCACATGAAATAATCATTCAAGCTAAAGGATGGAGTGAAGGCTAGGAATGAGAGGCAGTTAAGAATCTCTCGTTCAGCGTAGCAGAGGGAAGGTGAATGAGCTCTATCTAGGAGCAGTAAAGAATCCCTAGATAACTTTCAAACATGAGTGAATTAGGGGAAATATGAGCCATAGGGGATTCATATTCATTTCTAATTCAGATGAAAACATATAGAAACAGCAGAAATTGAGCATAGAGGGCAATTAAACCAATTCTAAACTATTCATTCTTTCTGCTATTTTGGATGGTATATCAATGGAAAACAAAGGTAAGAAACACTTATTGAGTCATGTTGCAGCACAAGAATTCCACATTCAATTCTTCAAAACATTATACACAGCACACAATCATTCCTACAAGCTTTTCAGCAGTCTTTGATTAAGTAAAACCTCAGGTATACAGAGCGAGTCTCTCTTGGAGCTATACAACCAACCAACCCTTTTTACAAAGCAGAGGGTGGTATATATACAAAATATCTAGATGATGAATTAATAGCTCATAACTTCTTCGCCAACTTTTAAGGAGTAGTAGCTGAAAGAATAAATGCCGAAGTAAATATGAATGTAACAGTTGTTCATTCTATTAGAAAAACTTGACTTTTGAGTCCAATTTCAGTCGGCTGGGCTGCGCTTTCAAAAATCGACGCTTTTAGGCTTGCTATCCCAGCTCTTTGCTTTTCCACTGTCCCAACCTACTTTGCGCATTCCTTGACCGCTCTGTCTGGTGCTTTCGTGCCTTCTTTTGCTGACTCATAGCTGACCGAGATTTGAAATAAACAAAAAGGGGCAAAAACTGGGATTACCTGGGCAAAATGGCCAGCATTGCCTGCCACCAATCCTCAGGAGGCAACTGATGCTTTTGTATCTTGACGAGTGTCTCATCAGCCTCTGTGTACTTGTAATAGTTGGGTGGCATCTCAAACAGATGGTTAACTTCATGCTCTATGTAGAATAAGTTTTCCAGCTTGTCATAGAGAGTCTATCCTGAAGGAGGTTCTGCTTGTGCTGGAGAACTTGATGAAGCAGTAAGCTGATTTGTGACATAATTATTGAGCCTGGTTGCATATTGGTCACGTGTCAATAACCTCCCAGCGCTGGTCAGTAGGCTGGGCAATCCTTTCATCTGTAGTGCTGCAAGCTTTATTTCAAAATTGTCTACATCCCTTTGTATTTCCCGACATCTTGCTTCCAGGGTCTGCACAAAGCCTCTTAATACTAGCACTCTCTTTGCCGTCAATATGGCATCTGTTCTGTTCATGATATGGAGTGCTGCCAGCTCTTCCTTAGTCTGATGATTTAAAAAGTTGATCATTTTGTTGGCCTACTCAGGCATATTTCCCAATGCTGCTTTGGCTCTCTGAGTTTCAAACTGAGCCAAGCCAATTAGTTCTACATGTTCATACATGGCCTAAATTGACCTCCATTGGCTTGTGATTGACTGATTAATCTTGGCCCATAGAATCTTTTTTATTTCAGCCAGGGCTTTGTCCAAAGACAACTCTTTCTCCAAGGCCTTTTTCTTGTCCTTCAGGGCTTTAATTTCCCTTGTCTGCTCAGCCACTATCATTTTGGACTTATCATATTTTCCTTCAAGATTGGCCAACTTTTCTTTGTCCTCTTTTATCTCTGTTGCTTGAAGCTCTAGCTCCTTGACAGCTTTTGTCAATTCATCCACACTCATGCTAGAGTCAAGAGCTGTTGTTGATGCCGCTGTAGCCTGTGTAGCTGTTGTAGTAGCTGGAATAATTGGAGGGATAGCTGTTGTTTGCATAGGAGGAATAGTAACCACAGTTGGAACTGTTTGAGGTAGCTAGGAGGTCAACTCTCCCTGCTTGCCTTGTAGCGCTCTCTCCAACTCTCCTTCCATCTCAATTATTTTCTGGTTCATTTGCATTAGCAGGTCCAATGAATCCTCAGCTTCTTTCTCTTTCACCAGTTCTCCTGTTTGAGGGTGCTCAGTAGGAAGCAACCTCAAATGCTTCTTTAGTGCAGCAATATCATCATCCTTCTTTTTCGTAAGCGCCCTCACACCTTTAGGATCCTTAGGATCATGTCCTAAGTCAATAATGATCTCCTCCAATGTTTTAATTCTATTTTCTTTAGCTGTGGAGGACATTCTTTCTAAATCCAGCTGAGTATTTGTATTCTTCAGAGACTCTTTCAACTCATGGGCCAATGTGGCCTTTTCTACTAGGGTGGCATAAACCATCTCCCCTGTTTGCTTATGTAACTCTATTTGATCCATGGGGTGAATGTCCTTGGCTAGGACCTCTAATCTTGTCCTGACATAATCTGCAACTGGCTATGGCTGCTGAACCTTGGGCTTGAAGTGGGTGAGAATCATCCTTTCTTCTTTAATGTCATATGCTGCCATCAACCTTTCCTACTTGGCAAGTGTTGCCTTCAGGAATTGGTCATACAATTGCACTCTCAGTAGCTCATTTTGAGCCTTTATTTCTTTAAAACTAGCTTTGACGCTAGTTGGTTTCTTGCTTTGTTGTGTGGAGGAAGACACCTCCATGGCATGATGTCTGTCTTGCTCTTGTCGAAAAGAGCTTATAGCTGTATGCTGGCTTGTTTCCCTTCTCGGGCTTTCTATAAGTTCCTCACTGACTTCCTCCTCAAATGGAGGATCAACCCTTTGCCTTTTAGTTTCAGGCTGCAGTGCAGAGCCACTAGCTGGTGTAAATTCTTCCCTGTCTCGCTTCTTACTTCTTTCTTCATTAACGGGAGTTTGCAAAGGTTGCACTTGTAGCGCCTCTGTTTGTTGAGAAGGGGCCTGCCCTTGAGTTTGTTCTATTGAGGTGGCAGGCTGATCTGTGACCACTCCTTGCTCTGTCTCCATTAGCTCTTTTCCTTTAGCTGTACATGTTGCTGATGTAGAAGTTCCTTGGGCAGCCCGTGAAGCTGCAGGTGTGGATGTGCCCTCTTCAAGTTGGTATGGCGGCTTGAAAGATACCTGGTCAGTCGAATCCAAGTCAAGAGTTTTTTCAAGATCTTTAGCAGTTTGCTCCAAAATTTCCTCCTGAGTGAATTCTTCAACTAAGGTGCCTAGTGCCCATGCATCTTGATTAGCATATTTTTCAATGTGTGGGGTTTTGCAGTGATCATAGGGTGTCAACCTATATTTCACTCTTCTGGCATTAATAAATCCAAGTGGGTCATAAGGAACCCACTAGAAACTTCTTTTCAGCTTAAGTTGATCCTTGAGTATCAGGTCAGCATCTTGCCAACCTTCCTTCTTGTTCATGATAAAGGGGCCTAGGTGGTCTTTAAATTTCAGTCGAGCCTTCTTCTTGGTGCTGTGAAAATGAGTCAGATTAGAATTGATAAGCTGCCTGTAGTATTCCAAGGAAAACAGCCTCATTGGTACATATCTTGGGAGCCTGTAAGGACAAAGCTCACAGCCATAGATTCTGATTACAGTGTGATCCTGGTACAGGTACCAATCACCTACTTTGTAGCTCTTGGATAGTTGCAGTGTCTTCTGCATCTCATAAGTTATTCTGGGAGGAGGAGCCTTCATTAAGAGGCAAGAGACTGGATAAACAAACTGGTCAATGAACTCACAGTAAGAGTAAGGAGAATGCTGGATTTGATGAAATACTGATGACCAGAAGACAACAGATCTTCTTTCTCCCTTTGAATCCAATTTCTTGATGGGGCACTGGAAGCATTCAGATTGGTAAAACATGAACAAATGATAGATGTATGAGGAATATTTGAAAACTCCTTGCCTATCTAGCTTAGTGAGCTGGTCATGAATTTTGTTTACTTGATAGCAGGAGGTTGTCCTTGGCTGAACGAAGACAATAGAACCAGCACTGACTCGTCCACATGCTCACTTGTTCTGAAGCCTAACACATAGGATATCATGTCTACAAGTAGCTTGCCCACATTGTTGAAATGGTTATAAGGAAATGGAGGTGGTTCCTTAGGTTGGCAATCTGCCCTCATAAATGTCTTAGCAATTCTCTCAATCCTGGGGCCAGGGAGCCAGGAGGCCTCATCCAGCAAGTGCTTCATGGAGAAAGGCAATAGTAGCTCAGTCTGTTTGAAATTTAACATCTGGTTGATGGAGTCAGGAGTGATGTAGAAAAGTATGCTCCCAGATGGAGACTTAACAGCCCTCTGATTTGGATCATAATTTGCAGCACACAGGTGAATAATCTCAGGAAAAATATTGACAGAGGGGAGGAAATAATGTGGCAAGTTGGACTCCCATATGCCATACATGTCAGTGTTGTTTATGAAGCTGTTTCTTAGCTGGCAGTAGGTATGCAAATGATTTATGTCCCCAATTAGGTCTTGAATGAGATAATCTGTGTCAGCCAAGGCCATTGACTCAAGCTCTTTACTTGCTGGATTCATGGGAGTGATGCTCAGCTCTGATGGAGTGGCCATTATGGAACCTTTCACTGTTTGAGCTTGGAAGAAAGGTCGATGCAATAGTTGGCTAACAAAGTCGCCTGTAAGGAGTAGCAGAGGAACCTAGAACTGAACTCAAATGTAATGATAGCTTGACTGCTTGGCACTTATGCTATGAGAGAGACAATCTTTGCAAAATTTGTGAGCCAACTTCCCTTTTCTTAGTGAACTTTCTGGGGTTAAAGAGTGCGAGGAGCAATGCAGAAGGGGAAGGAGTTATTATGACTTCAAAAGGGACTGGTGTATATGGTGGAACAAGGTGAAATTAGGCAATGTTGAGCTCTTACAAGGATTTATCTGGAGGCCAACCTTTAAATGGAGCTTCTGACGGTGAAACTATAAACGGGTGCGGGTTTACGAGATTTCTTTTTTGAAATAAGGGCTTACGAGTGGGTTTTAGTGAAGTCTTAGGTGTAGCAGCATTGCCAATTGAGGAATTTTGCAGGTTTGCAGCATGCACAGTGAAAAAACATGGAAGAACCAGAGCGAAGAGGGGAGAAATTGGCAAATACCTGGTTAAAACGGCACCGAGAGTGGACGAGCTGGTGCAATGGCAAGCTATGGCGTCGAATAACAGGTCGCAGTAGCTTGGTTGGTCGATTTCAAGCTTTGGGAATGAGAAAATGGTAGAACAGCAAGCCAGCGCTTTGCAAATGAATCGATAGAAGTGAAATGCAACAGCCGTTTGCGCGCTTTTTATGCAAAAATGACATTTTGGCGCTTTTGGCGCTTTTTCAGGATGATGTCAGCGTGACATCATCGGCGGGCCTGAGGTACGGATGGGTGACGTGGCAATGACACGGGGGCAGGGCACGGGCGCGAAAGGGATGAGGTGGCGGCAATCGTGGTACAACAGCAGAGGCGCAAAGGTGGTGTCATGGGAAAACGTGGCGCCGACGTCACATAAGGTAGGGCGGTATCTGGTTTTAGGCGCACCGCTTTTGTGCAGAAGTGGTTTCTAAGGGAGGGGCTCCGCCACAGCCGAGAGGTCGACGCGTGATGGGAGTATGACGGGAAAACCACCCATCTCCCAGATGCTAACCCTCGGCATGTCGTGGCACGAAAAGACCCGCCCACCGTAGATCTTGGGCTCGCCAGATTTGACGGTCGGCGGGACAGTTAACGCGACGGATGGATAGGGACGGGGCCCGCGGCATAATTTTTATTTATTCATATGGCGGGGTGGGGGGTGGGGGGGGTTAAAAATTTAGGCATGTGGGTTTATGGGCTATGCGCCGGCGGGGTTAAATGTTTTATATACATATCTTTAGGATAAGAGCGGAAAATGGATTTTATAGGGTTAGGATTAAAGGGGAATGGTTGTTAGTCTAACCAGCTATCAAACCACCTCCGGGTTAGGACATGGAAGGGTTAATAGTAGCCCCAAATGGACTACTATTTCCCGGACTTAGGAAATATGGCTATAGTACCAAAAGGGGGGCTATTTAATATTTTTGGGAGTTTTATATAGTTTTTTGTAGTAAAGGGGATGGAAAATTTAGTTAGGGAGCTATAAAATAGGATTAGAAGTTAATATGAGTTTGTGAAATGCAAATGGAAAGAGAGCAATGATAAGTTTATGCAGTGATGATATACATAGGATTTGCATAGGAAGTGAAAAAATGATTTTTACACAAGAGATGTGGCTTCTTTTCATGGAGAAATCCAAAATTTTGACTTAATGTTTCACAAAAATTAAAATGAAACTAGGACTTTCTGGGTAGATCCCAAGGTCCTTTAAGGGAATATTAGTAAGATATTTTCAGGGGAAGTGATGGGAAGTTAGACATGCTTCTCAGAATTCTGCCATAAACACTACTTTGCTACCTCTGCCACTGATGAAATGAACATTCTTTGTCAGGGCCAAAACTGAAGATAATCTGGCTTCTGCAACCCCAGGCTACCTACCCAGCTTAATACTCCTAGCATTTTTTTGTTACTTCAGGAAGGGTGCACTTAGACTTGCAAAACCTGATTGATTTTTTTTCTTTTAATTACCCTCCTATCTAGAAACTACCCTTATTGCTTTTAGGAGCCTAGTTTAGACAGTTGGGCACCTTCATTCTCTACCTAGCTATTAATCTGCCAAGCTTAAGATGTTTGGACAGATATTTATTCTCTATCTCTCAAACAAGAAATTTAAACCTAAGGAAGCCAAGATTAAGCTGTTTGGTCTTCCTTTAACTGAGAAAATTTTCAAAAATGGAACTTTTGCAGTATGGAAAAGATGAACATTTTTGGCACTTCCACTGTCAATCATGAAATATGAAACCTGTTGCAACAGGAGGCTAACAGTGGCTCCACTTGGGGATGACTTTTCCTTATGAAAAGTCAAGAACAGCAGGTCAGATTGCCTTGATCTTCAACTGTTTCTGTACTCTGAAAACTTTCCTTTGCTGGTTGCTTTATTTATGAACATGACAGCAGACTTGAAGAGCTTAGGGCCTTCACTTCGAGCTTCAACTGCAGCAAGCTTGCCATCCAAAAAAAAAACAAAATCCTACCTATTTACACTAATCAGCCTTCTGTTTGCTGGTTAGGTAAAATGAAACAACCAGTGCAACCACCTAATCAATTGTAGAAAGAAACGAAATGCTTGATCACCGTTTGGTGAAGTCAGAAACATTATTCAGTCATTTGCCCCCTTAATCAAAATTGTGACATGCAAAGGCCACTGCTGATATACTTGGCCCTCATAGAGAAAACATAATAAAGTTTTTGAGTTGAGAAGATTCTCCATGTAATCTGCTACAGGATCCATAAAAGCATTATGCGGGATAGTTTCTCTTGGACCTTCTTGGTCTGATGGAACAGCTACATCCTCAGTAACACACCCTGCAACCACCACCTCAGTCTTTGTCTTGAAAGCCGGGTTATCCTCAATCTGTAAGTCACAGGGTAGTACAATTTCCTCATGACTTGGAGAAGGAAGATTTTGGAAGATTTCTTTAGGATCACGAAAATCAAAGGACTGAATTTGAGAATGGACAAGTTGAATTTCATTTTCGTGTTCTTCCACAATTAAATCAAGGAAATACATCCTGATTTGAGGCTGTTGTATTGTTTTGACCTTTAATAACACCAATCTCAAAAAAATTTCGTCAAGCTCATATTCGGATAAAAGCTTTCTGAATTCACCTAAGGCTTGATCTATTGCAAGATCTACCACACACCTAGTCATCCTATATTGACTATTAATTTTGGCCTATGAACGGTTTATTTGCAGGCTTGATTTAAAAAACATTGAAGCTCTGGATCATATCTCTCTTTCAGGTTTGATCCTCCAGTGGAGTCCTGATTGAAAATGAAGTGGAGTCGCCAGGTGGATAATTTTAACTCTGGTGTGTCTGATCCCTATCCACCATCACCGATCAGATCTAAACATGAAAAGGTTCTGAAGGAAAGGATCACTTTCTCCAGAAAACAGGATTTCCTCTTTGAAGCAATCTTCCAAGTTATTTCCTAGGTTTTTCTGAGAAGTTTCCCAGTGGAGCTTTCCAACTTGATTTGTGAGATTTAACCGAGGAGGTCCCCAGCGGAGTCGCCATTATGTTATCACTTAGGTTGTCCCTTAGCTCCTTGAGGGATATGGCCGAGGTAACCACAAACCAATCTTTGGACTGCAGGTGCTAGCCCACCGGCAGTCAGAGAGGGCTCTCCCTTTAGGATTTAGCTTTGTTGATGATGATTTTAGGCTAGTTATTGGGTACAAGGGGTTTTGTTTTAGTTTTGGTGGGATGGATGATGCTTTCAAGTAAAGAGGCAGAGATAGCATGAAAGTTTTAGAACCATTGGGCATGGAGTCAAGGAGTAGGACTGCTGGTGCGTTTTCTTGGTCACAAGAGGGAATATGGAGCAAGCTAGTTGCACATGAAACAATCATTCAAGCTAAAGGATGGAGTGAAGGCTAGGAATGAGAGGCAGTTAAGAATCTCTCGTTCAGCTTAGCAGAGGGAAGGTGAATGAGCTCTATCTAGGAGCAGTAAAGAATCCCTAGATAACTATCAAACATGAGTGAATTAGGGGAAATATGAGCCACAGGGAATTCATATTCATTTCTAATTCAGATGAAAACATATAGAAACAGCAGAAATTGAGCATAGAGGGCAATTAAACCAATTCTAAACTATTCATTCTTTCTGCTATTTTGGATGGTATATCAATGGAAAATAAAGGTAAGAAACACCTATTGAGTCATGTTGCAGCACAAGAATTCCACATTCAATTCTTCAAAACATTATACACAGCACACAGTCATTCCTCCAAGATTTTCAGCAGTCTTTGATTAAGTAAAACCTCAGGTATACAGAGCGAGTCTCTCTTGGAGCTATACAACCAACCAACCCTTTTTACAAAGCAGAGGGTGGTATATATACAAAATATCTAGATGATGAATTAATAGCTCATAACTTCTTCGCCAACTTTTAAGGAGTAGTAGCTGAAAGAATAAATGCCGAAGTAAATATGAATGTAACAGTTGTTCATTCTGTTAGAAAAACTTAACTTTTGAGTCCACTTTCAGTCGGCTGGGCTGCGCTTTCAAAAATCGGCGCTTTTAGGCTTGCCGTCCCACCTCTTTGCTTTTCCACTGTCCCAACCTACTTTGCGCATTCCTTGACCACTCTGTCCGGTGCTTTTGTGCCTTCTTTTGCTGACTCATAGCTGACCGAGATTTGAAATAAACAAAAAGGGGAAAAAACTGGGATTACCTGGGCAAAATGGCCAGCATTGCCTGCCACCAATCCTCGGGAGGCAACTGATGCTTTTGTATCTTGACGAGTGTCTCATCAGCCTCTGTGTACTTGTAATAGTTGGGTGGCACCTCAAACAGATGGTTAACTTCATGCTCTATATGGAATAAGTTTTCCAGCTTGTCATAGAGAGTCTGTCCTGAAGGAGGTCCTGCTTGTGCTGGAGAACTTGATGAAGCAGTAAGCTAATTTGTGACATAATTATTGAGCCTGGTTGCATATTGGTCACGTGTCAAAAACCTCCCAGCGCTGGTTAGTATGCTGGGCAATCCTTTCATCTATAGTGCTGCAAGCTTTATTTCAAAATTGTCTACATCCGTTTGTATTTCCCGACATCTTGCTTCCAGGGTCTGCACAAGGCCTTTTAATACTAGCACTCTCTTTGCCGTCAATATGGCATCTGTTCTGTTCATGATATGGAGTGCTGCCAGCTCTTCCTTAGTCTGATGATTTAAAAAGTTGATCGTTTTGTTGGCCTGCTCAGGCATATTTCCCAATGCTGCTTTGGCTCTCTGAGTTTCAAACTGAGCCAAGCCAATTAGTTCTACCTGTTCATACATGGCCTAAATTGACCTCCATTGGCTTGTGATTGACTGATTAATCTTGGCCCATAGAATCCTTTTTATTTCAGCCAGGGCTTTGTCCAAAGACAACTCTTTCTCCAAGGCCTTTATCTTGTCCTTCAGGGCTTTAATTTCCCTTGTCTGCTCAGCCATTGTCATTTTGGACTTATCATATTTTCCTTCAAGATTGGCCAACTTTTCTTTGGCCTCTTTTTTCTCTGTTGCTTGAAGCTCTAGCTCCTTGACAGCTTTTGTCAATTCATCCACACTCATGCTAGAGTCAAGAGTTGTTGTTGATGCCGCTGTAGCCTGTGTAGCTGTTGTAGTAGCTGGAATAATTGGAGGGATATTTTTTGTTTACATATGAGGAATAGTAACCACAGTTGGAACTGTTTGAGGTAGCTGGGAGGTCGACTCTCCCTGCTTGCCTTGTAGTGCTCTCTCCAACTCTCCTTCCATCTCAATTATTTTCTTGTTCATTTGCATTAGCAAGTCCAATGAATCCTCAGCTTCTTTCTCTTTCACCAGTTCTCCTGTTTGAGGGTGCTCAATAGGAAGCAACCTCAAACGCTTCTTTAGTGCAGCAATATCATCATCCTTCTTTTTCATAAGCGCCCTCACACCTTTAGGATCCTTAGGATCGTGTCCTAAGTCAATAATGATCTCCTCCAATGTTTTAATTCTGTTTTCTTTCGCTGTGGAGGACATTCTTTCTAAATCCAGCTGAGTGTTTGTATTCTTCAGAGACTCTTTCAACTCATGGGCCAATGTGGCCTTTTCTACCAGGGTGGCATAAACCATCTCCCATGTTTGCTTATGTAACTCTATTTGATCCATGGGGTGAATGTCCTTGGCTAGGACCTCTAATCTTGTCCTGACATAATCTGCAACTGACTGTGGCTGCTGAACCTTGGGCTTGAAGTGGGTGAGAATCATCCTTTCTTCTTTAATGTCATATGCTGCCATCAACCTTTCCTGCTTGGCAGGTGTTGCCTTCAGGAATTGGTCATACAATTGCACTCTCAGTAGCTCATTTTGAGCCTTTATTTCTTTAAAACTAGCTTTGATGCTAGTTGGTTTCTTGCTTTGTTGTGTGGAGGAAGACACCTCCATGGCATGTTGTCTGTCTTGCTCTTGTCGGAAAGAGCTTGTAGCTGTATGCTGGCTTGTTTCCCTTCTTGGGCTTTCTATAAGTTCCTCACTGACTTCCTCCTCAAATGGAGGATCAACCCTTTGCCTTTTAGTTTCGGGCTGCGGTGCAGAGCCACTAGCTGGTGTAAATTCTTCCCTGTCTCGCTTCTTGCTTCTTTCTTCATTGACGGGAGTTTGCAAAGGTGGCACTTGTAGCGCCTCTGTTTGTTGAGAAGGGGCCTGCCCTTGAGTTTGTTCTATTGAGGTGGTAGGTTGATCTGTGACCACTCCTTGCTCTGTCTCCATTGGCTCTTTTCCTTTAGCTGTACCTATTCCTGATGTAGAAGTTCCTTGGGCAACCCGTGAAGCTACAGCTGTGGATGTGCCCTCTTCAACTTGGTATGGCGGCTTGAAAGTTACCTGGTCAGTAGAATCCAAGTCAAGAGTTTTTTCAAGATCTTTAGCAGTTTGCTCCAAAATTTCCTCCTGAGTGAATTCTTCAACTAAGGTGCCTGGTGCCCATGCATCTTGATTAGCATATTTTTCAATGTGTGGGGTTTTGCAGTGATCATAGGGTGTCAACCTATATTTGACTCTTCTGGCATTAATAAAGCCAAGTGGGTCATAAGGAACCCACCAGAAACTTCTTTTCAGCTTAAGTTGATCCTTGAGTATTAGGTCAGCATCTTGCCAACCTTCCTTCTTGTTCATGATAAAGGGGCCTAGGTGGTCTTTAAATTTCAGTCGAGCCTTCTTCTTGGTGCTGTGAAAATGAGTCAGATCTGAATTGATAAGCTGCCTGTAGTATTCCAAGGCAAACAGCCTCATTGGTACATATCTTGGGAGCCTGTAAGGACAAAGCTCACAGCCATAGATTCTGATTACAGTGTGATCCTGGTACAGGTACCAATCACCTACTTTGTAGCTCTTGGATAGCTGCAGTGTCTTCTGCATCTCATAAGTTATTCTGGGAGGAGGAGCCTTCATTAAGAGGCAGGAGACTGGATAAACAAACTGGTCAATGAACTCACAGTAAGAGTAAGGAGAATGTTGGATTTGATGAAATACTGATGACCAGAAGACAACAGATCTTCTTTCTCCCTTTGAATCCAATTTCTTGATGGGGCACTAGAAGCATTCAGACTGGTAAAACATGAACAAATGATAGATGTATGAGGAATATTTGAAAACTCCCTGCCTATCTAGCTTAGTGAGCTGGTCATGAATTTTGTTTGCTATGAACTTGGCATAATTATACTTGATAGCAGGAGGTTGTCCTTGGCTGAATGAAGACAATAGAACCAGCACTGTCTCGTCCACATGCTCACTTGTTCTGAAGCCTAACACATAGGATATCATGTCTACAAGTAGCTTGCCCACATCGTTGAAATGGTCATAAGGAAATGGAGGTGGTTCCTTAGGTTGGCAATCTGCCCTCATAAATGTCTTAGCAATTCTCTCAATCCTGGGGCCAGGGAGCCAGGAGGCCTCATCCAGCAAGTGCTTCATGGAGAAAGGCAATAGTAGCTCAGTCTATTTGATATTTAACATCTGGTTGATGGAGTCAAGAGTGATGTAGAAAAGTATGCTCCCAGATGGAGACTTAACAGCCCTCTGATTTGGACCATAATTTGCAGCACACAGGTGAATAATCTCAGGAAAAATATTGACAGAGGGGAGGAAATAATGTGGCAAGTTGGACTCCCATATGCCATACATGTCAGTGTTGTTTATGAAGCTATTTCTTAGCTGGCAGTAGGTATGCAAATGATTTTTGTCCCCAATTAGGTCTTGAATGAGATAATCTGTGTCAGCCAAGGCCATTGACTCAAGCTCTTTACTTGCTAGATTCATGGGAGCGATGCTCAGCTCTGATGGAGTGGCCATTATGGAACCTTTCACTGTTTGAGCTTGGAAGGAAGGTCGATGCAATAGTTGGCTAACAAAGTCACATGTAAGGAGTAGCAGATGAACCTAGGACTGAACTCAAATGTAATGATAGCTTGATTGCTTGGCACTTATGCTATGAGAGAGACAATCTTTGAAAAATTTGTGAGCCAACTTCCCTTTTCTTAGTGAACTTTCTGGGGTTAAAGAGTGCAAGGAGAAATGCAGAAGGGGAAAGAGTTATTATGACTTCAAAAGGGACTAGTGTATACGGTGGAACGAGGTGAAATTGGGCAATGCTGAGCTCTTACAAGGTTTTATCTGGAGGCCAAGCTTTAAATGGAGCTTCTGATGGTGAAACTGTAAACGGGAGTGGGTTTACGAGATTGCTGTTTTGAAATAAGGGCTTACGAGTGGGTTTTAGTGAAGTCTTAGGTGTAGCAGCATTGCCAATTGAAGAATTTTGTAGGTTTGCAACATGCACAGCGAAAAAACATGGAAGAACCGGAGCGAAGAGGGGAGAAATTGGCAAATACCTGGCTAAAACGGCGCCGAGAGTGGACGAGCTAGTGCAATGGCAAGCTATGGCATCGAATAACAGGCCGTAGTAGCTTCGTTGGTCGATTTCAAGCTTTGGGAATGAGAAAATGGTAGAACAACGAGCCAGTGCTTTGCAAATGAATCGATAGAAGTGAAATGCAACGGTCGTTTGCACGCTTTTTATGCAAAAATGACATTTTGGCGCTTTTGGTGCTTTTTCGGGATGTTGTCAGCGTGACGTCATCGGCGGGCCTGATGTACGGATGGGTGACGTGGCAATGACACGGGGGCAGGGCACGGGCGCGAAAGGGATGAGGTGGCAGCAATCGTGGTACAACAGTAGAGGCGCAGAGGTGGCATCATGGGAAAACGTGGCGCCGACGTCACACAGGGCAGGGCAGTATCTAGTTTTAGGCGCACCGATTTTGTGCGCAGGTGGTTTTTAAGGGAGGGGCTCTACCATAGTCGAGAGGTCGACGCGTGGGGGAGTACGACGGGAAAACCGCCCATCTCCCAGACGCTAACCCTCGGCATGTCGGGGCACGAAAAGACCCGCCCACCATAGATCTTGGGCTCGCCAGATCTGACGGTCGGCGGGACAATTAACACAGCGGATGGATAGGGACGGGGCCCGCGGCATAATTTTTGTTTATTCATACGGCGGGGGGGGTTAAACATTAGGCATGTGGGTTTATGGGCTATGCGCCGGTGGGGTTAAATGTTTTATATACATATCTTTAGGATAAGAGCGGAAAATGGGTTTTATAGGGTTAGGATTAAAGGGGAATGGTTGTTAGTCTAACCAGCTGTCAAACCAACTCCAGGTTAGGACATGGAAGGGTTAATAGGAGCCCCAAATGGACTACTATTTCCCGGACTTAGGAAATATGACTATAGTGCCAAAAAGGGGGGGGCTATTTAATATTTTTGGGGGTTTTATATAGTTTTTTGTAGTAAAGGGGATGGAAAATTTAGTTAGGGAGCTATAAAATAGGATTAGAAGTTAATATGAGTTTGTGAAATGCAAATGGAAAGAGAGCAACGATAAGTTTATGAAGTGATGATATACATAGGATTTGCATAGGAAGTGAAAAAATGATTTTTACACAAGAAATGTGGCTTCTTTCCATGGAGAAAGCCAAAATTTTGACTTAATGTTTCACAAAAATTAAACTGAAACTAGGAATTGCTGGGCATATCCCAAGGTCCTTTAAGGGAATATTCGTAAGAGATTTTCAGGGGGAGTGATGGGAAGTTAGACATGCTTCTCAGAATTCTGCCATAAACACTGCTTTGCTACCTCTGCCACTGATGAAATGAACATTCTTTGTTAGGGCCAAAACTGAAGATAATCTGGCTTCTGCAACCCCAGGCTACCTACCCAGCTTAATAATCCCACGAGATGACATTTATGACAAGATTTTGTGAGAAAACCTTAAATTGACCAAAATCACAAGTATTTTCTAGGTGACAGGAAGCGTGGGATGAAGTATCCTACTCACTTGACTTATCTTTGAATTCTGACAAGATTGAAAATTAGACTGAGAAAATATGGTCAACTACTTATCCAACAAGACTCATCATTCAAATTATGAAATTCATAAGAGAATTTAGTTTGATCATATATATTTTTGAGATTAACACAAAAATCCTCAATGACAAGAATGTCATATTCTTGATCAAAAGGAGCCATACAACAAAGAAAGTCTTCAATGATCGAATCAGACTCCATTAGAAACTTTTGCAAATCTGCATATTCTTTTGGGAACAAGGATTCGTCCACGAGACTTGAACAATCATCACCATACAATTCAGAGCAAAGGAAATCATTAAGGTCATGGTTGTCCAAGGATTCAATTTGATTAACATGTTGAGGGTTGACAATATAAATATCAAGACTCAAAGATGATAGATTGATAGGATCAAACAAATCATCAACAGGGGAAATATGTGAAAGAAAATCCAATTCTTCATTAGCAAATTTATCTTTCGATTCATTGATCGCCTCGGGTTCAAAGCACATAACATCAAAAGGAGGTGGACAAGGAACAAAAGGAATATCAGGTTCTTCTTCAGGATTTTGGAGTTCCTTTTAAACAAGAGAACATGAAAAATATGATTCAAAAGACTTCCTTGACATCCTGATTAAGAAACAAAACTTTTCATCTAAAAATTGCAGTCCACATCCTCATCTAGAAATTCATAACAAAGACGAAGGAACCGGTGAGCAAATTGTTCAAGTGATTCATTCGTTTCCATCATAAGCTAATCAATTTCATTAATAACATATTCATATTAATATTTCTTGAAAATGCGATGAAACTCATTAATTGATTGCTTAACGGATAAGATAGAAGAAGTGGGTAAATAATAGCACCATTGCTTTGCACAACCATTCAATGTAAGGGTAAACAACCTTGTGAGGATTTATTCAGAATAAAAACTACTTGAAAAAAAAAAATTGAACAAACTCAATTATGTAATCAAGGACGGTTTTTGTACCCTTGCCATCGAATTTCAAGTGTGACAAATTATGTAAAAATTCTTTGGGCATCGAAAGATCTAAAACTTCAAAAAAACACCTCAGGATTATGATATGGGATGAAGCCATTAAAGGTAAGGGATTCAAATAGACTTCACAGGCTTATCTTGCCATTTGGCCCTCCTAGTTCCAAAATGTTGATGGTGTTGGATGCCACCAGCATGTAAGGGGATCTCCCTAATGTGAAGTCCCAATTAGACCTCACACTTCTTGGTGTAGGAGTCCCATCCGATTTTATGGTCTAGTCACCATTGGAAAGGTTTCAAATATGTGCCTTGGTTACAAAACACACACAAGAGATCGCAACACCTCTTTGGGGTAGCAATTATGTAAGCTTTGTGAGACACCAAATGTAAGGTGCATGGGGAACTTTCATGGCTGGTAAAGAAAAATGATCCTATGGTTAGGGAAGTATAGTACTATCCTAAAGGAGGACCGTGGAACAAAGAGAAAGGCTTGTTGATTACCTGCATATTAGTCCACACAATAAACAAAAATCATGAAAACATAACAACACCTATTCAATAATAACCATATCTAAGTAACGAAATAGTTCATTAGCCTTAGTATGTAATTAAACCAACATATATCATAAACATAACAAGAATAGTCCTACTACATCCATGATACATGTATGAAGAAGTGTTGGCTCATAGAGCTTCTGATTATGAATGAAATATCTCAAGTACATTGTTACATAAATGAAACCACAACTTGCTTCTCCAACCAAAGATTTATATCCTATGTACTACAAGAGAAGCCAAGGCAAGGCTCCAAGGCTCCAAGCTTCCAAAATCCCTTCGCTTGAGTTATAAGGAGCTATTTATAACAAATAACAATGACCTTTGGGCTTCCTCATGATTCTTCACCTCCCATGACTTTTCATATTTTATACATTACTCTTTACATTCCATATGTGAATTTTCACATTCCATGTGTGTCCCTAGGACTTCATTACATACAACTTATTACAAAATATGAGACAAAATTGATAATAGGATAAAGTATTATCAAATTAACAAATCATTTTCTTCCTCGTGGATCTCATTTGTGATGTATGTGTGTCATGCTCTAAACTCTGTAGAGATGACTTTGACCCAAACCAGCAAGTCTGATACATACTACATCTTCACCTCTAGTGCCTCTGCGAATATGTTCTTCGAGCTTGATTGTAAATTATTCCATATCCATGACAATTTCATGTGAGCTTTGACTGTCAGATGTCATATTGTAGAATAATGACTTTTCCGGTCTCCAAGCCTTCCTATTATGATGCTTGATTGATCTGTTTTACGTACTATTTGATCTCCTAGAAGAAGATTTCCCTGGCTTTGATTTCTTCAAGTGATATTATTGAAGGAATCCCATGTTTCTATTCTAAAGACTTGAAACCATTTTGTAGATGACCATAAGTGGCAATGGTGTTAGTTGTCTGTTCTCCAAGACATTTGTAATTTTGATGATGGAGACTCAATTGCACTCGGTCCATTTCAGTGACGATCCTTTCCTTTCTAACTAACTATGGTGGTACATTCATATACTTAGCAACCCATTCCTGAAGTTAGTCAACTGCTCTACTTGCCACTTCCAGGAGCTTCAATACTTCTTGTGATTTATTTTAAATTCCAATGAGGGGAGCCACCACTTGTTCTAGAAGTACCATCTCATCATATAATCATTCCATGGTGTCCTCCATTAGCCCCAATTCCTCATGTATGGTTGAATTCCATTATACTATGCTAAATCTCTACGAAGATAAACATTGGTTCTCCATAGCAAGGTGTTCCTCATGTTGCCTCACCGTATCTAACTCTCTTCTCAATCTAGCATTCCCATTCAACAAATATTCAGAGTTGTCATGTTCTACTGTAACGAAAGCAACATTTGCTACTATCATTTCCCTAGGATTCCTTCTAGTACTAGCAGTTATCACTTTCTCTATAGATACTGACACTGAGCTCTAAGGATCATTTGGGAAGTATATTTGCCTCTACTTCATGATCCTCTTATTGATTTGATCACACATGACATGCACACATCCATGACTCTCTCTTAAGGTGGAGGTGTGATTCCCATTTCCCAAAATGGGAGATTACCACCCGTGGGAGGAGGTTCTTTTGGAGAACCTGGTTCATAGTCTATTGGTTGGATGATATCCTCTTCCTCCAACTCTTCTTCTATCTCTTGAGTTAACTTTTCTTCTTCTAGTCTCCGTGTTGCTTCTTCCTCCTGTGAGTGCCTTTGTTGTTCATATTCTTGTCTCCTTATTTCCTCTTCTTGTTCATGTTTCTTCCTAAGAAACTCATCCTACTTCTTCTTCTCATGTTCCTCTAATTCTCTCATTTCTTGTCCAGCTTGAATATGTCTCATGTTCAAAGGATAAACTCTCCATTTCCTACTTCTTTCTCCTATTGAATCATGCTTGATCCCTTTCCTAGGAGCTACACTCTTTCCTTGAGGGATTATATGTTCTTTCTCCTGTACCTATATATCTTGAGCTGGTGGATCCTGGCGTGAACATGTCTCCATTCCTTGACGTACGTTTTTAATTGCATTGTATTAGTTCTTCACCTTCTCATATTCTACAATAGACATTGATGAATATCCCCAATTGAAACCGATCCTTTCATAATCTTTCCTGCACACTCTCCTGGGATCATATCCATAAAAGCCCTTAGTTATGAAGTGTAAGCGATCCAACTCTTGTATTTCTGCAGTTATTTCCTTATGGCTCTTTAGTTCATACAATCTAATCCTCAAAGGGAAGGCAGGAGAAGGGGATTTATTTCTCCTATGAAGAACTCTTGGAAACCCCTTGTCCAACTGATATGCTACTTCTTGCAATACCACTTTACTAGTCACATATTGCAGCATGAGGTGAGGGGAAATATGACATTCAAAACATCAAATGTGTGTGCCCTCAAGAATTGCAAACCAAACTGCTATATCCTGTAGTGACTCCTTCACCTGCTCGTTCATGTAAGGAGGATCGATTTCAAATATCATATGGAATATAACTTCGAAGAAGTGCTCTGCTAACCTATCATATGCACCTCTGAAGCTTGATCCTGACAACACTCTATAGTGGAAGTAGAATGGAAACTTTTTCTGGAGGATCCAGTTCCAATACATTCCTAAGAACGCATATCATGCACAAATTCCATCTAATAGAAATGTAGACATGTAGAATTCAAGTTCCTAGTTCACCCTCAAAGATTCTTTTGTCTACCCCACATGACGCTACAACTCAAATGAAAATATATCTGCCCAATTGAATATTTTTCCATGGGTAACCACCATATTGAGTATATATATCCAGTTTTCTTCAAACACCTCAACATTCTTCCACCCATGCAACTGGCAACACATGGCAATAAGATACTGATATACATCTCTGAGAATCTTGGTCGGATAAAATATATATGGACGATGGAGAAACTTAACAAGCTCCCGACACCAAGATTTGATGATGTCACATGTGTCAAGATCAACCCATTTGATGTAGAAGTCATTATTTGCATCTTATGTGGGCCTAAGCATCTTGTAGTAAGTTTTCTTGTCTTGTCCTTAATAGGTGGCGATCTTACCACTGATTTCACTACAAAGCATGAGATGAGAGTCATCCATGTGCATAATAGTACACAAAATCACTTCAGTACATTAGATGATTGAGAATATGTATGCGACCCTATGTATCCTAGACCACTTGATATTGATGTATACTTCCAAATCCTCCAAGTTGTCAACGAATTTTTTCTGCATGAATGTGTCTTTTATCTCTCTCCATGTGACTTCAATAAACTTATATATGAAGCATTGTGTGTCTGCATATATGGGAATGGTAGGTTTTTTCACTTCAACTTCTTACCTCTGAAGCTATTTTTCAGGCCACTTTACGTGTAGCGGGAGGCATGGTTCTAACAGATGATGAAAGAGTAATAATACTTATAGCTCAAACACTTGTTTGTGGAAGAACACACATGGCAACAATGATTAGAAATATGAAATATCCTAACTAAATCAAGCAATAACTCAGTAAATCACATTCCAAGAAAAATTAAATGTTACTGAACATGCGATCCTATAAATGATGACCCATAGCTACTTTCATGGGTATAAAATCTACATGAAAATAAAGAGGGCGCACTTTCAAAACACGAAGGAATTTCAAGGGTCATTCAAGGCTTTGTAGTGCGCTGATGTGCTCAACCAAGAGAAGGAAAAAACCTCATGGCTGCAGTGAGGTTTCAGGTCTTCAGGGCTTCAAAGTGCACTCATGTGCTCAAAGAGACAAAGAGGGCGCAAGGGCACACTCCGAAGAGATGAAGGAACGAATCTTTAGGACTTCAAGCCTTCAAGGTGTGTTCATGCGCTTAATGAAAAGGAGGGAACACTAGTGCATGTCGAAGACACGAAGGAAAAACATTCAAGCCTTCAGGGTGTGCCTATACGCTCAAGTAGGCCGTAGTTCTTTGTGACGAAGAAGTGCACTCAAGAGGGAAACTTTTCTATTTTGGGTGCAATTTTCTGAATTAGTCGGGGTTTTGGGCTCCAGAAGTGCGCTCTACTAGAGAATGGCTCAAGGACAAGTCCAACAACAAGATTGCAAGATAGAAATATGAAGAGGCAATATCTACAATATTTCATGGGCACAATCGCAATGATGATTAGAATGTGAAGAGACAAGAAATATGCAAGGTCACAACATGCGATAACAAATTTGCACTTGTAGAAGCAAGAATGAACATAAACGCTAGTAAATAAACTAAAAAGAAAAGAAACACCAACAAGAGAAGCAAGATTTGAAAACAAAATCATGAAAGGCACTCGATAGATTTGACATGCAAAACTTACTTTGAATGCAGATTCATGAAGAGTTTCTTGATCTAAATATGTGCGCCCAAGAATGATTACGAGAATGAATTATTAACTGGGCTAATTTAAAAGAGATTACATGCAAATCAGTATCATACATGCTCATTACTTGTCGACAAGTGATTGGGTTAGTTAAGGGAAGTTAAGTGGGATTATGTTTTCTAGTGGTGTGCCCACATGCAACTAGGAAGCTCATCCATGAATTCTAGAAGGGTGCATGTCTTTGTACCAAAGGAATGCACTCAAGGAGGGTGCACTTGCTAAGCATGGAGTGTGCTAAAGGAGGGTGCACTTCTTCAGCCCAAGGGAGTGTGCTCAATGCAAGAGTAAGTATTCTTCAACTTGAAGTGTGCTTTTTCTTTTAAAGTGACTTTTCTTGCTTTTGTTTGCTTTTATGAGTTTTTGTGTGCTTTTCATGTGTGTGCATGGCGAAAAGGATAGTTTCTAAGTCAAAGAAAAGTCATGATTTCACCAAATCATGGACAATATAACAAAAAAGCTTATAAGGGTTAGGTGACGACACTCAAGAAACAATGACTTAGGAGGATGTGACACTTAGATAAATCATACAAATAAAAAATCAATTATTGTGACGAAACTAAGGGGCTTGAAATAATAGTTCATGTAGGCTCCAAAATTCACTTAGGCAAAATATTTAGAGGGTTGTTGACTCAGCAAAAACATCACCATCAATATTAGATCGAAGGCATTGAAATGATTAAAAGTCTAGGCTAGTTAACAATGTATCTAGATAATGATGAGGGTGATTAAACTGTGATTCGAGAATAACGTCGGTTATTTTGTTTCAATTCAATTTTCATTATTATAGAAATTATGATAATTCATTCTTATTCATATATAGATTGCGTTAATTTTCTTATTGTCACTTCCCCTAATTGTACACCGTCAATATTGAATTGAAGCCATTGGGGTAATAAAAAATATAGATAAAAATGTATCTAGATAACGATCAGTCATAAATCTGTCATTCTATTTCTTTGCCTACTAATGTATCGGTTTGTCATTCTGCATTCTTAATACTCTAGTTATCTTTTTTTCTTACGCCATACTGTGCAAATAAAAAATAAATGTATTGTGTCAGATTGCTTATTGTCACTTATGCACCTACATTCTCTCGACCATACTCTGTATTTGGCACATTCTTCATTGTGAATAATGAAAACTTTTTTCTCAGCTTCGTATTAGCTGAGAGTGTAATATTTCATCAATTAATTAGTTATGTGCAATTGTTCTTCCATATAGTTATACCTACAAAAGTTCTAAATGAGAAAGAGTTTAAAAAATAACCAAAGAAATGTTTTTCCTAATGCGTAAAGGAGCTGTATCTCCATACAACTATTAGAAAATGCTTGTGTGAAGAACTTCCACTTTGCAAAGAGAAAAACTCATGTTCATTTGTGTGTTGGCTATTTTCCATATTTATGATATATTGTAAAATACATCTTTGATTTTCAATTGAGCCTGAACAACATCTCCAATCTGTAATAACTTTCATTTATTTATGTTTAGCATTTGGTGTTTTTCATATGATATTTAGAGATGTCATTCAAACACAATTGAAATTTGAAAGTGTGTTCATCCATGCTTCATCATCTTACACAGATCCTCTATTTTAGCAGAATCAAAGCTCTATGCAGTTGCTTTTCTGTATAGGTGTTGTAAGGCTGCTCTACTACTAAATAAAGCAACCATAGCTCAATGAGGAAAAAACTTGAGCGACTCAAAAGGGGAAAAACTAATTCTAGTTGTATCATGACACATCCTTAAATAGATCATTATCTAGATAAACTATTATCTAGATTTTTCATCATCCTAATCGTTATCTAGATACATTGTTATCTAGATTTTTAATCACCCCAATTCCTTCGATGAAGTATTGATAGCGTAAAACCAAGGGAAGTGATAATAAGCAATTTGATGCAATCCAGATCCAAATATGAAGGAATTATCAGAATTTCTATAATAATGAAAATTTAATTGAAAGAAAACAATCAATGTTATTCCTAAATCACAGTTTAATCATCCTCATCATTATCTAGATACACTATTATCTAGCCTAGATTTCTAATCATTGCAACGCCTTCGATGCAATATTGACTGCAAAAAACCAATGGAAGTGATAGTGAGCAATATGACATAGTTTGTATTCGAATATGAAAGAATTACCATCTTTTCTATAATAATCACAATTGAATTGAAAGAAAAAAAGGGCGTTATTTCTTAATCATATGCTGACAGCAAAAAAAAGGTGTTCTGTATGGATCATGTACCATTTTCTCTTTGCAAATTTTGTTTAAGAGCTTAGAGTATTGTCCAAGCTTATGTTGCCTTACATAAAATCAATAGAATAGAACACTCTACAATTACAACAAGGAAAGTAGCACAATAATCGCACTAGGAATAGATAAAGCCATGATATTAATTCAGAGAAAATTTAAAGGAATAACTACAATGAACAAGCTATTATATTGTTTATCGATGTGCTATGATCCAATCGCACCAAGATTCTCCGAAGAGAATCCCTACGATTACTAGGAGACCCTACTCAATCATAATGTTTTGTGTTGGAAATATGGGAAAATGATGCACTGCCAACACACCAAAAATGATGCACTTGTTATTAATGGTGATATCATATGCCCATATTCTCAACACATAACATTATAATCGACAAAATGAACAATTTGACCATTGATCCATCAACATGTAATGTAAGTAAAATTTATGAAATTGAACCTTATTAATAATGAATAGTTTCTATGTTATTTAAAATGAAATTGTGATGTTTCTTATTTAATGTTTATTAAAGTCTTTATTTCAATAAATTAATATTTTTTATTTAAAAGAAAATAGTAATAATTCTTATTTAATGTTTATTAGGATTTTTGTATCCCTAGCGAAACCTCTTTGCATGCTGAAATCTATCCACGGGAAACTTTCTGCCTAAGCACAAATGTCAATGAACACCTCTTGCATACTGAGTGTGGTTTCCATACACTAGCAGAATCAGCTTCTTCTCCACTAAAGACTTTTTTGGTCAATTGATTAAAGGTTATGCTCCCCGCACAGTGAAAACTTTTTTTATGGTTATCCTTGTGTAAATAGATATATGTGCAGAAATAGAGAGAAAATCCATTATGCGGAGGAAGCTTTCAAGCTTTCATTGTGCAGACCTCCTCAGTCCACACAATCATATACAGTCTACAAAATTCATGCACATTTTCACTCATAAACAAGTTTTTTAATCACAAAAAATACTTTTGTTCATGTCAACACCTATAAACAATGTTGCTCCCCACTACTATGTTATTGAGTATGTACGAGAGAAGAAACGTGCAGAAGAAACAATAAGCAATATGTCGTAATACGTTTATTTTTTCATTGGCATAGTCTAGCATAAGAAAAAAAGATAATCAGACTGTCAAGAATGCAGAATGCCAAACCGATAGGTTAGTAGGCAAAGAAATAGAATGGAAGATTTATGACATGTCCCTGGATAGATAGTTATATAGATAAACTGCTATCTAGATTTTTAATTGTCTTGATCGTTATCTAGATACATTGTTATCTATATTTTTCATCACCACAATGTTTTCAATGCAATATTGATAGTGTACAACTAGGGGAAGTGACAATAAGTATTTGACACAATCTGCATCCAAATACGAAGGAATTACCATAATTGTTATAATAATGACAAATGAATTGAAAGAAAACAATCGACATTATTTTTTAATCACAATTTAATTGTCCTTGCCATTATCTAGATACATTATTATCTAGTCTATCTTAGTGCAGGGGTGGCTGTACGAAGTTGTGCAGAGATAGCAATGTGGAGGAAGTTGTGCGTAGGTGGTTGTGCAAGGAAAGCTGTGTGGAGGAAGCATGTGCGAAGATGGAAATGTGGACCCCACTTAATTAGTAGTAGAGGCAAGGACTATGTTGTATTGCAATTATTCCTCTTTCATATCGTAATCATTGAAGAGTTGGTTGTCTTTCATATCTATGATGTGTTGCAAAATACATAGTCAATTTCCAATAGGGCTTGAACAACATCTCAAAATTCAAGAAACATTATATTGTATTTCTTTATGTTCAAGATTTCCTTTGGAGATTAAATCTCATGTAAAGAAATAAAAACTCGAACAATACTTGCATTTTCTAAATGCATTGTGCAAAAAGAAATTTGCTAGCCATTTATGTTCTACACTTAAAATTATTTGCTTAATCAACGACATTCTCAATGTCATATACCCCTATATTTCTTGTTTCCTTGTATAATGACCATATGTAACTATTTTGCGTGTGACAGGTTAGGCTGGACAGATCATGTACACATATTCACGTTGAATCATAAAAACGTAGGAAATTAAATAAATATGAAAATGTGTGATATGTTATACGAAGTGATTGATATTAAATGCCTTTCGTTGTTTAAAAATTAGTATTATACAGAAGGAAAGTGTGTCGGAGAATTGCGAGATGGTGATCAAGAGGATTTCTCAACAATTCCCAAAGCAGGTTTCAACTTTTAGATGGAATATTTGCTTAGCTTATAACAGACAGGTTTAGGACTCGAGTTAGTTCTCAAGCTATTTTAGATCTTATTTAGCATATCGGGGATGTGCTAGGGTTAAGGGTTAAGCTATTTTATTTTAGAGTTAATTATTTAATATTAGGCATTAATGGTTAAGATATTTTGATTTAAAGTTAGTTATTTGATTTGATTTTATATTTTGCATATGCTTAGCATATATATTTTATTAGATTTTTGTGTTGAGGTACATTTCAGCATTGACCGTTAACACTTTTGATGTAACCCCTGCATTAGATGTCGGATGCTATCTGACGCTAGGATTTTTTCTTGTGGCAAATGTTTTATGTGGCCTGCCCTTATTTTATGGTTTCTATGGTTTCTAGCTATAGACCTACTTGGCTTGTTATTTTTTATTCAACCATTTGAGCATTGATTGTTAACATTTTTTATGTAACCTGTGCGACAAATTCCAGATGCTAAGATTTTTTCTTCTAGCAAATGCTTTATGTGCCCCACCTTGTGTGGAAGAAAGCTCTGCACAATAAAAGTCACACATCTTTACCTCCACACAATGGGTTAATGAATTATATTTAAATAATTAAAAATAATTAAATTATAATTTTGTATTTTAACATTTAATTTTAAGGAATTTAATTATTACCCTTACAAAGTAATAATTTGTCAACCATGTCTTAGAAATAAATAAATAAACATAATCAAAGCATGACACTAATGATGTAACCCATGCGGTAGATGCCAAATGTTAAGATTTTTTCTTGTAGCAGATGTTTTATGTGGCCCATTTTATTTTTTAAGAAATTAAAAGGTGTGTGGAGGTTTGCTTGTAGAGGAGCTTCGACATTTTTGGTTCATGAGTTGCATTTTTTATGTTTTTCAATGAACATAAACACTTTATCTGTAAGAAAACTAGTACAAACATGCATGCATGTACCAATGGTACATAGTGTCTTAAATCGACAAAACATTTTATAAGCGAACTTGATGTGGAGGTGGAAGTGCAGAGGTTTGAAGCAAATGCATCCTCCCGCACATGCATCCTCCTGAACACTTTCTCCCGCACATAATTATGAATAATTGATATATAACAATGGTTATTATAATATCATAGAGAAAATATTTGATCCATCTTCATAACTGACTGTAGTTAAGGGAAATAAGCCATAATCGAAAGGTACAGATTTTACAACACATATTTTTGAGCTACCATGCATCCGCAAGGGGCATCGTTTGCTTCTACGCTACAAAGTGTTTATCAAGTTTTCCAAAGAGGGATGAGCAATGTGCGAAGAGCGCTCGTTGTTTGTGAGTTATCTTGCAAAGATATTTAGCATCAGAGGAGTTACATTATATTAATTGGAGATTCGTTCTCATTTAGCACTCCTCTCCACCCACCCCGCCGCCCCCCCGCCCCTTCCCCCCCGGCCCCCTGTTTTAAAATGACAAAACATTTTATAAGCGAACTTGATGTGGAGGTGTAAGTGTAGAGGTTTGAAGCAAATGCATCCTCCTGAACACTTTATCCTGCATATAATTATGAATAACTGATATATAACAATGGTTATTATAATATCATAGAGAAAATATATGATCCATCTTCATAACTGGTTGTAGTTAAGGGAAATAAGCCATAATTAAAAGGTACAGATTTTACAACACATATTTTTGAGCTACCACGCATCCGCAAGTGGCATCTTTTGCTTCTACGGTACAAAGTGTTTATCAAGTTTTCCAAAGAGGGATGAGCAGTGTGCAAAGAGCGCTCGTTGTTTGTGAGTTATCTTGCAAAGATATTTAGCATCATATGAGTTACATTATATTAATTGGAGGTTCGTTCTCATTTAGCGCTCCCCCTTGTCCCCCTTTTAAATAAAGCCCCTGCAACTGCATCAGCTTTAGCATCATTGGGAAGTACAGTTGCATAACAGTGTCAGTCTCATTGTCAGTGTCGGAGCACTCACCGATGCAATGGCCACTCACAAACTAGTTTTTTCCCGATTTTTAAATTATTTGTCAAGCACTGAAAAATAGAAAAACTAAAACGCCCTCCACCAAGGGAATTATGTCCCATCTAAACTTATTCAGCCAATTAAAAATTAAAAATAAAACTACTATAAAATTAGAAATATACTTTTAAATTTATAAGAAAATTGGAAAATTAAACATTTTCTCCAAACTTTAATTATATTTACAATAAAACCAAAAAAATATTAAAAATCAACACACTTTGACGCGAGGCAAATACTATAATCGCTACACAACAAGGACTAATAAAAGAGAAAAAAACTTTCTAATAATTAACAAGTTAAGACACCTTATGATAAATGCATCCAACTATTACTTCGTACACACCCATCAAATTTAAAAAGTATGACAGCTATTTCAATTAAATTAATTAATATGAAAGCAAATAAAGTGCCTTTCCATCTGACAACTCTCATGATTATTGAAATATATCTATCCTCATTTGGCGCACATGCTATGCCTTGTCAATTTTAGAAAAACCCATGGGCAAATGTTCGATTCCCCACCAACTCCAATGCACTTGAGCGGACCACGCTGTCATTGTCGTTGGTGAATATGGGTTATTTAAAATTATTTTTAAATATATAAATAAATACGCAGTGTCGAATCTCTTCCTATTTAATTGCATTCTCTAGCAGAATGGGCGCCGAAGCGAGACTCGCAGTCCTCTTTGTCAATTGGTGTCCTCTATGGGTGCATTCCAAGTACTCTAGAATAGCGGTTCTTTGGAGAATTCGCTTAAATCCCCATTGTGCTCTCAAGTTTGGTAGCTCTGCGTGGTATGAGAAGACTATTCGTCCCACACTTCGGATCGTGACAACTATTCTCGCTGTTATTTCCATTTCCAACTCACATAGGGAAACATCCAAAAAGGAAATTTGGGTTAGAGAAACAATAATTGGGATGACTCCACTCCTCTCGTCCCCAAGTACGAGTGAGTGGATTGGCTCCCATATCGAACTACCCTCTGCTCAATTGGTTCAACTGTCATCACTTTGGTAACCAATCAATAATGGTACGTCCACTATCAACGTCAACGTCCTCATCCTCCCTTGGATTGGTATGCAAAAGTTTCATGCCTCCGACAACAGGTTATTTTCTTGTTAGACCAAATGTAAAGGCAGCCACACAAAATTCTCCTAATGAGGACGAAATGGATGGGATGCCTTGGCAAATGACAAATCTCCTAACTCAGGGGGCTTTAGGTAGCCCCATACAGAGAATGTTTATTGGCCATACATAGTAAGGCATGTCAATCTCTCAACTAATATTGTAGAATGGATAATTGGCTTAAGTTTTGGAGTTCAGAAAATTATATATATATATATATATATATATATATATGAAAATTTTATATATATAAGAAAATAATATATATATATATATATATATATATAAAAGACAAAATTCTCCAAATGGGGGCGAAATGGATAGGATGCGTTGGCAAATGATAAATCTCCTAACTCAGGGATCCTTAGGTACATCCACTATCATTGTCAACGTCCTCATCCTCCCTTGGATTGGTATGCAAAAGTTCCATGCCTCCGACAACAGGTTATTTCCTTGTCAGAGCAAATGCAAAGGCAGCCACACAAAATTCTCCTAATAGGGACGAAATGGATGGGATGCGTTGGCAAATGAAAAATCTCCTAACTTAGGGGGCTTTAGGCAGCCCCACACAGAAAATGTTTATTGGCCATACATAGTAAGGCATGTCAATCCCTCAACTAATATTGTAGAATGGATAATTGGCTCAAGTTTTGGAGTTCAGAAAATTATTTATATATATATAAGAAAATTATATATATATATATATATATATATGAATGACAAAATTCTCCAAATGGGGACGAAATGGATAGGATGCGTCGGCAAATGACAAATCTCCTAACTCTGTGGGCCTTAGGTACATCCATTATCATTGTCAACCTCCTCATCCTCCCTTGGATTGGTATGCAAAAGTTTCATGTCTCCGACAACAGGTTATTTCATTGTCAAAGTAAATGCAAAGGCAGCGACACAAAATTCTCCTAATGGGGACGAAATGGATGGGATGCGTTGGCAAATGACAAATCTCCTAACTCAGGGGGCTTTAGGCAGCCCCACACAGAAAATGTTTATTGGCCATACATAGTAAGGTATGTCAATCCCTTGCAAATGTATTTTGTTGATCGACTAATATTGTAGAATGAATAGTTCGCCTCAGTTTTGGTGTTCAGAAAATGATATATATATATATATATATATATATATATATATATATATATATATATATATATATATGAATTTTTTTTAAATGTGTTAAAATCTAAATAAAATTGATTAAAAAATTGTGGTAGTCTGATTTATAGTTTTCAAAGCATTTTTTCATGTTAATTTTAATAAAATTTAGCAAAGATTTTTAAAACTTGAGTTTAAGTTATTTAATCTGTAGAATTCTAGTGCCCTAGGGTTTTTCAAGGTGTTGAATCTATTTATACATTCAAAAATGTATTTTAAACAACAAAAAATCACAATATTGCTTGAAATTATATCGTTGGATTCCAATGAAAAAACTATTTCATCTATAAATTAGACTACCCCCTAAAAAATATACCAAAAAAAAACACTAAATAATAAGATTAACAAAAAAATTTACTCTTTATTTCATATTTTATACTTTCTGAATATCATTTTGATTATTTGTTTTTTTTTTGGTAAGCCGATGCATTCATGTTACTCAAAATATGATGTACATGGAGTTACAGAGATATCTAAACTGATTATGGAGGATATATGAATCCTCATCCAAACTCATCATTCAACTTAGGAAAAGGAGTATAAAAGCTACAAATATTAGATCCCAAGAGCCAGTGATACACAAACATAATTTGGCATTGCAAAAACTCCAGATGCTCACGCAACTACAACAAGCATAATTACAAAATATAACCAACAATATCCTATGCCTTAACGCCACAAAGGATACTCCATTAACTATAACATTTAACATAAAATAAAAAATATGATAATGCTTCCCAGCTACAAAAAATTGAACCAGGAACTTCATCTAGAGCGCCAAGAATGACCAAAGATCAAAATGCAAGTGAACCAGAGAAATTGCAACATACCCACCATATTGGTCCACGACCAAACTCACAGACCATCATGCCTCAAATAGGCAAAATAAAACTCCACACATCCCTCCAAAATAGCTAGGAGCCAACGCAAAGGCTCATCCTACTGCCCCTCATCGAACTGAATTTTCTAGTCATTGTCAGAAAAAGAAATGTTTTGTAGAACCCTCGCACTAGATCTTAGAGGATCCATCTCAGCCCCTCCATTAGATTCACATACAATGCGGCTTTCAATATGGGTCATCCATGAGTCAATTCTATCTATACAAAACATCTAATTTTTGAGCATTCCCTTGACGTCTTCCAAGGATGCGAAAATGTTGTACTTTTCCACTTTTTATCCCGCAGGACCAGGCCTAGAAGGGTCTTCATTTTCCAATGAATTCCCACCGAATTGAGGTATTGCTTCTTCTTGCCCCTGTTGTTGCCAACTACTTCTTCTTGCCCCTGTTGTGGCCAATATCAGGGACCTAGGTTGACATATCTTCCATTAGTTCCAATCTGAAATAGATTCTCTCTTGGCCCCAACCTATGTCTCAAGCTTAAATATTTCTCTATGTGTTTCTGGCATGATGACAATGAAAAAGGTAGTGGGTGAGTTGTGTGAAAAAATACAAGCGCCACATTTCCCAAGTTGGGAACTACCACCACCTCCCCGCCTAGTCCTCCCCCTCTGCCTCAATGACATGGCGGAATTAGGATCTAACTCCTAGCACTTGGGATAAGATCGTCTACCTGCAAACAGACAAAATACTAAACTGGACCCAAAATTGACACAACTAGGAAAGTATTATCTCCTTTGTAGACTTGTCTCCATTAAACATTTAGCCCCCCAAAAACAAAGCAAGGACAAAAACCTTACAGAAACTCAAAGAAAATACCCACCCACCATCTCCAATGCCCCTAAGTTTAATCACCCAAGGACCAGACCAAACCCTACAAATCACCAGAGGAGTTCTTTCAATAGAACTTACTACCCCAAACTTGAGCCTGCAACACAAACCTCGGACTAAAACTTGAAGTGAAACGAAAAACAGACAACTGGCTAATATCACCACACACGTACTAATGGAAACAAGAGATTCAAACCTTAGAATTCCTACACCAACCATATATGCCCCCTAAAGGAAAATTACGGGGATAGACTTATGTATCACCTAAGAATGTGCTCCACTGAATGGGCTAAACACTAACCATGACCCCTTAGCAATGCATGCCTCTAATGTCCACACATCAAAACGAGCCTTGAATTATGGGACCTCTGGCTTGATTGCAACTACAATTCTGATGCCCAGATTACCAAAACCATAAGCCCACAGCCAAATGACAAGGATTACTCTCCCAATTGCAATCAATAAGAGATACCAGGAATTCAAGGCCTAATCCTCGTCTCCTCTCCTAACATCAACAATGGATGCCCCTCTCATCAACACCAAATAAATAACCACACTTCACCAACTATAAGTTGCATGTGAAAAGAAGCTATGGCCCGCCTCCGTAAATGCATGATGGAACTATGGGGTGGCGGGCACAACATCCAAGGCCCCCAGTAAATCATCTTTATCATTCCCATTGGGGGATCATTTTGATTACTTTTTATAAGCATCTACTAATTGATATATATATATTATTTAAATTCACGCACACACACTTTTTACATGGTCAATCTTTCCAAAACTACGCTGAAATTGATTAATCATTATTTTATGGAATTTTTGGAAATTTTCAAAATATAAACCTTTCAATATTTTTGGATTCATTAATTAGGATATTCATCGTGTATTTAGTCAAGTTGTGTATTTTGTAAGTTTGTATTCTCTCTTTCTTTTTCTTTTTTTTTGGCTTTCTTTCCATTTCTTTCATCTCAAAAGATATATACTTTTAGAAGGGTTCCCTATGTTTATCATTTTATGTTATTTTTAAAAATAAGTTTTTTTTTGTAAGTTCAAAACCTTTGTATTACACGAAATTTTTGTTGGAAAATCAAGGATATTATATTAGGGTTTGATTCTCCTTTCTTGATAATTACTTATGAGTCTTTTGCCTTCTTTTACTTCTTTATTATCTTTTCTTTCATCAAGCAATTATACATACATGAAGATCACAAAACAAGATACATAAGATATAGGAACATACCAGGGCAAAACCCCCCTCAAGTGGAAAACCCAGTCAAGCTAATTCTTTCTTTCAATAGTATTCTTTGAGACTCTTCACCCTAGACCAAAACCATACTTTCCCTCCACACCATGTCAGCCTCCAAGATTTTCGACCTTCTCTAGCATCTTCGACTAGGTAGTAGATTCCAGCAACATGCAACTTCCGGCAGTAGAAAAACCCTAGGTCCTTCAATCTCCCAAACCAAACCACGAAATAGAGAGAGACACACACCAAAAGCTCAATTTTCTTCTTCTCTAGAGATTCCCCCAAACTGACACTTCTTTTCTCCTTCTAGTAGTAGACTTCACACTTCCTAGCTCTTCTAGAGATATCAAATTGCTTGAGAGAGTGAGTGCTCCAAATGACTTCAACCTCCTTCAATATATAGGCTTATTGTGGGTTGAATGGGGGTCTTTAGTCCAACATGATGTGGAGGACACATAATTCATATTTGACTTGATACAAAACCTTTTTACATGATCCAAAATCCTAAGAAGGGTCTCTTCGAATGTACAATGACTTTATAAACTCAATATTAATCCTAGGAGTTGACAATCGGTAATTTGACTAATATTATGATGACCCAAGCATGAAACCCATGTTTTAATAAGTTATTGTTACAATAATAAAAGATATTTTCTTTATTCTTTTGACAAGTACATTACATAACAACTCAAGTACATTATCGAAGATTGAACATAGTTACTTTTTCCAACACTCCCTCTTAACTAGGGAGGTATTCATAATGTACAAATACAATGGAAGATATCAAACTATATGAAAAGCATGAAGAACCTTTAGGCACCACAATGTCATGGACTAGATTCCTGACCAAGGCAATCTATCCAACTAGTCACTCAACAATTTAGGCACAACAATGCCATGGACTAGATTCCTGACCAGGGCAATCTATCCAACCTGTCACTCAAAAATTAGGCACCACAATGCCATGGACTAGATTCCTAACCAGGGAAATCTATCCAAGTGGGACTAAGGTGGACTCAAGCTTTCAACCCCTCTAGGTACCATCAGGCTTACTTGCTAACCACAAACCCAAACATACATGTGTGTATCCAAAACTGAGCTCAATAAAGAACACCACCTTTTCAGTTCCGAGATTCATGACATCAACAAAGAGTGTCATCCTTATGTCTCCCCAGGAAATGCTTCACGGACAAAGGCTCAACAAATCTCTTCCATTTATTTATCATCAATACAATCACCAATATCTACCAAACCCAATAGGTTCCTTAGATATTCGAACTTCTTATTAGGAAGAGCCTTTGTCAAGATGTTTGCTACATGTTTGTCAGTCGCAGCATATTCTAACTTCATGATCCCATCCTGCACCAAGTACCTAATAAAGTGGAACTTATTATTCATATGTTTCGTCCTCAAATGAAACATAGGATCTCCATACATCTTGATACAACTTTGATTATCACAGTTAATCATAGTAGGACCCCAAGACTTTTCGAACAAATATGTCAAAAGCTTCCTTAACCAAACATCATATTTTCCTACTTCACATGCAACAACGTATTCTGCCTTGGCCATACTCAATACAACATGATCTTGATTCCTACTCATCCATCAGATCATAACAACTCCTAGACTAAAGCATCCTTTAGCAGTGCTCCCTCCATCGATCTCACTGCCACCCCAATCAGAGTCTATGAAGCCAATTAGCTTGACTTCCTTACTATCATACTTTAGGCATTAATGTATAGTTCCATGAAGATACCTCAATATATGTTTGGCAACTATCCAGTGATCATGATGATGCTCCAACTGAAACTAACTAAGAATGTTTACTGCAAAAAATATATCTGGCCTAGTATTTACCAGATACATCACAGAACCCAGCAACTGACAATATGAGGTAGGATCCACGAAACTTGAGATGGAGCTCCTCAACTTATTGAGGTTGGTGACCATAGGAGTAACCATTGGCTTGGAGTTCATCATCCCTATTTTTTTCAATAACTTGATGATGTACTTTCCTTGCCCCAAATATATCTCCCCAGGTCTCTGCCATACTTCCAGACCTAAGTAGTAATGCATCAGTCCTAGATACTTCATCTCAAATTCAGCTACCAACATCTTCTTGCATTCTTGAATTCTTCGTTCTACACTGCTGATGAATAGATCACCCAAATATAGTATAATAATGACTGGCTCATTATTTATGACTTTGATATATAGATTTGGATCAACATTACTCTTCATGAACCAAATCTTGAGAAGATATGCATCCATTCTTGCATACCATTACCTTGGTGCTTACTTCAATCCATATAGAGTCTTCTTGAGTCTGCAAACATGAGGGTCCCTGCTATTCACTTCAAATCCTTTAGGTTGTTTGATGTACACTTCCTCATCAATGGTCCCATTTAGAAATGTAGCCTTAACATCCATTTGACGGATATTCCACCCCATTGTAGTAGCTAGTGAAACCAATGATCTAATGGTAGTGTACCTTGTAGTAGGTGCATTTTTTTCTTCATAGTCAATGCCTTCCTTTTGAGAGAAACTCCTTGCAATGAACCTTGCTTTGTACTTGTCTATACTTCCATCAACAACATGTTTGATCTTATAGATCCACTTCGATGTGACAACCGATTTGTCACTAGGTCTAGGAACGATTTCCCAAACCCCATTATTCATGACGGATTATTCTTCCTACATAGATTTCTTCCAAACCTCTTCATGTTTAGCTTCCTGGAATGTAGATGGTTGGACTTCAATCAATTTTGTCATATATGCATCATAACTAGAATACCTTTTCAGTTTCTTACTTTCCCTAGAGGACCCTTTCACCGCTTCATGTCCTTCATCATATTCTAGCATATCTCTCAACCAATTTAGCCTCTTCCTTGTGGTTGGGATAACCACCGATTGAATAGTCTTACTTGGTCCTTTTTCTTCATCATTTTCAATAGAGTTCTCATGATGAACTTCATTTTCTTCAAATACAGGAACTTCTTCATCATCAGAATCAATAGGAATATCCTTTGATTTATCATAGGCTTGGTTCTCATCAAATATGACATCCCTGCTTACTTCAATGTATCTTCCCTCCTTTACGTATATTCTATATGCTTTTGAGGAAATTTTATAACCAACAAATATTCCCTTGATGCTTGTCGAGTCTAACTTCTTTTGCTTGTCTTTTGGAACATGGACGTATGTTGGACTTCCAAATATGTGAAAATGATCCACACTCGTCTTCTTTCTTGTGAATACTTCCTCATGTGTAGTATTATTAAGAATCTTATGAGGACTTTTATTTTGAACGTACATGGCAATCATCGTTGCTTCACCCCATAAGAACTTTAGTAGATCTTGATCAAGGAGCATAGTTCGAATGCCTTCTTCGATTGACCTATTATTCCTTTCATCCAATCCATTTTGTTCGGGATAGTAGGGAACAATGAGCTCCCTCTTAATACCTACATCCTTACAATATGCAATAAGCTCTTTAGAGGTGTATTCCCCACCATTGTTAGCCATAGATTATTTATCTTCTTTTTGGTTAGGGTTTCTACCTCAGCCCTAAACACCTTAAACTTATCAAATACTTCATCTTTAATTTTGAGTAGGTAGAGCCATGTCTTCCTTAATTGTCATCAATTAATGTTACATAGTAGATATGACCTCCAAGTGTCTTATCATACATGGGCCCACATACATTGAAATGGATGAGGTCTAATATTTCTTTAGATCTAGATTCACTATGATGAAATGGCTCTCTAGTATGCTTCCCCAAAGAACATCCCTTGTACACACCTTCTAGGTCTATCTTCATATAAGGAATACTATGAACCAATTGACTAAGAGTAGGGATAACCCTATAATGAAGATGGCCATACCTTCGATGCCATAGTTCAATGGGACTTATTTCCATATGAACTAGAGCTTGAGGAGATGGAGTGATAACCTGGTAAAGACTTCCTTCACGAACTCTAATAGACCTAGCTTTGTCAATACTAGATTTCTTTCCCCAAACCAATACTTTTCCATCAACAAAACTAATTCTTTCCCCTTTATCTTCTAAACAAGATATAGAAAGTAAATTATTTTTCAAACCTAAAACATAGAGAATGTTGTTGAGATGCAACTTCAATCATTGTCCAGCTTTAATGATGTACATCCCAGACCTCTAACAACATAGCTTTTGTTGTCACCCAATTACACCGCATGAGAGGATGACTCCTTTGATAGTGTGTGTAGTTTCCTACTTTCAACTGTCATGTGTCTTGATGCTCTACTATCAATGATCCATGCATTGTCATGAGTAAGAGATCTTGTAAGGGCAGCTAAGAATCCATGACTCTTGACTTTGTTGAATAGGTAGTAGATGATCTTTTTGATCCATCTTCCAATAGATTTGAAACAAAAACTTATGTAGTTCACCATAGAGGGAGGATCCATTCCAACAAAGTGATCTTCGACTTCTCTTGACCTTAGCTTTGAAACCATGTTGGAAACTAAAGGATATTATATTAGGGTTTGATTCTCCTTTCTTGATAATTACTTGTGAGTGTGTTAGCTTCTTCTACTTATTTATTATCTTATCTTTCATCAAGCATTTATACATACATGAATATGACAAAACAAGAGACACAAGATATAGGCATGTGCCAAGGAAACACCTCCCTCGAGGGGAAAACCCAGTCAAGATAATTCTTCCTTTCAATAGTGCTCTTTGAGACTCTTCAGCCTATACCGAGACCAGACTTTCCCTCCACACCATGTCAACCTCCAAGATCTTCGACCCCATCCAGCAACTTTGACTAGGCAGTAGTTTCCAACAACATGCAGCTTTCAGCAGCAGCAAAACCCTAGGTGACTTCAATCTCCCAAAACACGCCACGAAATAGAGAGAGAGAGAGAGAGAGACCAAAAGCTTGATTTTGTTCTTCTCTAGAGATTCCCCCAAACTCACACTTCTTTTCTCCTTCCAGCAGTAGACTTCAAACTTCCTAACTCTTCTAGAGATATCGAATTACTTGAGAGAGTGAGTGCTCCAAATGACTTCAACCTCCTTTAATATATAGGCTTCTTGTGGATCGAATGGGGATCTTTAGGCTGACTTGATCTTCCTTAGGCCGACATGATATGGAAGACACATAATTCATATTTGACTTGATACAATTTTTTTTTACATGATCCAAAATCCCAAGAAGGGTCTCTTCGAATGTACAATGACTCTATAAACTCAATATTAATCCTAGGATTTCACAACAGGGACTTTGACTAATATAATGATGACCCAAGCATGAAATCCATGCATCATTGTTACAATAATAAAAATTCTTTTCTTTATTCTTTTTAAAAGTATATTACATAATGACTCAAGTACATTATTGAAGACTAAACATACTTACATTTTCCAACAATTTTTAATGATTGCAATGCCTTGGCCAGTGAGACAAAATCCCTCAAAATAAGCCTTAGATTTGTAGAGGGTGAGAATCGATAGTACATTGAGAATTTTCATGAAAAGATGTTGGTGGCTAAGAGAAATGGACTAGTTCTAGAACAAAAGATTTCTAAAGGAGATATGGCATGGCATGCTTCATTGATAGCCAAGAAAGACAAAAACAAAGGAAAGCACTTTGTCATGGTGACTTCAATAGGACAATTGTCTCTTCCTCAATAGATTTTGAGTCATAATACTCTTCATCACCAAAATGGGGGCTTATGGTGGTGTGGATTTTGTCTTTGGTGCTTTGACGCTTGAAAAGAGGTCTAGATGTGATGGGAATATCCTCTACATGAGGACCAGGTGCAGACAACATGTCAACCACATGAGGAGATGACTATGAGGGATTGTCAATATCAATTTCAAGAGACCCAAACTGAGAATAGGAAGTCAGGTTGTTTCCGAGAGAGACTTCCATGTCTCTGAGAGCTTCTTTGAGCTTACTTCATAAGTGATCTAGGTGTATGGTTTGTGTCTCCTTCATTAGCAAGATTTATTCTTGGTTTTTGAGAAGGCGGACTAGGACATTCCTAACAACCCATTTATTTTTGTCCAGAAATTGAAGCTTAACTGCTTCGAGGTCGTAACTTGGTTTCAATGTCTTCGTGGGATTCTTGGATCAAATCACTCTATGCCCAAGCCATATTAGAGTGTGTGTGGAGTCGTGACTCTTCCATGCCCACCACAACAAGGTCGGCCTCGCTCTCGAACCATCGAACCAGAGTGAGAGAGATACAGGGATGGCACCGAGGAGTGATCAACAGGGGGTTTGATGGCAAGGTCGGAGAGGACCCCTGAAGGGAGGATTGTGGCCAAAATGGATTGCAATAGAAGTGGAGGTCACAGAGTGCACTTGAAGAAAGGATTGTAGCAGAGTGCCTCTAAAGGGAGCAAGAGCAAACAACCAAGGCAGGCTCAACTCTAGAGCACGACGGAGCTTCACCCACCAAGGAGGATCAAATGCCTGAGAAAGGGAATTAGAGGTCGAGATTATATCCAAGGGAGGAATGGATCATGAGGCCATGTGGAGAGTGGCATTTAGTTCTCTATAGAGCTAGGGTGGTTGCCATGATTCATGGAGTAATGGTATGGTAGTATTGTTAAGACCCACCTTAAGTGAGTGTCACTAGATGTTGGGATCAAGGCTCATTGGAGAGGGAGCCGTAGGGAACTAGGATGGAAATTAATGAGATTTTATTAACCACATCCGAGGATTTTCAAAAATAAGTTTTAAATTATGCTTTATTCTTATTTAATTGTTACATTTTTTATTGAATAAAAAAATTAAAAAACATTTTTCACAATTTTAAACTATAAATAAATTTTCAACCTTTACACTTCATACTTCAAAAGAATATATTTTTACACATTTGTAAATGATTGCTAATTACAACAAATGAGTGCTTTTGAAGGACAATCTCTTGACTAGGTTTTGTTGTTTATACACCTTTAGTAGAAACCTACCATTTATCATACACCAATTTGGTGTCTAGCTTGGTTGTGACCTTAAAAATGCATATTATTATTATTATTATTTCCTGAATAAAGTATTCATTACATTACAGTTGGTTGTGTGTTGTTTCATGTTTATTAAAATTTCATTGTACATTGCCTCACATTTACTAAAATTTGATTATATATTGCTTCACATTTATTAAAATTTCATTATACATTGCCTCACATTTAATAAAAGTGTTTTATTTCTAGATTATCTATGTCATTGTTAAATAGCCTGCCTCACACTGGACAAAGTTCAAACACTTATTGAATATAATAGAATTGCAAAAAAAAATTACACCAGAAAGAGAATTTTATATTAATTGAAACTTTGTGTGAATGATGTAGCAGTTACATCAAAAAGGTTAGAAGGAAGAGATTCTTGTTGGAAGATAGAAACAAAATAGATACTCTAGACTAACAATCTCCTCAAAAATCCAACTAAAGTAAAAGAAAAAACATGGGGAATCTAGAGGTAAACACTTTCCAATAGATCCTTAAAATTTTGCAAACTTTAGCTAACATGTTTATGAAGCAGATGAGGCAAGAAAATATCATTTTGGTAATATTTCATTTCCATTTTTGGGGTTGGGTCATTAAGATATAGAACTGCAATGTTGGTATAACTAATGGATCTACTTGATGAAGTTGGACTAGAATGTTGATGATGCAAAGATAGATATAGATTCTCCAACTTCTAAAGCAAACTAGATAGTTCATCTTCATTTTGATAAATTAGGCTTCAATGATCGATGAGAATTTCCAAAATAAGCAAGGCTTGAAACTAAATTGTTTTGATTCAATTGGAGGGCATATATGTCTCCCTGCATTTTATGCATTTGGTCCCACATTTTCTCATGTTGAGAGCCATAATTGCTAGAAATTTTCAAGGAGAATAATAACTTCTTGTCCTCCAATTATACTGATGTCCCTAATTGTGAATAATATAATTTATGGTATGAAAACCCCACTGAATGGAGTCATAAATGCTAGCACCTAAGCTCTTAACAAGAAGAATCAGAGTAAAGTCAACTACAAGAGAATAAGGGGAACCAACAATAACATTGAACACCTAAATGGGAACACATTGGAAAATAAACCAGAAAGACTAACCATGACCACCATTTACTGATAACAAGACTCTATACTTGATGTATATAGAAATAGGGACAATTTTTTCGACATGATCACATTGGAAAGAGGACAAAAAACACTAGTTATGACCAACACTAGCTAATAAAGAAATGGAGTACCTAGTGCTTGGAGTGAAAGGATCATATTGTATTGAATGTTCAACTTTCCACCAAGAAGTTGTGTTATGTTTTTCATGCTTAGCTTTGAAACTCTTCAAGATCCATCCCCCAAGGTCCTAAGAAATTTCCACAGTGGCACCAAGACGATGAACAAATTAGGAAACATGCCTCCTCTGAATTGGGAAATTTCCAATTTCACTTCTAAAAATTCCTAGAGGGAGTGCTTTTCTGGGTTGTATACTAATAGCTCCCATAGGGCCTGAATATATCATGATGACAAAGACAAGGATGCCTAACTAACACAAACCTCAAATTAATGTGGCATAAGTTACAAGCTAGAGAAGGCACACTCAAAGTGTCACGAGAGGAGTCACTCGTTAGTTCACAACAGAGTTAGATTGACCTCTTCCCCACTTCTCCATCCCAAACATAGATAACACATGGAATTAATTCTCCAACCATGCCCATAACTTCACATCAATTTTAATAAACCTTGGGTTCACCTACATGGGAAATATCCAAATTTGAGAGCTAATGAGATCCTCATTGGCTAGGTACAAGCCCATAATGGGTAGGCATAAATGAGATTACACAAGCATATATGAGGTCAACTATCCTCTCTTACTCCCTTGGTGCAAAACGAAGTAGCCCCAAGACAGTACATAATCTATGAAATAGAGTATTGAAAAACATACTTTCACATTAGCCATTATCTTTGTTTAACTCACAAACTAATAACATCTTACTTTCACATTACAATCCCTGAAATAGATTATTGAAAAACATACTTTCACATTAGCCATTATATTTGTCTAACTCACAAATCTCTCTCTTTCTCTCTCTCTCTCTCTCTCTCTCTCTCTCTCTCTCTCTCTCTTTTTCTACACCAATGATGAATAGATCATCCACATATAGAAGAATAAATATTGGCCCATTATTCATGACTTTTATATATAGATTCATATGAACAGTAAATCTTCACGAACTAGATCCTAAGAAGATATGCATTCGTTCTTGCATACCATGCCCTTTGTGCTTGATTCAAGCCATATAGAGCCTTCTTAAGTCTGCAGACATCAGAGTCCTTGCTATTCACTTCAAGTCCTTTAGCTTGTTCGATGTACACTTCCTCATCAATGGTCCCATTCAGAAATCCAACCTTAACATCCATTTGATGGATATTCCACCCCATTGTAGCAGCTAGTGAAACCAACGACCTAATGGTAGTGTACCTTGTAGTAGGTGCAAATGTTTCTTCATAGTCAATGCCTTCCTTTCAAGAGAAACCCCTTGCAATGAACCCTGCTTTGTACTTGTCTATACTTCCATCAACAACATGTTTGATCTTATAGATCCACTTTGATATGGCAATTGATTTGTCACTAGGTCCCCAAAACCCATCATTCTTGATGGATTGATATTCTTCCTGCATAGATTTCTTCCAAACCTCTTCATGTTCAGCATCCTGGAATGTAGATTGTTCGGTTTCAATCAATTTTGTCATATATGCAACCTAACCAGAATACCTTTTCGGTTTCTTACTTTCCCTGGAGGACCCTTTCACAGCTTCATGTCCTTCATCATCTTCTAGTGTAACTCTCAACCAATTTGGCATCTTCCTTGTGGTTAGGATAACCATCAATTGAATAGGCTCGCTTGGTCCTTCTTCTTCATCATTTGTAGTAGATTTCTCATGATGAACTTCATATTCTTCAAATACGGTAACTTCTTCGTCATCAGGATCAATAGGAATATCCTTTGATTTCTTTTAGGCTTGATTCTCATCAAATATGACATCCTTTCTTACTTCAAAGTATCTTCCCTCCTTTACGTATATTCTATATTCTTTTGAGGAAAGACTATAACCAACAAATATTCCCTTGATGCTTGTCGAGTCCAAATTCTTTTGCTTGTCTTTTGGAACATAGACGTATGCTCGACTTCCAAATATGTGGAAATGATCCACACTCACCTTCTTTCCTGTGAATACTTCGTCAGGTGTAGTATTATTAAGACTCTTATTATGACTTCTATTTTGAACGTACATGGTAGTCATCACTGCTTCACCCCATAAGAACTTCGGTAGATCTTGATCAAGGAGCATAGTTTGAATGCCTTCTTTGAATGACCTATTATTCCTTTCGTCCAATACATTTTGTTAGGGATTGTACGGAACAATGAGCTCCCTCTTAATACCTACATCCTTACAATATGAAATAATCTATTTAGAGGTGTATTCCCCACCATTTTCAGCCTTAGAGTCATTATCTTCTTTTCGGTTAGGGTTTCTACCTCAGCCCTAAACGCCTTGAACTTATCAAATACTTCATCTTTAATTTTGAGTAGGTAGATCCATGTCTTCCTTGAATGGTAATAAATTAATGTTACATAATAGAGATGACCTCCAAGTGTCTTATCATACAGGGGCCCGCATACATTGGAATGGATGAGATCTACTATTTCTTCAGACCTAGATTCACTATGATGAAATGGCTTTCTAGTATGCTTCCCCAAATAACATCCCTTTCACACACCTTCCAGGTATAACTTCATATAGGAATACCATGAACCAATTTCCTAAGAGTAGGGATGACCCTATAATGAAGATGGGCATACCTTCGATGCCATAGTTCAATGGGACTTATTTCTACATGAACCAGAGCTTGAGGAGATGGAGTGATAACCTAGTAAAGAATTCCTTCATGAACTCCAATAACCCTAGCTTTGTCAATACTATATTTATTTCCCCAAACCAATACTTTTCCATCAACGAAAGCAATCCTTTCCCCTTTATCTTCTAAACAAGAAATATAAAGTAAATTTTATTTCAAACCTGGAACATAGAGAATGTTGTTGAGATGTAGCTTTGATCCATTGTCCAACTTTAATGATGTGGATCCCAGGCCTCTAACAACATAGCTTTTGTTGCCATTGAATTCCACTACATGAGAGGATGAATCCTTTGATAATGTGTGTAGTTGCTTACCTTCACCTGTCATGTGTGTTGATACTCCACTATCAATGATCCATGCATTGTCATCAGTATGAGATCTTGTAATGGTAGCCAAGAATTCATGACTCTTGACTTTGTTCAATAGGTAGTAGATGATATTTTTTATCCATCTTCCATCAGAGTTGAAATCCAAACTTATGTAGTTCACCATAGAGGGAGAATCCATGCCAACAAAGTTATATTCAGCTTCTCTTGACCTTAGCTTTGAAACCATGTTGAAAAATCAAGGATATTATATTAGGGTTTGATTATCCTTTCTTGATAATTACTTGTGAGTGTGTTGGATTCTTTTACTTATTTATTATCTTATCTTTCATCAAGCAATTATACATACATGAATATCACAAAACGAGAGACACAAGATATAGGCACATGCCAGGGAAAAACCCCCCTCGAGGGGAAAACCCAGTCAAGATAATTCTTCATTTCAATAATATTCTTTGAGACTCTTCACCCTACACCAAGACCAGGCTTTCCCTCCACACCATGTCAGCCTCTAAGATCTTCGACCCCTTCCACCAACTTCGACTAGGCAATATTTTCTAGCAACATGCAGCTTCTGGTAGCAACAAAACCCTAGGAGACTTCGATCTCCCAAACTAGACCACGAAACAGAGAGAGAGAGACCCCAAAAGCTCAATTTTCTTCTTCTCTATAGATTCCCCCAAACTCACACTTCTTTTCTCCTTCCGATAATAGACTTCGAACTTCCCAACTCTTCTTGAGATATCAAATTTCTTGGGAGAGTGAGTGCTCCAAATGACTTCGACCCCCTTCAATATATAGGCTTCTTGTGGATCCAATGGAGGTCTTTAGGACGACTTGAACTTCCTTAGGACAACATGATGTAGAGGACATATAATTCATATTTGACTTGATACAAAACCTTTTTACATGATCTGAAATCCTAAGAAGGGTCTCTTCGAATGTATAATGACTCTATAAACTCAATATTAATCCTAGGAGTTGACAACAGGTACTTTGACTAATATTATGATGACCCAAACATGAAACCCATGCTTTAAAAAGTTATTGTTACAATAATAAAAATTATTTCCTTTATTCTTTTGAAAAGTACATTACATTACGACTCAAGTACATTATTGAAGACCGAACATAGTTACTTTTTCCAACAATTTTTAATTATTACAATACCTTGGCTAGTCAGCCAAAATCCCTAAGAATAAGCCTTAGATTTGTAGAGGGTGTGAATCCATAGTACATTGAGAATTTGCATGAAAATATGTTGGTGGCGAAGGGCAATGGACTAGTTCTAGAACAAAATATTTCTAAAGGAGATATGGCATGGCATGCTTCATTGATAGCCAAAAAAGACAAAAACAAAGGAAAACACTTGGTCATGGTGACTTCAATAGGGCAAGTGTCTCTTCCTCAATAGGATTTGGGTCATAATACTCGTCATCACAAAATTGGGGGCTCACGGTGGTGTGTATTTTGTCTTTGGTGCACTAACGCTTGATAAGAGGTTTGGATGTGGTGGGAAGATCCTCTACATGAGGACCAGGCGCAGGTGGCATGTCAACCTCATGAGGAGATGACTATGAGGGATTGTCAATATCAATTTCAGGTGACCCAAACTGAGAAGAGGAAGTCAGGTTGTTTCCAAGAGAGCCTTCCATGTCTCTAAGAGCTGCTTTGAGGTTCCTTCATAAGTGATCTAGGTCCAGGGTTTGTGCCTCCATCACTGGTGAGATTTCTTCTTGGTCTCTGAGAAGGTGGACTATGACATTCCTAAGAGCCCATTTATTTTCGTCCAAAAATTGAATCTCGACCTCTTCGAGGTCTGCAACTTGGTTTTGATGTCTTTGTGGGATGCTTGGATCAAATAAATCTATGCCCAAGCCATACCAAAGTGTGTGTGGAGGCCTGCCTCTTCCATGCCCACCACAACGAGGTCGACCTTGCTATCGAACCATCAAACTGAAGTGAGAAAAATATAGGGATGGCACCGAGGATTGACTAATAGGGGGGTGGATGAAAAGGTCAGAGAGGACCCCTTAAGGGAGTATTGTGGCCAAAATGGATTGCAAGGTAAGTGGAGGTCGTAGAGTGCACTTGAAGGAAGGGTTGCAGCAAAATGCCTCTAAAGGAAGCAAGAGAAAATAACCAAGGTAGGCTCAACTCTAGAGTGAGGCAGAGATTCACCCACCAAGGAGGATCAAATGCTCGAGAAAGGGAAATAGAGGTTGAGTTTATAGCCAAGGGAGGAATGGATCGTGAGGCCATGTGGATGGTGGCATTTAATTCTCTACGGAGCTAGGGTGGTTGCCATGGTTCCTAGAGTAATGGTATGGTAGGGTCATTAAGACCCACCTCAAGTGAGCGTCGCTGGATGTTGGGATCGAGGCTCATTGGAGGGGAAGCCATAGGAAACTAGGATGGAAATTAATGATATTGTATTACCCACATCTGAAGATTTTCAAAAATAAGTTGAAAATTATGCTTTATTCTTATTTCATTGAATATATTTATTGTTACATATTTTTATTGAATAAAAAATTTAAAAATTATTTAACACAATTTTAAACAATAAATAATTTTTCAACTTTTACACTTCACACCTTATAAGAATATATTTTTACACATTTGGAAATGATTGTTAATTATACCAAAGGAGTGCTTTTTAAGGACAATCTCTTAACCAGGTTTTGTTGTTTATACACATTTAGTAGAAATGTACCATTTATCCTTGTATCTTGCATGTTATATAATAATTTCCAGAATAAAGCATTCATTACATTACAATTGGTTGTGTGTTGTTTCACATTTATTAAAATTTCATTGTACATTGCCTCACATTTACTAAAATTTGACTATATATTGCTTCACATTTATTAAAATTTCATTATACACTGCCTCAAATTTAATAAAAGTGTTTTATTTCTCCACTATCTATGTCATTGTTAAATAGCTTGCCTCACACTAGACAAATTTCAAACACTTATTGAATATAGTAGAATTGCAATTTTTTTTTACACCAGAAAGATAATTTTATATTAGTTGAAAATTTGTGTGAAGAATGTAGTAGTTACATCAAAAAGGCTAGAAGGAAGTCTAGACTAACAATCTCCTAAACAATCCAACTAAAGCCAATAACAAAACCTGGGGAATTGAGAGGTAAACACTTTCCAATAGACCCCTAAAATTTTACAAACTTTAACTAGCATGTTTATGAAGCAGATGAGGCAATAATAGATCATTTTGGTCATATTTCATTTCCATTTTTGGGGTTGGATCATTAAGATATATAACTGCAATGTTAGTATAACTAATGGATCTACTTGATGAAGTTGGACTAGAATGTTGATGCTACAAAGATAGATATAGATTCTCCAACTTCTATAGCAAACTAGATAGTTCATGTAGAGTCTCATGATTGTTTTGTTTTTGACATCATTTTTCCATCCATTTTTCCTCTTTTCATCACTACTATCAACTCCAATAAAGAGTAAAATAAGGGATTTTGACATGGTAAGGTACTCAAATGTCTTATGTTTCATAATTGTTAATGTGCCTTATTATTTAGTTAAAGTTTTTAATAGCTACAGAATTAACATGAATCTGCAGTTGTTTTATGACTCTGCAACTACCTCCATGGTTTGTTGGGTTCCAGTGTTCCAGCTAAGCAAAGAGGCACATGGGTAGATAGGAATTGATCTCCTCCTATTTTTCCAAACCAAATCATCAAGGGAATCACCTAGTGGCACAGTCAAGGAAGTGGGTCAACGTGTGGATGAACCGAGCAACAAGAGTTCAATTCAATCACGACTCTCTGATTTTCTTTCCAAATAGAAAATCGTTGAGAAGTGTTATAGTTTCCATTATCAAATTAGAATTTAGATTAGGATTGTCTTTAAGTTTTTAAGGCATGAAAATCTCAAAATTGTTGGGTGTGAATGCTATATATATATATATATATATATATATATATATATATAGATATATATATGGAACAAGGACACACGTAGACATATATCTAATTTGTAATTGACAGTTTGAAGTTCCATGATTTTGTTCCTCTTTAATTGAAGAAGTATTTTGATGAATATCATGTGCAACAAGCTGTTGAGATAGAGTTATAAGATTGATGTTTTGTGGAGGGCCCCTGCAGATAGTTAAGGTTCATTTATTTGCTTAGTATTCAGTTTAGTTCGCTTCGTTATTTTTCTAGGATTGCATTATCTTAGTTTCATTTCTTTTCAATCATTTGTTTAAATATTTTCATTTCTTTTATGTCAATTTCAATTCATTTACATGCTTTTTAAAATAGGATTGTATATATAAATCTCCTTCCTTTCATAAATAGTTATATTTATTTAGATCACATTCTTTTTGTTTTTGTTTTCTTTCAATTAAGAATTGCAGTGTAGAGATCTTAATCTAGATTGATTTATAAATTTAATCTTTGATTATAAGTAATTCTTTTTAGAGTAGAAGTAATTATCTTTCTAGAACATTAGTTTAGATAGCTCTGTTTTAATCATTTACATAGTAACTAACAATAATTAATTAAAGAAGATCATGATACCTTACCTTACTTTTCTTTTTAAGAGTTGATTGTATTATAAATCTTTAGTTTTCATTAGGAACATAGGAACAAAGAAAATATCTAAAAATAAACCATCCACAGTCATTATCTTAATAAACTCAAAAGGCTTCTAGCATATATAGTGCACTTGCACTTCACAAGTTTACCAACTCCGGTCGATAATTTATGTAATCAATTTAAGAAAATTAAATTGACAAACATTTTGGCACCGTTGTTGGGCAAATGTAAATAGGATCCTTGATCTATTTTTAAAATAAAACATGATATGCATAGGGAAAGAGACTCTAGGGTTAGATTTGTAGGTAGAGGAAAGAGTTCAATTCCAACAACATCACTCACTCCACCACGACCTCGTAGTGCCACACCACCCACACAAACTCGAATTCCATCCATAGCAGGCCAGCATAGACTTCCTAAGGTATGAAGATCCAAAATCCAACCTAAATATTCACCAATTCATCAACAGAAGTTGTAATTGAAGAATATCCTACATCCCCAACAACAAGAATCATTTTCCTATCTTCAAATGGAGAACAACTTCTAGCTCAAAATTTGGAAGTTCCTATTGAAGAAGAGGGAGAAGAAACTTAATTCAAACCATTGATAGAAGAACCAGAGGAACTAGAGGAGGTTGAAAACCCAATCTTAGAACCAGAATGAGAACCTTATATTAGTTTTGAAGAACCTAAAATGGTTGGGTAAGGGGAAGGAGAGGTACATAATTTGAATGGTGAAAAACCTATAATTGGAGGAGGAAGAGGAGGAGGAAGACAAGGAAGAGGAGGTGGAAGAGATGGAGGAAGAGGAAGAGGAGAGAATATAAATCCAGAACCCTTTGGATTTCCAATCCTCGACAAAGATATAGCTGTCACAATGAAAAATATCTCACCCTTTATTCTTCCAAACTTTCATGGACTAAGGAGTGACGATCCTGAGACATTTCTCTTTGAATTTGAATTCTTGTGTAGATCATATTATTATCTACATGATGCTCAAAAGTTGAAATTATTCCCTGCAACCCTTAAGGATGCAACATTAAAATGGTTTATGGGTTTAGGAATAAACTCCATAAGAACATGGGAACAAATGAAAACTTCATTCTTAGAGAAATATAAGGATTATTGTATGCCCCATAACATTAAAGATGAAGTCTTTAAAATGATACAAAAAGAAGATGAAAATCTTGAAGATTTCGTTGAAAGATTTGCTTACAATGTAAAAAGGGCAAAAATGAATAATCTAGATGAAGAAACTTTGAAAGCTCTCTTATTAAAATCAATTAGAGATGAATGGATTGATATTCTCAATCTAATGGGTAAGGGAGATATTTCTCAATTATCACTAGGAGAAATTTGTGAATTGTGCATACACATTTCAAGAGGCAAATCAAGAAATGAGGAAAATCCAAGAGATGCTCTTCTATCAAGGATTAATAAATCTATAGCTAGGACAATAAGTAGAGCAGAATTAGGAAATTTGCTTGATAACTTTAAAACAGATATTTTAGGGAGTCTTAGTGAATAAATTGACACCCTTAAAATACAAAACAAGCGAAAAGCTGAAAATGTTGCATTGTCCATTTTCTATCCTAAGTGCAGAAAGAAACATGCCTTGAGAGAATGTCCTCTTGATTTAAAAAAGTATAGAAACTTTTGTTAATTGTGTGGAAAATCACGATACAAAATAATGTCCCTCAATACCAGGTCTTAAAGTTGTTTATCAAGAAGAAGGAGTACCAAATCAGGTAGACCCTCTCTATTTTATTGCTAAAAGACCTTGGCAGAATCCATAGCCAAATACAGCTCAAGGTTTTAATCCTCAACCATTTTGTTAAGGGATAAATTCCCCTAGGGTCTTGGGTTGATACCCTAGTAGATCAGAGGTTATCTACAAAGAGAAACAGACATTCCATACAGCCATGATGCTAATATAAACAAGTTACATGAAGAGGGGTGCACCTGGGGGTCCTTTGTTTGAGAAGATCCATTTAGGGTCCAAACCCTCTTGGAGTTCCTTTTAGTCCTTCAACCTGCAAAACAAACAATTCTAGAAAGTACAACAGTATATTGACCAAGCATCATAAAGAAATCATCTTCATAGCATAAGGAAAGGTAGTTAATTATACAATTAAAAAACAACCATTCATATGTGAATCATAAAGTACAGAAAGGAAAAATTTCACCTGAATCTTCCCTTCGTAGGCTCCAAGCGGAACCATCCTCCGGATTCGTCCAGTCTCAAGCCTTCAACAAACTCCTTCCATGACTTACTCCAAGATATCTCAAGTAGTAGAAAGACATCATAACACAAAGAAACAAGGGCTTCCTGCAAATGGGGGAAGTGTTGGAAGCACAAGGATCTTCAGACCTGGTCAGGAAAAATCTCAGCAGAGTGATATTTCTCTCTCTTCTCTCCTCCCTTAGGCCTTCCCATTGAAGCCTTTTTATACTTCTCCCAAAATAGTTTTTTAGTTGGGAATTCGTTGGGAACAGTTGGGCCATGGGCACTAATAGGTAATCAGCAGGTAAAACCCGTGATCTCCGCCTGAAATTAAGGCGTTTTATTTTTTTAAGTGTTTTATGACATATACGCGGGTTGGGTATACACAGACCCACGTACACACATGTTTAGCTTAGGGCAATTTTGTGTATAAGGAGTAAAACAATGTTTTTTGAATATTTGTACCAGGTCTGGAAGGAGGGGTTGCCCTAGGCCATGAGTGCAGCATCACAAACATCAAGAGTGAGGTTTGGAGCTATAACAGATGCCCCCTAATAATGAGGTCAGAAGGGGTACATGATGGCTGAAATGTATTAGGCAAGTACATGGAAAGGAAATCTGCCAAAAACTGAGAAGGACTTCACCAGAGCTCAACCTACCAAGCCACAAAAGGAGATCAGAAAGAAACACTATCTGAGGCGTCCATACCCATGCTCAGAGAAAGTAAAGCATGTCCACATATGAAGTACAAGCGGATCCACTGAGTATACAAGTATAAAGAACTGGAAAATACATAATGGATCATCTGATCACGATCAAACAAGTACATGTCTGTATATCACATATAAGAATGTTAATGATGCTGAAGAATGAACCAGATCACTGATATCAAAGACTGATCACAAAAAGTACCAAATGAACATGATGGATTAGGATGGTACTACACTACAAACTCAAGTGCCAACATATAGAATGTCACCATGAATGACTGCAACATATAAGGTAGAGTGGTATCAACTAGCAGCAATAGGAACAACTGTCAAGTGACCCAATGAATGTTGATGCAACCTAAGGTCTTCACCGGCCGCGGTGGTACATTTCTACACCATGGGAATAAATGATCTGGAGTCGACCATGTGAGAAATTGTTTGATTAATGGTCATTGATGTATACCGTTAACAAATGCGAGACTACTCACCAATAATGATAATGAGCGTCAAGGTACCTAGTACAATCTAACAAGTGTGAATAGATGAGCTGGAGTCGAACACCTGTAAGAATCTATCAATCAAGAGACAATGATGGTTTCCCACTATTAATAGGGAAGGATCTGCCACTACGACTACAAACCCCAAGGTACTACCAAATGGACTCTAGATCTTTGCCCCAGAGAAATGATTTGTAGTCGATAGGGAAAGATCTGCTAGAAGGAAGGCATTAAGGCATCCTTCATGGAATAATGTGGAAGGAATCAGATGAAAAAGATGTAGTAACCCGACCGAAGCACGTTTCCGGCGTACACAAGATGTAGCTAGCGCACGACAGAAACCCCCTGAACCAACCAATAATGAAAGCTGACACAGAGGTGAGGTATCCACCAATAGGGTCAAATGGAAACCAAGGTACTATATGAATCCCAATGTGTGATAATGTAAGCTGATGTCGAACACAAGGGAAACCATTCAGTCAAAGACCCATGATACTGATTGATGTTGAGCACAAGGTGACCTATCAATAATGAAAATAGGGCCAGGGTGCAGCTCTAGGCCTGTCCTCAGAGCAAGATGTCGTCGTCGATAAGGACAAGACCCACCAGCAAGAATTCAATGGGGACCTTCTCAAACCGGCATGAGTAAAGGACCAATATAGTTGTTGTGATGATAGACATGATACTGACAACCAGGGATGGTCGACTGAAAAATGAGTCAAGATACACCGCAGAGAGGCCGACTTAGGCTAACTTCCCTTGAACAAAAGCACGACTCAATGTGACTATGTGGCAACATATGATGAGTCTGTATAAGTTCATCATGCAGGAGGCATGAACGAACCCTCCATATGATTGTAAGAGATAACAAGGTTAAGGCATGCCTAGTTCAAACTAAATCCCACCCAAACGGATGAGACTTTGCTTTGAGTGCTTTGTTCAAGGGCGACACGAATGACTCTAGCTGCCAACAATAAGTGGAAATATTGTACCATTCCTGCTCTTTTTGGAATATATAATCTTTTTTTTTGTCTTTTTCTTTAAGCTAGAAAAAGAATAAAAGAATGCTATAGTACAGTGGAAAGAACGAGTGTCGGTGAAACAGATGATCTAGTTTTTGGGATTGGAACGTTCTTAAGCTCAATGTAGGGAGGTGAAAACTAGTCAAAGACACTCAAAGGTGTGTTACTTCCATGGATCAAGGTGTGTCAAGTTGCAAAAGGCAAGGGCATGCAAGTTTGATTTCGCAGTAGTCATGGTCAAAAGTTGGCTTAAACACGAGTCCAAGTGAAGCCGGCTTAAGGCCAAAAGGGTGCAAATGGTCAAAATGCAATGCAGTAGTACAACTCAACACAAAGGAGCCTCTAGGGTATAAGGCCATAACGAAGCGAAGAAGCAAAGAGGAATGAGTCTTCATCGCATAAGTCATGGTGGGACTACAGAGGACTCCCAAGCCTACTCAGATCGGAGCAACATGGGCAACAAATGTCAATGAGGTGCTAACTACGATGCCCATGAAAAGGATGGCTCTACCATCATGTCATGATTAAAAAATCGGCAAGTGAAAGTGGTTTACGAACCATAACACGATGGGATCGACCCTATGGAAAGTGTATCGACTAATGGAGGCTACTGCACATAATGCAACGGAAAAATGGGTTCCCTACCCTATATGCTAGTGAGAAAACGATACCTGCCATGATGGGTCAGCAGTCATGGAATCGTCTCGAAACTATCGAAAAACATCCAAAATGTCCTGAAAATCAAACCATTCTCAACATTCCAAGCTCCCAAGTTAAAATTTACATGAGACCAAACAAAATCAAGTTTTGAAAAAAAAATTGCATTTTCAAAGCTTATAAATAGTTTTTTGGACTCACCATTTTCACCATTTGAGTTTGAGAGCAAAGGAGTGGAGCAAAAGAAGCAAACATTTCCATACGCCAAATTCAACTGTTCAGATCCTTCCAAAATCACCAGGTAACCTTTATACTTGTCTTGCATTCAATTGTGACTAGTTTTAGAATTTTTAATTTAAGTTTTACCGTTGAATTTTTTGTCAAAAATTTCACCGTGGTGTATACGCAGGTTGGATATATTAAACCCGCGTACGCACAAGCCCTACACGTGACTGTGTGTAAATGGACCCGTGTATACGCCACGAACATTTCAAACAAAAAAACTAACGGTCTAAAATCATTTTTTCTTCAGGATGCCAGTCACTTGGCGAGAAAGAGAGCATACCTTAGTGGATGATGAGGTTATGAATGATCCCAATGCTTTGGATGCCTTACGAGGATGTCGTTTGCTAAAATTATTCAAAATTCCAAATATGAAAGCAAAAACATGCCTGCTTGAGATTCCCATTCACTACTGGAGCATCGAGGATGATTCATTTATGATTGACCAGATGCCACTCAGGATAGAAGTGGAAGACATTTATTTCATCACAGGCCTTTCCCTCAGGGGAGAGGTAGTACATTCCAGGGGCAGGACGTGAGGCAATCTCTTGATCGAGGACTACGTACATATATATTGCCCGGGACATCCAGAGAATATTGGAAGTCAAATTCCAATCAAACATGTGGAGAGTCTATCGCTGAGGATAATCTTGTTCACTGTATCTAGAGTGAACGGATCAGCTTCTCTGCACCAGGCGTCACGGCCAGCCATGAGCTTGGCGGTAGATTGCCTCACTACTGTATTTGACTGGTGTACTCCTCTTCTGGCCAGCCTGAAAAGCCAGCTTACTTCCATCAAGAGAGGGAAGACCAAAAACTTCAGATATGGGACTATTTTGTGTTCTTTCTTTTTTGAGAGGGTCCCTGCACTTCGACCTAGAGTACCAATTTCAATAAGCACCCCACGAGATCCATGAATGGGCAGGTGGACTGACTTGATGAAACGTCTAGGAGGTGGGACATCCCACGAACTACATTTGACGATGACTTCTTCTCCTGGTGGGAGCAGTAGATCATCGCCGTAGATGACTACCCTTATGCTGGGTTGGATTTCTGAGGAGATCCTGATCTAGTATTACCACCAACCATAGCATGGGGTGACATTGGTAAGTGTTTTTTGATTTTATGATTTTTTTTTCAAATACAAATGAATTTTGAAAAATGTTTTTGATAGGATTCAAAAGACTAATATGATGATCATGTTCCAGATATTGGGCTGGTACGACCAGATGGGTTCCCACGGCACAGACATCGCAGCCGAGGGGCCGAAGAGGTGGCTGCAGATACAGAGCGACTACTACACATAGTTCAGCGGCACTTGGTGAGACTAACCCACCAAGTACTGATGGCAGCCATAGAGGATCTCCCTGAAGATATGCAGCGTCATGTGGTTGGCATGCCACGAGACTGGGTTCGCACTCTTAGGCGTGTGGCCAATGCGATAGTTACCTACTTAGCCGCTCATCCTGAGCCGGGGCGTTAGATGTACTGGACATGATTATGGGCATTTGAGTCCCAATTTTTGTATATTATTTTGGACACACTTATGTACACTCAAGATGTTTTATGATATATACATACAGTTGACTTTTTGATGCTTGAATTTATTGTGATGAATGATTGATGTGCTAGTCTAATGCTTGATTAGCGATAGAATCAGCTAACCAATTATGAGATCTTGGAATGTGAAAATAATTAATATAAGTAAATGATCTTTGCAACAACCTTACCCTTAAATACTGGCGATATAAACATGGATCCCTTACCCGATAAATGTTATTCAATTGTGACACTATCAATTGTGAATCAAGATAGACTACCAACGAATAGATTTCATAAAAAATTGCTTCGGATAGTAAATTAATGACGGCAGTATACTCAGCCATATTATTTGAAGTTGGACTAATGCATACTCCCCTTGACACCATCAATTGACCAGTTGGATAGTAGAGTACCCAAGCTACGGAAGCGAGGTTCCAAGTGTGCCGACTAGCACCATCGGTGAATCCAAAATAGACCAAGTCATCCATCAACACCTGCCACAGCAGACCAAAAAGTGTTGATATCAAAAAATCTCAATGAAATATGTACAAATATACAAAATGTACAAAGAATCCATTGCCTAGCTGCTACTTAAGCAAAGTAATTCTTGAGGTAGAGCCCATTTCGGGCCTCTGTCAACTTGTTTCCCTCAAAATCGATTAACTCATACGACCCTTTTTCTAAAACTCGTTTAATTATGAAGGGACCGTACCACATAGGCTTGAACTTGCCTGCCCCCAAGGTGTCCTTATCTTGGTCGTAGACCAAGACAAGGTCGCCTTCAGAAAAGACTCGAGGACGGACAACTTTATCATACTGCATTTTAACCCTTTTCTTATGAGCCTCATTGATTGTGGCAGCATCCCGACGCTGCTCATCGAGATGTTCCAAATGAAGGAGGCACTCTTCAAGACTAGAAGTCTCTGGAAGGAGCTCAACAGCTAACTTAAGAGATGGAATTTCACATTCGATGGGAAAGATAGATTCCATCCCATAAACTAACTAAAAAGGTGTAAAACCAGTAGCAGTCTTTACGGAGGTTCGGTATGCCCACAAAGCCAGATACAACATAAGATGCCAATTGGATCGATTTTTGTTGATTATCCTTTGTAGGATCGTCTTAAGAGTTTTGTTTACTGCCTCAACCTATCCATTAGCTTGAGGATAATAAGGAGACGAATGTTCCTATGGGAAACCCAATTTGAGAGCCAATTCAGACATTAGTTGATTGTGGAAATGACTGCCATGGTCAGTGACAATCTCTCTTAGGATACTAAAACTTGAGATAATCTGATTGAAAAAGAACAATGACGCTGTTTCACTATCGTTTTTATAAGTGGGCATGGCCTCAGCCCACTTCGTGAAGTAGTCTACGGCCACGATAATGTACTTGTGATTCGCTGCTGAAGGCAGATTACAAGTTGTAAAATCAATACCCCACTTAGTAAAAGGACCGACAGTGACAACGGGAAAAAGAGGAGCTAGATGTGCATGCATCTTTTGAGTATAAATTTGACAGGGGTGACAGCGTTTGACCGCTTCAACACAATCTTTGAAGAGCGAAGGCCAAAAATAGTCAGCACGCAAGATACGCTGAGCTGTAGCAAGCCCTGATAGATGACCACCACAAGCTCCACTGTGGCAGTCATTGAGCACTGACTCTGCTTCCTCTAAGGTTAAACAGCACTGAAGGATTGAATCAACCCCTCGACGATATAACGTATCACCAATGATAACATAATTTTAGCCAGGTGACGTAATTTTCAACATTCATCCTTAGAGAAAGTAGAGGGAAACTTCGAAGTCTGGAGATAGACAATGATATCTCCATACCAAGGGTCGAGTGAAGAGATGAGGAATAAATGTTCGTCAAGAAAACTTTCCTCATAAATAGTATCCTCTCCACAAGGCAGCTCGGAAATTAGCTCGGCAAAAACCATGGATTTCTTAGACTTGGCGGAAAAGAACTCGAGATCAAATTCTTGTAGAATGACTATCTATCGATTATATTTGCCCCCAATCACTAGCCTACTGAGGACAAACTAAAATGGATTGACCACTGCTAAGACAAAAGTTTTGCGTAGCAAATTATAATGACGGAGTCGCTATCTACAGCATGGACAGTTGCCAAGGCCAACTTCTCAACAGGAGAATAGCGAAGTTCAGGACCTATCAAAGCTTGGCTCAAATAATAAATCATATGCTATATGAGAGCATCGTCTTCCTGAATGAGAACCATACCAATGGTTGATTCTACTGCAGCGAGATATAAAAGGAAGTCCCTACCATAATCGATGGACTCAAAAGCGGGGCAGAGACTAATGCCTTTTTCAAAGCATTGAACGACCAATGCGCAAATTTGTCCCACATGAATGGAATTCCTTTGCGTAGCAAACACATAAACCCTTTAGTGATCTCAGCATAATTCGCTATAAACCGTCTTAAGAAATTAGCCTTCCCTTGAAGACTTTGAAGTTGCCGAATTGAGGACGGGGGAGGCAACTGAATTATTGCCTCTACCTTGAAGGGATCAACCTGAATCCCTTCATTTGACATGATGAACCCTAATAACTGACCAGATGTAACCACAAAAATGCACTTATTGGGATTCAACCGGATCTTATAAAAACGACATCGCTCAAAAACCAATCGAAGATGACTAGGGTGATCAGTTCTCTTTCGAGAATGAGCAGCGAGATCATCCAAGTATGCTTCGATGATATGTTTAATGTCGTGGAAAGCATATGACATGGCCCACTGGAAAGTAGCTCCAGCATTTTTAAGACCAAAAGGCATCTTTCTGTATGCGAAGGTACCCCAGGGACATATAAAAGTTGTCTTATGTTGATCTTCAGGATGGATAGAGATTTGATTATAACCGGAAAAACCATCCATGAAGGAAAAAATATAATTACCTGCACACTCGTCAATAATCTGATCAATGAATGGCGTGGGGTAATTATCTTTCGGACAAGCCTTGTTTAGGTCCCTAAAGTCGATGCATACTCGGATTTTTCCTTGCTTTTTATCCACAGGGACTGGACTAGAAACCCAATCGGTAAGAGGAACAAGGTATATAAAACCCGCCTTGAGCAGCTTCTCTACTTCAGCTATAATGGCTGCTACTTTCTGAGGATTAACTGGTTGAAGTCTTTGACAAACTAGTTTCGCGTCTTCATACGTCTTGATCTCATGGTGAACTATAGATGGATCAATGTCAGGCATTTCTTCATAAGACCAAGCGAATACATCTCGAAATTCCTTAAATAGGTCGGTGTAAATTTGAATTTCCTCAGGGGAACACTCAGCTCTGATGAAGAGATTCTCAATCATGTTAGGGTTCCTAAAGATGTTTATAGATATCGTTTTTGAAATCACCGACATATTACCTTCAGCACGAAAGTGTGTTGGAGCCAAAGGATTTGATATCTTACAAATATCACTAGTATCCGTGGTATAGTCTCGACAAGGGGTCGCTCAATATGAGGGTCGGTATTTCCGGGAATAGTTTTATCCTTGGAAATTTTTGCTTCGCCATAATAACATGATCGAGTGGCCACATGGACATTAGAACCCATCATGAAAACATTTGATGACTTTTCCCCTTTCTGGTTGCCCCCTGCGGAGGTACTAGGGTTTGAACTTGCGCCAACAAGAAGTTGTTGCCCTTGGGGAAAAGGGTTGGTTAACATAGCTTGAGAGCTAGAAGTCCCTTGCTGCCCTAACAAGCACTGAGCGTCTTGAATCTTGGGGCAGAGATGAGTTAAATGGTCTCCATTGCATAACTTGCATGGAAACTTGACTTTCTTTTTAGACTCATTTCTACCACCACCAGCATTATTTCCGAATTTATTTGCGTCAGACTTCTCATCTTGACTCTTTTTCTTACCTCGTCCTTTATTCTTTCCATTGGAATTTTGATTTCCTTTAGAGTTGGCAGATTGGATGGCATTAACTGAAGAGGATTGAGAAGACGAAGGGTTAGACGATGTGACCTAGTTGTTAGAAGCATTTTGTAAAGACAACTGCTGTAGTTGGCTCAACAGGTTCACTGTATTTGTGTCTACCGACCCAACAATACCATCCGCATGGGGAACTGGCTTCAACTTGGCTATATCAACCTTAGTCCCGGGAGCATTAGGCAAATTTTTTTGTAGAATCCCAGACTGAGAATAAATCAACTCTAATTGTTGGGCCCTAAAAATAGCTTGCTCCTCATAATAAACTCCGGACAAGGAGACATCCTTAGAGATTTCAGGTTGTAAAGACTTCAAAAACCATTCGAGATGGTATTTTGGAGGAATCTCGGCTTTAATGAGCCTATTTCTCCATCTCCATTCCTGAATGTGATAAAAAATGTGAGTTGTCGTATCCTAACAGAAATTGGCCAGAAGTTCAGTTCCGACATCATAACGGACGGGCAATTGGAAATGATTTAAGAAAATATTATCTAAGTCGGCGAAATATGTAAAGTTTCCCCTTGGCAACTCTATATACCACTTGACCACATTACCAGTCATGGTGTGTTGAAAAAGTCTCAACCTAATCGAGTCATCAATAAGGAAGTTTGATGAGCACCAAAAATGGAATGTGGTTATTTGGTCGCCCCGGTCTTCACCACCCTTTCCCTTGAACTTTGGAATGTCCAAAGGGAGTTTGGTTGGGACCGTAGGCTAGGCTGGATTGTATTTGATTGGATCATTTGTTAATTTCGTGAGATCTGGAAAATTCAATGTTGCCAAAAGAGGAAGCCTAGGAGGACCTTGGGGATTCCACCTAGACTGGGCGGAGTTCCCAAAGTTCTGAAAAGATTGGCCTGGATTTTGGAAGGCACCAAGCTGCCCGAAGTAACCCGCAGAACCAACTAAACCAAAAGGCAGACCTTGTGATCTAGCAAAACTTGGAGTTTGACCAACTCCGACTGAAAAACCTCCATAACCGACGAAGCTCCCTCCTAAAGGATTATAAGGAGTCGATAACCCCTGATAAGGATTCCAAGCAGAAGCTAAGGGAGGAATACTTCGAAACGAACTAACTGTGGAGTACGGCCTATTCCCTTGTTGGCCGAAAAACGGATTCCCAGTTCCCATGCCACTAACCGCAGGGTTAGTCCAACCTTGAAAGGGATTACTTCTTTGCCCTGTGGTAGAAAAAGGCATAGATCCTATCATTGGGTTGGAATGTGGTATATGACCACTCCCAAAAGGAAAACCCTGAAATGAAGCCGATCCACCCATCATGGATGTGGAGGCACTAAATGGAACTGACGGAATACCCTATGAATGGGTGCCAAACGGGAAGAATCCAGTACTAAAAGCATTGGCTTGGGAATTTCCACTTGTAGAAGGAATGGAGGTAGACCCAACTAAAGATGTGCTAGCAAAAGACCCAAATAAAGATGCAGAGGGGATGGAGATAGTTCCTCCCCCTTGTACAGATGTTGGAGTCTGCATAGTTGTAGCACTTGAGGTAGAAGCCATGCTTCCAGTAGTAGCCATCGATGCTAAGTGCGTAATATGACCTGGACTTGATGGTCTATGCGTTGGAGACCCAACGTATTGTAATACTTCTAGATAGCTAGAAGGTAGGGGAGAATTCGAAGCCGCTAACGACTCTTGAAATTCTTCTACTTCTATGTTATCTTCCGATTGAAAGAGAACTCGAGAAAGAACTGGAGTGTTCCTCTCTTGTTTTGCGGAAGTTCCAGGCCTATCTTGAACACTAATGTCCCTGTGAGGAGGATCAATCCCTGATCCATCAGCTGCCGTAGGATGAAACCCACTGGCAGTATTACCTCTGCGCCTTCTAGGAGAAGGCTCTAAACTTGGTGGTGAAAGACCACGAAGTCTTCAAGACCGTCTAGGTGATCGATCAACCACTTTGAATTTTTTATTAAGTTCTAGCTAAAGACTCAAGAAAAAATGAAAGCTAGGCCAACTAAGAGCACAGAGCACACACTAAAAATTCCCTAAAAGATATCAGCCAGTCAAACAACTTTTGAGTATTTTCGCTCCGGGTGATGAGGACCAGACACCAAAATACAAGAAAGTGAAGTAAGGGGCCTTCTGAAGATAGTTTGGGATAATGACGGCCCAGTCCTACCAGCGAAGGTAACAAAGGAAGTTACACTGACCTCCTAACAATAGCCTGCACCGGTGCAAGCCCCCAAGCTTCACAAGGGTGCCCTCCAGTAGTACCATTGAGAGTGATACAACGTCGACCTCAGGTGCCATGGGATTCCCCTCTGCAGCCACCTATGTAGATCCCTAGGAGTAGCAACTAAGGTTACCAACTTGTATCAGAAGCCAGGCGGAACAGTCTTGAGGTTAGATCCGACAAGTAGGAGAGGGGGTATCTCTCTTCCTTATCTTCAAAAACCCTCATGCTTAACTCCCAGATCCGGAGCTTTCCTGGTCTTCCTAACGCTATTGGATTTTCACTCACTATTCAGAATCCTATGTTTGACAGTTTAAATGGCCTTGGAGATTTTTCTCTCCACTCGCCTAATCCAAGGCCCTTAAATATCCTAAAACTTGTTGGTGTGTCTAACTTGAGAATTATGAAAAGTTCTAGTATATTTTAATTAGCTCTTATTTTTAAATGGGTTGTTTTTAAGTCAAGGGATAAGCAGAAATGAAACTTGTGGTGTTTTGACGCAAAAGAAATTGATAAAAACCAAACTATATGCAAATGCACTTGTTTTGTTCTTTGATGAAAGAAATTTCTACTAGGTGCAGAGGAACTTCAAAGAAAGAAACAATTTTTTCTTTTCTTTTCTTTTACTCAGGCTTCACACTCACAAAAGTTAACAAAACTATGGATGTCCTAAAAATATGTGCAAATTTATCCTAATGCAATGAGTACATGTGGATGCAAGACTTAAGACTACTCTAAATCAAGAAATGAAAGTAACTTGTTTATCAATATGATTTGCCACTTAAAATGTTTAGATGGAATATGAGTTGCTAATACTCATTTTCGTCTCTACACTAAAAGCAAGTGTCAAGAAAAACAAAAATGCACTTTCATTCACTAAAAGAAACTAAATCAAAACAAAGTTCAAGAGAGCAAAACCAAGTTTTCAAGAAGTTTTCTTCAAAAGAAAAAACAAAAACATCTTTTCGAAAGTGCTCTTAACAAGACTAAAATTTTATGATTGAAAAATCGGCAACAAAACAATTTGCAAGCTGAAAACACAAAATGGATGAAAACTCAACAAAAAAATGTGTTTCAAGATGCTCTTAGTAATCAAAAGCAGCAATAAGAGCTTGGCAACAAAGACCAAAAGATCAAAAAGACAATTTTCAAGAAAGTGTCAATCAACAACTTTCGGAAAGCAAGAAAAGCAGATGGTCACAAAAATGTAGTTTTGACAAGCAAAAAGGTCACCAAAACAAGATTTGACACAAAGATTAAGATCAATCTTCCTGCCCTAAGGAATCAGAGCAGCTAAGATTCCCAGCAAGAAATCTTGCGCGCCTAAACAAAAATGATGACGCTTGCAAAAACAAATATGACCAACACTTTCCACAATCAGAGAGAATTTGAAATCAGATACTTGCTGTAAAACTAAAGACTGACACAGAAAAGTAATTATTCAGGACTGAATAAGACCAGCAGACAGACCTTCAGAAACAAAAAGATTTGAAAATTTTTGAAAATTACAAGATATACGCGACTGTGTTAGTGCACACCTGCGTGTATACGTGACTCAAACTAAGGAAACATGTGTATACGTAGGTTTACTTAAGGAAACATGTGTATATATGCTTCTGTAAACTGGAAAAACAACGTATATAAAATATTTCAAGAAAAAACAAAAAAACAGTCTGAAGAAATTGATCAAACTTACAATTCAAGTTCCTACAAGAATAGACTACATGTTACACAGTAATTTTTCACCATTGGTCACCGTCCCTGTTACCCCTTTCCCATTACTTTTGAGGACTCATTCCGGGACCTGTGAGCAGTGACATAACTTAAAAACACTTTCATTATGTTCCCCTAAGTATGGACTTCATGTGCCCTGAAGACACCTCCTGCAAAATATCCCTGAAAAGTGCCCTTTTTCCATTAGCGCAGGTCCACGGTGTACTACCCGCGCCAATGAGGGAGATCCTCAAAAGAAGGCGCGCCCATTGGCACTCTGTCTTAGAGTAACACCCGCGCCAACCGAGTTTGGAAAAAGATTTTTAACAAACGCGCGCCTGGATGTTTTTTCCCTTCAAGTCATGAAGTCTTTTGAGGATAAAGCTGATCTTCTAGATGTCGAGATTCATCATCTATCCCTTACATCTATCCACAGTGGCTTTTTGGAGATAATGCCAATCCATAATGGGTGTCTTGATGCATTGTATCTTCCTCCCCTTCTCCATCTATAAAAGTCTGTCCTCATGCATTTGACAAGCTAGTTTTTGAGTAGTGGTGACAATGCTAGTAGTGATAACGCTTGTCTTGAGTGATAGTAAGAGTCTTGGAGCATAGGGAGGTTATGCTGCCAGAAGTCTGAGCTGTGTATTCATAATCAAAGAGAGAGAAAGGTCTATTGCAAGACATATGTAGCTGCTCACCCAACCAGAGGAGAGATTCAACGTCAGAACTTTGGTTGTATTTTTCTATGTTGATTATTCATTAATAAACGACTATCGTTATGGTTTCGATCTTATTGTTCATTATGATCATGTTTGATCTATGTCTTTTCTGACCGATATATAGTTGTATTTTGTGGATTTTATGCTTGTATTCGCTTCGTTCTTTGCATGTGCAGGTATCCATTTGCGGAGATCGTGAGGATCGTGACCTGCCGGAGCAAGGGAACGAGAGTATCAACTCGTCTACAACACTAGCGTTGGACTCCAGGTTGGTTCTCATAATCCACTTTCAATTTGCAACTAGGAACTTGCATGGTAGCGTTAATTGATTGTTGCTAGACCCATTTTGGGCTAGTGGGATCACCTCTGTCCGCAGAGGGGATTTACCTCTCCAACACTACACAATAACAGCAAGAAAACAGACAGCTGAGCCCTGATTGGCTTGAATAAACCCAAACTAGGAACAATAATACTGTTGTCCCCAGTGGAGTCGCCAATTCTGTTAAGGGATAAATTCCCCTAGGGTCTTGGGTTGATACCCTAGCAGATCAGAGGTTATCTACAAAGAGAAACACACATTCCATACAACCATGATGCTAATATAAACAAGTTACACGAAGAGGGGTGCACCTGGGGGTCCTTCATTTGAGAAGATCCAGTTAGGGTCCAAACCCTCTTGGAGTTCCTTTTAGTCCTTCAACCTGCAAAACAAACAATTCCAGAAAGTACAGCAGTATATTGACCAAGCATCATAAAGAAATCATCTTCATAGCATAAGGAAAGGTAGTTAATTATACAATTAAAAACAACCATTCATATGTGAATCATAACATTGATATCATAAACATGAAGAAGATTTATATCAGGAACAAAGACAAGTGTTTCTTTTATTATAAATAACTAAAGTACAGAAAGGAACAATTTCACCTGAGTCTTCCTTTCGCAGGCTCCAAGCGGAACCGTCCTCCGGATTCGTCCAATCTCAAGCCTTCAACAAACTCCTTCCATGACTTACTCCAAGATATCTCAAGTAGTAGAAAGACATCATAACACAAGGAAACAAGGGTTTCCTGCAAATGGGGGAAGTGCTAGAAGCACAAGGATCTTCAGACCTGGTCAGGGAAAATCTCAACAGAGTGATCTTTCTCTCTCTTCTCTCCTCCCTTAGGCCTTCCCATTGAAGCCTTTTTATACTTCTCCCAAAGTAGTTTTTTAGTTGGGAATTTGTTGGGAACAGTTGGGCCACGGGCACTAATAGGTAATCAACAGGTAAAACCCGTGATCTCCGCCCGAAATTAAGGAGTTTTAATTTTTTTAAGTGTTTTAAGACATATACGCGAGTTGGGTATACACAGACCCGCGTACACACGCATTTAGCTCAAGGCAATGTCGCGTATAGGGAGTAAAACATTGTTTTTTGAATATTTGGACCAGGTCTAGAAGGAGGGGTTGTCCTAGGCCATGAGTGCAGCATCACAAACATCAAGTGTGAGGTTTGGAGCTATAACACATTTTCCCAATCTTCGCAAAGCAATTGGAATGCTCTAATGCCTCAGAAATATTGGCCACAACCTTGGTCACAAGGATGGAAAAATGCTTATGGAAAATTCCCTCAATATCCTCAATATCCACAATTTCAACAATCATATCCTACTTTTCCTCCACAATATTATCCTCAACCTGTTCAACAAACTCAACCTCACAATGTGAATCCACAACTCTCATTACCATTTCCTTAAAGACCAAATCAATTGCCTGCCCAACCACTTCCAAATCCAAATAATAATAAAAATTCACAACCAGTTTACAATATGGAAGGACAAAATTTTCAGACTTACATGATAACTCCACTAGATCTAAATAATGTTCAACTTAGATCTAGTAGAATATTAGAAAAAAAGTCCTTTTTAGTTGTTATTCAGGAAAGTAAAAAAGAAAAGATCCCTGAAGAAGAAAAGTCTCTTAATGATAAAAAAGAAGAAGCTCAAAAATAATTTATTTCAACACATCCAAATAACTCAACCCCTATTATGGAACAACCTTCAGTATCTATCTCAAAACCACCCTTCCCCGAAAGATTGAAAATTGATGGAGTGGAGAAACAAATTTTATTACCTGATTATGACATGTTAGATGAACTGAAGAATGTTTGCATAAAGATTCCATTGCTTCAAGCTATTAAGGAAATACCAATTTTTGCAAAAAAAAAATTAGGGACTTGAAAAGAAATCAAAATAATCTGACATGTTGGAAAAATTGCAGATATCATGACGAATAAAACAACAATTCAAAAATATCTTGATCCAAGAAGCCCCGTTGTGAAAACACACATCAATGGTATAGAGATCCCAAATAAATTGATTGATCTAGGAGCAGCCATAAATATCATGAGCAAGCAAACTATGAATCAATTAAAACTTTCCAATCTTCAATATACACCTACACTATTACAATTGGCAGATAGATCTATAATCAAACATGATCATGTATTAGAAGACATATATGTATCCTTAGATTCTTGGGAATATCCTGTTGATTTTATGATTTTAACACCCAATAATAACTTAGGAGGGCATCCATTGATTGTAGGAAGACCATGGCTAGCTACAACCGATGCTTTCATAAGTTGTATATTTGGTGATATGTTCATTTTTTATGGAAGTACAAAAAAGAAATTCACACTATATCCACCAGAAAAAACAACAGTAGAAGTTGAAAATGAAGAATGGATAGATGATGACTTCGATATAAGACCAATCATTGCTACTTCACAAATAGATGAAGAAGATCAATTTTAAATTTAATGGAAAATAATGAATCTTCATGTTGTGAATCTAGTCAGAGTTTCCAAGAACAATACAATATTGAATGTTTATCATCTCGTCAACTATCCTTGCACTTTATGGAAAATTTTGGCAATTCTACAATTGAAATATTTCCACGAAAAAATTTGAATATCAATAATAATTTGGAATAATCTCTAAAGAAGGAATTAATCAACATGTTACAAGAACATTCATCTTCTTATGCATGGGAATATACTGACATGAAAGGAATTGATCCTAATAATTTTAAACATCATATCTACATTGAATAAAATGCCAAACTAGTTCGACAACCTCAAAGAAGAATGAATCCAAATTTAAGGGAGATTATTAAGGAATAAATACAAAAAGTTTTGAATGTCAATTTCATCTATCTAATATCAGACAGTCAGTGGGTTTCACCCTTAGTAATTGTCCCTAAAAATAATGTAAAATGGAGAGTGTGTATTGACTATAGAGAATTGAATAAAGCCACTTTAAAAGATCACTTTCCACTTCCTTTCATACTTCAAGTTTTAGATACTGGTGGGAAAGAAATATTTTTCATTTTTAGATGGTTTTAGTGGGTATAACCAAATCCAAGTAGCCCCAGAAGACCAAGATAAAACCACCTTTACCTACCCATGGGGAACTTATGCTTATCGAGTACTTCCCTTTGGATTATGTAATGCTCCTGCAACATTCCAAAGAGCAGTATTAGGCATTTTTTCTAATCTTATTCATGATTGTGTGGAAGTGTATATGGAAAACTTTACAATTTATGGAAATTCTTTAAAGGAAGCTCTTGAAAATTTAGAAAAAGTTCTCATTAGATGTAAAGAGGAAAATCTCTCATTAAGCCATGAAAAATGTTTTATGATGTTTACTGAGGGAATTGTTATAGGACACCATATTTCAGGAAATGGAATTAGAGTGGACACAACTAAAGTAGAAGTTATTTCTAAATTATCAATTCCAACCTGTCAAAGAGATGTTAGAAGTTTTCTTGGTTTTACCAGTTATTATAGAAGATTTATAGAAAACTTTACAAAAATTGCATCTCCACTTTTCAAGCTACTCACGAAAGACTGTGAATTCAATTGGGATTTTGATTGCCAAAAGACCTTTGAGTCATTAAAAGAGAAAATCTCTAAAGCATCCATTCTTAGAGGAAAAAATTGGAAACTACCTTTTCATATCTCAATGGATGCTTCAGATACAGCTTTAGGAGCTGTACTAGGACAAAAATACTTAACTCCATATGTTATTTATGACACCAGTAAAAATTTGACTCCAACAAAGTAAAATTATACTGTCACAGAAAAGGAGCTTTTTAGTCGTTGTTCATTCCATCAATAAATTCAAACATTATATTATTGGCTATGAAACTTTTGTACATACTAATCATTCTACAATCAGATACTTAATGAATAATAAATCACCAATGGAAGAATTTCTAGATGGTTATTATTGCTACAAGAGTTTAATATTACTATTCTGGATCGACTTGGAAAACAAAACACAGTTGCTGAATTTTTATCAAGAATTCAAAAGGATAACAATGATAATTTTCCTGATGAATATATTTTTGCAGTATCTACTAAATCTCCATGCTTTACAGATATTGCTAACTATTTGGCTATAGGAAAATTACCATCATACTTGTCTCCTCGAGAGAAAAAGAAGGTAATTCAAATTAGGTCATCTTATTAATGGATAAAAAAAGAATTGTATAAAACAGGTCCAGATCTAATAATCCGAAGGTGTGTGAGAGAAGATGAAGTACCAGAGTTATTGAAATCTTGTGATGATGAGCCATGTGGAGGAAACTTCGCTGACAAAAGAACTTCTTACAAATTCCTTCTCTTAGGATACTATTGGCCTTCTGTTTTTAACGATGACAGAGAGTATGTTAAGAGATGTGATAGTCGTCAAAGGATGGGGACACCTATTCCTTCTGATGATATGCCTCTACAACCTCAAGTACTCAATGAACCTTTTGAAAAATGGGCTCTAGATTTTGTTGGTCCAATCAATCCACCTTTGAAACAAAAAAAAAAAACATTCGTGTTTGCACTGATTATGTTACAAAATGGGTAGAAGCTAAAGCACTTCTTTCTTCTACTGAAAATGTTGTAGTTTCATTTCTTTTTGAGGATATTTTTACTCGTTTTGGTGTTCTAAGAGAAATTGTAACAGATCAAGGTACTCAATTTACATCCAAGTTGGTACATAAGATAATGGAGGAATACAAAATCAAACATTGAAATTCTACTACATATCATCCTCAAGCAAATGGACAAGTGGAGTCCACCAATAAAGTCATTGAAGCAATTCTCACCAAAACTATGCACTTGCATAGAAGAGATTGGGTAGAAAAGCTTCTAGAAGCTTTATGGGCATATCGTACCACATGGAGAAATACTACATGAATACTCCTTATGAGCTTTTCTATGGGAAACAAGTCATGTTTCCTATTGAGTTTCAAGACAAAACTTTCAATACAACAATCAAATTGGGCCTTGATATTTTAGAAGCACAAAAACAAAGGATGGAGAAACTAAATGAACTTGATGAGATAAGACAAGATGCAATCCAAAGAAGTAATCTAGTTCAACAACAGAGATCCATATGGCATGAAAAATAAATCAAGGAAAGAAAATTCCAACCAGAAGATTGGGCATTACTATTTGATTCAAAGTTCAAATATTTCGAAGGGAAATTTCAAACTCATTGGCTTGGGTCTTATGAGATTGAAACAATCTTTGACAATGGAGCAGTCAGAATCAGAACTATTGATGAAGAAAGGATTACTTTTCTTGTGAATGGTTAGCGACTGAGAATCTATCATAAGCCATTGACCAAGGAAGAATTTATCAAAAATTTGCAAGATAATACTGATTTAAAGTTGGTGAAGAAGGATTTTCCTTCTTCTCCAACTTGATCTTCAAAAATCTTTTTCTTTCTAAAATTAAAATAAATAAATGTATAAACTTGAAATCCAACAATGGTTGGCATGTTTATATAGAAAATCTAAGGTGAAATTAAAATTTTGGCACCTTAAATTTTCTTCACATCTTTGCTAAACCCATTTTCTTTATGTCCCACTCTTTTCTCTTTCAAAATAAAAATAGCTATAGAATTATTGAGTTTCTGTAGCTTTGACAGATTTCTGCAGCAAATTTGATAGAGAATTCTGATGGAAAGAAGTGATTGACTCCCTCCACTGCAAGGCACCTGAAGACAATACAAAGAACACAACCAAAGGTTAGAAGCAATAATTCAAAGGTATGCAATTCTTTAACTTGATAATAGGGATCAAAACATTAATCGTATGAATTATATAGACATTGTACTACCGAGTTCAAAATCATCATTACTAAATGTTGATAGTATTGTGTCAAATCGGATCTAATCCGTCATTCACTCCTCATAATTATACCTAAGCTCCAACCCACATCGCATTTTTTATTGATTCGATCGCCCAAATCATGCTCATTCATTCCCTCAATAATTAGATTATATCGCACTTCTTCATATCTTTACCACTCACACTCTTGTCCTCGTCACTCTGAAACCCTCTGAAACCCTCATACCCTGTCAAACAAACAATCTTGAGACAAAGCTTCCTAGCCATGGGAGTTATAGTCAGAACAAAGCCAGTAGGAAGAATTTTTTTGGAAGGATATCTACAGACAAAGGAATTGTTCCAGAAAGCGCAGTCACTGGAATTTGTAGAGAAATTTGACGAATTCCACAAGGAAGTAACCAAATCCTTCGCTAGAGCCTTTGATGGAGTGGAAGTCGAGATAGGTGACATAAAGTTCACAATGAAAAAATATTTTATTTCCGAAGCTATTGGATTGCCTCAAATTGGAGAAAAATGATTTAAGAACAGAGGTATTGAGAGTGAAGAATGGAAAGTTTTCCTGAACAACCCTAGCATGGATACCACCATTTTCAGGAAAGGCATTCCGAGCACAACATTAAAAAGTAAGTGGAGAAATTTGCTTCTCATAATTCAAAAAATTGTTACTTGCGAAGGGAGGTTGAGATGCATGTTTTTCTATCATATCCGGTTGTTGATGAATTTTATTGAGGATAATGAAATAAATCTTCCTTATTTCTTTCTCAATATTCTAATAAAGATGTCAGGGAATGTCCAAAGAAAAATTCAATTCATAGAAAACACCATATATCACCATGGTCTCATTACAATCCTTGTTGAATTTCATCTTAAGAATGTGGGTGATAATTGGGAAAGATTTTGGTGAGGAACCATTTTAAAGAAGATAGCCAAGAACAACCAAGCAACAATAAGACTAATAGGGGGAGAAAAATAAAAATTGTAGAACCAGTAGCACAATAACAACCAAGCAATAGCAAGGCTAAGAGACGAAGAAAAACAAAAATTGGAGGACCAATAGAACAAGGACAACAACTGTCACAGGAGCAGTCAGAGGATGACATTCCTTGTTGGGTTGTGTTATATTCTTTCCATGACTAGCTCACGTAGTTAACTGGGGGGTTAGAGGAGGGGTGGAGCACCCCCTTTGTTGCGCCGATTATGTACCAAGGGGGGGTCACTGGGGGTTTGAGGTGTACCTGTAACCCCAGGAAAATTTTGGTTTTGGACCCTATATTAGGTTGGGCGGACCCACCTATGGTTTTGTGCATGATTTTCGCACATGTTTTTTTTGGATGTGATGGTTTTCAGTCCATGGTATTGGACGCAATGGTTTTCGGTCCATGGTATTGGATGCTTCGGCATGTATAAATATGTATTATAACATTGAAAGGAACATAATGAAAAATCAAGCTGGTAGTCCTGGTTTTGGGATCCAAGGGAAAATCTCTGTGTATATGTGTTTTATGTGTTCTACTCTCACATTATTTATCTTCTATGTTTTAGAATTCGTATGCAGGTAATTTATGTATGGGGTTAAAACCTACATTCCTCTTGCAAAAATTTTGGGGACTATGAACAAGAAGGATGTTGGAAGAAAGAAATCCAGCCAAAAGACAGAGAGCACACCCAAAATACAGAAACCTAAGATAGAAAGGAAGAAGGCGAAAAATTCAAAATCCTCCAGTGAAAAACTTAAGAAGAAGTACCAGACTCAATCCAACAAAAAAAGAACGACCTACAAAAAGTATGGAGCATATTGACCTAGAAGCAGAGGAAGACTCAAGGGTTTCTCCACCAACTTTCATCACACCTCCTTAAAGTGCAGGCCGAAAAACACCGAAAATTGATCCAGTATAGCAGGAAATCTATGATTATATTGAGTCTATGGAGAAAAGAGATTCAACAAAAACATCAACTTCAAATCAGGAGGAAGTCTAGTTTAGTGAGACACAAGAACCTCTAGTAGTAAATGTTTTAAAACAAGAAATTTTCAAGTTGGAGACACTAAATAGGTACATTCAGAAGGAGAATCAAACTCTAAAGGCATAGAGTGAAATCCAAGTGGCTAAGAGTGACAATCTCCTTTTACACCTAAGTCTGTGGTACAAGAAGAACAAGAAGTTGAAACAGAAAAACAGAGCTCTACAAAGGCAAGTCATAAACCTGAAGTACAAGATTCTCATGAAAAATCCAAGGATGGCAGTGGGTGGAAAGAAAGGGAAAAAGATGAAGTTGGATGTACTTGCAGAAGTTTCAAAAGAAATGCAATAATTAAACAGGAGACATCAATTTTTTGTTTTGCATGAGGACATGCAAAGACCTCAGCATGGGGGAATGTAGAGTCTCATGATTGTTCTATTTTTGACATCATTTTCCATCCATTTTTCCTCTTTTCATCACTACTATCAACTCCAATAAACAATAAAATAAGGGATTTTGACATGGTAAGGTACTCAGATGTCTTATTTTTCATACTTGTTAATGTGCCTTATTATTTAGTTAAAGATTGTAATAGCTACAGAATTAACATGAATCTGCAGTTGTTTTATGATTCCGTAGCTACCTCCATGGTTTTTCAGGTTCTAGTGTGCCAGCTAAGCAAAGAAGCACATGGGAAGATAGGAATTGATCTCCTCATGGATCTCCTCCTATTCATCTAAACCAAATCATCAAGGGAATAGTCCAGTGTTGTGGTCAAGGAAGCGGGTCAATGCATGGATGAACCGAGCAACAAGAGTTCAATTCAATCATGACTCTTTGATTTTCTCTCCAAATAGCAAATAATCGAGAAGCATTATAGTTTTCATTATCAGATTAGAATTTAGATTAGGGTTGTCTTTAAGTTTTTAAGGCATGAAAATCTCAAAACTATTGGGCGTGAATGCTATATATATATATATATTTGTAAATAGAACAAAGACACACGCAAACATATAAGTAATTTGTAATTGGCAACTTGAAGTTCCATAATTTTGTTCCTCTTTAATTGAAGAAGTATTTTCATGAATATCATGTGCAGTTAGCTGTTGAGATAGAGTTATAAGCATGTTGTTTTGTGGAGGGCCCCTGTAGACAATCAAGGTTTATTTATTTGCTTAGTATTTAGTTCAATTCGTTTCTTTATTTTTCCATAATTGCATTATCTTAGTTTCATTTTTTTTGCAATCATTTGTTTACAATTTTTCATATGTGTTCTGTCAATTTCAATTCATTTACATGCTTTTTAAAATAGTATTGTATATATAAATCTCCTTTCTTTCATAAATCTCCTTTATTGTTTTCTTTCAATTAAGAATTGCAGTGTGTAGATCTTAATCTAGATTGCTTTATAAATTTTATCTTTGAATAGAAGTAATTCTTTTTAGAGTAGAAGTAATTATCTTTCTAGAAAATTAGTTTAGATAGCTCTGTTTTTATCATTTACATAGTAACTAACTATAACCAATTAAAGAAGATCATTATAGCTTACCTTGCTTTTCTTTTTAAGAGTTGATTGTATCATAAATATTTAGTTTTCATTAGGAACATAGGAACAAAGAAAATCTCTAAAAATAAACCATCCACAATCATTATCCTAATAAACTCAAATGGCTTCTAACATATATAGTGCACTTGCACTTCACAAGTTTACCAACTCTGGTCGATAATTTATGTAATCAATTTAAGACAATTAAATTGACAAACAATTCATCTTCATTTTGCTAAATTAGGCTTCAATGTCGATGAGAATTTCCAAAAGAAGCGAGGCTTGAAACTAAATTGTTTTGATTCAATTGGAGGGCATATATGTCTCCCTACATTTTATGCATTTGGTCCCACATTTGCACATGTTGAGAGCCATAATTTCTAGAAATTTTCAAGGAGAATAATAACTTATTGTCCTCCAATTATATTGATGTCCCTAATTGTGAATAATATAGTTTATGGTATGAAAACCCCACTGAATGGAGTCATAAATGCTAGCACCAAAGCTCTTAACAAGAAGAACCAAAGTAAAGTCAAGTACAAGAGAATAAGGGGAACCAACAATAACATTGAACACCTCAACGGGAACACATTGAAAAATAAACCAGAAAGACTAATTATAACTACCATTGGCTGATAACAAGACTTTGTACTTGATGTCTATAGAAATAGGGATAAATTGTTCGATGTGATCACATTGGAAAGAGGACAAAAAACACTAGTTATGACCAACACTAGCTAATAAAGAAATAGAGTACCTAATGCATGGAGTGAAAGGATCATATTGTATTGAATGTTCAACTTTCCACGAAGAAGTTCTGTTATTTTTTGCATGCTCAGCTTTGAAACACTTCAAGATCCAACCCCCAAGGTCCTAAGAAATTTCCACAGTGGCACCAAGACGATGAACGAATTAGGAAACACGCTTCCCCTAAATATGGAAATTTCCAATTTCACTTCTAAAAATTCCTAGAGGGAGTGCTTTTGTGGGTTGTATACTAATAGCTACCACAGGGCCTGAATATATCATGATGACAAAGACAAGGAGGCCTAACTAACACAAACCTTGAATTAATGTGGCATAAGTTACAAGCCAAAGAAGGCACACTCCAAGAGTCATGATAGGAGTCACTCGTCAATTCATAACATAGTCAGATTGACCTCTTCCCCAATTCTCCATCCCAAACATAGATAACACATGGGATTAAGTCTCAAACCATGCCCTTAAATTCACATCAATTTTAATAAACCTTGGGTTCACCTACATGGGAAATATCCAAATCTGAGAGCTAATGAGATCCTCATTAGCTAGGTATAAGCCCATAATGGGTACATAAATGAGATAACACAGGCATATATGAGGTCAGCTATTGTCTCTTACTCCCTTGGTGCAAAACGAAGTAGCCCCAAGGCACTGCATAATCTCTGAAATAGAGTATTGAAAAACATTCTTTCACATTAGCCATTATCTTTGTTTAACTCACAAACTAATAACATCTTACTTTAACATTAGTCATTATCTTTGTTTAATTCACAAACTAATAACATCTTAATTTCACATTATAATCCTTGAAAGTAAGATGTTATTAGTTTATGAGTTAAACAAAGATAATGGCTAATGTGAAAGTAAGATGTTATTAGTTTGTGAGTTAAACAAAGATAATGGCTAATGTGAAAGTAATATGGTATTTGTTTATGTGCTAAACAAAGATAATGGCTAATGTGAAAGTATGTTTTTCAATACTCTATTTCAGAGGTTATGCAATGCCTTGTGGCTACTTTTTTTTGCACCAAGGGAGTAAGAGAGGATAGTTGACCTCATATATGCCTGTGTAATCTCAATTGTGCCTAGCCATGATGGGCTTGAACCTAGCCAATGAGGATCTAATTAGTTCTCAAATTTGGATATTTCACATGTAAGTGAACCCAAGGTTTATTAAAATCAATATGAAGTTATGGGCGTGGTTCGAGACTCTCTCTCCATTGAGGATCTCATTAGCTCTCAATTTTGGATATATCCCATGTAGGTGAACCCAAGGTTTATTAAAATCGATGTGAAGTTATGGGCATGGTTGGAGACTCTCCCTCTCTCTCCCTCTCCATTTCTCTCTCTCCCTCTCTCTCTCTTTCTCTCTCTCTCTCTCTCTCTTCCTCCCTATCCCTCTCCCTCTCCCTCTCCCTCTCTCTCTCCCTCTCTCTATCTCCCTCTCCCTCCCTCCCTCCCTCCGCCCCTCTCCCTCTCCCTCCCTCCGCCTCCCTCCCTCCTCCCTCCCTCTCCCTCCCTCCACCTCCCTCCCTCCCTCCCTCTCCCTCCCTCCCTCCCTCTCCCTCTCTCCGCCTCCCTCCCTCCCTCCCTCTCCCTCCCTTCCTCTCTCTCTCTCTCTCTCTCTCTCTCTCTCTCCCCCACCTCTCCCCCTCACTCTCTCCCCCTCTCTCCCCTTCTCTCCATCTCTCTCCCTCCCTCTCTCTCCCTCTATTATTAAACCAACTCACAAAAATATAGAAAAGAGAGATAAACACCTTAGAATTTAGCCTCTTCGAGGGGAAAACCTCCTTTACAATACACAAATGAACAATTCTTGGATGATACAAACGACAAAACATCCTTTCTGTATATAGGAGTCTAAGGGGTCATAATATAACCCAAGTCAACCTAACAGTAATATAAGGGCACAAAAATAACAATAGTGGGCTTCTATGGGTCACAATAATAACAATATGGGGACAATAGGGGTACAACAATAACAATAAGGGATACAGTGACAATAGTAATGGGGGAATCACTAGTATTATAGGGATCTAACATGCCCCTCTCCTTCAAAAAACTGTTTTCCTCAACGCTTGAGTAGTTATGGATTCTTCTGTATAAAATTCTCATCATCCCATGTGGAATCCTCAACGGGTAAGTTCTTCCACTTGATGAGATACTATGAAATTGATCGATTTCGTAGCTTTCAAGTTCTTGTTTCTTTGACTTCTTCAGGTTCCAATATGATTTTTCCTTCCTCATCAAGTTCTGGCAATATTGTTTGAACTGGGATCTTTTCACCTATAACCTTCTTTAAGCATGACACATGGAAAACTAGGTGCACTCGGGAAGCTGCAGGAAGCTCCAATTTATATGCCAAGTACCTATTTTTTGCAACACCTTGTACGGAGCATAATACTTTGGTGATAATTTATTATCCTTCTTAGCTTGCTTGAGGGACATTTTTTTATATGGTTGTAGCCATAGGAATACCCAATCACCTACATCAAAACTTCTTTCGCTGCGATGTTGATATGTCCGTTGTTTCATTCTATTCTGTGCCAAGGTGAGGTTATCCTATAAGAGTTGGAGAACTTGTTGTTGATGCTCGATGCGATCTTCCACTACTTGAACCTTAGAATTTTCTCTTAAATATGATATGATGGATGGTGGATGATATCCATAAAGTGCCATAAATGGAGTCATTTTTTTTGCAGTATGGAAGGAAGTGTTATACCACCATTCAGCCAGAGGCAACCATTTGACCCATTATGTCTATTTATCAGATACAAAGCAATGAAGATATCCTTCCAAACATTTGTTTATTATCTTAGTTTGCCCATCAAATTGAGGATGATAAGATGAGCTATGAGCTAACTGAGTACCAAGATAAGAAAATAATTATGTCCAAAAAATTCCAGTGAAAATAGGATCTCTGTCACTTACAATAATCTTTGGGTTTCCATGTTGCTTTTGAATTGTTTCCATAAATGCAGTCGAAATTGTACTCACTTTAAATGGATTAGATAATTCACAAAAGTGTGCATACTTGGTAAGTCTGTCAACTACCACCATGATAACACTCTTTCCTTCGGACTTGGGTAAACCTGTGATAAAATCCATTGAAACCTCCTCCCAACATTGGCTTGGAATGGATAAAGGTTGTAATAGACCCTGGGTCTTAATTGTTTCAACTTTATTTGTTAGAAAACCAAACATTCTGCCACAAACTTTTGAATATCCGATTTAAGGGCATCCCAAAAAAAATCCTTCTTAACCTTGTGGTAAGTTTTTAGAAATCCTGAGTGCCCTCCTAAGGGAGAGGTGTGCAATTCCCTAAGAATATTTTGTCTGGGTTGGGAATTCTTACATAGGTATAACCAATCTTTATACCATAACGAATCATTTTTCCAGCTAAATTTATTAGATGTATTGGGATCTTGTTGTATCTTTTGAATGAGTTCCCACACTTCTTTTTCATTCTTCCATTCATCCCTTGCTTCGTTTATCCAATCTCGTTGGATAATAGAAATGGCGCAAAGAAATGCTTCCACATCCTCATCCTTTCTTGAGAGTGCACCTGACATAACATTTTGCTTCCCTTTTTTGTAGATGATTTCAAAGTCATAACCCAACATCTCTGTGACCCATTTTTCTAGCTCTTCTGAAGATAATCTTTGTTCTAAAAAGTATTTAAGACTATCATGATCTATTTTTACCTTGAAGTGTCTTCCCATTAGGTAGGGTTGCCATTTCTTAAGTGCATGTAGTATTGCCAAAATTTCCTTCTCATAAATAGCTTTGTGTAAATACTTTCCTTTCATTGGACAACTTTCGAATGCAATGGGTCTTTCTTCTTGCATTAAATCAACACCAATTCCATTTCCTGAGGCATCACATTCTACAATAAAGGTTTTTGTGAAGTTCAGTGTAGCTAAGAACGGTGCTTGGCACATTGCCTCCTTAAGATATTCAAAGGCCTTCGTTGCTTCTGGAGTCCATGAAAATGCATCTTTCTTCAATAATGTTGTTAGAGGTGCTGCTATTCTCCCATAATTCTTAACAAACTTGTGATAATACCTTATCAACCTGAGAAATCCTCATAGATGCTTTATGGATGTGGGGATTTTCCATTCCTTAATGGTTTTAATTTTGCTAGGGTCTACCTTAACACCTTCATGAGATACAATATGACCTAGATATTCCACCTCCTATACTCTAAAGAAACATTTGGAGATTTTTGCATATAATTGTTTCTCCTCCAATACTTTGAGCACCCTATCAACATGTTGAACATGATCCTTCCAAGACTTGTTGTAGATTAGTATATCATCAAAAATACTAACACAAATTTTCTAAGGAAGGGTTTGAAAATGGAATTCTTCTAACCTTGAAATGTAGAAGGTGCATTGGTAAGGCCAAAAGGCATGACCAAAAATTCATAATGACCCTCATGAGTTCTAATGTTGTTTTTGGAATGTCTTCAGTCTTCATTCTGATTTGATGATATCTTGAACAAAGATCCAACTTAGTGAAGTAAATTGATCCATGAAATTCCTCCAATAATTCATCAATGACTGAAATATGGGAAATTTATCTTTAATAGTGAGCTTGTTGAGCTCCCTATAATCTAGACACATGCACCATGATCATCCTTCTTATGAACCAATACTACTGGAGCATAGAAAGAACTTTGACTAGGTTGAATTATACCAGCCTCTAGCATTTCTGCAGCCATACATTCAATTTCACTCTTTTGGGCATAGGGATATTTGTAAGGCCTGATGTTTGGAGGAACACTTCCTAGAATCAAATGAATAGCATGATCATGATCATGAATAGGTGGGAGGCCTTTGGGAGTCTCAGATACCTTGGAATGATTGTCCAAGACATTTTGGAGATCTAGAGAAATAGATGATTTCAATGTGGGAACCTCTAGTGAACATAATTGTGCAATTATGCCTCGTTATTCTTTCTTTAGAAGCTTTGTCATTCCGTTAGAGCTGATTATCTTTCACGGTTTCCCTACGATACCCCTTAATTCAATTTCCTTTCCTTCTAAAGAAAATTTCTTGAAAATTTCTTGAAAATTAAAAGATATTGTACCGAAGGATTGTAACCATTGGACTCCTAGTACAACATCAGCACCACCCATTGGAATGGAAAGCATTGGGTTATTCATTACATATTCTCTCATGGATAGTTTGATATTATGGTGCTTTCCTGATGTTGGGTGTGGAGCCTGATTATCTTCTTTATTTAGAGGTATCACTGCATTGGACCCCGGTTTGTAATGTGGTAGCAATGTCGCCCATAATATTTTCGCTGTAAGCGGGGTCCCGCGGGGTTGGCTACGATCTTTGGGAGCCCCCTTCCCCTTGGCGAGGGATCGGGGGCAGAGCCCCCGAAGCTAAAAATAGATGTAAAATTTCCTTGTAAAATGTTGTAATTTCATAGTCAATCTGGGTCGTTCATTAGGCTGAGATCTGACAGTAGAAGTTATGTTTAATTTAGGGATTTTTTTCCCTAGAAGGCAACCCCTCGCTATATACGAGGGAATTGTATTGCGTCTATGTAAATATGTATTCTAAGTGAGAAAGAGAGAAGATATTGCGTGAGAGCGAAGAGGGAATTACAACAGATCTGTTGTAGGTTGTATCTCTTTAATTTGCTAGATAATATAAAAGGAAAGACTGGTTGTTTCTCCGCAGACGTAGCCCAAATTGGGTGAACCACGTATATCTATGTCTCTCTTGTTTTATGTGTTTTATGTGTTTATATTTCTCTAATATATTTTATGTGCTCCATTTCTCTGTAATATATAATTTTCTAAAAATTGGTATCAGAGCCGAAGGTCTATTTGGCTAATAAACTCATAGGAGAGAAGGGTTCCTGGTTCGAGTGGGGGCAATGGCAGAAGATGGTAGGTTTAGGGTCGAAAAAAATAATGGCCAAAACTACCAGCTATGGAAAATGCAGATGGAAGATTATTTGTACCTGAAATATCTGTACCAACCATTGAGCGAAAGACAAAGAAGCCGACAAGTATGACAGACACAGAATGGGATATTCTCGACAGAAAGGCACTTGGAACAATATGGTTGTGCCTAGCAACGTTGGTAGCCTTTAATATTTCCAAGGAAACCAAAAAAAAAGCTTTAATGTCGACATTGGCAAAAATATATGAAGATACCTTGGCCTCAAATAAGGTATTTCTTATGAAACGTTTATTTAATATGAAGATGTCAGAAGGTGGCTCTGTTGCTAATCATTTAAATGAATTTAATACAATTACCATTATGTTAAGTTCTGTAGGGGTAACTTTTGATGATGAAGTTAGGGCTCTATTATTTCTATTTTCATTGCAAGAAAGTTGGAACGGTTTAGTTATGGCCATTAGTAACTCTGTCTATCGATCTAGTACTTTAAAGTTTGATGATGTTGTCGGTGCAATCCTTAGCAAGGAAATGCGACAAAAAAGCTCCAGCTAGACTTCAGGCAATGATTTGACTACAAAGACTAGTGGAAGAAAAATGGAAAGAGGAAAGAGCCCCGGATATCACAGTAAGTCAAGGAAAGGCAAATCCAAGTCTAGATCGGGGATAGTGTGTTGGAAATGTGGGAAGAAAGGATGCCTAAAGAAAGACTGCAAGTCTCGGAAGGGAAAAGAAGGAGATGTGCAGTAAGAAAACAACCATGAAGCGAATGCGACAGGTGATGTGTTGCAAGATGCCTTGATTATTTCATTAGAAAATATTATTGATGCCTGGGTGGTAGATTAAGGGGCCTCATTCCATACCACACCTGATAGGAAACATTTTCATGATTATGTTCAAGGAGATTTTGGACAAGTTCGATTGGGTGATGATAAACCCTGTAAAATCATTGGAATGGATACAATTTTCATAAAACAACAGAATGGAAATCAATGGCTATTGAAGGAGGTAAGGAATGTTCCAGATCTGAAGAAAAATCTAATTTCAACAGGGCAATTGGGAGGTGAAGGTTGTGTGACTACTTTTACAGATAAAACCTGGAAGGTCACTAAAGGATCCCTAATAATAACAAAAGGAGAAAAGGTTGGTACATTGTATTTATGCAATGGTATTTCTAAATTTGTTAATGCTTTAACCTCTATAGGAGAAGATATGACATTATGGCATCATAGGCTCGGACACATGAGTGAGAAGGGGCTGCAAATTATTCACTCAAGAAATTTGTTGCTAGGTTTGAAGCATGTTGATTTAAAATTCTGTGAGAATTGTGTCTATGGAAAACTGAAGAGAGTCAGATTCCTCAGAGTTGGGAAAGAAAAGAAGAGCAAAAAATTAGAGCTTGTGCATACATATGTATGGGGACCTGCTCAGGTATCATCTCTTGGTGGCTCTCATTATTATGTTACTTTTATTGATGATGCAACCATAAAAACATGGATTTATTGTATTCGAAATAAATCTGATGTATTTGATACTTTCAAGAAATGGAAAGCTTTGGTTGAAATGAGACAGGAAAAATGTTGAAGTGTCTCAGATCAGACAATGGAGATGAATATTGGAGAAAATAGTTTGATAGGTATTGTTCGGAGAATGGAATTCGCAAAGAGAAGAGAGTTCCAGGAACACCACAGGAAAATGGTGTGTTAGAAAGGATGAAGAGGACAATCATGGAGCATGCAAGGTGCATGAGATTGCATGTAGGATTACCTTTACAATTTTGGGTAGATGTGGTAGATATTGTTGTTTATATAATAAAGAGAGGGTCTTCAAGTTCCTTAGATGGTGGTATTCCATAGGAGGCATGGAAAGGTAAAAAGGTAAACTACTTGTTTTTAAAGACTTTTGTTTGTGAAGCCTTTGTCCACATTAATAAAGAAAATAGAACAAATCTTGAGGAAAAATCAAAGAAATGTACCTTTATTGGATATGGTGTTAATGATTTTGGTTATCACTTTTATGATTATGAAAAACACAAAATCATTAGAAGCAGAGATGTCATATTCAATGAAAAGGTTTTGTATAAGGATCAGCTACAGGAAAAGAAACAGGAAAAAGAAAACAGAGAATACATAGTGCTTGATGAGATCACAGAAAAAGTGATGGTGCCTGAAAATCATAATGATCAACAACTAGAACAATAACAACAACCACAACAACAACAAGCACCTCAAACACCTGAAAGTGGTGTTAGAAGATCTACCAGGATAAGTAGACCCCCTGAACGATACTCTCCTTCATTATATTATGTATTGTTGACTGATTCTGGTGAACTAGAATGTTATGAAGAAGCAGTGTAGGTAGAAACTAGGAAGAAGTGGGAGCAATCCATGAAAGAAGAGATGAACTCCTTAGCACATAACCAAACTTGGTACTTAGTTAGGTTTCTTGCAGGTAAAACAACATTGCAGAATAAATAGGTTTACAGGTTGAAGGAAGAATATGGAGGTAGAAAAAGGTATAAAGCTAGACTTGTGGTGAAGGGGTTTGCACAAAAAAAGGGTATAGACTTTGAAGAGATATTTTCTCCTGTTGTTAAAATGAATTCAATCATAACTATTTTAAGTCTAGTAGTAACTGAAGATTTTCATCTTGAGCATTTAGATGTAAACACAACCTTTCTCCATGGGGATTTGGAGGAAGAGATATATATATATGCAACAACCACAAAGATATGAGGTAAAAGGGAAAGAGAAACTAGTGGGCACGTGGAAGAAGAGCTTGTATGGCTTAAAATAGGCTCCAAGGTAGAGGTATCTAAAATTTGACAGGTTTATGTCTGAACAAGGTTATACTAGATGTCACTTAGATCATTGTGTTTATCTCAAAAGGGAAAATGATGGCATCTATATTATATTGTTATTATATGTAGATGACATGCTTGTTGTAGGTTCTAACATGCAGGAAATAAATGTGCTAAAAAAAAATTGGCGAACTCACTTGCAATGAAGGATTTGAGTGCTGCAAAACAAATCCTTGGTATGAGAATAACTAGAGATAGGAAGAATCGAAAATTAACATTGTCTCAGAGTGAGTACATAGAAAAGGTGTTAAAAAGATTTAATATGCAGAATGCAAAACCAAATAGTATACCTTTGGCTAGCCATTTCAAATTAAGTAAGGAGGTGTGTCCCAAGACTCAGGAAGAAATGGCTTATATGTCTAAAGTTCCATATGCATCAGTAGTTGGAAGCTTAATGTATGCAATGGTTTGCACAAGACCTAATATTTCACATGCAGTGGGAGTTGTAAGTAGGTACATGAACAATCTAGGAAAAGAACATTCGATGGTGGTGAAGTGGATTCTCAGGTATTTAAGAGGTACCACAAATCAAGCATTATGCTTTGGTGGTTCAAACATTGCTCTACAGGGATATGTTGATGCAGATATCGCAGGTGATAGAGATAACAGAAGGAGAACCACAAGGTATGTGTTTACTGTAGGTGGAATAGTTGTCAGTTGGGTTTCAAAACTGAAAAGTGTTGTTGCACTCTCAACAATGGAAGTATGTTGCTGCTACAGAGGCTAGTAAAAAATGATTTGGTTACAAAGGTTTCTAAAAGAATTAGGTAAGAAGTAGGAGTTGGGCAGGTTATACAGTAATAGCCAGAGTGCCATACATCTTGCAAAGAACTCTGCATTTCATTCCAAGACTAAACATATACAGCTCAACTACCATTTCATACAGTCAGTGTTGGAAGATGGACAGTTGAAGCTAGAAAAGATACACACTAGCAAGAATCCTGTAGATATGTTAACAAAAGTTGCAACCAGGGAGAAACTGAGATTCTGATCAATTTCAATTGGGATATTGTTGGGTGTGGAGCCTGGTTATCTTCTTTATTCAGAGGTATCATCGCATTGGACCCTAGTTTGTAATGTGGTGACAACGCCGCTCATAATATTTGTGCTGCAAGGGGGGTCCAGGGGGGCGACTGTGATCTTTGGGAGCCCCCCCTGGTAGAGGATTGGGGGCAGCGCCCCATAAGCTAAAAATAGATGTAAAATTGCCTTGTAAAATGTTGTAATTTCGTAGTCAATCTAGGTCGTTCATTAGGCGGA